>OV816028.1:66265733-67535233 GCA_929113105.1 Agrypnus murinus | reverse complement strand
CGCCAAAGAGTACAAACGTTGAATTGGTCTCAAGAATTCTTTATACGCGGTATTCAGAAGAGCTACACGAACATTTCCATCTTTTACAAGGACAACCTTTACAATCCTCGCTATTGGTGAATTCTATCGCTTTAAACTGCCACTTCCAACTAGAACAATAATTCGAGAATAACATTCTTGAATCTTTCTTCGGTTTACGCTCAACTAATTGACTCAAATATTAACTGCAAAAGTTTCGACACAAATCCTCCTTGACTCTTTGGTGATAGGTAAATTTCCTCTCGGCACTATTAGAATCCAAATAATTTAACCCTGGGCTTCCCTGCTGCCGTAGATCTTGCAAGAACATGGCTGGGATAAGAGGAACCAAATCTTCAGTTTTCAGAAATGAATGACAATGGTCTCGAATTGATAACTGATTCACAATCATATAAAATCGCTATTAGTTCTTCATAATTTAGTAAAGTTCTTCATAATTTTTGCCCAACACTCGTCGCAACAGTTGTTTCAGAGTTCTCATAAGACGCTCTCACCAACCACCTCCCACCAAGCAGGAGTCGGAGAAATAAACCACCATTGAATTTATTGGACAGCTGACACGAATTCCACGACTTTCTAATTCACAGTTTTAAACAAATTTGTCCAATTCAACAAAGTTTATTGCATTTTCGCTACTACAACGGTCTTCCCCTTCTTGTTACGACGCCTAAAACTCTGCAAGATGGAATCAGTAGACAACAAACTTATTAATTCCAAATGACTGCTACTAGTCTTTTTGCATCAAGTCTTCTACACTTCTCACATTTGGAAATAATGGCACGAATTGACTTCCTTCCCCTCAGAATCCTATATCTTTGACATAAACGAAAAAGTAGCAACTGTGTTTCTCCATAACACTGCTTCAAATGTTCCTCCCTCACAAGGGCCAGTAACACTGGATGACCGATTGGCAATAAAATAGGAGTCCAAAAATTCTCCGTGTCTTTCCTTCGTTCCAGTTTTTGTTTTGACTCTTAAAAGTCCAGAATTATCTCTTAAGACACATAGTTCAGGTATCTCATTTATGTTTACTCCAAAACACTGCTTCTGCTACTACTACTAGTATTACACGCCTCTCTGTTAACTGTAACTGTCTTACACGCCTCGCAGTTAAATCACTGACATTTAACATGCCAGTTTTACGATTATCTTTTCCATTGCGGGAAAAATAATTTCTTCTATTGTGACTTCCAATTGTGACAGCCAATAATTGCAATCGTGGGATTGGCAACCTTTTCAAAGGTGCAATTATTGTCTTTGCTTGTAGGAACTTCAATTCCACTTGATAATTGAGTTCGCATCTCAAGAAGACAACGGAAGAATATGCAAAACCACTACCATCACAAAACGTATGTAGCTTCCATCCATCCTTGGAAATGCATAAGATGACAAACATCGAGGGATTCTGATTGACGGCGGCAATTTCAATTCGCTCATCCAATTTTGTAAACTTTGTTCCCAACTCTTGAGGTAATACTTCAATCCAACTAGTTTTCATTCCCCAACTAGATTGAAGTAGAATATCTTTATACCCAAAACAGTGACATGTGAAACCAGTGGGGTCAAAAAAAACCTTTTGAACTACAGATAATATGTTTCGTCGGGTAGGAATAGGAAATGGTTCTTAAATGTCCTTGACATCACACAACAAAACATCCTCCTGCTTATCCTAAAGCAAACCAAATACTTGAGAAATGTTGCATCCACTCTGAAAAGAATATTCCCACAACCTTAGATCGAATTTGGCGGTGGACAGTAACTCAGTCACATCTTTGACGAAACTAATCAAATCACCTTCCGAGTCAACTGAAGTGATACAATTATCCCCATAGAAGGGTTTTTGATAATTTCTCTCCAGTTAATTTTAATTCTGGTGGTGCAATTTTTAACATGAAGCTCAATCACTGCTCCCAACAGGAAAGAATTACAATTCACGCGGACCACCACACAACGATGACAAAAAATTCTTACCTGTCGACCTTTCTTGTTCCTTCACCAGAGAAATTTCAAAAAATCACAATCGCTTTCCTTTAGCGCAATTTGAAGAAAAGCTCTTCCGAATATCTAAGATAATGCCAATTTTTTCCCTAAATCTCAACAACATGGATGGAACGAGTTCAATCAAATTCGTTCCTTTTTCCAGACAATCGTACAAGGATGGCAATTTTCTCTGCCTCGCTGAGCCGTCGAAAACAGGTCTAACTTTTGTCGTGACACAAAAAGGTTTGAAGACAGACGATGAGGCAAGTACCAGCCAATGTCATTAAACTTATTATTTGGCATTTCTTCAACTACTCCTTCTTCTAACCACTCCATGAATACGTCATTATAATTCTTAAAATTCCTAAAATCATCCAATTTCTTTCTTGTAGAAATAAGTCACTTTTTTGTCATTAATTTGGTTTCTTTTAATTCTGGATGACCATCTATCCAAGGCAGACTCACTATGAACCATAGGAATTAATAAACACTGTTAGGAAGTTTATTCTTAGCATCTATAGTGCTTTGATAAGAAACAGTTTTTGTTATCATGTTACAATTTTAATATGTATGAATTATTGACAATAAATAGCCTGTCATACAATCTATTTTATACAGTCCACTTAATTCAATTTGAGCCAGTGCGCTTTTATTAACAAACACAGTATCCTGGAAATGTTTTTTTGGCAGCAACTTTCAAATGCAGTTTAGAGTTCGTCTCTCCAGTACCTGTAATTTCAATTGTTTTCAATGTCCAAAGATTTGTAATTGACGATTCTTGGATCAACAGCGACGACACAATCAAAGATTGAGCTAGATTGGCAATGTTCAAAAGGCACTCTTCCCATGAGAGTCCAGCCCAATTTATTCTCAATGGCAAAAAGTACACTCTTCAACTGATGAGCTCGTCCTGTCCACAAACTGCCAGAAACATCTGATTCAATTAGA
Organism: Agrypnus murinus; assembly: GCA_929113105.1. Classification (NCBI taxonomy): domain Eukaryota; kingdom Metazoa; phylum Arthropoda; class Insecta; order Coleoptera; family Elateridae; genus Agrypnus; species Agrypnus murinus. Next base: position 67,532,266 of record OV816028.1, on the reverse strand, counting down.
ATTTCAATTTGCGTACATACGTTCCCGACGTCAAAAATCCGAATCTTGTTATTCAATTTTCTAGATCAGGTTTCTCTTTTCACATGAGGAACTTCTCCACAAATGACCTCCATGAATGACATTTTGTAGAAAATTTTCCATTTACAGTACTCAGAGTTACATCAAATCTCATGTGCTGTTTCTCGGACTGAACCCCACCAAAGAGCATATGAACAATTGACTCTGAGGATACAACCGGAAGTTTCATCTCTTCAGCAGCACTTCTCAAAATATAAGACCTATGTCAACGATTGCTCCTACCTTCCGTTCACATCCTACTCCGTTCACGGTCATCACTAGGCACAAGATTGATTTAACATGGCCGAACTTCTTGACTCCTGGACTCTATCTTGACTGACTGGACCATGGGTAGCAGCATTTTTGTGAGCTGGTAGATCGGAACGCATGACTTTAAAATGCTTCTTTCTATATACAAGACACATGACCTTTGATTTACATAATTTGGATTGATGGCCGACTCTAAGACAAGAAAAGAACACTTCTTACTTAACAAAACTTTCTTTTTTTTACTCGGATCCATTTTCTGAGTTTAAAAGTAATTATTACTTGATGGGATTTCGCACAAAAACATATACAATTTTTTACCCCCCCCCGTCGTCACCCGAGAAAAGTCCAGCAGCATTGGAACACTAACACTGACACTCCTTGTTTCCTGCCTCCACTACAATTTATTCCATTGCCAAATCCATCACGAGCCAAAGAAATCTTTTCTCACCTTCAACTTCAGATCTCAAAAATTCCATAAATTGATTGAGTCGATTCTTTTGACTGACCACTCCATCCTCTCCCAGTTTTGAATTTCTCGCTCTATTTCAGGTCCTGAGCAATTCTTAAGGTAAGGTAATTCCACAAGTGGAAACAATATGGCAGCGTAGTTATCACTTGTCACTCCTATTGGCTCAAGTGCTCTGAGGCGAGATTGCAATTATCAAAGATGGACGTCAATTTCCAAGTACCGCGGAAGGATGACGAATTCTCAATAACAAGTTTGAGTAGTTCACTTACATAACCTCCACCAATAAATCTTCACGACCAAATCGACTCTTTAAGGATTCAATCACCTTTACATAAGTTTCCACTGATCTTTTGCCCGAGTTCTAAAAACCATTGAGTGTACCAAATACTGTACCTTGTCACTGTCATTTATTTCCTGGACCTCATGAATTTTCTTGAATTGAGCCCAAAACTCCAATCACTCATTCAAATCTCCATTGAATGTCTTCAATTCTATCTTCCGGAGTCTGAATCCATGAACTATTGATTTAGAAGACACCCTACAATTCTTTCCAGCATTTCAATGTGCGTGGACATTCACAACACTTGTCTGTGTGATTAATAGACTTTCTACTTTTGCATGTACCAGATCAATCTTATCATAGTATTCTTCAATTACCAATTTTTCTTCACAGTACTCCTTATCTGGGATGTCTGCATCCAATAAGGTGTCACAAAGTTCGTCATCAAGATCGCTTAACTCCTTGACCAATCTTCCCAATTTCATCATTGAAGCGTTAATGGTATCTTGTTCCATGGCTATAACACCATCGCCATCCAACATCAAATTTACCGTCGGTGTACATGCGGTACGGTCTGGCACTCTCTTCTTCCGACGTCTGTCCAATTTCGTTTTCTCCAAAATATTTAATCAACATCAATCCAAAATGCTAGAGCAATCACGTCGAGGTCCCCAGGATGTGAGGCGTACGTAGATTCTAATCGATTCTCTTTCTCTGTCACGTAGTATTTGTGAAACTTTGGCGGTTACCAATGGCGTAGAGGCGAAAAAGGGTAAAAAAGTGTGATAGAGTGAGAAAATGTAAGACAGTGATGGGAGAAGGTAGAGAGTGTTGAATGGTGGGATAGTAAGTTACATAGTGAGAAAGAGTAGGGGAGGGTAGAGACTGATAGTTTGGTAGTGAGTAGAAAAGATGGAAAACGGTTCAAGAGAGCCGAAAGGGTGGATGAAGGTCAATGAGGTGAGTGAGGATAAGGTGGAAAGAGATGAAAGAGAGTCTAAAGAGATGGGAGTAGATGAATAAGGCTGATAACCGTGCAAAATGGTAAAAATGAGTAAGAGAATGTGAACGAGCGGGACAGGGACAAGGACAGGAAAGAGTCCTTTAATTATAGTTTTCCTTGTAGTCGCATTAACAGTTCTTTTGTATGTCTATTACTCCTTTATCTGTGAATATATTCTACAGGTAAGCAAGTGTACCTACTTATTTGTACTTGCAGTTACAGGCAGTGCTATTATTACTGAGGTATCGATGCAGCTCAGGTACCGACTTGTAGTTCACTTGCGAGTGATAAACCAGCAGAAACAACTTGTAAAGCAGGTATCTGCGCATTTCTCTGGTACGAACTTATGCAAAAGTTGAGAAAAATGGAGATAATGCTTGGAGAAACACATGTAAGGCAACATCATCACACATATTTATGCTACTGCTTCTGTAACTGATAAAACACATGTTCAAATCAATTTTAAGACTTGATTTATTGTTTCTAGCCTTATTTGGTGAAACTCCATAATCAATTACTAAATAAAACTGATTAGTTAATACTTTTACATATTTATTATAATCTATCTGACAATTGTTTCGACTGTTTAGACCTGCTATATTATATCCTATTGGACAAACACTTCGAAGTTTGGACATACGATATAAAGAGCACCTACGTTGTTACAGAGGTGAACATCTAAAAAATATCTACGCCAAACGCCTTTTAGAACAAAATCACACAATGCCTTCCCAAAATAATATTAAATTTCTACTTTTTTGTTAATAACAAACGCAAATTAGACATTTTAGGAACTTTGGAGATATTATACAAACACAAACTCTGGGTACATTTAATGAATGAACAGATTGAGCTCAGTAATTCTCCGTTACTAGAAGTGTTAGATATTTAATATATACTTTTTATCTAGTTATCTATTTTTTGCATTTACCTTAGCGACATGTTTGTTTATATTTACACTAGCAAATACCCGGCGCGCTTCGCTTCGCTTTTTATTTTCCAAATTTCAAAAATTACCAAATTTGACAATTGACAACATATCTATATATATTTTCTTGTCACATCAATCTCAGTACCCATTTTTAACTTCCATATATGGGTTTTTCGCTGTTATTTCGGACCACGATGGCCGATCAGAGTCCAATTTGGTCTTATTTTCTATTCTGGGCCAAGACCTTTCCAATGATACCAATTTCATCCAAATCTGTCCAGTGGTTGCGGAGAAAATCGCATACATATATACAGACAATCTTTCCCTTTTATATATATAGATTACCTTTGATAATGACAGCTCAGCTGTTGAAACAATTGTCAGATAGATTATATAAATTTGTGAAAGTTTTAACTAAATAATTAGTTTTATTTGTTTCGCAATTTTAAGAAAGTTCTTATAATAAGCATTTCCTTAAAAAAGTACGTGAAATAAAAGTTGTATTCTTATAATAACATTTAGATATTTTGCATCTTCATCGAAGCTAAGACATAACAATTTGTAAAATATAAAAATCAGCTGATTGACAGTTTTTTTCTATATCTAAACAAAACAAGACTAAATCTAATAACAATCTAATATTTAAATGTACTGTTGCTAATCATAGAGCTAACCTACTACTATTATGTTATTAAAGTCGATTTCAGCAAAATTAATATTCATATTAATGATTGATCTGATTACTCAAGTAATTGGAGAGAGAAAGACAATTGTTTTAATAATAGTTGCTAATAATAAGGCTGGTTACTCGAGCGATCAAATACCTTCGATGCAATTACCAAACTTAGCTTTAATTTGTTTTTCCCCTTTTAAAATGTTTTAATTGTAATCATTAACAATGCATATTATAATTTTCCCCTTTTGTAATATATAAACGTAATATATTTATTTATAAAGGAATGGGTGCATTATCTTAAACATCATAATAAAACTAACAGCCAGCTGACTGTCTATTTAAAATTCGCTACTGTTTGTATTTACAAAATATATAGAATACATGAATACACTTCTCAAGTGCAAATTCGCGTTCCTGGGAAACCCGTCTTATGACGTCATGCTTCGACGCGACATGCTTCCGAGCCAATCAAATAAGAGAATCTAAAAATAGATGTTCTAAAAATAGACGGACGCTCAATGAAACACTAAGTAGTTCATGACGCTCAGTGATCGCTTAAAATGATGTACTACTTATACACGGTGTATAAGTGTGGACGCTCAGCTACAAACTTTCTATACTGACGCTCAATGGTACTACAGATAAATATATATATATATATACATATATAATCTATCCCTCTCATACTGTTAGGTGTAGAGGGATAAATAACCTATGTAATAAATAAATAAATGTAATAGATAAAACATACTAAAATTCTAAATAAATATAACATCAAATCAAATCTATTTCTTTTTTATTTTATTTCGCCAGCAACGCTGGGCTTGCTTTTGTAGAATGTCAACACTCTTAGTAATGGTCTCTTTGCCAGCAATAATATTATTCAGCCTTTTAATATAATTATACAAAAGCAACTTGACAAACGAATCTAAAATTAAAGTTTTCAGTGATTCTGTATGTGTACAATGCTGAAATGTAAACTTTACATAGTTATTTAAATATGATTTTATTGTTTTGGTGAGGTTTGAAATATTTAAAAGTTTTGGAAATAAAAAGTGGCTAATATTATAAACAGCAATAAGGCTATTAATTAATGTTACACTGCAATATTTCAATCTCTTGGTTTCATCGTCATATTCTCTAGCATTAATGTACAAATGCAAATCTAGAGGTTCACCAGAATGAAGTATATTAGATAAACAAATTTGGCAATCCTTATATACAGCAAAAATATTTTTGACTACCCATCCACTCACATAACTTATTGCCATCAATTCTACAGGCTTTAATGGATCAAAGGTATCAGGTAATGACGGTGCAATCCAGTGATCCTCAGGTTGTTGATAACATGTAATATCTTGGGTCAGAAATTCTTTAATAGTGCTAATAAGGTTTCCACATCCATCTGCTTCACAGTTCGCATTTGGCGAGAATAAGGCGAAGTTACTAATTAATAACGATTTAAAATGTGAAATAAACGCAACACGATGGATTAGTGTTACATCCTCCAAGCTGTCTTATTTGCGAAAAAAAGTTTTCTATAGGGTCCTGATTAAAGGCTCTTGCAGAAAACATTGTATAACCCTGTTTAAAAAGATTTTCTTTCACAAACTTGAAAGCTTGGAGTGTAACAATCCAATTATCTAAAACTGGAGGCCTCGTTCTGTCACCAGGTTTGCGACCAACAAATTTCATACTACGAATTACCTCAATACCCTTATTCCAAATTTGTTCGTGATTTGATCTTTCTGTAACCGCCATACGTAATTTCTTTCCTGGCAAATGGACATTAAAACCTCCATTAACGCTATCAAAGGTTAGGTCAAAAAAATAACAAAGATCTGCAGTGTCATGAGCTTCAGGGAGTATGACCTTAGAATTATCAGCACTTCTAGATTTGATTTTGCTCATTATTGCTAGAGCAGCTGCCACTCTTTGACTGAACACTTGAGAACATGCCGAAACTTTCATTTTTCTTATTTTATTTGGAACTATGTGAAAATCGGTTAGTTTCGCCATGAGTCTCAAATGTCCAGCACTTTGATCTACATAGTATGCATCTTGGATATGTGACCACTTAGCAGTTTTAGAAACTCCACTTTCAACAAATTGGAGGTTCTTTGTTAGCAAATTATTACGGATACATTTTAATAGATGGGGTGGGTCATAAAATGGAATGATTTCCTTCCCATCTATCAAAATGATTCCATTTTTAGGTTCCTCGCCTTTTCTAAGTGCTAGTGATCTGGATTCTTCTAAAAGCATCCTCATAGCTCTCACATTTGTAGCTCCTTGATCACACACAGAGGCTATTACTTGAAGACCAATAGAGTGAGCTTCTTTTAATATATTTTTGAAAAAACGTACAATGTCCGGTGCAGATGTCGAAGATTTTGAAAAAGTATAAGCAACAGCTTGCTTCCACTTCTTAAAAACTCCTCGTAACATAAACACCTGAACATGATCGGCAAAGTTCAATGTACGATGACCATTACTATCTGCAAACCCCTCTACAATATCTTGATGTCGCACATAATCTAAATGAGGAGCTATTGACATTTCATCAAATAATAGAACACATAACCTATCCTTTGCTCTCATTTTTGCTACCTGCAATTTCAAGTGATTGAAGATTGGTTTGCAAACTCCTGTAGTGACAGGTACATTATTTAATAACCTTCTCAGAGTATAACGTCCAGGAAGAGCAAAAACATTTGATAACAAACGATAACATTTGGGGCTTTTTTTGTATAAAGCTAATGCTAAGATTTTGTCTTCTTTGGTAAACTTCCGTCCTTTCTTAGCTCTATTAAAATTTTCGATTTGGTTTGTTATAAACCGAATAACTGTATCAGAAAGTTTTTCTAAGGAACTAAAAAATCTTGTTGCAGTTTGTAGCCTGGATTTAAGTGAAACAGTTCTGTGTTTATAATATTTAATTTGTTTTTTAAGCTTCTGTGTTGTCTTCCTTGGTGTTAGGGTTGCTGAAGGATGTACTAAAACAAAAAGGTTAGATTAGTATGTAAAAATAATGCACACAATATGCTAAAAACAAATTCAGAAATTTAACACCAAATTGAATAATTAGATGATTGGTATTGTTTCAAATGAAATACAATTTAAAATGGATGTGACAACGCACTTGTACCAAAAATAACTAATGCAAATGTGTTTGTTGTACTGGATGCTTGTGAATATTTGACAGAAATAAAGCTTTGTGTAATCTATTTTATAACATTATTACTTACAAATTCTATATAAACTGCTAATTTTAAAATCTTCTTGTAGGTAATGAAGCTGTTGCTGTATTTAATGTTGACAGTGATGGTGCTATAAAAAAAATAGTCAAATATGTATTAAAACCAGTATATTGAGCGTCTAACATTTGTTGTGTTCAATTTGTCTATGAAATGCTTTATCTTCATCTTAGAAGCAAAACTGACATTATCAATTACATTTGATCGTACATACTTTAGTTTCTGCATACAGTAATGTGGTTGAAAACAAATTGTCCTTCGACGATATTATTCTCAACACTGTATTTTTGAACCACAACTTATACAATAATAAATTTATTATCTATCAGTTAACAGAATTTGCAAAATAACTGCACTACTTACTAGGTATTGTAGGTGCAACTGCATCGACAGCAGGCGTTTCACTTCTACTTGGTTTTAGACTGTATTCATCGATTATTAGTGATGATGTTATTTCTAAAATATTAACGTACATTTTAATTAAAACTACTAAACAATAAAACCGTTTTAAATCACATAGATTAAAATGTAAAAATAGGTACCAGGTATTTAAAATAGAAGCTTTTTTCTCCAAACATTAGAGAAACATAACATTTTGAGAGTCAGTTGACAAGGTAAAAGTCTGTCTTTTTTTATGTTTATCGACTCCGGCAGATAAAATACATTATGGAACACTCGTAGCAGCAGATAAAGTATTTTAGATGCCACTGGTGATGAGTCAGAGTCAAATGGATATAATTTTCAAAATGCTTTGTTCCCTCAATGCTTTGTACTTTTTTTCACTTGAATTTTAATATAAATAATTCTTGAAAAAATTTACTTTTTAATTTATTCTTTACGTTTGAAGAAAAAATAACATATTTTATACGGAGCTAATGTGGCTTTTTGTGTTGAGGCTGTTAGTTTGACAAACTAGCAGCTTCAGCACAAAAAGCATTCACTGTGGCTCTTTATAAAATAACTAACTATTAAAAATTTTACTGTCTTACCAGAACTACAAGATTTCTCTCCAATTTGGATTCTACCAATTGCTTCTTTCGGGTATTCATCCAAATGTGTCGTTTCTAAAAAATTGTTTTCAATTACACAAACGAAACAAGAGAGAATCAACTAATTTTGATATTTATTGAATTTGAGAATAAAATTTTGAAAATACCAAAGATACGATAAACCATACGTTTTATCATCATTTACATACTAACCACTTTTAGAAGGGCTTATTGAGACTGTCATTTGGGTAAATGGTGCAGCGCTGCTGGTGCTTGGTTGTGGTTCTGTTTCGTCAACATATATTAACATTTTTTCTGTAAAATAGTTTCAATTTAAAATTCGAAAATTAACAAGAATGACTTAGTACAACAATAATTTTTTCGTAAATACCTACTTGCTTTAGGAGAACCATGCACTTTGGATGGAGATGGTCGTTTTCTGGGCGATATTCCCACTTGAATTGGAGAAAATGACGATGTATAACTGAATGGCCATATTTCCTCCATTGCTCTGTATGTAGTATCTTCTTCATCCTTACTACCACCATACTCCCAATAAAGAGGTACATCGATAGGTTCTAATACATTAATATACGTATATATTTATGATTCTATCATTACTTATTTATAGTATACTCACCTGGTAAATAAAGTTTTGGAACAGCATCCTTTCGCAAAATCATATTTAACACATCAATGTCCTCAAAGTGTCTTCTACATACAAAAGAATTTTTGTGAAGCGTTGTTGGATTTTTATTTAATAGTTCTTTATTACCACTTACAGTCACCCACTGTCTTAACTTCACGGGATTTTTAGTGGCTAGTGGAAATCAATGAAATGTAATTTCGCCAAAAACCCTTTCACAGTTCACCACAGCACAGCGTTTCGACATTATATATTAAAATACATGTATTGTTCACAGCTTGAAATTCTCAGGACTGACTAATTGAAAAATACCACCAAAGGAACATTCTAAGGAGGCATTTAATATTAGAGAAACTTTTGTAACCTTCATCATTATTGTTGTGACAGTTATAACCATACAATTTAACTTATTTATGTCAGTTTCAAATTTTTATAATGGTTTTAAAACTTTTATATTTTATTTCAACACTTTCAATATTCGTTTAGTTTTTATTATACACAATATAAAGTATAATATTCTTTTCTTTCAAAACTTCCTTTGGTTCCATATAATTATAATTACTGCTTTATTACACAGACCCAGTTTTATTTATTGCCCTTTTACACATTTTCTAAACTTCTTTGTTACTTAAAATTAAACTTTTTTATTGGAGTTTAACCCTCATAAATTCATAAAATAAGGACAATACGCACATTGTTCAAAAGTGCTTATTATGCATTTTAAAATTTTCTTTCGAACACTTCCGAATATTAGCCGACATTGCCGATTTTTAAAATATTTACCACTTTTTACGGTTCGACTCGTCGTATTACCATTTTTACAGATTTCGTTATATGTAGCTTATTTCCGATACTAGCGACTACAAATGCAAAACTCTGAACTATATTCTAGAGATCTGTTCTGTCATTCTCGGCGAGGGAAATTTCGCTCATCTAAGTGAACAGGCTCTGTTCGTAAGATGTCATGGTAAATTTTCCCCGAGGATCTGGCTCAACCGTGTCCAAAGGTTTCAACACACTTTCAAAATCCGCGTAAACGACAAAAGGTACTGTAAGTTGCTTTTAAAAATTTTCAAACTTCAATAGATTACCCTGCCGGTCGTGCCCCAATTTATCGCGTACGGGTTCGATAGTTGGTAACTTCGTGTAAACATGATTGCAATCAAAACGGGTATGTTGTTTTAATCTACTTTCACTTGGAAAATACTGCAAGCAGCCGTCACAAAACGCGAAAAGTTTTTTATCCAACAGTAATGACTATTACCCTCCATATCGGAAATTAATAATAAATTTACATGCACTTCTTTCTTTTGCTTAGTAATACAGAGGCCCTACAACTTCTTGTTTCATCATTCCGTCTTGAAATACAGCTTCCAAACCATACACTTTAATGGATAAGCGTGGATTACGCGCTTCAAATTTCGAAATAGCATCCAGTTTGACAGGAAAGGTGATACCTTCAAAATCAAACAGTTGCGCAAAATTTGGATACGACGTCGTCCTGTCGGCATGTCTCCTCGGCCGATACAAAGAGGATACCAAGGCCCAACCAAAACAGCACTGATCGTTATTTTGCACGTTGATTACAGCCTTTTTATGTTGTATCGACGGGGGAAGTGGAACATAGGAGGAAGCACAGAGCGGGTTGTATTTATTGACGTTGACTTCTATAAATAACAGCTGCTCCAGTAACCAACCTGTAAGGATCCTACAATTAGCAATCGAATCGTAACCCGTAACTATTCATTACCTAAGTTCCGATCATTAAAGTCTGACATCTTCGTATCCAGCACCTCAACGAAATCATCATACAAATCGGTCAGACTCGAAGCCACGGTCACAATCTCATTTTGCGTATTAAACCATTTAATGTCGTGCAAATCTTGACTTTCCAAAAAGTACATTCCGAATACTTCTAGGTTGACTTTCACACTACGAAAGCGCTGAACGTTTCTTTCTAATAGTGATAACACATTTTCGCGGGTCTCATCCGTAAATTCTCTGAGATTTATGTGATGATTTCTCACCGAGACTCGATAACTGGCTATACGAGACTTGAACGCCGTCTCCAGGACCACCACTTCCTCCGACTGCACTGACGCGGCATTACGATGATTGTGGCGGTTGCTTCGTAGATGTCCAACGTAGCCATGTCGTGGAACATCCAGCTCGCACACATCGCAATACACCGTCGCGGAGGTATTTCCTGAAACAATTGCACAGATCACTAACACTAAAGCCGTTAACAATGTGTACACGTACCTTGCGGGGAGTTTTTTTTCGCTTTCTTAGATGCAGGTCCTTCACCAGTATTCCCTACAGCATCCGAAGCTCCCCGAGCTGTAATCAAGAAAATATTCGTATCACATCATACAACCTCACAGGAATGGTTACTTACCGCTCGTGGATGGGTAGTCCAGCGGTCCACGACAGCTTTCTCTTCGGTGACGGGTTAAGGCATCCCGTCGGGTGAAGGACGCGCCGCAGTTACATACATGCATATTCTTAGTAATCAGTCAACGGGAACGCACTGGCAAACGATCAAGCTTTTACGTCAACTTTTACCACTAACGTTCGCGATATTGATTTCCAGTCGGGACGACGAGGACGTTTATGCAAACCCGACCGGGATAGGAAAAGGACTGGGTTATTGTTAGTGGGAGGTCACAGTTATACCAACCGTTAACGTCGTTGATGACGCAAAGTAGACAAGTTTTCCGCTTCGGTTAAAAGTGCGAGGCGTTCGCTCTCACAGGACCCCAACTCCATCATCAGTTGTCGTAGCTGCTGCGTCTTGATACTCTTGATTTTGATCTCGTATCTTTCCATAGCAGCTAAGAGTTCCGCTTTGCGTTGAAGGAGAGCGATGCTTTCACTCTCACACCCTCGCAAACCGGACTCCACTTCTCTTAACCGTCGTGTAATCCTTGTCTGCTGTGCGTCATCAACGACAGCAAGCGGTAAAGACTTCTTCTCGCATGGTACACCATCTATGAAGACAATCGGTGAAGTTGTGAAGTCTCTGATGCTGCCGGACAACTGGATAGACGCTGTGTCATCAGAAACCTCCATAAGTGTCGCTGTGTCTATGTCCAAATAGTCATGCACCCCGTCATCACAGGGGGTACCCGGAATGATTAACTCCTCATCGTCATCGTCAGGAGCGCTTGCAATTGATGTGGAACAGTCCGACTCCGTTTCATCAACAATTACATTTGCACTTGCGGTAATCTCCATGGGCAGGTTCACTTCGTCATCGTCGGTTGCAGATGGTGATGCATCCCCCAAAAGGGACCCCCGAATTGAGATATCATAATCGCTGCCCGGTGGGCTATTCAACAATTGGGAGTCCCACTCACACGACCATGGTGATGTCGCAGGTGCTTCCTGGACCGTCACGATGGGGATTTCTCTCAAGTGCAAACTTCCAACAGCGTAAAACACATTTGTCGAAGTCAACAGCTCTCGCAGCAAAGGTTGTGAACGCCCACTAAGCATGTTGTACTTCGGCTTCTCCACATTCACGGCTGCCGCCTTTACTACCACATTTTGCAGTACTATGATCTTCTTTGCGGCAGCCACTGGAGATGGTGTACGCTCGATAGTTGGCACAAGTACCGGGCACGCAGCAACTGGAGATGGTGTTTTGACTTTTTGACCAGAAGGACAATGTCACACAACGACACTTATTCACTTCACCAACACTGGTAACACTACTAGATGATGTATCCATGATGAACGAAGACAGACTGACGCTCCTCTGCGTCACCCTCCGGTTTTGTCGAACCACCCCCCACTCCCTAACCTTGACCCCTCCACCACCCCCACTTTCACCCCCACTCCTTCACCTTGAACCCTTCCATCACCCCCACAACTTTACCTTGCATTCGCGCAAATACTTACATTTCCTCAAGGTCATTGGTGTATAGACAGAAACCTTGCATTTCCTCACGGTCATTGGTGTATAGGTCGGTGTATATACAGAAACCTTGCATTTCCTCAAGGTCATTGGTGTATAGGTCGGTGTATAGGTACCTCAAGGTCTTCCACTCCCCAGGGACCCCCACTCCCTCCGTAGGTGTTGCTACTTCGATATAATAGGGAGTGTTTTCCACACCAGGTAACACATCACAATGTCCGTCATCGCTCCTCGTGCAACACATTCAGCTGAAGGAAGTACCGCGCCAGATGCGCAACACTGGGATCGCTGGCACAGCCTACGGGCTCAATCGTTACGCCGCATCGCTGCCTCGTTGGGTCCACATGTAGCCATCGCCCGCCACCATCGAGAGCTAATGAATCCGAACTCACCCATAGGTATAGGAATAGAACTCCTAGTGTTCGAACTATGGGTGATGTGGAAATGGTTTTGGTATGCAACCGCTAAGTCCGCCCAACACTATGATGAAGACCGTTTTGGTGACATGGAGGACATTGATTGTGCAAACCAAACCCTACGGTTTCAACAGGTGGCTACGGTATTGCAGGGGTGGTTTACCGTAGCAGATGTCCCGTATTGTCTGTGGTGGTCGTACTACACGTGGAAAGAGAAGCGTCTATGCAAGGGTTGCATACGCAGTGTGTGTAGTACGGTCACCCTACCGCAGGAATACCACACCAGGGTGTCGAGGTCGATTTACCACATACCATCCCATTGGTGTGATGGCTGCATGAAACGGATGCTTTACAACACCTTCGACCCAATGGTGTGTTCCGAACGGTTGCATTTCAGCAGTCCGGTATCCCAATTTGGAGGCAACGATGCGGATGTAGACTGTAACTGCGATGATAATTGTCACGGAAGCGTACTGCTACACCTATTGAATGTACGGTTGGAGATGGAGATGGATCAGCAGTGATGTGTACTGCTTTGTTTGTATACCATAAGAGAAATTGTAGATATTATAAACATTATAGATATAGATAGTAATTTTATTTTATTTTTTTATTTCACGCCTACACTACGGGGGAACCAACATCTAAGGTCATCTGTCCCCCATCTAACATGCAACACGAATACACACATCCATAGTTGAGGTGGCGGAATTTTTCAATTAGAAAAATCCCGCCGACCCAAGTGGGACTCGAACCCACGACCCTTGGAACACGAGTGATGCACTGACACCACTCGTCCACCGCCGGCCCGGTAATTTTATTAATATTATTTAGTTAGGACCAGCACATTTTAAATAAAAATAACATGAAAAATTATTTTCCTTTACAATTGATTGTATACAATAAGAGAAATTGTAGATATTATAGATATAGATAGTAATTTTGTTAATATTATTTAGTTAGGACCAGCACATTTTAAATAAAAATAACATGAAAAATTATTTTCCTTTACATTTGATTGTATACAATAAGAGAAATTGTAGATAATATAATCGTAAACAAAGTCACTAAAACCGTCTGACCCAAGTAGCTTATTACTCACTATGTTTTAATTCAAACGTTTGTAGCAACCAGACAATACTCTCTGAAAAAAAATCCAAAATAAAAAAATAAATAAATAAAAAAAAACAAAAGTTTGTAGTAACCCGGAAATACTCTATGACCATTCAATTGTGGTCAACAGCATACCCGTGACGACCTTCATTTATCTCTACCTATCAAATCGAGCAATCGAAATCTTGCCCTTCGTTAATCTTGAGTAGAGCGCTGATTTTTCAATTTTCTTCCCCCCCCCCCGGCCCTCATGCCCCACCGTCTGCGAGATTTCTTTTGTTCTGCCTGCACATTCCTGCCTGTGTGGCCACTCCTTTTTGTGTAAATACAGTCTCGTTGACCTTGCCTTGTTTCATCTGTTCTCAACAATGTCTGTGGAATTTCTTTGTTCTCGTCTGCGGCATTTCTTTTGTTCTGCCTGCACATTCCTAACTGTCTGGTGTAGTTCTTACCCTTGAGGTAGTGTTGACCTTTCGTGTGCATTCTTTTGTAAACATAACAACGTCTGCATACTTTCATAGTTAGGTAAGAGTCTAATTGAAATTCTAATGGTATGAAAATTTTTTAAATCTTAGTTTCACTTTTGATTTAATCGTTAAATTAGAATGTATGTCTAGGAGAGACGGAGTTCGGTCTTAAATGAAACGATATAATGGGATATAGACGTGGTTTATTTAACTAAATACATATTCAATTGTTTACACTTTATGATTGACTTTGATATATCAGAGGATTACATATTTCCAAATTTACCACCTTGTATTTGTTTACAGAGTACATTTATCTTTTATTTCAGTAATACATTAGTTAAGCCCCGGCGTACTTTTCACTAAATAATGCGCTGGATGTTTCTGCGCCTTTACATAAACATAAACAGCACTTTAACTCTCCGCTATTAAGATGGTGAAACGACACAACTGTTCCGTTCGAAACTTATCCGAATTATACTCCTCTATACATCTCATAATAGGAATTTTTATATTTGCATCGTACCATTCGTGCAACGGCTCTTCCAACTGTTTCGGCGCTGTTCCACTTTTTCCGTCAAACCATATCCTTTCCCCATTTAAGTCCATTGAATATGCAAACGTCACTAGCGCAAACACTAACCAGCTTCAAGAACACGCTTCTCTTTGACGCGTTTAACGAATGCCTCTTTGTGGTGGTCTAAAGTTTTCTCCACGTTTCCACCGTATAGTTCTTCGTCTCGCATTTCATCGTCGTCGTCCTCGAAATCGAATGTTACTAATACGGTTGCCTCTGCCACGTTCATAATGCTGTACTACTGAAGTGTTCTTGCGTAGATGTACTACTGAAGTGTTCTTGCGTATGCGTTTATATATACTGAGTTGACGGGTGAGATCCAAGGTCATGGTATATACTGAGTTGACGAGTGGGATCCAAGGTCATGGTATATACTGAGTTGATTGGTGGGGTCCAAGGTCATGGTCTTTAATGGTAACGATAACGAGCGATACAATATGTTCCCATGCTTACACCAACTACTGCGATTAACAGGGTGCCCAAGGTCACCACGGAAGCGTAACACGTTTCGCTGCTGACTTTGCATTGTTCTACCGGACTATTCCCGAGGGTTTGCCACTCGCTATCCATGGTATATGTTGGGTACACGAATTTGACCCTGAATCGTACTTCTTGCGTTCTATTGCCGATTTCGTGTTTAAACATTCCCATTTGTTGCAACGTCACCGGTTGCATGCCAAACCAAACGCTCGTATTGAAGTCGTATGAAATAAAGGCTGCTGTTGTGTCTGGAAGTTTTGCAACGTACACTACCCCCTCGTACAAGGTTGCCAATAATATTACTGCCTTGATTGGTAACATCTTCCCTGTTCCCTCGCGCTATATTTTATGTTGTATTTGGTTACTTTTAACCGCAAACGTCTCTACCACTTTCAACGTTTATGGGTGCTAACACGATTGGACTATCCGACGGTTCCCATTTGAAAATGTTCACTCGGCAATAAAAACATTCTACTCTATCTTCACGCCCCGTGTAGACAAATCCGGCCTCAGCTAAAGATTTTGGAGTTTGTATACCCTTCCAATTACGAAATGATAACACTCGTTCTGTCAAGCACGTATTCTGTAAGCTCGCTTCTACAGACATTTTGAATTTTCAATACATGCAATCTGCTATATATATCTACTGCTTGACCTTGACTGGTGTTTGATGACCTTGAATATACCTTATTTAGTTACCTTGAATGCATTGTTGCTATATTGATGACCTTGAAGAGTGGCCTTGAGTTCAAGGTCACAACATTGTTGTCATATTGGTGACCTTGAGAATGCGTTGTTGCCATATTGATGACCTTGAAAATGCGTTGTTGCCATATTGTTGACCTTGAGAATGCGGTGTTGCCACGTTTACGTGACAGAGATAGGTTCAAGGGCACCCTGTGTTAGAGAGAGATAGGTTCAAGGTCAATGTCAGGAGTGGGGGGTGGGTTCAGAACTCCCAATTTTTACCTACTTTCATCAATGCTACAAATAACCAGGTAAATTTACAGAGAACTGCCAAATAATAATAGTGTGTGCAATAATCCAAGAATGGCGCAAAATTTTTGAAGTTAACAATTTATTTTCAAAATTTAACTTTGTTTTTATTTTGTTTCCTTTTTTTTATTTTATTATAATTTAAGATTGTGGGATTGATCAAATAAAAATCAGAAGAAAATAAAAATATCAATGATTAGAAGTAATAATGCGCGTAGAGATATACAAGAAAGAGTTATAATAATGGGATATCGCGCAACAGAGAAGAAAGAAAAAATAAGTTGCAGCCGTCTACACGTGTTTTACACTTATTAGTGATCATCAGGACGGCATAGCAGATTTCTGAGTTAGTTGCTTTTATATTAATTCCATCTGCTATGCCGTCCTGATGATCACTAATAAGTGTGAAACACGTGTAGACGGCTGCAACTTATTTTTTATTTCTTCTCTGTTGCGCGATATCCCATTATTATAACTCTTTCTTGTATATCTCTACGCGCATTATTACTTCTAATCATTGTTATTATTTTAATACATCAAAAAAAAACTATGACTAAAAAAGTTTTCCCAACAAAATTAATTCTATTATAAATAATAACAATCAACAGCAGAATGAAAGTACATCCATGCTTCGCAAATCATTAAATAAGCTGGGCAAAATACACATGCGGGTAAAACTACACACGAATGTAAAAAACGTCCACATTGAGGGCATATGCGCTGCATAGTTTCTTTGAGAAGCTACCAAAAACCGACAAGAAATGGCTCGCATCATGCGTCTTCGTAGCCTTGCGTGAGTCAGGTACATGGTTTGAGACGGAACGAATGCACCGTCCACATTAGCATATGCGTGTGTTCTCTTTGTGCTCTCAGATGTGTACCCACCATAAGCCTCATTAGAGTTTCAACAACTCACTTTTGGGACAGTCACAGAACAGGACAAACACTGCTTTGAGGTTATTTTTCGTGTACTCCTGTCTTACTTAAATAGTAAATAAAGTGAGAGGAAAATATAGAAACTTGTATATTTATACATGGATATAAAAAATACTAATAAATATCCATTACAGAAAGAAATTTTCAAGGGACTGCAATTGGCCAGTTATGAGAAATACACCCTAGTATGTTCTTCGGGGTGTATAGGGGTTTTCCCATTCGCTACAGTAACTTGGATTTTAAATCTTGATCAGTTCAACACTACTACTCTTTTGGCAAAGTCTGGTAAAATCTGTCAAAAATGAATTTAAAGTAATTAAAACTGAAAAATGCAATTTTGTTAAATAAAGCAATATAGTAAAACTTGTTCCAGAAAAAAAATGTCGTACATTAATAACTATATAAAAAATGAAAATTAATTTGGAAATTTTATTACATATTGTTAACGACACAATTATTGTCTATGAAAAAAATTAATTAATTATTCTGAACACATCCAAATTTTCGCACCATTCTTTTGCCTCCTTCCATCAGCTTGGTCTGTAACCATTTCGTTGCTCGTTTCCATAGAGTGAACGGGATTATCACGTGCATGCCTCTAAAGTAGGCAGAACCAAGTTTTATATTTAGCAAATGCATGAGGTCCATAAATGTGTAAGCAAGTTTTGAAATATAAGTCATCTTAATGCCACCATTTTTGCACTAGGTAACAGTTACGATGCGGCTGCTATCAAAACCGACAAAATTGAAGTTGAATTAACGCTTAGTACCAAGAACTACATAACTGCAAACAAGTTGAGTTGTCAATTATTCCTGCTTCCTGTTAAGAAACATGTTCTATCATTTTCGTGCTAGCTGCATAGTGGAAGTACATGCGACGATCTATTTCAAAGCTTGCTTATAAATTTACGGACCTTGGCAAATGTAGTAGACGCAGTGACCTCTTTTGACACCAATAGTAACTAGAAATTCAAACAAATTATTTTCAAATTTTTTCGTCTTCTGATATTATTAATTCAGCTATTAAAATGAAACAAAAAGCAAAGTGAAATATGCTTAATAAGTTATTCCAGCATTTTTGATTTTTTTTATAATTACGTTTAGTTAATATTTTACGATTTTTTAAAAATCAGCCCCCGAGACAATTTGGTGAGTAATGTATCTGTTAAAGGAACCAAGATCTGTAGTCCTACAGATTCAAATTTGGGCTTCAGAGGGTCAGTTCTCACATCTGATGAAGTCCGGAATGTTACTTTTGATTCGTGTTTGTGATGATTTTGTTTTATGAACTGGTACAGAATCTTGTTAAAAGCTGCATTCTCGATTGTTGAAGGTCTTGCTCAAGAGCTTCAAAATGCACTTCAAGACCAATTCTTGCTACACTATAGTCGATGTTTTCATTTCTATTTCACATAAATGCATGTCTGTGACCTCATCAAATCGCAACAGTTGTAGAATGGAGACCTCTCTGAATTTTCGGGGCAAGTTGAGAATCAGCCTTAGATGACCGAGCACACACTCTTGTCATTCTATTTGATGTAACATTCTTCTATACCGAGAATTTTCTCATCTGTGAGCAACATTTTCTGGCACTTTCCATCAGCATACCGAGCCAACAGTTGTTACGAGCTAGCCTTCTGTTTTTTATTCAAGTCAGCAGTACACAAGTACCAAGTGCGTCTTTTGTAAGCACCTAACTCTAAATTTTGTTTTATAATACGAGACATTGATAGTCTTTATATCAGCATCTTATGCAACATAATCTTTTGGTTTTTGAGCGAATTCCAGTCAATTCGGTCCTTGACAGCTTTAATTGCTTGTGACGTACATACAGTGCATGGTCTCCCAAATATTTGGCACTCTTTTATTACACCAGTATCCATCAACAATTTGACGGCTCAGTAAACAAACATTTAGCTAATACCAAATAACTACAAGGTTTTGAAAATAGTAGTTCTTTCCATGCTGCACTTGCGAAGATCAATCATAACAATTTTATTTTCATTGAAGCCCCATTCTATTATTAAAGCTTTATTAATTTTAAAAGAATTTGTGCACATAAATTCATTTTTGAATGTTTTGAAGTAATCGAAAGCAGATGTGTCTTGTGTAAGCTCAGTAAAAATTATAATTTTCAAAGTTAATACAGTAACAATACAGTGACAAAATACAGTAAGTTATTTATAACAACTATCTACACTATATCTGTGTATTGGATTCTTTATCGTTATCATTGGTGTAAATTCTTCCGATTACCAGTACAATAATTCTCTTTATATCATGTCAGGGTCATGTGGAAAATGCAAAATTGAAATAACTCGTCAAGCGCTTAAAATTAAATGTGTATCTTGCGGGATTTTTTATCATGGTTCCTGTGTTAGTCTTACACAAGAATGCATAAGCATTCTACACTCCTGGAAATGTTATAAATGTAACAATAAATCCTGTAACTCCGGAGATGAAACTGACATTAAAGAAATCCTGAGCAAATTGCAGGCAATAGGAAACGACCAAAAAAATATGATGGAATCGCTAGATAGCTGCCACCAAAAAATAGACGATAACAACAACCTACTCAAAAATCAAGAAACTTTAATCAATGAATGTTTAAACAAGATCGAACTACTAACTTCTGAAAATGAATCCTTAAAAAAAGAAAACGTAAAACTTAAAAACGTAATAAATGATTTAGAGCAGTATTCCAGAAGCAACTGTGTAGAGATTGCAGGGGTACCAGAAGCGCCTGGTGAAAATATACTCAGTGTCGTGGCATCTATTTCCAACTCGATCGCTTTCCCATTCGAGCTATCAATGATCGATGCAGCTCATCGCCTGAAAAAAAACCCTAACGCCCCATCCCAACCCCGAGGCATTATTTTAAAATTTGTACGCAGATTGGACAAAGAAGAATTTATAAGACGTCGCAAAATCAAACGCAATCTCACCGTCAGCGATCTACACGAAGACATAAAAAACATGCGAAAGAAAATAGCACGGTATTTATTAATAAGTCCCTTACAGTGTACAACAAGCAACTTCCAGCAAAGGCTAAGATTTTTAAAAAGGAAAACCAAATAAAATTTTTGTGGGTAAGAAATGGTGAAATATTAATGCGTAAGAATGAAGGGAGTAGAGTATTTACAATAAAGTCACATAATGATTTCAATGACGTGCATTAATTTAAAGCAGTTTAATATTTTGTACCAAAATGTAAGAGGACTACGTTCAAAGACACATGATATTTATACAAGTCTACTCGCTGAAAGCTATCTGTTTAACAGAAACTTGGGCAAATGATTCACTCTTGAACTCGGAAATCATAGATAACCGCTATACTGTCTACCGTTCCGATCGTAATCAACAAATAACCGAAAAATCAAGAGGTGGTGGTGTATTGATAGCCGTAAACAATAAATATCAGGCTGAAGTTATTTTTCGTGTGCAAACGTCATTTGAAAGTTTGTGTTTAAAGCTTACAACAAAAAATCTGTCATTATATATATGTGTTATCTATATGCCGCCTAATGCACCTGCAATGTCCTATGATGAGTTATACGATACGTGCTTCATACATTATATGTTTAACTCAAATAGTTTTTTAATAGGTGATCTTAATATGCCCAATTTTATGAATGTTAATTTGCACGGTGAAATTGAAAGAGAATTTTATAATTTTATGAATTTGCACGATATTTAATTCAGATTAACCAAACATTAAATTGTAATGACCGTATCCTTGACCTTATTCTTGTAAATTCGAATGCTCAATGTTGTCGGTGTCCTGTCCCTATTATCAACGAAGATACCTATCATCCTTCGGTAATATGCACATTGGAGTATATTAAGCATAATAATATTTCTACACAGTAATGCACACAGATATAATTTAAAAAAAAACAATTTTTTGGAATTATACCGTAACTTGTTATTAATAGATTGGTGACCACTGCATGAATATAGTAACGTTGATGATGCTGTTGAATTATTTTATAGATTTATATATAGCGTGTTTGATGAAACAGTACCATTATGTAAACTAACAAATTCAAAGTTTCCACCGTGGTTCTCACGTGACATCATATCCGACATTAAACATAAGGGAAGGATTCGCAAAAAAATGAAAAGTAGGAACAACTCTACAATTATTCAATCACTACACACTGAATTCACTTACTTACGTAAAAAAATCAAAGACTCCATCAAGATTGCTTATGAAAATTACCTAGTTCAAACTGAAAATGCAATAATACAAGATCCGAAAGAATTTTGGTCTTATATAAAACGCAAAAGAAGTAACATTGCAAATCCGACGTCTATGAAATATAATGGTACCACTTTGACGACTAATTCTAGTATTGCCGCTGCATTCGCCTCTTACTTTAAAAGTGTATACGCTTCTGAACCTGCTAATTTCACTCTTCCCCAAAACCAAGCTGTAAATGTCAATAACTTTAATATAACTTGTATTGAAGAAACTGAAATTCTTGCAGCCCTTAAAAGAATGTCAGTCAGAAAAGCGATAGGGTTTGATCAGATTCCTATGTACATTCTTAAAGGATGCAGTGACATTTTTATTAAACCTCTTCACTATATTTTCAATCTATCCATCAGGAGCTCATTTTATCCAACTTTATGGAAAATTTCATAAGTATCTCCGATCCACAAAAATGGTTCTAAAACCGAAGTAAAGAACTACCGGCCTATAGCAATCCTAAGTGCTCCTGCTAAAATATTCGAATTTTAATCTCTACTAGGATTCAGAGTCACATTAAACCCTACGTAACTGTACACCAGCATGGTTTTTTACCTGGTCGGTCAACAAATTCCAACCTCGTAAATTTTGTGAAAGTCGTATTGGATGCCTTCGCAAATGGATCTCAAGTCGATGTAGTATATACTGATTTTGCGAAGGCATTCGATAAAGTAAACTACGATGTTCTACTTCAAAAGATGAACTCTTTGGGTTTCTCTCTGGCTTCTTTAAAGTTTTTTATATCTTACCTGTTGGCTAGAAAACAATTCGTCATCTACAAAAATGCAGAATCTCCCAGATTTGAAGTTTGCTCAGGTGTACCTCAGGGCGCCAACTTGGGACCATTACTATTTATAATACTAATCAATGACTTGCCAAAATATTTAAAACACTCCAATTGCTTGATGTTTGCCGACGACGTTAAAATCTTTCGCAAGGTAGACTCCATCCATGATTGCTTGAAGTTACAGTCAGATTTGCATAATATTTATTCATAGAGCATCAACAACTCCCTTGAGTTTAATGTCAGTAAATGTTTTGTAATGCATTACACAAGATCATCTTTCATCACAGAGTTTACTTACAGCATCGCAACTAGCAATCTAGACACCAAAATGACTCATAAAGATTTAGGTGTCGTATTTGATTCAAAACTATCTTTTCAAGATCATATAACTGAAATATGTAAAAGTGCATACAAAAGCCTAGGTTTTATTATAAGAAATAGTCACCACTTTAAAAATATAAATGCTGTATAATGCTTTACAAAACCTACGTGAGACCTCAGTTGGAATATTCATCTATGGTTTGGTCACCAATATATTACTACCGAAAGCGTATGTTGGAAATGGTACAATCAAGGTGTTTAAGATACCTATTTAATAGAGTATACGATGAATATCCTCGTTTTATGCCCTATCATCAACTATTAGTGTTATTTGATTTTGTGTCTTTAGAAAAGCGTCGTAATGTGTCCTCCCTTCTATATCTTTTCAAACTCTTAAATAACTCTTGTGATAACTCCTACTTTTTGGAAAAACTGCCATTTAGAATCCCGCGAAATAACTCACGCTTACTTAATACCTTTTACATGCCTATTGGCAAAAAAAAACTATTCCCAAACAACCCCTATTAACCGATTATGTAGGTTATACAACTCAATTTCGCATACTATTGATATATTCGCTGTTTCTTATAACATATTTAAACATTTTATTCAGAATGGTGACTTTTAGGTTTATTGTTTCTTGTACATTGCATTTGCATTAGGTTTGTAAAAATCAAAAAATATAATACAAAATATTTGCATTATTAAAAATTCAAAGTGTGGAAATTATTTAACAAAATAAGTCAAAGTGTGACAATATTAAACCCACAAATATAAATGAGATGTTTGTGTTATATAATTATGATTCTAGCAATTTGAGCCCTTCCATGTAATATTTGATATTTACGTATTTGGTTGCTTTTATTACTGTTTTATGTTTATTTTTGTTTGCTTCCTATTATTGGTTTATCTGTTGGAAGCATTGAATAAATAAATAAATAAACCCTAAACCTCAATTATCAAATATTATACATGAACACTTTCAGTTTTTCATATGCAATGGGTGCATTCAAAGTTGTAACAATATTTATGAGACTACTAGATATAGAGCGAAAAGCATTTTAGGGATCATAAATTCCTACATAGTGTAGAACCTTAACCAGGGGTTAACTATTTAATTTTCCCTTGTATTACTTATGTACTTATTTTGCTTTTTTCACACACATATTAGCATTTACTAGGATAGATCGAAAAATTTCTAGAACAAGACGAAAAAAAAACAACTTTTTGGGGAAAATCGTATTTATTTTTTTACATAGTCTCCTTTCAGCTCTACACATTTAGTCCAACGCTTTTCAAGACCCTTCACAAAAATAAGAACTATCCAAACCTTCAAAATATACATTTACAGCTTCGATGAAAATTTCTTTCCAGCCAACCATTTCTTGAGATTTGGGAACAAGAAGAAATCCAACGGAGCCACGTCTGGCGAATAGGGTGCATGTTCAACTAACTGGAATTGTAGTTCGTGCAGTTTTGCCATCTCAATTGCCAACTTGTGGGATGGGGCGTTATCCTGATGGTACAAGACCTTTTTCTTTACCAAATGAGGCCTTTTAGCTTTGATTTCTTTGTTCAGTCTGTCTAATAACGACGGATAATACTCGCCCAAAATACGGTAGCCATGACTTTCTCAGCAGACGGAATCGTGTTTGCCTTCCTTGGAGTTGGCTCACCTCGTTTGACTATTGCTTTGACTGCTCCTTGGTCTCCGGAGTGTAGTGGTGAATCCACGTTTCGTCAACAGTTATAAAATATCGCAAAAAATCTTTTTCACTACGTTTGAACATGTCTAGACATTGCTGAGAAATGGTCATTCGAACTGGCTTTTGGTCGATTGTCAGCAGACGTGGCACCCATCCAGCACTAAGCTTTCTCATGTCCAAATGTTGATGTAAGATGCAATGTACACGGTCGTATGAAATGCTTACTTTCTCTGCTATCTCTCTCAACTTTATTCGGCAATCCTTCATCACGATTTCTTGTTTCTTCATCGGTAGCTGTTTTTGGTCTGCCAGAACGTGGTGCATCCTCTATGCTTGTTCTACCGCGTTTAAACTCAGCGACCCAGTTTGCAACTGTTGCATATGAAGGCGAAAACTCACCATGAACTTCATCTAACTCCATTTTTTTTTGTTTAGCAATTAAGCCTTTAAAAAAGAAATGTTTTATCACTGCACGGAACTCGTTTTTATTCATGATTAAGAAAATGCACAAATTACTTGCTTGAATCGATAGTAACGGCGTGTGTTTATATTCAATCCGTTTGAAAATTTAACAACTGTTGTACGAACAATGACGCGATCAGCACGCGCGCATAACGCCATCTTGTGGTTCATTCTAGAAACATTCCAATCTATCCTCGTATGTATGACTTTTCTATATAAAAAGTCTATTTGACTGTACTATTATGTAAACTTTCTTCTATAAAGAAGATACACATTTGGTGCTAAAAATGTTTCAACTAATTATACTAATACTGATAGCACTGTATAGGAAAGATATAAATATAAGGATTACAATGGACTAAGGATGAATAATTGTTTGTTGTATCAGAACATTTTTGGTTAGAGTCGTGGTTAGTGCATACAAAAATGCAGGGCTGCGCAATGCAACACATGTCATAATGTTGCTGATATAAGGCCTATTGCCGCAGCCTTGGGTATGCAATTAAATAAACACAAAATGCTCTGCAAGTATAATTATTTTATGTAACTACAAAAGTATTAAAATTACGACTTCGTTAAAATAATAAAAAAAATCAACAAAATATTTTAACATATTTTATATGATAAGTATTTCAATTTCTTTCATATCTTACACTTAATATTAAAAAAATATAGCTTTACATTTGGACGAATTTGGCTTTAATAATTTTATGTACCTGATGATTAGACAAGTGAAATAGCTGACTTAAGAATTAATACATTTCTGAAATCTCCATATTTTAACATTTGTTTTGCAATGATACCTAGGTTAAATTTTATATAAAACTATGTGCCGTTTAGATATAAATATATTTTATAGCCTTATGATTGTGCATTCTTACATATATCTTTATTTTTTCTTAGTTCTAATTAAGGTAAGCAGTTCTACTTGGGCATTTGTTATAGGTCAGCATGATATACATTTTGTACAGTCAATTATTTCACTAGTCCTTACTGATGATACAATGTTTTATTATTTATTTTAATAAATATCAATAAATTAGAATTGCAAAATAAAAAGTAAAAAAGCAGCTTACACATACTGTCGATAAAAGACACTTAAGCTATGAAACAATTTTACAAGTCAAATAATAAAGCTACTTGTTCATACGAATGGAACTTTATGAAATATGTCTTTGAGAGAATATAAACACAAGGCACATCATTTTGTATCGCTTAATAATAAGCTTAAAACATAATACGCAATTTTCTTTAATCAAACTTGTGTGTAATTAAAGGAAATCGAACAATTCTTAACTGATTACCAAAATCACATAAAACTGTATCTCTTAATAATAACATTTGCTTAACAAACACAAACGGTGAATGCCCAAGTGCTATAGTTCGTACACATTCGCCATTTCTTACGTCCCATACCACTAAACCTCCAGAACGCGCTGTTAATATAAGATGAGGTGACAACATAAGGACATGACTGGGAAATGTGTGTGAGATCTGAATGGTGTTGAGAAGATGCCCTTGGAAACGTTCCCAAACACAAAGCCGTTCATCTGACCCTAATGAAATTACATAACTCGCAGAGTATGCTAAAGATGTTATGCTGCCGTCATGTGCTTGTATACTGTACATACATGCGCCTAAAAGAAAACAGACTTATTAGTTTAAGATATGTTTACTTATTTATGCAGCGGTTTTCAATGAAAACAATCCACTACAAATATTATTGAATTAGTTGGAAATCCAATTATTTTTTCCTTTAAAATATCTTTATTAATAATACAGTGTGCATATAAAGTCTGGGAAAATGTAAATAATTTCTTTTCTGTTAATATTTTCAGCAAAGGTTGAGACAGGTCAATTTTATTTTTCAAATAGACACTTTCTCCGACAAATTAAATCTTTCATCTCTTCTCGTTTATGAGCAACAACGCCATAGCTAACTCCATTTTTTTCAATTTTTGAGTAGCCCTTGATAGGGCCTACTACAAAAAGATTGGGGGTCGCTTAAGAAAAATGGCTGTGATGGCTGATTGTTAGAAAACAGGGGGGGGGGATAAAAAGATGAATTTGTGGAAGTGCATTTTTGAAAAATATAATTGACTTGCCAGAGCATTTCATGCTGATTGAATATTAAAACAACAAGAAAAAAAATGTTTTGAGACTTAGTGCCTCCTTATCAAGTAATGTAATTTTTATTATTACATAATATACCGTGTGGGGCAATAGTGTGGGGAAGTCCGATAGCTCCTAAACGGTAACAGCTAGAAAAATCGTTCTAATACGGATGTAAACAGTGGATAGAGGCACATCTAGAGAAATTAATTTCAAATATACAGGGTGTTGCAGAAAAGGTGGCACGCTTAAGGTAATTTTCTTTTAAATAGAATGCCCCAAATATTTTTGCATATTTAACACCTCTTGGCAGGTTTATTCATATTAAGGTTGTATAGAGGGAGGTTGGGACATCCTAGCCCCACCCATGATGCATTGCAGCAATTGTCATAAGGTGACAACTGTCAGGCAAAATTTCAAATATTTGAAATTGAAGATGCCGACTTGTTGCGTCAAGAATTGCTGTAATTCTGCTGCAAAGGGCTTCCGATTGTTTCGATTTCCTATACGTGAGCGTGAAAGACGAAATTTATTCAATTATAAATTGAAAAAACATCGGCGGCCATATTTGGGGCTATGACCTTGAACATGATGTCCCAACCTCCCTATATACAACCTTAATTCATATCTACAACTTTAGCGCCATCTAATGACCGGTTTAGAAGTTATAAATTTTTTTTCAAAAAATATTGAGTTTTACATTATCCCACTTAACAGTTTACCGCTTTCACGGCTGCAACTATGAAGACGAATTTAAGTAGGGATTTTGTTGCAGGGGCTTGTAGGGTGCTCTTCTTTAAAAGAAAATGGACCCACCACGTACAAAATTAATTTTTAAATTTAGAGAACTTCAAAGCTAAAATTCACAACTTTTTCAAATGGAACACCCTGTATATTTTGTACCTTTGTGATGCAGAATTAAATAACGAACATTTTTTGTATGTACGTCCTTATAACTATCTGTAACCACTTTTGATTTATTGAGAAAAAACTGCAAGAAGTACACAATTAAAAACAATTATTGATTTAGTTGTCAAGTGTGTTGGTTGTTTTAGTTCAACAAAATATTGAAGCATCTAGCAATTGTTGTGCACGTATGCAAAACGTACATTTCTCGCAGTTATCGACCATCAGTGTTTAGTTCTAGTAGGTGTTTTAGTTTTTCAAAATGAATTTTAGTAATGAAGAACTTGTAGTCATGAAATCTATCATAGTATGTTTAATCGTTTAGTTTTATTTTCAATTAACATAAATATACATAGTTTAATTTAAATCATGGGTGAAAAGAATAAAATGTGGTAAATGCTTTTACTACGTATCTGTCACATTTTTACTAATTAAAAATCATGTCGTTCATACTTTATTCATAGAAGTAACAGCATTTACTACATTTTATTCATATCACCCAATGACTATAAAAGTAAGGAATACTTTTATGTAGTTATTCCTTTTTATAAATATTATATTGGAAAAAATGACTCAAACCACGTTACATTCAGAACCATATGCGGAACAATGGGCGTTATGAATACAATGCAGCAAATGCTTTTCCTTCTATTAATAAAGGATGAAAGATACGATATTTAATTAGTAAGAAAAAGTTTCGTAGGTAATAACAGCATTTGCTATATTTTATTCATATGGTCTATAATCGCACGCATGTCTCTAAAGTAGGCGGAACCACGTTTAATATTTACAGTATTTAGTAAACGTAGTGGCCTCTTTTGACACCAATAATAACTAAAAATCCAAAGAAAACTGATTTCCAATTATTTGTCTCCTGATCTTATTAATTCATTTATTAAAATGAAACAAAAATCAAAGTGAAGTACGATTAATAAGCTAGTCAAGCGCTTTTGATTTTTTTTAGAATTACCTTTGGTTAATTTTTTAGGATCTTTTAAACATCAATCAATTTTTCTGTGTTTTTCTTGTAAACTTTTTTCCATAAAAAACACTTTTTCCTTAAATCTGAAAGAGCACGGGGGTAGAATAGACTTTCCTCTTTATTTTGGTTCAAGTAGGGTGTGAACGTTTTAAAAAATAACTGAATGAGAAGTATAGAGTGAAAAGCATTTTAGCGATCATAAATTCCTATAGTCTCGCTAACAAATGAAGGATTTAAATGAACGCGTGCACATCAGCTGTGAGAACATTACGATAAGCTAAGAATACAAGCACAGTATCGTGTTACTAGAGACGTTTTAAAAAAGTCAGTAGCGTACGTTCGGATAGTACTTTTTAACATTATGTAAATTTATCATCGTTGAAGTATCTATTCAACCTTAATAACGATTTATAATTAAAAATCTCATTACGTTTTAAATGGCATAGGGTAATGAATACATTTAAAGAAAAGTAATTGCAAAAATTTTAACTATAAATCGTTAAAAGTAAAAAATAGGGAATCAATCAATAATCAATAATCATATCAATTTATTATTAGAAAGGAAATATTATAATACAATCACTTGTATTATAATTACTTGAACTTAAATATTTGTTACTATGTGAATAAAAACAATGTTAATCTGTAAATTATGAAAAATTAATGTCGACATATAAATAATACACACATTAGTGATAGACGCTTAATAATGAAATCATATTGGAACATATGTTATAATAATACATAATAATAATAAAAATAGGTTGTTCGTTATACGTTCAATATGAGCTACCGAGATATAACTTCTTCTAAATCAGCATTTTCAAATAATAACCAATTTTGAAGATTTACAATTGAAAAAGAATGTTTCTCATTTCAAATCAATAATCATAACTACACAAATCATAACTGGTGTTAATTTACATTTTTAAGTGCATAAAACTGATACTAAATGATGGCAATCCTTTTTATATATTAGGAATCGTAATGTATAATAATTTACCAATTTCAAATAACCAATAAAACAATTAATGTATAAACAATTTGTTACTGTTGTAAAGGAATTACTTAACTATTATAGTAGTTCTTAAGAATTTTTGTTTATAACAATATTTCTGCTTTCATATGTTTAATTTAATTTATATTTTTTGCCGTCTACTTGCATACATGTTACATGGAAAACAAAAATATGCCTAACTGTGAGTCAAATAGTATTTTATAGGTGGAATGAAATAATTAAACTTGGACGTTAATAATAATTGTTCTTCTAGTATAAATTAATTTCATTTTCCCTATTTTGTACGTGTATTCGATTATAATCGAATACAACATTAAGCATCGATGTTAGCCTTCGTAAAGGACATTTTGTGACGCTACTGAATCATTCCAGTTTATCAGTTATTTCTGTTATCAGATACATTTCTCGAGTCGACCACGAGTGATCATGAGGTGGACACTGCGTGATTTGAGATGCTTTTTACAATTCTACCCTCGTGATATCGGTAATTTTAAATCCTTCATTTAAATGTTAGGGTATAGGTACTGTAGGTCCTTAATGGTTTTGAATCTGCATTTTTCTTAACAGAATTAATTAAAACAACAAAAGAACAAGAAAAGAATTCATTAAGAAATGCAATCAATAAAACAGTAATAAAATAACAGCTAACATAACTGATGCAAACAAAAAGTATTTTAGATTGTTATCTGAACCAAAAAACAATGAGATAAAAACAGAAACACACAAACAAAAAAAAAACATTTATTGTAAAATTAAAAAATAAAAACAAAATTATCAAATAAAATGGACAAAAAACCCTACACACACGCATAAACACTCTAAACAAAAAACCCATATAAAACAAATAAAACGGCATACCTGAAAAAACAGTATGTGAGACATTAAAACAGAAAGTATATACCAATAATAAAAATTTCAGGGGTCACTCAGTCCAAAAACTTTTATGTATTATATAATCAGACATATAATTCATGTGGTAGAGCAGCGATATGACATGTCATGAAGCTAAAGTTGCCTATGCATATCTAAAAGTACATGTACTGTACGTACATACAGTGTGTTTCATTTCACAGCTTGACACCCCTGAATCTTTGCTATTTATAATCGAATCAATTTCAAATTTTTACCAGGTATAGAACCCCTTAAAATAAATTTATGACCAACTATAAACTCCATTTATTATAAACCACCAGCCTACTACGATCAAAGATAAATGCAAAAAACTGAAACAACATATTAGGCCTTATTTAATCGGAAAAGTCGCTACAAAAATTTGTTCTGGGACACTAGAAAACCCCAAAACCAAATTTTGGTTATGAAATCTTGACTAATAATTATTTGAAATTTCAGCACTACAGCCCTGCATTTTTTAAATTTATAAACGAATCAATTCCAAATTTGTATCAGGTATAAAACCCCTTAAAAGAGATTTGTGTATAATTAAAAACCCCATTTATTACAAACCACCAGCCTACTACGATCGAAGATAAATGCAAATAATTGAAGAAACATAGTAGGGCTTGTTTAATAGTAAATGTCTTTACGAAATTCTCTTCTAGACCAATTGAAAACCCCAAAACAAAACAAAAATCTTCAATAATAATTATTTTAATAGATTATTAGAATTGTATTAAAATTTTTATTTCAGCTTAATACCCCTGTATCTTTGTTATTTATAATCGAAACAATTCCAAATTTTTATCAGGTGAAATGCTTTCAATGACATTTGTATGTAATTGAAAATCCTATATATTAAAAACACCCAGCATACTACGATCAAAACTAAATGCAAAAAATCAAATAAACATAGTAGGCCTTGATTAATCGTAAAAGTCTTTGTGTGGATTTGTTCTAGACCACCTAAAAACCATAAATCCAAATTTTGGTTAAAAATTTTGAAAAATAATTGTTAAAATAAATTATTAGAATTATTAATAAAATTATTTTATTTTTCGGGATTTAACCAAAATTTGGTTTTGGGGTTTTCAAGTGGTCCAGAACAACGACTTTTCTGATTAAACAAGGCCTAATATGTTTTTCGATTTTTTGTATGTATCTTCGATCATAGTAGGCTGATAATTGATAATAAATAGGGTTTTTAATTACTCAATTTATCACTCATCTCACTCAAATTTATTTTAATTAATTTCTATACCAGATAAAAATTTGAAATTGATCGTCTTGTAAATAACAAAAATACAGGGGTGTCAAGCTGTGAAGTGAAACACAAAATAACTACTTATG
Organism: Agrypnus murinus; assembly: GCA_929113105.1. Taxonomy (NCBI): domain Eukaryota; kingdom Metazoa; phylum Arthropoda; class Insecta; order Coleoptera; family Elateridae; genus Agrypnus; species Agrypnus murinus. The sequence continues at coordinate 67,499,994 of OV816028.1, read as the reverse complement.
AAGAATAATAAAGACACTATTATTATTATAATAATAGCCAGTTCTGACGTCCAATGTCCACCGAAAAATATCTCGAAAACTGGAAGACTTAGTAAGCTGAAATTTTACAGGCATTTTTTAAAAAACATTATGGCTATACAGGGTGGAAGGGGTTACTATGCATTAATTTTAACGGGTGATAGAAGACATCAAAAGGTACAAAAAATTTTAAACAATTTTGTTCTAGGAGGTACCGTTTTTCAGAAACAAATTAAAAAGTTGTACACTTTAACATCATTTGAATAATATTAAAATTAATAATATTAGCGCATTAATATTAGTTTAATTATGGGGCTTTTTCAGAAGATGCATATCATTTACCACAACAAAAAACCTTCATAACATTTTATTGTATCATCAATCGTTTACGTGTAATATTGTATTCCTTTTACATTTACAATTTTTTGAAAAAAATTTATGAATTTTTAAATGTAAAAAGAATGTACATAACATGAATAATGTGTTTATGCCATATTGTGTTCTTTAATGACACTTTAATTCTTTCAGAATTTTTCTCAAGACAGACCATAAAGAAAAATATTTAAAGTGGATAGTTTTCATAGAAACGTATAGTATAACCGCATTATACCTGTAAGTAAATCCCAAACACATAACATTCCATCTTGTGATCCACTACCCGACATGGCTGGACACACTCTATCGATAAACAGGCACGTAATTGGTCCACAATGACCATATAATGTATAAAGAGGAGTACCATCTTCTAGTCTAAACACTTTCAAAGTATGATCTTGGCTACCAGTAAGAACACGTCCACCTTCAGAATCCAGACAAGTAATTGGTTGTTGATGGGTTTTCGTTACAAGAACTTTTAGGCATCTCATATCTTCAACACTTTCATTCTATTTAACAAACTGTATTAGTTGGTTTAGACTAGTAGTATATAAAGAACTTACCTGCTGCATGATATCTTTGTAATCTGATATCGAACCAGCTGAAGATGTCCGAACATGTGTTCTTCGATATGCACAAGTGAAATTCCAGTCTATAGGTCGCCCTTGGCTATATGATTGCAGTTGAAGGAAATCCAACGTACCGTAAAGACGAGCAGCCACAACACGTGAACCCACGATTTTTACTGATGTAACACCAATGCCACTCTCATCGTCATATGTACACTACATTATACACAGAAAAGAAATTAAGTTTGTAAAAAAAAGTGTTGTTTTTTTTACAAAATCTGGCTATATGATGTTTAATATTTAAATATTTAAATTGAATACAAAAAAATACAAACTAAATCTGTTTTTTATCAAACATTATAGGTATGACAGCTTGAAGATTTTAAATACTTTGTGACGTTAGGATAATTAAATAACTTGATTTGCTCAATTCAAAAACGTTTGCTCTTTGCAAAGCTTTCAAATTAGTAGAAATAAGTTAGACATAGAACAATGATATAATTTCAATTGTATCAGATCATGATACGATTGGAATAATATTTGCTTGTGCGTGTTTCAGTTGTTCTTACTTGTTTACCAAAAGTATACAAGTGTGCTACAATAAGACTATGCATTACCACCTGAAAAAACAAGACCAAAGTTGTGACAGTCCCTAATGTGTAGATCAAAAGTGTCAATGGGCACAAAGTCCAAAAAATTAGAGTTTTCGAATTGTAGTTGTTTTAAGCTGACAATTCTTGCACCCCGCAGAATCCTTATGAGAAATGGCTCTCGACCAAAATTCTTGAAACCTCAGTAAATGATGGTCCCAATGTGTAGATCAAAAGTGTAAATGGGCACAAAGTCCAAAACATTATAGTATGCAGGAAAATTACAAAGAAGTTGAAAATGATCTACAAATTGAGGAAAAACTAGAATAATTGTTCTACAATCCAAATAATATGTGGATTAGAAGATACTGCATAAAAAAACCGCACCTAGAGCCCAACAATTAAATAAAGAATTTAGGTCAACGCATGATCAACAGTTGTGTAAACATATAAGATCAGATACGAGTGTAAGCAGCATCTGATGTTACCTCGGCTGTTAAAAATGTCAGCGGCTTATGCTAGGATTTTACATTGTTACATTTTGTTTGTCATCAATGAATACATACACCCTAATAATGGGTTGTAATCGTCGGATATCAAGTGATTAGTGTGGGGGGGGGGTGAAAAGTTAAGTTAGAGTACAGTGGGGCAGTAGGCCAGAGGTAGTACTACAGTCGCATTTTTAGAAAGACTTCTTAAGGCGATTAAAGATGAAAGACATTTACCTACTGTTATTTTAGATTTATATATATTCATTTAATATTCATTTAAGCTCATTTTTATCTTGTATTATTAAATCATCACATCTATTTACCATCTTTCATTATACAATACCACATAATTAAAAGTTTCATTATGTGTCAAGTGGCATAAGTGTAATAAAGCCATTAAAAAAAAGTAATTGTGCAAATTTTTAGTTATAACCCGTTAGTAGTACAAAATAGAGAAAATGAAATCAATTTACATTATTATAAAGGTAAAACATTAAACATGCTATATCTTAGAAGTGGATAAAATATTCCAGAAATCTGGTTAACTCGTAATGATCTTCCTTTAGATTTTTTAAAGTACCTATCATTGATAATCTAACTTAGAAAGCTACCAATCAACTTTAATAATAATTATTATTAAACGTAAATTATAATTATTATTAATGTCGATTGGTAGCTTTCTCAGTTCATTTTCAAAGATAGGTACATTGAAAAAGCTAAAGGGTGATCATTATGAGCTATACACATCTCTGAAATATTTATATCCACTTCTAAGACAGAGCTTATTTAATGTTTTGCATTTGTAATAGCGTAAATTGATTTCATTTTCCCTATTTTGGACATGTATTTGACTATAATAGAATAGATGTTAGCCATCAGGTTAGCTCTTCTTAAATAAAATTGCTACTGAATCATTCTAGCTCATCTGATATTTACCTTACCAGTTAAATTACATTGTGGCGATCACGTGATTGCTGCGTGATAATAATATGCATTTTTACCCTCGTGATTGCTGTGACCCAGATTCTTCATTAAAGACTTTCAGTCTTTTATTTAATTCAAGCTACCAATAACATGCAACGTAATGGATTAGCAATCCGTTATTTTTGATATGTATTTTGTTTGAAAGTATTTTTACATGATATTAATTAAATCTGAGTATAACAAAGTTGGCAACAAATCAAGAACAAATGCATTAATTGTTAAATCAAATATTTTAATTGTCCCTTGTCTATAATGTATTTAAATAACTTCAAGCTTCTGCAACCGAGGAATTATTGTACAATAAATTTATACGCATTGCTATGAGTCCAGCACTCATAATTGAATATGTCATTTGGGTTGCCTATAGATTTAGGGATTTGGACTTAACTGGACCAAATATTAGTTAAATAAATTAATTTGTTATTTAATAGGTAAAGAATACACTCTAAATCACTTGATAATAATAAGATGTAGATCTTAAAAAGATTTTTCACTTAAAATTGAAAAATTATTTTGACAAGTTACGATTTGTATATCGTTAGGTCGTTGGACTTGGTTTTTCATAATTGAAGCCATTGTAAGGTGTAGTTTCACCTGGAAATTATAAAAGGCATAGATGGAAAGGTGTATGCAAGTAATCACCACAATGCTCACAGTTTTTGTTGTTGAATTTCAAGTAAATCCCATGCTGGTTTAACGATTCATCTAATTTCATGATAAATGTATAATTTTCTTTAATCTATGCATTTGCAGCCAAAATGTTTTGCTGCAAACTTCTTAATTAGGTTTTAGAGCACTTTTAGCAATAGAATTTTCAAGTGGGCAGTTCTATATAGAGAAGGCTAAACAGGCTTCAACAAGCTAAGTTGAAGCTTATAATTTGTATCGTTTTAACCTTATCTGTTAAAATGGTAAAATTTTGTTAATATTTAAAGTTTTGGTGCCAAAATTGTTATAAATATTGTGTGATAGTAAGTAATAAGGTGTGAAAATGTTATTATCTTAATTTTGTAAAAACCATGTTCGTCAGGAAATTCAAGATGGTTGCCATTGAATCCTGAATTTGCTTTTTGTTAGACATGCAATATACCAAAATATAGGGATAATCATCCTCTTTCCGATTATGCATTTTGTTTAAACATTTAATTTAATTTTTCAACCATATTTTGGTTATATAAATTTTGTTAGGTTAGATGTTCAATTGTTTTTAGTTACTTACCAAATTTTGTTAGTGGAAAAATGACGTTTGTCATTTGTTTTAAAAAAAATATAAAAGCAGATCGAAAATCTGGTTACTTGCTTGTTGATTTTCTTGTAAAGCAGAAGCCATGCCAGATCACGCAATAATAAGATTTTGAGATTGTGTGACAGATTTTACGTCAATGAAATGTCAAAAAAGTGAGGTTACGACAAATGTCATCCAAATTTAATTTTTTTAAAAAAGTGTTTAATAATGATAATAACAATGAACAATTAAAGTGATTTAAATAAAAAGGAAAGTGGAAGTGTTAATTTGGTTTTTGTACAATTTATTTATAAGAAAATTTTTTGAAAAATGTATTGTAACTTTATTTCTGGATGGAAGGAAATTAAAACTGGATGTAATAAGAATTTCTGGAAAATAGACAATTGATTTATGTACTCACGTATTGAGGTAAATTGTTCAATATTTAATAGTTGTAATACATTTCAAAAGAAGATCCACAAGAACAATTATATGGAAATGTGTGTTCAACAACTCAACAAGTAAGCAGGTAAATTTACTGACTATTACAGAGAAATGCCAAATAATATAGTGTACAAAAATTTCCAAGAGTGGCGCAAAACTTTTGAATTTAAAAAATTATTTTCAAACTTCAACTTTATTTTTTTTGTTTCATTTCTTCCTTCAATTATAATTTAAGATCGTGGGATTGATCAAATAAAAATTGAACAGGACAAATAGAATTAGACTGTCTCTTAATTATTACTTTGTTAAATCCAATTGGCACCAATAATTAATTGAATCCCATTTTAGATAGTAAGAATTTTTTTGTTTTCGTTTATCTTTTCATTCTTTTTGTGTTTATTAATAAAATATTTTAAATGTTAAAAAGGAGATTCATTTGTGTATTTTTCTTGTTTTGTGTCCATTAACAGAATTTCACAGGTATAAGTTGAACAATATTTTATTATTTTGTCAAAGAGCCTGAAATTTTCTCATGCAATTTTCCTGAGCTTGTCTTTGGATTTTCTTTTCATCACAAAGGTAAGTAGTGTTTGTTTTTCGTATAACTTTTCAGTTTGCCTTGTTACTATTAAACATAAAGTGATAGTGGTCTTTAAATTTAAATAAATTGATGATCAAGTGTTGTAAAGTGTACACTAGTACAGCGCTTATCACCATAAAATTTTATTGTCGCACGAATGCGATGCTTATTAAACAATAATATATCATAGCAGCATGTATAATTTAAAATCCTATTCTGTATTTATTGTTAAAGTAAAAACTTTACAAAAAGACACTCTTCTTTATTAATAACTTACTCGAAATCTTCCAGAAGTTCCCTCCCAGAACTCCAAGGACCCATCTGCACAGCCTATCACAATCAAATTGTCCACATAATCCATGCACCAAATTGGTGCAGGTTTTAAATCTACAGCACTACTAAAATTATTATCACGAACACACTTAACCATAGCACCTCTTTCACTATTATTAAAATCGAACTTATTTAGAGTTTCACAACTTTTATTGTGTTGATTATCACAAAAACTACTATTATTACGTACATCATATTCGTTTACATGTCTTTGGTTTTGCACCCACTTAATTGTTTCATTGTTTCTATGTTTTAATTTCTGTTCTTTCTTATGTTCCACATACAAGTCACGGTAATCACTACCAAAATCAAATTTACTACTATAATTATTTGTGACTGATTGTATTTTCAGTCCAGAAAAGTTTGTGTTTATTTTATGCTGAAAACTTGGAAGTGAAGACAAGGTTTCATCACGAGATGGTGGTGATCCAGATTCGTAATCAGATAAATTGTTGTCATCACAGTCAACAGTCAATTCTGATGACTTATTTGGAAGAGTGAAGTATCTGGAAATAAAAAGTAAATAATTAATACATGATGAAATATTGGTTGCTTTCGGAGATGTTCTGTGGTTGAGATGATAAGTTAGTGATTCTCCTAAAATAACAATCAGCTAAACTGCTGACTAAAAGCCACTGGCTAATTTGGTCAGCGTCAGACAGTTATGCTTACTTTGGCAGCGCTTTCAAAAAACCAAAGGTATTATGAACATCTAAATCCTCATCATAAAATAAGATTTCTAGAACACCAATTTAATTCATTCAGTATTTTTTATACAGGGTGTCTGAAGCCACCCAGAACATACAGAAATTAAAATGGGAAAAAATGAATAAATCAGAGCCTGCTGTGGCTTATTATAATACATCAAATTTTACAAACTGACATTTATTGCAAACAAAAGAATAAATTAAATATTACTATAGAGTCAAAGTTTTATTATTACAATAATTATTGTTTACGTGGCAAAATAATTACATTAAAATTACGTTAAAATTAAAAAAAAAAGTTGATTATGGTGACACATATTAGTTTATCTTTTCATGATTTGATATTATTTAATTTATATTAGTACAATCTGAAAAGATAATTGACATTTATAAAATAATTATTGGAGCAGTGGGATTATTATTGGTGATGTTGAGAATAAAATTTACATCAATATTTCAAATTAAGGAAGCCACAGCAAATTTTAATTTCTGTATGTTCTAGGTGGCTTCAGCAAATTTTAAAGGCCGAACATTCGGTATTCGGTGATTCGGCATAAAGCTGCTTCGGTGCATCACTACTAATTAGTCATGACTAAAGTAATCTTCATAGAAAAATTAGTTATAATCATGACTAAATCAAATAATCAATAATCCTTTTAATCATAAATAGTAGCTAAAACCCTTTTGTACAATTTCCACAAAATTATTGTGCCAAAATTATTATTAGGTGAAACCCTACTGTTAACTCCCAAATGTACTTTTTTAAGCATCCACAACTTACGCCAGTAAAGATAGCACCCTCCAGTACTGTGTCGATTTTCAAAAATTTTAGTGCCATGATTTTGGATTAATTATGGACGAATTCAAACAATTTTGAACCAACCACTATTCGTCAGAATTGAAAATTTTGGAGTGGAAAAGTAGGGTACTGGCTTGCGGTCAAGCTATCACCCCCACCATATAGGAGGCATTCAAGTATTACATAAGCAGGCTTAGGGGGTGGGGGGGTTACATTTTTTCCTTATTTTTGCTGACAAAGGGAATGGAGGGCGACAAAAGAATCTTGCGTAAGATAGAATTTACAAAATGATTACATTTTTAAAATAATATTAAAATATTTATTTGAAATCAATAAAATTACTTTTTCTACTGTTATACCAAGTTTGTTTATAATTCTGTATAAGCAAAACACACGTTTCGAGAATTATCCATGCTGCTGCACTATAGTACAAAGTAGTCGACTTTAATAACACAACGATATTCGGAGAATCCCCGATATATCAACGCAAAACTAATTAAAACAAATATGACTCAAATGTCATTTGTTATAAGATTTTTTGATTGTTTGGTTCTTTCAGCTTAAATAAAAGACTGTTTTATAAGTTTTATTTATTCAATTTAAAAAATAAATAAATAAGTAGTTCATTAACCTTAGAAATTTAATTTCTATGATTTTTGTTTTAGTTTTGATATCTAATTAAAAAAACTCCTTACTTCTTATCCATTGGGGGAGGAGGGGGCTCTGTGATTTTCTTATTTTTTCTTACAATGGGGAGGGTGGGGGTTTAAAATCGACCAAATGATGCTTATGTAATACTTGAACGCTCCCATAAATATAAATAATAATTCAATTTTAACTAGGCCATAATTTTGGATTAATAAAGGGCTATCCACCAGCATATAAGATGAAAAACTGTGACATAATCTTGTGACTAATGACTAATTAAAGATAAATCAGTGGTATATAACCTATTTTTAAATAGGTAAATCCCTGCTACCCTTATGAATAATGTCATGAAATTGAATAGATAAGAGTCTGAAGAAACTGTGCTGTAATCTCGAACTAATGAAAGAGTATTCAGTTTTTCAAACACCATTGTTGATAACATCCCCTAAACTGTCACTCCCTATAAATAGTATCACAAAGTCAAATGTCAGTTTCCAAGTTTCCGAATTTCTAAAAATGGGTTGAGCGACAATAAATAGTCCTTAATTAAGTCCAAAATTATGATAAAGTTTTCCTGAACTTTATTATTTATGATTTTGTGGTATAATTTTATGTAAGGTAGTTTACTATTTAGGGGTTGAATTCGAAAGCAGATTATCTACTTTAGTCCAGTCAATGAATATATTGTAGAGTGCATGGAATATGCGAGAACTTTTGACTTCAGGATTTTGATAGGAGTAGTTGGTAGGTAAACATGTAGAAAAGTGCATGTAGAAAAAAATGTTTCAAATAAAAATGAAAGCTAATTAAATTTCCTATACAATTGTTTCTATACATATTTGTCGAATTCCCAACAATTTCTGAGATATACGTTATAGAAAATCGATAATTTTCGAAAAAAATCATTTTACCCCACTCTTTTTGTTGAACATTTGCTTCTAGTGCCTCTCACGATCGTTTCTCAGAAAAATTGTCTGAAATGAAGTTGTAGAACATTAAGCGCCGGTCTCCACATGCAGGAAGTCCCGTTGCGAGCTCGCTGCGGGCCCGCAAATGCGGTCTACGATACTATAAGTTAAATGGTGCAGTTCACACATAGTGCGTCACCGTGGCGAGCTCGCAACGAGCATCTTGCGGGCGTTTCTTGACGCAGATCCCTACAGCCCCGCAAGGTTGACGCAAACGCAAGTGCGGGCTCACAGTACCTTGCTATATATTGTGTGGTTCACACTTGCGGGTGTTTGACGCGAGTATGGTGTATTGTTAATTATAAAATTGAAAATGGAAGGTGCTAATTTAGAAGATATATTCGATATAGAACTATTTATTTTAAACATACTCCTTTTTTAAACATACATAAGTTATTGCCTATTTAATTGAAAAAACAACAACGAGGTATGCCACGTTACTCGTTGTTGTTAATAAATTACATAGGGAATGACGTATGTATGTTTAAAAAACGAGGATCTACAATGTTATAAATGCAATACTACTAATTCTAAGAAAAGATGATATAAAGATTAAAAATCATTGAAATAAATAAAGTCAAATATCAAATAATAGATAATTACAATTAGGGAATAGACTTCTCAGCTTTTAATCAAAAAAAGAGAAACCATTTTTTCAAACCTGAGGGTGATTTTATGGATCAATAAATCAGGGTGATACCAGCCATATGATTTTATATTTTTATAAAGCTTTTACTATTTCTAATTTTATACTTTGTAGTAGTAATTATATTTTTGTATTTATTTAGTTTTACTGTAGTTTAGTTTATGTTTGAATTATATACTTTGTGCAGAGTGATTGTTTTCTCATTACATCCTTTCAAGTTGCCTTTATTACAAGTAGTTTGAGAAGTATCGAATAAATACATCATACAATTAACTTACCGTAGAGAGTTACAGCTAGCATTTCCACTGGAGGAATAGCGAGTCTCATATGTGTATCTTGAGACTTAATCTTGTCACTAATTTGTTCAGCAAGTTCGTCAAATGACTGAACGCTCATTCGGAAGTAATTATAAAATTTATCTGGATTTTCTCTTAAATCCGCAAATGATGTTACAAATCTGCCTCTTAACAGCCTTGAATCAGTAAACGGATGCATCCAATATCGCTTTTTTTTCTTTAAAATAAACATTTTGTAGACAATATAAGCAAATGCAACACGTTTTTTGCAGTATACATCCATTTCTTTTGGCGGTAGATTGTTTACTGTGCGTCCTGCGTCATTTCACCGCGTGTAGTGTGAACTAATTTTTGCGGGCCCGCAGCGAGCTCGTTGCGAGCTCGCAACGGGAGTTTCCCGCATGTGGACACCGGCGCTAAATTTCCTTCAATTTGATATATACTTTTGCCACTTTATCTTCAACCAATCAAAAGTTATGGAATTTCTAACATGTACGCTCAATTGGCAGCCAACGAGCAAATGAGCAGTGGACAGGAGAGGAGACAGTTGGTAGAGTGAGAGTGGGGAGGTTTAAAAGATCCCACCACCCCAACCGTCACCCGCGCCCTTGAGCGTCCCCCCCCTCACCCTCGGTTCTTCCAAAAGACCGGGTGGAGGGGAATGGGGTTCCCGCGCACTTTCTTTCTTTCTCTTCAGTTTCAATCGACTTCAAACGTTCGTCGAGCATTGTAGCGATAATACAATCTTATGTCATGATGCAGTTACAATTGGCAAAAATAGAAAACTTGCCATTTACAAATATTAAACTTCACGTAAAGATCGTGCACTTCCTCTTTCCTCAATGAATTTGACAATCAAGATTGACAATGAAAAAGTTATTTTAGATTCATTCTTGCTTTTTCAGTGAATCTCCATTACCAAGAAATCGGTCAAGGAGTTGAAGAATTATATGCAATATGAACTGGCTCCCTACCCCCTGGCATTCTTCAACGAAAGTGGAATGAGGAAGTGCAGAAAGTCAGCACTGTACACACTGTTTAAGCAAATTGATAAGGACGTTGATTGAACTACCTTTGAACTTGTTGTTGATGGGGGATTCCTAGTCCACAAAGTTGTTTGGCAAACAAAGACAAATGTATCAACCATTTGTGATATTTAAGTTAGATTTCTGAAGACTCATTATCATGAGAGAGGTTGTACAGTGATTTTTGATGGGTACACTGACACATCAGAGAGCACAAAAGCAGCTGAACAGAGTCGACGATATCGACTCAGGAGATGTGTTGACATCAATGTCAGTTTGGAAAGTGAAATGAAAGTCAAACAAGAGGATTTCCTGTCCAACTTTCATAATAAGAGTCAGCTGATAAATCGGCTGATGATGCAGCTGCAGACAAATGGAATAAAAACGATCCAACCTTCAAGTGATGCTAACGTTGATATTGTAAAGGCAACTATCAATATATCGCAAAATTCCTCGGTAGGTGTTATTGGAGAGAACATCGACTTGGCTGTTCTCTTGGTAGCCAAAACCCCAAGTGATCGCGACATTCTGCCCCCTGGAAGAGGAAAGGTCAAGACTATTGTATATTTTTCACAACAACTGCAGCAGGAGTCGAAAATGAAGGACAATGCCCATTTGTTATTCCTACATGCATTCACAAGCTGTGACTCAACATCTGTAAGCGTATCGAAAGACTAAAGTTAATATTGTCAAAATGTACCAGAAGTCCAAGATCATACAACATGCAGCTGAGGTATTTGCCAGCGGTTGTTCTTCCCCTGACTCTGTTGAGACAACTGGGATCATGAGTACTCTCTCATGGTATGGCGCTCCAGCCACAGAAAAACTCCCTCAATGAGTTTCACTACAAATCATTTATCAAAGCAGCTGCAAACATGAAGCCTGATCTCTCAACCCTCTCTCCAACTGCAGAAGCTGTTAAGCAGCATGCATTATTCCAGACGTACCACCAAGTACACCTGTGGTTAGAGGAGGAACCTAATGGTGGGGCGCCGAATTGAGGTTGGGAGAGAAGGAATGACTAGTTCCAAAACTCTCAGAGTTGGATGCTGCCCCTGACGAAATCTTGAAGATGAATTTTTGCCGATGTACAAAAGGATGTGACGATTGCAGGTGTGGTTAAAGCATCGTTAAAATGCTCTGTCGCATGCCCAAATTGCAAGGGCAGTTGCAACAACGGAGTCGGAATATTAATTCAGGAAGAAGGTGACGACGACATCGATACACTACCAATCTCTTTGGACGACGTCTCCACAGTTGACGAAGATGAATGAGCCTCAACCCTTCCAGCTCAAAAAAACCAACATGTTGCCTTTAATGCACATTTTTTCATTTTTTAATTGCTATCAGTCCATGTAAATACTTTCATTATATGATTAGTAATAATATAACAAAAGCTATAATTATACAAAAGTGTTGTGTGTCAATTGCAATTACCTTATTTCTATTGTTAAAGTGTTGTTAATCATCATGATAGCAAGTTACAGCAGTTAAGAAGCAGTGTATATCAAATTGAAGGAAGTTTAATGTTCTACAACATCGTCTCAAACAATTTTTCTGAGAAACAATCGTGAGAGACACTAGAAGCAAATGTTTGACAAAAAGAGTGAGGTAAAAATGTTTTTTTTGAAAATTATTGATTTTCAATAACGTATATCTCGGAAACCGTTGGGAATTCGACAAATATGTATCGAAACAATTTTATAGGAAATTTATTAGCTTTCATTCTTATTTGAAACATATTTTTAATATACATAATAACCGTTTCCGAGATATAAGCGAAAAACGTAAAAATGGGACCTTTCAACCCTCCTCCCGCCTTTAGCTCACCTCCCAGGGGCGGGGACTTTTCGTATGTTTACTTACTAACTATTCTTAACAAAGTCCTGAAGCCAAAAATTCTCGCATATTTCATACACTCTACACCCCTCTTTTGAGCACTCATTGACTGGTCTACTAGTAATTAGTCCAGTACTAATTAGTCCAGAATTATGGCCTAGTTTAAATTGATTTATAATTTATATGGTGGGGGTGCTAGCTTGAGCTCAAGTCAGCACCCCCACATTAGAATTTCCATTTCTGATTAATAGAGGTTGGTTTTTTTTTATTGCTCCAAATTAAGTTCATAATTAATCCAAAATTATTGTTCAAAATCCAAACAAAAATTTTTGAAATTCAACAAAGTGCGGGTGCTAACTTTACTGATGCGACTATGCTTTGATAATTTTTTTATGAACGAGATTAAATGACAAGAGAATATTTTTATTGAATTCATTGTATTAAAAATACTGAAAGATGATTCGTGTATAAATTTGTTTACCTATCGGAGCTAATTAGTGGGTAAGTAAGTGTAGGATGTAAATAGCTGCAGGGTAGTAGTATGAAACGTTGACTGCAGCCCCAATTTCAATAAAAAATTTTTAGTTTTGATTAACTGATTAAGACTAAAACTAATTAATCATTAGTCATGATTAAATTTTTAGTCATTGGTTTTCAATCATTAGTCAGATTGAATTTTGCCCAACACTGAGCGTGTACAAGGTCTGAATTAATTCACAAACTAAGAAGTGAAAAGCAGCACCAATCCAGTTCAGAACTAGGTCAGTTGGTGAGTACAAGGCTGTGTTATAACAATTATCGTTATAATTTATCAGGTGTGTCAACATGCATTTTGTTAAACTTACAATTTCCTATCGATATTTTTCAAAAGCTCTCCAGTTGCTGTATCCCACACTTTAATCTGTCCACCAAGACAAGCACTAGCGACACTAAAACCGTCAGTTGCAATGCATTCAATCTCTTGTAAGTGTCCCTCTAACACAATTGGCACACCTTCTAATAGTACTGGAACTTCACTTTCTTCTGCTTTCTCGTTGTACCATGAAGCTCTCCACTCTGCATAATTTCGAGAACATATACACCGATACAAGAAAACAAATGCATATGCTAGCACAACAACACTTATAAAACACAAGATAGTTGTTAAAAAAAATTCCATTGGTGAACTTGGATATAAAGGACGATCTGTGTGACGAAAGTTTGCTGATCCTGGAGAACCTTCTGAGTCTATAATAGAAATCAGTTGTTATTATACAGAAAATAAAATTGTTTAATTTACCTACCAGTAAAATCTATTGGATCTAATGCTACAGCTAATGCTTGCCATTCAAATTTTTGTCCATGTTTTTCTTCAGGATTCCTCAACAAAACTGCTTGTTCTGGATTGATAGGATAAGAAATTTTAATACTAGGTAAAATTGCAACAGAGCGTCCACTTAATGATATATTATATTTTCTTAAGATTGCTGCCCAATGTTGTGTAGATAACCGTAGCCAAGGTGAATATTCAGGATGTTTAAGTTTGTTTAAATCATCAGTCTGATTTTGTTTATAAGTAAAATCAAATGTACGTTGTGTTACAAAATTTGTGTACGTATTATTAACATTAAATCTACCATGTAAATTAAAAGAGTTATAATTGAGAAATAAATCAGAAACATTCTGTTTGTTATCTTCGTTGTTTACACTGATCCTCTGATTATTCTTCTCAATTGTTCCTATGAGATATTGCTCAACGAAACCACTATTGTATAAAATTCTTGCAATCCAAATAACCATTAAAATCATAAATGCACGCTGAAAAAATCTTGTTCGTGCCCAAAAGTTAACTAATCTTAATCGTTTTGGTATTTTTCTTTCTTGTCCGCCCTGCATTTGCCCAGCAACTACATCAGTATGACCAGAAGATAATCGTGGATGTGATTTAGAACGATTTAAACCAACCGTATTAACCGGACTTGAATTTAATGGCTTATCATAATAAGAATGAGTTTGATACAAACTATTACGAAAATTAGGATTAGTTTTCTCAACTAAATTTTCCATACGTCTAGTATCTATTCCTAAAATTGTACAAAATAATAGCATTTGAAGAAAAAAGTCAGTTAAAAGTCCAACAATTGCAAAAATACAAAATTCTTGTATAGCAGGTACAAAAGTAAACAAACCAACTGTTAAAATTGTAATTTCACTTAATAAGTTTTTTGTAATTGACCAGCCTTCTTTACTCAAACCTTGCGCAACTCTGATTTTAACATCTAAATGTTGGGGAGTCGAGACAACACTTTTTGTTATTACTAAGACATTTTCCAAACCAACTAATATAACAAGGTAAGGAAAGATTTCTCTACCTTGTTGGGAAAAAGTTAGGCCAAAGAAAAAACATATACCAAATGTCATTGCCAAACTACTTAGCACAGTAAGAACAACAGTAAAAGCCATTGCAATTTTCGATTTAATCAATTCAATTTTACGAACTGAGAAATAATAGTATAGGAACAAGAGCAAAAATGCAGTAGCAACAGGAAAAAATTCGTTATAATTAAATTCTCCAGGGTAATAAACGTATACGGTTTCGTTGTAAATTTTAGATGCGCTTTCAGTCGTAGTGAGATTTAAATTTTGATGTAAAGGATATAAAGTTTGAAGTTTATGTCTTAAACCAGATATGAATCTGAAAAAAAAGACAAAAAGTGATAGTAAAATTTCAATAGTTCAAAAAGAACTTCAAACTTACTGTTCATCATATTCTTCTAAGAATAGTGTTATTGCATATTGTAAAATTCTCTGCCTGTTGCGTAGTGGATATCGTTTAATACCAGTGTCCGATAATTGCATTCCAAACAGCATTTCAGCCACTGATGTCTTCCCTTTTTGTAAATTCTATAAAAAAATATTTATTTATTACTTTATCTCACTTAATTACTTTAACAGTTTTAATTCAAAAAGATATTGATAATTAGCTTGTCCATTTTCAAACAAAATTTTTTTATCTCTTTTGTTTTTATGAACAATTTCTTATTATTTCCTATTTTGTTTTTCCCCTCCTGGGAGACCATTACTTACTATCTTTCAAAAGTACCTTTTATCCTCATCAATGAAAGTTAGTTAATACATTGTTACCTTTTAAGGTATCATT
The DNA here is from genome assembly GCA_929113105.1 of Agrypnus murinus. Taxonomy (NCBI): domain Eukaryota; kingdom Metazoa; phylum Arthropoda; class Insecta; order Coleoptera; family Elateridae; genus Agrypnus; species Agrypnus murinus. The sequence continues at coordinate 67,484,318 of OV816028.1, read as the reverse complement.
ATTAACCGACAATCTCGGCAACAGGTTCAATCTCTATGCCTGCTAAATAATCCTCCTAATCTAATATTTTGTGTTTTTTTAACATTTCGTCATTACATATCTATAAATCGTAAACAACACTAATCTATTGTAGTTTTTTCCTCTTTTTTCTTAGCTTGCTGTGAACCTTGGATATACCACAGGCAAAATAAACAATGCAGACGCCTCAAATGTTCTATTATGAATAAGGAAGGGTTTTAAGAAAGTGTTGCTATGAGATGGAAATTTAATCTAATGTTCATTTGATTGTTAAAATTTGTTGGTTAGGACAATGAAAATCTGATCTTTAAGATTGCTATAGAGATGAACACACGAAGCTTCGTTTAAACTAATAAAATAACATTAAAATTGCTACTGAAACTTGTCCGCATTTTTTATGTTGCCCGTGGTCATTGCAGACTTAAGTGTATTGTGTAAATTTGTCATTCAATTCTTGGTTAGAATAACATTTGTCATTATTAATTTTTTAAAGGAGTATTAGATCATAGATACCTGTGTAAATCTTACTGGACCAGTGTTCTACTGAATATAAATTTTGGCTGAAAGGGTTATTAACTATTCTTCAATTTATCTGTATCTAACAGAATTTGCATAAATAAAAAAATAAAAATTTATATTTTTAATTTAATTAACAATGAAAATACATTACAAGGCCAACTAATTTAAAGACGAATGTTACATTTTACTTACTTGAAAAATTCACTAACTGTGAGTTTTGTTTAATTTAATAAGTACCTGTAATTGATAATTCTTATTATTTATAAGAAAATGAATTGCTGAACTGATAATATGCTTTTAGGAGTGTTATATTACAATATTACAAATGCAAAAACACAGTTATTGACATTATTCCAACACGAATTTGGAGAGACAATTTTTGTTGTATACTTTCTGAAGTCAATATAAATCTAGTATTCCTTGAAAATACATATAAGTAAAATTACAGTGTTGCTTAGTACACTAAAGTCTGCCATGATGTGGTACAAGAATATTCATAAAGAAACCATGGGCAATCTAAACAATAATTTTCAAAATCTACTTTCAAAACATTACTTCTTAAGTAAAAAATAACACTTTTTATTTCTGCAATGCAAGATTTGAAATATAAAGAAGAATTCAAACTGCTTTCAGCAGTATAAATTAATTTCTTTATTTAAATAGCTCACAACATGAACTGAAATTTTTAGAATATTTAAATATTTTATCCGTGCAGAACCATTTTTGAATTTTTAAAAAAAAGGTTGTTGTAGTTTTTAATTTTGTACTTATTGATAAAGGAATTCATATTCGCTCCAAATATTTTGCTCGAAATATGAATTAAAATCATCAAAAAAACAATAAATGCTCTAACTAGTCTAGTTCATTTTGTGGGAGTGTCCCTATCCATAACGCTTGGGACAATGAGACATAATTAGATATATATTTTTTAATTTGTTTATTTATGTTAAGATAATTCAATAAATGGCCTTTATTTGAAATTTAGTGATTACCTTTCAGTTACAAATCTTTTTTTATTTATAAAACTAATGGATTTCCCAGAGATTTTAATAGGTTTGGGATATTTTGAAAATAATGGGAAAAATTTGCCCTATGTCTGTAATGCAATTTTTGTTTTGTAACTTTTATATTTCTAAGTGACTTTTAATAACTCCAATGGCAATTAATGGATATGGCAAAACCTGTCAACATGTATAAAAAAGATTATTGAAAATTGCTTATAATTCTTTTCTATAACAATTTACTGGTGGAAAATGTCTACGTGCATAATATGAAATAGGTGATTTAAAGTATCGTCAATATAGAAAAAAAAATTAAAACTCCCCACATACAGCTTGTAATCTACCTTGATTTCTCTGTATATTCTGGTTTTCCTTCAGAAATTCCGCTTATTAATATTCAAAATAGAAGTACAACATTTACCTGATGATTAAAGACAGTACTAAGAATAGTTGAGTCTTGTGCAAATTGCTGAACATCCTGGTGCCATAAATTAGCAGGTGATAATACAAGACAACTATATTGCGGCAATACATTAGTTTTAGCATATTTACTCTTCTTCACAGCCTCCACATGTAAGCAAACATGTCCCAAGGACTTCAAACTAGAAATGTTGAAACACTTCATTTGTGTACCTTGTAAGTTTATATGTACAGAAACAAACCTTTCAGATTCTTGGAAATTCCTCACAACATCTAGCAATTTAAACGCTTCATACAAAGGAGCTCGAAAGGCATCGCTTAAATATAAATTTGGGTCCCACGGCATAACAGCAGTTTTTAATACCACTTGTTGTACATAACACCATGGCGGATTGCCTGCTAATACTTCTAAGCCACTTCCGTTACTTCCTGATCCCCAGATTTGCAAGGGAAGATTTCCAGGTAATGGTAAATGCAATAATGGGTAACTGAAAAAGAAAAAAAAGTAAATATTTTTTTAGAATGTACCATCCGATTAATCTAACATTTACCTAACCTTTAACTAGCAACCTTGATTTATTCAATTGCAAGTACAAAGTGAAAACTTAATAATAACAATCAAATCAAATTGCATAACTCATATTATAATTTCAATTAGTACAATTACGCAAAAAAATGAAACAATTAATAATTATGCTATTTACTTCAACTTACCAACATAGCAATCCAATAATAAGTGCAGAAGAAATAACAGTAGTCGGATAAGAAGTGCAAAAAAGTCCATGAGCATAATAAATTTGTCCAACTCGTTCATGCAATGTAGGGGGCTTGGAGTTTGGCCCCCTTTGACGGGATTCCTCCCCACGATTTGACATTTGCTATGTTACACTACCCATGGCTTATGTAGTACTTGTTTTGTTATTGTTTACAAAGAATCCTGTAAATAAAACAAAAAATCAATCATCAGAAAGTGAGAGTTGTATTATTAACTGTATTTTAATTAATGTATGTAAAACTGTATTTACGAGGTAATGGATGATAATTATAATTTTTATCTAATGATAATGAAAAAAAAGTTTAAGTAACATATTTATATTTTCATTTCATTTCCAATTATATACTTAATAACCTTGAACCTCAGCCTTAATCAATAACTATTGAATTAAAAATATTTTCAACGATAGGGGACTTAATGAATTAATTAGAATAAATAAAGCTCTGCTAGACTATTAAAATCAAAATAGCGATTGACAAAGAAGAAAAGTACTTTAGACAATAACGCACTTCAGTATGAAAATTGATTAATATTTCCACAACAGATGTAGGTAATTAATAAGATTCTTGATATCTACATTCAAGAGTTAATACAATAAGGAGATAAGTAAACTTCAGAACAACTTAACATGTGTTAATAAGTTAATAGTTTATAAATATTTGTTAATAATAAAAATTATTTGTTCTCTTGAGGTCTCATTTTTATGTCCTCCCCATCATTCTTTTTAAGACTTTAACTAGTGTTTAGCTTAAAATATCAAGTTTTCTACGTTATCTTAAGGTGATTGATAGCAATCATTATAGAAAATTTGATGTAAATTCATTAAGCTATGTTTGAGTTAAAGTTTGCACAAAATCAGCTAAAATTGCAAATTTTGACCCATATATGACACTGACGTGATGTTGAAATAAGAACTTTGTAGGCAGATAAGGAACACTAGATTTAGATTATCTGTCAGTTATTGACATTGAAGTCATAAAATTTACTAAAATACTACCTTATTATGTTTTCCTAAGTATATGAGAAACTTTCGAGTTAAAAAACTTTAAAATAGTAAAGCATTAGCTTTTCCCATGTATTTTCCTCTCGAGACCGTTAAAATCAGTCAGTATATAATGTTTGATGAAATTTCATTAAGCCTCTTTTCAGGTAATGTGTGCACCGAATTAGTATTAATTACAGATTTTAGTCCATGTGCATTTTATTTTACACATACAATTTTAGCAAAGATTGAAAGATTGTAATCAAAGACTGTGCCATATTTGATACAGATGGCTTATGTTAATGTATAGTTGTCTCCCTGAAATAATAAAATAGAAACTTTGATAGTGTGCTATGAATGCTGCATTTCATAACTTAACAATCATATTCGATTTTGTTGTTGTCAATTGTAGCTTTCCTTTTAACACAATTCTCAAATATTCTCACCTCACCTCACTTAGCGTTCTTTTTATGATTTTACATTTGTGAACAGAACAAAACTAACTGAGATTCTTTCTTTTCCCTTCATACCTAAAGCGTGTCATAAAATGAGTGATACATTTGCAGTAACAAAGTGAAATGATAAAATCATTTGTGATTGTAGCAGTAACTTGCCTGAAGCTGCTTTAAAGTTTTTAAATCCTTAAAGTAATACTGAAAGTTCCTTCCACCTGTCTGAAACCATTGCTTAACCTTTAAAGTAATGGAACCTTACAGTAGTATTGAAAGTAAAACTTACTTTTTTGCTACCCACGAGAATCACTTTAAAGTGATTTTTACTACTTGTTTTGATCCAAATAATGATGGCTGCTGTTGGTAAACATTTCCATCAAAGCCACAAAAACACCATTGATTGGTACTTGGATTGCATATCTGCTGTAGGTTAATTTGGTTTTTGAACTGGTAGTAGTTGGGGCCAATACAATATATTATTATGCTCCCATTTATACGGAACAGGGATGAAGTATATTCCCTTTTTTTTCTTTTGTAGCCACAGTTAAAATATATCATATCTAATTATTATGTAGCAGTATAAACTAGTGAGAATGCGCAGAGTTGAATGCCATGACAAACAAAAACAATTGTATACTTAATAAACTAATTTATTTTTGAAAACTAATGTTGACGTAATACATTAGTTGTCATAAAAACTAAGTCCTAATTATAGTCCTAAAATTTTTCTTTAAAAAATTTAAAAAAATTGTTGCTTAAAATGTTTATTTTTTCGTAAATTTTTAAAAAATATAAAATTTTTCATTTTTCAAAAATTTACCGAAATCTTCGGTGGTCATTTTGACCACTTTCCCGAAGAGATATAAAAAAATGTTTCAACCAAAAGTTTCTTAGAATTTGATGTACTATAAGATTCCAAAAAGAAAAATTCAAAAAAGTCAACATGGAAAAAGGCGACAGACCGACAGACAGACAGACTTCACAAATTCAGAGACGAACTTTTTGTTCGTCGAAAATATCATAAGTCAAAGTGTGACTATTAAAACCCACAATTATAATAATTCCCCCACTTTAAATATTTAATAATACAAATATTTTGTATTATATTTTTGATTTTAAAAAATATAATGTTCATAGTTAAATGCGAGATTAAACTTAACCGTTTTTAAAGTTCCAATGGGAACTTTGCAGTGACATTAACAACTGGAAAGTGGTTACGAAAATGCTAACATTCTTTTACAGTAAGAGTCACTTGAAAGTTCCAAAATTTTTTAACTTATTTTATACTCCATGATAACAACAACTTTGAAGTAGAATTTGTTTAGTACCCGTTACTCGTAATTAAGTGGCATATACTTTACACATGCATTTTACAGTAATACTACTGATGATGATGTAAGGTGATTCTCTGAAAACTACTCCATATTTACTTGTAAAACGTTAGAGGATATTAATCAATTTGCAATTTGTCATAATTGTTAATACATGTTTTACTATAACCCTCAATAGATCTCCCTATCATTTACATCAACTTATAAGTATTTTTGTCATATTTTATTAACGATATTTTTTATTAAAATATAATAAAAAATAAAATTACAGAAGGTGTTGCTTTTCAATCTATCATAGTCACATTTAACAGATAAGTTGCGATGGTTTATAATTTTGGTATACTGGAATGACAAAATAATCAAACATTTCATCTCTCTTTGTATTATTAAGTACGTATTTATTACAAATAAAACAGTAATCTATTTTGTGATACGATTGCAGCATTTGTATAGAAAATGATAGTAGAGAATTTTTTAAGTTGCAAGAGAAAGAGAGAGCGACACATGTGTCAAAGAGAAAAGAAGTTCCATGAAAGTAGCAAGTTCCACCGGTAGTTGCTGTTATGTAGCGATGACTAAAAATGCTGCTTGGGATTAGTCTTCTTTTTGATTAATTTAAAATATATAATAGATTGCAATACTTAGAATACATAATACTACAAGAACAAAAAATAATTATATTATTATAAAAGTAAAAATTAAATATTTTTGAGTTGGCCTGACTGAAGTTCTGAATAATGTACAAATAATACAAAATTTAGCTTTTTGATTTTAATATGTCAAAGATTTCTTTTATTTCATCTTAAAAAATTTTATTGTTTTTATTTCTATGTGATATTCTTGGTTTGTAATTTAAAAATAAAAGTTTACAATACGTAACTGCAATTTTGTTTTATTTTACATATTTAATAATATTACTAATATGGCTCTGATCAGAATGTGACTCACTAACAAGTTGCACAAAGTTCTTGTACTGTTGGAATATTATAGACAATTTTGAATTTAAGCTGTATGCCATTTTATAGATTATGGAAATAGCTTTTGTTTAGTATATATTTTAGTTTTACATATTTTAATTCCAAGCAAAATATTTAAAGCTTTTACCGCGACACACAGTACAAAATTTTGAAAATTGTTTTTTGCAATTTGACTTTTGTGTCACTTTTCCTGTTCATAGAATTACCACAGTATTTCATTGGGTACTTGAAAACTTTTTACAACTATTAACCTCTCAGAAAAACAACTGATCAAATTTGTAGATGTATGTATGTATACTTAACAGTTATGAGCACTTTTTGTCCGTGACTGACGACCAAATTAAACAAATTAATAATATTATGTATAAATGTTAACTGTAATTAACATTGTCAAACCACTAAAGTATAAATGTATACTTGTACGTGATATAGGTCAGTGTTATTCTTAACGACAACCACAGGTAGGTGTTTGTGTGCTTGTCGGGACCGACTGCTTAACGTGCCCATCCGTGAGCAAGGCGAACTGTACTGAGGCTTTGTATATCGATGAGAAACATCTTTATCGATCTTTAGTTTCCCAATAATACTTTTGATGAAGTCTGGCTTCATGAAAACGCAGCAGCATTATAGAACTCATGAGCATTGGAACCGTTATTATCTTAATATCATTTTTTTGTATCATAAATATGAAAACTGATTTAACTAGCTTTAGAAAAAACAGTACCGTTTAAGGAAATTTTATTTTTTGCCAAAAATTTTAATTATGAGTGATGAAAGCCATATGTCATTTTTGTAGCTACAACGTTACATCAATTAAAAATGCTTTAAATCATTTCACCATTATTAAAACAACTAGTTAAATTCTTTTAAAGATTTTTGCTGATAATTCAATAATATATTTTAATTAACAATCTAAAATCTTTTAAAAGCATTTAAATCGGTGAAAATGAAATTAAATCATATAAAGACAAATCATTTTTAGCAATTTAAAGCTTTCACAAGTGATTTAAATGACACTGAATTGAGTTAAAACAGTAAAAAATATTTAAATCTATATAAAAAGATTTATGATTTAAATATTAAACAAAAGTAATTCTGATTCAAATTGTTTGATAAAAAGTAAAGTGTCTTCGATTTCTAATTGAAATCTCTTTTTAAATAATTCATGACAGCTTTGCTCCTCTGTTATCAAATTTTGCAAATTGAAGGGTCGGCCGTAACAACGTTGTATGTAACATTTTGCTGAAATGAGATATTGCTATAAAAACAACGTTAGTATATCCCTATTGGAAGGTGTTGGCATTATAGAGATATAAAATATTATTAAACAAATTTCTTGGAATGCTAGTTTTTAAAGCTTGAATCTGTAGTACTGTTTAACAGCTCTGTAGTCTGTTCTTAGTTTATGTTGCTGTTCAATCCTTTCAATTGACCCTTCAATTGTAGATAAATTGTACCTTTAAAAGTGATAAATCAATAGTATTATTTTTCAGTAAACTAAACCCTAAAAATATGTACTTTATTTAATATCTTTAGAAAAAAGGGTGATCTAGGAGGATATGATTTCCCATGGTTTGAATACATTGTCAAAACAGGCTGGTTCTCCTTTCTCCATTTATTTTTTCTTTTGCTATCTTTCTCCTTTCTCCATTTATTTTTTCTTTTGCTATCTTTTTGAGAAGTGAATCCAACACACAAGCTATGCTTAGGTTGGTTTCACATCTCTTATAATTCAAAAAAAAATTTCTCACTATTATCCTTTTTATTTTTTAAATTAATGGCATTATATTTATCGTATACATTTAAATTAAGTTTTGTTTTGTGAAACTTGAATTGTTATTTGGTTTTTGTAATTTCGTTTTTTTGTAATTTGGTTTGGTTTGGTTCTTGAATAAATATTATTATTATTATAAATGGAACATGCTGTAGGTAGACACTGATCTCATATTAAACACTATAAATAGTTGACAAAACATTAACTTGTAACAACATAATTATAACTTTGACATTATGTAGCATTTAACAAAGGTAGTTATTAACTTTTCTCTAACTATGAAAAATTGCACCTTAAAGTGCACACCACACTTTTAAACTTTCATTAAATGCCAATTTGCAATAAAAAATTTAAATTAAAAAAATAATGTCATAATTTAATCTTCATAAAAATGAATAACTTGAGTAGAAAATAAATCAAATTAAAAAAGATTTCTTTTATTTAGTTTAAATACAAAGAAAATTAGTAACATACTTTAAGTTTCTGTATTTTGTAGAAGTTTTTCAAGTTATTTTCAAAACTTTTAGATGCCTAGTATACATTATTGATTTTAGTTTAAAATTATGTCTTAAAAAAGATTTGCTTTAAATTAAAAATCATTTTGGTATCAATAAAGTTTTGACAATCTAGAATATATTTTTTGTACCTAAACGTTGGATGCAAACATCTTTATGAAATTATGTATCAATTTTATTTCAACAAGGATTTCTCTTCAGAACACATTTTTTTATACCTTTGCACATTCTATTTCTAACAAGTAATATCTAATAATAATTTTAGTTCAAATCATTCTAGGTTACGACAAAGAGAGTCTCATTGAACAAAGTCTTGAAAATGTAATAGTCATCTCGTGGTCAAGGAGAACATTTTAAGATTTGATGCAAAAAATAAAAAAATTGTTTTGATGGTATGTACATATATAGACCATTTTATTTCCTCAATTTGATTTAAAATGAGCTAGTTTAACATGACTTAGCAATAAATAAGAAAATAACAAAACTTTGAACTCTTGTCTGCAGCCAACAAAAAGAATGCATGTTTGAAATTATTTTTTTTAATTAAAACAAACTTCCCAAAAATTTGTTACACTGAATTAAACTAGTCAATCATCAAGGTCTATTAACTTTTATAGGTTACCTCAGTAGAGCAGTTAGTGGACCCCCTCTTTGAGACGGAAGCAAATACGTCAGAGGACTACCTAGAACTAACCATTCGCCTATTTGTTCTCACTTGCACTCATGTTATGTTTATGCAGCGCTTGCAGTCACTGTCAAGCGTCAGGACTTGACAAAAGTTATAAGTTTATAAATTAAATTATTTATTATTGTCTTGTTTTTTCCGCAATTAATTTCTTGTAATTATTCAATGTGACAGTTTCGTTACATGTGACATTAATCGTTTTGTTTTATACTGTATAGCATTATGCCAGCAGAAATATGTATAGTTGCAGGTTGCAATAATAGTTTAATGAAAACCACTGAAGCTGAGGAAGCTATTTATAATAATAATAATAAATCGTCTTTATTTAACAAATGTACCTATTACAGACATTTGTCCTGAAAAGGCGAAGATTAGCTACATAGCTATTCTTTATCTCTTAACCTTTTCAGTTCACAGAAAGCATAAAAAAGAAACAATATATATATATATATATATATATATATATATATATATATATATATATATATATATATATATATACATACAGCATGTCTCAAAAATAACGGACAATACGTGAATACGAGATAGTTGATGATGTGTAGAGAAAGTTTTTCCCATAACTTTTTTTTCTAAAATATTTACTTTCAGAGTTATTTAAGGTTCAAGTTTTGAGTCCGGTCCTGCACGTTCTGCTCCACAATCTCCTGATGTCGCATAATGCTGAGGACTGTAGTTTGTTGAACTTTACAGCATTTGTCAATACAGCACAATTTTGTCAATGCCGCAAAATACCCAAATGAGTTGATCTTGAAAACACTCGTAAATAAGACACGTTCCGTTTTGCCATGTTATGGTTTGTTTATTTTAAAATAAATTCAAGGTCTAATAACAGCTTAAAACATCTTACTTTAAAGAGAGCATCTGATATAATATTTCAATAAGTTAAATAAGTTAAAGTTGTGTGTGGCGGCGTTGAACGTAATTTAAAAAATGCGATGCTAATACATTTTACTAGAATCTGAAGCATTAATATTTAAAACTAATAGTAAACCTTTTCATTAAAACTGAAATAAAATTTTACAAAAATGATCTTGGGCTCGAAATTTCTCATTGAACGTAAGTCAATAATCAAAAACTCTCTTTGTTATAAACATCCCCTTTCCCAGACTTTCCTTATTTATAGCAATTCTTTCTTTCGTATTCTGTGCTTGTAAATAAAATTTTGGACTAAACATTCCGCAAAAATACACATAGTGAAATTTGATCTATGTAAAATAAACAAAACGCAATTTAAAAAAAGGATACAAAACATAAATATATTTTTACGTTCTGTAATAACATTCGAAAATAAACAGAAGATAAGATAAACTTTTAAAAAGAACACTTTCATAATTAGGGAGCCGCCAGGTTGAATTTGCGGCCCGATTGTGGTTTACTCAAAAAACTACAAGGGTCGCAATTTATTAAATAAGAGCAATTTTTACCATTAATCTATTTTATTTAAAACGGAAAACACCTTCAAATAAACTCTTGATAATAAAAATTATTAGTTTGATGAACTATCATCAAACGTTTGGGACTTTTTTGCAACTATGCAGTTTATAACAAAAACACTTATTACGGTGATATGTCATGGTGTTTATAAAGACGTAACCTTGACCAATATACGTGTTTTTAAATCGACTTCTCCGAATTTTTGCTTAACTCTACACATATCACTTTACAATGTTTTGACTATCCCAATGCTGGATGACTTATTATTTATTATCAAATTGATGCAAAATATAACAGGACCGTATTAGCAAAAAGTATTGCAAACAATTTTTAACAAATTTACAAAAAAAAATTTTTGAAGGTAGTTTTTTTTTCTTTAGTTTTAGATTCTACCTCGGACGCTTTTTAACCCTCTGCGTTATTGTTCGTTTTTTTTGAGACACCCTGTATATATATATATATATATATATATATATATATATATATATATATATATATATTGCTGTGGATGGTAGTTTCAAAATTTTGGAAAATTTTGAAAATTTTGTGAAAATATAAAATCTTTGTTAAATACTAACACTTTTGAAATATTTTTATCAACTTTTCCAGTTAAAAATAATTTTAAGTTATTTAATGGTGTCATTGATTTTGAAATCAATGTGTATACTTTTTAATAAGGTTAAATAATACATGTTTCTTTATTTATTTTTCAAACAGCTTACTCACCGATTACTTAAGTGTACGTAACATCCAGTTGTTCGAAAGTTTTTGTTGTGATGTAATTCAATTATGTATAATTTCAAATGTGTATATCGACGGGTTATGTGATTCTTTAAGGTTTGTTAATGTAAATAGATCGTTATTATTGCGTAAAAGTGTTGTATAATAGATGTGTCACTTTTATAAAGAGTATTAATCTGCTATTATGTATTATATGTTGTAAATAGTGTGGTCATTGTATTAGATGATAAGGTGACGTCAAATTGTGTAATATAATTATGTAAATAGTCAATAGTATATATATAAGCTTAGAAAATAATAATTTAAGGACACTTACTGATAGAAAGCGAGGGTGTAAAGTCGTGTAAGATAAAAGACACTTACTGTTAAACGACGAAAGTGTAAAGATATTATAGTAAATCAAGCGACAAAGTAAAGTCGTGGCTGATATTGTAAAAATTTAAATAGTCTAGAATTAAATAGACAAGTTAGTTGGTGATTTGAATACGGCGAAGGTGTAAAAAGTATAAATTGTAAAAGTGTATATGATTATAAAGAACCACCTTTAAGATAAATTACTTGCTAAAGTTAAGCAAGATAATAAATCTACGTTAAAACCTTAAACGGGTGTTTTATTTCATTAAACACAAAAACAACTATAAGTATCCTACGAAAAAGGGAAATTGTACCCGCAATTAATAAACAAAAGTGAGTTACCAGAATCAAGTTTTGGATGAAATTATATGGGAAATCCATGCAAAAGGAAGAAAGTCAACCGGAATTGGAGACCAGCCCTGGGTCAACATAAAGTGATCTACTCTGCCAATGGTATGGGAAAGAGGACATCTATAGTAAAAGGAAAGAGGACATCTATAGTTAAAGGAAAGAAGAAATATTATAAAAAGGTAGGAAGTTATTTCCTTTTTGTATTGGCATTTGCAGAAAAAAAGACTATCGTTTGTGAAGTGTAGTAAAGTGATTTGAACAATTTAGTAATAGTTAAAAATTAATTAAGATTTCACTTTTAAAAGTGTTTTTAAATTTCAATTTGTATATTTTTTTTAATACCACAAGAATCCACATTCACCCTGAGATGAGTCTTTATTAAATATATATATATATATAATCTTTAACCTCATATATACCTTTCGGTGTCGAGGCGTCAGACACACCGAGCCGCAGAGTGGATATGTGCGTGTGAGACGAGGCAGCGGAGCCATATAGGCAAGTACACTGCGCTCCTTTATTAAATATAATTCTGTTAATTTAAGTTATTTAACTGGCGCCCAACTCTCTTACGTAAACTTGAGTTAGTCAAGAACTACCGTAACATTAATTTTATATAACCATTGCAATATTAAATCTATTAAAAGGTATTTTTAAATCATATTAAATTTATCAAAAGAGGGAAGTTGAAAAGCATATCCAAAGTTCAGTCATTTTAAAAATCAATTTATTATAAAGTAATTATCTACCATCAAACGGCAATTATTCACAGTTTCAAAATATATAATAAAATTTTTAAAAATAGTTTATTATTTTTAATTAACCAATATCACTGCATTTATATATATCGCTGTCAACGCGGGGCATTTGTTAATGTCAGGCAAAATACTATATTTTTTTTTAAATGAGATATTACAGCATTTATATATGTCGCTCTCAACGCGGGGCATTTCTTAATGTGGGGCAAAGCAAAATACTATTTTTTTTATAAATGAGATATTACAGCAATATATATAAAAATAAAAGTACATTGAAATGAAATTGTAAATAGTGCATTCAATTAGAAATTAGAAAAATAAGCTAATATTATTTTTGTTGGTTTAACAATATGCTTTTTGTTATTTTGCGAAACATTTGTAAAGAGACAGACAAATCCGGTTTGTGTAAGTTAAACAGTTTAACTGCATTATATCTAAAAGATCGTTCAAATATAGATGTTGTGTGTTGTGGCATGGTAAGGACATTAGTACGTCTAATATTACGATTGTGAATAGTATTTCTAAAGATTAGTTTTTTAAATAAATATGGAGGATTTTGGGATTTAAATAATCGGTGCAGAAAAACGAGAAGATTCAACTGAAATAAGTTAGACACTTTCAACCAATTTAATTGTAAAATATATTGAGATATATGATCATATTTCCTCAGATTAAATATGAACCTACAACACGTATTTTGAACACGCTGTAATTGGTGCTGAGTTGCTTTATCAAGGCAGGGGTAGTATACTATGTTACAGTAATTTAGCAGAGATAGAACTAATGTTTCTGAAAGCTTTTCCCTCATTTTAAAATTAAGAATATGCTTGCTGGCATATAACATCCTAGTACGTAGGTAACATTTCTGTAATAGAGCATTTACATGGTTCTTGAACCTGAGAGAGGTATCAATGCCTAAGCCTAAACTTTTTCCATAATCAGATATAGTAAGACGTGTATTCCCTAATTCAAGTCTAATGTCATTTACTATATTTGATTGTAGATTTTTGTTTCCAAACAAAAGCACCACAGTTTTATTGGGATTGATTAATAAGTTGTGACTTTTAGAAAATTCCAAAACTTGCTTTAAGTCTTTATTGATAGAATTAGAAGCATTATGAAACAAGTTAGGTTCAAAATAATGTATTAATTGAGTGTCATCTGCATAGAGCTGAATTTCACTTTCGGATATCACATTTGGCAAATCTGATGTATACAAAAGAAACAGTAACGGGCCTAAAATAGAACCCTGAGGGACTCCAGAGACTATACGTCCGGGGTTTGATAGGTTATTGTCAATGCAACCACGTTGGGTGCGGTTCCATAAGTATAATTTAAAGAAGGAGAGTGAAGTGCTGTCTAAACCATAGTATTTTAATTTAGCAATTAATAAATCATGGTCAATAGAATCGAATGCTTTGGAATAGTCTAAGGAAACTAGAACAATTCCAAGTTTTCGATCGATGGCACTGATAATATTATCCGTAAGATTTAAGAGTGCTGTAGTTGTACTATGAGCTTTCCTAAACCCAGATTGTTCAACAGGTAAAATATTTTTGTTAGTAAGATAAACATATAGTTGGGTATAAGCTACTCTCTCTACAATTTTTGAAATGATTGATAATAAACTAATAGGTCGCAAATCTTGGCCACTATTAGGTATAGAAATTTTAGGAATTGGACGGACTATTGATTCACGCCACTTTCTAGGAAAATATCCACACTCTAAGCAACTATTTATTACATATGAAGTGAGATTCCGTCGTATCCTGCAGCATTAGATTTGATACTGCTTATTATTTGTAGAATAGTATTTTGAGTGACTAACGAAAAGTTAAATCTATCAATACCAAACTGGTTATTTGAATAAAATTCAATTTTAGGGATGCAATTAGGAGATTTATTAAAGATACTAATAAAATAATCGTTTATTTCATTTGGATTACGCAAATTATTAGGTAATTCACTGTTGTTTTTAGAAATTTTAATATTTAAGTTACACAGACCTTGCCAAAGTTTTTTTCCATTCTATCATTCTGCAAATTGGCTAAATATGCTGCTTTTTCCCTTCTAATTGAAGCTAAAACAAAATTACAACATTCTTTGTATCGATTCCAGTTTTCCAGCGTTCTATTATTTTTATACTTACTGAGAGATCTATCTCGTTCCTTTAGGATTAACTTTAAGTTGTCAGTTAACCAAGGAGCTGGCAACTTGCTAACTCTAATTGTTTTATATGGAGCATGCAAATTAAAAAGAAATATAATGTTATCCTCCAAATACCTAACTTTGTCATTTATATTATCGATATAAAAGATGTCATCCCAAGGTACAGTCGATAAATCTAATTTGAAATTATCAATATTAAAACATTTGTAATCACGAATTTGAATGAATTTTTGTTTAGGTTTATTAACAACAATATGCAACGTGCAGAATGACATTTTATTATGATCACCTATGTCAGAATGTACAGTACCACTATTACTGCAAATTTCTTTGCAGTTAATAAATATTGGATCGAAGCAAGTTGCAGTAGTTGCTGTAATCCTAGTAGGCTCATTAATGAGTTGACTATACCCATAGGTATTAAAAATTTCATACATTGAATTATGTCTTAGCATATCAACATTTAAATCGCCCATAACAACTGATTAATCATATTCCGCTAACAGATGTGGAATAACTTCACTGAATGCATTTAACATGTCACTAACTCTAGTATTAGGAGGACGATAAATTATAGCTAAAGCAATTTTAAATGTATTCAACCTCAGACTCAAAAACATGTATTCAAAAGTTACATTGTCAAAGCTAATATCAATAATTTCACTGGAAAAAGATGATCTAATGTAAATACCTATGCCACCCCCAACTCTATTTAATCTATCTTTTCTATGAAACTTGTAACCTGGCAAAGAAACAGCATTAGAATCAATTAAACTATTCAGCCATGTTTCAGTAACACCTATTATGTCATAAGAATCAAAAACTAATTGACGAAAATTAAGAAAACTCGGTAACAAAGATCTTGCATTTAAGTGAGCTATACTTAAATGTGATTTACCTTTGTTAGCCATATCACAACAAGCAATCAGTTATTTAAACGTTATTAGAATTGATTGAGTAATCAGTTCTGCTTCTTAAGACATCTATATGGTGCTTGAGCGTAAGACATTCACTACTAGTTGATGGATGATCAGTAGCATATGTAGTTTGGTAATTTAAATTAGATAAGACGCAATTATTACAGCAGATTTTTTGTTTCGGGCATTCAATCTTCTCATGTTCCTCAGAGCAGGTAGGACACACGATCTTGTTCGAACAGTTGTCTTTTTTATGGAAAAATCCTAGACATTGAAAACATGTGGGAACTAACAGATCTTCGTATACAGAATACCTTTCCCAACCAATGCAAATTTTTTTCAGATCAATAACTTGTTTAAACACTAGTGGTGAACATTCAGCAAAAACGGTACTTTTTCCATTTCTGTTTTTTTTAACAAACGTAATATTTAGATCTTCTTGGATTTGATTTTGTTCTTTTATGTAGTGTTGAATTTCATCCTTGGTGTATTCCTGACTTACGTTTATAATTTTTATTCTTGGTTTTCTCAGTGATGTCAACTTCACTTCATAGTCCTGTAGCTTACTGCTTACTGTGTCCTTTAAGATTTCTGTTTCATGCTTAGACTGACATTTTATAATTACATTTCCATTCTTGGCATGTTTGATACTTTTCACTCCAACTTTAATATCTGAAGGTTTTATATTATTATCCAAATCTTTTTTTGTTTGAGCAGATCTTTGCTTCTGCTTGGGTTTTATTATAATACTAGGAAAATTGACTAGTTTTTTATTTAGTGTATTGCCTTTGACTACATCTAAATATGAAACGCTACTTGTAGAAGGTTCAAGCTTGTTCTGTTTTAGTATATTTATCTTCTCTTTCAGCAATTTAATTATTTCCTCTTGTTCCTTAATAATTTTATTTTTATCATCAATTGAATTGTGCTTTGTAATATGTCAACAAATTCATATTTTCTACATTTTTGGCAATGATATTTGAGTACACGCTTTTGAATGGGAATACATCTTATTTCAGATGGTGTTAGACCGCAACAATCTATGCATATTAAGCTCTTGCATGAATCACAAGCAAAGCAAGGATTTTTTACTTCCTTAGTTGGTTGTTTAATTTGTTTACATATTGTGCATTCCATCTAAAAATAATTTGCATTATAATTATCCCATAAAACAGAATTGCACTCCTATATGTTATAAATTTCATAAACATGAAAACTTAATGTTATATAAAAAAAATTATTTAATAAATTAACATAATATGTAGTTCCTTTTTAATTAGTATTAAACTTGCTCAAAAGGCAACGCCTTTCGGGATAGTTATAGGCGATCACGGAGGTTTTTTGTTTCCCGTACAAACCTTTAGTAACATACAAAAGATTTCATGTCAATATCTCACATCATATGCAGGATACCTTGCGGGCAAGCAACCTTAATCCTATTGAATTTTATATAGTATTATAAAAAAAGACATCCATATTTTTGTAAATTAAAAAAGACAAATTAATTAATGTAAGGACAATAGTCGTTTTTTGCCGTGGATGATTAAATCAGATTTGTAATTTCTTATCACATCGCGTTTTTTGAATACTGATTAACTCCCGACTAGTCAGATTTTCTTAGCATGATTGGTAATCTCCTTACCCCTTTGAATTGTAGAAATTTTGTGATTGACATGATTGAATCGAATAAGTGCTGTGACGAAACTTGTAACTATATTGCCAATGTTCTTTTGTGACAAAGCATCCTCAAATTATGCTAAAATTTTTATGATTGTTTGGATATTTAATCACACATGTGCAAAAGAAAACGACTAATGTTAACTTTAAAAGCATAATACTTTCTTGACTAATTAGCGATAGGTGTAGATTTTTTAAATAAACATTGAATGATGCATATAGTCCAAAATAATGAATTTTCGTGAATAATTAGACATCTTAGTTTCTTTAAGTAATGCCTCAAGTAAATTATTTAATATATATAAAGTTAATATCATTAAAATAACGTAAAAAAGCTATAAGACAGCATGCCATATAGTAAATGAATGTAAGTGAGATAGGATGGGTAACCCTCTGACGTTTCGCGCGCTCGTTGGCTAATACTCACTGAGGCAACGTATAAAGTTAATGGACCTAGGTCAATCATCACAATAAAACATACTTAAAACATACACATGGATATACATACCAGTTATGCAAATTGTTGATAGTTCTGAATTATACATTCAGAAAATTGTAGTAAGTTACAAAGGTAAAGAAATATGAGATGATGAGATGGTAAAGAAAAGACAAAGTACATAGCAAATATGGTTTAAGCAATAACTGCTACAGTTTAATATATACATAAACGTCAGTTACCAATTTAACATGTATAATGAACGACTGGTATACATAAATATTATACAACATTATTATACAGTATGGGCCAATTGAAAAGTAACATAAAATCTTTATAAAAGATCACATAATTCTATAATACAAATAATTATTTATTAAACAATTTGCAATAATTGATGTTATTTTTTTACAACATAAGTTTAATAAATAATTTGAAACATACCTACTTAATTTTATTTACTTATTTAACCTTTGTTGTGGGATTTATAAAATTTTAACACTGCAACTAAATACTCATTATCTTAGTTATCCAGTATTACACCAAATTTTCAAATACTGGAATTCAAGATGCAGATGCATTTTCTTTTCTTTAATCTTTTTGTTTCTCCTAAATATTCTTTACATATACTATAAGCTACAGGGTATTTCACTTAAGATTCGTACCTCTGGACAGGTTATCAATAGAAAAAAAAAATCTTTATGCCATTAATGATTTTACGCACATCAATAAATATTTGCTAAAAAAGTCAACTTTTGGTAACTGCTGGAAATAATAGTCAAAACAAACTGTGACATCACCTAGCAGCAGCTACATCAATGTATCAGATATGTTGAAAATGCAATTAGGTTTTTTTTGTTTATCAGTTGGCATCATCGTCTGTTGTGCTGTCAATCTTGTACATTGAATGTTTTCAACAGCACCGTCCTTTGGATTTTGAAACCCCGGGAACAAATATAGAGTGGGGGCCCCAGTAAATAAAAAAATTAATAAATAAATCTACATAAATCTTTTTTTAATTTTAAAGAAATTTAAAAATTTTTTTGCTTGTTTATTATTTTTAATGAAATAAGTACAATAAGCGTACTTAAAATGTAAAATACGATTTTCTCAAAAACTAGCAGGAAGCAACCACATGTTGATAAGGAAAACATGTTCTAAATCATTATAGGTACCTCCCATGACAAGGCTTCTAGTTATATCAGTTACACCCTGTATACAAAAAGTTCTCGGACGACTGGCGGTGCAACGTGTAAGCACTAACAGCAGGTGGTGAGCTATCAGATAATGCGTACACTTCTTGATGCTTCTCGAAGTGTTACAACGCTTAGTTGTTGTGAGACCTGTTTACGAGAAGGATTGAAATATGAAGTATATATACATATTTTTATATATTGCTGTTTCAATTCAACCGACCTTCAAGAGTACCATCCATGCGTTTGGGGGTGCATTGACAGGGTGACGTGCATTTGGGTGACATAATCAATGCACCAATTTTATTGTTAGTAGGTACTTACGATAACAAAATACTATGACGCACCGCTAACTGTTTATCTTAAAGTCTTGAGATGTGTTAGACACCTTTTGATTTCCCAATGCTTTGATGTTGGGTGTTACAAGTAGCGTTAAAACACACCACAACTAAGCAGTGTTGCTAGATGGGTTGGGCGAAAGGGATTTTCCCACTACCCCCATCACTAGTTTTAGTTCAGCCATAGGAGCGGGACTATTCAGTTGCAAACATCTCACTGTTTGCCCGTTTATAAAAACATTAAATGGTGAGACGTTTGGAAATTTGATGCGCTTCATTTCAAAAGTAAGCTTTAGCTTTATGTATAAGAACTTGCATCAAATGCCGGTCTTTCAGTTTTTTTATTAAAGCGAAGGATATATATTGTGTTGTTGATTAAAATAAGGTAGTTCGGCTGACCGACCTTAGAAACGCTTCTGGTTTTCAACAATCTAGCAAAGTTTTATAAATTTTTGAGTTCTAATCTTCTTTAATATGCAACAGTGTTGTATCAGTTACTATACCAAATTTATAAATTCTACCAAAATTTGTAAAGAAATAAATAATTTAAATTTAATTGTTTATTGTTAATAGCATAAAGCTAACAAAATACATCATAAAAATAAAGTTTTTGTTCAATGTTTACATTTATAAATAAAATAATTTATAATTTATTCTTCACCCTTTAGTATCTAAAAAATAATAAAATAAAATAGAAAAGAAAATTTAATAAAAGAAAATATAAGGTTTTCGTTTCTACACACTTATATTGCCCTTTAACAATATTTAATATTTAACAATATTTAATACACCTCTGTCTAAAAAGTTTTACTGTTTCACAGTTCTTCAGGCTGAAGTAAGTTATTGTAATATATAAGACCATTAGGAAAAATGTCATTTTGGCTATAAGTAGTGGAAACTGTAGATACGTAGAAATCTTCACTAGCACGAGTTTGATAATGATGTAGTTCTAATACAGTTCTGGCATGTTTTAATAAATGTGCTGGGAATTAATTGTGTTTTATTTTGTATATAACAGTCATTGTGTTTATAAATATTATTTGTTTCACACTCAACAAATCTATTACCTTCAACATATTGTTAACACTGGTGTAACGATTACATTTAAGAGTATACCGCAGCTTTGTTTCTTTTGTAGATTATTTATCTCAGATTTGTTTAACAAAGAGAATTGATGTGCAATCATTAAAATGTGGTAAGATGATTGTGTTGTAGATGATTAATGCAGACCACTCAGTAAGATATTCACATTTCCGAAAAGATTTACTTTCTTAGCTAGTTTCAGGGATAATATAATAAGTGGTACGCTTATTATCGATAATTTTTTTTAATGTTACGAATGCCAATCCCAACGACGAAAATACAACGAGTGCAAAGCACGAGTTGTATTTTCCAAAGAATGGGGTTGGCATGAGTTGACATTTGTAAAAAAATTATCGATTCTTAAGCGTACCACGAATTATATTTAGAAAGAGAATATAATAAATTAAAATGAGGACCACAAATGCACATTTAAGAGAAAAAGCTTTATTTAATTAAGTACATAATATTCCTCTTTTAAATCAACGCAACTCATCACAAAATTAGTCATTGCGCGTAACACACTTAAAAAATGTATCTGACTTTTCTAAATTATTTTATTTGACAAGTGAAACAAACGCAAGTTAACTAATACCTAATCGATAATAATTGTTAGTCGCTTATTGTCACTACGGTACAAGGTCCTATTGGTCAATATTTTAAATTTAAGGAGCAACGATTGGCTCATTATTCAATGTATTATATTCTCTTTGTTATATATTCTGCATGTTGAGAAAATGTCAAATGTTCATCGATTATAACATCCAAATACTTATTCTTTATTTAGTTTAGAATTTAGTTTATATAGGATTAAATCTATTTTTAATAATCTTTTCTAATTTTAATAATTTTTTCTATATTCAAACTTAATCGATTCTGTTTTATCCACCCATGCACTATGGACAGTTCTGAATTTATTATGTTTACCACTGTTTGAACATCTTCTCCAAGGTATAGTAAAGTGTCATCCGCAAAAAGTTGAATATTACATTTCTTCAGATATCTAGTTAGATCATTTATATACATTGTAAACAAATTTGGACCCAACACTGTACCTTGTGGGACACCATACCGATTTTCCATAGGCACTAAAGTGCTGTTATTTAATAATTGCAGAAAAACAAAACAGTTGATTTGTGATTTGAATATTCATGGGAACAATTTCGTTCTAAAGACCACCATTTTTTCCAAAAAAATGTGCAAAGACCTGAAAACTGGTTTTTCAAACTATAAATCTCTTTCATCCTTCCAAATCAGATGTAGTAGAAATTGACTTGAGAAAAAATAGGCTTCAGACAAAGAGAGCTCATCACGTGTCAATATTTTCGAACTCAGATATTTTTACGAACTTGGACTGTATTTAAATTTCCAAATTCTTTAAAAAGAATGATTTGCATTTCTGGGTTTTTTACCAACCGGAAAGTTTCCAGCCTAACCGTCGATGTTCTGCGCTGTTAGCGTATTTTCTTCTATAGTATCTTAAAATTCCTCGACTTTTTTCGTTTTTTCTGTTTAATAAACTCCTTTATGTACCGATGAGTTCCCGCATCGTTCTCAATATGACAATATATGACGGTCCAAACCCGAAAATCGTTCTTAGTCCATTAACCCAAGCCGTGGAAGTTTTCGTGTTTATTTAGATAGGTCAGATTTTTGCATCTTTGTCGCATGTAATCTACTAATAAAAGACAGAAAGTTTTATTGAGGTATATTGTTTATTATAGTTCACGTGAAAATCAACCGAAGAAATTTATAAATCTAATTGATGCTCTCTTTCGAAAGTAATAGCAAAAACCTGTCTACATTTCAGTTAATTACTGTTAGAACGTAAGGAATCCTATAGCATGACAAATAAAATAACAAAGTTTAATGGCTTATTCTGTACAATAAACAACAGGAATTATTGTTGCAACCAGCTCCGTAATTTAATTTATCTAATTAGTTATCAATTACATTCAGCCACAGACTGTAATTTTCGTCGTAAAAAAGCGTAAGTTGTCATTTAGTTACATTGACGTCTTTTAGGTGACAACAATGAATCAATTAATTATAGTTTATGATTAATGACTATACATTTTATGAATACGTATACAACAGTAAACATAAGGCATATTTCTAAAGAAACTATAATTTCAAATTATTACAGAAAAAATATACACCATGTTCATTTTCAAACAAGCCACCCTGAATATTGAGAAAACGGTTTGCAGTATCGAATATTGCCAAGACACGTAACTTTTAAATCGATTGGGACCTTTTCTGGCAGATAAATCATATCAATAAAGCGTTCGTTTCCCGTTGTCCCCTATAGGGATAAATTAAAAATTTTATATGACAACCCTATTTATGATACTGTATATGAAGGAGGATTTTTTATGAACACGTTTAGAATATGTTTCATTATTTTTGCATTTCGCTGGTGCTGAATAATCACTCCTGAAATGTTCCATAACGTCAAAAGAGAATTTCAGAGAGCCGTTCGTATCCCCAATGTTTAGCTACTAATTGGTGATTATTTCAAACACGTTATATAATTTTATTGTTTACTTTGCGAACTGAATTATTTTTGTTAAAATTAAATTATTTATCTCCAGTTTCATTCTTACGCTTTTTTTCGACGGATTTGTAATTTTTTTATTTAAGAACAAATGAAAAAATTGTAGAAATAAAGATCTCACGAATGTCTAATAAAATCCTCCTTCATGTACAGTATCATAATTAAAGGGTAGTGTCATTTAAAACATTAAATTTTTTGCCCTACGCGGGGACGACGGGGAACATTTAATTGATAAGGTATATCTATCAGAAAACTTCCCCCTCGATTTAAGAAGATACCACCAGCTTGCATTGTATAATATTATTAAAATCCAGTCACCGGAAAGTATTTTATTTTACTTCAACTTCAACGTAACGTATAAACATCGGCATCGGCAAAATTTTGCCATCGGTCGAGCGCTACACAAAACTTTGTATGGCACACGTGAGTAAATGTTTTTTATTCACAATTTTTTATTCGTGACTAATATCATACTTAGTTCACTGCCAGTCTCGGTGGATTAGTGGTTTGCATGTTTGCTTCATAATCCAAAGATCGCAAGTTCGATCCCCGGCCGAACTGGTAATTTTTCATAGCGGAGAAAAATTTAAAACATGCCTTCTTTTCGGAGAGGAAGTAAAACTGTAGGTCCCGTGTCAATGCGATGTTTGGCACGATAAAAATCCCTACTGGGGGTGGAATTCCCTCAGATTCGGCTAAATTCTAGTAGGGTCGGCCAAATGATCATAGCAATCGGTGCCATGAGGTACGACGGATGCTCCGCCATCCTGATTCCTCGCCCAAACACAAACACAAACAAAGTTCACTAGTACCATAAATAACTATTTCGCGCGTTGCGACTGAGACATATGAAAAACAATTCTACTTGTTCCTTAGAAAACGTTAATTCTCATACCACTTCCAATAATTGACCTTTTCATCAAACAAGCGCTACTAACGCCGGTCTACCATTTTGTTTGTAATATTTGTAGTAAATCTGGTATCTTTGTTGTGGTTTTATTGGTATTATTGTAACAAGTAGAGTAGTTGCAAAATTTGAAAAGCCTGTTGACGTCATAAAAGATGCCCATTGTGTTTGCGCTAACACCGCAGTAGTGGCGTAACAAATATTGTTTTTAATTACTATTATACGAAAGACGAGGGTTAATGTAATACGAACGCTTTAGAATAACTTGACAAGTAAAACACCCCCTAGTAAAATAATAAACTAGTCAGAACGTAGTTTCGTCTAGTACGCAGGTGACGTCCACAGGCTTTTCTCATTTTGCGATTACTTTAACTAAGTATTAGTTATCATAAAGCTGATTACCATATTTTTAGACTCATAATTATCTGCCATCTTTGTGGTATTGCAATGTTGATTGATTAGAATCTTCGTCGAAATTAGACTACATTTTGACCTAAAAACGAACCAACTTGCGACCCATGAATTACAAGTGGATTGTTAGTTGGTTATTTGCCAATAATATGTATGCACATGTTATGAATATTTATACTATATGTATTTAATATAAATAATAATCGCATAATGCTGATCATGGTTTTTCTCAATTTTTGTTTTGAAAAGGAGGATGTACCTATGTACTTTTTGATCGTTCTGCATTAGTAAGTATTAAATATAAAAATAATGCAAAATAAACGAACCCGAAAAGAACAAATTAAAAGTAGTATTTTATCTAAATCTTTGATTTGTTAGGTTTATTATCTTAACCTCAGAACCTTGTCAAATAATAATTAGTATAATATAACACAAACGCATTTGAATTAACACCAAAGCAATGCAGTTTTCAAAAACTTCCGCATCGAAAGGTTGGAATTCCGTTTCCGGAAAATCGCGCCGAAGCTTAGACCAAGAAAAGTCAGTTGATGCTCTCAAATTAAGAAGTAGCCGCACGGGTAAGGAATTATGGCCGCTTGACACGGCTTGACATGGAGAGGTAGAATTCTGCTTCTGAGGCACCACGCCGGAGGATATCAACTAAAAGCTTAGGTCAAGGGAAATCGATTAGTACTCTCAAATTACCAAGCACCCTAGGGGTCAGTCAAAGATTATGGAAGATCCATTAAAGTATATGGGTTTTTAAATTTTAATGGGTTTAAATTAGGTTCTAACTTATATTACCCTAACCTGGGCTAGGTTGGGTTAGAGTTCGGGTACATAAACCTTCTAAACTGATTGAAATTCAATGGTTCATAGACTTGAATGGATTTTCCTTGGACCTTTATGTTAAACTGTTATTCTTCCCATAACTGTTGATCCCTAAGATCACATCCTAATTTGACAGTTCTAATCTGCCTCAGACCAGGAGAACCTTAGACTTTTAAGCTTTCGATTGATGTGTTCTATGACCCCGGGTGTGATGCCCTGAACACCGATCTCCAGTTCAACGAAATTAGTCACTGGCCATCCCGGTTTCAGATATGGATACTTTAATCTTCTTTCTCTAAGGTTATGTAAAGAATGAAGTTTAACTACTGAAAAACGGTCATATGATATGGTTTTCCTGCTCTTGAATACATTATTTTGTAGTTAAATTTTGAATATAGAGGATTCACAAGAACTTTTGAAGTAATGAGTAAAAACAATTGAATTACATGTACAGATTATTTTAAATGTGCATTGTTGTTCCGTCATACCAATACAAAGAGTTAATCTCAAGGCTGATATTGATGGATGAATATAATTTCCGTATTGGCAGCTGCATGCACAAACGTTTAATTGTTTGTTATTGTATAATTCTACATATCAGTGATTTGGTATAGTACAATTTGCATACGTTTGAACAAATTTACTGTAATTCGTGAATTTAATTTATTCTCGCATGATCTGCAATATCCGTTCATTTATTAATTCTGTAGATAACAGATATCAAAGTTATAACTCTCTTTCTTATCTAATATTCACAATAAACCTGTTTAGCATACACCTTTGTACTTCTGACTTATCCCAGAGTATAATAACCTCAGTGCAACAATAATCTTACTGTTATTAGTTCTGGTATACGTCTCTTATAAGAATAACTGCAGTTTATCACTGATATAAACTGGATGTTACTAAAATTATTTACTAACTTACTATTAGATACATAAGCAAAATATATCAAAACATTCCTTTGTAAACACATCCCAAAAGATAAATCATTTTTTAAATAAAACAAGGATAGGAAAAAGATAGTTTTGTTATAGTAATTACGTATTTCACTAACTTCGGTCATATTTAAATTGATATCAATAAACTGCTAATATATAGATATATGATACTTTTCCACTACGCTATTTGATAAGATTATATTTTTAGAAACCTTTCTGATGTCAATAAGAATTTCCATTTAAAAAATCGGTTATAATTTTAGATAGACTATATTTGTACATTTTATCATTTGGTCGTTAAAGGTGAACTTTCATCCACTTTACAAAGTAGCCAAACGTAAATATTTTGGAGTAAGTAGAACTAATTCAAAATACTAAAGTGCCTAGTCTCTTTGTATTATTCTTACGCTTATTCTGATGCATTTGCACTTTAAGGAAATACATAAAATCAATTTCCACCTTAATAAAGTAACTAGGTAGAAAAGTTTTTTCAAATGTCAAAAGTACAATTTGTGTAAAAAGCCAAAGTCATATATGTATTGTTAAACAAAATACATTGAAATATTTCGCATTACAACAAATGTTTGCATTAAATTAGACACTCTCATTCTAACACGATGGAGCACTCTCTCATAATGTTTAAAGGTTGATTCTCACTATACGTTTCGTAGGCCACAGATTATTTAGATTATCTTTCATCGTCAATTGTATAATGTAAAAAACAAACACTGATTACAGAAAAGTTCAGAAAATTTGTATATTACGACTGTTCACACTAACCGTTTCTTTCAGGAACGGACCGAGACCGACATGCAAAACTTTCTCACAAACAATAGTTACCAACAACTATTGGCGACGGTCCGTACCGGTGATGGTTGATGCGAATACCTTCATGAAAATGTACAATACAATGTTTTGTCGGTCCGGTGGCTGTTGGTTGCCTGCCTCGTCTAGCCGTATAGTGAGAATAAATCTTAAATCAGCAGAAACCTTTTAATCATTAATATAAATTAAGAAATTAATTAATTAATTAGAAGATAATTAAGAAAAGGATATTGGTGTAGGTCAAGTCATTGTAAACGATGACATCAACGACGTAAAATTCGCCGCATATTAAATCTGGAATTCTCATTACTAAAAAGTTTAATTAATGTAGTAAGAGCAAGGCGTCATCGTCCGGGGGAAACCGCATCTCATATATTAGAATTCCTAAGGCAATTATCATATAAAGTCGAATGGTTTACTGGCACTAATAAAATCCCATCAAAATTATTAAAATTTCTTACTTTTTCTTATCAAAAAATCTTATTACGAATTTTTGTTCCAAATGTCATCAGATGTGCATTGGTCAAGTCTGGTGCGTGAGCATATCCTGTTTAGTTTGTCAATAGGTGGATGGTATGTATGCATATGTACGAATGTCGATGGATCTGGACACTACGATCTCCAGATATGACTCCTTTGACTCTTTTCGCCAAGGCTATGTGAAGAATGAAGTTAAAAACACCACCTGATTACATAGAGCAATTGGAAGATTTGTACTATGGCATTGACAACAATCATAAAAAACATACTGACCAGTGCTACCATAAGCTGTTAATTGTGCTTTGATACTAACGCGTAAAGTTTTTACCGAGAAAATAAACATAATAATCTAAAATGATAATAGTGATTTATGTTTCGATCACTCTGTATAAGTATGGATGTGGGAGATACTATCACAACGGATGTTGCTAATAATAGCTATTTATGTTTCAATCACCCTGTTCAATAATAATGTATGTATCTCATCTATACCCCAGCCAAAAATGGATGAAATGAGTCATTTTCGTAATCACACCGAAATAAAGAAATACGACCCGAGGTGAGATAAGATAAGAGAGCAAATTTAACGTTGCTAAGAATTCAGTGACGTACGCTAGAACCAACACATTTTCATTGCTTCGTTCACATTTACTTTTAATTAAAAAGGGGTTTGTTGTGGTAATGAATCTTTCTAGCTCATTTATTGTTTATTTTATCATTTAGATTACAGCGTGACCTTCGGGTAATTGTAGATGCATTTTACAATTTCGCCCACGTGTCTGTCATGACTCATTTCTTGTCACTTTGGTCACAGTATAGCACAACAAAAAAAACCTTGACATTTTTTTGGTATGATCAATCATTTACGCGTAAAATCAAATTTTTTACATTTAAAAATTGAATTTTTCTCGAGGAGCTTTAGAGGAGCCGACTTTTTAATAAATGTTCATAAAATTACTTGGTTGTCCCTTCCATAACACCTAGAACTATTTATCTTTCTAAATACATGCCAATGGAAATTATTGACGCGACAGAAAATTTTCTTAACTACCGATGCACTGAACTAGAATACATTTTTCGCACAGAGAAAATAAATCAGCACCATCGGCGTACATTTGGCCGGTTAGACAATCGGCGCAGATGTTGATGTATTGGTCGAGCCCTAGTAACAACTTATATGCAAGTTACGAACGTGAAATAAAATAGCCATTGTTTAAAACCCAAAACTGCTTTCGATAGCTAACATTTTAACTCTTTGTGGGATGTTGATATTGATGTTGCTATTAGTAACGGATTTGAAGATTACATCAAGCAAAGAAGATTGGCCACTGGTATTCCTTCGATCCGTATTCAACATTTAAAATCACATCTGACTAATTCTTAGATGTGCTAACAGAATTTTAATAATAATATATAGCGCGATAGGCTGATCGCAGTTATCGGCGCATTATTGCTATTTCCGTTATTATTTGAGCTACTGAGTGGGTTAAATTAGCAAATTAGCCATATTTTTTCTGCTGATTAACATGGCAAACACAAAAAGACAATTGAACGTCGCGTTTTAAAGTTATTTTCAAAAGTAACATTTTTTTAAGTAGGGCTCTCTGTATATTCTTGTAAAAATGGGTGGATAGCGACATTATAAATTTTCTTAAAAAAAATATAGCAGTTACAGGATACTTCTCATATTTTTCATTCATGGAATAATTCGAAAACGCGGCCTTAATTGTTTTTTGTCTTCGCCATGTTAATCAGCAGAAAAAAATACTGCTAATTTGCTACTTTAACCGACTTTTCGTAGCTGCAATAATAACGGATATAGCAATAGGGCGCCGATAATTACAAACAGCCTGTATAAATTCTAATAGAGTGGATTGGAACATTAGAAAGTAAAATTGATCATTTCTTCAAAAGAGTGGATTTCATTCGTTTTTTGATTACGCCCTTGGACTGAAATAGTTATTTACGTGCCAAGCTTTGTAAATTAATCTTTGCGAGCGAGCTAGAAAGTTTGTGGGGCGAGCGACGAAGCAGCGAACCTCCATAATCCAGCGAGCCCAGTAATGATTAATTGCAAAGCGTGTCGCGAACATACTTTTATTTCCACCTTCGCCAGCATTTTTTTATGAATTGTATATTTTTTATAAAAAGACATTTTGGAATCAAAGGCGGTAGCACAATTTATATCTAGGCGTTGCCATGGTGTTGTGGTTAAGCAACACATTAGTTGCCATAACTTTTTGTTGATGAGCATTGTAAAATTTTACAGGTCTCTTTTAGGAGCCCGTAAAGTCTTACAGGGCTGTGGCTGTAATCACTCATTTACTTAGTTACATAAAGGCCTGTAAAGTGGCATTTACATAGAAAGAGGAAATAAAAATTTTTTCGGACACTGTTTAAAGTTTACAGGTACTATCTACATTTAAATGTTTTATCAAATATTAAATTTAAAGGTACTTATTGTTTATTGTTTCTAGCCTTACTTTGTGGAACTCCATAATCATGAAATAAATAAAGATTAGTAAAAGTTTCACAGTTTTATTAAAATATAACCTGACAATATTGTTTCGACAGCTATGCTGTCATTATCAAAGGTAATATAATTATAAACAAACACGTCGCTAAGGTAGATAGAAAAATAGGTAACTAGATAAAATAATAATAATAATCAGAATTAAATATCTAATACTTCCAGTAACGGAGAATTACTAAGCTCAAGTTGTTCATTCATTAAAGGTACCCTGAGTTTGCGTTTGTATATCTCAAAGGCTTCTAAAATGTCTAATTTGCGTTTGTTATTACAAAAATGTAGGAATATAATATTATTTTGAGGAGTCATTGTGTGATTTTGTTCTAAAAGGTGTTTGGCGTAATTAGATTTTTCAGGATATTTATTTTTGTAATGACGTACGTGTTCTTTATATCTTATGTCAAAATTTACAAAAATAGGTTACAAATCGAAATACTCTGTTAGAAATTCATTAGAATTAGTAGATAAGCTGCAAAACATACATCATCCACCACATTCAAAACTTGTTAGTTTTGATATTTGCAACATGTTCTCCAGAATACCCCACAAGAATGTATTCCTTTATTAGATAGTTTCTTGATCAATAGTAATATAGAATTAGTTAAAAGGTTAGAATTAATTCAATTATTTGACCTTTGTATAAGTCAAAATTATTTCACTTTTAATAACATAATTTATTTACAAAAGGATTGTTTACCTATGAGTAATTCTCTAAGTCCTCTATTAGCTAACATATTTATGGACAAGTTCGAAGATCAAATATTTGAATTAAACCTCTCTAAACACATTATCTTCTGGTATCGTTATGTTGATGACATTTTAGCTTGTTTTGGCAGTTCTTTTGAGGTTATCAATGAATTTTTAATTCTTATTAATAGTAACCACCCTAACATAAATTTTACACTAGAAACAGAACAAAACAGAGCTATAAACTTTCTAGACTTAAATATCAAGATTAACGCACACAATCTATTTGAATTTTTCATATACAGAAAACCAACACAAACAGACATAACAATACCAAATGAATCTTGTCACTATAATACACATAAAATAGCGGCCTACAGATCATTCGTACACAGAGCTTTAACTATTCCACTAACAAAATCATATTTTAGCAAAGAGATATCAACCATTAAACAACTAGCACATGCAAATCATTACAATCCGAACATGATTGACACTTTAATTAAACAAAAAGATTATAGGTTAGCTATCAAAAGAATATATCCCATTGACAATCAAACAGAAGACACAAATTACATATCTATACCATATTTTGGCAAAATATCAGAAAGAATTGCACATATACTAAGAAAAACCAACAATTATAAAATAACATTTAAAACCAACACTAACACTTTTTCATTTTTATTATTTTAAGACAGAACACATGATGATATCATGAAATCGGGCATTTACTGTTTAAATTGTTCTTTTTGTAGTTCGGTATATATTGGGCAAACACTTCGAAATTTTGACATAAGATATAAAGAACACGTACGTCATTACAAAAATAAACATCCTAAAAAATCTAATTACGCCAAACACCTTTTAGAACAAAATCACACAATGACTCCTCAAAATAATATTAAATTCCTACATTTTTGTAATAACAAACGTAAATTAGACATTTTAGAAGCCTTTGAGATATACAAACACAAACTCAGGGTACCTTTAATGAATGATCAACTTGAGCTCAGTAATGCTCCGTTACTGCAAGTATTAGATATTTAATTCTGATTGTTATTATTATTTTATCTAGTTACCTATTTTTGTATCTATCTTAGCGACGTGTTTGTTTATAATTATATTACCTTTGATAATGAGCATAGCTGTCGAAACAATATTGTCAGGTTATATTTTAATAAAACTGTGAAACTTTTACTAATCTTTATTTATTTCATTAAAAGTACTTACATTAATTAAAACTGTGTTTTAATTAGCTTTATTTCATACTGTCCGGTAAAAGGGTATTTACCGGACTCATTTGAGTCCGGTAAATGAATTATTACGTTACAAGGCCGGTAAAAAATTTTACCGGACTGAAAATCCAATTTGAGTCCGGTAAAAAATTTTATTTCATACTGTCCGGTAAAAGAGTATTTACCGGACTCATTTGAGTCCGGTAAATGAATTATTACGTTACAAGGCCGGTAAAAAATTTTACCGGACTGAAAATCCAATTTGAGTCCGGTAAAAAATTTTACCGGACTGAAAATCTAATTTGAGTCCGGTAAAAAATTTTATTTCATACTGTCCGGTATATAGGGATTTACCGGCTTAATTTGAGTCCGGTAAATGACTTATTACGTTACAAGGCCGGTAAAAAATTTTACCGGACTGAAAATCCAATTTGAGTCCGGTAAAAAATTTTACCGGACTGAAAATCTAATTTGAGTCCGGTAAAAAATTTTACCGGACTGAAAATTTTAAATGCATTTTTTTAAAAAATGAACAATGTGAGGCAGTATGAAATAAAACGCCTTATGTTATACTTCCGGTAAACCATTACAGTAGCTCGTTTCAACATTCGAGACTCGGCTCCTTCGTCGCCTCGTCCCGAGACGTTTTCAACTCGCTACTGTAAACTTGGGTTTACCGGACTTATAACGTAATATACTATTACCGGACTGAAAATTTTAAATGCATTTTTTTTTTAAAATTAACAATGTGAGGCAGTATGAAATAAAACGCCTTACGTCATACTTCCGGTAAACCATTACAGTAGCTCGTTTCAACATTCGAGACTCGGCTCCTTCGTCGCCTCGTCCCGAAACGTTTTCAACTCGCTACTGTAAACTTGGGTTTACCGGACTTATAACGTAATATACTATTACCGGACTGAAAATCTAATTTGAGTCCGGTAAAAAATTTTACCGGACTGAAAATTTTAAATGCATTTTTTTAAAAAATGAACAATGTGAGGCAGTATGAAATAAAACGCCTTACGTCATACTTCCGGTAAACCCAAGTTTACAGTAGCGAGTTGAAAACGTTTCGGGACGAGGCGACGAAGGAGCCGAGTCTCGAATGTTGAAACGAGCTTACTTATAACGTAATATACTATTTCATCATTTTATTTACGGTCTAGGACATTTCGGCGCGACCGATTCGGCGCGGAGACGTTTCGGCGCGAGGAGTTTTCGGCGCGATTATACATATTGATGAAGTTATTAGAAAACTTTAACCTGTGCCTCAGAACATAACAGTAAAATTTGGGGTATTTTAGCTTGTAAACAGAAATTTTAATACGACTAAAAATATCGGAAGGTTAATTAATATTAGTTAGAAAAAATGCGAAAATAATAATTGCATTCACACAGGTGTTTACTAGAAAATCTACTATTAAAATATTGGAATATCTCTCTGTAAATCAGTAATCCCTTCCCACAAGGCATAATTGTTTATTTGTTTGGACGCCTCTTATAAGTAGAAGTTGATTTAATATTTCTCTGGTATCTTATCATTCACAAAAATATACAGAATTGTTCAAATTTCCAAAGACGTCTGTTTGTGTGATCAAATCAATTATCTGTCAGATTACGACCGAGCAATAAAATCCTTAGTAAAATCTTCGTAAATTTCTGTTTTAGTCGCTATGTATTTCTAAACGGATTTGAGTTAATGAAAACAAGATTATAATTTGCAGAAAAACATTGAAACAATTCTAATTGTTGCCTTAACCACTTTCTAACACCGTATTTTCACATATCATAAACCTAATTACAGTGTTATTCGCAATCCGTTCATGCATAAATTAAATAATGCTCTTTCGTCCGGACAAAATAATCTATAAAATTTAAAAAGTTACAGTTTCTTCCCAAGGGTGTATGTTAGAGCAACGTCAGATTTATGATTGGGTATTTCACGCCGAAACGTCCTCGCGCCAAATCGTCCCGCGCCGAAACGTCCTTGCGCCGAACCGCCTGCGCCGAAACGGTCGCGCCGAAATGTCCCATTCCGGTCACGGTATGCTAAGATCAACTTGTGAGCCTACATTTTGGAGAGGTTGTTCATTAAGATAGTAAAATAGATGAGGATTATTAGAACCATGGTGTAAGAATAGAGGTGTCGCGTTCCCAAGAATGTGCAGTAGACCGATTTTCTAAACAATTAGATTTGGTCGAAAGTGCAAACAGAAACACGAGCTAGAGAAAGTTGAGGTTTGTCTGAAAAGTTTTAACCTCAAAACGGTTGCGTATATTCGTAATTATTTTTGCTAAAAAGATTTATATTAGCGCGATTTTGCATCCTGCACTTTCGACCAATTTTCATTGGTTCACAGACTCTGTCCCTCTCTACAAACCACTCTCGATGCGAAATGCATCACCTGTATACTTACACCTTTGGATTTTACTCATTTGAATCAATTTAGTCATATTAACCAGCAGATCCGTAGCCAGAATTTTCTTTCTGGGGGAGGGGGGGTCGCTAACATATTAAATCATTTAATATAATTATTACAGAAAAAAGATTTTATACACATTATTCACGTTATTCTTGAATAACATTTTGATCTAATAGAGGGTTATTAAATATATAACTTTATACCATCTGCATAACAGCTTGAAGGAGATGTTTAATGAATTTAAAAATCTGTTTGAAATTTGAATTAACTGTCCATCCATGTAATCAATGTAATTCATCGATATTTTGAACACTAACATGGTATAATTCTGTGGGACAGCAGGTGACTGTATTATAGTATAAAACATATATCTACTTTCATGTCAAAAGTATGCCATTATTTCACAGTTTTTAATACCAAAACTGACACTTTATTTCGTATAAAATAAAAAGCACACTACTACATGATACTATTATTTATGATACTAGTGTGAAAAATACATGATTAAGGCATGTTAGCTTTTTCCACATGAGTATCATAAAAAAAAATTTCTTTCTACAAAAACGTTTAAATATTAAAAAAAATATCCTGACAATTCTTTGAATAATTAATTCTATAAGATGTTCAAGTACATGGGATTCTAAACTCGTAATCAAACCATCTAAGAAACTATTCATTTCACTTTGAACAACATCGCTTTTAACAATAGTGCGAAAATAAAGTGGTTTTCGCACTAGTTAAGTGAGGTTTTTCAAACTGAAATGATAATGAAAAAGTATGACTTTTCGATCATTAGCGGGAAAAAAGCCTTATAACATATTTTCTTAGCAGAGCAGAAATCTTGGATTACAAAAAACATTTTGGCAATTTTAATATGAATATATTTTTCTTGTGAATAATCTGGTATCCTAGATGAATCATACAAAAATGTATTTGGGTTTTTAATTTTTTCAAATTTCCAACTCATTGCTCAAAGATATTAGGAAATAAATTATATGTATATCTTCTGGTAGCATATTTAGTATGCTTGAATAATATACTAATTAGCCTAGTCACACTTATTGTTTCCAAGATAATTTGAAAAAGAAAATTTTCCCATAAACCGCCATGGTAATGTTTTGACAAGATTCTTTATGTTGCGCAAAGTTTCCAATAATAAGATTGCACCATTATATTAAGTTTAACTTCTAGTTTTGTAATTAGTATCATTTAGCCTGGTCACATCTCAGCCCACCTACACTACTGTAACTGGATAGTTTCTTTATCTTTAAATAGAAATAATATAAACTAAATTTCATAAATAGTACGTTTTACATCAATTCAATATACAAACTAAAGCAGTCTCATAGACAAAACCCACAAATGAGATAGAATGTGACAAATTTGTGGGTTTATCTATGTGATTTGTTTAATTTTGAATAAAAATGACGGTTCTGAGTAGTCCCCGAAGAGTTCTATTAATAACAGGTTTTATTAATCTACAGAACTATTAATACAGATGCATTAACTAAAAATTTCAAAACTTATAAACAATTTAAAGGGGTCATTTCCGACAATCTCATAGTAACAGGATAAAGGGTAACAGATTCGATTCGAACAACAGTTTTCAGCAGGGTTCCGAGTAGCCCTCGAAAAGTTCTATATAGAACTATTATTAGAACGCCTAATTAAACAATATTTTCTATTGTCATAAACAAAGTAAGACTGCTACTTAAGAAAAATCGTTTCTGACTGGTGGAAATGTGATTTGGCCAGCTGGAAAATAGTTCTGAGTACAGTTCTGAGTAGCCCTTGAATTACAGTTAATTCAATTATTTGATCTTAGTATCAGTCAAAATTATTTCACTTTTAATAATATAATTTATTTACAAAAAGATGGTTTACCTATGGGTAATTCTCTGAGTCCTCAATTTAGAAGATCAAATATTTGAATTAGATCTTTCTAAACACTATGATCCGTATTTGCATCTCACTGTTAAATTAACAGCATGTTTAATTACCATGGTGACCAATTCTAATCTTTTTCCACCTATTAAAATTAAATAAAGCTATCTTTATCCTTGTTGATTTTAAACGAAACTTTAGTTAGAGACACCTTTAATCGTGGCTCGTAATACGGCCCATTGTTTTCTGGTTTCGTTATGTTGATGACACTTTAGCTTGTTTTAACAGTTCTTTTGAAGTTATCAATGTATTTTTAATTCTTATTAACAGTCTTCGCACAAACATCACGTTTACAGTAAAAACAGAACAAAATAGAGCTGTTAATTTTTTGGATTTAACTATTACAATTAATACAATGAATTTGAATTTTCCGTATACAGAAAACCTACAAACACAGACGTAACTATTCATAATGATTCATGTCATCATAAAATGCATAAATTAGCGGCTTATAGATCTTTAGTACACCGAGCTTTAACTACTCCAATAAAACAATCACATTTTGATAAAGAAATTTCAATCATCAAACAATTAGCACATGCAAACCATTATAACCATAACATGATTGACACTTTAATTCAACAAAAAGATTATAGGTTTGCTATCAAAAGAATATTTCCAATTGACACTCAAATACAAGACACAAACTACATAGCAACACCATACTTTGGCAAGATATCAGAACAAATTGCAACTATAATACAAAAAACCAACAATTACAAAATAACCTATGAAACTAACCCCAACACTTTTTCATTTTTATTCAATGCTAAAGACAGAACACAAGATATCATGAAATTCGGCATTTACCGTTTGAATCGTTCTTTTTGTAAGTCTGTTTATATTGGACAAACACTTGGAAATTTCGACATAAGATACAAAGAACACGTACGTACGTTCTTATATACATAAACATCCAGGAAAATCGAATTATGCCAAACACATCTTGGAACAGAACCACCCAATGACACCTCAAAACAACATTAAATTCTTAAATTTTTGCAACAACAAACACAAATTAGACATTTTAGAAGCTTTTGAAATACAAACATAAACGCACGGTACCTTTAATGAATGAACAAACTGAGCTTAGTAATTCTCCTTTATTAGAAGTGTTAGACATTTAGTTTTTGTATGTATTGTATCTAGTTAACTATTTTCTGTATTTATCCTTACCAACGTGTTTGTTTATCTATGTTAGGTATGTTTGGTATTTATGTATGTACACCCTGTATATAACTGATGTATGTGGAATTGTATTTTATTTTAAATAAACAGTTGCTATCTAGACGTACACCTGTGAGGTTGTTATTGTTGTATCCTCCATCCCTAACATGGCGCTGCCGGAAAAACAAAATATAATAAATCAAACTTTAAATGCAGCAATTCCTCCAAAAGAAATTGACTTCAGGGGTGATGTTGCTGAAAATTATAATTTTTTCAAACAAAAGTTTGAGATTTATTTAAAAGCAACGAAATTAAAAGATGAAAGTGAAAATTTTAAAACAAATTTACTGCTAAATTGTGCGGGCGATAAAGCGTTAAAAATATAATAATAATTTTATCTTTGCGAAACCGGAAAATAAAGAAATTTATTCGGAAGTGATAAAAAAATTTGATGATTATTTTATACCTCAAAAGAATGTGACATATGAACGGCATGTATTCTTTTTGCGTGATATGAAAGATAATGAATCAATTGACGATTATGTGACCGATTTGCGACAATTAAGTGCAAGTTGTGACTTTGGGTTGTTAACTGATAGTTTAATTAAAGACAGAATCATTCTAGGCATTAAAGACATTAATTTGAAAGATAGATTATTACGAATAAAAGATTTAAATTTAATAAAAACTATTGAAACTTGTCGTGCATCAGAACAAGTAAAAATTCAGTTACAACGAATTTGTGAAAACGAAGTCAAGCAAGAAAAAATTGAAGTCGATGCTATCAAGAATAAAAATTCCAAAAAGTTTCACATGGCCAGGTTTGATAACGCACATTCAAATAGATCTACGTCAAAACTTTCACCTGCGCAGACTCGATCAAGTTCCAAGGAACTGGTTCCGAGTTATTTTTCGCGGGAATTTCAACATCGTTCGAAAGAGGGATTTCAGCGTAACTGCATCAGCTGTGGTTTTCAACATGCAAAATTTAAGTGCCCAGCCAGTGGTAAGAAATGTAAAAAGTGCGGAAAAAATAATCATTTTGCAAAATTTTGTTTTTCTAAAAGCAACCTTTGTGAAGTGAGTGAACAAGAATCTAATAATCGAAATTTGTTTTTAGGTTCGATAGAATATTCTGATTGTTATAATTTAGATACAAATAATGAATGGTTTGAAATATTAAAATTAAATGATAGCTTAGATGTTAAATTTAAATTAGATCCGGGTGCCCAAATAAATATTTTACCTTTAAAAGAATTCAAAAAGTTAGGTATATCGTTGCATAAATTAACAAAATACACTGGGTCAATTAAGACTTATGGAAATGAAACATTGTCATGTATGGGAACTTACAAAATAAAATGTAATAGTCATAAGTTCACCAGATATGTTAAGTTTCACATAATGGATACAAATAAAGTACCAATCTTGGGTTTAAAGGATACTGAACAATTTCAATTTGTAACGAGAAATGTTAATTTAATAAACACAGATGATAATGTCAATGTTAAAGAAAAAATGTTTAAAAAGTATAAAGATGTTTTTATAGGAACTGGTTGTTTACCAGGCGAATATCACATTGAGCTAGATCCCACCCAGAAGCCAGTAGTTCACGCTTCTAGAAAAATTCCGTTTGCTATTCGCGATAATTTAAAGCAAAAATTAGATTCATTAGAGACCGAAAATATTATTCAAAAAGTCACTGAACCTACTGAGTGGGTGAACTCAATGGTGATAGTTCGCAAACCTGACGGATCACTCAGAATTTGCATAGATCCCCAGGATTTAAATAAGGCCATTAAACGTGAGTATTTTCATCTACCTACTATTGACGAAATCATGAGCAAATTAGGTGGTGCTAAGTATTTCAGTACTTAGATTGTAGCAATGGATTCTGGCAGATAAAATTAGACGAGCATAGTAGTAAGTTGTGTACTTTTAATACTCCATTCGGGAGATATCGTTTTAAAAGATTGCCGTACGGTATAAGTTCGGCTCCGGAAGTTTTTCAGAAAAGAATCGGGCAGTTATTTGATTCAGAAAAAGGTATTGATGTATTTATAGACGATATTTTAATTTGGGGTAGTACTATTGAGGAGCACAATGAACGATTAGAAAATGTATTAAGAATTGCACGAAAAAATAATTTAAGATTTAATCGAAATAAATGTAAAATAGGAGTGGAAGAGATAAAATACTTAGGGCATGTTTTGTCTGTTGGTGGGGTACGTCCTGATGAAAGTAAAATTACTGCAATAGAAAATATGCCGATACCAAAATGTAAAAAGGATATTGAAAGATTTTTAGGGATGGTCACGTATGTAAATAGGTTTATACCAAATATGTCGGTAATCACGAAACCTCTTAGAGATTTACTAAAATATAGTAATGAATTTCAATGGAATCCTGAGCAAAATAGTGCTTTTATTAAATTAAAGTCAATTTTAGCAAGTAGACCTGTTCTACAATATTATTCTATTACCGAACCAGTTAGAATCTCATGCGATTCTTCAAAAGAAGCTATTGGGGCCGTAATTTTACAAAATAATGGTCCAGTGGCATACGCTTCTTGTGCATTAAGTGAAACTCAGCAAGGTTACGCGCAAATCGAAAAAGAGACGCTCGCGATAGTTTTTGCGTGTGAAAAATTTCACCAGTATATCTGGGGTCGCGAAGTAACAATTGAATCTGACCACAAACCTTTGATATCAATTTTTCAAAAACCATTAAATTTGACACCACCTAGGTTGCAAAGAATGCGCATAAAATTACAACCATATCAATTTAAATTAGTTTATGTTCCTGGAAGGAATTTACATATTGCTGATGCCTTATCTCGAGCATATGAAAACACTGAGATTCAAATTGATGATGAAATTGAATCTCAGATGTGTTTACTTTCTGAA
This sequence comes from Agrypnus murinus, assembly GCA_929113105.1. NCBI lineage: Eukaryota > Metazoa > Arthropoda > Insecta > Coleoptera > Elateridae > Agrypnus > Agrypnus murinus. Next base: position 67,443,550 of record OV816028.1, on the reverse strand, counting down.
AATTTACCTATGAGTGAAACTAAATTAAATGAGTATAAACAATCAATTTCTCGAAATAAAGACCTGCAATTACTTATTGAAACTATAAAAAATGGCTTTCCAAGAGATAAAAATACTCTAGCAAATTGTTTACACATTTATTGGCCTTACAGGCATGAATTGTATGAATGTAATGGATTAATTTATAAAGAAAGGAAATTATTTGTTCCTAAAGTGCTGAGACAAGATGTGTTAAAGCGGTTACATATGTGTCATTTAGGAAAAGAGAAAACTAAAGGTAGAGCTAGAGATGTTGTATTCTGGCCTGGGATGACGGTAGATATAGATAACATGATAGATGCATGTGATATTTGTGCAGAATACAGAAATAATAATAGTAAAGAACCGCTCAAACCCCATCTTGTGCCAGCACGTCCATGGGAAAAAATCGCTACTGATTTATTTGAGTTTAAAAGTAATACTTACCTTATTGTAGTTGACTATTACTCTAAATTTATAGAATTAGCTAGATTACAAAGTACTACTAGCAGTTCTGTGATAAATCATCTAAAACAAATATTTTCAAGACAGGGAATACCTTCAATATTGGTATCAGATAATGGAACGCAATATTATTCGCAAGAATTTAGAGATTTTAGTAATTCATGGGATTTTAAGCATGTGACTTCAAGTCCACATTTCCCACGATCGAATGGCTTCGTAGAGAGAACAATTAGAACAATTAAAAATATTCTTAAAAAAGCTGATAGAGATAATCTTGATCCTTATCTTTGTATGCTCGAGTACAGAAATACTCCTATTGCGAATAAAATTGCAAGTCCAGCGCAACTTTTAAACAGTAGACAATTAAGAAGTATTCTACCTGTTCATAATAAATTATTACAACCATGTGTTATTAATCACGCTGTAGTCCGTAAAAGATTAAAAGAGCGACAATGTGTTGCAAAATATTATTTTGATCGGAGTAGTAAAGCTTTATCTAATTTGAAGAATAATCAAAACATTTATATAAGAGACTATAGAAATAAAATTTGGAAACCGGGTAAAGTTATTAATAAAGTTAACAATCGTTCTTATAATGTTAAATTCAATGATAACGATAAGATTTTGAGAAGAAATAGAAAACACCTTGTCGCATCTAAAGTTCCGTTTAAAATAGATCCTTATAATTATTCAAAAATAAATATAAATAATTATGAAGTTTATGGAGGTAATGATAATGTTGTTATTGGAGATAATAAAGAAAATGTAGTAAAGGAAACAATGTCAAGGTTTGGTAGGGTGATAAAACCTCGGAAAGAATTAAATATGAATCCTACCAAACAATCATATTATACATAATCATTTGTTAAGTTAACAGAATTAATGTTATTTATAAGAATTAAATTGTATTTAAAATAAGTTTGAAATTTTGAATTAAGCTTTCATTTGACTATATTATTCAATTAAAAATAACTTTAGTTGTTCACTGATATTTGTGTTTACTTTTCTTTGAAGAAGGAAGATGTTAGGTATGTTTGGTATTTATGTATGTACACCCTGTATATAACTGATGTATGTGGAATTGTATTTTATTTTAAATAAACAGTTGCTATCTAGACGTACACCTGTGAGGTTGTTATTGTTGTATCCTCCATCCCTAACAATCTACAAACAATATTGTCAGGTTAAGAATCTAATAAAACTTGTGAAACTTTAATTAATCTTTGTATTTATATTATATTTCATAATATTTTTAATTGTTATAAACAATTTAAAATATTGTTTAATTAGGAGTTGTAATAATAGTTCTGTACAGAACTCTTCAAGGGCTACTCAGAACTCTGCTCAGAGCTATTGATCCCTACAATTAAAATTAAAAATTGGAGATTTATATGAAAATAGAGGAGAAATAATTAAATGCTATCTAAAATTGTCCTTGCTTTACCTATAAATACTATCCTCATTGTCGTATCCGAAACACAATCCATTATTCCATATTTATCGTATTATTAATTAACATCACAAATTATATCACAAAACTGTAGCATAATAGTAAAGACATAGTTTACACAATGATTGAGAAAAAAGCTATTCAGTTCTGCATATTAAAAATGATACAAAGTACACATGTAGCACAACTAACCACTTTCGTAATTATAATTTATAATGAATAGTTTATAAGACACTTTAGCAACAATTCAACAATAAAAAAAATTAGTAAGTACTAACTGAATTTACACACTTGTATCTGTTCATACATAATAAATATATTATAGAACAATTTAAGCTTCATACCTATAATTTGTACTCCATTAATTGTTAAGTAACGAGTATACCTAGGCACTTATTATTATTTTCTATTTTTTGTGTTGCTAAGTTTTAAAAATATAATTTTCTATGAAATAAAGCGCTTTAAAATATTATTTATTATATTAGAATTTTAAATGCCAGTTGGATTTTAATGATCATAGAAAACTTAAAATTATAAAATTGTTACTCATCTTTAAAGTACAAATAGAACTACATTGTATTTTTTTAATGAAAATGTACAAACGATTGTACAACACAACAAGTATTTTCTTGCTATTAAATTAATCAACATAAATATACTTAATACAAATGTTACTAATATCAATAATTGAAGATAATAACAAAAATAAATCTTAGCAAAACGAACTATTTTAAGCAGTCCTTGGTAAAAGACGGAACAACCTTTAAAACCAGTTCTACTTTACATTCATTATTTACATACACTATGCAGTTGCTAAGAATTACAAATTCCAGAAAACAGCAATTTTTGTGCTTGTTGACCTACCTACTACAAAGAAATGAACATCTCAAACTGACAATAATACTTATCGCAAAAATGAAAAATTTGGACTAATAACTAATTAACCTAAAAGAAGAGTTATATACTCCATGCAAAACCACTTAGAAACTATCATGTACTGTTATGACATTTAATCTATTAATCCCCATGTTTAATTGATAAGGTCAAGAGATAATCGTTAAATAAATCCATTAAATGGTAAATATTAACATTAACATAGAATTACATCAGAATAGTGAAAAGCTTAAATTTTTAAAATATATTCTACAACAGAATGATTCACTTGATTTTCCTCCTCATTCACAATAATGATAATGTGAAAGATATAATTTTAACACACAATTGCGTTATAATCTTATTATTCTATCATTACAAAGCAAAGTATCCATTTCCTTAACATGATATAAGTGTATTATAAAATATTATAATAACAGTTACACTCAATTTACAGTGCTTTTATTGTGTGTTGAGCTTGATAGCTTCATTGGAGTTAATTATCAGTAATTAAATAGAGGATGTGTTGATGTTAGAAATATTTAAAATGTGTTTATGTTTTTGTTAATGGAATTCAAAAATATACACTTAATTTTAAAATAATTATTTTTATTTTTGCATGGGAATTAAGAAATAATAAAATTGTAGCCTGATAAGTTTTTATAGAAACAATTAGGTTATTATTATTATTATTATTTATTTTTAATATTGATAAAATTATATAATACAGGAAGCATTTATGCATTTATCGTCATGATTCTTGGTGCACGCAGTTATTTTCTGCACTGTAAAATATTTTACATCATCCCAACCCCCATTCACCCCGGAAGAATTTTAACATAATTTAAAGGTGGCTTAGGTTTGAACAAATATTTTTGTAGGGACATGTAGAAATTGTTTCAATTCTTTTGACGTTGTGGTAGCCTTAGATCCCCTAAGTTGGCATTACTAATATCACTAGATAAACTTTGGTACTAAGTAATCATCCAATCGTCCAAAGTGTCAGATTTTAATACTGTGAAAAATTCATTATAACTAAGTGTTTAAATTAAAAATTCTCATTTACATTCACGGACAACAATATGTTTATTTTAAAATGAAGTGTATACTTGTTTATTCAAATTATAAGCAAACTTTGCAAGTAACTTCTAATATAGTACTACTTTTAAATATTCATTAATTTTTAACTAATTTCTTTAAAAAATATTTTTTTACTTATTCTTTGTTAACTGTTTCAAATGGCAAAAAGGTTAAGAAAAGCAAAGGTCACTCGGAAAATCGCTGCTAAAAAAGTTACTAAAATATTTCTTATAATAGCATTTTTTTTTATTAATTTCATAATGATCTAGGACAGCAAAGCTAATATGATACTATTTTTTTATTATTTTATCATTTACATTTACATTGAAAAAAAAAGAATAAAATAGCATCATATTAGTCTTACTTGTCTTAGATCATTATTAAATCAATAGTACATACGTAATCCATTCCCCTTTTTCCGCATTTGCAGTGTCGGGGTTATTAAATAATATAGAAAGAAAGGACCCCGCAATAATCTTATGGAAATTGGGTTTCGGTCAAATTTTCTGAATTTTTGATATGTTGTATATTTTGTCATCCTGAACAAAAGTCTCCATGGGCACAAAGCTCCAAATTCAATATTTTGGCAGCTACGGAGCTCCAAAGTTGACAGCTGTCAACTCACTTCACTCAATTCACTGTCAAAGTAGGATAAAAAAAGTAAATATTCTCTTTTTACATCAAGAGTTTATGTTTTTGAGGTCGCTGAATTCAAATCTGATGTCAGATTTGAAAAATTGACAGTTGACAGCTGTCAATTCACTGTCAAAGCAGGATAAAAAAGTAAATATTCTCTTTTTACATCAAGAGTTTATGTTTTTGAGGTCGCTGAATTCAATTCTAATGTCAGATTGGAAAAATTGACAGTTGACCGCTGTCAATTTTTCAAATCTGACATCAGATTTCAATTCAGCGACCTCAAAAACATCAACTTTCAATGTCAAAAGAGAATATTTACTTTTTTATTCTACTTTGACAATTAATTGACAGCTGTCAACTGTCAATTTTTCCAATCTGACATTAGAATTGAATTCAGCGACCTCAAAAACAAACTCTTGATGTAAAAAGAGAATATTTACTTTTTTTATCCTACTTTGACAGTGAATTGACAGCTGTCAACTGTCAATTTATCAAATCTGACATCAGATTTGAATTCAGCGACCTCAAAAACATAAACTTATATATTTAAATAATTAAAATATGCTTTTGACATTTATAAATAGTATTAAAAATGAATAGTTTTGTAACGGATCTGTGGAGCTTTGGAGCTCCGTAGCTGCCAAAATATTAAATTTGGAGCTTTGTGCCCATGGAGACTTTTGTTCAGGATGACAAAATATACAACATATCAAAAATTCAGAAAATTTGACCGAAACCCAATTTCCATAAGATTATTGCGGGGTCCTTTATAAAAGTACTTATGTGAAAAATCGACTACACTGTAAAAACCCTCAATACATTCAATTAAAAAAAATGTAAATGTTTAAATTTTTAGATACTTAGAAAACATCACTGTTATGCTTAGGCAAAAAAGTAAAACATTTACACTGCCAATCAAGTCACAAATGTGACATTTTTGTAAAAAGATATTTCTCTATAAAGGACGGGTGTGTATAAGGCCACTTTCCATCCTCAAGATGTCCAGAAAATGAAAAAGGTCACATAATCCTAGTAAAAAGCCTAAAGTATTCTCGAACGTTAGTTTATATAAGGTTCTAACAATAATTTTAATGTTTTATAATGTTATAAAGAATATAAATATGTTTATTAATAATGCTCTATTTTTGGTACTTAATTTATTTAAATATCAGCACAATGCAGCAACACTTTCTATTTTACTATTATACAGGGTGTAGAATCGCTTCATGCACAATAAAATTTTATGTGTATTTTATTTCAAACCCTAATATCATCTCCCCTAATTATTTTACAATCAAAATATTAAGGAATGCTATAAAGAACAGATTGAATTTGATTGTAACTGGAAAAAGTAAAGATAATAAAATTTCCTTTCTCCAAAAAAATAGCTATGACGATCAGAACATCGAATGATCAAAAATCAATTATACTTTGAAAGTCTAGTTCTTAAGTTGCTCCCCTGCACTGAAACTAACAACTTAATATACATTACTTACTCGGTTACTTAATAACAACGCAACAAAACCTTGCAATACAAACTACAGACACTACAGTTACTATATTTTGAATGCTGCTGCCTCAGTATAGTCAATGCTAACATCTGCATACAGCGGTAACCTACTGAAAAATTAAAAATGCAAATTTTGTCATGAAACTTATTACTGAGGATCAAAATTGAATTCTAAACAACCTTTTTTGATATCTCCAACGCGAAGCGAAATATCGGGAATTGGCCCTGTTTGAAGGGTCGTGGTAGGCTGGGTTTACAGTTCACATTTAAGTTGAGTAACCTAAAAAAATGCAACTTGTGAATATGTATCACTGTGCCAACATTCAAATTTTTACTCCTTAAAATAACGAAACTACGGAAATGTATTCATCTTAAATGCGACACACTGTATAACAGTTTTAATAAACATTTAAAACCATCAAGATCGTAGTTGAACTATGTAATTTTAAAAGTGAACTTTAAAATTTAGTTTTGCAGATACTAAATTTGGTAATTACCATAGTAATAACAATTATCCAATAATATTGAACAGCAAGTTTGAATTTATTAATAATTCGATGATAATTCAGTAAAGCTACTGTAAACCACTCTTCAAACATGTTTGCTAACGGATAATTTTGACCACAAATCTCTTCCGACAGAAAAATTTTCCTCAATGAATGAATTATCAAAATAATCTGCAAACAATCAATGGATTAAGAAATACGTCACGTTTCGGAAATCAGTGACAAGAATGTGCTACACCCAACCAAAAATATTTTTCTTGCACACCCACATGCAATTATCCAAATGAATGACTGTCTTAAAAAAACATCTTCCATTAATATAACACCTATTTATGCATTTATTGTTAATCTTTGTTAATTGTTAGTGTAATTATTTAAACAAATGAAACAGGCAATCCTTTCATAAAAGCTCTGTTTAAGTTAAAACAATGACCTGAATAACAGGTTTTTGGTATCCCTTTGCCATTCAGCAGTCATTTTTGATTGTCCTTTTTTCACTTTGTATTTCCAGGATATCATCAGTAACTTTAAAAGTGTTTTCCATATTCTTGCAAAAACAAATTCTTTGTTTTAAGTTTTCAATACATTTACGTCAATAAAGTTAGCACCCCCCCCCCCCCCCAACTTGGTCAAATTTCAAAGATTTTAGTGCCATAATTTTGAACTAATTCTATACCAATTAAAAGAATTTTGGACCAATCCCTAATTCTTCAGAAATGACTTTTCTTTTAAAATAGGGGTTCTGACTTTATCTCACGTTAACACCCTCACTATATAAATATAAACAGGCACGGATACACGGGGGGAATATGAGGGAAATTTCCCCCACAAAATTTTAGAAAATTAAAAAACAATAAAATAAAATCCAATGTTATAATCACAACAAATTTCCATTGTGACATTAACCACCCAGACTTTCTTAACAAAATATTGTAGAATACTAATTTAAAAACTGCCACAAAAATACGAGGGTAGATCAGTATTTACGGTCCCTGACATAGTAGGCTTTGCATAATATCGTCACTCATTTTTCTATGAGAACTGTCATTACTAATTATTTGTTGTGTCAAGTTTTGCGTAGGTGCGTGTTGTTCTTTGAAAGTTATTAATAATTAAGCTGGTCGATAACAGACAATTTTTAAAAATGAAAAAAAGTGAAGTGAAGTGAAGGTGATAAAGTATTTGCAAAAAAAAAGGATTAACACCTACTGAAATTCACAAGGATATGACAGACGTTTAAGGGGACTCTGCCCCTTCTTACCAAGTGGTGAAAAATATGTCTCGTGAGTTTAGATTAGGCAGAACAACTTGCGAACATGCGAAAGGTGAGGGACGTCCAGTCTGTGTCACCGTTGACAAAAACATCAATTTGATCCATGATATGGTAATGGCAGATAGAAGACTGACTATTCGCCATATCGCGGAAATAACGAACATCTCTTATGGGTCAGTTGAAAATATTTTAAGAAATGTTCTTGATCTCAGAAAAATTTCGGCGCGTTGGGTTCCAAAGATGCTGACCGTCGATCAGAAACGCTCTAGAGTGCTGCATTCGGAAGCCAATTTGGAGTACCTGAAGGCCAATCGGAAGCAATTTCTCACTCGCTTTGTGACTGTGGATGAAACATGGGTGCACCATTTTGATCCTGAGACGAAAAGACAAAGTATGGAGTGGCATCACAGAGGTTCTCCACCTCCACGCAAATTTCGAGTTCAACGGGCGGCTGGAAAGATTATGGCCACAGTGTTCTGGGATGCAGAAGGAATTTTGATGATCGATTATTTGCAGCGTGGACACACAATAACGGGTTCTTATTATGCAGGGTTAATTCCAAAATTGCGCGAAAGCATCGACCGAAAAAGACCAGGAAAGTTGGCACACAAAATTTTGTTCCATCAGGACAACGCTCCAGTCCACAAGAGCTGCATTGTCATGGCTGCCATACAGAACGCTGGCTTTGAAATCCTAGAACACCCTCCATATTCACCAGACCTGGCACCCAGTGATTACCATCTATTTCCAAAATTAAAGGAAAACCTGCGTGGAAAAAAATATGGAGACGATAATGAAGTTATGACCGCAGTAAATGGCTGGTTTGAGGAGCAACCGGAAAACTTCTTCCTGAAAGGCATTGAAGCATTGGAACATCGGTGGACCAAGTGCATTGAAGTCCAGGGAGATTATGTTGAGAAATAAATAAATAATGTTTTAAAAATTCTTTCTCTTTCTATATCAGGGACCGTAAATATTGATCTTCCCTCGTATTTCTTTGCATTTTGATGTCAGTTTTGAGAATGATTAGATTTCCCAAAATGCCAAAGAGAAGTCGAAAATTTGGTAGGTTTTCTAAAATTTTCCCATACGTTAATGAAAATAGACTAGATTTTTTAACTCATTCAAGTTGATTTTGAAATTCCCTTCATCCATGCAAATGTCACACAACAAGCAATAGGATCATCACTAATGCTTTTCAGATGGGGATACTATCGCATCCACACTATCCCCACTTTTCTCACACTGAGATTCTAGAAAATCTTTTGAAACAAAACATTCCTGGAAACTCAGTTAAGCAAGTCGTTACATATTGATTCCATCGTCGACATTGTTATGCACGTATTAAAAAGAAGTAATAACTAAAAACTGTTTACTAAGTAAATAAATTTTGAATACAAGTAATAGTATATTAAAGAACGCGTTTCATAAGGCAAGATTTCCCAAGCGGATGGCTTTCTAAAGGACAAGTACAATAATGACTTATGACACAAGTTTTTTAGGCTATTTTTCTATTTTGCACTTTTGATTCCCTTTTTAAATAAAAAAAATCACAATTTCAAAATTTAGCGCATTTTGTGGTGGTTTGCAAGACTGATGTGACATTTGAAAATTCAAATTTTTAGAGTGCAGTTTTTGTCAATTTTGTACTTTTTCAATTTTTTTCAATGCTACCAACTTTGAAAAAATTGGGCTATTAATGAACTCGAATGAGCTATAAACGCACTATTTGGGGTGCTTTAATAGCTTTAGAAATTATTATTTCGACGCAAAATAGAAAAAAGTAATTTATAAATAACATTTATAAACAAATATACATAGGATATAAACAAATAATGTTTGTTTAATTATTATTTATTAAAATAATTATTTTTCCAAAAACTCCCCCCCCCCCAAATAATTCTCTGGATCTGCCCCTGATATAAATAATAATTAAATTTAAGCTAGCCACAATTTTGAACTAATTAAAGACTATTCTCTAACATATAATCCATTTTTGAAATCAACCTCCGTTTCTTGTAAATCAACATCCAAACGAAATGGACTGTATAATAAACCAACAATCACGTAATAAAAGGATTGAAAATATAATTAATCGGGATGCTCGAGCTCGGCCGGGGATCGAACCTGCGATCTTTGCTTTATGAAGCAAACATGCAAACCACTAATCCACCGAGACTGACAATTTATGATTTATTTGAATTTTAAAAATATTCTTTGCATACAAAGTCCTACAAACACTATTAAAGTACATATTTCCAAGTGTTGTTAATGGGGGTGTGGTCGAGCTCAAGTCAGCACCCCCACATTAAAATTTTCATTTCTGATGAATAGAGATTGGTGTAGATTTTCTTGAATTGGCCCAAAATTAGTCCGTAATTATGGCACTAAAATTTTTGGAATTTTTTGTTAAAAGTGTCCTAGCTGTAAATCATCATCATATAGTTGATTTATGAAAACAGTTATGTATTTGTACAACAAGTAATACGAGCAATATTTCTTTTCATGAGTTAAGTTTGATGCATGACAGTAAAACCATAAATTTGGTCAAGGACTTCAAAATTTAAAACTGTCAAAAAGATTTGTTTCTGTATCATTCTCCAGTCATGGTGCCTGCCTATCTTTAATTCTATCACATTGCAGGAGGAATTGTATAGCAATTGATGTATACTGCTGCTAGTATCCTGAGCAAACGAACTAAATGTCTTTCTTTAAAAAAGACAATTTATTGTGAAATAATATTAATAAATATCTGATGGTTAGACTTTTTCGTCATGTGGAGGGGGAGGGGGTTACTTATCCATCTTACTTGTTTTCTTAAAATCTAGCCAGCAATGCCAAACTTTATCTACGATAGTCCTGAAGTAACTTAAGAGGAATTTTTAGCCAAATACATTAACCTCTCAAAAAAAAGTAAACATCATTTTTGTAGAATATTTAACAAGTAACAGTTTTTGTTTGAAAAGATTTTTGGTTACACCATTAAAAATAAATGGAAAACTTCATTTTTTTGTGGCCATAGCACAATAGTTATTTACATTACAAGCTGCGAAAGTTTACTTTTAGGTGCAAGGTGTTGTTGATTGGCCGAGGCGAAGCGTAAGCGTAGCCGAGGTTAGTTAAAAACACCGAGCACCTGAAAGGGCTTTCGCAGCGTGTAATGTATTAAACTTTGCATTCTTCCCTTGACATTTATTAACCACCGAAAAAAAAAAATAAAATGATGATTCAGTGTATAATAAAATAATGTTTGTATATACAACAGTATTGTTACCAAGGTAATATTGACAGCAAGCCACCTTATAATATTATATTTTAAAAAAATTGACAGTTTTACTTCGCTGTCCAGGGACCGAAAGTTTTTCATACCTAGCAACCACCTCGCATGTTTTACTTTCGCTTTCAGTTGCCTTATCAAGATAGAAAGTTACACTTTTGTAAAGGGGAGAATGAAAAGTATATATTTGGAGACTTTTACAACATACTGTCATGATATTTAACATGCCAAAAAGAAATTCACCCACACTATAATTTTAAATAAGCATATTTATGAAATTTCAAAGCAACACGTTAGATTGGTTGCATAACCTCAACTTTCAAAATAATGATTTTAATTAGTAATTTTTCTTTCATGAAGTAAAATATAGTTATTTATGGTGAACATGTACACTATAGTGTGATAAAGGATATCTGGAAAACTGATTTTCCATAGAATTTAGTTAGTTTTCCTTGTTCATTAAAGATGTGGGAGACGATTATGTAATTTTTCAATTTAGTGAATTTTAAGTCAATTGTAATGTAAGATTTAACCTAAATCAGACAAGGTGTACTGTAATAGGGAGGTATTTACTACCGTACCTTATCAATTAATAGGTTAAAGTGTGTTTTCATGTTAACGAGATTCCTCAGTTGTATAAGTTTATTGTATTTCAAAATTTTACAGCGCTTGGTTAAATTATTTTGGTGGAAAGTGTTGTTGCTTGTAAAGCTGTTTCATTACCACATAATTGTTATTATCTTGTTTTAATTAATGATATCAGATAAACAACATGTAATTATGTTGCGATTTTGGAACATTCAATGAATATTGTTAATTGGCTTGAATTTTCATGTTGTTGATTATTATTATTAAAATTATTCAAATAATGTTTTAAAAGATATAATGTTATGTAAAAAGTTATTTTTAATTAATAAGGGCATTATTTAGTTTTTAAGGAGATTGTGTTCATTGACATTCATTTATAAAGCTAATGTTGTTTGTTCATAAGAGTGGTTTTAGAGTGGGAATTTTTTTATCTATAAGATTACCATTTAGTTTTAGGATTAATTAAAATTTATAAACAATAACCTGATTATGTTAAAATGACTTGTCAAAGTTTCATTTGTTTCATGCAAAAATTGCATTGCATTCAATTGTTTCAACCAAATCACATAAAAAGGACAGCCATTTTTCCATAACTCTTCCAATTTCATCTTTCAAGAAGTGCACAACCTTTTAGAGAGCATAAGGTAATTTAAGGTTATGTTATAAGTTAAAATGTAAACAAATCAATATCAAGATTTTGAGGCTAATGATACTTTTGTGCAACGTCAAAGTGTTTGAAATTTAAAAAGTGGATAAATCCAAGTGATTAATTAACAAGTGTTTCAAGATAATCAAGTAATTCATTTAGTCTTCGTTGAAAATTTTATTTTCTGCTAAGAAAAATTTATGAAACTTAAAGGAATTAAATGGATTTAGAATTTCAATTAGTAAAGTCTTTTATTTTGGAAATATTGAAAAGAGGTCATGACATCTATTTCTTGAATAGAAATCGAAAAATCTACTTTTTGTCAAGACCCATAAAAGCAACGAAGCAGACACAAGGGGAATTAATAAAAATAAAAATAGTATCTTTTTACTTCACATAAAAGAAAATCTATTTTTCTGGTATCCATTTTCAATTTTCATTTTGTTTTGTTTGCTGTTCTTTGGTATATATTAATTAAAAATAAAGTTGTGTTGTTATTATTTTGAAAATTACTTAGTGTATGTGTTTTTATCATTGTTTGCCCATAATAATTATAGGCATATGATAAACTATTAAAACGGCCCCCCGCCTGAGAGAGTCTCTGTGGAAAGGAAGGCTTTTCACAACTGCAATATATTTAGCCATAGCATTTATTTCAATTAAAAGTAAGCAAGTAGTGAGTTGTTGTGTTTCACCTTTGTTACAACTGCCTCTGTGTCTGTGTCTAGTATTCAAATAAATTATAATTTATTTTTATATCATATCATATAGTCTCTCTAAATCTATGGGCATTTTATAAACCCCAAATGATTATATCAATACATATTATATAAATATAATAAATATAGTATTTTGCATCTCCAGGGCAGAAAGTTAGCATTTACAGCCGGCAGTTGAAACCCGAGTGAAGCAAGGAGTTAGAACAGCAGACAATTAAGGACTGCAAATGCTTTTCTCATGTCCGAGTGACATACAAAGGTTTTTCACCTACCTATTTTTATACTTGAAAATGGAACTCCAAATTTTAAACAGTAACCCAATTTACCTTAAATTAAAATAAACTTATGTTAGAGGAATGTGATGGAGTGAATGAAAACGAAAACACCACCAGATTTCTTTTAATAATATTATTAAATTAACATAATCATAAGACCATAAATATAAGATGCATAGTCCTCTGCTGTTTGAGTGATACTGTCCAGTCTACACTTCTGGAGCAGGTGATTATGTAACCCAAGATGTGTGTGGTCGAATTCAAGTTATTTAAAAGAGGAGTGCTCGGTTCATATGTCATGTGCGTGTTTTGCTTTTGCAATTTTAAACAATAATAAAATAATTCTATATCATCTATTTATTAACAAAATATTACGCATAAAATATTAAAGTAACAAAAAAAACTAAATAATAGCTTATAATAATAAACTTTTAATTATTGAAAAAATTCGTGTTATTTAGAATATCTATGTAATAGCAATGAATTTGACATATGAGGGCAGAAAAGAAGCCTTAAGTGCCCTCAAAACAGGACATTTAGAATGCACTTTCTGATCAGGTAGGCCAAAAAATATGTTAAACATGGCAAACTCAATAATGCATTGCATAGTCCATTAATTTTTTTCATAACAGGCTATTTCATTGATAATGATTGGAGTGTACTGTAGCAAACCTTGACCATGATAAAAGAGCTATTGAGCTCATAGCCTACTAAGGTTTCAACTAAATACATTGAAATTAAGGTAATACAGATGAATCATCAAAAAACGAGTTATTATTTAAAACTTCTTTTCTGCATATTTTTTTCTTTAATTTCAATATTAATAGAACAGTATTTAATTAAGGCAGTGATTCCCAAGCAATATGTACACTGTACAGTGTGTTTCACTTCACAGCTTGACACCCCTATAGTTTTGTTATTTATAATCGAATCAATTTATTTTTTAGTTTTTTGTACAATGTAAATTAATTACGAGGGTGGTCCCAGAAGTACCCGACCCAACAAAGAAAACACAAAAATTTTGGAAAAAGATTTATTTATTTTTCAACGTAATCTCCTTTCAGCTCTATACACTTTTCCCAGCGGTGTTCAAAAAGTTCAATACCCTTTTTATAATAAGAACTGTCTTGCTCCTCAAAATCGCCATTAACTGCTGACATCACTTCTTCATCGTTGGAAAATCTTTGACCACTGAGCCATTTTTTCAAGTTTGGGAACAGAAAATAATCCGAGGGGGCTAAATCTGGCGAATATGGTGCATTAGGTAGCAATTCAAACTTTAATTGATTAATTTTGGCCATTGCAATAACGGATTTTTGAGCTGGCGCGTTGTCGTGATGAAACAACACTTTCTTTTTAGCCAAATGCGGCCGTTTTTGCTTGATTTCTACGCTCAAACGTTGCAATAAGTTTGCATAATACTGGCCGTTGATAGTTTTTCCTTTTTCGAGATAGTCAATAAAAATTATTCCACGCGCATCCAAAAAACCGACGCCATAACCTTGCCTGCAGATGAAACGGTCTTCGCCTTCTTTGGAGCCGGTTCTCCCTTTTGAGTCCATTGTTTCGATTGTTCTTTTGTCGCGGGTGTGAAATGATGGACCCATGTTTCATCCATTGTTACGAAACGGCGCAAAAATTCTGCTTTGTTGCTGTGAAACTTCGCTAAACACTCAATTGAAACATTTTCACGACACTGTTTTTGCTCGAGTGTGAGCAAACGCAGCACCCATCTTGCACACAGCTTTCTCATGTCCAAATTTTCAGATAATATGCGATGTACCGCACTTTTTGAAATGCCCGTAATGTCTGCTAGCTCGCGCACTTTCAGTCGACGATCATCAAGTACCGCTTTGTGGATTTTCTTCGCCATTTCTGGAGTCGTCACCTCATTTGGTCGACCACTGCGATGCTCGTCTTGGCAGCTCGTACGGCCTCGTTTAAACTCAGCTACCCAAAATTTAACTGTTGTAAACGAAGGAGCAGACTCACCCAGAGTAGAATCCAGTTCAGCTTTTATATTGATTGGGCTGAGGCCTTTCAAATAAAAGTATTGTATCACATAACGATGACCAATTTTCTACATTTTCACAAATTCACTGACAACGTTCACTATTGATGGGTGCCAAACAAATACTGAACAACGTGGCGCTTTCAAACTTGAAACATATGCTTTATAGACTGCGTACTTTCCAATACAGTGATATTTTCAAACAACTACCGCCACCTCTTGGTCAGGTCGGTTACTTCTGGGACCACCCTCATAGAACCCCATAAAATAAGTTTATGGGCAATTAAAAACCCCATTTACAGGGCTCCCACTCTCATATATTGTAATTTTTTTAGGAATTTAGGATTTTTTAAGACAAAAATTTAGGTATTTTTTAGGACCATATGATACGATGAAGGTAAGACATATACGTTTCATTTAAATCATATTATACATGGTGATAAACAAAAGTCTGCATTACAAGACAGCGGTGTAGAAGTAATTTAAAAGGCGATTAAGAAGTGCTTAGTAAACTTTATTATAGAAATTTCTATGACATTTAAATAATTCGTAAGACGCAACCTTACAGTAGGTAAAATTATAGAAAAGTGACGGACCAGATTGGAGTTTCCATTTTTTTTTGGCTGCGATTGTATATACAATAAACAAAAATTAAATTCCATTTTATATAAAAATAACGAATAAATAAACAAAGTTGCAACTCTCTCATAATTTTTTATACAGTGTTAGCAAAATGTGGTTTTGAGTTTAAATTTTGAAGTGTGAGCAAAGGAAATATAGCAAGTATAAATAGCAACCGATATGAGAAAGTGAGCTATGTATTTGCATACTTGCAAATCTTTACAATATAGTAACATTTTTTTGTAAGGTTGGTGCTAGGTAAAAAAATCTTAAAAATACTAGACATTTGTCATTTTGACATCACTGAAAATTTAATATTATGTATAAAACTATATGTACAACTTTTCCCTCTAACCTGAAATGTTTTTTACAAATGTTAATTATTTAAACAAAATTACCTAGCACCAACATTACAAAAAAATTATTTATTGTAAGACTTTTTTAAGTAGGCGATAAATATCTATCTTTATCAAACTAATTGCTATCCACCATCTTTCCTTTGCTCACACATCAAAATTCACCCAAAGAAACTTTTTACCAACACATACTCTCATCAGAAATAGTTATTAACATTATAAGTCCTGGAAATGGCATTTTACAGTCGAGTAATGTGTTACGGACAAGGCAACGAAAGAGCCAAGCCGGAACATCGAAACGAGACTGTAATAGTATATTACGTTATAAGTCCGGTAAACCCAAGTTTACAGTAGCGAGTTGAAAACGTTTCGGGACGAGGCGACGAAGGAGCCGAGTCTCTAATGTTGAAACGAGCTACTGTAATGGTTTACCGGAAGTATGACGTAAGGCGTTTTATTTCATACTGCCTCACATTGTTCATTTTTTAAAAAAATGCATTTAAAATTTTCAGTCCGGTAAAATTCTTTACCGGACTCAAATTAGATTTTCAGTCCGGTAAAATTTTTTACCGGACTCAAATTGGATTTTCAGTCCGGTACAATTTTTTACCGGCCTTGTAACATAATAATTCATTTACCGGACTCAAATGAGTCCGGTAAATACCCTTTTACCGGACAGTATGAAATAAAAGCATTTCCAGGATGTTTAGCGTAATGTGTTTTATTTTATTCTGTAATTATTGGTTTAATTAAAAAAATTATATAAAATAAATTTACGAATTTAAAATATGGACATCTATGAAAACCGAGCATCTATGTCGACTATTAGACAAATTTAAAACATAGACATCTATGAAGAACGAGTGTCCATGGTAACTGAATACTAAATATTTGTTCAGTTGATTTTAAGTTTATCAATTTATTTTATTTTAATCCGGAAAAATGCTTTACAGTCATACTAGACTGTAAAACTGCATTTTCTGGACTGTAATCGCTAACATAAACATGGATAATACGATACAGTATGAAATAAAAGTTATTAGTGTGTGGCAGGGATATTTATAAGATCACAATAAAAAAATTAATTTTTAGGTATTTTCGAAAATTTTTTAAATTTTTAGGTTTATTTTAGAATTTTTTTTAGTTAGTCATTATTTTAGGTATTTTAGGATTTTTAGGACAAGTGGGAGCCCTGCATTTATTATAAACCACCAGCCTGCTACAATCCAAGATAAACGCAAAAAATTGAAAAAACATATTAGACCTTATTTAATCGGAAAAGTGATTACAGATATTTGTTCTGGGCCACTTGAAAACCCCAAAACTAAATCTTGGTTAAAAAATCTTGACTAATAATTATTTGAAATTTCAGCTCCACAGCACTGCATTTTTTTTGTTTATAAACAATCAATTCTGAATTTGTATCAGGTATAAAACTCCTTAAAAGAGATTTGTGTGTAACTAAAAACCTCATCTATTACAAACCACCAGCCTACTACGATAGAAGATAAATGCAAATAATCGAAGAAACATAATAGGCCTTGTTTAATCGTAAGAGCCGTTACAAAATTCTCTTTGGGCCAATTGAAAACCCCAAAACCAAATTTTGTATAAAAAATCGTCAATAATAATTATTAGAATTACATTAACATTTTTATTTCATTTCGTATTTCAAACAATTGTTTATATACTACAATTAGTAAAATAAGGTATATCTTTATCTCCGTTGTCAATGACACCGGAGTTCAAGACGTTCTTGATCTCCGTTGTTGTTGGCAACGTAAAAATCATTTGATGTTGCATAACAGCCACACGTGACAGGCTGCTTTTTATCTCCTTGGTTACGCGTATGATGACAGACAAGGCAACTTGCTTCATTATATAATAAATTCGGATGAATTTTAAAAGGGAGAAATTAGGATTGAAATACGAAATAAAATAAAACAACTTATGCAATACGGAGATCGAGCTTCTTTAAATCCTCGAAGATGTTACAACACCTCGTCATTACAATACATCTTCTCGGATTGAAAGTATCGCTTGATCTCCTAATTACATAATATATATTATTTGATACCGCTGCATCTTTGTTATTTATAATCGAACAATTCCAAATTTTTATCATGTATAGAGATAAGAGAGATTCCCTTCAAAGAGATTTGTGTGTAATTAAAAATCCTATTTATTAGAAACCAACAGTATACTACAATCAAAAGCTAATGCAAAAAATCGAAAAAACATAGCAGGCCTTGATAAAAATCGTAAAAGTCGTTACGCGAATTTGTTTTGCACCACCTAAAAACCATAAACCAAGATTTTGGTTAAAAAATCTAGAAAAATAATTATTTGAAATAAATTATTAGAATTGAATTAAAATTATTTTATTTTTTGAGATTTTAACCAAAATTTGAATTTGGAGTTTTCAGGTGGCCCAGAATAAATTTCCCTAACGACTTTTCCGATTAAACAAGGCCTAATATGTTTTTTCGATTTTTTGCATTTATCTTCGATCATAGTAGGCTGGTGGTTGATAATAAATAGAGTTTTTATTTGGCCACAAATTTATTTTAAGAGATTCTATACCTGATAAAAATTTGAAATTGATTGGATTATAAATAACAAAAATACAGCGGTGTCAAGCTGTGAAGTGAAACACACTGTATATAAAAAAAAGCTATGTCTTGTTTTTACCTTTCATTCAGGGGAAATATGAGACATCTTTGGTTAAAAATAAGATATGGTTTATTTTAGTGAAAAATCACAGATTTACAATAGGAGACTAGTTCTAAGACAGGACTATGAAGCGTAAAATGTAGTTAGAGAGCCAGTATAGGGTGTCTTGTTATTTTTAGCCTTCTTGACCCTACCTAAGTTAATATCTTCAATTGGAATTTAAATCTTAGAATGAGGAAGTGAAAGTTTCATTAGAGAAAAAGCACAATGAGGAAAAGTTTGAGAACCACTGATTTAAGAGGTAAAATCCAATATTTGCAAATAAATGCCGTCCTTCTCAAACTGTTCTTTATCTCGTCTTACGTAAGTAAGCTTCTATTTCTTATGGTTTTTGAAATACTACGTAGGGCAGTGGCGTATTTAGAGGAGAGGGAATTTTTAAAATCCCCAAAAAATCCTAAATACACTCTGTATATTATACACAGTTAAAAGCCAGTCTCGGTGGATTAGTGGTTTGCATGTTTGCTTCTTAATCCAAAGATCGCAGGTTCGATCCCCGGCCGAGCTGGTAATTCTTCATAGCGGAGAAAAATTGAAAACATGCCTTCTTTTCGGATAGGAAGTAAAACTGTAGGTCCCGTGCCAATGCGATGTTTGGCATGATAAAGATCCCTACTGGGGGTGGAATTCCCCCAGATTCGGCTAAATTCTAGTAGGGTCGGCCAAATGATCATAAGCAATCGGTGCCATGAGGTACGAAGGATGCTCCGCCATCCTGATTCCTCGCCCAAAAACAAACAAAACAAACAAACAAACACAGTTAAAGTAAATTTTCCAAAGCCAACTATATTTTGAAAATGTATATTTTAATTTTTAATCAGGATTATTTTTTAAACCAAGGATAATTAAATATCAAATTAGTTTACAAAATAAATAGACATTAATAACAGAATTCACTTTAAGTGAATTTTTAATCAAAACAATCAAGCTCATAAGTATTTAGTTTTAGGAATTATTAGATAAGAATTAATGGTTGGTCAGCTTTGATCAGTTTTAATGGCTCAAACACCACATGGGTGGTTAAAAGAAAATAATAATAAATCTAAATAGTTTCTTAAAAATAAATTGTGCCCTTTGGGTATCCTTTTTCTAATTCACTCTGTATAGCCACCATCAAATTATCAAATTAAATACACAATTATAGGTACTTTTCCCACAATAATACTTTCCAAAAAAAATACATACAGTCAGATCACGTATCATTTATTAAATTTGATCATACCTAATTGCCAATAATAGTAGCGGTTTCAATTGCAACAACAATAGAAGAACCGCTAAATTGTGCAGCGTTTCTTGCACGTGAACTCTCGAAAATGAAATTTAATGGTCAAGGTTGGGTCGTTGTACGAATATTACATAAGGAAAATATTAAATAATGCCCAGATTGGATAATTTTTAATTGTACGTATTTCGATACATTTGTTAGAAAGAGAGGAATATACTCAGCACGTCTAAAGAAGTTCGCACTGATAGTATCAATATTAAAGATTGGGTAAGGTCAGAAATTACGTGGTTTAGCGTTATCATTCAGAAAAGAAAACGTGCACATTATTCAAAGGTTTCAATCAGAAATGTTTACACATTAGATGAAACATCTATCATACATTTATAATTCTAAAAATAATTATTTACGTGGGTATATGTTAAATTACAATTCTAACCTACGTTTTTAGTTATCAGTTCAAAAGTGTCATTAATTAAAACTAAAATAGAAACTTACCCCTAATAAACTTATGTAGCAAGTATCCAGTTTCAGTAGAGTCTATTTAATTAATTATACAAAATTGTATAACACTTAACACATTTTTTATAAAACAACACGCATTGACATCCTCTACAAGTAAATCTCACATTTTTCATTGATTCAAGCTGCAAACCTTTATTTATTTAAATCCTAGAAAAATTCCGGGTACTGTAGCGACATCTATCAGAACCTCTTTTCATTAGAGGACGGGTGAAAGTCTTTGCTGTAATTTTGAATAAACTGCGTAAAACAAAACTACTAATGATGTAATTTAGCGTAATATAGAACAAGTAGAAAACTAAATTATTTACAAAATACAAAAGTAGCCGCTACTCATTCTGAAAAATATTGGTCTAAAAAGTCCTAGGATTATTGTCTATTGGGACAAATAAAAATTTAAATGAATAAATTCCTTTTATCTACGGCCATCATAGAAAGTTACATATTCCGCTCAATCTAGTAACCGTGAAAACGACCAATTGCAAACAATCTCAAAACTCAACGGTAAAGTATGTGAGGAAGGAGTTCTCAATAATAAGTAGTTCTATTAAAACGCCACTTGCAATATTTATATTATTAATTATTTGAAATATAAAATGTTATAAATTTTAGATAAAGGTTAATTTATTTTATCTAAGGCCACCATAGAAAGTTACACATTCCGCACAATCTAGTAACCGTGAAAACGACCAATTGCAAACAATCTCCAAACTCAACGGTAAAGACCGTGAGGAATGATTTCTCACGATCAGTAGTTGTATTAAAACGCCATAGATGTCACCACTTGCAATATTTATAATATTATTAATTATTTGAAATATAAAATGTTATAAATTTTAGATAAAGGTTAATTTATTTTGTTTAATTAATATTTTACATTAAATTATATTTCGAATGGAAATCCACCTAGAAAAAAAACTAAGGTTAGAGACCCGGGGAATTGAACCCGGATAGCTCGGTTAGTAACTAGAGCGTAAGCATTGAGCTATCGAGATGCCTTTCAATGATATTTTTTTTCTCATTATATAAAGTTACAATGATTGTTATTCAATTAAAACGTAAAATTAATTAATGTTTTACATTATTATATAATTTTTAATGTAATTTTATTTATTATTATTGCTAAATTACAATAAAAACATTGAAAACATTTATAATTTGCTGCATAATGCGAGAATATTTGACATTTTGCGCAGAGGTTAATAACCTTGACAATTGAATGGTGATTTTTGTACATATATTATTTTTTTAAAACGAGTACATAATTATTTAGCTGTAAGTACTAAATAGTAGATTGACTGAAATTATACAAATTGTAAACGTATTATTACTATTGTCTTTACAAATTTAATGTTTACTTTTGTCGTTTTTAAAATTCTATATGTATCATGAGTGAATCCGATGAAGGAAAATTGGGGTGTACACTCGTACACCTCCAAACATCGTGGAAGCGGCTCACATTACATCTCTTAATTTATTGCCAAATATTTCACGTAAAAAATATGAATGCGAGTGTAAATTCTAGGTTAAAAAACTTTCTTAGCTGTTGATTATTTATTACTTTTTTTGTTGTCGTAGATAAAGTATAGTGTGTAACGCGTACAAAAACACCAATTTCTCACTCGTGTGATTGCGGCATTCGACTACGTCTCATGCCGCAAAATCTTCACACTCGTGAGAAATTGGCACTTTTCTGCACTTGTAACACAATATACTATTGTTTAATTAATATTTTACATTAAATTATATTTCGAATGGAAATCCATCTAGAAAAAAAACTAAGGTCAGACCCGGAGAATTGAACCCGGATCGCTCGGTTAGTAGCTACAGCGTAACCATTGAATTACCGAGACGCCTTTCAATGATGTTTTTTTTCTCATTATATAAAGTTACAATGATTGTTATTCAATTAAAACGTAAAATCAATTAATGTTTTACATTATTATATAATTTTTAATGTAATTTTATTTATTATTATTGCTAAATTACAATAAAAACATTGAAAACATTTATAATTTGCTACATAATGCGAGAATATTTGACATTTTGAGCAGAGGTTAATAACCTTGACAATTGAATTGTGATTTTTGTACATATAAATTATTTTTTGAAAACGAGTACATACGTATGATTATTTAGCTGGAAGTACTAAATAGTAGATTGACTGAAATTATACAAATTGTAAACGTATTATTACTATTGTCTTTACAAATTTAATGGTTACTTTTGTCGTTTTTAAAATTCTAGATGTATCATTAGTGAATCCGATGAAGGAAAATTGGGGTGTACACTCGTACACCTCCAAACATCGTGGAAGCGGCTCACATTACATATCTTAATTTATTGCCAAATATTTCACGTAAAAAATATGAATGCGAGTATAAATTCTAGGTTAAAAAACTTTCTTAGCTGTTGGTGGTTTATTACTTTTTCTGTTGTCGTAGATAAAGTATAGTGTGTAACGCGTACAAAAACACCAATTTCTCACTCGTGTGATTGCGACATTCGACTACGTCTCGTGCCGCAAAATCTTCATACTCGTGAGAAATTGGCACTTTTCTGCACTTGTAACACAATATACTATTACAGTTTAGATGTTTTGTAAAGACGGACATCACTTTATACAGGGCATTTACATTTTTTTGCAACAACATTATCAGGCCTGGATAAAGGAGGAAGACAGCTTCTGGACCACACACATAATATGAGAGCAGGGTCGGCTCTAGCGTGTTTGGCGTTGGGACTTGGGAGCATAATTATAAAGGTTGCCGTACAATGGGGAAGACGCATATGTCGTCGATTGAGAAAATTATTGGTTTTCATAAACGTTATTACTAAATCAGTTAGAATATTAGTTATACATGTATTAAACAATTACCGATTTTAAGTAATTAATTTTTGAAAACCGTGAAAATTTAAATAAATTTAAAATGCATTACTGGTGTCCTCTAATGGAAGATACTTCGTTCTGGTTACATCACACAGTTTCAAAGACGACCCACTGTTGGTGCTAATATAACAGTAGAGTCCAAGGTCACTAGATGAGATTAGGTTATTAGACCATGAGATTATGTTATTAGACCATCTCATATAGGTCGTCGCATACACTTCCAATATGGTCTGGTCCCAAACATGGCGGAATGCGTGGGAGATTTAAACTAAATCCGTTTAGGAGGTTTATTTTGTGTCAGTATTTAAGAATCAAAAACCATTAAAAAATTAAATGTAATAATAAACAGCATAAATTACGAGATTATATAGGAATGTATTTATACAAAATACAATGGTCAAATTAATTAAGAGAATGACTGGTAAGTACATAGCAAAGTCCGGAATGCTGATTTTGAACTAAATCTTCTCTTTATTTCTTATTTTATTGTGTTATTAATCTTTCTGGCTTCGACGGTTAACTTCAGATTAACGTATTTTTTAACTATAATGTTTAAACTGATGGACACAGATTACAGGTAGGTAACGAGGCACGGTCATATTTTCTTCGTATGAGAAACATTAAATGTTTTGACAATTGTGGATGGTTCTTGTATCTGTCTTCTTTATGTCTTTTTGGCACCGTTGCATAGGCGATGTAATGTATCAGTTGGTTTTTATTATGTACTTCTTCAAAGGTTTCGTTACTTGGGTATAGCAGTTTGCCGTATGTCTTAGACTGTATGTATATTTCTTTTCGCTGTCCAGAAAGATTAAAAGTGAAAGATTTAATGCAGTTCCTGTACACTATTGAAGCATGCAGAAATTGCTGCACCGATTAAGTAGTTGATCATATTGTCTTGGATTAAAATGCTGGAGCTAGTGTTTCTAGCATTAAGATGCTTTTCATCAGAGGAAGATAATAATACAGCTGCCCTAGATACACATACTTCTTCAGATAGAGTTTTGGAACTATCTCCTTTGCATTTACCCACAAAGATGTTTATGAAATGGCGATCTAAAACGGTTTCGTAACTTTTTCTCCATTCATTATTACGTTCTAAAAATTAAGACACCGTTACCAAGTTTAAAGCTCGTATCGCTTGCAAAGCAGTTGAATTTGAATTTCCGTGTCTTCTAATTATATAAAGTAAATTTTCTAAGCATCATGGTCGAGTCGTGGTGTTATAAAGTATTTGTACGAAAATCCCTGTTTGTACGGGACCAAAAAACTATTTTCACCAATTCGGTTTCCCTCTGTCTCTCCCCACAAAGAGAAAACTGTTGAATCATCGGGAAATGAATGCCCCTCCCCTAGCTTTTCTAATCCTCTATCGGCAGGTGCCAATTTCCAGTCCGTCCAGAACTTTAAATTTTCATACTATATTTAGTTAAATTGAAAGGAGCACAAGTGAATAGAAAATTGAGATAGGGAAGTAACATTCTTACCTCTACCTTGGATTTCTGAGAAAACTGAAAATTTTAAAAATTTAAATCTTTTAGAAATCAATAATATGCATATTCCCTATGTTAACAACTGCTTAGCATCTACTCTGTACATTTATTATCAAGCTAGGGGAGGGGCATTCATTTCCCGATGATTTAACAGTTTTCTCTTTGTGGTCGTTCAAAGATTGTAAAGTAGGAATTCAAAAACAAAATAATATACAGGGTAACTTATTAACATTAAAGTGCAAGTCTCTGTGATATAACAGTAGCACACTGCTCAATCTTTTTTTATTATCGTAATCTAGCATGAAAAAATAAAAGTATTTGCTAATTTAATGGATTTCATATTTTTAATAATAACAAAGTTGCCAAAAAAGCTACGGATCTAAGATTTATGTTTTTCAAATAAAACATCTGAGTTTTATATTGTACTAGCAAATACCCGGCGCGCTTTGCTGCGCTTTTAATTAAATTTGGAAATGATTTCAATAGTCGCACACATATTATAGTCGCACACATTAACATTAAGTGCAAGAGATGAACAGAACGCCATCTATTGTTATCTATTTAAGTTGCTGTTGGTATAAATCGAGACCACGATGGCCGACAGAGTCCAATTTGGTCTTATTTTCTATTCTGGGCCAAGACCTTTTCAATGATACCAATTTCATCCAAATCGGTCCAGTGGTTGCGGAGAAAATCGCATACATATATACAATCTTTCCCTTTTATATACCTATATAGATTTTTGGATTTTAAATAAATCCATGTATGACCCGATGCCAGCAGAGGTTACTATGTACTGTTTTGGATATTCTGTTAGCATCACGGATGCAACCCGTGTAATCGGCTGCTAAGCAACCAGTTAATATATACTTGCCGTCTGCTAACAGAACATCCAAAAGTGTATAAACCGTCACTGCTTTAGGCATATGGCATTTTTCAATCTTGAATGCTGGTATTGCATTGATAAAAGCTATGTGCACAATATTAATTATATTTGCATTTATTTTTAGGTGCTGCTTTAAAACCGTTGCTGAAAAGTTGCACCGAAAAGAAAATAGAAGACACTTTCAAAAGATACTTGAAAAGAACCTCTGAAGTGGGTAAAAGTGAAGATAGAAGAACTTGGATTTTTCAAATTTTGATAATGATTCCAAACAGTTGAATTTACTTTTTATTTTAAGTTTTTATGCTGTATGTTTACATCATATAATCTATGTAATAATTATATTATTGTAGAAAAAGGATTTATATTTGTTAAAAAATTGATTTTTACCAATAATTAGCTTGCCATTAATTAGATTCCTATATAATTCGAAACAACCTGAAAGTTTTGCAACTTTGAGAGTTTGTAGATTTTGGTGTTCTAAATGAAATTACAAAACTTGATTTTTCCAACGAAAGCCGTCCTTAAATCCCTTTAACAGTTTTATAATTTTTTATTATCATCAAGTACATATTGTAACATAGATAAGTTTATATTGTTCTAAAAAAAAGGATGTATACTGATAAAAAACGTAGTTAGATAAATCGAAAAATTATTCAGTTTTTAAAATATTTATTACCTAAACCTAAAATCTATTTACTAAAATCCAAAATTTGCTTGTCAGTATGTTTGTCCCTTCATAAAGTCGCCCCATGTAGGTCTCACTCCCCAAACCACATATGGCTCAAGGCATGAACCAAGAATTTATTTTTGATACCAATCAACCTGTAATTATTTATTAAATAAAGTGAAATAACTATGAATAGTTGGACTGGAAGAACTTGGGAGTGAAGTCCCAAGTTAAAAGTTCGTTCTTGAAAGAGAAACCTTATATAGGAATCGAAATTACTTTTGTGTACAGGATATGACGTTTAAAAATAACTTTCTTTTATTTCCTCTTGTGTGGTTTGTTTATTTTAGATCCGTGACTGGAGGACTGTAAAACATCTTTGGGATATTCGTCAAGTCGGCAGCAAATATCTATGTGGTGTAGGGCATTGAGTCGAGGATTCATTAGGTCCCCTTTGGACTTAACACTCAACACTCTTAAAATATCCAGCAAATCCTCGGCTGACGTATGCAGAACGTCTATCTGAGACGTTTTAAGAACATCCAAGTTTATGACGATTTAACTTCCCATGGACATCCATAGAACGTCCGACCCAGTATAATCAAAAGTCTATTACGTCTGTTGGACGTATAATGGAGGCTTTTAAAACGTCCGCCCGGGACATTTTAAAAACGTCGCAAGTTCGTGACATTTGGACTTCTAGTGGACGTCCATGTAACGTCCCACGTTGTATAAATCGAACGTCTATTACCACCCTTGGACGTTTTTAAAACGTTCGTCAATTTCTTGGAAGACGTACGCAAAACGTCCGTCTGGAAAGTTTTAATAATGTCCAACTTTGTGACATTTGGACTTCCCATGGACGTTCATATAACGTCTCACGGACTATAACCGATCGTCCGTTGGACGTTCATTAAGTCCTCCGAGGACATACAAAGACGTACGCAAAACGTCCGCCCGGGACATTTTAAGAACGTCGCAAGTTCATGACATTTGGAATTCCCGTGGACGTCCATATAACGTCCCACGTAGTATAAACCGAACGTTTATTACGTCCCTTGGACATAATATGGACGTTTTTAAAACGTTCGTCAAGTTTTTGGAAGACGTACGCAAAACATCCGTCTGGAACGTTTTAATAATGTCCAACTTTGTGACATTTGGGCTTCCCATGGACGTTCATATAACGTCCCACGGACTATATCCGATCGTCCGTTGGACGTTCATTAAGTCCGCCTAGGACATTGCTCAAACGTCCATCGGACGTCGGTGTGCTATTAGGGTTGGAATGCTAAGTGATTGCCATAGCTACAGGAATAAAGAACAAGTAATAAAAGATATCTAAAATAAACACGTTTTTTATTAACTCCAAGAATAATATAACTTCTGGTAAACTACCTACCGTTATAGTACAATCCTTTTCGATTTTGTTTCTTCTTGGGACTGGAAGCTTCTTCCGCAGATGAAATGTTGGAAACAGTCTTGAGACATATTCTCAATGCTTGAGAAACTAGAATTATATATAGTTCTAATAATAAATCTTTCTAACAGAAAAATAAAAACAAACTAATTTTTGTAACTGCAATTCAAGGAATAAGGGACTGTGTAAAATAATTTATATATGTCTTTACTAATAATCTTGATCTTTTACACAACACTATGGGGTCATTCCATGCGAAATCGATCACTAAAATGGGTCGATCTCACGGATTTCAATGAAAATCACTTATGAGGTAGCAATCAACTAAAGAACATAACTTTCATTCATCAATTTGCTAAATTACGCAGAACTTCGGAAATATTCAAACTGAAAAAATTATCAAAACTGCTTGCACGCCTTTAAAGAAATATAAATATCTCGAAAAGTATTTACCCTAGAACAAATATTTTTCTTGTATATTGCTCACTAGAAGACGGTCTTTTTGGACAGCCTAATAATTTTTTGTTATCAAACGTATTTTTATTTTTTTCTAAACGAAATATTTTAAAAATGCAGGAAAATCGGTGTGGTCACATTTTTAAAAATCTGAAAAAAATTGTACAGATTCTTTGAACATTTCTGTATTTAAATACCAAATGGCAAGCTGGACGTTTTAATAGTTTTGGCAGGGTAAATTTCCAAAGACCGCGCTGTAGACAGCCGGCGCACCATAGATCACGGTCAACCGGCGCAACCCGCATTCGCTACCTTCTCGCTAGTAATAATACCGTCTATATTTCCAGCGGTCGGTGTTAACTAATGTACATAAGATAAATGTATATATGTGTGGATATGATTATACCTCCTGATTAGTTAATTACGTATGTATTGAAATTGATTTCTTCGGGTGTGTTACATAAAGCATTTTTCTTGCGGCCATCAAAGACCCTAAAATATTATAAAGCAATAGCTTAGATACCATTTTTGTTTACAGAAGATGAGTTGTTTTTGATCCTAAATTTAAAAAATAGATGTTCACTAGGTTAGGCTGGGTGCTATTGTAGGTAGCAACCAATCACCAGCTTACGTTGTATTATACAGCGTGGAAATAAATGATTTTCATCAAGTTCCCTTTGGAATTTTTTCACATGTAAATTTTTCTGTACCGCTCTACTCTTTTTGATTTAGTACTAAATTAGTTCTGTCAATAAATGAAATCAATCTGTCAAACAATTCATAGAATTGTATATTTTGAGGTTATGGTACTGCCTTCTCTATTTTCTTAGAGCGGCACGTCGTGCTCTTACATGGGGAATGCAATGGTAACTTGATGAAAATCATTTATTTCCACCCTGTATTATTAACATCCAGTCATAGAGCTAGAGTGTCAAATTTATTAACGTTAAAAACTATAGACTGAGCTATAGGATCATTGCATATTCAATATTTGAACTTGTGGCACAGGTGAGTTAATGATATTATCCACTGCAAAAATTATCATAATAACTTACTTAACTCACTTGTACCATAAATAACTATTACCGATCTCTATTGTAGGTTCTGATGTTTAATAAGGTCAGCTGCGGTAATTGGAGCGATGGGGTAACTGAAACTATGCTTAATAAAAACTAAAACTATCGTTAAACGTCTATGAGAATTACGTGAATTTTTAGTACTTTATCCTATACACTCTTCCGACTGCGATAATTTCTGAACTATTCCTACTGCAGCCTTATCTTTTTGAAGACATTTTACTTAATATGCTTAGGGCGTCCCAGTTACCCTGAACATATTATAAAGTAATGTGGATATAAAATATAGACGATGATTCCATTTACCCCAATCTATTGAGTAACTGGAACCACCAGACATGTTTTTAAAAAAATATTTTTAAATGCAATAGTTGGCATTAGAGCTGCTTTATTTTTACATATTCTTTTGGAAATATATTAAAGTTACTATAAAACAAGGTTCTAAACTTATACTTCACGATAAGATATGAGATAAAGAGTTTGAAGCAAAATAATTGTATATCTATGGACCAATTACCCCAACTGACCTTAAAACTTAAATTAAAAAAGCTGTTGCGTTATATTTTATGGTCTTGGACAGCCGCAAGAAAAGTACTTTATGTAACACACCCGAAGTAATCGATTTAAATACTTAAGTAATTATGAAATAAATAAAGATTATTAAAAGTTTCACAGTTTTATTAAAATATACCTGACAATATTGTTTCGACAGCTATGCTGTCATTATCAAAGGTAATATAATTATAAACAAACACGTCGCTAAGGTAGATACAAAATAGGTAACTAGATAAAATAATAATAATAATAATAAAAATTAATAATAAAAATCATAATTAAACATCTAATACTTCCAGTAACGGAGAATTACTGAGCTCAAGTTGTTCATTCATTAAAGGTACCCTGAGTTTGTGTTTGTATATCTCAAAGGCTTCTAAAATGTCTAATTTGCGTTTGTTATTACAAAAATGTAGGAATTTAATATTATTTTGAGGAGTCATTGTGTGATTTTGTTCTAAAAGGTGTTTGGCGTAATTCGATTTTTCAGGATGTTTATTTTTGTAATGACGTACGTGTTCTTTATATCTTATGTCAAAATTTTGAAGTGTTTGTCCAATATATACCGAACTACAAAAAGAACAATTTAAACGGTAAATGCCCGATTTCATGATATCATGTGTTCTGTCTTTAGCATTAAATAAAAATGAAAAAGTGTTAGTGTTGGTTTTAAATGTTATTTTATAATTGTTGGTATTTCTTAGTATATGTGCAATTTTTTCTGATATTTTGCCAAAATATGGTATAGATATGTAATTTGTGTCTTCTGTTTGATTGTCAATGGGATATATTCTTTTGATAGCTAACCTATAATCTTTTTGTTTAATTAAAGTGTCAATCATGTTCGGATTGTAATGATTTGCATGTGCTAGTTGTTTAATGGTTGATATCTCTTTGCTAAAATCTGATTTTGTTAGTGGAATAGTTAAAGCTCTGTGTACTAATGATCTGTATGCTGCTATTTTATGTGTATTGTGGTGACAAGATTCATTTGGTATTGTTATGTCTGTTTGTGTTGGTTTTCTGTATATGGAAAATTCAAAAAGATTGTCTGCGTTAATCTTGATATTTAAGTCTAGAAAGTTTATAGCCCTGTTTTGTTCTGTTTCTAGTGTAAATTTTATATTAGGATGGATATTGTTTATAAGAATTAAAAATTCATTGATAACCTCAAAAGAACTGTCAAAACAAGCTAAAATGTCATCAACATAACGAAACCAGAAGATAATGTGTTTAGAGAGGTTTAATTCAAATATTCGATCTTCAAACTTGTCCATAAATATGTTAGCTAATAGAGGACTTAGAGAATTACCCATAGGTAAACCATCCTTTTGTAAATAAATTATGTTATTAAAAGTGAAATAATTTTGACTTATACAAAGGTCAAATAATTGAATTAACTCTAACCTTTTAACTAATTCTATATTACTATTGATCAAGAAACTATCTAATAAAGGAATACATTCTTGTGGTGGTATTCTGCATAAGAATGTAAATAAGGCTGGAAACAATAAACAAAAAAAAACTTAAGTAATTAACTAATTAGTAGGTATAATCATATCCACGCAAATATACATTTATCTTATGTACATTAGTTGAGAGGTTAAGGTTAAGAGTTAAGCTGGTAATATGGACCGTATTATTACTAACTAGAAGGTAGCGAGTGCGGTTTGTGCCGGTTAACTATGGTTGATCTATGGTGCGCCGGCTGTCTGCAACGCGATCTTTACAAATTTGCCCTGCCAAAACTATTAAAACGTCCAGCTTGCCATTTTGCATTTAAATACAGAAATGTTCAAAGAATCTGTACAATTTTTTCATTTTTTTAAAAATGTGACCACACCGATTTTTCTGCATTTTTAAAATATTTCGTTTAGAAAAAAATAAAAATACGTTTGATAACAAAAAATTATTAGGCTGTCCAAAAAGCCAGTCTTCTAGTGAGCAATATACAAGAAAAATATTTGTTCTAGGGTAAATACTTTTCGAGATATTTATATTTCTTTAAAGGCGTGCAAGCAGTTTTAATATTTTTTTCAGTTTGAATATAAGTTCTGCCTAATTTTAGTGATCGATTTCGCATGGAATGACCCTATGGACATCTTGAAGTAAATAAATAATAGAAACAGGAAAAATCACCAAACAATAAACACAAAATAACAAACCATCGTAAACCGAACTCAGAACTCAGAAAACACACGTGAAATAAATTTGGTAATCCAGCGTGTCGCATACACAGAGGTATACCAACCTGTTTTTCTGATAAAATGAATGTGTATTTTCTCATTAAATTAACAAATTACGTTTTGTTTTAAAAACCTATTTGTATTTATTCTATCAATAAAAATAAAAATATTACTAAATATATGACAAATAAATTTTATTATTTTCGATAAAGCAAATAATCAAATCTTACTTCATAAAATTACATTTTGAACGTTAGTATTTGCGTTGTACAATTGACAGTTGGTTGTACTCTACGTCACTACTTCTATATTTATGACGTGAACGTAAAGTGAGACTAGACGATGTATATGGTATATATAAAATATAAATCTTGTTTGAAATAAATATTTGGTAATTAGTTTAAGTTTGTTAATAGTTTATAGTTGTTTGTAATTAGTGTTAGTGTAAATATTTTCTCTTGATAATAGACATTAAAAACAGCACCTTTAGTATTATTTAAAAAGAACGTTACAGTATTATAGATGAATTCAATTTTGTAAATTCTGGAGGCAAGCAATACCACATATACTACGAATTTAATTTAAACGAACCATAAGTTTCGACTGTATAAAAACTTTTGCTTTATTTTGTTTATATTCTCGTTACTATTATACATAGGTAGTTTGGGTTGCATACGCAATATACATGTATACGAAAATATTTGCCTATAATAGTAGTAAGCATAAACAGGGTGATTTCGTGCAGGGACACAAAGATTGCATGGTATCTAGGCGGCGGGATATGAAGGGACGGCAAATATACCTATTTGAGACATAAAATAGACCGAAAAAATCGCTAAATATATCAGGGCCGAACTTGCAAATATTTCTAATGAAATATCTTCAAATTCGGTGGTTTATTTGAATTAGGAACAAAACAAAATAATGATCATATGAATGTTATAATTATAAAAAAATATTAATTACAATGACGCTATCGTTATAGATGATCTTTTCAAGTTAAATGCGCAAAAAGAAGAAAATTTAATTTTTCTTTTTTAGTTTGCGTCTTTATAGGTGATTTTACAACAAACCATGTTTTTAATTAAATAAGATTTTAATTTTATTTACTAATATTAAAAACCAAAAAGCACAAGATGTAATCGCAAGAAGAGGTAAGTAAGATTAATTACAAAGGCAAAGCCAGATTGGTTTAGTGGTAAAAGCACCGTTACTCTGTGAAACTGATTACCGGTTCAAATCTTGATATTGATTTGCGGCATAATTTATTTTTTATACACTAACAAGAAATTGAATTTTAAAAACTCAATTAGAATAATAGAACAGTAAAATGTAAGTAATATAAACTCTTTCTGCAATAACATCATAAACTAAATTTGCTTTAAAAATACAGATAACGGTTGTAATAATATATACTAGTATTTCTTAGAAAAACTTCATGGGCAGCAGTTGTTTTACACGTGATCCCTTTAAATGCAGAAAAGGTTTTTAAATCCCTACTCAATAAACATACATTTTTGTTTTATTATTAGAATTGCATTTTTAAAATTAAATTTTTAGTGGCTAAATTAATTAAAAAAATTGAATAAATTAAAAAAAATTATGCTACAAACCAATATCTGGATTTGAACCGGTGGATAGTTGCACAACAATACGGTGCTTTTATCACTAAACCAAACTGGTTTTGCCCTTACAATCAATCTTAATTGGTTACATCTTGTGCTTTTTCGTTTTTAACATTAATAAATAAAATGTGGATCTTATTTAATTAAAAGCATGTTTTGTTATAAAATTACTTATAAAGATGCAAACTAAAATAGAAAAACCAAATTTTTTCGCTCTTTTGTGCGTTTTATTTGAAAAGAAATCATCTAAAGGTACATATCATATTATAGATAATTTCTGTTAGAGCCATTATAGTTAATCTTTTTTTTTTTGTTAATTAATGTTTATATGACTAATTTATTTTGTTCCTGTAAATAAAACCGGCAGAACTTGAAGAAATCTCATCAGAAATATTTCCAAATTCAATTTATCTGGTAGTTTACAACACCGTGTCCTTAGCATCAATAAGTTTTCAATGTTTATTTTTGGCTTCTTTTAGAAATTTTAGAGAAGCAATTATAGCAGGGGCGAAGACTTGTATGGCTCTTAAAGCATTCATATTCTCGAGGTTTAAAGGGTATAAGGGTCATTTTCATTTCGTGAAAAAAAGCTGTGATATGCGTCTTGAGTCCTAGTTTTTTGTTAAATGTTTGGAGTTTGTGCAAATAATTATCGAACATAATGTAATCTTTAAAATCTATATTTAATTTTATTACAAAACTTTATAACTACTGAGAAAATAGTTAAAGTACATCAAGAATTCACGCGCCGTGACAAGTGATATTCACGTTTTTTTTTGTTTTAATTTGATTTCTTGTCTAAAAGATGAGTATAGTTTTATCTGATAACGCATTAATATACTATTACATAGATTAAGAATTTAATTATATATACAAAAGTTTTGACTTTATGAAGTATTGTTAACGTCTGAAGCTGGTAAAGGTTGTGATATTTCTTTGTCACTAGCGTGGACAATGCTTCAATCTCACTTTATACTGGAATGTTTTTGAAATTTAAAGTTGGAAATACTTTGGGGTGGTTTTATAAAGATAACAGTTGTTAATGTCAACTGTTTTAATATTGTGTAGCGAAAAGTAGACGTGAGGGAGATTAAAAGTGCGTTTTATTTTGTTTCGTCGAGCATACAGCGTCAAGACCATGGTTGTAATATAAAAGGTAATTATTTATATTTTGATATGAATTTGTTTGTACATGTTAGGTGTTGTAGGCCTGAACATTAGCTGCTACGCTTGAAAAATAGGTTAGGTTACGGCAACCATGTGTCAAAAATGTCACGACCATAGGAGTCACAACCATGGAATTTTCGAAGCCACGGTCGTGACACATTTTCATGATTGTGACAAGGTGGGTATGGTTTTCAAACTTTAATGTTTATAAAGTACATAATAATAGTTTTTTATATAAGCATAGGCGCCCGCAGAAATTTATCCAGGGGGGGGCAAGCCTAGAATCAACGGTATACTAGGGGGGCAAGCTTAGAATAAACGACATGCTAGGAGGGCGCAAGCCTAAAAAAAAAGACATATTATACATTTTTAATAAAATTCAAATTGTTCAACATCCAGGAGGGGTAAGCGCCCCTCCTTGCCCCCCCCTTGAACTAATAAATATTACAAAATTAAGTACAGGAAAGAAACCAAAAAAGAAAGGAACTAAAAAAATAAGACAAAAAATATTTTTGTACTGCTTGTCAGGTGTAATATGAACATTCACCAGCAGATTAATTAATTAAGCTAATTATAAGTAAAAACTACGTATTACAGAACTATTGATTATTGATCTGATCAAAGTTTTTAAGACTTACAAGATCTGCTATTTGTTTTGTTATTATAATTTAGAAATGTGGTTTAGTTATTGAATTTTCAGATTTTTTGATTTTTGTTGTCAGATTTTGTATTGAAACAGAGCTTTTGCAAATAACAAAAAACTACCTTTGTTTATTGTTTTTCATTCATTATAAATTAATATGAGAGGAGAGGTACCTAACCCATATATAAGTCATAGATATGGCTCCTGTCAACCGTAAACCTCAATTGTCATAACTAGGTATAGGATTTGTATGCACTTAAAAATGCTGAAATCTGCATGCACTTACGCACTATAAAAACGTGAAATATGCACTTAAAAATCAGGAAATATGCGTTTATTAGAAATTTTTAATAAATATATGCACTTTCAGTATTAAAAGACACCTGTTTAGCGTTATTTACATTTTATTTACAGAAATTATTTTAATTAGACATCCTATGCAATAATTTAATTAATTATATTTTCTAAACATAGAGCGTTACAGTTCACAATGACGTACATTTTTAAATTTTCAAAAGTAAACATATGCCTATTATCCCTAAATATTGTTTTATATTTTGAGAAACTCCGTTCCACATCGCAAGACGTAATTGGGGCATACTTAAAATTGTTTAATTCTACAAGCGAATAATGTTTTAGCTCGTCTAAAATGTCTTGGCCAGATAATGCATCGTTTATGCTTTTAATTAAGTGAAAACCAGGATTTGTGTCTATAACGGATTTAAATTTTTGTTTTATAGTCAAACCCTTTGGCCCTTTTACTTTATTCAAAGAAACACCTAACAATTTTACATGCTCAAGATATTCCTCTAATGAATTTCCCTGACTTTCTAATTTCGGAGTTACTTTAGCTAATCACACAGAATTTGTCAAAACAAACAATAATTCTGCCCTCATCTCCTTAGTATTAAAAGCATCCTGTGCGCTTTGTATGCATAGTGCATCGTGTTTATTAAGTTTATTTACAAATGCTTTAATAATATCAAAATAAGTTGCATAATATTCTGCTGCAGAAAGCCAAGTACCCCACCTTGTTATTACAGGCTCAGGTGGGAGAGGCACTTCTTGAGCAGTTTCCCTAAATATTTGTATGCGATATGGAGCTTTACAAACAATTTTTTTTACATCTGAAATTATAGAGTTTATGTTAGGATATATTTCCCGCACTTTTTCCGCAACTATATGCATTGCATGGGCAAGACAAGTTAAGTGGATCATTTTTTCGTACAGAACTTGTAAGCCTGCTCCAGTCTTGATCATGTACGGTGCCGCGTCGGTGACGAACAGGAGTACTTTGTTGTATTGTATGCAGTCCGGCCACAAAATAGCCATCGAATCATTAAACAATTTTGCCACAGAACAATGACTGGTGCTCTTGAAAACGTCCATTGCTAATAGATAGGATTTGGGATTGTTCTCCGAATTTAAAACGCCAATTATAACGTTAGCCACGTATCTGAAAACAAAAATTTGATTTTTATTTTATCGAACTACATAATTAGTCGGTTACAAACAATTAGCGCAAAACAGTTATTAAAAAAAATTATATTTTAATCAAGCAAAAATATTGTTGTGATTAAATATGTAACTAACAAAATAGAAAATAAAACATCCCTAATTGCTCTGCTGTCTTTAATTAGTTAAATTTTACTAACAAAACGAAAGAAATAAGTTTCTACGCACCTTCCAGTAGTGTCAGTAGATTCGTCAATGGAAACCCATATGTAGTTATTCGCTACATGTTTTCTAATTGATTTTATGGTCTCTTTCTATAAACGAGGTAAATAATTCTTCCTGAGTGTAGACTCGTCGGGTATTGGCATTTTTGAGATTTCTTCCAGAAAATAACGAAATGTTGAGTGATTAATTTTACTTAACGGGATATCTGCAGCCACTAATGCACTACATAGTTTTTTATTAAATTCGATCGATTGGCTGGACTCACCGCGCGAATTATTAAGGTACCCCGGTAACAATGTTTGTTTTTTTGATTTCAGGGTAACACACTTTTGATGTCGAACCGTGTTCAGATGTTGTGTAACTTGAAAGCGTTTCGTTGCAGTCACTTTATCGTCGCACACTGTACAATACAACACCTTATCGTCAGTTGTAAGAACACTGAATTCCTTAACATAACTTCGAAGTGTAAAAGACACAGACCGTTTTTCTTTACCCATCTTTACACTCTAAAATTTCAAACTGAAATGCAGTTTGCAATTTCTGAACTGTCTAAATTGAAAGATTACAAGATTAGTAAACAAAAGTACAGGAAAATTTTTCTATGAACAGGAAGTTGTCAAAGGGTCTTTGGAATTTCCTAATACCTATTTATCACAATTTTAGTTGAAACTTTTTCTTTCTTAGAAAATATTAACAAGTACACAGATTGGTTAAGGCAGTAAAATATTTTAAAGCCTAGTATTTAACAATAAGCTTAAATTATGGGTTTCCCCTAGACTCAACTAAGCCGCCCTTGGTTGGTTGTGTAAAATGCTAAAATTATTTAAAAAATATTAGAAATTTCATAATTAAAGCATGTAAATCGCTCAAAAAGTGGTAAAATATGCACACTCGTTCAAAAATGCTAAAATATGCATGCATTTATAAAAAACACCTAAATATGCTTTTATATGCACTTTCAAATTGACATATGTGATTCATATGTGGCTTAAACATGTAGAAATATATCTCTGCATATGTTTGCTATAAGCAGAAAAAACATGCAAATGCATAGAAATCCTATACCTAGTCATAACCATGCTCGTATTTATTTTTTAGAGTAGATTTTCTGTGTTTTAATAACATTTGAGCTCAATGAAGCATATGAACTATGTTTTTGAGCTATTTATTATAGAATAGAAACAACAAAAAAAT
Organism: Agrypnus murinus; assembly: GCA_929113105.1. NCBI lineage: Eukaryota > Metazoa > Arthropoda > Insecta > Coleoptera > Elateridae > Agrypnus > Agrypnus murinus. Next base: position 67,404,828 of record OV816028.1, on the reverse strand, counting down.
AAAACAAAAATATTTTAAATTTATTTTGTTGACCCATGAAATGAAAATGACCCATAAGAGTTTTCATTTACCAAATACTGTATACAGATTTAATAGCTAGATCATTTTGTAGGTTACAATAAATTCTTTTAAGTATGTAGCAGAAATGAGTTTTTCAGATGAAAACATACCTAAAATAAAGTTCTAGCATTTTTCAATGAACGACAAAAATCAAAAGATAGAAAATGCGACAGAGGCGGAAGAAATGGTGTTCAGTTGTGATTAATTGCTTACAAGGGTGATCGATTTTAAATTGATTAATGTCCACTTAGCATTCTAAAACCTGCAGTACTCGATGAGTTATCGGTTACATGTCTGAAGATCATGTATCAACAGTCAGTTAAAAGTTCCAGTGCCCACATTGTCATGGAATACAGAACATCAGTTGCCATTAGCGAAGCATGAAAGAAATATTCTGCAGAAATCGTAAACCTGCTTGACAAAGCTTTTCACCACAAAACACGTGATCTTGTTTGCGATAATGGGTTTGTTTCTGGTCAACAAAACTTGAACCACATTCATTCTTTTATAACCATCACCAATGATCAACGAATAAATTCTTTCTACTGAATGTTTCGTTCAGTTCGTTCTGTCCGTTTAAATACAGTCTATCAAAAATAGAGCATTTTCGTTTGAATTATCTGCATCATTGAATTAATTATCTTGCAATAGAAAGCATAGGTTGCCATTAAAAAAATTATGAATGTGGAATTGTGGTAAATTATCAGACACTAAGCTTTTGTTAAAAACTTTTTTTTGTAAAACTAATAATAAAGGCTCTAGCATTAATGTTCCTTACTTTTCGCTCGCCCTGTATGTACCAAAAGTACCATTAAATAATTGTGAACACTTTTGTGCGGAAAAGTTTATAATGAGAACTGGGCAGCAAAATCAGTTAGACAACTCAATTAGGAATCCATTACATGAAACATACAATAAAAACTTAAAAGGTCACAACTGATTCACTCAATACACCCTATTTTATTGATTTTGCACCACCCAAATTTATTACCGGCAAACAAACAGCCACATCTGATCACCAGGGGTGATGCAACGCCTGCGCATCAACGCAAATTTCTGAAACCACCCAAAATTACTTTTACAAAGAGAACGGACGTTACCGATTTGAGAACTTTAATTTAATTCTTCTATTTAAAAAGGTTAATTCAGAAAGGTAATGGAAGTTTTTAGAGCTTTTCACATTTCAACATACGTTGAAATTACAACATCAAATTACAACATACGTTACATTATTTGCATTATAAGATAAACATTTATAAGCTGTGAATTATTTACATAATCCATATAATACAAATATTCTAAATTGGAAATAATTTTCAAAATGTATTGTAATGATGTAGGCTTAAGTTGCCCTACACGTTGGGAGCTGAATACATATGCAATGGTTTAGCTAATCTCAGTCGTTTTATTTTATTATTAATATTTTTAGAGATTTAACAGTGTGACACAATGGGAATTTTATTTGTGAAATGTCAAAATATACTAATGACAAACGCCAATCTCAACTGAGCTTCAGTAGATTATATGAGCGGGTTAAGATCCTTAAATTATTAAGTACAAGCATTGTGTTTTCATTCATGTGTCTCGGTATTCGGCGAGACAGCCAGCGCTACCTAGCGCTGGATGGCCCAAACCCTATTGAACTACGCACGGCCTCCTCGATTTGTGAAAGACAAAGGTATCTTACACGGCCGTTCGCATATGTAGTTCCAGGCATTATTTCTGTTTTGAAGGGGGCGCCACAATACAGAACATCCAGGTTGCGTATTCTCAAACTTTCTCTCGAAATATTACATTACTATACCCGGTTGCAAATTCTCAAATAAAACATAACCTCTGTTAAAATTCGAACTTGCATATTGTAATAAGTTAATATTAATGTTGAAATTCGATTATAAAAATGAAAAATCGTAAAGACAATTCAACAAAAGAACCAAACAAAGCCTTCTGTAGAATCTGATAAATTAAAGCAACAATTCAGTGACAGTTACAGAATCTTGGCTTGTAAAATATATTTTTTATATTAATTTAATTTAAAATTGTGTAAAGAACAGGCACAAGCTATAAACTTCTTTGTTCTGCACACTGTATAATTGATTGTCCGAAATAAATAAATTAATAAAATTCAGTAATATTTTAATCATGAAGAATATTATGTTTAAAACTTTCTTATTTATTAATTTATTATGGTTATAAATAAATTGACCAATAATGCAAATGAATAAATGCAATGAAACCGGTTGGTTCATCAAATAATAAGTAAATTATTAATGCTAATATTTATTAAAAATAAACAAGAGGCAATCTAGATTGCGGGGCAATATTGCTTAATCATTACAAAACTCGACAGATGGCGCCACAATACGTAACCTGTCGAAAATCAGAAATATTTCCAAAGTGACCGGCCGTCTAAGATAGAGGAGGCCGTGGAACTACGAGATGTAAGAGAGGTGAGGATCCGAGCTTGAATTCTTTTTTCGTATTTCAACAAAAGCAACAAGTTACTAAAGCTTACCCATTAGGGTAAGCAGTTGGAACCCAGTTTTATTTAAATAAGGTGAAAGGACATTTGTTAATGATAATTTGTTTTTCTACACCTTTTAACGTGGTATTTCAGAAAGCGTCAATTGTATTTTAGAATTGCCATTTGTATTTGAAAAAGTATCACGTGAATTTTATAGTAGTCAACTGAATTTCAGAACGCGACATTTGAATTTCAGAATAGTCAATTGAATTTAAGAAACCATCATTTGTATTTCAGCTATTTCTAAACAGTCAATTTGATTTTTGAAAACGTCATATGATTTTCAGAATAGTTAGAATTATTTCAGAAACCGTTATTTGAATTTCAGAATAGTCAGTGGTCGTTTTAGAACATATGCATTGTAGTTTAGAAAGCCTTATTAGTGTTTCAGAGAACATCATTTAAATTTCAGAAAGCATCAATTGCAATTCAGAAATTATTGTGAACCTTGCGACACAAAGGCAGAATGCGAACCAACTTAGACGATCTTGTTATAGTTTGCAACAATGCTCCACGTCATTCAAGGTTAGAAACTGCCTTACCTTCGTACGGCTGCATCTCTATTGAGGTTAGCACCTTACACGCCTATGCTAGAGCCTATAGACACGATTTGGTGCAATATATTTAAAAACATATGTATAGACCCATCTTAGAATTCATTCTGTAGCTGCACCAGAAGTGATAGAACAACGATTAGTGTACTTCGAGCAGATTATTGATGATGCAAAAACTCTATCGTCAGTGGAGGTTATACACGTGCAGTACAGCAGTCAGCCATACACCATGCAATTGCGATAGCCAAGGACGATATGCCAGTTGGAGTTTAAATTATGTAGTTCGTGTGCGCGGTATCTTACGCGTTCTTGTATAGAGTTCTACTACATATCACCAGTTACTTTCAGAACTTCAATATGAGTTTTAGGACCAAAGTTAAACTATGTATATAGGTATTACACATTTGACAAACACTACCATCATTGTTAAATTTTAATTTGTTTACGGTAGGTATGCATAGACTTTTAAAAAAATTTATATTACTTTCAGTTTGTTTTTGTTTTAAAGAGACCATAAGAATTTACATTGAAAAACATTACCCAATGTCAATGTTCTTCATTCTAATTTAGCAATAATGAATATTATTAACAGATATTAACAATTATAGTATAATGTTAATAATTAATCAATTTTACGTTAATTTAACAATTTTATAATAACTTTATATAGTAATAATAAATAAATTGTAGTAAGTCGCCTCCATAGGTTAATAGTACAGACCTCACTTAGCAACCAAACCGCCCAGGGTTCGTTTTCCGCCGGAATTATAGTTTTTCTGTATGGATTTGCATTCAAAATATAATTTAATGCAAAACATTAATTAAACAAAAACAAATTAACCTTTATCACAAATTTATAGCTTTTATATTTCAAATAATTAATAATATTGCAAGAACTACTGATCGTGCGATATCATTTCTTACACTGATTTCCGTTCAGTTTAGAAATTGTGAGCAATCAGTTATTTTCATGGTTACTACTGTGCGAAATGTGTAATTTTGTATAGTGGTCGTCGATAAAATAGATTCACATGTATGAATAGAAAAAGTCCATTATACCCGTGTGGCATATTTACAATGTTTTTTGGAACTAAGTATCAAGAAAATGAACACGTTTGTGGGGTTTAAGAATCATGAGAGTTTTGCTTTACATGACTAGTCAAGGAAATATTTCCCTGACTGTTTGTAATTACCTTAGCAACATAATACCAATAGCTACGAAGAGTACCTGAGTGTAACGCGTTACAATTTCGAGATCCATTTTAATACATTTCAAAATGTATTTATTGTAAGTAATCTTAGTACGGCTCTGTATATACAAATATATTTTTGTTAGTTTAAAATTGCAGACTTTATTCCGAACCTAATAATGTTTTTCATTAACTGAAAAGCTGCCTAAGCGTTCTCACGTATAAGAATCTGCTTTTTGTAATGAATATACTGTGATAAGAATTATTTTTTCAACTAAAATGACATGATAGATGCATTTTAGCTAAATTTATGTATTTTCTACGTGCTCATTTTCGTTTCTGTTGAATAGATTCTTCGAAGATATACATACAAAAAACAATCGGTAATATTCTATCATATAATATCCGATTTCAATTCTCGTTGCTGAAAACACCCGTCGAATGTTTCAGAAAATTTCTTCTCATTGGCACAAAATGTGTCATCTTGGTACCTGATAGGATATTTATATATTTCCCTCTCCTAGTTTAAAATAAGGGAGATAGTTTAGCATCCCCAAGTCAGTCAATTTAGTGGCAGTCAGATTCAGACAAGAATGAGAAAATGGCAGTAAGCATTGGATAATTTGCCAAGCTGACGCGAGATTTTGATACGATTAGCCAAGTGTAACTAGTTGTTTATTGAGATTGTTTCTGTTTTTACCGTTCCGTTTACCCCAAATAAAAGTTTAAGGCTTTATAGTGCAGTTTATCCCTTCGTGTTAATAAAATTAGTAATTAGTGCCGTGTGCCGTTAGTTTATGATTTGTGAAATTAATTCAATAATGAATTGAATTGTAAAGATAATAATACCGTGAATTGAAATTTAAAGTTTAGTAATTCATATTAACGATTCAACAATTAATACAGTGTGGCGTTAGTTGACAATTTAGGAAGGGAATTCAATAATACGTTGAACTTTTGCGCTAATATTCTTCAGCTCTCTTTGACCCTTGCAATAAATATGTTGTGGGCGTAACAAGTGACGTTACTATTGGAATTATATGACTTTAAAACTTTTATATTTGAAAGGCAATTGCCAAGTTATTAAAGACATTATTCCAGCAAATTCTAGTTCCTGAATTCAGTTATTATCTTTACCAGGGTTCACAATTCTACTTTCAGCGAAAAGTGCGAGGTACTTTGTACCTAAAGTTAAGTGAGATAAAAAAGACAATGTAATGTTGTGAATACGACTCCTGGTGCTGGCAGATCTGGTTAAGGTTTTCTGCAGTTTCCCTTAGCTGTAACACAAATGTGGGATTTGCGCTGTTCCATCTATAAGTCGGCTGCAGCCGCACATTGGGCCTACATAATAATAATAATCGCCCCCTCCCACCCGCACAAGCTTATAGCTTCTGGGGCCTTGGTTTAAGTTATGGGTTGTAGTAATTATTATTATTATTATTATTATTATTTTATGTGTTTAAAAAAGGTTTTACAAGCTATTTCGGATTAGCTGATAAACAGTATTTCTTAAGTAAGTATGGTTCCATTGTTTTATAAAAAACAATATTTTTTTATTTACGAATAAATGACAATTAAAACTAATTATGGTTGTGATAATGAGCGCATTCAGCAGACTTACCGGTCGCACCGGTCTGGGTCACCGGTGGTTGTTTTGGTCACCACATTTTAAATACGGTTTGTTTACATGCCGTACCGGTACAATTAAAGTGAGGTTACAACATTGTGCTTATTAGATATTTTTACGATCTATTCGGAAAAGACTGTTGATATTTACAATTTAGATTTAAATTATCCTCATCTAATATCAGCTGCTCCATTATTATCATTACAAATATCGAATTAGGTTATGTCACTCTATATTTGACAAGTAAATTTAAATATATCGACCGGTAACCAATTTTTCATCATTCAGCTAAAATCTACCGGTGAGCAGCACCGGTTAGTCACTGGTAAGTTTCCTGGATGCGCCCAATGTTGGCTCGCTCATTTGTTGAAGTTATTCATTTACAGTAACCTACTCAACCTTAACCTGACTAATCATGATTAGTTATTGAATTCAATCAATTTAATCAGAATCCTCTTTCACTTGTGGATCATGATCAAGTATTGTAATGACTTTACATCAAGTATTGTAATGACTCTATATCAAGTATTGTAATAACTTTAATATCAAGTGAATGGTGCCCATATTCCTTATTATTTTTATAAAACCTTATTTTCTTCTTTACAATCTATAAGCTTAAGAAACCAGTACCTACCCCCTGAATGATAATTTGTCAACAAAAAGAGATCTCTCGCCGGAGTATAAATACAGTAAGTATCGTTGTTGGTTTTAAGTAAGTAATTTCAGTAAGTATTAAGTATTTTGAGTTTGAGATTAATGCGTGTGTTACAATTGACAGTCCATGCGTGGGACTTTTGTGTTAGTGTAATTTTAGTCGTTACAATGTTAACTTGATATTAGCCACAAATGATTTGGGAAAATAATTTCATTATTTTTCTAAGAGTCTTAGAAAAAAATATTCGTAATACGTCAGTAGAATGTCTTATAGCATTCGTAGGCTTCCAGCCTACTTCCTGCTTATCCTGTAATTTAACACTTTAATAAAGACCAACCGAATTATAACTTTTTTCTTATTGACAGTAAGTCAGTAACATTTGTCAAACATGTTTTCGATATGAAATGTCATTAGCAAAGGCAAATAATAGTATATTATGTATTAAGGGCTTAATTGAGTGTGTTAAAGCCCGCAGAGTCAGTTAGCGTCTGAGGCGAAAGCCGAAGGCGCTAAGACTATAAAGGGATCTAAAACACTAATGAAGCCCGAAATACTGTCCGGCCTAAGTTTAAATTAATATTTAATTTTAAAATAAAAATAATTTGCAAAGTGCAAAACTTCAAGTAAGTAGGTGCACCGATAAAACTTCAAGTCGGTAGGTGCAATGGTATATAATTACTGTTATTACTATGGAGACAGCGTAAACAAGGGTAGCTATTTTTGTAGCGGGCTCTAAAAATATTTAGAGCCCTAGAGCTTTAATTTAGCAATTTACGCTTTGAAAACAGGCCGCTAAATATAGGTCATAATCGCCCGACCTGACATAAACACTTTTATTCACAATCATATTGCTATATGTACAGTCTTTAGCAAATGTCTTGTCCCGAGTAAGGGCGCTGCTGCTTTAAGAATCGAAATACCCCTTATACTGTGTACGAAAGAGACCGAATTAAACAGAAATGAACAACTACCCGGCCAAGATATTTAAAACATGCTTGTAAATCTATTGTTACTCATTCTATTCAAAATTTCTTTGACACACTTTATAAAATAGCCCTTCCCTTTAAATGGAAGCTTCTACTCGTTACCCAAAGTTGTATAGGATATTTATGTTTCATTTTTACCTTTAACAAAAAAATAACTAAAGAGTGAATTTACTGAACCTAGTTTACTCCCGTTAATATGTGTAGTAATTTTTATTAGCATTAAAATTAGAAACTTCTACTTTTGCAATTTTGTATTACAAGTGTCAATTAGATGATCATAGTAATTTAAACCTGAAACTTGTTTTAATTTGTTCGCTAGATTTAGAAATTCATATTTAATTAGATAGTCGCAAGAAATGCATATTAAAATAAATTTAGTATGAAATATCTAAATAACTGTTATTTTTTACCTGCTACGTAAATTCATATGCTTTCAGAGAAACACTCAAAGACTTACTATCCGCTTTAACGAATGAACAGTTATAATCTTTTCATTCATGGAATTGACAAGAAACTTTAAACTGTAAGATAACAATAAATATTTAAGCATTTTTGCTTATGCCGTGGTTGTGTTATATATACCATGTTTTTTGTGTTTTCTTCATTTAAAGATTTCTTTATAAAAATTTTATTGTATTTGTACAACATATAAATATTATATTAAATGTTTAAATATGCCTCGTTTGTTTGGCCAATCTGATTCTAGTTTGGAAACTCGGGGAATGATTATTAGTATGTGAGAATGACTCATTGTTGACACTGGACACTGGCTGTAGGGCTGGCTCCTCTATTGTAATATTTTTATATTAATTTATTTGTTTTGTAAAGAATAAATGATAAATCGTTCTACCTTACCTTTTATAATTGTTAATTTTGATTATTTATTATTTTTAGTATTTTTTACAATAAAAACTTATTACAGTTAGTACTAAAAGTTTGGTTTTCTTAGTGTTTACAAAATAAATAAACTTTATAAATAAACAAATCAGATTCGTAATTGAAGCACACGATATTTATTTCTTAAAATAGAAGAAACGAAAGTAGAAGTGAAACGGTTGTTTTGTACTCTAGTAAAATAAGAAACTCACTTGAAAATATAAGTTTTTACTACTCTATTGTTGTTATACAAAGCCACTGTAGGTAGGGTAGCAACCTTTAAAACTGGTTGTATTTTAACGTGTTCCGTTCTAAAAAGAAACTGTGCTCCGAAACGTACGTCGTTTTTTTTACCAGATTTGTTAAATGTGTTGCCTGCTCGGGACAAGACATTTGCTAAAGACTGTACATTTCATATGTTGTAAAAACCTTGAAAAGTAAGCTATTGCTATAGCAACACCTAGTGGTTAACAATTTCCTTTACATGCAAAATTGACATGTAAAGTCTTGGGCAACTTTTTTTTTAACAATTTTAAAACAGGACGTTTTATCCGATTTAAATTTAGGTTCTTATAAATGTATTTAACGCTAAAATATCTTTTTTATTTAATATTCGTTTTATTTTTATTTTTCCGTATTTTATATTTAATAATTACGATGGAATTAATTAATTTCTAATTTTAAAATACTGAGCGCATACATTGCCATCTAGCGGCAAAGAATGAAACCTTACTTTAAATTTCTTTTGGTCGATAGATATCGCTGATTGGAATTATGACATAGAGTCACTACATATAGTCACCTTGGCACCACAGAGTACCGCAAAACGCTGCCATATTGGGGCAGAGAAGGGTGATTTTTACTAATGGACAAATTAAAACGACGTTTTACGTATTTGACCTATTAGAGGTTTGATCTTTCAGAATAAGAAAAACCTTTTAAAGTAAACGTGGATTCGATTAAATGCAATACAGATACGAAAATGAACAATTTCGTGCTTCTTTTGCCCCAATATGGATGCGTTTTGCGGTACTCTGATCGACCAGCGCGTCCTAGGTACTAGATGTAGCGACTCATATTATGACAGTTATAGAAAATTTAAAATTACTTTTTATTCTGATTGTTTAAGTCTAATGATTGTGAATAAAATAGTATACATGTTTCGTTGGTAAAGTTTCCAAGCCTCGCGATATTGTTTGACCTTGACGTACCGTTTCGGTCAAACAATTATTGCTTGGCTTGTAAAGATATCCTTTACCAACTCAAGATGTAATATACTATTTTTATTTTGTTTTACTTTTTTTCCTAGGACTGTAACTGGCACTTGCACTACGTGTAGCTAAGTCAAATACAACTCGTTATACAGTTGGTAGCGCAAAACAAAAGTTTTAAATGTTGTAGTTTTGTAAATAAAAAATGATCTTCTTGACATCATACTCTTTATTTACAATTTAAATTGCTATAATTACTATTAAATAAAAATCGCTGTTTCACTCTTTAAACTTTATTAATGAAAAACATTACACCAAAGCATTTTCTTATTACTCAATTACATATTTATATTTTAGTTGAGACCAAATACTTTGTTTAATAAGCATCTTTAGTGATAGTAGTGACAATTAGTGATATTTAAAGCGAATGTTACATTTACATCCAACTGCTCTAGGTTGTGTTATACGTTCCCAACATTCATATTTACCATTTTTCCTCTTCTTCAATACTACTAGATCGTCGTATACCGTTTGGCAACCAAATTCGTTATCATTGTGTAAGCATATCTAAGTAAGAATTGTTAAATTAAATTTGTTAAATTATCTTTGTTGTGTTGTTACCTCAGGTTTTCGAAGTTCATTTGATTCAATCTTAAATGGATCAGCATTGCTATATTCACATGTTTCGTTCACGTATGTGGGCGGAAAGAAATCATACCCTTCTTCATAAAATTCACCTACTGTTATAACCACTTCACATACGACATTGTTCTAAAAAAATTCCGAGCTAGAATCATAAGCGTTAATCTGATTCACTTATTACTTACATCGCCCAAATATCTTGCAAATCTGTTTTCAGCTTCGTTGAGACCTCTTCCATCTGATTCTAATTTATTTAGAAATGATACTTTTGAAGGTACAACATCTTGATAATCATGTCTTGGTATCTGATTACCATAATGGTGTCCTGAGCCGAAAACATACAACGCCCTTTTCAAAGATGAAGGATAGGTATTTCCAGCCGATGCCAATGAAACAATGGACACAAGGCTTGCAAAGATTATATTCTGAAAATTAACAAAAAAAAAATCATTAGCTAATGCGAAATAGAAGGGAAGGAAATGATCAAATTGTTTTGAATGAAGTGTATACTACACACGAATATATCACCTACGTACCAAGCCACTAATCAACTTTAATAGATAAATTAGACCATTTTATGAGTTAGTCTTTATATGTTCACTTCTTAGAGGCCAACCTTCGGGTCATACACGATTTAACGTCAAAGAATAGCATTTTTGATACGTGTTTATATTTTGTTATGCAATATCGTACGAAAAAGTAGTGTTTAGAAGTGTTCACATTGTGGTTGACACGGACGTGCCGTAGATTTTAAAATGCTCATCACATTAATTGATATAAATTTTTAATATTTATTGTCTTGGAAATCTTTCCATTCCACAGAGATTAAATAATGTGGCTCGGTTCGGAACTTTTAATAACAATATAAACATTTTATTAAAATATAAATTTGAATAACAACGAGAATGTGGACATCAGTCGAAAATAATTCAAAGGCAAACGGGAGCGACACCAAGTAAGTACCCACTATTAATTGCTTTTATATTTTAAGTCGACACATCCCCAGTTTAAATATTTTTACAAAAGTACAGAGCAAAACTATTTTTAAAAGCGCGTAATACTGAAAAAAATAAATTTGTTGTTCTAATTCATATCGAAAGACTACAGAGAAGCATTTTAAAACAAATTAAAATGACCTTAAACGTGTTACCTTTTCAACTCGACTAAATATAGTGTAAATTGACAAATTGCCGATTGTTTAATTTTAATATTAACCACAATATATTCTATTTTTAGGTAGTAATTGCATAGTTAAGTGTGTATGTTCAAATGCCGACATCGTTGTATCCATTTGTTTGATTATGAGTGGCCGATATTTTAAAATAAATCACATATTCTTTGTCATTCTTCTTATTTAACTTTATTGTCAATTTGACATTCTTTTGATTTGAGCTATCAATTTAGAGTCGTTAGAGTAGATCATTTTCTTCATCGATTTTCTTTCAAAACTTAATAGTAGTTATTAATATATTGATTGATGCTGCCTTATATGGAATGGAAATAATGACGCCTACTGTTTTAATACATATAGTATGTATGCAACACAAGTATACAGAATTCCTTAGAGACACACACATCATATTTGGAACTATAGTAGAGTTTTATTTAGCAGGAAAGAAAGCGCCTTATTAGTTTCTATATTCGTTGAATCCAGTTCCCGGTGGGCCTTTATAAAAATGCCTCGAAGGGCCCTACGACACGATTGAATTTAAATTACCAACAATTAAATTATATTTAAAATAGAAACAATATACCTCGCCACTGTTCAACCGCACCTGACGAACAGTGACGATTGAATCTAATCTTCTTTCCCGTTTTTAGACTTCTGAACCATCCAAGAACTCGCTAATTCAGTAGAATTGAAGTATTCTAACGTTGCGGATGCGTTGCATCGTTGCGTATCGTATTTATATTGATGACGTAATTTGGGGATATTTTGTAGGTTCTGCCTAAAAACTTCTATTGGAGTTAATACAGGTTATGCGATCCGGTCAGTTGCGTTAGTGGGCAAGTAACTGTTCGGAAGTTCTGTCGGCTATACTATCGGCTGATGCCGATGCCGATCCAAATGCCAGTTCAATTCGACAAAGAAGAACCTATATTTATTAAGGTTTTAAATCTTCATTGGGACCCCATGGCCGAAGTGTTTTTCTACTTGTGTCATAGTATAGGTCGCCTTTACACAAAAAGAAATATCTTATCGGAAGTAGCGAGAATTTACGATCCTTTAAAATTTTTAACCCCAGTGGTTCTCTTTGCAAAAAGGTTGCTACAGAAATTATGGATGGCGAAAATAGATTGGGATAAACCTGTTCCTGAGGCAGTGATTAATAACTCTGGAATTTGTTCTCGGATGCGTCTGGAATTGGTTACAGTACTATAGCGTATTTAAAGGTTCTATATTCTGACGGTTCTATAAGAGTTTTCTTGATGTGCGGGAAAACTAGAGTTGTACCTCTTAAAACAATCTCCATCCCACGTTTGGAATTGCGCGGTGCTGTGTTGGCACCAATTGGTGTAGTCTCATTGATGCTTTGAAGAAGCGGATTACGTTTGGCGATACGATCGCTTGCAAGACTCCCAGACACCAAGACATTTGTGGCTAACCGAGTAGCTTTCATTCAAGATATCGTTTTGGCCTCACAACTGCTAAATTATAGTTTGCGGAGAAAGGGACCTCCTTGGCTCTCTCATCTCTATCTCTTCATTCTCTGCAAGTTTCTTTCCGCAAGAAAAACGTAAAAATTGTACTGACAATTAGTAATGAATCTCATATAATAGATGATCTAATAACACTGTACAACAGTAAAAAAAATTTTCATTTGAAAATGGGTGCATATATTGTATTTTGGAATGGCGTCTCGTCTTCAGAAGTGCAATTAGTTAAAGTCACTACATCTAGTCACCTAGGCCGCGCTGGTCGATCACAGTACCTCAAAACGCCGCCGTATTGGGGCAGACAAGGTTGATTTCTACTAATGGACAAATTAAAACCACGTTTTACGTATTTGACATGTTAGAGATTTGATCTTTCAGAATAAGAAAAACCTTTTAAAGTAAACGTGGATTTGATTAAATGCAATACAGATCCAAATAATGAACAATTCCGTGCTTCTTTTGCCCCAATAGTTTGCGGTACTCTGATCGACCAGCACGGCCTAGGTGACTAGATGTAGTGAGTCTACAATTAGTTTTGTTGTAGCACCCTCTGTTTTTGAAATATTTCATTGGGGCAGGGAGGGGGGCATAAATGACCTGAACTATTAAAAACATTTTAGGGGCTCCGCCCCGTTAGCTCTCCCTCATACGCCACCGATATGATGATTTATAAGTCTTTTATGCCCCTTAACCCCAAATTTGTCGTTCGCAAAAATACAAACTATTGAAGCAACATTAAAAATCTATAGCATCTATGGTAGATTCTAGATCTAAATCAGACTATTGTTGGAAATTGTTAGACATTGATTACGGAGACCTCCAACTACTATAAAAAACAAAGTAAAATAAAAAAAAATTAAATCTCCGTAAGTTCTAAGTTAAGACATAGACACATTTTCAAATGTATTTTGGACGTCGTGTTGTTCGGCCGCTTCTTTTTTGTTAATGTAAGTAAATTATAACCTCAATTTTACAACTGAATTGATATCTAATAAATTCTGCATTTGAATGTAAATTGAAATAATACATTTCCAAAACATTTTCAAGTTTCTCTTTAAATAGACCGGTTATTCTAAATTTATGGACTAATGCCACTAGAAGGAGACATCGTGTCTGAACATCCACGTAGTACGTACAGGGTGGCCCACGCAAGATGATCCTGTACCTTAGCTTGGAAACTGTAAAGTTACGAAAAAAGTTAAATATCAAAGTTGGTTGGTGTAAAATAAATTTTAATTTTATAATAAGTTTGTATATACAGGGTGAGTCATATTGCTGTAGCTACTATCAACTTTTTTATTTTAAATGGAATGCCCTGTATATTTTTACTGTTTTCGATTATACACTTTATGTGAAGTATGTCTGCCTAATGTATATATCGAGATTGTACACAGTTTCTTAGCAAATTGAGTTTTTCTGTTTTTTAATAAGGCCTACATATGAAAAGTGTTAATTTAGCGAAAAAATATTTACGCTATCCATCGATATATAGAACTGGACTGCGTATGTTGTACTGCGCATCCTACTAGTCATAGAAAGAGAAAAGTATAACGTTATGGCATTTGCGCTCTTTGTCTACTCAAATCTGATTGGTTCGTTGTCTTAGGCACACCTTTAACTATTCACGTCACTGGGCAATAGACAAGTAGACAAGGAGAAATAATGCCATAACCTATAAGCTATCTCTTTCTATAGTAACAACGCTATGTGCAGCCAGTCACGCAGTCCATTTCTATATGTCGATGACGCTATCTCTATTAATAAGCAAGAAAACATAGTTCGCTATTTTTTCATATAAACCTTTTTGTCTGAAAATTAATAACATAAGAACCGTAAGGTTTCGTTCTAACCCCTAGAAAAAGCTCCAAGATTTCTCAGAAAGTATATGTCATATATCTATTAAAGATATATGACATATACTTTCTGAGACAAAATTATTTAACTTACTTTTAATGAAATTATTCCTAAAAATGAGTACATTTTATTACGTATTATTCGATAAAAACAAAAGTACACCACTTAGAAATACAATATTTCACTATAGTATGTGGAAATAAATTTACCGTTTCCTCGTTTTTAAAATATGTAATTTGATTCAGTGTTTTACGAGCAATAGGCTTTCAAAGTCGGAGGACTCTAGGAAAAAAATGGATAGCAGATAAAAGATCAATATTTAGAAGAAAAGTTTGCAAAACATAATAGTCGGTTTCCTAGATAGAAATACCTCGGAATTCGCCTTTTAGGCACCGATTTTAATGATTTTTTTTAAATTGTAGGTAATCGACTATATTTCAAAGTCTAAATGTTAGATTTGTAAGCTAATGCCCTGTTTAATTCTTATTAACAAATTATTACTTTTCCATAAGGGGCTAATTAATAATTAAATAATAGTATTATCAAATTCTTATTATAATTGAATAAAATTGGGTACTTATAGGTTTTTGGGATTGTAGATTACGAATTCCAAATCAGCCCAAAGTGCAAAGTGTCGGAAACAAATTGGCCGTGTCAAAATTCAATATCTGAAATTTCAAATGAACAACGGTCACAAACTGGCCGCCGAAACTAAACATGAATAAAATTCAAAATGTTTAATCTTTCCAACATGTTTAAGACAGATTAATAAAGTAGTTAATAAAATTTTAAGATTATTACAATTATTTTCTGCAGTTTTCCTTAGCTGTGACACAAATGTGGGATTTGCGCTGTTCCATCTGTAAGTCGGCTGCAGCCGCACATTGGGCCTACATAATAATAATAATCGCCCCCTCCCTCCCGCACAAGCTTATAGCTTCTGGGGCCTTGGTTTAGGCTATGGGTTGTAGTAGTTATTATTATTATTATTATTAGTTATAGAGTATTACTTATTTGTTTATCATTCAAATTGGTGGAAAGGAAATTAGGTTGAATAGTGTTAAAATAAATTAATACTCCATAAGTCCATACAAATAATCTTCAATACATTTGCTTAACTTAAAATGTGAGTGTAAAACTTTGTATGTATATAGTAAACTATATCTTCCCTTGTTTCGGGATATTTTGTGACCGGTACTTTGCAACTAGGTCATGTGTTATCTTTTCGTCATACTGTGTTATTATAGAATAAACGTTCAACACTTGACAACCGTTAAGCTGTCAGTAAGGGCCCTGGTAACACCCAGGGCTGTTAAAAAAGGTTTTAACAGCCAGCCTTTTTTAACGACCATCTTTTTTTCAAAATTTCAATTGACATGGTGACAGCGATGTCTACGATTTTATAATTTTTTAACATATGCCGAACATTTCCAAAACTTAAAATGTAATTTTTTAAGCGATTTAAGTTTTTTTACGACGAAAACCGTTGTACGTTCCACATTATGTTAAGATCTATAACGACCGCGGAAGCATTAAAGCTTCAAACAGCTCCCTTGGACGTTATCGCTATCTTAACAGACCTTAATACGTAAATATAGGCTAGTACTATTTTTTATTTGAAATTTCAAATATTAGATTTTTGGCCCCGGCGGCCGTCTTGTAGCCACCATTTGGCACTTTGCACCGATTTGGATTGGATTTTCATTAAAATCGGTGCCCAAAAGGCGAATTTCGAGGTATTACTCTTTATTCGTTTTCAGGAAACTGAACATAAGTAAACATTTTCATAAGACATCAATATGCTACTTCTGTAGGTGGTCGGAGGAAAATAATTTTCATAATTTTATTAAAAAATAATTTAAACCTAAGATATGATTTTTTTTATTTTGCCTTGTCTTAGTTTACCTATTTAATTTATTACATTCAAATGTTCTGTGGTTACACACAAAGTAGTGCCATAATATAGCTATAGCTTACTAATTGTAAGAATATATGTGATACCCTACCAGCGGACGACTTTTATATTAGTTATTGATGAATATCTTTGCTGGTATTAATTTAAGAAAAAAAAACTAAATAAAAACACCACTGTGTATGGTTTGCATTGTGTAAAACGCATTAGAAATATTTTGTTTACCGTGCGTGAGACGTAGCTTCATGTATGCATATTAGCGTGCTAAACTCCCTAAACTGTTATCATCATATTTTGTTACCCCAATCATCGACCGATTTACAGATTTTATATTTGTACCACCATTTACAATATACAATCACTTTATTTGGGAATAATAATTAGTATATAAAGTAAATATCACGAGTATTAGTAGTATCTAATTATAGTTAATGAGAAATAATAGAACCTATATCTATGATTTGTTAGTGTTTCGTGCGTCGCGTTTCGTGCGGAACTGTAAAATCTTCTGGTTTCGTGCGTCAACCAGATGGACAATTAAGTTCGGTACTAATGACTTCTGGTTTCGTGCGCTCACCCAAAATTTACCTGCTGACTTAGGATACTTTTTAAAATAAGATTTCTACATACAAATTGTTGATTTTCTTTTCAGTATTTTATTCATGTATGTTTTCACACCAAATACAAAAATCTAAAGTATTATAAAAATTATTAGTTTAGACCAGATACGAGTAAATAATTATTCTCATAATTTTTTAAATAGTCATGTGATTTTGTTAAACCAGTTCGATTACTTCATCAATTATATTGATTTTCTAAATTCAAGCTATTTATTTTAACTACTTTTAGATCCTAATTAATAAAAGGGAAATAATAATGGATAAGTACATATAAATAAGAAATTTATTAGATATTAAGAATAAAAATGTATCAGCTTTAACAGATGTCAATTTACAAAGCATCCACATCGACACTTAAGGAAAGTAAGGTTTTCCCATATTAGTGTTTCTTTAAATCCTGTATATTATGAATTGCTGTTTCACATTGCAAATTTAGTTATTATGAATTTCAAGGAAATTGCAGATAATATTAGTGGTACATAACAAAGTAGGTATGTAGATCTGTATTTTCCATCAATATTCCAAATTGAGTAAAGTTTCCGTTTGCTTTTTAGCGCTACTAATGGTAAACAAATGATGCTTAAGTAAAAGAAACTACCAAAGAGACAGGAATTTGCTTACTTTTTAGCTGACTCTGTGAAATGTAGAATATTAAAGTTGATATGATACTTGATATTCAGATAAGATCAGGTAAACATGTAGAGGTAATAACGCACGAAATAAGAAGTTATTAACGCCATCATTTTAATTCCGTACGAAACCAGAAAGCTTCAGGTAGATTTTCGTCGGCGCACGAAAGCCGACGCACGAAACAAGAATATACCATATCTATGACCCACCAAATCATTTTTCAGAAAGTCTATTTTGTAATTTATTATTTAATTTCTTTTTGTGAAAAAAGAGTGACGTCAAATGTATGACGTCAATGGATGTGAATTTAAATTAGGAAGTTAAAGATCAAATTAATAATTAAATTAAGAATAGTTAAGATAAAAGTAGCATAATATATATTACCTCATAAGTGTTGTTGCATTTGCATTTTAAAGGATAAACACCACACCACTAATTCAAGTGAACTTCGTGTCTACATGACGGAACATAGTAATTTGCCTACAAAAACTTTTTAAACGTATAATCGAGTTTAAATAATTTTAGTTTCAGTAAGAACCTTAATAATTTTTTGTAAATCCTTCAATCTTGAAAACCAGAGATGTGAGATTAGAGTTTTAATGACACCCCAAAATTTTGTTGGCTTTTATTTAGACTACCTTTACATATCGCAGACTAGATCTTTTTATCTTACGCTAAAATATTTTTTGTACGACCATGCTATTTCGAATTGTTTACCATACTTGGTTTTAGAACAGTAGGTTATATTTACTGGTTGCTAAGCAAAAACGCGTCGGTAAGTAATTACTTACCGTTCAGTTCTGTCAAAAACAGAACGGTAAGTAAATTATATGTAATTTATAGAATAAATGCATGATATTTAGATGATTCTTTCGCGATCGCGAAAAAATCATTATTTTCTAAATAATTAAACTATTAAAAAAATGTATGTTTTTTATTTAAACTTCAATATCCTTTCAATATCCTAATTATATTCGTTTTCAGATGCACTCCTTCTCACAAATTTGACAAATATCGTAACATTAAAAAATAATAGTAATTACAAACGTATCCATGGTAACGACAAAAATATCGTGACATTCAAAAATAAAATTACAAACGTATCCATGGTAACGACAAAACCTACTTAATATTTGGTGGATATACCGGGTCCGCCAAGTTTTATGTTCACCCCGACAATCAAGAGTTCTAATTACGTAAGGGTAGCCAAATTTTACATACTGAATTGAAAGTTTATGAAGCGTCTTATCATGAAATGTTATCTATTTGTAATAATTTTTTAGGTCATTACGAGTTTTTTTCACTTTATATGAGCACTTAACATTTGTATAAATTTATTTTTGGCTACAATGTGCATTTCTTAAGTTCTAGAAGTTGAAATCGACGTCATAGCGTGGAGAATAAAATTTGTAAATTTAATGTAAATGAGTTTTTTTTTTATTTTACTGCCTTCTACGAACAATATTAAAAAACAAATATGCACTCTCGAAAAGCTAATATCCAATGCGTATACTATGTAAATTGCGTTCCTTTCCTATAACATTTAAGTTCAAAAAGTGGGGTGAACATAAAACTTGGCGGACCCTTACAGGGCAAAAATAAATTATCTTAAATCTATTTTTTACCATCTTCGGGATATTTCCTTAGTTAATACCTTTGTATTCATAGTGATCGTACAAAAAATAGTATAAGCATCTCGAACAGTAAGGAGTTTACCGATCTCCTCCAATATTGGCGACTTCGCTTCGCTCAGTCGCCAAACATTGTCGTCGATCGGTAAACTGTCCTTACTGTTCTTGATACTTAATATACTATATGATATTCCCCATATGAGGACCAGTAAGTTGGGTTTAATACAGTGTTTCTTATTATTGCTACTTTAAGGGAGACAGCGTAAGCAAGGGTAGCTATTTTTCTAACGGGCTCTAAAAAGTTTTAGAGCCCATGAGCTCTAATTTAGCAACTTACGCTCTAAAAACAGGCCGCTAAATTGGTCATAATCGCCCGACCGGACATAAAAAATAATACCGCCCTATACCACGCTCAAGTATTTATGTATTTTACTTCAGTGGTTTGCCAATGTTAATTTCAATTTTCACATTTATACAATATTCGTACATCTGACGTATCTACTAGAAATCATTCGTACATGCATTCGACGCATGGGATTTATTCCTACATCGGTTAATTTATTATGTGTCCATGCGATGTGTCCACTTCGCGTACGGTTACACAAAAATGTTTATTATTTTTCTATCAATAAATAAAAATTTGAAAAATGCGTGTTTTTATATCTTGTGGTTTTTTAAAATTTCAAATTTGAAGATTATATGTTTATAATTCGAGATGCAAGGAAATGTAACGATGTCGTTACCAACCTTACAAAAGCAAATTTAGAATTCTTTAAAGAAATACCTACTTAATGATACCTAAATGCGTTTCATAAAGTAGTCATTAAAGACCCAAACTAGAAGATAGTTATTTATATTAATAGTAGGATAAATGCATCATTATACAAGGGCTATTATGCCTTTATCTCACGTGTATTACACAAATTCGTTTGCGTTAGGTAATAAAGTTCATTATATTATAGGTATTAAAGGCCTGATTTCCAGGTTATGGGTTGTAGCAATTATTATTATTATTATAACACTAGTGTGATAATGAGTTCATTATATAACTCACTTTATAAATCAGTTATGTAATGAATTCATTATATCACTAGTGTTGTACAGGGAGATCAAGATTGAATGTCCTGATCCTACACTACTTTCCACGAGCTTGATCTCAATATTTACATCCATCACCTGAGAGTCAGGACAAAAGCAGTGGCGTGCGGATGACATTCAAAAAACTAACCTCCAAAGTAATGTACAAAAACTTAGAAACACTTTGGTTTGTATGAAATTAAAAACATGAAAAACAAGTTCGTTTTTAATTAAAAAATATATTGAAATGGTTATACGGATTGTTTATTTTCTCTCATTTGAACTATGCAAAAGTTTATCCTTTTCATACAAAATAAACATCAGGAATTTAAAAGAATTACTGAATGCTAATTGAAATATTTCACTTGCCACAGTATTGGTAACCAATACTATTATTATCAATTATTATCATTAAGATCAATTACGATCAAAAATAAGAAGTAAATACAAAAGATTTCATTTAATAAACAATTAAAATTACACAAATTAACACAATAGGGCCTTTCGTTACAGAAATATTAGTGGCGCATGCGCCGCGCGAAAGTGAATTTTATGAATGTTTGCAGAAATGTGGCAACATTGGCGATTGCGATTAACTGACAACTGTCAAACGTATTAGGTTAAATGGTGAAAACGGTGAAAATAATAAAAATAATATTGCACTTGCTCTTGCACATGCATTAGTAATTCGCGATTCTCGGCAGTTACATAAGAAAAATGTGCATTAGTAATGTTTAATAAGAAGCAACAATTTTATACTAACCTCACAATCAGTTCGTTTTTATTTCCCCTTGTACAAACATTTCTACACTTTAAAAACCGTTGAAGCTGCAATTTTGTCAGTTCTGATGGTGTCTTATTTCCCAATGAAGCACCAGGCACGTCATTTTCATTTAAAGTAACACTATAAAAAGGCAAGGAAGTAGCCATCTTTTTGTTGTTGTGTTTGTTTCAAATGACAGTTGACGATGTCCTGCTGGACAATGTTGCCAGATCATTTTTTTGACTCAAACGCGCTCTATGAACCGTTTATGTAACTATGCAGTTTCAACAACTGAGCATGCGCACTCGTTGCTACGAAAGGCCCTATTAAACAATTTACAATTAAAATTATTACAATAGATTTATAGTACGTGTTCAAAATGACCTCCATGTACAGCCAGACAAGCATCTACTCGTTTTTTCATATTTTCGAATATGTTTACCAATTGCTCAGGTGTAATGCTTCGTACTGCCACAGTAATAGCGTCCTTCAACTCATCTAGTGTATGCAAGCGAGTCTGGTTAATTGTATTTTTTAAGATGCCAAACAAACAATAATCTGGTGGCGTGAGGTCAGATGATCTCGCAGGCCAACGTCCTGCACCGATTATTCTCTCACCATAAAATTGTTCTAAATACCGAACCGTTCTTCCAGCTATACGAGCAGTAGCATTATCGTGCTGAAAATATCCACGTTGCAGTTCCTCATCATTAAGCTGGTTTATAAACGTTTCTAAGATTTGTTGGTAACGTGCTGCTGTTACTGTATCTTCAAAGAAAACAGGGCCAATTATCCGCCTCCTGGATATTGCTATCCACATCCCAATTTTTAATGGATGAAGCTGCGTTTCTTGAAAAACGTGTGGATTTTCTGCAGACCATACTCGATAATTTTGTGAATTAATGTATCCGGACAAATGAAACCACGATTCATCGGAAAAGAATGTGAGATCCAATAAATCATCATTGCGAAGATTTGCATTAAACCAGTTACAATATTGAATTCGTCTATCATAATCAGGGGGAAGTAACTCTTGCACGACAGTAACTTTATATGGATGGAAGTGTAGTATTTTCTTTACTGCCTTGTGAGCTGTACCGAATTTAATATTTCAAAGTAATTTTCATATAACTGTTACGATTACCTGTTTGTTGAGCAAGTTGGCGTAATGGTTTGTTTGGACTACGTTCTACACGAGTACGCACATCTGCAACAACATCTTCCGTAAGTACAGTACCATGACCACTTGACTTCCCCTTACTAACACTCCCTGTTTCACGAAAACGGTGCACAATCCGGTGTATATGTCGAATTAAAGTTTCTTCATCAATTTCCATATCAGGGAAGCGATTTATCCATTCTTCTGCACAAAGCGTTGGAGAATATTTCCATTCTGCATTACCATCTCGTTCACCGTTGCGAAAATAAGCTTCTATAATAAATTTCTCTTGTTCAAGAGAAATGGGCATTTTGATAGAGGTTATTGACCTGTGATTTCACAATTTCTACATAAAATGACTTTATAACAACAATAAAAATATTTTTTATTTACCTTGCACTCAATATAATCCTTCAGTGGTAGTCTTGAAAAGACTTTTATGTATAGAAATAATTAAACAACGAAAAGAATAAAGAAATAAACGGAATTAACAACGCACGGCAATGAGTTAACAACAAAAACAATTTTGACAGATTGACATCTAGGGACATCTAATAAATTCCCCAGAATTCTTTATATCACTAGTTTTATTTATAAATTGGATGTAAATATTGATATCAAGGTGATGGAAAGTAGTGTAGTATCAGGACAATCAATCTTGATCTCACTGTAGTAAACTGCATTATCTAGCGCAAATGAATGACAAAATCAGTTCTTATCCAAGCAGTCGTAGATAAAAGTATTTTAAGCTTTTCCAAAGTGCTTTAAGTACTTTAAAAGTATTTTAAACTCCTTCATAGTGCTTAAAGCGGCCTAAAAACGTTCAAAGTGCTTCAAATACTTTTTTTAATATTGACCATGTCGGTTAGAAAAAGTAACATAAAAATCGTAAAGAAAGTAACACTTTTTTAAACTGTTTTATCGAACATTTTCATGTTATAAGAAACACCAAATTGTGAATTGGCTATTTGACAGTTCTAAAGTCCTTTTTGACCAAATTTCTGTAAATCTACAACACGTAGAAAGCATCTTTTTTCACTTATTTTATTGATCTACTTTCATTAGTTGTATAAATAACTATTTGCGTGGTTTAATTACTGTTTTGTATATTTTTAAATAGTTTTCACAATATGAAGATATATAAAATTTTCATTTCAAATTAAGTTGTCCAGATTTAAGCAGTGCCGAAAAATAACTGCCCCAAATGTAAATAATAAACTAATAACATCTATTCAGGGAAAAACTCATTTTTACGTAGTAGATCTACCTTGACAGTAAAGATTATTCCGCGATTTTTTATTAAAGAATTCAAATTCAAAAACGCATTAGAGATTTTTTTCATAAAAGGATAGTAAGTAAAAGTAAACAAATGAGTATAAATAAAAGAATATCAACACAATATTTATTGGCGGTCGATTAAGGATCATTACCAGATAATTATTTAGACTAGAAGCAGGTGTGTATTTTTCTAAGCGTTTAATCAAACTGTGAACACAAGGATAAGATTTCACTTTCCAAGGATTTATGCGAACCAAAATTAAAAAAATGTTAAAATTCCAAATTAGGGGTTTAATCCTAAAGAAGTGAAAGTAAAATACATATTTATAAAAAAATGTGTTTTTTTCAAAATACGCGAGTTAACATTATAAACTGTATGCAGTCATATAAGATAACGCTGGTAATATATTTAGAACCGTATCTTAATATTATTCTAAATTTACATAATGTATGCGAATGTTTGCCCGTACTCAGAATATTTATCTTAATGGTTGCATCTATTAGAATACTAATGTGGCATTCTAAAAACTTTATTGTAAAGTTATTCTAATTCGACTTAATATATGCTAAGTGGACAAATGTTACGACCACAGAATAGTATATAAACACCACAACTTGATCAGATACTTCAGTTCGAGTTGCGAAGAGTTCGAAGGCTTAGAAACTGGCATCCAGGGATGTTGTTTACCTTGGTTTTCTGAGTATTATTACCAGTTAAATCTTGAAAATGTATAATAATGTTTAAGTTATTATGAAAGTGCATATTGTGTAATTAACAACGAATAAATATCTTATTGTACTTAACAGTAAACTGTGTTCATTCTGTGGCTTGGACTCCGTTTTGTGTGTTTTGAAATAAAGTATTATTTTAAAAACACTTTTCAACGTTAACAAAAGTTAATTCGCGTTAAGCCTTAACGATTCAACGTCATTATAACTCAGGAACACGTTGGAAACTGTGTTTCATGTACTTGTGGGAAATATCCCATTTTCCACACTTGTTATGTAATATACTATTAAATCACTGTATAAAAATCGTATTAAGAAACAAACATTACGGCAATGTTGACAAAGAGATGGATTTTTTCAAAGCGGAGTAGTACTACACAACACAAGAACGTGTCAACTTTTCCGTTTCCCGCGTCTTCACAAACCTGTTTAATCCTTTTTCTATTATGGTATTTCGTTCTCTTTGATAAAACCATAATTTTATTTATAGTATTTCTATTTGTGTATTTGTGCAAGTTATATTAAGTTTTATATAAGTTATACCAAGAAGCAATATTTTCTTTAATAAATGAAAACTAAAACGGTTTTTTTTGCAAAAAAGATTATGAATATAAATTTTTGTTAGATCGAAAAATACGCCAAAATTCAGTACATTTTTATATTATGACGCAATATTTCAAAAAGTTATAACATTGATTTTATGCTGTTTATGTATAAGGCTGTGAATTTAATGAAGCCTTTTAGTATGCTAATCAGAGCAACCTCTGTAATGTCTATGCAAATCTCCCTGCTCGTTATTTTTTAATAATAAAATAATTTTTTTTAATCTAAAATGCCAAAAAATCTAAAACAGCTACGAAACTTAAATAAAGAGTTATTTTACAAATTAAATAGAGAGTGAAAGAGTTATTGGAGAACTACTTCAGCCTATGAATTTCGTTAACACTAAAAAAACTTACCGCTTTGAATTTTAATTACCTATTAGTAAAATCGAATGTATTCTTTTATACTTTTCTTATCAGGAGTATAAAATTTTAGTGAACTATTATCATTTTTATGTTGCTGCTACAATGCTTCGTATTATTATTCCGCACCATATTAGCGTTATTTCAACGTAGTCTTAATATTTGAATATTTCTAACTTTAAGCAATATTTTTCTATATTTTTCTAAATTTTTTATTTCTTTTGGATAGTTTTACTTTTATAATTAAACCTTTAATTGCTGTTTATTAATAATAATGTAGTACCTGTAAAAAATAACTGCTGTTCCACTTAATAAGTGCCTATTGTTGTCGTTTTATGAGATACTCAAATGCCCTCAAAGAATAAAATTTATGAAGTTATTAAATTTTTAAACACTGTAACTATATATGTTCGTAATCTTAGTGATTTTTCGGTTTTCTCGTTAGACATCGACAGGTTCTGCGGATCAGAAATGTAGGATACTCGTGTTGTGATCATTTTGGTATGTAAAAATAAATATTTTGCTTAATTGGAAGATAGAAAATAGGGTAAATCCAAAATCACAACGACATGTTTGAATCAATACAGCATTAATCAAATAGGAATGTTAATGTGCAATGAGAAATAGCACTGTTATTTTTTCTAATAATTTATTAAAATAAGGTGACACTGACTTTTAGAAAAATAGTGGCCTTGCAGTCGTTTCTTCAATAGTAGAAAATAGTGTTTTTTCTGTTTGCTACTTTACTTTAAGTGGTATTGAAATTCTGTTAGATGGGGTATGGAAAATGGGAAAGGGGGAAAGAGTAAATAATGTATTTTTGATGGTTTTTGTCATAAAATCAATAATAAAAAAGTGTTTCATCTTCCGAACTCCATATGGACACATACTGTTTATTGGAACTAGGTAGATTTGTGGATATTCCACCTTATTTTGAATTTATTTTGGTGTAAAAATATGACTTAACTTAATCTATTTTATGATTTAACTCTGGACAAATAATGACTAAATTGCATTAAGGTTCTTTGAATTTCAAAAGTGTATACAAAAATTGCTTTCGGGAAGTTTAAAATACGTTTATAAAATATTCGAGAGGTATTTCGTCTAAAATTATCATTGGTGGTGGATGATGTCACAATTGGTTGAAGCATTATAAAACAAATCACCCTACTTAATGCTTAAAATCGGGGGTCCGAGCGCCTACGACGCGCGATAATTTAATTATAAAATATTGATTAAAATATGATTAAAAAATCATTTTCGATTCACCATGTTTGAGATGCCAGATTAACGCAGTTAATTTAAAAAAATTCCCAACTCTGAAAAAGGGCTGGGCGGGAGGGGAAAAAATAGTTTTTTTGACGATCATCCCAATCAGACAAAAACCATACAAAAGCCTCTAATATTAAAATAATTCTGTATCTCAGAAACCATAAAAGTAGGAACCATAATTTTGGTGTTATTTTGCTTCTCTCGTTGCCCCTAGCTTATATCTAGGTCGCCGCGTAAATTTGATCTTTCGTTCCCGAGATCAATTGGCGTTTTAATATAGTAAGATAGGATAAAAGTTTAAGCTTAAGTTAATCAAGTATAGGATAAACCATAGAGAGCACAGTCAAGTAGCGTGATTTTGCACCCGCGATAAGTGGTGCGAAATGTTCGTTGCGTTTAAATTTGTATTGAGAAGGAATAGAGTTGATAGTAAAAGGCTGTTATTAATTTACCGTTTATTTGTAGAATTAAATGTTCTGATAAAATGCCGTATGTTTGCCGTTTTAACAATATTAATTAACTTGAAGAAAGGGAATAAATGGTCTTGTTAAACCCCTTCAAAACTTGTTTTGACTGAGTTATCACCTATTGAAGTAAACATGTTCTTATAACTTTATAACTTATTTACGAGTTAACTTTCATAATTTATGCAATAGGAATTGATTTTGTGTTGATAGTAAGCTCGATCATTCTCAATAATGACCAAACTTAGCAAAATAAAATTCTTAAATAATTATTTACCGGATTTATAAATGGAAATCATTGTTACCTGGTTTTCGTCTTCTTAAAGAAAATGTTTAGAGTTTAGGACCTAGCTGTAAGTGACAGCAATGTTGGTGTGAATAAATGTTGTTTGTGATATGACTTTAGTTTAAGCCTTTACTTGTTAGCGCTAATGAGAATTGAAGTTGATACTGTAATACTAGTATAAAAGGATTACTGACACACAAATTGTCTGTAAGTTATTTGTAACTGTATTATCTGAGATTTTATTTTTTGATAGCAAAAACATATATTGACTTTTAAATAAGAAATTTAATAAAAAATATATCTACAATGGGATCTCAAATTAAGTTTAAATGTAGAAATTTATAATGCGAGTAGGTTTCTGATGAACATTAGCTGTTGTGTATGGTTTATAACACGAAGTGTGGGTTGAATTGTAAAAACTTTTCTTAAATTTAATTTAATGTACAAAGTTTAAAGCTATTACTCATTGTTATAGTTTTGTACGACAAATATTTGGTGTTGCTTTCAATAAAATAAATCTTAGAAATAAAAGAATGAAGTAAATAAAATTGATTAGTAAAAAGTTTTACAAATTATTCAATGCTAAAGACAGATCACACGATATCATGAAATCGGGCATTTATCGTTTGAAATCTTTTTTGTAGTTTGGTATATATTGGGCAAGCATTTCGAAATAAGATATAAAGAGCACGTGCGTTCTTATAGAAATAAGCAGCCAGAAAAACCAAATTACGCCAAACACGATTTACAACAGAATCACACAATGACTCCCCAAAATAAATGAACAGATTGAACTCAATAATTCTCCGTTACTGGGGGTGTTAGATATTTAATTTCTATTATTTTTAGCTACTTATCTATTTTTATATTTACCTTTTTTATTTAATGACAGCTTAGCTGTCGAAACAAGTGTCAGGTAGATTGACATAAATTTGTGGAACTTTTTACTGATCAGTTTTATTTCTTTCATGATCATGCAGTTTCACCAAATAAGCCTAGAAACAATAAATCATATAAAATAGTGACAAATTATTAAGAAATTAAACTGTGGATTCCCATCTTGCTTTTAAACTATAACAACAACGATTTGGGTGGTGCCCTTATCTTGTTTAATCATTTATGCTTCCTGCCTGAAATTAGTAAGCTTTTGCAATTAACACCCACGACCGCTGAAAACAATTTGAATCAACAAGACTTTCTGTGCCGGCAGATGTTTAAAGTAAGTATACATAATTTATTTATTCGGTTGGAGAAATTTTAGTGTGTTATATACCCAAGTGTGAGATTTTTATTTATTAAAAATTAGTATGTTACAATATTATCAATAGTAATTTAACAACTGACGCGATAGTACCGATTGTTCTTTGGCTTAAATTTAACGACTAATCATTTTAGTCCACAACAGAGCGACCCCGAAACACGAGTTGTAAATTCATTTATCATATCACAAGTGGAAATGAAGTTATCGAAACTACTTCGCAATATCTTACAAGCACTTGTTGTAATCGAAACTTCCCAAGTGATTCTACCGTAAATATAAAATATTAACTTGTGTTTATTATGTATTTGCAATTAAATATCTTTAAAAATAAAATTTTTATACTACTTAGGCTAAATCGATGGTAATAGGATGTGCAAAATAACTCAGAGGATAGGAATCTTAAATAAAATGGCAGTGATAACGCGTAAATAATAATCAGAAGATCAACGCTAAAGTTGCTACTTTGATGTTAGATTGTTAGGTTACAGTTGTATTTGACAGAAAGATTTTATAATTCTTATGTGTTTTTCAGAAGCTTTTCTAAAGAAAACACATTGGTCGCGAGGATCTTGGGTGTTTTTAGTTTACTAAATCTCCTTTGGTATAATTTCTACTGTTAAGACACCAGAGCACCAACAGTTGTATCAAACAATGATTATACTCTTTAATAAAACTTGTTATCATCTTACGAAACAGGTAAAAAGCAAACCAAATAAAAGCTAATAACTCACTACAGAATAATTCGATGGCATACAATTTTCTCGGTGAATTTTATGAATCCACTTTCTTTTGATTTGTCGTCTTTCGGAAACTTAAACACGTGCATTTTGTGTTTTTCATTGTAATTACCGTTGCACTGGGTACACAATAACACAACACTTGTTTACTTTATTAGTACTACGTTATATTAATTATACAAGCTAATAATATGCTACACATACATATAAGAATTACAATGCACCAGCTAACATAATTACACATTTGACATAATACTATTATAGTTTATTTCTTTTGTTTGTCGTTTATTTCTGCCTTTTGTATGTGACATCACTATGACGTTTACAACATGTTGTGAGACCTTAGTTATATAGGTGGTGTTGCAACCACGCTTTGTAGCAGCTTTATTTTCGGTCAGAAATGGTATACAAATTTTGTATTTACTACATCGGTGTGAGAGTGATGATGTCATCAAACTTTTTAAATTACATCATAGGTATTTTTTACTGAAATCGATAGAATATTGTGTTCTCTTTTCAACCATAATAAATATTCATACTCAATAGTAAATAAATTGAAAGACTTATCTTAGAATTCCACTAACATTCATTCATTAATTGAGTTAGAAATTAAATACACATAAAGCCAAAGTTAAATAATTGAAGTATTACCTATAGTATATAAGGTTCAATATGCTGTACATTTCTTTCAATGCCTGCATAATTCGCATCTTCGAACAACACTAGTGCTAGTAGTAGAACTAGAGTACAACTGTTTTGTTCTACATTTTCCCTAATTGAAGATTAAAGACCATCAGAATAACTAAAGTTTTGTTAATTTATCTAAGCCTGCTAGATAATTCTGTTTTATTAATTGGAGTAACCAGAATACAAAGTCTACTAACCACAAATTATTTTTCACGTATTTCTTGAAAATTTTCTTATGCAAGAGTATAAGTATTTATAGTGGTTGAAAAAAGAATACAATACTCGATCAGTTTCAGTAAAAAAATACCTATCATGTAATTTAAAAAAGTCCGATGACGTCATCACTCTCACGTCGATTTTGTAAATACAAAATTTTCTAAACCAGAATATAGAGAATTTTATGCGATTTAATAATATATCGACTGTCTTATTAAACACCGGCGCACCAGGCCTATACCTGGGAGATCGGGGTGGCGAACCCATTTAAAAACCAACTCCCGCCAAATTGAGGTTGGATTTGATCGGCAACTCTAGCTCGGTGTACTGAACTGACCTAAGTTGGGGGAATAGTTCTCATGCTGGACGAGGCACTTCACCCCGTATGAAAGTGGTCGGGAGGGTGCCGGCGGGTGAGCACGTGTTAAGTCAATCGCTCCGGTACTAACCTGGTTAGCTAGTAGAGGATGGATAGGCAACCTCGCTCCGACCAGTGAGTGACTGGGAGCAATTGCGCGCTGATTGAGCGTATCTCAATTACTTCCTCCCAAGGGAAGGAACGTGGAGGTATGTTAACACGGGGACTCCACGTAAAGCATTTAGATAATCTCTGTCTTATTAAAAACCGCACGAGGCTGTAGCTCTGTTATTGACAATCCAATTTTGAGCAATATTTATAATAATTAGGTACAATGTGTTTTATTATATTGTTTTATTTCACTAGGTAATAAACTTTTCCATTGTTTTGTATTCCAGAGCACACTTCATTTTTGTTTATAAACTTAATTCCCAATTTAATCCCCTTGTTCATGAACTATTAATATTTGATTTTACAGAAATTTAAATGGGCGACTGTTTAAGATTTAAATTGTTGTCTGTAATTCTTAACTATAAATTATGTTTGAAAATATTTTAAATTTTAATTATGCTTCTTTGGAAGATATGGTCAAATTCACTATAAAGCATAACAAAACCTTGAATGTATTTAATAGTATATTATTGAACGAGTGGTAATGTGGGCAATAATTCACGCGGATGCAATTTGCAGCAAGGGTCGCAGGTGAGTGTTGTAATTATCTAAGTGGGTATTTGGATTCCCGCGAGTTGAATACTATACTTTATCTACGACTATAATAATTTTCAGTAAAAATTACATTGCAAAGTTTGAAATGGAAGCGATTGACAAGGAGCATTTAAATGCCATTAAATTTTATTTATTTTTTTAACACACTTTAGTATTTCTTATCATTATTTTTATTAAGAAATAGTAAAACGCAATTTATGATGAAGGAATGTGTAGAATTATGTAAGGTTATGGTTTCGTTTCATGCAGGTTGTACATATGTAGAACTACTAGCTGATAGAACAATAAATTTTGTTTGCTGTAACTGTTTTATTTTTCGTGAATTCGTCTACGTATCCTTCGGCTACAGCCGCTGATCGACAGCCACAGTGGCGTTTCAGGGTTGTGATATCGCCGAGCCGCCAGTGTCTACCAGTACCAGCAGAGTCGCCGAGGAACAGAAAAAACAATGGCCGTTATGTGGACTACTATCTGGTATTTGTAACAATTTATTGACGCCTATTTTTGCGACAAATATTTTTCATCTTGGAATTTAAAAAATAATGGTGTTTGCACTATATACGAAGGACGGAGATCCAGATATTTCTTATAAAAATTTCCAGTTACGGTATATCTTTTAGTGATGTTTGTTTTTGTATTGGTAATTAACAGCGCGGCAAGCATCCTTTATTTCCATTATTGAGGCAACCTAAATTAGTTTAGTTTAGTGAACCGTAACAATGCTCAAATTTAAAAAAAAACTATTATCTTTGGTGCCAGATATTGGTCATCTGGAGCTTTAGTTTAGAATTTGTTAATTTGTTCTGGATTAAATGTTTTTGCTTTTTGGATTTCCGTTTGGGAAGCGCAGGAGAAATATTATTCACTGTTATGTATATTATTATGTATATTGAATGTACTTCTAAGGATGGAGTAGACCAAACAATTCATGTCCACAAAAATAATGCCCATAAAAAAAGTCATGTCCACAAGGATCAAGCTTTATATTTATTTGATAACTCCTTAAAAGATGCTAGAAGCACATTTTCTGAAAACGAGTTTACATTTAGGCAGCATTTCAGGCAGCAGATTAAGTGTTGTTACTTTAGCGGCTTCTGTTACTTCTGACGGTGTGACATTTCTGATTCACTTTCTGAACCCATTTTCTAATTCACTTTAAATGTTATTTCTCGTTGTTCAAGAACTGCGTTGTGAAGTTAACAGTAATTGTTTGACGTTAGTCATAGAATATAGGCTAACTGCACTACTGCATTACTTGCACAAAAGCAGTTGGATAATCAATGTATAACATCATAAGAGTATATAGGTAGATATATTCATAATTACTTTTATCAGACAAGTTATACAGTACAGTTTTAATCTTATAATAATAATAATATAATAATTGCTACAACCCATAACCTAAACCAAGGCCCCAGAAGCTATAAGCTTGTGCGGGAGGGAAGGGGCGATTATTATTATTACGTAGGCCCTAATTGCGGCTGCAGCCGACTTACAGATGGAACAGCGCAAATCCCACATTTGTGTCACAGCTAAGGAATACTGCAGAAAGCCTTAACCAGATCTGCCGGCGCCGGGAGTCGATCGCGGGC
Source organism: Agrypnus murinus (assembly GCA_929113105.1). Classification (NCBI taxonomy): domain Eukaryota; kingdom Metazoa; phylum Arthropoda; class Insecta; order Coleoptera; family Elateridae; genus Agrypnus; species Agrypnus murinus. The sequence goes on along the minus strand of OV816028.1, from coordinate 67,371,625 downwards.
CGCTTGGGTGAAAGTCGGCACGCCAGGCATTACACTACCAAGGCTGTGTATGTGCATGTATATACAATGATATTAAATTAAAATGAAATATGGGGGAAGAGGGGGAACAGTGTTACACAAGAAATATTAAATATTTTTGATACATATAATTCAGAACAAATAAAAATTTTTAAATTTATTCTCTTCCTAGTTTAAGAGTTAGGAATCTTATTTCAACTTTTATATTTAACTTGCTTTGATTATTTCAACTTTTAGAGAAATTAATATTTATTCAACTTGGTGCTCTGTGTAACACAGAATCCTAATAGTGGGGTACAGAGTTACAAGGAAAAGTTAACAATGTTATCGGCGCACTATTGATAATCTCCGTTGTGATTAGAGATACGAAGTCGGTTAAATTAGCAAATTATCAGTATTTTCTTCTGCTGTATAACATGACGAAGACAAAAAACAATTGAAGGTCGCGTTTTACAGTTACCTATTCAATGAATGAGAAATATTAAAAGTGTCCTTTAACTTCTTTATTTTTCATTTTAAAAAGGTAATGAACCTAAACTTTTGTATTTATAATGTCTTGTCCATCCATTTCTACAAAAATGTACAGGGTGCTCCATTTAAAAAAATGTTACGTTTGAAAATAACGCGACAATTGCTTTTTGTCTTCGCTATAACAGAGATAGCAATAGTGCGCCGATAACTGCGAACAGCCTGTATATTTAACTAAATTACGGATCGTTTTAGCATCACATAACTTTGATACAGAAAGTTTCTTTAAATCTAGAATACTTCTTTTCAGTTTACAATAGTCTAGTTTTTCTATTTCATCAAAGAAAGTTTTCATGAAAGTTATATTTTAACTAAATTAAAATTTTTGTTTCATACTTCAGACAATAGAAGAAACTGAAGTAATTTATTAATTAAATTAAAGATATCTACTATAATATAATTCCTTATATTGAGTATTTGGACAGTCAGTGAGATTAAAATGTTTAACTGAAACCAATCAATAAAAGTACTATAAAAATAAACTAATGATAATTCATATGCTAGTCAGGAGTGATTGCAAGATGCGTTAAGTTTTTACATATTACATCACAGCTATTGCCCAGAAAATTGTTGAATATAATCTAGAACGCCATGAAGCCATTGCTGGGAAAGCATGAAAATATTATATTTGAAAACATCAGCAGCGTGCAGTGCATACGAAGCTGTGGAAGCAGTCTCGATACGACGTATGCGCTATTACGCTCGTACGCAATATGCACGAGCGTGATAGCATATACATTGTATCGGGATTGCTTCCACTGTCTCGTATGCACGGCACGCTGCTGGAAAACATTCTACCTGTTAAATAAATTCAAGTTCTGAGAGGGTAATTAAAAGCATCTTTGAAATCAGTTCATTATGGATCACTTTCTCAGATTCTCGAAAATCTCATTGATGAGGATTAATTACCAGTCTCATTGAGGATTAGCTAATTACCATTATTACCCAATTACCTAATAATTGTGACTGTGCTACTGTACACTGAAGGCAAAATTAATAGTGTTTCATGTTGAAAAAGCTGTAGAGTAATACCTGTAAGTTTAAATTCGTTTAGAAAAATTAAGTGCACACTTTTATAATCTTATCTTTTAGTGTCTTATCTTTACGCGGTAAGAAAACAATAGAATGCACGAATGCAGAAACATGCGTCATAAACAATGAACAATAAAACGTAAAAGTCCAAAAACATTATTTAATTTTGTAAGGATATTTAGTTGCATTTAGTTGCATCAAAACTTGAATTGTAGTCCCGAGAAAGCGTGAAAATTATCGTTTCATATCCCAAGCAGCATTTAAGTAGCAGTAACTGATATCGGAACCTTGATTGAGTAGTTGTTACGTAACTGCAACTAAATTTATGACTTTATAGGTTTAATTTCTTCAATTCGGAATATTTTAGTAATTGTGTAGTTGTTTCTACTATTTATTGGAACTATGTAGTTTCATTACTTCTGAGTAACTATTAAAGTATGTGGAACGGTATTGCCACTTAGTATACTTACTTTAAAGTCGTTGCAACTTCAAAAGGGTGTTATGATTGTAGCAGTAACTTGCCCGAAGCTACTTTAAAGTTTTTAAAACCTTACAGTAGTATTGAATGTAACACTTACGTTTTTGCTACCCAGGAGAATCACATTAAAGTAATTTTTCGTAAACTACTCCATCTCCATATTTACTTGTAAAATGTTGGATTAATCAATAATCATTAATCAATTTGCAATTTGTTATGATTGTTAATAGATGTTTTACTATATAACCTTCAATAAAAATAACAAATTGGTGCCAAATTGTGCCTTAGGGATTGTTATGTATGTAGCTTGAAGTTGGCAACATTTATTTGTAGTGATGTAACTAACCAATCCTGGCCCGTTCCCTGGGCGAGCGTCAGTAACACTCGAGCCGGCTTGGAGGATACACATCTTCTACAGTCTATGCATTGTGTATGAAATTCGCCCTGCTCACTCAATATTAATAAAGTTAATTAATGACAATAATTGAGTATCTTTTATTTAAACACATAAAAGAACATAACAGGATTTTTTTTTACTAAAAAATATATTTAAAGAAGGCGCGTTGTTATTTTTCGATCTATCATCATCATATTTAAGAGAAAAGTTGCAATGGTTTATAATTTTGGTGTACTGGAATGACAAAATAATCAAACATTTCATCGCTCTTTGTATTACTCTTAGCAATTACTACTCCGTCACGTACCTGCTACCCAAAAATTGTTCCCCATTTTGGTTCCAGGCACGTAACAAAACCGTAGCAATTACGTGCTTGTGACTAGTGGCTAAAACTTAATAGTTCCACCGGTAGTTGCTGGTACGTAGCGACGACTAAAAATGCTGCTTGGGATGTAACAGCCCACTATGTTAACAAATATAGAAATGTTTTGTTTGAAAAATACTCTTATGGCCGGTATTATAATAGTATATTGTGTTACAAGTGCAGAAAAGTGCCAATTTCTCACGAGTGTGAAATTGGTGTTTTTGCACGCGTTACACACTATACTTTATCTACGACAACAAAAAAAGTAATAAACCACCAACAGGTAAGAAAGTTTTTTAACCTACAATTTATACTCGCATTCATATTTTTTACGTGAAATATTTGGCAATAAATTAAGAGATGTAATGTGAGCCGCTTCCACGATGTTTGGAGGTGTACGAGTTTACACCCCAATTTTCCTTCATCGGATTCACTCATGATACATCTAGAATTTTAAAAACGACAAAAGTAAACATTAAATTTGTAAAGACAACAGTAATAATACGTTTACAATTTGTATAATTTCAGTCAATCTACTATTTAGTACTTACAGCTAAATAATCATACGTATGTACTCGTTTTCAAAAAATAATTTATATGTACAAAAATCACAATTCAATTGTCAAGGTTATTAACCTCTGCGCAAAATGTTAAATATTCTCGCATTATGTAGCAAATTCTAAACGTTTTCAATGTTTTTATTGTAATTTAGCAATAATAATAAATAAAATTTCATTAAAAATTATATAATAATGTAAAACATTAATTAATTTTACGTTTTAATTAAATAACAATCATTGTAACTTTATATAATGAGAAAAAACATCATTGAAAGGCGTCTCGGTAGCTCAATGGTTACGCTGTAGCTACTAACCGAGCGATAAGGGTTCAATTCCCCGGGTCTGACCTTAGTTTTTTTTCTAGATGGATTTCCATTCGAAATATAATTTAATGTAAAATATTAATTAAACAAAATAAATTAACATTTATCTAAAATTTATAACATTTTATATTTCAAATAATTAATAATATTATAAATATTGCAAGTGGTGACATCTATGGCGTTTTAATAGAACTACTTATTATTTAACTCCTTCCTCACATACTTCACCGTTGAGTTTGGAGATTGTTTGCAATTGGTCGTTTTTACGGTTACTAGATTGTGCGGAATATGTAACTTTCTATGGTGGTCGTATATAAAACTTTTTATTTCCTAAATAAAATTTACTTTGGAAATAAATTAATTTATTCTATCAATTCAATACGCAAATTGATAGAATAAATTAATTTATTCTCAAAATAAATTTTATTTAAGAGATAAAAAGTTTTATAATACCGACCATTATCTGTATATGAAAAATGAAACAATTGTAAAAATGCTAGTAAAAAAACTCAATGTGTCTGGATGATTCTAAGCAGTACGAGGGCAAATTCATAAGTACGTGCAAAAACTATGAGATGGCGCTGTTTTAAATTATTTTTATAGCCCCTCTATTTCAAATAGTAGCGACATTGTGGCGCAAACCTGACACAAACTTTAATAAAGCAAAAGTTACTACATACATGCTGCTACGGAAATTTAATAAAAAGTTATTTAAAAATTACAATTACGTAGGTATATCTTATATTAATATGATCGTTTTTACAGAACATGAATGTCCATTATCAAATTATTGAGTTGTGAATATTTTTGTCAATGGTTGTTATTAAACCTAAGATTTATTGTAAGACGGAATGTCAATTCTGGTAACATTCAGTGTTGCCAAGATCGTTCTGTTGCTTTTGCTCCAGCGGAGAGCTCAATCGTTGTCGCTACTATTTGAAAATAAAGGGACTATATTTGTTTTATTATTATTCGAAAATAGCAACCTTTGAAAGATCACATGTCAGATTTCAGCTTGATACATCGATTAGTATTTCTTTAGCAGCCATTGTAGTCAAGTCGCTTTTTCTACTTGTGCAAAATGGAAAAAACCGAATTACGTGTAATTCGGTATCGATTAGTATCGAAATTCGGTATCGAAAGTAATTAAGTATCGATGCTTGAAAGGTTTAACACACAAAGAAATTATTGAAGACTTTAAAATAATTAAAGGTAATATTATATTACCTTTGATAATGACAGCTTAGCTGTCGAAACAATATTGTCAGGTTATATTTTAATAAATACTGTGAAACTTTTTACAAATCTTTATTTATTTCATGATTATGGAGTTCCTCAAAGTAAGGCTGGAAACAATAAACAAGATAAAAACATTAGGCGAATGTGCACCTTCCGATAGAATGGTCTATAATTGGTATGTATAATGAATTTAAGCGTAGTCGTAGTGGCATGGAAGATGAACATCGTTCTGGTCGTCCAAATGAGGCAGTTAAGTACTGAAAAAACATTGAAAAAGTGCATGGTATTGAAAGATCGAATATTGAAAATCGGTGAGATAGCTGCAGTGTCAAACGCTTCCTGCGAGATGGGTGCCGCGGTTGCTAACCACTGATCAAAAGCGAGCTCGTGTTGACATTTCAAAGTATTGTTTGGGCATGTATAAACACAATACAAATGAGTTTCTTCGTAGACTAATAACGGTTGATGAAACATGGCTGCATCACTATATACCAGAAACTAAAGAACAATCAAAACAATGGATTTTTAGTGGCGAGTGCTCCGAAGAAAGCAAAAACCAGTTCAACGGCTAGAAAAGTCTTAGCAACTGTTTTTTGGGGTGCGCATGGTATAATATTAATTGATTATATGAAAAAAAGGAAGAACAATAACTGGATAATAATACTATGCATCACTTTTGGACCGTTTGGATGCATAAATTAAAAAGAAACGTCCACACTTAGCTAAGAAGAAAGTACTCTGTCATCAAAATAATGCGCCAGCGCACAAATTCGGGGTTGCCTCCGCAAAATTACATCATCTGCGCTACGAATTACTTCCACATGCGCCTTATTCGCCAGATTTGGCTTGGTGTGACTTTTTCTGTTTCCAAATTTAAAAAAGTACCTCGCTGGAAAGAAAAAATTCCCAACAGACTCTGAAGTTATAGCAGAAACTGAAGCTTATTTTGAAGACAAAGACACAACGTTCTATACTGAAAGCATTAAATTAAGTGAGCATCGTTGGAATAAATGCATCGAGTTAAATAAAAAGCAAATTTTGAAGAAAAGTTTTGTTTTAATACTTTTTGCAGGTCTTATGAATTCGCCCTCGTAAACCAAAGTTCATTTGAAAAAATATTCCTAATAAATAAAACTGATCGATAAAAAGGTTCACAAGCTTTGCTATCGAAACAATTGTGAGGTATTAAAATAAACTTGTGACACTTTTTAAGACTGATTCTCACTATACGGCAGGCTACCAATAGTCACCGGACCGACAAAACATTGTATTGTGCATTTTATATGAAGGTATTCACATCAACCATCACAACCATGGACCGTCGCGATGGTACAAAATGTACAGGTACAGTACAATGTTTTGTCGGTCCGCTGACTGTTGGTAGCCTGCCGTATAGTGAGAATCAGCCTTTACTAATCAGGTTTCATAGAATTTCATTAAATAAGGCTAGAAATATTAAACAAGAAATACTTTATTAGCTGAATGCATGATATAATAAAATCCATGCAACGAAAGTTATTTTTACTTCGACAGGTTATCAAGTACCAATTTCCAGCAACAATAATAATACTAAGTATCAATCGATAAATATTAGTTTTGACTGGTAAATATCAATATTGTAAACGACATATGCATACTAATTCACGTAGCAAATATTACTTAGACATACAGCAATGATTTTTTTTAAATGTTTTCCAAAATTTATCGTACAAATAGATAATTTGTTTGAATTCTGTATTGTAAGATTACTGACTTCTTACAGCTAATATTAATTTCCTTACAAAAAAATATTTGAAAAGTCAAGCACAATTCCCAAAATAATTAAGTAAACTAAACACTTCCAAAGCAAGACGGTTTTAGAATCTTCGTTAACACCGTAAATGTAAACGGAGTTTCCAAACCATTGTAGCACCAGTTTATTTACATGGTAAATAATTATTGTCTACACATAGAAACAACATAATTAAACGTTTGATTATTAAGTTAAATAGGACGGCAAGGCGGATCTTTTTCAAGAAAAAGAAATTTCTTAAAAATCTCAATTCAAAATCCAAGTCAACGTATAAAGCTCTTAATATAGCAACAGCTACTAAAATCTATCGTCCTGTTTTATTCTTCGTTTAATTCTATTTAATCAGAATCCCGATATGTACCCGTTAAGGTGAAATTGTCTTGAGCGCGAGAGGCTATATATTCGCGTCAACACCCCTTAAAGCTGCGGTTTCCTAGGACAGTCGGCCGGCATAAACTGACATCAACCGAAGCGAAAGCGGAACAAAAGAAAGCAGAGCGAAAGCGGAGTGGAAACCGAATTCGCTGTGATTTCGAGGCGGAGGTAGTTTGCTACAGAAAGATTTTTGACACTAAACCTTTGTAGATTTTTAACTTGCAATTATAAACAGCAGGATATTGTCTCACCAAATCAATTAATTGTTCGTCTTCATTAAACGAAAATTTCAGATTTATTCTGCATAAAAAAATATAAGCCCATATGTCATACTATTAATAACAAGTTAATTCTTGAAATAAATCATCGTTTTTCCGCTGGAATCTACGTTTGATGACTGAACAGAACCGACAACGAAAACTGACAAACAGCGGAATTTTACGCGACGGATAGTACGGGACTTTAGGAAACCACCTGCATTTAATTCTTCCCGTTTGATTTCCGCGGATGTCGGTCGGTATCAGTTTCCGCCAGCCGACTGTCCTAGGAAATCGCAGCTTTAAGCGTAGTAGCTTTAGACAGTCACAGGCATGATCCTCATACTTCCGACACCGAACACAACTATCTGGTGGCATAAAGTTTACTAAATTCTCCTGCATCAGACTAAGTCTGTGGTAAGAACCAAATCCACCCACAACCCACACCGGTACTCATGTTTGCAGAGCTTTCTTCGCAACGTTGATAACTTTTCTCCGAGAAACATTTGCGTGAATCTCTACCACACATTACTCTACTGATAAGTAGTCTATAAGTCAAAATCAATTCGCCTCTTTTTAGAGAAAAAAGATATAACTAATAAGATGTTTCATATCTGTAAGCTCTTAGCTCAATCCATACGAAGTCTTTTTTGTTTCATTACGTTGGAGTGTGATGTTTTTTTTTATATTTTGTGTCCATGAAAATCTATACTTCAAGACTGGTTAATCTTAAACTTACTGTAAGATCCGTTCTACTTCACATAATATAATTTCATGAGCTATTTTTAATACAATTTTTGTTAAGTTGATGCCTAAAGCGTACAAACCAAGGTAAATAATTAAAGTAAGAAATGCTCTCGAAATTCTCGTATCTCTCAAAATATAGGACTGAAGTATCGGGTCATGTATCACCGCCAGTGAGGAGGTTTGCAAAATTTTTGTAATACTTTTACTTTTGAGTAGTTTCCAAGAAATTTACTTGAATAATTAGCAGGCAGCTCATAGAAAAATAATGTGATAATAAATAAAGTTCAATAGGTAAAAACAAAAATGTCAAACGCCTACTAGGGTGGATTAGAGTTCCTAAATATGAACTGAGCTCTGTGTTATTTAAACACAGTTAAAGTATTTATTTAGGAACTCTAGGGTAGATATACGATATAGTGGATATTTAGGTAAACGTTCGGGATTTGCCAAGCACCGAACATTTCCCGCTGTATGTCGGTAACGGTAACGAATAATTTGGCAAATAGCAAACATTCAATATTTTTTGAATTCCGCATGTGTGGTACTGCCTTTACGTTACTGTGCTAATTTTGTAGGTAGCAGTTTTAAAGTTAGCATAATATGAATTTTATATTTTTAACTTATAATTTTCGGATAATCGGAAAGAAAATAAAATATGCACCTGATTATTTTTCTACGCAACATTTCGTCCGTAAGTGTTTAATAGCTCTCATATTTAACGTACTTCATATTTAATATGTATTAGTATTAAATAGTAATTGATTACCTACAATCTGAAATGCACGTCCGTATGTGCGTAGCTTGGTTGGACCTACCTAGAGTTCCTGAATGAAAAAAAACTTTAACTGTGTTTTTTTAGAGTTAGGACACGCATGTCAAAATCTATCTCTTTCTAGGCTAAAACTAAGCTGTCTGAAACAGAGATATTTTTTGCCTCTTTTTTACATTATTGACAAAATTCAGCAGCTGTCAGTTATAAATTTTAGGTTATGCTTTATGCCATGTTTATTTTTATGCATGTCAAAGTTTTTAATGTGCACCATTATAATTTATTTACTGTTTATAGAGAGTTTCTAAAACTACTGTAATACGTATATCAATTTTCTGCATGTCCTATACATAAGGCTCTACTTTGGTACCCCAAAAGAGGGAGTAAAGTATCACTTTTACTCCCTGAGGGAGTAAAGTGTTTCCACGACAACAACAACAAGTAAACAACAAAAAAGTAATCGCGGTACATGCTAGGACTTATATCCTGAAACTATGTGATGGCGTTTGCAGAGTTCAATTGTCCGAATGACATGTAACAAAATTTTCAGAAAAAAATTCGAAATTTTGAATTTTTACGATTAAGTCCTTTAGGACGTGCACAAAATAGTATACCACTTGACTAAAGTGCCTTTTAATCCCTCATGTGTTTATATTCTTCGCTAACGCTTGGAAAATAAACTCGCATTCGGGATTAAAGATGCACTTTAGTCCCTGGGTATATAATATATTATTATACTACTATCTAATAATTTACGACAGCTTTTAATAAAGTAACTGTATATTAGTCTGAAAACAGAGTTATGCTCAGTTGCAGCATAACTCTGTTCTCAGGCTAATATCAAATTTTAAATTTTTACAACAGTTTGCCAACATATACTACTTAATTTGTACGTAATATAAAAAAATTCCATTCTTGCTCATCAGAGATACTGAGGGCCAAAGTTGCCCAAAACTGAATAGAACGATAACTTCAAAAGCCCATAAATACCAAAATAGCGAAGTTCCAGATTTGAAGTATTTTATACATAGACTATCCCTAACTGTGTACCATTAACAAAAGAATCAGCCCTAAGACTTCACCTTTATCTGGGAATATGTCCCCCTAAAAGGTGGAAATCTTGTAAAAACGTTGTTACACTTCGGGCTTAAATCACACCCATAAGTAAGCATCATACAAAAATTATGTTTAGATTAAAAATGTAGTACGATATGTGAGCAATACGATGGTTTTTACCGCATGTCTCTAGGACGAACCCTTCTGGAGATATCAAGATTTATGTTTACATCAAAACCCTGCAAGAAACTTCGTGCACCACGAAACAAATATGGCTGCCATATTTCAATCAATTGGAATAAAAATAAAATAACCGTGGTTTTGATCTGCCAATACTTAGGCGTGATAACACACAAAAAATTATCCCGTTTTGAAATGGTCTAACGACCAGTACTGCACCACTTAATATAGATTGACCATAACTGTTATGATGAGGGATGACAGAGAAATGACCATTGATTTCATCCGGCAACCTCTACAATATCAAAGATTAGGTATTTCCCAACCTATATTAACAATCAGAATTAATCCAGCGGGTTTTTATACAGAAAGCCTCTCGGCGCCTGCACTAGTACGATATAACTATAGTTAGTTTCACTGTTTCCTAACTATTAAAATATAAACTTGTATGAAAACATTATAGAATATTTTACTCCATCTAAAAATAGAAGTGGTAATTTCTACCACAGATGGCGCAGTTATCTGACCTTCCTCGATGTACTATAGGCAAATTGCAAAATATGTTGCATATAATTATAACGATACTGTCATTATGTTAAACTTGTAAATGGTGCAGTACTTCATTATCAATGTTTTAGGTAATAATTGAAGTTATAGGCAAATACCTAAGTCAGTAAGTGCTGTATTCATACATACATACATAATCCATTCCCCTTATGCCGCATTTCGCAGTGTCGGGGTAAGTGCTGTATTCATATAACTAAAACATTTGCAGAATTAGACATGACCAGATGACTGATAAATTATTAAGAATTGGGGCTCTTTGGATTTTATTGGATTTACTAAATAAAAAAAAACATTTTGCAAAATAATGAATTCAATGGCTACAAACGAAATTGTAAACAAGATAGCAGTACGGATATCCGAGATACGTAAGTACCGTTAAATCTTTAAGAATATCAAAGTTACATCTTTATGTTCATATTATAGTAATATACTATTAGTAGCTTTTTTTGCAAACTTAGGTCGTATATTCTACTTTTTATGTATCTCGTTACTGTAGGTTTTCAGAATCCATGAATGGAATATATATTTTTATTTATTTATTATTTTAAAAATACTTTTATAAGTCAACTGTTTATTTATAATGTATTTTTTTAATTAATAACTAATAACAGATAGTAAAATAATCATTATTTACAATATTTCTCATATATTGTCATTATCATTATGCTCTATATTTATTTATACATAATTATGCACGCAAATCATTGAAAATTCGTCAAAATATTTACATATTATAGCCATATCGTTTTTCAATATAATTTATTAAGAGTATATTATGCATATCAAAACTTTTGTTCTATCACAACAAGCAAACATTCTCGTATAATTACAGTTTGTAAGACAATTTCATACCAAGAAGATCTGTATAGCAGTGATTTATTTAACGTGAAAAATTTTGTTTTCAGAGTGGACCGACGCCGAAAAGCGGGCGTTTATAAAATGGAACCGACAAATCAAGTGATTTTCGAAAACCATAGGTTTTTGAGCACACTGGTTATTGGAAAAAGGTAATTAATGAAAACTTACTATTTTCACCATGTTTTTTAAATATTTTGGCACTACTCTTTACTGTAATGAACGATAACTAAATTAATAGATATCTATTAGCGCGTTGTTCTTTTATATACAATTTGTGATAATGTACTAGGGGGAAATCTCTTGTATTTAATGTTTTCATATGGATTACGTTCAATATTGGCAATTTGTATCTACAATCGGTCAAAGTGAATAATACACAGGATAAGGTAGAAATGGGTATTAATTATGTCATAAGTGTAGGTGGAAAATTGTATTAGTTAATTTATTAAATTTTCTCGAGTGGATTGTAATCGTGATACATTATATTTGTTTCTGACTCTAATTGGGGAAATTATAGGATATGGCAAAAACCCACGTCAAAAATTGTATTTAAAAAAGTCCCTAGTGTTTGATAAAAAACGCAAGTAAATAATTTATTAATCCAATATGCATATGCAGCCATACGTAATAAACAAATAAAAAGTAGAAAAAAATAGGAAATTATTAAGCGATGGAATTCATACGTCATTAGATATATTTTTGAGAATATATCTAATTACGAGAGATATTTTCTAAAACTGTATATTTCAGGAGGTGTAATAAGGGCTGCAGTAAAAAATTGAATATTTTATAATTGATTATATTTGACAATTAATACAGAAATATACGCATATTTAAATGCTCTACAACAGATCTTGAAGATCGAAGGCTAGAAATACACTTTATTCTTAAAATAATACTACCCAAATAATACTAAATTATCTACACTTCATAATAACTTAATCATACTTTCTCATAACCATAATAATCATTTTTTCTCATAAAATTGTCTCATCATATCATGTCATGTCATATCATATCATTTTCCTCCATTCCCTCCTACTTATTGTCCTTCTTCGCCAATCTTGGATATTCATATGCTTTGTAGGTGCTTTTGCACACTCGTACCATCTTTCCCCAGTCTTCTCTTGCCGATCGGTCTGATATAATATAATGCCATCTTAGTAATTCCTTCATTTCCGAGCCTCTCAGTATGCCGTTTTATATAATTAAGTTGTTATTATACTCGGTTTTCTATACTTCATTTGTTCTTCCTTTCCACCCCTCTTATGAGCTTATACCTCCATAAGTAGTTCTCAACATTTCCTTTCCCATCTTTCCAGATTTTCTCTTTTATTCTGTTTACCACCCAAGTCTCGCATGCGTATGTTACTATAGGCCTTATAACCGCCCTGTATATTCTTGGTTTTGTTTTCTTTGATACATCTCATCAGCGACCTTAACAGTCTATATTTCTGATTCTTTTTGTAATTCTGGCTGTCAGCTCTTACTCCTCGAGCCCTCGTTCTCATATTGGTCCTCCCAGATGCATAGATTGTTTTAGTTTATGCTTGTTCCTTATACGATTCTATTATCAGCAGTATCTCTGCTTTCTGCTTTTGTATCTACCATCACCATATCAAATACTTTATTATTATTAATACCGGAAAGTTATTTTGAAAAGTGGGACACAAAATTTAATAGCACGTCTTGCGTGCAACTAAACCTGACATTTCTAAAATATTTAGAAAGTAATTTAAAAATAGTCGTTGTAATGAAAGATTGAATAGTTGATATAAGTTGTAAAGGTTGATGTAGGCTAGCATACAAATAATAAAGTACTGCCTATAAAAAATAGTGTTATTTTTACTTAGCTGCAGGTTTCTTATCGAAAAAGCATTTATTAGTTGCACACCCTCCGTGAAGATGGCGCTTCAAAAATGTCGCCTATATAGCCCCTTTACTTTCAAATAGTAGCGACAACCATTGATCTCGCCGCTGGAGCAAAATCACGATGGCGACATTGAATGTTACCAGATTTGACATTCTGTCACAATAAATCTTAGGTTTAATAATAATCATGTACAAAAACATTCACAGTTTAATATTAATTTGATAATGGACATTCACGTTCGGTAAAAACGATCATATTAATATGATATATATTTCTGTAATTCTAATCTTTTAACAACTTTTTATTAAAATGCCGCGACACTGCATGTAGTAATTTTTTGTTTATTAAAGTTTGTATCAGGTTTGCTCGACGATGTCGCTACTATATGAAATAGAGGAGCTATAGTCGCCTATATAGTCCCTTTATTTTAAAATAGTAGCGACAACGATTGATCTCACCGCTCTGGAACAAAAGCACCAGACCGATGTTGGCGACATTGAATATTACCAGATTTGATATTCCGTCTTACAATAAATCTTAGGTTTAATAATAATCATGCACAAGAATATTCACAATTTAACATTAATTTGATAATGTACTTTCACGTTCCGTAAAAACGACGACATTAATATGATATATATTTCCGTAATTGTAATTGTTGAGCACTTTTTATTGAATTTCCGCAACACCATGCATGTAATAATTTTTTCTTTATTAAAGTTTTTGACAGGTTTGCTCCACAATGTCGCTACTACTTGAAATAGAGGGGCTATAGCCACCTACTATAGTTCGTCTCAAAGTGAGTATTCTGCATGCTAAAAATATGCAATGCTATCTTTATGAGAATTTCGCTCAGATGTTGCCAGTTTTATGCAGTGAGAGCTGGCCTTGTCTGTCTTTCAAACTAAACGGAATTCAGGCGATCTCAACGAGTCATCAAATTTTGATGTAAAAATTTAAATTTGATCTAAAATTTAATGTAATTTACAAATCTCTTATGCTAATAATTTTACCTAATATTACATGATTTGTTTCTAATAGTAACTTATTAACTTTTATCAGTAGCAGTAGTATAATAAAATGTGCATTAAATGAACATTTGCTTTTTGTACACACAATAGTTATTTATTTCAAAATTTCAAGTAACTCCGGAAATTTCTACGAATTGTCTGACTTAAAATTTTAACGACCTAGATAGTGTTGTCAGTTGGGATTGGTACTTAAGCTGCCAGCTGCTCTTATCACAAAAGACGGATTAGGCTGATAAGCTACAGGAGTACGCTTATTTCAATACAAGTTTGCATAGAAGTATGGCATAAATGTCGTGCATAACATCTGTGCAGAATACTCACTTTGAGTCGAACTATAGTAGCCTCCCAAGTAGCATTTTTAGTCATCGCAACGTACCAGCAACTACCGGTGGAACTATTAAGTTTCTGCCACTAGTCACAAGCACGTAATTGCTACGGTTTTATTACGTGCCAGGAATCAAAATGGAGAACAATTTTTGGGTAGCAGATACGTAGCAGTAACCTCTCTGGAACTTGTCCATTTACGTTTCCGTTACGTTTAGGCTACGGAGCGGGAACGTGAAGGTGTAGTAATTGCTACTTTCGTGGAACTTCTTTTCTCAATATATAACATCATAAGATTATAGATATAATTCATAACTGCTTTTGTCAGGCAAGTTATACTGTATAGTTTTAATCTTATACAATGCTATTAAATTAAAATGAAATATACTCTAGTATATTGCATTTTAAAATAATCATCTCAAACTATTGTATTTAGTGCATGTTCATACAGCCAGCAATACACAAAAGCTCAAAATGCGCTAACCTCTTTCATTTATTTTTTTCTATCTGACACCAATTTCGATGGAAAGAATAATAAACTTTCAAATATGGCAAATTGTTGTTTTCAATTTTGCTCAAAATTGAAGAACTCTAGGAAAAAATGCAGTGGACAAAATTTATGTATTTATTAACTAAGAATGCGATGCCGTTAAAAAAAATCTTTTTCTAATTTTTTTAAACTTTTTAAATTTTTTGTGTGTGAGACGGCGTCTTTATACTGCATACAATCTTTCCAGAAACGCACTAGATTTTTCTAGTTGTTTATTGTGAGTCGATGACTCACGTGGATGAGTCACGTCGATAGATTAATATATGCAGGTGTTGATGAATCATGCAGTCTCGATATATATATATATATATATATATATATATATATATATATATATATATATATATATATATAAGACGGAATACATTAAGTAGGTTTTGTCGTTACCATGGATACGTTTGTAATTTTATTTTTGAATGTCACGATATTTGTCAAACTCGTGAGAATGAGTGAATCTGAAAATGAATATAATTGGGATATTGAAGAGGCCTGAGCAAATTTAAATAAACAACATACATCTTTTTAAATAGTCCAATTATTTAGAAAATAAATGATTTCTCGCAAGAGACATCTAAAGATCATGCATTTATTTTATAAATTACATATAATTTACTTACCGTTCTGTTTTTGACAGAACTGAACGGTAAGTAATTACTTACCGACGCGTTTTTGCTTAGCAACCAGTAAATATAACCTACTGTTCTAAAACCTAGTATGGTAAACAATCCGAAATAGCATGGTCGTACAAAAAAGAGTTTTATATCAATTTGATACGCCAAGAAATCGAAAGACATGCTAATTCCCATTAACCCAGAGATCTCTTTTAAAAGGTTCCTATGCTTTCAAGAACATTGCAACCTCGCAGTCCTCTTATAAAGGGTGATAACGGAATCAGAGTAACCACATTACCAGAAATCATGGATAGTCGGCAACAAATAGTGTAAAAAGCTTACTGCATCTGAAGAAACTTCAAATGAGGGCGTTGATACAATAAACAATGCATTTGAAACACGGGGACCGTCCATATTAAAAAGACAAATGGCTCTTAAGAAACTTGGTAATAGGAAAGCAGCTGACCATGGGCGTAACTAGAAAATTTCTCTAGGGGGGGCCAGGCTTCAGGTTAATGGACGGCCCCATAGAGCGCATTCTGGACCGTTTAATACAAGCTAGACGTAAAGAAGTCAAAGTTTAATTTCATTACCAGTCCCATTTTCAAATCGATCACAAATAACCACTGACCTCAAAAATGTATTTACCAATCCTGTATCCCGAATTGCAATTGAGTAATTACACCCCAAAGTTGGTTTACAAGAAAAGTGCAACAGACGACTTATGAAGTTGACGCGCTCTCAAAGAATATGTGTTTTAGAAATTTACAGTCGTCTTAAGTGTTTGAGAGAAATGTCCTATATAGGTGAATGTATTATTTTATTGGCTTAATGAAAAATTTGTATCTTGTGTAATATTGTTTTAAAAAAATCTAAACTCAAGCTATATCTCAGTGTTTATAAAATGCATGTTGATGAAATATTTTGGAGAATCTAAGTATATATGCTGCGATATGTCACGATCATATACAGCTTAACTGAAAGTTTGAAGTGTCTACTTTCCAATACTGTAGTCGGTTCACAGATAATAAACAGATACGCAGCCTCTTGAAAATAAATACGCTTACTTTTTTGGTTAGTTCGTGCAACTGAACTAGGTGGCGTGACTGAGGTCTGGGCAACTACATTTGTCCATACAAATAATGAAGTAATATTCATTAATTGTTTGGTCGAATGCGACATTATATAGCATGCGTAAGCTTACAGCCGGCAGTGGGGTGTTTACGATGCACGTGGTGACTGATACGTGATAAAATTATTTGTATTAAATTCATAAAAGGGAAGAAATTTTAACATTATTTGTCTCACAGCGGAGCAGTTCTTAGTGTGTTTGGCTTTGATATATTGACTGGATTTGCAGTATTTGTGCGGAGTCGATTAATAAATACGTATTTCTTCTTAATTTGGTTTAGTTTGAAGAATCTTTGTTTAGTTTTGATTAGAATAGTTTTTAGTTCATTAGCAAATATTAGATTGCTTAAATATTTCATATAGCACTTTCTTTAAGTATCTATCAATTTTTTAGATGGGCATTCACTTGGGATTTCTCGCAATTAAGTTTTCTTTATATTTTTATTCAGATTATTAAGCTTAAATAATTTAAATAATGTTTATTCTTCTCAATCGCATAAAAATAAATACTCTACACACTCATGTAAAAAGTAAACAAAAAATAGTCTTTATATTTGACTTATTTCACACTTTCGATATCCGTCCATAAACGCCAATGTTATGATTTCCGTCCTTATTTCTCAGTCTACGACCAGAGGTCACCACGAGTCGCCATGCACATAGCGAATACGGTAGCCCAGGTAAATTAAATCATTTTCAGCAATATAAAGGAAAAATTGGGGAAAAGCTAAAAATTGGTATATAGGCTTAAAAAGTGGTGCTAAAAACCATCAAAACTCTCCATGCGTAGGTGATAAGCCGGCTACGCCATCTTGGTAAAATGGCAGACAAAATTGCTCTTTCGCTAATATTTCAGAAAGTATTAATTTTACGGGCATCAACGTTCAGAATGAAAATGTAGCTGACAAAATTCCCCATAATTTTCTTCTTTATTAATCCTCGTATGTCCCAGAGTTTCTGAAATAGAATTTCTTCAGCAACTGTCATTTTTCGACATTCCGAAAAAGTGCTGTTTCTTTGCGCGTTTTTAAAATACAGTCGAACTTCTATATAACGAAGTCGGTAAATTCCGAAAAAAATTCGCTATAGCGAAATTTCGTTATAAAGAAATATCACCTTTTGTAAATATTATTTTAATGCTTTGATTTTAATTCGAGTGATTCCGCAAACTGTAACGTCTTGTGTTAAATTAACTGTCTTGATAATAGTGCATTTTTGTCGCCAATTAAATGCACCCACTTTAAAACTCTACTCTTCATCTACGTCGTCATAAACATACGTTCTAGCACGTTTTGCTGTAAGTTCACCAACTGATTTTAAATTTGATTCGCGATTTTTTTATTATAATCGATAAACTACTGACAGGAATTTCAAACTTTGCGCCGCGAGTTGCGATGTCTCTTTTTTGTATACAGTTATCAATTTCCCGCAACACGTTGATTTTCTCAGTAATGATTAAACACTTTCACTTTTTTTGTACTACATTGTAGGGCTGTTCTCACAAAACTAAAGTTAAAAAAAATTTGCAATGCAAGTTTTTAATTTTACGTGAATGCTAATTGAATTTTAATCTTTCTTAGAGGGGTGGAATATCCATTTAGACAAGTAACAATGTGTATAATGTATCGAAGTTTAATCTTTCCTAGAACTCTCAGGTAAATTTACAGAAATTCTCTGAAAAACCAGTTGTAAGAGGCCTTTTAATGACAATTTTAACCCTTCTTAGAACTTCAATTTAAACAAATTTACAAAATCCTTTTGAAAGATTTACAGGTTTTTAAAAATGTGTGCAGGCTTCTTGGAAGAAAGGTAAATTTATAATCTTTTACTGCTGCTAAGAAAGAAATATTGATGCATACATAATACATACATTTACCTGGAAGAATTTATTTGTTTGGACTCAAAATTTCGTTATATAGAAATTTTACTTTGTTATTTAAATTGTTTGTTTAAATGTGATTTGAAAAAATATTTCATACAAACGCAATAATTTAAACTTGTGTCTTTGGTCTCATCATCTACCTACCTATATATATCTACTTTTATTTTATTATTATTTTTATTATATGATATATTGTACTGCCTTCACTATATTTTGTTTTGTTATATTAATTATATTTTGCGTGATTTTCAGGTTAAATTGAGTAGCCCTTGGCTAGATTTCGATGAAGATCACGTAGCGAACTGTTTTATTTATTTATTGTTATTTGATTTTTCTTTATGGAAATAAAGGCGTTTATTTAGAGACACTTTTTGATGTATTTTTTCTAAAAGCGCAGTGTAGAGCACAGAAATTCGTTATATAGAGAAATTCGCTATATAGAAGTTCGTAATATGGAAGTTTGCCTGTATTTCAAATTTGGCTGCTCCTACATACAAAATGCATTATATAAAAGCTAAAAATATTAAGTTTCCTATAAAAAAGTTGGTTATTGAATGCCATGCAAGCAATATTTCCTGAGATATTATTTTGTAAAAAATGTATATTTTCGTTTACTCAGTTAATTATGTGAAAATTTTGAATTAGTGACGTAATAATAAATAATAACAATAAGAAACATGAAAGCTATAAATGAAATATTACTATTAATATAAATGGACTATTGGTTTCATAATGATCTAGGACAGCAGAGCTAATATGATGCTATTTTTTATTATTTTATCCTATGCATTTACCGATTCACACTGAAAAAAAAAAGAATAAAATAGTATTGTATTAACCTTGCTGTCCTAGACCATTATGAAATCAATAGAACATGAAACATTTTTTACAAATTACTGTAAACAATATTTATAAAAAAATTATTACAAATGATTTTCTCTAGAAAATTTGCTGAAATTTAGAATTTCAATAGAATCGGCGTTATCATGATTTTCGTCGCTGTCAGAATTTTTTCTTTATGAAGTTTCACACTGTAGGTTTACTGTAGCTGAGGAATATAGCGTCGACTATACTACCGTACTATTGGTTTCATAATGATCTAGGACAGCAAGGCTAATATGATGCTATTTTTATTATTTTATCCTATGCATTTACACTAAGAAAAATTTAAAAAGTAACATCATATTAGCCTTGCTGTCCTAGATCATTATGAAATCAATAGTACATCGCCGAGATCTGTGAAACGCATTCCAGACTAACCGTCATTCTGAATTGAAGGAGTGAGTCGTCAAGGACCACAGGTATATTCGCCATCGTGTAACTCGAATACTATCCATCTTAAAAGTATGGGTAATGGCCTATTCGAAAGGTAATAATCATGTAGAATGAGCTCTGAAACGTCCGTAAAAATTGTGGAAGTATATATTTTGTGGAAAAGATAATTAACCATGAAAATGAGTGCATAAGTGTCACAGAAACGCACTTTTCTTCGAACATACATTATCGGTCGACATTTATTGCACACCAAAGAATAATATAATACATTTTGTAGGCTTCAACTTTGTTTTGAGGTATTTTATAAGTATACCTCATAAAACCTGAGAAAATTGCAAGAGTCCCGCTAAAGGCCTTTTTCATATCAAATTTTAAAAAATACCCATTATTGTAGGGACTGTTTTCCGAAAAGTACGAGGTAAGCGCCATAAATTCTCGGCCTGATATAGAAAAAATTAACTTCGTAAAATATAATTTATTTTTCAATATAAAATATCCCCTAATGTCAATACACTTATTACAACGTGGAATTAATAATTCAATGCCCTTGTAAAAATAATCTGAAGTTTTTCCTTCAAAATGTTCAATTACAACTGCTTGCAACTCGTTCTCGTCCTTAAAACGACGTCCCCTAACGTCTTTATTTAAATTGGAAAATAAATAATAGTCACTAGGAACCATATCCGGACTGTACAGTGGATGATCCAATGCTTCAAAGCCGCATTCGCGAATGGCAGTTTGCGAAATTGCGGTAGTATGAACGGGTGCATTGTCGTGTAATAATCGAACACCTCTTGTCAATTTTCCTCCACATTTTTCACGAATATTGTTTCTCAATTTATGCAATAAAGACGCATAATATTACTGTTAACAGTTGTATTGCGTTCTTTAAAATGATTCAGTAAAATGCCGTCACAATCCCAGAATATTGTTGCCATAGCTTCTTTGTCGATAGAACGACTTTCGCCTCTTTGGGACGAGGTTCGTCGGGTCGCCGCCATTTTATCGATTCCTTTTTGGATAGAGGATCATAATACAGAACCATTGTTTCATCTCCAGTGACAATGGACTCCAAAATCGTCTTTGGGTCGTCTCCACACAAGTTTAAAAACGAGCGCGCATTCGACGCGACGTTGACGTTGAACAGCAGAAAGAAGACGCGGTACCCATCTTGCACTAATTTTATTCATACCCAAATGGTCATGAAGAATTCGAAGAATACTTGTGACGGGCCCAGCTGGCCCCCCCACTAGTTACGCCTATGCAGCTGACCCGAACAGTATATACCCAAACATAGAAATGAAGGATCCAGGTTCAACGCGTGAATATCAGCTGTGAGAACATTACGATAAGATAAGAATGTAGGCATGATATTATATTACCAGGGCTCTTAAAAAAAAGTCAGCGGCGTACGTTATGATTGTACTTTTTAACATCATGTAAATTTGTCACCGTTGGAT
Organism: Agrypnus murinus; assembly: GCA_929113105.1. Classification (NCBI taxonomy): domain Eukaryota; kingdom Metazoa; phylum Arthropoda; class Insecta; order Coleoptera; family Elateridae; genus Agrypnus; species Agrypnus murinus. The sequence goes on along the minus strand of OV816028.1, from coordinate 67,349,948 downwards.
TATGTGTTCAACCCTAATAACACCCTAATAACGAGTTATAATTAAACATTTCATTACGTTTTAAATGCCATAGGGTAATGAAGACATTTAAAGAAAAGTAATTGTAAAAATTTTAGTTATAACCCGTTAGAAGTAAAAAATAGAGAAGATAAAATCAATTTATAAAACATTCGCTTAATATGTTAATATTAATATTAATTGTGTAGTTTTACAATTTGTGAAAAATAATGTTTCTCTTTTCAAATTAATAATCATAACTACAAAAATCATAACTGGTGTTAATTTACATTTTTAAGTACATAAAACTAATACTAAATGATGCTAATCCTTTTTATGTATATATTAGGAACCGTTGTATAATAATTTACCAATTTCAATAAAACAATTAATGTATAATAATTGTTCTTATAGTATAAATTAATTTCATTTTCCCTATTTTGTACGTATATTCGATTATAATCGAATACACATTAAGCATCAACGTTAACACCTTCTTAAATAACATTTTGTGCCGCTACTGAATCATTCGAGTTCAAGTGTTGTTTCTGTTATCAGTTAAATTGCTCGAGTCGACCACGTGATCGTGGCGTGGACACGGCGTGATTTGCGATACTTTTTACAATACTTCTTCCAACCTAATCGTACTGTGACGTTGGATTGTGAGTAGCGGGTTTAAAAATCGAGGGTGAGATCGAGCCAGCGTTAGCAAATATTAAAGGTCAAATGTCGAAAAATTCGTTGTTTTGAAAAGATCTCACTTCTTATGACTCGGAGGTCAAATAAAATGCGCCTTGTATTCTACATGGAAGATAGCGCGGTAACGGATACAACGTGTACATTATACACCTTCTTTGCTGTATATCTCTCAAACTGTTCGCTGTACGTAAAAAATAAATATAACTTTTTTTTGTCGGAAATTTTATTATCTTTTGTTTCTATAATAGCCTTAAGTGACCTCCGAAAACAACGAATTTCTTGACCTTTGATCTTTAATATCTTCTAACGCCGGCGCGATCTCACCGTCGCACTCTTGATTTCTAATATGTTTTATCTTTTATTTTTATAATAGCCTTAAGTGACCTCCGAAAACAACAAATTTCTTGACCTTTGATCTTTAATATCTTCTAATGCCGGCGCGATCTTGCCCACACACTCTCGATTTTTAATATCTTGTTTAAAATGACAAACTCAAGCGATTAAAACAAAAAAAATAGTTTGGGTTTTTTGGAACAGAAGCCATATTTATGTCTAAAGTAACTGGACTATATTTCTTTTCCTCAAATCAATAGTTAAGGTCCAAGTGTACCCAGAAAAACTTGTGTTGCTTGTTTCATAAATAATTTAATAATGTAATAACTTTGGTTTTAAGTTAATACTCTTAGGAATGTTAAAAACTTGCTTACCTAACTTGTTTTAGAAAGAAAAGATTTAATTAAATTATTTCACATGTTTTACGTGAAAAATTAATTTTAGGGAAACTGTACTGTGTGTATGTGTAATCAAAGTTAACCAAAAAAATACCACTTATAGCTTATCTCAAATACTAAAGCACTTACGTCATAAATCCAGAAGTAATCAAAGACAATAATTTAGAAGTGTCAACCCATGTTTCAGTATGAAAGACAAAGACAGAAGTTATAAAAGCAGTCATCCGAGTCTACAACCCACGTGTCGTCCTTAGTATAAGGCGTTAGAAAGAGAAAACTATTTAAAGTATTTCTCAGTTTGTGATATAAATTTAATTCAGTGGCTCACATATTTTCCGAACATTGACATTTGTTTGAACGTTGTCATTCGTTTTGTGCTGTTTTTGAGGTTTCTTCGAGTTATATTGCGTTTGTGTGTTTTCATCGATTTTTGAGTTTATTTAGTTTATTTATTTAGTTTATTTTTTATTGAGTTAATATTTCCATATTTCCTCGTTGATTTTATAACCAGTACTATATTTAACCTAAAATATGCCAAGAGGAAATATCCTTCAATCTCAAGCAAGAGACTTTGTCCTCCGTTTAATAGACTATTTTGAACGGCAAAAGAATAACGGTGGACCTTTATTACCTTTGGCTGCCATACATGAGGTAAATAATCATCTTTGTTTAATATTTTGGTTACATTCTAGTTTTTACTCTTGCTGGAAACACTATTAAACGTTAAAAAGTCATTGCCCTTGTGCAACAAACTTCACAGATATATGCCAACGTGAAAGTGTACTTCCCAAGTCAAAAATTATTTTTTCCCAATTTTGCTTATTAAAATGCTCATTACTAAAGACCAGATTTCCTTGCACTAGTAAATTCATTTTGCAAATTGATAGGAATGTCAAATTTGAGGACAGCGTAAACCGTAAGCTGTTGGTTCCAGGAACTAAATTTTATAGTGCAAAATAATGCAAAATTTGATTATTTTGCAAAAAAATGCAAATTTCATTTAATTTGCAAAATTAAACGAATTACCGATAAAAAATAACAATAAGGAACTTATCAACGGTTTGGCAACAAAAACAAATTTCAGCTGATGTTGCAAGAATACGACCTAAGCATTTCCGAGAAAACGTGACTGATTTTCGAGCTGCTGCTGCACTTTGCGCCTCGCGTTATTAGAGTACGGTCAATTTTGTTTTGTTTTGTGGTGTCCTTACTCCTCAGCCTACCAAAAATGCCTAAAACTCCGAGTTCTTTGAGTGCGCTGATGCGACAATGGATTGCACCATACAATAAAGAATTGGAAATATTTTCATGTACCGGAAAAACTGTTACTTGCTTAGTTTGTGTAAAGGTTATTGCGTGCCAAAAAAAGTTTCAGGTGGACTCTCATGCCAATGCAGGTAAGAAGTATTTTGTCTTTTAATTTAGATTAATGCAATTAACCATCCAATTTGCATTAGGGAGCCATGTTGCTGCTGTTGAGAAATATAAAAACAGCAGATTAAAGCAAAGTAAAATTACTGACTTAATGGCTTCTGCAGAAACTTCCCAGGCAAATAAAACTGAATTTTACAAAGACCTTTGTGACGCATTTGTTAGTGCCGATATTCCATTATATAAACTTGAAAATGTTAAATTAAAATCATTTCTGGAAAAGTATATGGGGAAACATATACCGAATGAAAGTACACTACGTAAAAATTATATTCCACAACTGTACAAAGAAGCTATGGATAAAATCAGAGCATTAATCGGTGAGAATCTAGTGTACATAATCGTAGACGAAACAACAGACGCTAGAGGAAGGGCTATAGCAAATTTAATAATTGGAAACATGCTGGCTACTCAAGCTGGAAGCCCATACTTAATTGCATCAACTGAGTTAGAGAAATGTAATGCTGAAAATATTTGTAGATTTGTTAATGATACCTTAAACGTATTCTATCAAGGAAGGCGTTATTCGGATAGAGTTGTCCTTTTTGTATCAGATGCAGCTCCTTACATGGTTCGTGCTGGTAAGAATTTATTCGACGTTTTAGGCGTTACCGTACCTAATTTTTTTTTTCAAGGAAACAATCTGAAATGCATTTTTAATTCGATGATCCATGTAACATGTGTGGCCCATGGTCTTAACCGCATCTGTGAAAAATTCCGGGAAATGTTTCCGAATGTTAATACATTAATTAGCTGTGCTCGTAAAATATTTTTAAAGGCTCCTGCAAGGGTTCAAATATATAAAGACATCATGGGGTGTCCTCTTCCACCAGACGTTATAGTCACAAGATGGGGCACCTGGTTAGCAGCAGCAAAATTTTTTGCAGAGAACTTTGAAAAGTTTTCTGAAGTGATTGAGACGTTAGAAAATGATTCTGTGCATGTAGCAAAGATAAAGAAACTGTTAGCGGAGGCCAAAAATGTTCCTGCTGATTTAGCTTTTCTGAAGTCATATGGAGTTCCACTTATTGATGCCATAAAAAAATTAGAAAACAGAGGCTTGTCATTGAATGATCAGCTGGAGGTTATTGAAAATGTATCGAATATAATAGATAAAATCCCAGGGGAAAGAGGTACCACCTTAAAAGAAAAACAAGAACAGTATTTGGAAAAAACCCAGGATACGTTAAATTAAAATTAATAAACGAAGCAGTTGTAAATGGTGTGGTTTCAAATACAATAGATGACGTAGTGAAAGATCCAAATTTATTAGCTAGTTATACATTTGCTCCACTGACCAGTACGGATATCGAAAGAAGTTTTTCTACATATAAACGTTTGTTGAGCGATAGACGTCACAATTTTACAGTAGAGCATCTTGAAATGCATATTATTGTTAATTATAACTCCTTAATCTTTGAAAAAAATTAATAAATAATAATTATTAATGAGTTAATGACAATAAAATTTAGTTTTATGAACTGGTTTTTAATGCAAAAAAATGCAAAATGTCTAGCTATTATTGCAAAATATTATATATTTTTAATGCAAATAATCCGGTCTTTACTCATTACATATATTGAATTTTATTATTAAAACAACATTTTAATGATAAAGGTGGATAAAATTAATTGAAACAGTGAATAAAATGTTTCTAGCAACACTTTATTCACACTGCTATTGACAACACGAATAAAGTAAAAAAAAATAAACGTCGCACTACCTTTGAAATTTTCGTTGCTAGGATCGCTTGTTTCATGTCTCATGTGACATTTCACGTAAATTCTTCAATTTGCCGATTTCAAGTCCGAAATTGTGTTTGAAATGGCAAATAACCAGGAAGAAAGCATACCAGAAGATGTTCTGAAGGAAGCTGCGATTGCAGTATCCAATTTATTGCCAGAAAAATCTAAATTAGTTTACGAAAAGGAGTACAAAACATTTTGTGACTGGAAGACAATAAAAACTGTGAAAACTGTTAACGAGGAAATACTGCTAGCATATTTCTTAGAAAAATCACAGAAAGTAAAGGTGTCCACCTTATGGTCTCATTACTCGATGCTCAAAGCAACGCTATCCATAAATGAAAATATTGATATTTCCAAGTAAGTAAACTTAATTATTCTAAATTTCATTTAATTATTTTGGAGTTTTGCAGGTTTTCAAGGCTCATCGCTTTTATAAAAAGACAATCTTCAGGTTACAAACCAAAAAAGTCTAGAACTTTTGAAAAAAGTAATTTCTACCAATTTTTATCCGAGGCTCCTAATGAAATGTATCTATGTATGAAGGTAAGAGTCTCTATAAATCATCCTTGAAATACGTTTCCTAATTTTCATTCTTTATAGGTAGTATTAATTATGGGTATAGCTGGCGGATGTAGAATTGACGAACTACATAAAATTCGAGTTGATGATATTGATGAGAAAGAGTCTGTTTTAATAATTTCGCTTCCGGACACTAAAACAAATAAGAGCCGCAAATTTACAATTATCAATGAAAACTGTCGAGTTGATTTGATAGAAATTTACAAGAAGTACAAAAATTTACGTCCACAAAACGTACCACACAGAAAGTTTTTTCTCTGTTATCGTAATCAAAAGTGCACAATACAACCTATCGGTATCAACACTTTTGCAAAAATACCTCAAATGATAGCAAAATATCTAAAGTTACCAAATCCTGATCTTTATACCGGGCACTGTTTCCGAAGAACTTCCGCAAATTTACTAGCCAATGCAGGAGCTGACTTATTAACTATAAAAAGGCACGGAGGCTGGAAGTCCTCTACAGTAGCTGAACAGTATATCGACGAATCAATTGCACAAAAAATATCCACGTCAAGAAAAATTTTGACAAATGTAAATCCAAATGAAAGGCCTGGAACTTCCACTGCACTTGACCCTGACGAAAGTAGAGTCAACTTAACTTCCACTGTACTTGACTCTGACGAAAATAGAGTCAACTTTCCTGGTTTAAGAATTCATCAAATTAATAATAGTACAATTAACATTTATGTAAATAAATTACCTAATCAATAATTTTTTTTTTAATTCTGCAAAATTGGAAAAAATCTTGTATGATACACGTGAATAAAGAACATTTTATCCACTCAAAAACATTATCGCACTCGGCTTGCGCCTCGTGCACTAAACAATTTTTCGTGGATAAAATTTGTCTTTATTCACTTATACCATAAATAGCTAATTTATGTGATTTTATAGTGTTTACAAGTGATTTTATACTGTATAATAGTGTTTCCAACAAGAGTAATAAAGTGGAAGATTCCATATTTTTATAAATTATCGCAAGCATTTTAACGTGTTTCCAATGCGTTGGACATTTCTTTGAGAAGCGTTTATAAGATAAAGGAGGAAGGGAGATTACTTGAAGGCACCGATGAAAGGTTGAAAAGTCCCGGTAAATCAAGAAATTACCAAAAGAAAAAGACCGAAGATTTGTCGGAAGTTGCTAAGTCTCATATTGGGAATACGATATACTATATGTACGAACATCGTAAGTACATAACTATTCTCTTAAGTTTAATAAACATATTCATTTGTACAATTCCTTCCAGGTCAACATGTTACACTAAATTTCACTTCAGGGTCACTTTGAACGCGAAGGCACTATCAACATCAGCAGAGCATCACTGCATCGTGTTCTTCCACGTATCGGGTTCTCGTTTAAGAAGGACAATAACCGTCGAGCACTCATGGAAAAGCCAAGCATTATTTCTCTGCGATTGACATTTCTGCGGTAATACAGACAAAATGCAACATCTTCCTTCAAACGACAAGTTGTCTTCTTGAACGAGACATGGATATTTGCTAAAGGAGCGAAGAAACGGTCTTGGTAGGACACGTCCGTGCACAGCGTTAGAAAAAAAGATGCCTCTGAAGGAAAAAGTTTCATTGTTTTACATGCTGGCCATTCGGGAGGATTTGTGCCTAATGCGTCTTTGATTTTCGGAACAAAGTCTAAGCTTGCCGACTATCACGGTGATATGTATTCTAGAATTTTCATGAAATGGCTGAAGGAAAAACTTGTTCCAAACCTTGAAGAACCATCTATCGTCGTTATGGATAATGCTGCATACCATACCGTATTAGTCGAGAAGCAACCACCTACAGCATGGACTAAGTCGGCAATTAAAGAATGCCTTCAAGCAAATCACATTCCCTTCGATCCACATCTTTTTAAGCAAGAGTTGCTTGATCTCGCTAAGCTGCACGCACTGAGATACCAGGCTGATGAATTTTTGAAGGAGCACGGCCATAAAGTTATGCGCCTACCACCATACCATTGTCAGTTCAACGCAATCGAACTGGCGTGGGCTCGCGCAGAATCATATTACGATGCTCATATCGGTAAGAGCTCAGTTCGGTGACGATAAAGTACTCGCTATGTGGGATAAGGCTTTGGCACTCTGCGCAACAGAAGAATGAGCGAAATACATCCGGCACACCGAAGAAGTGATCGAATCGTGGACGAATCGGCAGAACCTTATCGACGAAGTTCCCGAGCTCATTATTGCAGTCGGCAATAGAGATAGTTCTGATGAATTAAAATCTTCAGACGACAATACTTGAAACAATCCAGAAGATTGCCAACATGTCGACAGTACCATGTACAATAATTGCTTTGGAACAAAGTTATTTTAAAAAAATTATTTTGTTTATAATTTATTTTTCACTCATTTATCGAGTATATTAATTGCAATATTTGAATAAACAATTATAAGTAAGTTTATGGCTTGTTTATGAATTTTATTTTTAAATGATATTATTATAGAAAGATCGTGGACCTAATAACCAACCTGCTTGGGACGCCATGGAGACCGTTGTTGATTAGAGAATGAAACACGCGCATATGGCGTAACTGCTTTTGTGTTTGAGATAAACTATATATGTCATAGTATTTGAACTATTTCCCCAAAATTTTAAGAAAATCTTATGTCTAGGGACTAAAAAAACAGGTGTTTTTGGCAATAATTTAGACACTATACACACAATTTTCTTAAAATTTTGGGAAAGTAGTTCAAATACTAGTTATGAGACTTAAGTGGTATTTCTTTGGTTAACTTTAAATGTACAGTTTCTCTAAAATTAATTTTTCACGTAAAAAAATTTAAATAATTTAATTAATAAACATCGTTTTTAAGACAAGTTAGGTAAGCAAGTTTTAACATTCCTATGGCCTGTTTCACAAAGCTTGATTAAGTTCTGATTAACTTAATTGTCATTAAATTTGAAATTCAGAAATTTCATTGGCTGAGATTTAACAGACCTTGAATTTTATCCAATTATATTTCTGGATTTCAAATTTAATCATAATTAAGTTAATCAGACTTTAATCAAGCTTTGTGAAACCGGGTACTAGAGTATTAATTTAAAAGCAAAGTTATCACATTATTATATTATTTATGGAAAAAACAACGATTATTGATCATATGGTTAAGATTTATGCACCGTATTGGGGTATCTAAATGGCCTCTTCGTAATGATTTTTTTTTTAAATTTGGTATAGTTATTTACAATATAAGTAAGACCACTGCGATTTTGTTTAGAACTTTTGAATGTACCGTTAAATGTTTTTTGGGTACACTTTTACCAACGCCGCTAAATTAGTTGTTACAGATTGAAGTTTATTAGATATTTAGTAAATATGCTTTTATGCAATTTTTGAGAGTATGGTCATTAACGGCATTGACCGGTATACTACATTGACCGTAACATATTATACTATAGATCATTCGGTCAAGCAGAGGTCTTACGTCATCATCTGTTACCAACGTAAATTCGCAATACTTTTACACCTAAGAAATGTATTTTTTGTTGGTATTGCGATTACTACGTTTATTTGCATCTTCCAAACGAAAACAATTGTCCATTGTTGTATCAATGCAAATATTTTGTCATCTTGGCAAGTTGAAACGTCAGAGAGCTTATTAGACAGCTAATATTTTATTTATATACAATATAATATTTTTTATTCACAATCGATACATAATGTGTTTATTACTGATGTTTAAAAAGTTAGAAAGTAGTTTATTATACACCATAGTCAATAATAAGTTCTCTTGGTTAGTAATGAGTTCTCTTGGTTAGTAATATCCATTACTTACCTTTTGCTCGTTCTAAATATTCTCAACAGATGGCAGAAGTTTTCGTATCTATCTTTACTTTTAGCAGGTAACAAACAGTCAATCACTGTTAGTAGCAACTTCTAGCAATTCCGGTGCTGTGCAACTTACATCAGTTTCACTATCAGACATTTTAAATCGTGTAAATTGCAATTAGGAGCAATGTAATTAAATATGGTTTAGTAGTGACACGAATTTACTTTGACAATTGTTGCAGCAATTGTCATTTTATCGCCACCTGAATAAAAACGCTGGTGTTGTGTTTTACATATATCAAGTATAAGGTATCAATGTAAGAACATAATTATGTACGATTGTGAATAAAATAGTATACATACCTCTGCGGGAAGACATTACCCGTCGAGCAACTGCTCTCCGCGTAATATTCTACTTCCCGCCTCGGTAAGTAATCTACTATTACCTTGTTCTTTTACCATGCCAAAACCATTTAGTTTGCAATCGAAAAACTTCACAGCCTTTTTAATTGATTATTTTCGGAAAGAGCGTGATAATTCTGGATCTTTATTACGTTTAACTTCAGTACGAGAAGGGAGCCTTAAAATAGAATATTTTTAAATATACAGTTCGTTTTATGATCTGTTTCTAAAAAGTAATTTGTAAAGGGTAGCTAGGCTTTGGGTATCGGCAAAAGTGCCGTTTGCAAGGTACCTGCAATTATTAAAAGCGGCAACCTTCTTAGTGATTCGAAGATCCTGCTAGAAATAGGAAAAGGAGAATTACTGACTTAGACAGTAACCAAAGATTCGCATTACGAGATGCAATATATGACATGTTTGAAAAGAGTCAGTATCCTTCATTAATTCTACTCATGTAACAATATGTTACTCACCTTTACAAAATTTTTGCTTCTAGAAATACCGGTTAATTTGGATTCAATTTTAAAATATGTAGGCATATAATATTACAATAATTATTACAAGCCTCGAAATACCTTTTAGGAATTATACCATATTGTTTTACGTTGTTTAAATATATAAGAAGAGACCAAACAAATTTAGAAGGTATTAAAGTGGACCAATGAAGAAAACGATTTTGCTTTAATAAAGAAAGTTAGGTTAGTTGTTAGTTAATAATTGGGTTTTCTATGGCTGATATATATTAAAGTTTGTAAGAGAGAAATTAAACAAATTTCAATTAAGAATTTTATTTTCTTTGCGAGATATCAATCTCATGTTTATTAAGTTGTAACTACATAGCTAAAATACGCACCATTTCACAAACGCTCCTAACCTAACCTAATATTGAAAATGAAATGTCAGAAATTATTGGCATTTTCATCTTAACATGTTTACAAAGTAAGTCACGTGACTAATGACGTAAGCCCTCTGGTTGACTGAATGGTCTTTTTTTATACATCATTTTCTGATGATCTTTGTAAGATCGCAATTTTTTCACGCACCTTATTTTGTTTCTTATAATTTTTTGTGGCATGCGAAATTCACGTAATTTTCATATAATGTTGCTACTTGGATTGGCATCAGATGTCGAAATTCAAGAAGACTACATATACAATACATATTGTTAACTCTAAAAATGTATCTAAATTTGTTTTTCTTCAAACGTCAATGAAATGTGACATTATAATGCTGGATTGACAAAGCTAAAATGTCACTTCGTTGCCATGGTCCGTAAATCACTTTGCTGTCGCTCACAAGCGGCAGATAATCAATCACTTTATTGACGATCACGAGCGGCAGATTATATATCTGTCGGTTAAGAGCAGGGGATACAATAAATTAACTAGTTGACCTCAAATTTTAATTTTGCCATTGAAAGCTGCAATTAGCAAGTACGTTTTAATCAGGAAATTGGTTAATAATTACAAAACATACTTACGATTTTTTTCCAAATTTAATTTTTATGACAGAAGAACTTTATGGAAACTTGTTCACAACTTTGTTTATAGTGAAACCCTAGTAACGCTCTCCAAATCTAATTTATTATAAAATCGTGTAGCTCATTCTCTAAATAATTAAAATAATTCATTAATTTCAATATTCATTAAATATCTTCCTATTGTCGACATTTGAAGAAAAAATAGTATAAATTATGCAGAGCTTAAGTGACTTTATGCGGCTCATCTATAGTTGCTGGACTCGCTGACGCTCATCCATCAAACCAACAGATTCGTCACATAAAGTCTTGCGACAGCTCTTTATAATATAATGTACTATTTTCCTGATCTAGATTTTAATTAGTGATGCTATTTTCCTCATAGTCTTAAAATACAAATTTTTAGTTGAAAAATATATCATTTTTCAATATACATACGTGATACATTCCACGCCGATTCGACCAAAGTTGGCGGTGTACCCTCATAGATTTTTTTTAATATTTTGTTCACGTAATACCCTTTCCAAGCCTTATATAAGATTCAAATATTATTGCCACAAATACGCCGTTCGCGAGATATAGAGGTTTATTTTTTCCAGTTTTAAACGTACATGCGCCTACATTTAAATGCTATTTACTCAGCAGGGTTTTTTTTGCATTTGAAAGAGAATGAAATGGACTATCTACGGGAATTTTTGTTCGTTTTTCTAACATATGTAACATAGTATATTATCCGAATTTTTAACAAATTTTGTAAATATACGTAGAATAGAATCAAATAATGTTTGTTTAATTGTTATGTATTAAAACAATTATTTTTCCAAAAATTCCCCCCTCTCCCAAATAATTCTCCGGATCCGCCCCTGATTATATGATAATACAACGAATAGGGAAGACGCATATGTCGTCAATTGAGGAGATTCTTGCATTTTCATAAACCTCATTACTAAATTAGTTAGAATATCAGTAATAAATGCATTAAACAATTACCAATTTTAAGTAATTAATTTTTGAAAACCTTGAAAATTTAAATAAATTTAAAATGCAATACTGGTGTCCTCTAATGGATGAAACTTTGTTACCTCTTACAGTTCCAAAGACGACCCACTGTTGGTGCTAATGAAACAGTTAAGAGTCCTGTATTACCCGTAAGTTTGAAAATTCTTTTATTTTCAAGTTCAAATATCGTCTACTTATTAAGGAGTAATTAATATAATAATGTACGTTATGCTGTTGTGTAATTAACTAACATAATTAAAGTGGTGTTAAATATTTCTGGTAATATTAATTCAAAATTCAGTTTATTGGTTTTCATCAGCGCCATCTAACGTTGAGTAGATCGTCAATATTGCTTCTTCACATTCACAGCGGTACCTACTTTTTTACATCAAATAGCTTTGAGGGAAGTTGCTCAAGGCCAAATTCGGTTTTAAATGAGGAGAATTTTTAAATTTAATTTTTTCAAATAAATTGAGGGTTTTTAGAAATTCCGCTTATCTGGAAATATTTTTCTAACCAAAATGAACGAATACAAAAATTAAAAAAAATACGTGCGTCTTCCCTATTACCTATAATTATTACTACTTTTGCTTTAAGAAATCAAACTAGAAACAATCATTTGAAAATGAATAAGAATTTCGATACCAACAGGAAGTGTAGAATGGAACTTTAGAGTTCCAGGAAGCTTTCTGGAGCTGATAAATCGCTGGTTCGAAAATCCTTCATGTGGTTCAAATTCAATTATAATTTTTAGCAAAACCTACCTTTTTTTTAATATTATGTTTATCAATATTTGGTTGATCTTTCGTTACGCAAAAGTTGTAGCGAAAACATTTTATTCGCACGACTGTAGAAGAAAATTCATAACTTCTGATTCCATAGAGATACCAAATTGAAATTTTAACGCAATTATAAGAACATTGCATACAATAGTCGTAATTTTTTTGAAAAAAATTAATGGAAGCGATTTTGAGAAAAGTCAAAATTTGTTAAAAACTCAGATAATATACTATGTTACAAATGTTGGAAAAACGAACAAAAAATACCGTAGATTTCCATCCAGAAATCCATTTCATTCCCTTTCAAATTCAAAAAAAACCCGACCTTCCTAACTAATACGAAAGCTGAGTAAAATAGCATTTGAATATAGGCATGTACGTTTAAAACTGAAAAAAATAAACCTCTATATCTCGCGAACGGTGTATTTATGAGCAATAATATTTGAGCTTTATATAAGGCTTGAAAAGGGTATTAAGTGAACAAAATATAAAAAAAATCTATGAGGGTACCGCGCCAACTTTGGTCGAATTGGCGTGGAATGTTTTACGTACATATGAAAAACCAAAAACACCTATGCCAAAATTATCAAGTAAATAATTTTTTATGACTGCTTTTTAAGTATTCTTGATTGCAGGATGACCCAAATATGAACCGGAATAGTCGAACAATTGATTTTTAATTAAATAAATCAGTTATGACACTAGTAGCAAATGTATTATTATATTTCAAGACTTTGCTGAAGTAAGGTTTAATTTCAGAGCTCGTGATCAATTTCAGTCTAAAAAAAGTAAATTAATTGATGTGTTTTGACTTATTGAAAGTAAGATTATATTAACAGTTAATTATTTCTCTCAAGTAGAGACTGGATAGATATGTAAAGATTAATTAGTAGCGAAGTGAACGAATTTTATGCTATTGGTTGTGTTCGAATGTATTATCCTTATTTTGAAACAACAAAATAAAAATGTTTGCGAAAACACTTTTATGTAATCAACTATACTTATTAATATTAAATGTGCTCTTATAAATGCTTAACTCTTTCAAAATAATGTTAAAAACAGTAATATTCCTATGAATTGTTTTTATTTTTCAGGAAGATTTCAAATGAAGTTGTCCCTCCCGGATCTCCCGGCATCTTCCGACAGAAATCGTTAAACTCATGTGATCGTCCACTATCACTCAGTGGATATGCAAGGGCTGCTCGACAATCGATCGGTAATATCGGTAACATATTAACACGAAAAATGGCGGCTTCGTCATCGCAACCAAATCTTCCTTGGCCAAATTCCAAGGATGATTATGAATTGCGGCAAGTTATTGGTGAGTATTATTTAAAATAATAATCTCTGTATATGCCTACATTAACCAATATCGAATTCTTAGATGATCAATCTACCTTTGAGTACATATAAGTGATTTTTTATAAGCTTTTAGGTTATGGTCTTATTTGGAGAAAATATTCCGGCCTTATTTTATTTTTTCCTAGCTATATTTTATTGTAATTTAACCGGTTCTGATGTTAAGATAGAAGAAAAAATCCTACCAAGCAACTTTGAAATGGAACTAAGTGTTTTAACTAGAGTTATAGCTGTTTTTCTGGGGTGTGTCATATGGGTACAATATAATTGATGTCATGTTGATATCAGTTTGTAGGGCAACAAATTATTGGATTGACCCGCCTCTAATAAGGTTAATTGAAGAAGCCATAAATTTGTAAACAATTCGAACTTGGCATAGACACATGTTAAATATCTTAACAAGTTTAATGTGAAGAAGAATAAATTAGTACAAATTATGAACCTGATAATTGGTGGTTGCGAATCTGAGGAACCTAGAGCAAAAGAAATGCAATGACAAATATTTGATGCTTAGAATATCAAAGTTTTTATAGAGAGAGCACTGAAAAAGAGTAAAAGATTGTATTAAAGGACATTTCAAACACTAAGTTGTAGTTCAAATTTTACTTAAAAAGTAACTCAAAAAGTTTTTAGACCTACAAAGTATGTGCTTTTAAATGAACTGGATCTATAAAACAAATAGTTTTTATCAGTGGTGTCATTAAGAAATTTCAATTTTATATTAAGCTGTGAAAGTAGCATTACTTTTATTTGTTTCATTTGATAAATTGTCGTATTTGAGAAGCTTCTTTTCTCTGAATAGTCTGAATAATTTTCAATTATTAGTTAGCCCATACAATTGTAAAAATTATGTATCCAACTAATAAAAGCAAAAGCAACAAAATTTATTCAAAGTTTCACTAAAAACGTTAAGTTACTCTCATATTTCTTTGCCTGTAGGAAGAATAATGCAAAGTTGAAATTACAGCATTCAATGTAAAACTATTGATCGTCTCACGTTGAGACTACAGTGTATGTTTTTATGGACAACGGGGTTGCCAAACATCTTGCAAGCAACTTTTAAAAACACTTTCTAAATATTGTAGTTGTAACTGCATAAATCTTTATAATCCCTATTGTTCGAGCAAGTTATATTGCAGGTAGTCACTTCTTCTGACAGCGGTAGTAAAACAAAATTTCAAAATTTGCTGCTGTTCATGTAGTGCGCATATAAAGTCTGGAACTATCGAAATAAATCTTTTATTAAATATTTTTGAGAAAAATTCTTGAACATGTCGATTTTTATCTTAAAGGAGACCTATTTTAGTGTAATCGTTATTTGTAGATCGTCTTTTGTTTCCGAGTTATGACGATAACGAAATTTTTTTAAATGGAAACCCTAAGTTTTTATGATGGATTTGGAAAGATAATGTAATGCTAAGATCAAATATGCTAAAAAAGTATGATACTGTATTAAGAAATTTCCGAGAAAATTGCTTTTAAAGTTTTGAAACAAAAATTAAAAAACAATCGAGAGTTCCAAGTTTTAATAAAAAAAAGAATTCTTTGAAGAACTGTCATAAGTCTAACGCTAAGTCACTTGTTACATGGATACTTGATTTTTTTATTAAGAAAATTAAACTCTTGATTGTTCAAAGTTCAAATCAAGAGTTCAAATATTTTGATAAAAAATCAAGTACTCATGTAACAATTGACTTATCGTTAAATTTATGACAGTTCTTAAAAGAATTTTTATTAATTTTTAAGAATTTTTTTATTAAAACTTGGAACTCTTGATTGTTTTTTAATTTTTGTTTTCTTCTTTTTCTAGACCGAGGGGTCAACCACTCTTCCAAAAAATGTACAGTTGCAATCATTCGCTAAGGAACGATGACAAAATTATAACCGCTGATTTTTTAGTTTTTTGTACACTGTAAATGAAAATTAATTACGAGTCCATTGTTTCGATTGTTCTTTTGTCTCGGGTGTGAAATGATGGACCCATGTTTCATCCATTGTTACGAAACGGCGCAAAAATTCTGCTTTGTTGCTGTGAAACTTCGCTAAACACTCAATTGAAACATTTTCACGACACTGTTTTTGTTCGAGTGTGAGCAAACGCAGCACCCATCTTGCACACAGCTTTCTTATGTCCAAATTTTCAGATAATATGCGATGTACCGCACTTTTTGAAATGCCCGTAATGTCTGCTAGCTCGCGCACTTTCAGTCGACGATCATCAAGTACCGCTTTGTGGATTTTCTTCACCATTTCTGGAGTCGTCACCTCATTTGGTCGACCACTGCGATGCTCGTCTTGGCAGCTCGTACGGCCTCGTTTAAACTCAGCTACCCAAAATTTAACTGTTGTAAACGAAGGAGCAGACTCACCCAGAGTAGAATCCAGTTCAGCTTTTATATTGGTTGGGCTGAGGCCTTTCAAACAAAAGTATTGTATCACATAACGATGGCCAATTTTCTCCATTTTTAGAAATTCACTGACAACGTTCACTATTGATGGCTGCCAAACAAATACTGAACAACGTGGCGCTTTCAAACTTGAAACATATGCTTTATAGACTGCGTACTTTCCAATACAGTGATATTTTCAAACAACTACCGCCACCTCTTGGTCAGGTCGGGTACTTCTGGGACCACCCTCGTATATGGCATTCAAGAACATTTCATTTAATTTTAATTGCCTAGTTCATAAATCAGGTCGAGTTACAGCGTACATTGTACAAAAAACTGAAAAATCAGCGGTTATAATTTTGTCATCGTTCCTTAGCAAATGATCGCAACTATACATGTATTGCCGAAATCCAAGATTGCCTTCACAATCTCTATGATTTCCAAGGATTGCCTTTACAATCTCTACGATTTCCAAGGATTGCTTTCGCAACACCTATGATTTCTGTGGACTGCGAGGTGATTTCTAAATTGCGAGTTTTTTCTTTATTGACATGTGAATGTTTGAAAATTGATTTTCACGATGACACCACCTCTACAGGGTGGCCAGCAAGAGCGATACTTTTAAATTCAAGGTTTTTTTCCCGGTTTTCCAGGTCGTAAAATATCATTTTTGCCGGTTTTTTCCTTCAATAATTTATGCATAGGTACCCACATTGATGATCAAACTATTTGTTTAGAATTAATAATAACGGAACATAGAACTTCACTTGAAGCCTTTTTTTATTGCCGGAAGAGTCTAGATAACCCAATAACGTATAATAAATAGTATATTAAAAAATTTGTTTCATAAGACACGTTTTGACACTTTATTTTGCGTCTATAATAAAGCTGTTAAAGCACCCAAAACAGTGCGTTAATAGCTCATTTGAGTGCTTTGATAGCATTGAAAAAAAACAGAAAATTGACAAAAAACTTCACTCTATAAATTTGAATTTTTAAATGTCACATCAGTGTTGCAAACTACCACAAAAGTCCCTAAATTTTGAAATTGTAATTTTTTTTATTTAAAAAAGATATAAAAGGCGCAAAATAGAAAAAAATAGTATAAAAAACTCGTTCCATAAGTCATTATTGTACTCTATTTTAGTACTATTTTAGCGCACGAGCCCAGCTCTCATGTCCAAATGTTGATGTAAGATGCAATGTACACAGTCGTATGAAATGCTTACTTTCTCTGCTATCTCTCTCAACTTTATTCGGCGATCCTTCATCACGATTTCATAGACTTTTTCAATTGTTTCTTCAGCGGTAGCTGTTTTTGGTCTGCCAGAACATGGTGCATCTCTATGCTAGTTCTACCAAGTTTAAATTCAGTAACCCAGTTTGCACCTGTTGCATACAAAGGCGAAGTTCAATCCAAGCGATTCGCGAAGGCGACTCCAATCCGTTTGAAAATTAGACAACAGTTGTACGAACAATGGCGCTTTCAAAACAAGTGATCAGCACGCGCGCATAACGTCATCTTGTGGTTCATTCTAGAAACATTCCAATCTATCCTCGTACTTACTCTTTGAAATTAAATGTGGCATTTCCTGGAGAACATGAATTTTCTGAAAAAGTGCGAGAGGTTGTTCAATTGTTCAAAAATAATAAGTGGGTACTTTTAAACATCTGCACTTAATACATTTTAAAAACAATTACTCGCAAAGATATAATTCACTCTTCACTGCCTTCTACATAGATAGGCCAGAATTTTATAAACAACACTTATTTCAATTTAGACTTTCGTTTCGAAGATAGGGCAATGTAAACTGCAGATTTATTAAAATTGAAACGGATTTTGAGGCAGTTCGAATTGAGATATGCACTTGTTTGTAGTTTGTAGGTTTTACTAAGGATCTATAAACTGCTAGTTGATGTACTTGGTGGTGACAGGATTCATTTGGCATGGTTATGTCCGTATGTGTTGGTTTTCTTTATATAGAAAATTCAAATAGATGGTACTTGTTAATCTTAATAGTTTTCCAAAAAGTTAATAGCCCTGTTTTGTTCTGTTTCTAATGTAAAATTTATGTTTTAGTGGAAACTATTAATAAGAACTAAAAATTCATTGATAACTAGAAAAGAACTGTCAAAACAAGCTAAAATCTCATCAATTAGAAGTTTCACAAATTTATTATAATCTACCTGACAATTGTTTCGACATGTTGTTTGTTTACAAACAAACAACATGTCGAAACAATTGTCAGGTAGATTATAATAAATTTGTGAAACTTCTAATTATTATCAGTTTCATTTATTCATATATTAAACTTTTTTTCAATAAAAGGACCCCGCAGTTTTTGATAGGGAAATGGCTTTCAGTCAATCTCGCTGAAACCAACGGGAAAATATACCCTGTGTCATGCCGATCAAAAGTCCCCATGGTCGCAATAGCCGAGGATTTCAAAATCTCGCGCAAAAAGCTGTTCTGTGCCTAATACTGCAACAATCGGAAAAATCGGTGTATACTCATATATCGCATATCCATGTAGCAAGATTCATTAATATATGAATAGACATCAGGAATATAGCGATATATATATACAGGGTGTCCTGTTTAACAGTCTACACTCAATCATTCGGACTGGCTTCTGGCTAAAGCAATGAAATTTAAAGAACTTTGCATAATTCGACCTCTAGTTTACGAAATCAGTGCTAGAACCTATCTTGGTACTTTTGCTGGTACGGGATATGACGTCATCGGGATTTTTTTTAATGGTACCATTAGGTTTTAAATATGAAAATCGATAGCAAATGTGATTCTGAATATAAGAGTATTGAGGTAATACAGGCCTAAAATGCAGAATAACGGAGCTAGAACCACTTAACGGGTTCTGTCCTGTTTAACAGTCTACACTCAATCATTCGGACTGGCTTCTGGCTAAAGCAATGAAATTAAAAGAACTTTGCATAATTCGACCTCTAGTTTATGAAATCAGTGTTAGAACCCATCTTGCTACTTTTGCTGGTACCGGATACGACGTCATCGGGATTTTTTTAAATGGTACCATTAGGTTTTAAATATGCAAATCGATAGAAAATGTGATTCTGAATACAAAAGTATTAAGGTAATACAGGTCTAAAATGCATAATAACGGAGCTAGAGCCACTTAACGGGTTCTGTCCTGTTTAACAGTCTACACTCAATCATTTGAACTGGCTTCTGGCTAAAGCAATGAAATTAAAAAACTTTGCATAATTCGACCTCTAGTTTACGAAATCAGTGTTAGAACCCATCTTGGAACTTTTGCTTGTACCGGATATGACGTCATCGGGATTTTATAAAATGGAATCATGTTTTAAAACATACAAACAAACAGGAAAACAGTGTTAGAAAACTTTTTAGTGCTTATGAGATATCACAAGTATTCTGTGGTCAATGATTAAATATCAGCAACTCTATATTTTTATACGTTGCGGTCTAGATGGTAATAACCGTTCTTGTTGCTGTACATGTGTTAAGAAATTAATAAGGAAATAAAGATTTTTTGGTAATGGGTCTGCTGTTACCTATTGAATAAGTACCATTTTTGTATCTAATACAGGTAAGTCGAACATCTCCTCTACTGGAAATCTAAATCTCAACATTAGGATATTAAAGAGATTAGTTTGGTTATTATCATTTTGATTCTAAAATTAAAAGCGCATTTGTTTGATGAATGCTATAACATCAGCGATTGAGTTAAGTGGTAGTGGCAGATATTATCTGGTGACATAAGGTGGAATCGTATATGAGAAAGTTCAATTTATTAAAAGTCGTTATAGCGGTTTGGTAACAATGTTCCATTATTCGCTAATAGTCCAGTCAAATCCAGTCAACAAATAGCGGAAAGTTGAGGGTAAGTCCTTCCTTGTGGGTTGTCAAATAACCTCCTGAAAGTCAACAAAATGTAGGGGTCGAAGAGATAATAAACCACGCTCCCTAACGGTTTTTGTCATTTTTTTCGAAACTATCAGAAGGAATTTAGGTAAAATAAAGTTTATTTAAATCCCTACCAAAAATTCTCAAATGCTTTTTCGTACCTCGCCTTCTTTTTGTGTTATCGCAGAAAGAAAATATGTCATACATGGACCCCATAAGCACTAAGAAGTTTTCTAACAGTATTCCTAAGCTCTAGATGTAACTACACTACTCCTGTCAACTCCATTGCTATAGCTAGAAGCCAGTTCGACTGATTGAGTGTAGACTGTTAAACAGGACATCCCGTTAAGGGGCTCTAGCTCCGTTATTATGCATTTTAGACTTTTATTACCTTCATACTTTTGTATTCAGAATCACATTTGCTATCGATTTTCATATTTAAAACCTAATGGTACCATGTAAAAAAATCTCGATGACGTCATATCCGGTACCAGAAAACGTTCCAAAATGGGTTCTAACACTGATTTCATAAACTAGAGGTCAAATTATGCAAAGTTCTTTTAATTTCATTGCTGTAGCCAGAAGCCAGTCCGAATGATTGAGTGTAGACTGTTAAACAGGACACCCTGTATATATATATCGATATATTCCTGATGTCTATGCATATATTAATGAATCTTGCTACATGGATATGCGATATATGAGTATACACCGATTTTTCCGATTGTTGCAGTATTAGGCACAGAACAGCTTTTTGCGCGAGATTTTGAAATCCTCGGCTATTGCGACCATGGGGACTTTTGATCGGCATGACACAGGGTATATTTTCCCGTTGGTTTCAGCGAGATTGACTGAAAGCCATTTCCCTATCAAAAACTGCGGGGTCCTTTAATATTTGATTTGATTAATTGCATTGCATATGAAAATCATGGCGACAACCAAGTTATAACCAGAAATTTTAAAATTTTTAAACATCAAGGTAATTATTAACAGTATGAATGGAATGATATTAACATCTCAATGGAAAATAAATTACTTACAGAGGTGTTATTGATTTAAGAATTGAATTAATCATGATTACATTTTTGATAATTTAATAAGCAATAAATTTGAAAATATTTCTTAATCACAAAACAAGTCCTTTAATTTACTTTAAACTTATAGGTTAGATTGTAGTTTAGTGAAGGTTAATTGACCCATTTTTTTAGTGCAAAATTAGAATTTAGAAAGAATTAAACAAGAATTTTAAGTTTGAGTTATGCACGGATTTGTAATCTAGGGTATACAGGCCACCAAATAGTATTTTGTGTCTCAAGGGCAGAAAATTAGCATTTGTAGCCCGCAGTTGTTGTTAAGTTGTTGAGCGGACAACTTAGGGCTACAAATGCTTTTCGGTCCGAGTGACATACAAAAGTTTTTCGCCTACCTGTTTGAAAGTTTAAAAAAGAATTCCAAAAGTTAAACAGTAACGTAACTTATTAGTAAATTAAATAGGCATATGTTAGAGGGAATGAATGAAAATGAAAATAACGCCAGACGTTTTTAGTAATTTATTACTTAAATTAACCTAATAATCATTACACTACATACAACACGGCCGTATAGTAAATGTTTTTATTATTATTGGTAAATAAAAGGAACAGGATATGAATTTTAATTAGGATGAGTAATTAATCTATCATTGTATAATTTATTGAAATCACAATTTTCTTTTTATTAATTAATTGTCACAACCTCCATTTATACATACAATGACACTGAAAAGAAAAAAACAAACGACAAATTTATCGACGAAGACATGAAAATCAAAGTTATGATCTAAGAAGCCTAGAAAGATTTGACGTATGTTTTTTATATTTTTAAAGGTTAAGTAAAAATATGTTTGAGATTACATTTTCCGTCATATTCCGTTGCTAAAAGTTTTACGAATGAGTTATATTTTTAATGTTAAAAACTAATGATTTCATTTTTTGATTAAAATCTTTTTAGGATAATGCACAGGAGTGGTCAAAGTATGATAATTTAAAAAACAATTTCAATTTTTACAGTATCTCCAACTTAACATAAATAAATCGTGCTTTCATCTAGTAGTAGTATAGAGGTTATGTATTTGACATAAGAGGGCAGTAAAAAGTTTGACATAAGAGGCCCGCAAAGAAGCCTTAACTGCCCTCAAAACAGGACATTTAGAAAGCACTTTCTGATCAGGTAGGCGAAAAATAAAACAAAAACCAGTACATTCAATAATCATATTTTCATTTAATACGACTTTAAAGTTACTAATTGCAAATAGTTTCGAGATAATTGACTAAAGCTTTTACCATATCATAAGATTACCCTATCATAAAATACACTTTAATTTGTTTTTAACAAAGTTTTAATTGGATTTTTTTGTAATTGAGGTCATCACTAGGGTTTCTGGGTCTCGACCATTTTGCTATTCCTGGGACTTGAGACTGTTTTCTCCGGAAGTCCCGGGAATCCCTAATAGTAATTTTACATAGGCACCTAACATAAAAATCCAAATACTTATTTTAAAAATTGCTTTATTTATCCTCTAAACACTTTCTCCCAGAAGTTGCCGTTGAAAAATAACTGCAATTATTTAATAAAAAGCACAGCAGTACATAAATAAATTCTCCGATCTTAAATTATTTTTTTCGCTTTTATTCCAAAACCTTTCCTGCTTAATATTATATTGTTTGCCGGTGAGTTTGAAGTTACTCGTCATAACTTTTGTAAAACATTTTTCCTGAATATGAACATGATAAATATTATTAGCAATAGTTCAAATTGATAATTCCATCTTTTGCGACCTATTGAGATACATACAATTTCACTCAAATTCCATGTTTTGCAAAATTTAAAAATTGATTGTTAATTTTTAATTTTTTTGAGGTACAAGGTGCGATATCTTCTTCAATATTTTTTAAATTTGATCCGTGCATGTTTTCTAAATGCCGCATGGGCCCGATAGAATTCAAAATTTGTTTGGAGCAATAATTACATTGGGCCGTGTCTACATTTTTAAAACGATTTCAAACTACGATTTAGTTTATTTTCATCTTGAAGTTAAATAGAAAACATTTTATTTATAATTTTAATAGGTAAATAAAAGTCAGATGAAACAAATTCAGAAATTTAGTAAATACACACTACTATAAGCAATTAATTATACTATTGTCATTACAAAAACTATCAAAATCTTCTTGGAACCCTTTACCTATTGAAAACGCCTGGTTGTTAAAGAGATTAAGACCATACTTCAATATGCATTTTTAAGTAAAATATTCTGTTTTGGTCTTGAAGAAGACTACCTTACCTGTTTATAAATAACAGAGGAAATTCCGGATGGAGATCCTTTTTGAATATAATTGAATAGAAATGACAAGTTTCCTTCTAAAGAATGCTGTGACGAGACACCATACCTAACAGTACTTTATTGCTGAAACTATTCTCTTTTCCTTTATTGATTGTTTATAGAGAGGTTGTAAATAATTTGTATGTGTTTGCAAAGACTGTTTAGTACTTAAAGAATTGGTTAAGAGCATCATCTGTGCAAAGCAACACACAAATAAAACCTTAATTCTAAAGTAAGAATTTTAATTAAATACCTTCCTTGTATACAAAAGTTCCGTGTATCGAGACAATGAAAAATAGAATAACTTCCGGGACTTGGGTCCCAGGAATTCCTGGGTCAGAAATCCAAGTCATCATCCGCAGACCCTTTGTTCAAAAGATATAGCAGTTTTTATATCCCATGTTGTCTATAGAAACATGTTGAGCCTATGGGCCCATGTTATGCCTATAGACACATGTTAAGTATATGGGTACACGTTAAGTCTACCACCTGTGTAAAGTCTATGGAGACATGCTTTGCACTAGATGCCTTTAATAGTGTTATTGAGACGCTATTTTGTTAGTTCCCATTGTGTTCAAGTTACTAGGTTAGTTTAGGTTATGTTATGTTATATTATGTTAGGTTAGGTTAGGTTATGTTATGTTAAAGCTTTTTTAAATTTATTGTTACGATTTGTAGATTTATATTTACTAACTTATCTCTAAATTTCTTATATAGTATGATATAACACATTCGGACACAATAATGTGTCCTTGGTTGCAGTTTATTTACGGTCACATTCTCTGCTGTTTATATCTTTTGGTTGAATGTGTTACGTGTCTAATAAACATTCTGCAAAGGAAACGGGAGTTGTTTTAGTTAATTTAGTTTCTATAATTTATTTTGTCGTGGTTTGTTAGGTTAGGTTGGTTAGCAATCTGACTGTTTATATTATTTTAATGTTCATTTATTTCAGAGCACTGTGTTAGCATGTCTTCAAGCATTTTTTGGAAAAGTTCACTAATTTCTTTGGCTATTAGAATAAAGATTAAATACAACATATTTTCAGCACATTTCTTTATTTTTACAAATTACGAAAATAGCTGACAAAATATTTCGTTAAGTTTTCTTTTATAATAAACTTCCCGAGGCCAATCACCTTTCAACCTTGATCCTGATAGCAAAAGGTTATTGTCTTGTGGGTAGATTACTGACGTTTCTATGTGTTGATAAAAGTGAACTGATCGGTACACCTGACAAATCAACAGCTCATGAAGGTAAACCAACTCCTGAGGTAGATGAAATAAAAGTATGACTTGGTATCACAAGAACACTGGTAGCATCTACTAAAAAAGTTGACATTAGTTGGAGCTTATTGAAACTTTGAACCTGAAATAAATTTTATCTACGACCACCATAGAAAGTTACACATTCCGCACAATCTAGTAACCGTGAAAACAACCAATTGCAAACAATCTCCAAGCTGAACGGTAAAGTCTGTGAGGAAGGAATTCTCAATAATCAGTAGTTCTATTAAAACGCCATAGATGTCACCACTTGCAATATTTATAATATTATTAGTTATTTGAAATATTAAAAATGTTATAAATTTTAGATAAAGGTTAATTTATTTTGTTTAATTAATATTTTACATTAAATTATATTTTGAATGGAAATCCATCTAGAAAGAATACCAACGTTAGAGCTGGGAATTGAACTCCGAATCGCCCGTCTAGTAGCGAGAGCGTAACTATTGAGCTACGGGGACTTTTAAATTACTAGGTTATTTCTCATTATATAAAGTTACAATGATTGTTATTAAAACGTAAAATTGATTAATTTTTCACATTATTATATAATTGTTAATGTAATATTATTTATTATTATTGCTAAATTACAATAAAAACATTGAAAACATTTATAATTTGCTACATAATGCGAGAATATGTGGTCATTTCGAAACAACGGGGTTAATAACCTTGATAATTGAATTGTGATTGTTTGTATAAAATTATTTTTTAAAACGAGTACATACGTATGATTATTTAACTGTAAGTACTAAATAGTAGCTTGACTGAAATTATACAGATTGTAACCGTATTATTACTATTGTCTTTACAAATTTAATGTTTACTTTTGTCGTTTTCGAAATTCTAGATTAATCATGAGTGAATCCGATGATGGGAAAATGGGGTGTACAATTGTACACCTCCAAACATCGTGGAAGCGGCTCACATTACATCTCTTAATTTATTGCCAGAGATTTCACGTAAAAAATATGAACGCGAGTATAAATTCTAGGTTAAGAAATTTTCTTAGCTGTTGGTGGTTTATTACTTTTTTGTTGTCGTAGATAAAGTATAGTGTGTAACGCGTGCAAAAATGCCAATTTGACACTCGTGTGATTGCGGCATTTGACTCTGTCTCATGCCGCAACAATCTTCATGAGAAATTAGCACTTTTCTGCTCTTGTAACACAATATACTATTACTATTAGTGGTTTAATATTTTAGTATTATATTAGATCTTGCAAATTTATGAAAATTGATGATCTAAAGAGATAACGGTGGCGTCAGATTCCGAAGTTTTCTGCATTATTTTATCTCTGCATAGCAAATAATAAAGGGTTACATGTTATATATGCAAATAATGTTTATCACAAAATACACAAATAATTTAAGTCGGTTGAAATAAACGTCTAATTTAATTTATGCAGCACCATAATATCTTATGCACACAGCGTCGTAAAAAAAATATACTTTTAAACTTAAAGTTAGTTTTTAGTGCTTTTAATATTGTATAATACTTACATATTTCAGTCTTTGAATTTCAATTGTGGGGATAGTTGTAGGCAAACCTTTAACTTTGAAGTATGATCAAAATAATCTGCACTGGAATGCAGAGAGCATACATAAACTGATTTTGGCTCCCAATTAATTTTATTCACGAATTTCATCTAGCATTCACTTCTCTGTTCGTTTTTGGAAAAGCTACAAAAATGTCAACAGTTTAAAATTATGTTACACTATTGTCTCAAAATGCACACAAACCTACATAACCTCAATTTTAAAATGTGGTTAAAACCTATTTTAAACAAACGAACTTACTTATTATTTTCTCTGTCTTGTGAGAGTTTTTGAATAACCACACGAAGCATAACTAACCATTTTAATATGTTTTCTGACTTTACTATGTAAATAAACAACATGGTTATAGAGCACTTTCTCATGCATAAGTACTTTCAGCCCCCTAAAAATGCCCTGCCACTGGTTTGATCTTGCTTATTTACAAACTGTATCTGAATTTCAACTCGAGCAATAATTTTCGATTAAATGTTAGTTTCATGCTTTTAAAGTACAGGTGTCTGGAATTTCTTAATACATACTTTAACCACATAAAAGTGCCTTAGCATTGGTTAGATTTTGCTCATTTACGAGCTGTATTTGCATTTCAACATAAGTACTAATTTTCAGTTAAATTATAATTTCTTACTTTTTGAAGCATAGGTGCTATGAATTTTTGTAGTACTTAGCTCCCTAAAAAGATCCCGCCACTGGTTAAATTCTGGTCATCCACGAGCCATATCGCAATCCCATAATATGTACCTTTAAATTTAAAAGCATCTGCCCTAATGCGACCTCCAATTCTCAGGTCATCTCCTTCCTTGCATTAGGGTTTAGTTTCAGGATTAAAATATGGTATCCGTAATTCCATCTCAAGTGATACAATTTTTCTGAGGTTTTGAACATGACCCTCTTTGATTTTATTCAGATTTTTGCACAACTGTTATACACCTAAAGATAAGTACAAGTTCGAAATATTATATTTTTTTATGAAAGTGGTTCTTGAGTTACGCCCTTTTAAAGTGTACAGAAATGAGGGATTTCGATAATGTTGGCATTTACATTTTCCTTTATAACTGGATAACGATAAGGTAAAGCAGTGAAACTTTCCCTAAAGTTAGGAAAAGAGTGACGGCGCGATAACCGTGAAAACACGGCTCCACCTCACAGAAAGTTTTACGGCAAGAACCGCGAAACAAATCGAAAAAATACAGTAAAGTTATAATTTGAAGGTCGGTAAATCGTTTTTAGAAATAATAGAGCAGAAAAAATAATAAATTAGCTTGCAAAACTAAATTTACGTGTTTGGAACTGATAAGAGATAACAAAATAGTGAAGGTTATAAGTGTCAACGGTGTAAACAAATGTGTAGTGCGGATTATTATGCGAAATTAAAAGTGACATTAAATACGTGAAATAAACAAATTAGCTGAAAAACTAAATTTAGGTATTTGGAACGATAAATGATAGTAAAACTAGTTTTTACTGTGTAAACAAACGTGCGGTACGAATTATTGTGCGAAATTGACCGAAAATTAAAACGCGATATTAACCATAAGCAGTAACAGAAATACAAATGAGTAAGTCCCCAAACAAATCTAATAAGTCAAGAGCAAAAAGTGTAACATCAATCAGAGAATTTGTAAAAAGAGGGAGAGAAGAGGAAACACCAGAAAGCTTTGAAAGACAGGAATTGCAAGAAATAGCATTTCAACGCAGCAAGAAAATAACCAGATCGCCACAAAAAGTTACCTTAAAACAACAAAAAGAAAATCAACAGCCCATAGAAATTAAAAACACAGTAGAAACAAAAACAATGGAATCATCAGAAACAAAAACAATGGATTCAGTAGAAACTATAAGACTATTAATAGAAGGATTAAAAACGGACATGAAGGCTGAATATCAGAAAGGCCAAGACAAACTATTAAATGACATTAAGGAAGAAATTAAAAGAATAAAACAAGAGTTTGATATGAAAGAAGAAAGTGGGAGGCTGAAAGAGTTATAATGGAAAACAGAATTACAAATTTAGAAGAAAAATTAGAAAACCAAGAAAGAGAGAAGAAAAGACAGAATATCGTGATTAAGGGACTGGAAACGGAAGGCCCTAATCTAATTAAAAATGTTGAATCAATGCTAAAAGAGAAAATAGGAGTGGGAACGAGAATAAAAGCTTTTTAGGTAGGAAGAAATGAGCCGAATAAAGTAATAATAGCAAAGATAGGAAGTTGGGAAGAAAAACTAGAAATCATGAAAAAGAAAAGCATTCTTAGAGGAACAAAAATACAAGTACAAAATGATCTAACAGTCAAAGAATGAGAAATACAAACTAAGCTAAAAGATATCGCCCAGGAAGAAAGAAACAAAGGGAATACAGTTAAAATGGGTTATCAAAAAATGGTCATCAATAACTCATTATTTAAATGGGACAAGAAATATAATAAATTAAAACTTTCTGCCGATTCAGAAAACTAGCGCAAGAAGGAATTGATGGTCTCTCGGAAACGAACATGGCAATGGAGAAAGGAAAACGAACAGGAACTAACACAAAACGAATATGCAATTTAGCAAGTGACGATAAAAGAGCTAAAAACACACGAAAACTAGCAATTGGGTCATGGAATGTGCAAGGCTTAAACAGGGAGGGAAAAGTGAAACAATTAGTTAAGGAAATTAAAAAATATAAGTTAGACATTCTAGCAATCCAAGAAACAAACATTAAAGATATCACAAGCACGAGATTAGATGGATATATATGGTTGGTTCAATGGAGGAGGAGAGCAGAATAGATTTGGGACAGGATTTCTGATTAAGGAAGAAATAAAAAGCAGCATAACAGAGTATAAAGTAGTGAATGAAAGAGTGAGTTATATCAGAGTGAAAGGAATTTATAGAATGTTAACTATTGTAAATGTACACGCGCCAACCGAAGATGCTGAAGAAGAGAAGAAGAATGAATTTTATGAAATAATTGAAAAACTAGTAGACAACATTCCAAACTTTGACGTTAAAATAATAATAGGTGATCTAAACGCAAAAATCGGTAGAGAAGTAAGAAACCAAGCTGTCGCAGGTAAAGAAAGTTTACATGAAACAACAAATAACAATGGACAAAAGTTAATCAACTTTGCAGCCATGAAACGTATGATCATCCAAAGCACGTTTTTACAACGTAAAAACATAACACATCGTTCAATAAGTCCCGGGACTAACCCACAGATGGCGTTAGTAATATCAACTCGACTTCGTTTTCCGAAAGATCTAACCTTCAAATGACACGTGTCTGATTTTTACGTCAATCGGATCATAAACAGCAAAGTTACCGTGGTGAAACTGACGCTACTTTTGCATTTGTAGAAAAAATGGACAAACACGAATTTCGTGTATTGATAAAACATTGCTTTTTAATGGGAAAGAATACCGTGCAAGCTCAGCAATGGATTGAAAAACGTTATCCGCACTCTGCCCCTTCGAAAACAACCATTTTCCGGTGGTATGCTGATTTTAAGCGCGGTCGCACGCATACAAATGATGCGGAACGCTCGGGTAGGCCAAATGAAGCAGTTACCCCAGAAAATGTGAAACAAGTTTTAAAAATCGTGATAGATAACCGCAAAGTGAAAGTTCGTGAGATTGCTGAGATGGTGAACATATCAACTGGAAGTGCGTGGACGATTTTACAAGAAAAGTTGGGCATGAAAAAAGTCTGTTCCAAATGGGTGCCGCGTTTCCTCACAATGGAACAAAAGCAACAACGAGTCGACGATTCAACGAGCTGTTTGTCACTGCTTACTCGCAATAAAAAGGAATTCTTGCGTAGGTATGTGACAATGGACGAAACATGGATCCACCATTTCACACCAGAGTCGAAGCGGCAGTCATCTGAGTGGCGTGCAACCGGTGAAAGCCGTCCGAAGCGTCCAAAAACGCAACAGTCAGCTGGCAAAGTCATGGCGTCAGTTTCTTGGGATGCGCAAGGTGTAATTTACATCGACTACCTTCAACAGGGAAAATCCATCAATAGCGACTACTACATTGAGTTACTGGTGCGTTTGAAGGACGAAATCGCAAAAAAACTACCGCACATGAAGAAGAAAAAAATCATTTTTCATCAAGACCGAGCACCGTGCCACAAGTCAGTCAAAACAATGGCCAAATTGAACGAGTTGGGCTTCGATCTGCTTCCCCACCCACCATGCTCTCCAGATCTGGCTCCGAGCGACTACTGGCTGTTTGCTGATCTAAAAAAAATGCTGCAAGGAAAAAGATTTGGCTCGAATGAGGAAGTCAACACTGCAACTGAGGCTCATTTTGAGGACAAGGACAAATCGTTTTACAAGCACGGTATTGAAATGTTAGAAAAGCGGTGGAATGACTGTATAGCCCTTGAAGGAAATTATGTTGATGAATAAAAGTAAGTTTTTCGAAAAAAATGTTTTTTTCTTAGTTAGTCCCGGGACTTATTGAACGATGTGTTATAAAGGTACATGGTTAAGTCCAGATAAGAACACCACAAACCAGATAGATCATTTAATAATAGAAAAAACTCAAGCTAATTGTGTGGAACAAGTAAGAAGCTATAGAGGAGCCGATATAAACTCGGATCATTTTTTCATTAAGACTATACTAAGACAAGAAATACCAAAGTTGAAAAGGAAACAAAGAAACAAAAAGATAAAATGGGATAAGGAAATACTACAAAATGCAAACAAAAGGAAGGAATACATGGAGGCGATGGACAGAGAAATCAATAAAGCTACAAGGTATGAAGATTTTCAAAGAGAATGGGATATGATAAGAACTATTATTACACAAAATGCAGAAAAGTTAGGAAAAAACTCTGTAACAGAAAATAAAGACTGGTATGATAAAGAATGTGAAGAAGCGGTAGAAGAAAGAAGAAAGGCAAGAATTAAACTATTACAAGACCAGTCGCAAGAAAACAAAGACTACTACAGGGTTGCAAGAAATACAGCACATGACATATGCAGAAAAAAGAAAAGGGAAGTCCAAAAGAAGAAAATAGAAAAATTAGAAGCATATAACAAAAAAGACATAAAAGAATTTTATAGAAAGTTAAAAACTGAAAAAGAAGGAGATAAGTTGCAATCATTAACAATAAGAAATAAGAATGGTGAATTATGTATAGAAGAAAAAGACATATTAGAAACATGGGCACAACACTACGAGGAAATCCTCTCGGAACAACCATCAAATAGAATAGAACCAGTAACAAGAGTGTATAGTGAAGAAGACAAAACATATGAACCAACAGAAAAAGAAATCCAGAACATTATCAGAAACATGAAAAATGGAAAGAGTCCAGGCTCAGATGGAATAGAAGCCGAACTAATCAAGTATGCAGGAGATAACCTCCAAAAGAGAATTTATGAATTAATCAAGAAAATATGGGAAAATAAAGAAATGCCCAAGGAATGGTCCCTAGCAATAGTCTGTCCAGTTTATAAGAAAGGTAACCAACAAATTCCAGGAAATTATAGACCGATTGCTCTGCTAAACATAGTGTACAAGATCTTAGCACATCTCATTAAAAAAAGGCTGCAAGAAGAAGCTGACAGTAAAATTGTACAGTACCAAAGTGGGTTTAAAAAAGGAAAATCAGTGGTAGATAACATTTTTATACTAAGACAAATACAAGAGAAATGCAAAAAGAAGAACAAATCAATATATACAGTACTGATCGATTTTAAGCAGGCTTATGATAGAATAAAGAGGAGAAATATTGTAACGGCACTTCAGGAACTGAACTTTAAAAAAGAAACAATAGAACTAGTAAAAATTACACTAGCAGAGACTTCTTCTCAAATACAATGTCATGGAAGTTTATCAAGAAGTTTTAATACTAACCTAGGATTAAAACAAGGAGATCCAATGTCTACAATCTTATTTAACATTGTCTTAGAAAGTATAATAAGGAAAAGTCAAATACGTACAATCTACAATATACTACAACATTCATACCAATGTATGGTCTATGCCGATGACTTGATTCTAATGGCGAAGACCCGTGAGGAATTAAAAACTCTTATAAAGAATCTAGAACATCAAGCGAAGTTAAGGGGACTGCTCATAAATGAAGAAAAATCACACTATATGATATTAGGGAAAAAAGGCAAGAAGAACAACAGCTAGTAATAAAAAATATAAGTGCGGATAAAGAATATAAATTTCAGTATGCTACTAGCGCAATATATTTAGGTGTGGAAATTAACAGCTATGGAAATATAACAAACGAAATAGAAAGACGGATAGTGACAGGTTCAAGATGTACGGGATCTTATAAAAATGTACTAAATAATAAAAATGTGTCGCGATCTTTAAAAGTGAAACTTTATAAAACTGTCATCAGGCCAATAGTTACATTTGCTTGTGAGACATGGGTATTAACACAAGAAAATTGCAATAAATTAGAAGTATGGGAAAGAAGGATTTTACGGAAGATTTATGGAGGTGTGCAAAACCAGGGAGAGTGGAGAAGAAGAACTAACACAGAACTAATGCAGATGTATAAAGAACCAGGCATTAAAATGATATTACAACAAAACAGACTCCGATGGTTAGGACATGTAACAAGAATGGACGAAAATCAACTAACAAAGAAAATGTACAAAACAGAAATAGGAGGACCTAACAGAAAGGGACGACCAAACAAAACCTGGTGGGAAGGAGTACAAGAAGATCTACGAGAGCTGGAAGTACCAAATTGGGAAGAAACTGCAAAAAATTGAAAGCTATGGAAGGACAAGATTCAAGCCATAGGCCTACAGGCCTGAAGTGCTGCATTATATATAAAGCAGTGAAACATAAACTGTTTTAAAGTGCATATTTTGGGCTTTAAAATGATGGTTCGCATGGCATACTTTAGGATGAAAAAGTTTTTTATTTTGGCCCCTAAAGTTTTTGACCTTGAATCTTTCAAAAAACGTATGATTCAAAATTTTGAAAAACTAGACTTGAAGTTGCATATCTTTTAAATAGGTACGTGTGCCAAATTCCAACTTGGGATTCTTAGTCAACAGTTTAAGGATATGGCCTATCCTGTATGTATGTGTGCAGATATTCCTTTATTAATTGAGCGATTTACTTCAAACTGGTTTGACGGGAACACCCGGTTTTCGAAATCTTCCCAATTTTGAAAAGAAAATTTATATTAAACTTTTGAATATTGTTATTTTGTTAATGATAATTGAAGGGTCTGCCGTAACAAGGTTGTATGTAACAAAATAATTTGAACAGCGACACGAACTTACAACAGACTACAATGTTGTTACACGGCATACTGCAAATTCATACTTTCAAAACTAGTATTCTGAGAATCTGTTTAGGAATATTTTATATCTCTATGACAACACCTTCCAATAGGGACATACTAACGTCGTTTCTACGGAAATACCGCATTTTTGCAAAATGTTACATACAACGTCGTTGCGGCCGACCCTTCAATTAACAGAAGCAGAAGCCATGAGTCATTTTCATGGTTACTAGACTGTGCGAAATGTGTAATTTTCTATAGTGGTCGTAGATAAGATATTTTAATTATTGTAATGTAATATATTTATTCCATAATAAATACAGAATCTCAAGGAGGGAATTGAACAAAGTTGTTCTTCCATTCCCCCCTTGTAGATTATTTGAAACATAATAAATTATAATTTGTGAACAGAAAAAAGATAAACGACAAATATTACTAACATAATTAAATTAATTGATGTTTTCTAGCCAGACTGTTTACGATTTGGGGTATCAATGATGATTTGATGTGAATTGTTCTACTAAGGCTTTTTTGACTTGTTTGACTGATAATTTTTTTAATAATAGTTTAATAAATAAATTAATAGTTTTTAATAAATAATAGTTTATTCACAATCATATTGCTATATATAGCAACAACAAAGTGGTTAACAATTTCCTTTTTAAATTAAGAAGACGATGGCAAAACACCAGATCTCCAATTGACAGAACGAACTTTAATCGAGCTACTGCCAAACTTAGATTACTTAATAATAAAATTTATTCTTAAACGTCTTAGAAATCAAGCTGTCCAGCACTATCTGGAAACGTTATCTCCATCTGCAGCTTCTGACTACTCTCTATAGAGAGCCACGAAAAAGTTAAAACAACCGATACAACACATTCCCCCTCTTCGCAAAGAGGATTTTTCATGGGCAAGAAATCCTATCGAAAAAGCAACGGTATTTGCTGAATATTTAGAGATGGTATTTGAGCCACACCCCTCAGAGGTCACTCCTTAAGAAGAAAATGAAGTTGAACAATTTCTAACATCACCATTTCAGATGCACCTACCTAGCAAATGACTTAGAACTAAAGAAATCAAATCTGTAATTCAAAGCCGGAAAAATAACAAAGACCTTTGATAAGGTCTGGCACAAAGGACTATTATACAAACTCAAGCATGTATTACCACCAGATCTCTACTAAGTAGTAGAGCATTTTAAAAGGGGTGTACGGGTGGTCTGGACCACCCTGTATACATGTCAGTTTTACAAACATGTAAAGGAATTTTTTTTTAATTCCTCTTTACAATCTGCCATACAATAAACAGCATTCAGTAAATTCTGCGTAAGTGTACATGACTTGTGGGTTATTGCTTTATTAGCAATTTCCCTTAATTACCCTATAATAGTTAGGCGTTTAATTAGAGTACCTTATACTAGTTAAAACTAAACTAAGTGACTTGTATTAGCATTAATAATGGTTGAAATATTTAGGTAAATCTATTTGGTAAGTCCGAGGGTTTGAACCTCTTAAGACGCCGCACTACACGAGCACTTAGTAGGTTACTGGCCAAATTGTTTGGGTGCACACTAAGCCGCGCACTATAATTGCCACTCAGATTTGTGACCATTTCACTGACCGAACTATTTCCGAGATCGCGGCTTAGGACATCATTTGGAATGTACCAAGGGGCATTCACTATTTGGCGTAGCACTTTAGACTGAAATTGTCTGATTATATTTATGTAGGAGTTAGCAGCTGCAGCCCATAACTGCAAACCGTAGGTCCATATCGGTCGAAGGATTGTTTTATAAAGTAGTTGAACGATATTGGAGTTATCTGGCACTCCAACTCGCCCTGAGTCTCTTTTTAGTCAAAGACTCCCTTCGATATTCTGGTTCACAAAGATTGACACATTTAATGTTTATCAATTTTATTATTTTATTATGTTTTGCTATATTAAATTTATTATTTTCGAAGGACCTACGTCGTATTTTGTTCGAAAACGAACAAAATAAACTAAACTTTTCAACAATAATCCGCCACTTGTCGTTGAACACAATTTAATGAAATGCCAGTACTTACAATTTGTATTCTATATATGAAAAGGAATATGTGTAATGGCACTGGTACTTTACTTTTTGAATACAGGAACTATTTAATTAATTATTCAATGTTATTTGAATTGTAATATATATTTTTCTTTTAATTGAAAAAAGAAGAACTCCCATTGACTTTGTTACCATTTTAACAAAACATTCAAACTCGAAAACAAAAGACAGAAACAAGGCTAAGGGATTTTATTGAATTCTTAATATTAAAATGAACATAATTGTTGCGAAAACAGAATTCGCAACAGTAGTATTTTGTTGGCCGTTGATAACTGTGAGTTTCTACCTAGCAACCAGTACATTTCCCTATATTTAAGGCCTAATTGTTTTCGTTTGGTCCAAATATGTTGTTTCCAAGTGAGACGTCTGTCCAAATGGATTCCTAAGTACTTTACTGTGTCTTGCTGGGGAAGTTGTTGACCGTTAGGAAGAACTGGAGGGCAGGTTTCTGTCATTGTAAAAGTTACATGAGTAGGATTTTGATTCATTGGCTTTAACTCACCATTTTTTAAACCAGATTTGCAATTTGCCGAGATGAGTTTGTAACTGTTGAGATGCTATGTTGGGGTCGTGATGGCATGATAGGATGGCCGTGTCATCGGCATATGTAGCAATTGTTGTATGTGTGGTTGTAGGTAAGTCTGCAGTATACAGTAGGTACAACAACGGTCCCAATACACTCCCCTGTGAGACTCCAGAGTTGATTCGGTTTAATGTAGTAAGCTCGCCTTGTGCTTTGACTAAAAAGTGTCTTGTCAGTTAGGTATGATTTTACTACTTGGTAGAGATCTGGTGGTAATACATGCTGCTTCGGCCAAAACCTAATCTGTTAAAAATTGGCCGAATACCGAAGCTTCGGTGCATCTCTAATATGTATAGATGATAAAGAAAGAAAGAATAGTTGAAATGAGTTTGCTGTCCTGTGTAATCATACAGTAGGAACTCCTTAATCCGAACCTATAAATGCAACGCAAATTCGTATTACCGAGGAATTACTGGATATTTGAATAAAAAAATTGCTTTATGCCATGGTACTTTATTAAAAAAAACTCCACTTATATAATTTACTAATTTTGTTACAAAACTTTTATTTCTAATTAAAAAATCAGTAATTTTTTGCTTTAAAAGCTTTTTTTCTCTTTTTTCCTCCATAGCGTGTGCTTGCGTGTCTTGATCTTAATTTCAGTGTTTTTATATTTTCTGTACCTTTGTCAGTAGACGAGACATATTCTAGGATTTTTGTTTTGTTTTTCTTTATATCAGTGACTGCCGATTTACCAACACCATATTTTAAATCAATTGTTAAAACACATTTTGACATTTTTTTAATGAGATACGGATGTCTCATATACAAATTGTGCAAATAATAGCAACATGCTATCAGCTACTACCTATATCAGGATTTTTATTACTCTTTATATTAATAAATTTGTTTTTATATGTTTATTTTCTATTTACAATTTGTAAAAATATACAATAAGTAAATCCAGGATCATGTAAATAATAACAGTAGGTCGTGACAAGGCATGGGAGAGTATTCCAACGATTACCTGTCTGTTTTGACTTGCTGATGCACAGTTGTTTTAAGTTATAAACAAGATGGAGACATTATAAACAGGAAGGAGATATTAAAATCTGTGAGGTAAATGCATCACATATAACACGTAGCACTTTGTTTTGAAATCTTTCTACAGATTGTATCGAGGAGGCGATATTAATAAATAATAATAAAAATGTCTGTTAATCTTCGTAGAATTTTTCTAAACCCGACGGGTTGTAACAATATCAGCCAACATATTGCATCAGCAGGTGGCTATAATCTCATTTATAATATTCACCTTCCAAGAACGCTACATATTCAATTTTAATATGTACTATTGCGAGATAAATAATTGGTATGATCGAATTATAAAGTAGGCAGATTTTTAAGAATTTTGGCATATTACACCAAGTCCTATTTAAACAGGAAAAATCTACCGTGCCAATTATCTTACAATAGTTTCTTGTTCAGATTAACGAGATTTGTTCAAATTAAAGAGGAGTTCGGATCAAAGAGGTTTGCTCGGACTACTGGATGTTCGGTATACAGTGTGTTCGGATTATGGATTTCTTTGGAAAAAAAATGTGGAAGTCTATTAGAAATTAATCCAGTTGATAAAAATTTACTTAAATTAAAACTATAGCATTTATAAACATTAAAAAAGTTTCCTTTTAAATTATGAATACTTACAACCAGGGCCATAGCTAGCAAATCTTGCGCCGTGGGCAAGGAACATTTTGTGCGCCCCTCAATTTTCGAATAAGTTTATTTAAAATGTAAATTATATTATTTGTATTGGTAAAATAAAAATGATTCAATTGTTTAAAAGTAAATTGTATTTCAAACGAAAAATAAGTAGTAGTTTACAAAAGAAGAATAAATATTTTAACAACACATAATAAGTACAGTCTAACAAAAAAAATAACTAAAGAGTGAATCTAGTGAGCCTAGTTTACTTCCGTTAATATGTGCAGTAATTTTTATTAGCATTAAAATTAAAAACTTGTACTTTTGAAATTTCATATTAAAAGTATTTTGATTAGATGATCGTAGTAATTTAAACCTGAAACTTGTGTTAACTTGTTCGCTAGAAATTCATATTTAATTAGATAGTCACAACAAATCTATATATATAAAAGGGAAAGATTGTATATATGTATGCGATTTTCTCCGCAACCACTGGACCGATTTGGATGAAATTGGTATCATTGGAAAGGTCTTGGCCCAGAATAGAAAATAAGACCAAATTGGACTCTGTCGGCCATCGTGGTCTCGATTTATACCAACAGCAACTTAAATAGATAAC
The DNA here is from genome assembly GCA_929113105.1 of Agrypnus murinus. Classification (NCBI taxonomy): domain Eukaryota; kingdom Metazoa; phylum Arthropoda; class Insecta; order Coleoptera; family Elateridae; genus Agrypnus; species Agrypnus murinus. Next base: position 67,311,260 of record OV816028.1, on the reverse strand, counting down.
AATAGATGGCGTTCTGTTCATCTCTTGCACTTAATGTTAATGTGTGCGACTATTGAAATCATTTCCAAATTTAATTAAAAGCGCGCCGGGTATTTGCTAGTGTATATTAAAATAGATTTTGTATGAAATACAGTCGAACTTCTATATAACGAAGTCGGTAAATCCTGAAAAAGATTCGCTATAGGGAAATTTCGTTATAAAGAAATATCACCTTTTGTAAATATTATTTTAATGCTTTCGTTTTAATTCGAGTGATTCCGCAAACTGCAATGCCTTGTGTTTAATTAATTGTGATAATGGTGCATTTTTGTCGCGAATTAAATGCACCCACTTTAAAACTGCTTAATCTACGGCGTCGTAAACATAAGTTCTAGCACGTTTTGCTGTATGTTCACCAATTGATTTTAAAATTGATTCGCGATTTTTTATTATAGTCGATAAACTACTGGCAGGAATTCCAAACTTTGCCGTGACCCGCGATGTTTGTCTTTTTTGTATACAGTTATCAATTTCCCGCAACACGTTGATTTTCTCAATAATGGTTAAATACTTTCACTTTGATTTTTTTTGTACTCTAGTGTAGAGCGGTTCTCTCACAAAACTAAAGTTACAATAAAAATTTGCAATGCAAATTTTCAACTTTACTCTAAATGCTAATTGCATTTTAATCTTTCTTAGAGGGGTGAATCTCCATTTAGACAAGTAACAATGTGCATAATGCATCGAAGTTTAATCTTTCCTAGAACTCTCATTCAGATAAATTTCCGGTACTCCCTTGAAAAAGTGAGAATGTAAAGATAAACCAGTTGTAAACCTTTTAATGACAATTTTAATCCTTCTTAGAATTTCCATTTAAACAAATTTACAAAATCCTTTTATAAGGATTACAGGTTTTTAAAAATGTGTGCAGGCTTCTTGGAAGATGGCTAAATTTATAATCTTTTACTGCTGCTAAGAAAGAAAGATTGATGCATAATACATACATTCACATACCTGGAAAAATTTATTTTAGTTTGGCCTAAAAAATTCGTTACATAGAAATTTTACTTCGTTATTTAGAGACACTTTTATATGTATTTTTTCTAAAAGGGCAGTGTACAGCACAAAAAGTCGTTATATAGAGAAATTCGCTATATAGAAGTTCGTAATATGGAAGTTTGACTGTACTTGAATAACTGTTATTTTTTACCTACAACGTAAATTAATTTATGCTTCAGAAAAAAACTCAAAGACTTACTTTCCGCTTTAACGAATTAACAGTTATAATTTTATAATCTTTTCATTCAAGAATTGACAAGAAACTTTCATTCGCCTTTCTAAGGATTTGGAAATTCTTCTACTAACAAAACCTTTACTCTCTTCTTTTAAACTAAAACGGTATAATTAAACTAAGATAACAACAAAGTGAAATATTTTTAAGCATTTTTGCATATGCCTTGGTCGTGTTATATTCCATGTTAAAGAATAAATGATAAATCATTCTACTTTGCTTTTTATAATTATTAATCTTGATTATTTATTATTTTTACTATTTTTCACAATAAAAACTTATTACAGTTAGTACTAAAAATTTAGTTTATTTAGTGTTTACAAAATAATTAAACTTTTGTAAATAAAAAAAACAGACTCGTAAATAAATTAACAGAGTTTATAATAAAGTAGAAGAAAAGCATACGATATTTATACCAGATTTGTTAAATGTGTTGCCTGTTCGGGACAAGACATTTGCTAAAGACTGTACATACATATATAGATATAGTAACGCTCATTAGTAACTTTCTCATATACATGTTAATTATAATAGAAAATTAAATAACACAAAAATAAAAATAATTTAAATAAAAAATATACCCATACTTTATTTCAATTTAATTTTACGGGCCTTTCTAGAATGTTAATAAACTATAGCCAGGTTATTTGCGCCATCTAAAATTTTCGCCGTAGGCACAAGCCCTGCTTTAGCTACGGCCCTGTTTACAACCTCCATGTTATCTTTTTGAAACTAATATATTTTCGGTAAACCTATATTTTTGGTAAATACTTTTTTAGTAACGTGCTTTTAAATGGAATGAATTGTGACTCTGGGGACTCACAGTCACCATGTTATTTTCTTTAAATAGCTAATATATTTTTTGTGTTAAAAATTCTTATTGCTTAACTAACTAAAATGTGAAAGAATATTTTCTTTTTTTTGGAATTTCTTTTAATCTATCAATTACAATGTTTAATATCTGTTTATAGGAGTCGGAGCCACAGCAGTTGTCCACGCAGCATTCTGTAAACCGCGGAATGAAAAATGCGCCATAAAACGAATAAACCTAGAAAAATGGAATACATCAATGGACGAACTGCTTAAAGAAATTCAAGCAATGTCTAGCTGTAATCATGAAAATGTGGTCACATATTATACCAGTTTTGTAGTACGAGAAGAACTTTGGTTAGTGTTACGTCTTCTTGAAGGTAACTTAAAATTCAATCAATTTTATCAATTCATATTTTTATTTATTTCTTTTCAAGGAGGAAGTTTATTAGATATTATCAAACATAAAATGAAAGTTAGCAACTGTAAACATGGAGTATTTGATGAATCTACTATCGCTACAGTTTTACGTGAAGTATTGAAAGGGCTCGAATATTTTCATAGTAACGGACAGATACATAGGTATTGTATTTAATCTTTAATGTATTAATTGTATAACAATAATCATTATTATTTTCTTGTGATAGGAATAAGAAAAGAAATAATTTAGAACTGAAGATAACATTTTTTTCATTTTAACAGGGATATTAAGGCTGGAAATATTCTATTAGGAGAAGATGGTACAGTTCAAATTGCAGATTTTGGTGTTTCTGCATGGTTAGCAACAGGTCGTGATTTGTCTAGACAAAAAGTTAGACATACATTTGTTGGTACTCCCTGTTGGATGGCACCTGAAGTTATGGAACAAGTATGTTTATTGCAATTCTTTTTTTTTTAGTTTATTATTAGTTAATATAACAATTTACTTTTTTTATTTATTTAAACCAATAGCTCACAGTATTTATTTTTATATGTTCATTTCTATTGTTCTGTTAACCAATACCAACACAGTAATATTGTGTGGTTGACAATTTATCCATAGATCGGACAAGTTAATTGAATTTCAACTTTCGCATTGGAATTGATCTGTTGACGTTGAATAATATATGTGAGGTTATGTTATAAAAACAATAATTAACAACGCTTTCAACAAAGTCTTTTTCTTGTTTTGTGTAATAAGTGGACATCAAAGTACATACTATGATACAACAGGACGCGATCATGCAACCAGACGAAGCAATGAACCAAGCTTCCACATGAACCAAGGACAGCTCGTCTACTTGTATGTGTAGATTTTTAATTGTTAACAACTTTGTTTCTACATAAATGATACATTTTGATTTTAAATACCATAACAATTGTCCAAAAAATAATTCATTTCATTTCATAATCATTTAATCTGTCCATTCTATTTTGACACATAGTATATTTACCAAAATATGCATCTCAATACCAAGAATAATTACCTGTAGAAATGTATGGTAATAAATGCTACAATGGCTTGTTAGTCAACAATATGCAATAACCAGACCCGTGCTTACATAATTATGATGAGTGATGGATTGCTCTTCTAATCTTATACGTATGACTATGGCTGTGCGATTATCGAAATCAATAATCAAAAATCGATTAGAAAAAAAATTGATTAATCGATTAAATCAATTGATCGATAAATTGGTTGATCGATTAATTGAATCATGAAATATAATATAAATACAAAGATTAGTTAAAGTTTCACAAGTTTTATTAATATCTTAACCTGACAATATTGTTTCGACATTATCAAGTGCTCGATTAATCAGATTAATCGATTTATAGGAGTAATCGATTGATAGATTAATCGATTATTTAAAAATATAATCGAAGGTCCGATTAATCACTTGTGATAATTCGTGTCTTCTATATTATAGTCTAAAGCCTTTTCTGAATTAACATAAATAGTAACGTCTACTGAAATTTTGTTAAACTATATTTTTATATAAATTATATTTTTAAAAATCCACTTCAATTTGTGTGCAATCAAGCAGTGTATGTTCTGGTTGATCCCAGTCTGGTACTATGGTCATACTTATAATAATACTAATAACAGTCTTTCTTTTTCCCCAAAAGAAATACATTGGTCTTACACCTTAATAACTAAATAAATGTCATCACGAGGCAGTATCAAGTTCAGAATCAGATTTATTTCTGTTTCTGCTGTTCCACTTAACCTCATACTAATAAATTTTATTTTGCAATTTACATAGTACGAATACGAGTAATACGACATCATACATCACTAATTTAGTAGAGAAACAATTTGTGCAATTCGAGGTCGTTGTTAATGCTACTTCAACCAAAGTTTGAGAAGCAACTATGGTTGTGCGATTATGAACATCAATAATAAAAATAGATTAAAAAAGAAATCGATTAATCGGTTTAATCAACTGATTGGTTAGTCGATTATTCGGAACTACGATTATTTTCTAAAAATAATCGAACAATCGATTCATTGATTGATTAATTAATCGATTAATCTATTTAATTGATTAAATCGATTGATCGATTATTTAAAAATATAATCAAAGGTCCGATTAATCGATTATTATGCACAGCTCTATCTTACACCTTAATAACTAACTAAATGTCATCACGAGGCAGTAAATTTTATCTAGGAAGTAAAAAGTTTTATAATACCAGCCCTTAATCGATTAAATCTATTGATCAATTAATCGAGTATTTAAAAAAATTAATTGCAGGTCCAATTAATCGATTATTATCCACAGCTCTACGTATGACTACACGTGTACTTAACTACACAATCGGCAAGGTCATGTCTGGGTCTGACAATCACTACATTTAAGATAAATAGATTAATCGATTAATCTATTTAATCGATTGATCGATTATTTAAAAATATAATCAAAGGTCCGATTAATCGATTATTATGCACAGCTCTATCTTACACCTTAATAACTAACTAAATGTCATCACGAGGCAGTTTCAAGTTCAGAATCAGATTTATTTCTGTTTCTGCTCTCCCACTTAAACCTCATACTAATAAATTTTATTTTGCATTATACATAGTACGAATACGAGTAATACGACATCATACATCACTAATTTAGTAGAGAAACAATTTGTGCAATTCGTGGTCGCTGTTAATGCTACTTCAACCAAAGTTTGAGAAGCAACTATGGTTGTGCGATTATGAACATCAATAATAAAATAGATTAAAAAAGAAATCAATTAATCGGTTTAATCGACTGATTGGTTAGTCGATTATTCGGAACTACGATTATTTTCTAAAAATAATCGATTGATTGATTAATCTATTTAGAGCCGGTATTATAAAACTTTTTACTTCCTAGATAAAATTTACTTTGAGAGTAAATTCATTTGTTTTGTCAATTTCATATGCAAATTGACAGAATAAATTAATTTACTCTCAAAGTAAATTTTATCTAGGAAGTAAAAGTTTTATAATACCAGCCCTTAATCGATTAAATCTATTGATCGATTAATCGAGTATTTAAAAAAATTAATTGAAAGTCCGATTAATCGATTATTATCCACAGCTCTACGTATGACTACACGTGTACTTAACTACACAATCGGCAAGGTCATGTCTGGGTCTGACAATCACTACATTTAAGACATTTGTGTATAAAATAATTAAATCTTACATAATTCGAGTGGATTCAATAATTTTAAAAAATGTATCTTTTGTAGCCCTATTGGAGTGTGACCATTTTGTCATTTTTTAATTAAGTCTAATTATATAAACTTTTTTTTTTCAGGATCATGGATACGATTTCAAAGCTGATATTTGGTCATTTGGAATAACTGCAATTGAAATGGCCAGTGGTACTGCTCCATATCACAAGTATCCTCCTATGAAAGTGTTGATGCTGACTCTTCAAAATGATCCACCAAATTTAGATACTGGTGCTGAAGAAAAGGACCAATATAAAGTAAATAATACACAAACCCAATATTAACAAACTACTTTTAATATATATTCTTCTCCTATTTAGGCATATGGAAAAACTTTCAGAAAAATGATAGTAGACTGTTTACAAAAAGAGCCTTCAAAACGCCCAAGTGCCTCAGAGCTTTTAAAGCATCCCTTTTTCAAAAAAGCTAAAGATAAGAAATATCTACAGCAAACACTGGTTGCTATTGGTCCTAGTTTAGAAACTCGTATACAAAAAGTAAGAATTGTACGAAAGACTAAAATAAATAAGATATTGCACAAACACCTTTATAGGCATCCAAGAGGCAACCTGGAGCTTCAGGTCGTCTCCATCGTAAAGAGACAGGCGAATGGGTTTGGTCAAGTGAAGATGAAGGTGACGATGGTGCATCTAGTGATAGTGATACTGATTCACGGCCTATGAATACATTAGCATCTGCTGGTTCATCAGGGTCAGAACACGAGGAGAGTAGTGAAGGTGATCCACCACCAGTAAACTTAGTACTCAGGATGAGGTAAGTTCAGAATTGAATGAGATATAAGATTAACAGTGTTTTTAACTCCTAGAGAACCTCAATACCAGTTCCATACAACTAGGTGTGTTTTCCTTCCTTTAAATCCATTCCTTTCTTTTATAACAAAAACATTCTTATAGTTGAATAAATTCTTATTCTGTAGAAATGCCAAGAGAGAACTTAATGATATTCGTTTCGAATTTGCCGTTGGAAAAGATTCTGCAGAAGGTATTGCTAGTGAATTAGTAGGAGCAGGACTTGTTGATAGCAGGGATAGTGTGGTTATAAGCACGAATTTGCAGAAACTTATTGATTCTAGAGATTCACTTAGGGTGGTTACTTTCCCTTTGGTAAGTTGTATACTAAATTTTGGTTACTTTATTTATTCGATTAACATACTTCTTTTTTAGAATTCTGGCTATAGTAGTAATGAAACTCCAGATGATAAAGCTCTTATAGGATTTGCCCAAATTTCCATAACCGACTGAGATCTACTGTTCAAGGCCAACATAGCAAATCCTGCCTGTTGGAATCTATTGATCAAGTGTATATATTGTAGATATTCATATTTTTTTCATTATTGTCCATTCATTATTTATCTCTTGGTTATAAATTGATAGATTTTTTTCATTTACAGTGATTCTCTCATTGCTCTTATTTTAATAAATTAAACGAAATTATTTATGATTATTATTAAAATTTTATTTTGATCAGTAGATTCCGTATCAAGCACTCCGTACTTAAATTACAACTCGTCTAGTTTGTAACTTTTGTTTTTTATATTTATGTTAAATCTTTCTGATTTTTTTAATATAGCATAAGTTTTTATAAACTCCAGACATGGTTTTTAAAGAACAGTATGATATATTAGATTATTATGCCATAATTAATTATGTTATACTGTGTTGCTTTTCAGCAATAATTTTTGTTCATTTTTAAACTTACTTAATGATAAATAATTTTGCTTGTCAGAATTGGAGATATAATAGGTTTTTTTAGTGAATTTTCTTCCTTAGTACTTTTATATAAATATAGAGTTTATGTAGAATGGCCAATGGCTGAAGTGCCAAGTGATTGTAATAAAGAAAATGACTGCTCTGTTATTGGGAATGGTAGATTTGTAAATAATATTTATTTATTCCAATATTTGCAATATAGAAATGACTTTCTTAGCCATTCTTGGTTTTTTATTATTTAATAATAAGTAATAACCTATACATTTCCTGATCTATTGAAAGAATACTACATACAAGTACTATTAAATATGTTCATAGCTTTTATAAGAAAATAGTCTACAAAATGTACACTTGTTATATACTATTTTTTTGCAAACGATAGGTATAAATCTTTGCTTAAGTATTTATTTTTGTATTTGTTGTTTATTTCATGTTAGTTTTTGAACTGTTCTAAAATAAGCTTCTAGCAACACAATCTTGTCCCAAATTGAAATTTATTATAGTAAATTATAATCATCTCTTGAGATTAGTACAAAAAGCATATGAAGGGCCTAGAAGCCAAGGGATACAAGTGCAATTTACCACATTCCGAGATAATCACAGCTAAAGGTTGATGATTCCTACACTTGTAGTATGAAATTAAAAATTTAATCTAACACTATATCTCAACATCTGTCTAGTCTCAATATAGTTTTTGTGGATTTACCTTGGTAGGTAAGTATGTGCTGTTTATCTACTTATTTCAATGCATAACTCCATTTAACAAAAAATGTCACTTGTACCCCTTGGCTTCTAGGCCTCTCATATGCAATTGAGAAAAAACTGCATCAGAGGAAGGGATGAACACAACTGCACAGTTAATAAGCACTGATTTTAGAATTGCATCGTACATATGATTTATAAGGATAAGGATTGTATTTTAAAGACATTTTTGCAATACAGGCTGCTTAGTAACTTGCAAGATCTATTGTCCGTCTCATGTTGGGACTACAGTGAAGGAAAGATAGCCAATGTATTTCTTATGGGAGTTTGTGCTTCGTTGTTGCAACCTATTTCACTGTATGAATCTATAGAAATGTGGATTAAGATTCCAGAAGTTCTAAACCTTTGAAAACAGTAACCGAAAAAGTGTAATCGTAACCATACAAAAGAAGCATTTAAAAGAAAGTATTATTAACATGTATTTGTTATTTTATTAAACGTTACTTGGGATTTTTACATCGTACATGTGGGCCAAAATACTTTTTGATGCCTAAAAATCGGTCTCGGTGAAAAAATACACTATTTTATAAATATAACACTATTTTTCTATTCAACAAAGTAAAATATACCGAAATATTATATTATTTTTATTCGCAAATTACGGTAACAACGTTGTCTTTTTTAGTAACGCGGTTGTTTTCAATACAAAATATTGCTGTCCCAGAGCACGAGTCTCACGTTATAAAGAGCAATCTCTCATAATATCTTCTAGATGGCGTTGTACTTGAATATCGTTATCAAAGTTATAAGTTTTGAACTTTATTACAATTCCAATAGATTCTTCTTACCTAAAACGTTTAATAAAATAAAAAATATTTTACATTCTGTTCCGAACAAAGAATAAAATCTTAACTACCTTGCGTTACTATATGAAAATAAACCTTAAAGTAAGTGTATTATAATTTAATGTACAGCTGCGATCATTCGCTAAGGAACAATGAAAAAATAGTGATCGCCGGTTTTTCAGTTTTTTTGTACACTGTAGCTGTAATTCAACCTGATTTATGAACTGAGCAATTGTAATATTCATAAATGAAATGTTCTTGAATACCATATAATAAATTTACATTTACATTGTACAAAAAACTGGAAAATCGGTGGTTATGATTTTTCCATCGTTCCTTAGCGAATGATCGCAACTGTACCTCATTTTGTTCGGCTTGTTGTAACACTTAAAACAGATGATAGCCGTTGCGCGGGGGAAATAAGCTAGGAGAATTAATCGCTTTACAGTCATTGGGAGAGGTGTGTGTGTTTATTACGTGGCCGCTGAGTTACCACCATCGAAAGGTAAGTACTGACGATATTTGCGTTATTATTATTATTATACACAGTTATTTAGGTATCGGTTTTGACAGTGACAAAATGTTTGATTTTTGTTTTTCCATTTAGTACACATGTACGATATAATTAAATATTTACTACTGCGTTACTATAAAAAGTAATGCCGTTGTTGTATTGGTAACGCAGTTGTTTTAGGTGTGTTTTTAAAGTTATTAATACATTGTTAAAACCAAAATACCCATACATTACTTCATTTTTTTTTCAGAAAAAGCTTCTACAATATGATAGTGAAAGATAAGCGAATATACTTTGATTTTGATAAACCATTAAACGTTTTTGAAAAATAAGACTGATTTCTCAATATACCTAATAGTTTTTAAAATGTTGATTTACTTTTATTAATTTGTTTCTATGCAGCTGATTCAAAGAGACTGAAGAGCTTTAGATGTTTTTTTTAAATTTAGTTAATAATACCAGACTTGTCCATTTGAAGGTATTTAAATTATTTTATGTTGCGTTAAGTCCTTAGAAGTTTATTTTTTATTTTGTTTTCTCATCTACTAGACTTTATGAGTACAAAGTATGTACTGCAAGTAAAATACTACTGTGTTACTAAGATTACCACTGTGTTACCTTTTTGTCCTCAGTCTTTTATAGCATTTACAGTAATATTTAGGCTTCTGATTAATTAAAAATGTCATAACTTCAAACGTACCTGTTGTTCATAATAAGTTGTAGCTTCTATCGCTGGTTTGTACTAATTTGTGTTTTTTTTTTGTTAATATTAGAAATGTTTAAAGTTTTTAAGTATGACTTTGGTAACACAGTGATCTAAACTATTAAGAATATTTCATTGATATTAAGAATATTCATTTTCATTTACTACAGTTTAAAATTGCCATATTAGTGAGCTTAATTGTATGATTTTATAAATAAAACTTAAATTTGTAGTAAAGGAACGCTGTTGTTTCATTTTTCGGCCGCTTCGTGTATAAATTGCCATAAATATACTGACATCATTAAAAACATCGCTGCAAATGTAAGTATATTATATATTAAACTATTACCATTCTATATCGACAATAAATAATAAGAAAATATTAATTTCAATTTTATATATATATAGATATTCTCGAAAGCATCAAGTACTCAAAATGTTTTCTATTCGCTGATGATTTAAAATTTTTTCGAGATATTCATAATTATGATGATGCCTCTCTGCTTCAAAACGATATAAATAGTATTGCAATGTGGTGCGAAGTAAACCACTTGTACTTAAATGAAGACAAATGTTTCTCCATCTCCTTTTATAGATCACGCTCAAACTTTGAATTTGATTACAAACTTAATAATAATATTCTTCCTAGGAAATCAGAATGTAAAGATTTAGGTGTAATTTTTGATAGGAAGTTCTGCTTTTAACACCCATATCACCTCCATAACGTTAAAAGCTTACAAAATGCTTGGTTTTATATTAAGGTCGTCAGTTGATTTTTCTATTTATTCTTTAAAATTACTCTATTGCACTATGGTACGTGCACTGTTAGAATATTCCACTCTGGTATGGAACCCCTACTATAACAAATACATTGACCAGTTAGAAAGGGTACAGAATAAATTCCTAAAAGTTGCAGCATTCAAACTAAACTGGAGAGTGGGTGAATAAGACTACAATGATGTGCATGAAATCACCTCTTTAATGACACTCGAAGATAGACGAACTTTTTCATCTTTGTTATTTTTATACAAAATTATTACTAATAGAATTGACTGTTCTGAAATTCTATCAGTCATTACATTTAATGTACCTACAAGAAATACAAGACAAAAATATTTATTTCACATTCCCTATCACTCCTCCAATTATAGTTACTATTCACCAACTACTCGTATGCTGCGTGAAGGCAATAACTTTTGTGATATTATTGATTTCTTCAACAATAACTTATTCAATTTTAAGAAACAACTTAGTAACTCTTTTCAAAAATAACAGTCTTATATGTTAAGTCTGTCTATTTAAATATTTTAATTAAACTATATACTGTGATCAATTTAATTTAATTAAGCCATATACTGTGATCTATTTAATGTTATATTATCTAGTGTCTTATTATTCTATTTGTTTTACCTATGCATGTTCTATTTATATATGTATTGGGGTAATCCCGTAAATAAATAAATAATAATAATAACTCATGGGCTTCACAAAATTAAGGTAGCAGTCTTTGTGGTATACTGCCTCCTCAGCAACAAGATCGTTAATCGAGGAAAGGCGACCAAGAACTTCGTCACCCCAGGAAAGCTCCCTCATAGAACACACCTCCCTGATACGATTTTGAACAGTTAAAGTCTCAACCGAATGTACAATTCGCCAAACGCTTTTTGGTTTCTTCCTTTGCACAATGTTCACAGAATAAACAATTGTTCTTGAAATTGAATTGGGGAGCTGAAGACCTGAGCTGAGACGGCCCTGCCTCTTCCTTAGATGTGGATGCCTCCTTGACATATTTTTTAATTGTATCACTTCGAGTGTAATTTTTTGGACAACTGGTGTGAATCAAAAGGGATGTCAAACCACGGAAACTTTGGTGCTTGTCGTCTTTCCGTTCCTTACTTGGTTTAATAAGGCCCCATAATATATTAATTAACCGGCAGCCACCCTATCTATGCAATAAAATAAGGTATAGAACCGATCTACACTATAAATGTGCGACATAGAGGTCTGTTGACTGTACCCAAGCATAATACCACTTTCTTTAAACGCTCATTCAGTTACAATATCGCAAAAGTTTATAACAATGTTCTGCCATTACTAAAGACATTGTCAGTGAAGCAATTTAAAAAAGCGCTAGTTAAGCGGTTAACTGCAGATCGTCATTGATACGCCAAACCTTAAACAATCTGTACTGACTATAATATATTATTTAAGTACTTATAACTTTTTGTTTGTCTTTTCAATCCGACTAAATGTACTATAAGTTTAAGTTTTGCAAGGAGGGATGGAAGAGCAACTCTGTTGAATCCCTCCTTGAGATTCTGTTATGTACGATTGTATATTATAGAATAAATATTATTATTATTATTTCCTTTTCTTTGACCTCACAGACGTCGTTATTTCCTTTAACGACGTCCTCAAGACACACAGGACACTTAGTAGTACTCATTGTAGAGATATCTGTAACAAACAAAAGTTGTGTGTCAGTAATATGATAAAAACAGCTTTTTCTGAAAATGACAACATTTTACGAAAAGATTTAAAATTGCTGTAAATGTTGACTGGTTGGAGATTAATTTGCATATGTATATATATTCTAAAAGGGAATTCAAGTATCTACAACTTCTTTCAAATGAATTTCTTTCTCTGATGAATATTTTAGATGATATGAAGGAATGTTTGATGAAAAATGTGAGGTAAAATGAACTTTTTCTGAGCGTGTAGCTCAAAAACGGTTGAGAATTCGAAAAAACCTATAGAATAAAAGTTTTAGATAATCTTATGAACTTTCATTTATTATTAGAAAATTTTCCTCTGCGACGCACCGTTTTCGAGATATAAGCGGAAACCCAAAGATTGGGACCTTTCCTCCCCCCCCCCAAACCCCCGGCGCACCACCTAGACGTCAGGACTTTTGGTATGTTCATACCCTAAGCAAGTTTCTGAAGGAATCGCTTAGGTACCTTCTCACGCACTCTACACCTCCTTTTGGGCCATTCATTGACTGGACTATAAACCCTTCTGGTTTTTTCTACTTTTACTTTGCGGAACTACATAATACAGTTTGTACTTACTGAAATTATAGTATAACATATAAAATATAGAAAACTCTATTCATTGCATATGTCTAGCATTATATTCCTGTACTGTCCGAAGCAGTCTATTTGCATATACTGGATGCTCCTTTGGGACTTTGTAATTACTCCAGATTTTCTTGAAATCAGCAGGTACCTACAGATTCCATAGCTTTTTCACTATAGAACCCAAGAGTTTGTTGTCTTTTTTTTACAAAAATCGGGAACATGAAAGAATACTACATGGACCTTAGTTAGGACTGATAGAAATCCCTAAACCCACGAGAGCTACATTAAATGTTTTTTCTAACCAACCCTCTCAGTGGCAGATGTACTTTTCGGCATGCGGTTTTCATCATTCAATAAGGGAGTATTTCTTGTAATAAGAGATATTGGGATTATGGAACGAAATTCAAACCACCTCGTCTGTCTTATACCATGACGTAAGTAATACCTGGATGCTGCTGTAGGAACTAAATGAAAAAGTTGTTCTTTCCATTAGAACGTATGGAATCTACGAAAACTGATTTTCCATTCATTGCTAAATAAGTCCATTTTGATCTTTTGCAATTCTTCATTCAAGCATTACTTGCAATTTTGTCTTTAAAAATTCTCTCCAAATTGTCTTCAACGCCTCGTGTATTCAAATTAACTGTTGTCTTACACACATAGGTTTAGATTAGTATACATCACTCTAAAGTTATATTTCATTTAAGTTTTCGTAGAAAATCGCATATTTCCATGAAAATAATGATTAAATAAATAAATGATTGTAGATATATATAATAATACTTAAATTGGTGTTGAATTCTTGAAAAATAAACATGTTCATACAGAACCTGCTATTTTCGTACAGAAAAGCCTATTAAAATGAGTAAAAACTACATCTGGAATTTCGCCATTGATTTTTCGTAATTTTCGACCTTAAAATTGAATTTCCTCAAAAACGGCTCGGGGAAAAAAGCTAAAATTTTGGATTTCAGCTTGTTTCAATAGACCGATTAGAAATCTGCAAGAAGATTATTGGTGCAAATTTTCGTCATTTGAAGCTGCTTCAGACCCACCGTGCAATATTAAAATATCAAGGATAATCAGTTACTCCACTATCCTTTCACTTCTTGTTAAATAATACTGTTTAACAGCTCTTTTAAACCTCCTTAAAGACATATCCTTTAGCTCTAAAGGTAATTTATTATATATCAACACAGTCTTATAAAACAAGTAGTTCTGGGATTCAGTATAGTTTACCCTCTCAACATTATAATCCAGTCGATTTCTGGTGTCATGGTCGTGAGTCTCTGCTACTCTTCTTAAAATACCTCTGAAATATTTGGGCATCACCCCTAAACTTATTTTATGAATGAATACTAATGAATTAATTTCACACAGACTCTCGACCCTGAGCCAGTTTAGTTTGCTCAACATTCTTGTAATATTTGTTCTTCTATTACATTTTAAAATCGTACGCATAGCTCTATTTTGTAACAATTGTAGTCTGTTCATATCATCCTTTCTAGCAAGGTGTAGCACTGTTGATGCAAAATTAAAGTGTGGTAATATTATTGTATTATAAATTGTCTTTCTGGCTAGTAGGCTAAGATAAGAACTACATCTGTTTAAAACCCCTATTTTCTGAGCTACCTTCTTACATACATAGTCAACATGTTTACCAAATTTTAATTCCCTATCTACAACTATCCCTAAATATTTAATATTGTCTACAATTTCCATACTGTCAACATACTGTTACACTGTCATTCCCTCCACACTTATCAAAAAGTCATTAGTAATCCATTCTCTTACAGTTTTTTTCTTCCCAATTCATAGCCTTTGTTTTATTAATATTTAACTTTAACTTATTTAGATTCAACCATTGATCAATATTACCTAGTTCTTCATTAATAATTTTCAAAAGTTCTGCTTCACTATTTCCAGATATGTATATGTATAACAGCATCTTCTGCAAATAGATGAATTTTACATTTTTTAATTACTTCAACAATGTCGTTTATATATATTATAAAGAGAAATGGCCCCAATATGCTTCCTTGAGGGACACCATATCTAGTCTCTAACACCTCGGATATTAACTCATTACACCTAACTGTCTGTTTTCTTTCCGATAGATAACTACGGAACCACTGTAACACTTTACCTACAATCCCCACCTTCTCTAATTTTTTATTAATTTACCTCGATCAATGGTCTCGAAAGCCTTTTTAAAATCCAAAAAAACAGCTACTGTCTCCTTTATATGTCCCTTTAAGATAAAAATCGACATGTTCGAGGATTTTGCTCAAAAATATGTAATAAAAGATTTATTTCGATAGTTCCAGACTTTATATGCGCACTACATGAACAGCAGCAAATTTTGAAATTTTGTTTTACTACCGCTGTCAGAAGAAGTGACTACCTGCAATATCACTTGCTCGAACAATAGGAATTACAAAGGTTTATGCAGTTACAACTACAATATTTAGAAAGCGTTTTTAAAAGTTGCTTGCTCTTGCAAGCAACATGCTGTTTGCTGCCAACATGTGGTTGCTGTTTGGCAACCGCGTTGTCCATAAGAACACACACTGTAGTCTCAACGTGAGAAGATCAATAGCCTCAACATAGTTTCTGTGGATTTCCCTTGGTAGGTAAGTATGTGCTGTTTATGTACTTACTTCAATACATAACTCCACTTAACAAAAAATGTCACTTGTACCCCTTGGCTTCTAGGCCTCTTATATGCAATTGAGAAAAAACTGCATCAGAGGAAGTCATGAACACAACTGCACACTTAATAAGCACTGATTTTAGAATTGCATCGTACATATGATTTATAAGGATAAGGATTGTATTTTAAAGACATTTTTGCAATACAGGCTGCTTAGTAACTTGCAAGATCTAGAAAAGTTGGCGATATATACTGTGTGTAAACCCTAGGGGCTGAACACTATCAGACTGGCATTGCATTTGATAGTATAGCAAATGTAAAAACCATGGTGTTTTGATAAAGGCATAGTGTTCATTAAGATGCCAGGTTTGGTATTTGTTTAACTATATTAAATGCAACGCCAGTCTGGAAAGTACTTTGTGTTCATCCCCTAGGGTTTACATCCGGTATACCACAAGTGTAAAAAGTTCGAAAATTCGACGGTAAAACTGATTTTTATTTTCAAATTTGACGTTGGAAGTTTAAGAGCGCTTATCTACAATCATTTAGTTTCAGCTGCGACGCAGGGGGCCACGGTTCCCTTTCCTATCAGTAATTGAGGCGAAATCTTGAATTCAACCGATTTGATGCGAATGCAAATCGTAAAAATTAGATTTTAGCACCGAAACAAATGTAGTGTTCTATTATGAATATAACACTGTTTGCTTTTTAAATATAAAAATTGCTTCACGGTCGCGATTATTACAAAGTATTACATTTTATAATCATAAATCTCGGCTATAGAACAACATGGTTTTAATTAATTATATATTATTCCTGTTTAAATAGGACTCTCTTGCCGTAATAATAGTATATTATATACCAAGGTTGTGAAGAGTTTTTTCTAGAGCCGAGCATTATTAGATCCCGAGATGCGCAGCATCGAGGGATATAAGATGAGAGGCTCTAGAAAACACTTCACAACCGTGGTGTATATATTATTTTTTTCACTACTAGTACTTTTATTCCTTTTATTCTTCTCACATAAAAAACGTACTATCGCGATCACGGATTTTTTCCTGGATGCCAGTGTATAATGGGATGAATTTTTGCCCCGTGTTACACTAAAATCTGGATTATTGACTAGTAGTCAATAATAAAAAATTATTTACCACTAGGCAAGAAGGCTAACTTCACAAGGTGACAACAGACTAGATAATAGTATGTTTTAAAGCTAGTAGTGAAAAAATATATAAAACTTGAAGCTGTCATACATAATGAAAAGTCAAAATATTTTTTAAATCCGCCTACTTTATAATTTAACCCACGACCTCCTCGATTCGACGCCGACGTTTGACGTCTTTATGCGGCCCACGGCCTCCTCGATTTGAGAGACGAACAAGTCGTCTCTCACAAATCGAGGAGGCAGTGATGCGCGAGTATTGATACAACGCACACTTATGTTATGCGATGTACATTCAGCCAATAAGGGCCGACCGTCGAACCACGCCTTGCGCTATTTAAACCACAGAGTTCTTAAGAGTAAAGTATACGAAACACCTTTTCAAGACATGGAGGCCATGAAAGAGAAGATACGTGCAGTTTGTAGGGAAATAACACGTGAAACTTTAAACAGGGTTCCTTTATCCTTTATGAGACGCAATAGAATCTGTTTGGAACATGATGGACAACACTTTGAACATTTGCTTGGTTGAGTTGGTTAGTTTTAAATTAATTCTTATTTAAGCTTCTACTCAAGTGGATATGTAGCAAATTTTTCTAAATAAAATTTTGATTTTCATTTTCTACTTGATGCAATTCAGTTCTTAAACGGTCCTCGAAACAAATATCTACTATATTCTATTATCAGTGATAAATTTCCTAATGACTTTGACATTTGTAAAGGATGTCCAAATTAAACACAAGTTAAAAATTATTAATATTATGAATCTAGTTATAAATTACTATTAATTAGAGTATATTAAATATACTCCTATTATTTATTATTTTCTTTTTTTGAGAGGCTGAAGTATTTCTTAAATAATTTGCAAAAAAGATTAATTTTACCATTACACTGTTTTGATTTAAATCTGCATTTTAATTATGTCCTGCTACATACCTATGAAAATACCATATATTTAACGAAATAATACGTAATGCAAAATATGTACCTAAACGGTAGTCACTTTTTATGGCGAAATAATAGTCATGTCTTTGGCGGCTATATTTTGAAGTTTTGTACACGCCCCTTTCTTCTCTAATTGGCCAATAAATAGTCCCATAACAAAAGTGTGCGTTGTTTCAATACTCGCCGTCCCGGGGGAATGGACGCGTTCAACCGTTCGATTTTATCCGACGCGTTCACACATTCAAATGTACACTTAGCAAAATGCTTGGAATGTTTATAATCTGTGATAATATTTTAAAATAAAATCAGGACACTTTTGAAGGTTATTGTTAAATATTTGACTTTTCTAAACTTTATTCAGTAATTATTCGATATAGCGCTACGGGTTTTCGTTCGAAAAACGTCGTAAAAACAGTTAAGAATTATAAAATATTCTTATCAGATGACAAACACCATTTTTAAGCCATTTTCACGTAAATACAGCCAACTTTTTTACTAACTGTAACCTAACATCATAACATTCTAACCTCAAAATAGCCATTTTAACATTGTTTTTCTTATTAATTACCGGCGACCAACGCGATGTTTTTTTTTTATTGTTCTCTAAGTTATCCTCTACAACTCAATATAATTGGTTTACCTGGGTTCAGAAGGGTCCGTATATCGAATAATTAATCTTTATTCTACTTTATAACGAATCTAGTGCGTTTGCTTTTGTTTGATAAGTTTTTGATTTAAAAATAGTAATTTTACTAAAAAAAAATGCCAATTCACAACAAGAAGTATGTGTTTCTTCGCATTTTCTTCCAGTATTAGCTTACGAAATAGGTGGATTGAAAATTTACATCTTCCTTCTGGTAGGATTAAAACATATACTTTAGTAAAATGTTCATTTATTTTACTTTATACATTTTCTAAATTACATCGTATTTAGTGCATTGTAAAGTAGAAAGGGACAGTCCGGACAGTATAGTTAACGTAGAATTTTAATTTATTTCAGATACGAAAATACCCGAAAGTACTGTTATCTGTAAATTACACTTTAAAAGCAGTTGCTATAAAGACGTATCTTCTGGTTGAAAGTTATTAAAATGTAATGTGGTGCCCTACAGTACATACAGTAATTTCTGAAATATATTTAAAAAAAATCTTTTATCATAACACATTTTAGACATGTTTTTGGAACACTCCTCATGATGTACAGTATGTATTGACCAATTCGTTGAGCAATTGCTCCTCAAATCGCTCTTAGGATTAATTAATCAACAAGATCGTGGAGATTTGAAATGCCCTAGTAAAAAATTTCATATTAATAAACCAAATAACAGAACTGGTTTTAAATAGATTTCAATATTTACCTCAAGAATGCAATCATTGCAGTATTTTAGCTGATCTTGACTTCAGAATTCTTTATCTTAGAATTCTTCTTTGTCTATTCTCAAGATTCACATCAAGGACCTTTGAAGAATAATTTTAAATATACTTCTAAAATCAATATTAACTAACCTTGCCAAAAAAGCACCAACAACATATCTGGAACGCGATTGTACATTAAACTTCTTTCTAAAAAAGTACTCAAACATTGACAAATAAATACTTTTCATAAAAAAATGCTTTTTCTTAGAATCACCACTGCCGATGGCATAAATTGTAATTTATTTGAAGTATGTTAACTGTCAAAAGTGTAAAGATTTAAGCTAATCTTCGAACCATTTCAAATTACCGGCGTGGTTCTGATCTCCAATCCTCCGGTAGCTGGCGCCATGCGGAGAACATGTGCATAATGATATTTTTAAAATTTGAACTGGCCGTATTAAGACGTCAAACGTCGAATCGAGGAGGTCGTGGGCGTGCCAATGGCATGGCTCCTCCCCTTCGCTCTCATTGGATAACGAAACCGCTAGCAGATATTGATTAAAAATAATAATAATTGAATAGGAAGCACTGAGGGGTCCACAATATTGATTTTCGCCTACTGCTTTGTGATTGACGGTCGTCATTTTTCCCTAACTGCTGTCACGTCCCTACGATTATGGAAATCTGTATTACCGACAACGTACTGTACTGTTCTCTTTCTCTCTAACAGATATTGATTGATCAAAGTAAAAATAATAATAATTGAGGTTAACAACAATTAGAAATTTATAACGATATACTTAAAAAAGAGGGGGCCGACCCTCTATCGAATAACGTGGGCATACACTCATTGAAAGATAAAATCTATGTTACTTCTTATTAACGTAGTTAGATCAAAATATTCTAACTAAAATGAAAATATATTTTATCATCTATATTATAATGGTAGTTACTTATTATTTTATGCATGTTTGCAACTATTATAATAATAATAAGCGTATATTCAAAGCATGAAATATTCTTGTTTGAAATTACCGAAATACCACCTGAAATGGTTAACATAAATTGAAAGCTCATTAGTACTAACGATGATGAGGGAGGGTAAGAGATATATTTTAATATATTTTGAAGTGCCTATAGATATCACGTTAGTGTCAATATTGATTTTCTTTCATTCGTAACTCTCAACAAATATATACATAGAGCACGTGTTAAAAGAATTAACAACAATTAGAAATTTATAACGATATACTTAAAAAAGAGGGGAACGACCCTCTATCGAATAACGTGGTCATACACTCATTGAAAGATAAAATCTATGTTAACTTATTAACGCAGTTAGATCAAAATATTCGAGCTAAAATGAAAATATATTTTATCATCTATATTATAATAGTTGCAAACATGCATAAAGTAACAAGTAATTCCCTATAATGTATATTTAATACAATAAATATTTAAGCTAAATTAACTCTATACATTTGAATACTATGCCGTTTAGATTCATAGACTAGGGTGTAAAACGTATAAAACGAATCATGTTATAACGTAACAAGTTTATGATGTGTGATGAATAGCCAGCAATTAATATTCATAAGGGGTAGAAAAACCTCGATTACACATCAACAACAATAGCAATACCAAATAGAGGCGTAAGAAAAATTATTACAAGTCTTATTTAGCGTGTATGAACTTCCCCTATAACGTACTATAAGAATAATAATAATTGCTACAACGCATAATCTGGAAACCAGACTCCAGAAGCTATATTGAAAATAATCAGTTACTTTAAGCTAAATTAAGTCTCTATACATTTAATGGTTTATGAATTCGTATGTAAAAACTCATAAAATCGAATCATGATATAAATTCCAAGGATCTGCGTACAGCAGAGAAGGTATATTGAATTACAGCAATAGTATTGAGGGGTTACTAATCAAATTTGCTGATGATGACTCATACTCATACAAGAGCTAACATTAATTAAAAGTCCACCCTCTTTTGAGTCATCACGGGGAAATGTGATTAGTAAATCGTATTTCTCTTGCAGCTGTGTACCGTATGAGTCGCCACCAGCAGATTTGATTAGCAACCCTTCAAAACTATAATCAGATTGGTAATAAAACACGCAGATGCGTAGAAATACTTTGAAGACGCTCCATGTAGAGGACGTGGTCCTGTATGTAACATATTTAGGCGAAAACTGAACAATTTCGACTTCAGTTATAACAAGCATCATCACCATAATCATCTCATAGTCTCTTCAAGCTATTAAGCTGTAAAAAGCATTGTAGTAGTTGTATAATTATTTAGTGAGTTTGTTCTCGTTTGCAACAATAACAACATCAACAATTAGGTAAATATTAGAATTGATTTTTATATAGTTTAACCTAATATGTGTGTGTGTGTGTGTTTATTTTTCGCAGAAAATGGAATTTTTACATGAACTCAACAAGGCATCTGCAGCAACAGCTAGTCAAAAATCAACCAGAAAATTAAGCGATTTTAATCTGAAGAAAGTAGTCGAGATAAGAGAGTTCAAAAACGTCGTTTGCCGTGATAAGCGCCGAAGTGTCTTAATCGTAACTGATAAACATGTTACGTTTCTGCCTAAGCGGATCACTGACCGTATGACTGATGAAAAAGTGCAAGTGCTCAACCAGCAGTTGGCCGATAAAACA
This sequence comes from Agrypnus murinus, assembly GCA_929113105.1. Lineage (NCBI taxonomy): Eukaryota > Metazoa > Arthropoda > Insecta > Coleoptera > Elateridae > Agrypnus > Agrypnus murinus. Next base: position 67,289,113 of record OV816028.1, on the reverse strand, counting down.
CTTTCTCTAGGGTTGATTTACTTGGGAAAGATAAAGACTGGCAACTATCCGGCGTATGATACTTGCATGTTCGTTGAAACTAATAAGGTATGAACTAAACAGCAACAACAATAATCGATAAACCCCTGTTTAATAAGTGTTTGTTTTTCTCTCTCTTTACAGCCCTTGGAGCCCCAGATCGAAAATAGAGAACAGCAGTAAAAGGTCCACACTACCATCCACCCTCCCATCCGTCAGCTCTGGTAGGCTTCATCGTCAATCAACGTGCTGTAAAAATATATATGTACTCTATTACCACCTAAATGTAGTAGTAGTAATTATTTCTAAAGTGGGATAAATTATGTCAATAAATTATGTGTGAATAAATGATGTCTTAATTATAATTATTGGTGCTTTATTTCTTGTACACTTCTTAGTGTATAAATATAGTACGAATAACTTCTTGTCTCAAACACTTTTATGCAAACGTCAGGACACACTCTCTTTGACAATTTACCTTAACAAATAGGATGATCATGAATAATAAGACACATATATAGAACATTAATCTTTTATTCTATGATATCGTTCTTAAAAGAATGATCGAACAATTTATAACAACTAACTATCTAAACAATAATTAAATGCGTAACAATTATTAGGGTAAAATCTATTCTCAGATACGGTTTCAAACCACACGGTAGCATACCCGTAACACATTTTCATGAAACTTGACCTTTCTTTCAGTGTCAAATTGTTCTTCGGTCGGCCAATTAAATGCCTTGTAAGGTTATACAAAAGGGTTACGTACGTTCATTAATTTGTTTGTGATGATTTATAACTACATATATATACGTCATATTCTGATCGTACGAGTCAGTTATGCATTACAAGTCATCATGAACACAATAGATATCTTTGGTAGAGCTATGACTAGCATGACATCATCATCGGCAGATGATGCAGAACGTTTTAGAGGTCCACGAGGTTACGGCTTCAAGTTAACGCCTGAGGGTAATTTTGATGTTGAGAACCGGCGTGTATCTAATGTTGGAGCTCCTATCAACGATAACGATCTGGTCACAAAGCGATCTGTACTAATGTTATCAGATATTGCTGACGGCTATAATGCTATAGTTGTTAGTAAGCTTAGCACTTTACTAACAACGATGGAAAAAGAAACGAAGAGAAATCTCCTAGTAACAAATAATGAGGTGGAAACTAATCATTCCAGCGTACTGTTAAAGATAGAAACAACGAATAATACAGTAGATGAGAATTATAAAGATTCATTAAATAAAATACAGTTGCTCGTGGACATTCAGAAACTTATGCAGAAAACGCTTGATGCGTTAACGGTAGACGCTGCAACGCGTACGAACTCTTACAACATAAAGAGAGTTTATAATGCAGGCGAATAATGGAATTTACTATCAGCTGACCAGAAGAAGAAGAAGAAGTAAAGGACGAATACATAATCATATTGATATGAACACTATTTTTATTCTAGTTTTAAGTGTATTATATCAAATACCTGATTAGCGCAGATAGGAAATGCGGTGGGCCTTACGGGAGTGCTGCACAGATACTATAAGTAGTATGTTCTTGTTCATATCTGCGCTAATCAGTTATTTTTTCCCCTCAAACTAGATGTATCGTTGAAAACTAAAAATAAAATTGTATTTAAACAATGTTTTAGTTTTACTAGTATAAATACCCTCAATATAGCAATACGTACAGGTAGTTGTAGCAACAGCATCATCAGCAACGCATCAGTATGGTAAAGGAAGTAAGTTTCGCAAGCGAAGACATGAAAAAGGTACTTCACTTGATAGTATGGGAGTATGCATACAGACAGGCGAGAAAGAGGGACTGGCAAACAATAGCACTGGACAGATATCGTTTTCAAAAACGAGTACAAGGTGTTGACAAATTATTATCTAAAATTCGACAAAATTATCATAGAGCCTATATCTATATGCAGAGATTTGAAAATTTAGATGAGTAGCCTAGTATAAATACGGGTGTATGCAGTCTCTTATCTCAGTACCAGATGTTAACTCACCGGGGTAACGGTGTCGTTAACAAGCTCATTAAGAAGTTGCCAATTGAACTGCACCTTCCTTCCTATCAATATTGCGGACCAGGCACTAAATTATCTAAAAGATTACAACGCGGTGATAAAGGTATAAACCCTTTGGATAGAGCGTGTATGCAGCACGACATCTCGTACGCTCAGAGCTCCGACTTGGACAGTAGACATCAGGCAGACGGTGTATTAGAAGAAGCTGCTTGGAAACGTGTTAAGGCTAAAGACTCTAAATTAGGGGAAAAAGCATCAGCTCTGTTTGTAACCGGTATAATGAAGGCTAAAAGAAAGTTAGGAATGGGTGCAAAGACCAGGAAGATGTCTGCGAAAAAGGGTAGCGTTACAAAGACCATGAAGAAAATTGTTACTTTCAAAGGGGGCGTTTTAAAGAAACTTGTTGGTATAGTGAATCGTGCAAGTAAGAGACTCACGGGTAAAGATTTAATACATCATGCACTGAGTGCGGCCAGAAGAATCGTTAAAACCGCGGGAGGACGGAAAAACGTTAAAGTACCTCGAGTTATTCCGGTCCCTACAGCTACAGGGGTATTCTACCGCTCATACCAATATTTGCTGGACTCTCGGCTCTCGGGGCAATTATAGGAGGAGTCTCGGGCATAGCAAAAGCCGTTAACAACGCTAATAGTAGCAAGAGACAGCTAGAGGAAACTAGACGGCATAATAAAAACATGGAAGCTATCGAGTTAGGTAGAAAGAATGGAAACGCCCTTTACCTGAAACCATATGGAGTAAACGGTGCAGCATTGTACTTGAAACCGTATGCAAGGTCAAAAACTGAATAACTCGCCTCGGAGAGCACTTCCAGACCTGGATCTAATAAAACACGCTAAAGACATTCCGTATTTTAGAGGTTTCTATATGAGAACAAGTCTACCAGCTAAACCTTGGCATTTTGAAAGAGCTATTGTTAATCTTGACTACGCCGGAGGGTCGGGATCGAAATGTTGTTTTGTACTATGACCCGTTCGGAGACCTAAGGCCGCCGATTGAACTTGTGAAATATATTGCGCCTCGCTGCGCCATATACTATAATGTTGCTCAAGAACAAAAGTTTAACACATACAACTGTGGACACATATGCCTGAGATTTTTGTATAAAAGAGACGTGAAAGTGTAAATCAGCCAAGTATGGCTAGAACCGTCACGGTGTATGGTAACGGAAACAGTCTTTCTACGGACCGTATTTATCCCCCTATAACACTAGATCACGAACGTTACGAATATTCACTAGGATTAGTAGGTTTATATACAAGTCATACGGTACGTAATATATTCCCTGGAAAAAATAAATTTTATTACGGAACTCGGATAATAACTATTGAATCGGGTAGCTACGAATTGTCTAAAATCTCTAACTATATAAAGAATCAAATTAGTGGTGACCCTGAGGAGGGAGATCTGCTGCTACAAATCAAAGCTAATACTAATACGGGAAAGTGTGAGATTGAATCTGCCACTGAGTTTATCGATTTTACCAAACCTGACAGCATAGGATCTCTATTATGATTTAACAAGCGTGTATTATCACCCGGTAGTAAACACGCATCAGATCGAATTGTCGATATACTTTCAACTCCAAACATCTTTGTAGATACGAATATCACTGGTGGTGGTAGTGCGTATAGAAACAACAAGCCGTGTAATACAATCTTCGAATTCGGTATTTGCGTACCACCCGGATTGAAAAGGAACCGTCACACGTGATTTACTTTCCCATTACTGTTTCTGAGATCGATAACATTTCCATTAGATTAGTAGACGCTAAAGGACAGTTGGTAAATTTTTCTAAAGATACCTACATCAGTATTAGACTAGAACTTAAACGTGAAAAATGGGAATAAACTTTAGCTATAAAAACATCAGTATATGTCCATCAAAGGTCATTCACTGTCGAACGTCGGCTAGTGCGGACCTCCGATTAAAACTATCTAAAGGTAGCCGCTTGTTTTTTGAATCTTTAGGCTTTAAAGTACGATCACAACAGCAACAACGACAACATGTCAAAACGAAGTAAAATGCATATTAACACAGGTAGTAGTAACATCAGCAGCAACAGCAGCGCCTTTGCTATTGATAAATTAAACATATTTGGAAAACCTCGTGTCGATACAGATATAATAAAAGAGGACTTTTATACCTATTTACCGTTCACATTAAATGTCAATCATTCAGACACCGTTAGAATCAGCATACAAAATTCCGATAATGTTTTAGCTTTGTACGATAGTTACATCCTTGTTAAAGGTAGCATGACGCGTTCGGCAAACAAGCAATTTTATCTGGTAAACAATTTCGCCCACTTTCTGTTTGATGAAATCCAACTAATATTAGGAGCGAATCAAATCATCGATGTGTGTAAGCAGCCGGGCATTACAAGTACTATAAAAGGTCTCGTTTCACACGGTGCCGAAGACAGAGCTTTAACCTGCAATGCATGGAACATTGGTATTAACAGCGATAATAATTTGTTACACAACCAGGGGAATAATGTCTTTCATTTCACGTGTAGAATACCCTTAAAAGATATCTTCGGGTTTGCAGACGATTATAAAAAAGTAATCCCTCACATGAGCTGTCAGCTAGTCTTGATTCGCGCCAAGAACGATTTTAATTGCTATAAAAGCGATGTAGGTGCTACGGGTACCGATCTTGATATTAAGATTGATAAGCTCTCGTGGGAAGTTCCACATATATTGTTATCAGATGAGAGCAAGGTGAACATGGTCGAGAGTTTAAGAGATAATTCTTCTATTATCGCTCATTTAGACGTTGGGAACTACACGAGTTACCATCGCTAGGGACTACTAAAAATCAGGTTTGGCGCATAAAGAATTCCAATGAACTGGAAAAAACGCGCTGGGTCTTTGTAGTTTTACAAGACAAGCGTCAGCTGGGTTAAGAGCGGGTAACCCTACTACATTTACTCATTCGGACTTAGTCGACGTTAAGCTGTATTTAAATTCACAAGTGTTCCCACATCAGCGTTTAAATCTCGATTTCAGTCGTAAGGACTACATTCCTGCGTATTTGAATTATATTCGTTTTCGTGAGAACTACTACTATGATAGTATAGGTAGAGGAGAGGCTGAAAGTTGTTTAATCAGTTACAAAACGTTTGAATCGTATCCGGTTTTTGTTATTGACTGCTCAAGACAGATAGAGAGTTTTAAGATTCCACGGTCGACGTCAAACTAGAGCTTGAACTTTCTGCCGCATTTACTAATACAACTAAGGCGTATTGTTTGGTCCTGCACGACGCGTTGATTGAGTATAATCCGTTTAACGAGACCGTGATTAGACACGTGCGTATACCCTAATGAAGGTTATTAAACAAAAGAAGTCGTTAAACATATTTAATTTAGACGATGATGCGTCGCAACAACGACGATCTGACGTCGGTGCTAGTAAACACGGTGACTTGTTACCCATATCATGTCGAGCAATCTTGAGCGGCCCATCTTCCTGAGGTAAAACTAATGCTATGTTAGGTTTACTTATTAGCGAAAACGGTTTAAAATTTGAAAACATCTACCTATACGCCAAGTCTTTATTCCAGCCTAAATATGACTTCTTACGATCTATCATGAAACCCCTTACATACATGGGCTATCACGAATTTAATGGAAACGATGATGTAATCAGTCCCTGTGATGTCAAACCTAACTCTGTGTTCATTTTTGATGATATAATTTGCAGCAAGCAGGAAAAGATTAGAGAATATTTCAGTATGGGTAGACATAAGGGTGTCGACTCTTTTTATCTAGGTCATACGTATGCTAAGATACCGAAACATCTGATTAGGGACAACGCAAACCTAATTATTCTCTTTATACAAGACGAATTAAACTTAAAACATGTCTTTAGCGACCACGTTGTAGGGGATGGTATTAGCTATGATCAGTTCAAAAACATATGCTGTCTGTGCTGGAAGGAACCGTATGATTTCCTAGTGATTAATAAAGATTGTTCTCTAGACAAGGGTAGATATCGGAAGGGTTTTAATTCATATATAAGTTTGTAGTTAGAGTCGATTTGTTTAGTACAAAACAAACAGTTGTTGATAAATTACATAAGGCAGCTAGAAAAAACTTTCAACGAAGGCGTACTGTAATAAAAGATTTCGAAGACTTGTTCCAGGCGGACCTGGCTGAGTTTATACCTTATGCTAAAGTAAATAGGGGTATCGATACATACTGCTGATGATAAACTGTTATTCGAAATACTTGTATGCATGTCCGTTGAAAACTAAATCCGGAGACGAGGTGGCGAAACAGGTCCGTTGTATCTTTAAGAGTGCGAATGCAGTCATACCTAAAAATCTACAGGCGGATCTCAGGAAAGAGTTTTACAATAAACATTTTAAACGAGTAATGAATGAACACGGTATAAATCATTACTCTACATATTCCGTAATTAAGGCGCCAATAGTTGAACGTGTTATCCGTGCAATTAAGCAAAAACTGTATAAGGAGTTTAGCTACCGAGGAGAGTTTAAATGGATAGATATATTACAACGCGTAGTTGAAAGTTATAACAATATGAAACATAGAACGATAGGTCAGGCTCCTGCTACTGTTACACCTACGACTCGACTATCAGTTTATGACACTAGTAGTGTAAAAGTTGGTGTTGCTACAGCGTCAAGAAGTAAACGTAAACTAGAGTTGAATGACATCGTACGCATTAGTAAGTTCAAAGGGGTCTTTTCCAAAGGATACACGCCCAACTGGTCAACGGAATTATTTAAAATAGTCAAAGTTCAATTTACAAAACCTGTCACATATCTGCTGGAAGATCTTTACGGTGTTGCTGTCCGAGTTGCAGAAAACCAAACAGCCTGACATTTACTTAGTTGAGAAAATACTTAAACGCCGTAGCAATGGTGAAATTTACGTAAAATGGCTCGGCTTAAACGAAAAGTCCTGGATAAAGGCGGAAGATGTTCTCACATAACATCTAAGTTCATTTATAAATGATATACTCTCATATAGTTGCATGCATATGTAAGTTATATTTAGTAAAAGGATTATACTTCCATATTACTAAGTTAAACTTAATCTAAGTAATTTAGACAATGGTATACTCATATAGTTTAATGTGTATGTGTCTCTGTGTATGTGTGTAATTTGTTTTAAGTAAAAGAAAAACTGTTAGCATATAAGTTGATTTAAGTTAGTTTATAAAATGATATACTCATATAATCTCATGCATATGTAATTTATATTAAGTAAAAGTATGAAATAAAACCAATAAAAATTATTTATCGAGTTTTATTATTATTATTAGCTCATAAAACATGTGAGAAGAAGAAATAATTCAGATAAGTGTTATATTGTCTTACGCCTCTATTTAGTATTTAGTATTGTTGTTGATATGTAAATCGAGGTTTTTCTACCCCTATGAATATTAATTGCTTGCTTTCATCGAATCAATAATATTAATTACTACTGCTACTACTGATTCCTTTTACAATTGGCACAAATACGCCTTCTGTTAACAGTATAGTACGTAATCGGTAATACAGATTCCTTTTACAAAGGACGCAATCTATCAGCAGTAAGTACGTTATCGGTAATACAGATTTCCGTAATCGTAGCGACGTGACAGCAGTTAGGGAAAAATGACGACCGTCCAATCACAAAGCTGTAGGCGAAAATCAATATTGTGAACCCCTCAGTGCTTCTTATTCAATTATTATTATTTTTAATCAATATCTGCTAGCGGTTTCTAATGGGCGATCATCTCAATCAATAATCAGGACAACGCCCTTATTTTTAATTGACCAATCAGAGAGCTATAGGGGCGAGGCCGATCAACTCAATCAATAATCCGGACAACGCTTTTATTTTTAATTGACCAATCAGAGAGCTATAGGGGTGATTTAATTGACCAATCAGAGAGCAGTAGGGGTGACTTAATTGACCAATGAGAGCACAGTGTGCGGGATTTCGTTGACCAATGAGAGCGAAGGGGTGGGGCTTCATCGACCAATGAGAGCACAGGGGAGGAGCCATGCCATTGGCATGCCGAATGGCATGTCAATTTCCGTCTGGGCCAAGTGGGGCTATACCTACTAGTGCAAGTTGTGGGATGTCTTCTGTTTAACTGATACTGGAGTTGTAAGATCAGTGGGTGGGCTGGGCCGAGGGTTCTTGTCCCTTACTTGATGAATTTCTTTGTGCTGCTAGTTCTTGTTTGCTATAAAAGCTTTAAGATGGAGTTGATAATTTAGGCTCTCATCAACTTATTTCATCGGTGAGGAAATTCGGTTTAAAGAAATGCCCGTCGTGAATAGTACTGCATTTGTCTTTTGCGCTAGCTTGCTCTGGTGGTCAGTGACCAATTAACAATTAGTAATTAACGCCTTCAGGTGGTATGGAAAACAACCTCAACCACAGCTTAAAACTAAAGTGGGATTTCTTAATCATTTCTTCAAAACAACACTAAGGTAAAACAGAATTAGAAAGAACTAATCATCATATGGACGGTGTTTTGCAACAATGACTTAACACACACACACGTGTTGTTTGCCACAAACGAGAAAAAACGTTTGAATTGCTGTAATAAATTGAACATTGAGAGAATGTTGTTTATTTACTTTTTAACACATAGATATACGTACAGACTACCTAAATTTCTATAAACTGAAAAAATATATAAAATGTATGATCTAAATCTCATACTAAATAGGGTTAAACCATTTTTGCAAAACGAGTTAAAATCAAAATAGTGTTTTGCAACAATGGTATGATTATGTATTTACTCTTAAAGTACAAAATTAAAACTTACTGAACAGTCTTGTAAACAAAAAAAGAATATCCCTTGATAGTTTATTATGAAAATAATATTATTCTAACTAAATACCCTCTTTTGCTTCCTCTTCGATATCAAAATCTGTAGTAGGCCCAAGTCCGTCCACATCATCCTCGAAATCTTCCCCCACAGTATTTTTAAGAAAGTTAAAAAAAGGCGTGGTATCTTTGGGAATCAATTTCAAAATTTCTTTGAGGTCTTTAATTTTTTCGTTAGAGAGCTTTCTACCAGCTGACCATAAAGGAGGTAGGATATCCTTTAAAATAGGCTTCCTTCCATTTCCTCCCTTTTCAATGTTTACTTTTGAATAATCGGGATCTGTTACATGGTCCTTCATGTACAAAGTTGTAGGATTTTCCTTTTTATGGCAATTTCGTGAGTTTTCAGACAGCTGATCTTTTCCTTGTTTAAATCAGTTTTACGATTTGTTATTGAAAGTTCCATATTCTCGACCGAAAGCATATCTTCTGATCTGATACGGTTAACAATAAACTTGTTTTTTGTTCTGCAAGACTTCATAATTTCGAGGTAGTCATTATCAGTGTACAATCTTTGCTGTACTTTAAAAGCACACTCAACATCTCCGAACTCCGAATCGTTCGGCAGAAAACTATGGCCGGACAAAAGAAATCGTATTGAAATTGAAGTAAGGGAAGTGTGATTTAGCAAAATATTGATAAGCATCAAAATAAATTCAATGCTCCTGTTTTGACCTCCACAAAAGTCAGACCACAAAATGAGTTTGCAGATAGGAGGAACAATATTCTCATTTATATATTTACGCAAACATGAACCCACTTCTTGAGTCCCCCTGCCTGCTTCGTGTTCCAGCCACACATTAAAAACACCTTTTCTGGTACTGCCTACATGAATGCCCAGATTGAACAAAGTTAATTGTCTTTTGTAATACATTATTCCGGTAGGTATTCTAGGAATAGGATGCGTTTTCTGTAGGTCAAAGGTTAAGGTTTCATCATCTTTTGCAGCTTCTAAATCCTCGTTCATTTGATTACGCAATTCTTCTGCAATTTGAAGGTGTTTGTTATGAATTGCTTCTACCTCCTGTTTTGATTCACCTTCTAGCGATCGTAGCTGTGCATTATAGACATCACATGCGCAGCAAGTGTCCTTGTGGGGTGTTTTAAATCTTAAATTGAAATTTGTATAAAAGACATCTTTGTATTTACTAAGACTGACTGGTTTATCAGAGGTTTCTTCTCTATACAGTGAATACATTTTTGCCAAATTTAGGTAAGGGCTTAAAAACTTTGAGTCACGTTGATTGCGGCAATAGTGGGATACATATTTCGGAAAGGAATTAATATGTTCTTTTACCTTTTGGATTCTTTCATCATCAATGGCATTTTTACGTCCGCTATTTCTTCCTCTCTGGTTTTGTATAAAATTAAGCTGCAGTTTATTCAAACAAGTGTTTATACAATTCGCGTTAATTTGCAGAGTTTTCAATAAAGCGTTTTTGCACACTTGCTGATCGTTTATAGAATATAATCTAGAGTTTTGTCTCCTAGATATCTTGTTTTTTGTGTAACATCTCTTTTTTTTAGTTTGTCTAACACATTTGCTAATAAAAGCACACCTAGCTTCAAATGATCCAATGGTCCAAAATTGCTCGAATAGTCTTCTTCTAGTGTTAATGTCTACAACAGCTGTGCATTTTCTTGTGCACTTACATGAATATCCTTCATTAAATTTCTTTGGTTCACAGGTCACATTTCTAGATGAAACATAGTTTTTATTAGAATTCGCAAAGTTTTTTCTATCTACCCTTGACTGGTCACGAATCTTTCTTTTTCTTCCACGTTTTCTCTTTCCTTATTTCTGCCTTCGCTCACATCGATTTCTGCATTTGCATGAAACTCTTCTAGTGCTGTACTGTCATCCGCAGAACTGATTTCTTCAGCAGATTCGGTTTCTTCGGAGTCGGGCACAAATTCGCTACCAGACGATTGATACTGGTCGTCAACGAGCTCAACTTCCTCAACTTCACGACAAGTAATCGCATTTAAATCATTGTTACGTTCTTCGGTTTCCTCATTCTCCTCTTGCTCTTTAAACTTCTTTTGGCCCAGTTGTACCAAACGGTTCGCCCTCGAAACATTCATGCTAAAGAAAAATAATGGAAAATAATTAATTGCTTTATTTTAACATTATCCATTTCTAATCAAACAAATCAAATAAAAATAATATCAGTACTTTTGTAGGTTAGGTTGTATAAAGTTTTAAATAAGTAAACATGTTTTTACAATACTAAAACAAAACAATTCATATCATACCTATACCGTAATGTAATTTGAACTAATATGTAAAAATAACACATTACCTGGCGTAGAACACAATAAAATAATCACAATCCAAAACAATAATGTAGAAGCAGGTATTATGCTGATGAACATATGTAGTGGGTCAGACCAGCGTATAGTAATAAGAAGTACGGACAGTTATTCGTTTTTCATGTACCCAATTTCAATGGCCTTCAAACGCTTTAGCGTGTAGTTACAACTAGCAGCTAAAAGATGTCGCTGTAAAAGGAGGCAAATTCAAGAATTCGATTTACATCCATAATCAAATTAAAGGCCCTAGGATAACGCAGGTTAAAGAAAATAAAAAGGCATTTCCACATTTTGTATTAATAAAACAAATAATACTAAGGAGAGGAGAATGCCCTACAATAAGCCAGCAATAATAAGCATTAGTTTAAAGTAAAATGATAAATTTAAAATATTAAAAATCATTCGTAAAAGCAGAGCAAAATTTTACTTTTAGCTTTGAATAATTACAAATTATAAAAAAGTATTTAATTAATTTAATTATTTAAAAATTATACATCGCGAAAAAACATTTCTACGTGCTGAAAATTTAATTTTTTCAAAATTTTTTGTGCAATAATTTGGAATGATTCATATCAAGCTAATAAGATGTATAAACTTTTTAAAACATTTTAAAAGTAGTTTAAACTATGTACTTTTTTCTATCAATTTAGTTTTCAGCAAATTTAAATTTTCAGCACGTAGAAATGTTTTTTTCGCGATTTATAATTTTTAAATAATTAAATTAATTAAATACTTTTTTATGATTTGTCATTATTCAAAGCTAAAAGTAAAATTTTGCTCTGCTTATACGAATGATTTTTAATATTTTAAATTTATCATTTTACTTTAAACTAATGCTTATTATTGCTGGCTTATTGTAGGGCATTCTCCTCTCCTTAGTTTTATTTGTTTTATTAATGCAAAATGTGGAAATGCCTTTTTATTTTCTTTAACCTGCGTTATCCTAGGGCCTTTAATTTGATTATGGATGTAAATCGAATTCTTGAATTTGCCTCCTTTTACAGCGACATCTTTTAACTGCTAGCGGTAACTACACGCTAAAGCGTTTGAAGGCCATTGAAACTGGGTACATGAACATCAAAGGCGCCGGTAGCTACTGTCCATACTTATTTATTACTATACGCTGGTCAGACCATTGTTGAAGATTGCATTAAATCCTATTCGGCGTCAGTGGGTTAGTTACTTTGGTAATAGATGGCACCACGTGCTGGGAGTGGGTTAGTTCATTTTTGCTTGCTGTAGCATGCACCCTAAGGAACGTTTTAAACCAAAAAACTCGAAAGTAAACAAAGTGTGGATTAGACCATTGTTGCAAAACACCGTCCATATCATATTCATTGTTATTTCGCACCCCCGCTACTATAGTTTATTGCCTCTTCAGCCCTCGTGATTTGGTGAATTGGTTGGGTTGAGTTAACATTTAGTCGTTATCATTGTTGCGGCTGTGTTTTCCAGCAACAACATATTCTGTATGTTGTTGATGGGCTGTGTATCTTGGTCATTATCACCAACAGCATACAACGTATGGTGTTGATGATAATGAACAAACTCGTTGTAGTGGTTGAAAAGGATGGAATGTTGTTGTTGTAAAGATGTCCTTATCGCGACAGGTGTTGGTTAGTTATTTGGAAGCAGATCTTGTAGCTTGGGGGTGGCGAATATGTTATCGTTGGTTGCTTGGCAGATGTTGTTGGTTTTGCAGATTTAGAAAACTAGCGCCTGCTGTTGAGCTACACTTCTCCAAAGCAGGGCAGATCGACCAGACAACACCATTATACTATTGGCAATGAAGAAGATACAGACTTAATACATTTTCTTTAAAATATTAGGTTCGTGTCTTTGAAATCCTGCTGCAACTATCTTTTCAGAATGTTACCTCCAAGCTTCACTCTTTTTTGTTTATTTGTAGAGTCACAAGGTTTTGACTCCATGATTTTTCTATTCTCTCTAATAAATACTACCATCATCACGTTCGTCTCTCAAATCGAGGACGCAGTGGATAAAACTAACTTACGTTTTAATGGAAAATCCGAATCTGCAATAAGAAATGGGGGTTCCTTTTTAAGACTTCAAAGTTGCGCCTCCTCCCCCCCTAAGGGTGAAGGTGGGGGGTCGAGTGTGGTATCATTGGATAGGTGTTTGAAAAATATTTAAGACGCGTTTTTTGTTTTTTTAATCTTACGTGCACGTCTCAATATATTTGACCGTTCCGGGACTTTCTCCGCACGCTGTGTGTACAAGGTGATCCAATTAACTTTCTCCCCCTACTTTTCTGTTATCTCTGTAATTACAAAAAAAACATTCTCACAAAAGTTGTAGGGCTTTTTCTAAAGTTTTTAAATATGACATCCAAAAAACCAATTGAAAAATAAATGCCGAAGCTATATATATATATATATATAAATTGAATTTTTTAAATGGAACACCCTGTATTTTATTGCCTTATTCGACGTAGAATTTCAGTCTGATTTCAACAATATAGAATATATTATACTACTTACTTTTAACAGTTTTCGAAATATTTGCTTTTAAATATATAAATTACACACTATCGCATATTCGATCGAGTATGCTGATTTTAAAAACATCTGCTTTGAATTGTTACTTTGACATTACTTTTTTCGTAGCTACAGAAATAACAGATAAAAGTAGGGGGGGGGGAGTTAAGTGGATCACCCCGTATACATGACATGTCACAAATTTTAAAAAATATATCAAATACAATGAATAGCTTAGTAAAGCGTTATGATCGTAGATAAAACGTTGCAAGATATATACGTGTAAAAAGTCTCTTCATTGCACTCATATCTTTTAAGACACTCGCTCGTACCTCGCTCGTGTGTTAAACCGTTCGCGCAATTAAGAATGGCTTTTTACACTTATATCTTAAATAACTATTATTTTTAGTAATAAAAAAGTAAGCTTGAATGAAATTTCTGATTTAGAAGAATGGTTTTGTTTTGTAATTTTTTCACGTTCTTAAGTTTGGACTAGACATTCAAAAGTTAATCTTTGCCTTTAAAAAGACTAATAATAGTTAATTAAAAACATACATAGATATTAACTAAACTGTTTTCACATGTCACAAAAAAGGTAAAAGTTATAAAATCTTGATAAAAATTTCTACTAACTGTAACCTAAGATCTAACTTCAAAATAGCGATTTTAAATTAACTACGGGCGAGCGTCATGATCTTTTTGTCAGATTATTATTGTTCTCTGAGTTATTCTCTACAACCTTGTATCAGTGGTTTACCTGTGTTTAGTGAGGGCGGGATATCAAATAATTTTGTAAAATAAGAAAACAAGAGAAATAAAGCAAAGATTTAATAAAAGCCCGGAACAACATGACACTGGCAAGTGAGTGTGACGAGTTGACTCTGTAATTTGACACAATTCAATAGTATTGCAGTAACAACGTGAAATACACTAAAACTTAGGACGCGGCGCGAAATTCAAACTGTCCTTACTCATTTTGGGTCACACTGTATTATAGTCAATAGTTGAGTGCGCTGAACGCCTCCGATAACACATTCCAGAACCAATAGCGTAATCTGGATCAAAACACCCAACACCGAACGTACTATTAGACTATAACCTAAAAATGTTTTAAATGTCTAACCTCATATTTTCAAAATGGTTTTTCTCACGAAATTCTTGCTTTTTCCTAAACCAAGAAAGCCGTTACGAAAATATTTACAACATGGCTTCATGGATTCGTTAAGAGTTTTTGTACGAGGCGGTAGTGGAGGTAATGGATTGCCAAAGTAGGTACATAAATAATTATGTGATCTTTAATATCTATCGGTAATAAATTAGATTTGGAGGAATAGGTGGCCAAGGTGGAGATGTAGTTGCTGTAGCAAAAGAATCTATAACATTAGAAGATGTAGTTCAAAGAAATAAAGTCAAGCGATACCTTGCACCTAGTGGTCATCATAGTACGCACAATTTTATATTAGGACCTCCTGGTGAAAGCATAAAAGTTGACATTCCGGTGGGTGTTACTGTTTATACAGAAGAAGGGAAAAAATTAGGTAATATTAAGATTTCTACAAAAAATGAATATTCCAAGACAGTATTTCTTTATTAGGTGAATTGAATAAAGAAGGTGATGAAGTAATATTAGCTAGAGGTGGTCCTGGTGGACATCCAAAAAATGGTTTTCTTGGTGTTAAAGGTCAAGCACAATCTGTAAAGCTAGACTTGAAATTAATTGCAGATGTAGGTTTAGTAGGGTTTCCGAATGCAGGAAAGAGCACATTACTCAAAGCTATTTCAGGGGCAAAACCAAAAATTGCTAATTATCCTTGTAAGTTTAGAAATATTTTGTTATTAGGATATGTTTTAATTAATTATTAATCATGACAGTTACAACTATAAAACCAAATATTGGAATAATAGAGTATGAAGACTTTCGACAAATATCAGTTGCCGATTTACCTGGATTGATAGAAGGTGCTCATGCAAATCGTGGAATGGGACATGAGTTTCTACGACACATAGAACGCACTAAACTTTTACTTTTAGTTGTTGATATTAATGGATTTCGATTAGGTCCTAAGTATGAAGAAAGAAATTGTTTAGATACAGTAGTGTTATTGAATAAGGTGTTTATTATAATAACTCTTAGTAATTAATACCATTTGCCAAATGTTAAAACATTGATTTATATATTTGAGACATTTATCATTGAAAATTGAAGTATTCGATTTTTTTATAGGAGTTAGAGATGTATAATCCCGACTTATTAAAGAAACCAGCCATTATTCTTGTTAATAAGATGGATTCAATACTTGCTTTTAAGAAGTATAAATCAATTCGTGAACAGATATTAAATATCTCTGGTAATAAATTTCTATGTAATTAGATGTTTATATAATTAAAACATTTTTACTTATTTACAGATACATTTTATGATTATCCAGAAGAATATAGACCTCAAAAGGCATTGGAATTTGATGATATATTAGCTATATCTGCTAAAGAAGGTGGCGAAGATATTGATTTGGTTAAAACCAGAATTCGTGATATTTTGGATGTGCATGCAGAAATAGCAGAAGAACAGAAATTAAAACAAAATGCAGAATTCATGCAAAACTTAAAAAAAGATTTAACGGAAAAGGGACCACATTTAATATAATATTAAATTAAGAAATGATTATACATAAATAAAAACAAAAAATATATTATTTATTTTCAACATGTAATAAATTATTATTTTGTTGTATTTGATTATTGTTTGATTGCTTCTTAATTAATCTAGTCAGTTTGACCCATTTGGGGCTGATATTCGCTGCTGTAACATCGCTTATTATACTTCGGCCCAAAGGACAAGATTTCTCGAAGGTTACTGAATCTAAATCTGTTGTTATTCCTCTATTGACTTTCCATCTGTAAAATGTTAAATTCAGTACTATGTTTGATTATGATCAGTGTTGAATCCACAGCCGGCAGGAATCTATACCTACTGGTAGGTCAAAAGGGTTACACAGCCTGTTTGTTTTAAAGCGCCCCGCTTTGTAGCAACTTTATTCTCGGCAGGGGCAGATTTACCATTTTCGAGGCCCTAAGCTAAGAAACCTTATTGACAATCATCACAAGAAACGGTTTCAGGGAATAACTATATTTCTGACTAAAGATTTCATATTTTTATTCTAAATTTAACATTTTTAATAAAAAACTTGAGAAAAGAGTAAAATATTTATTATTAAAAAAGTTAATAATTGAAATAACACGTTATGCTCATTACATAAACATATAACCATTCTCTCCAATATAGTTTAGCAAAGCTATAATGTCATTTAGTAATTTTTGAGGCTCCAAGCTGTAGCTTACTGAACATGATGGTAAATCGGCCATGGATTCTCGGTCAGAAAATCTTGTATTTGCTAAATCGGCGTGAGAGTGTAGGCATCATTGAACTTTCTTTAAATTACATGATAGGTATTATCTTACTGAAATTGATAGAATATTGTGTTCTTTTTTCAACCATTATAAAAAGGTGAAAAATGATTTATGACTAGTAGGCTTTCTTGTGGTTCTCCAATTAATAACACAGAATTATCTAGCAAGCTTTCCCATTTTCCCTAATTGAAGGGGAAAGACCATCAAAGTAACTAAAGTTTTGTTATTTTATCTAAGCTTGCTACCTTTTCACTTGGGTGAGATTATTCTACTTAACCAAATCATTGTTCTTTTTGGTTTATGACTGTTCTTAATATCCTAATCATATCTTTTTATTCCAATCTTTAAAGACAATCTGTGTTGGTCTGCACCTGTTATTTTTCTATTTCAGTTTTATTATCAAGTACCATTTCCATTTGAAGTTTTACCAAGTAATAATTCACAAAAATGTATTAAATTAAATATAAATGAACGTTTGAAACACATGTAGTGAAAATCATGAATAATATCCTTCGTTTAGTAAATTATTACAAATCGTAAACAAATTAATTGAATTTTTCTATTAGTACTACTTTTAGCTATATTTAATTACTTAAAGATTAAAAAGTTTAAAGGGTAGGGTAGGGAGGGATAACAGCGGTATGGAGATGATAACTCCCAGTTTTACAACTGGATTCAACTCTGATTATGGTATCCTTATTACTTTTCAACTCCATTCCTATTAGTACTACTTTTAGCTATATTTAATTACTTAAAGATTAAAAAGTTTAAAGGGTAGGGTAGGGAGGGATAACAGCGGTATGGAGATGATAACTCCCGGTTTTACAACTGGATTCAACTCTGATTATGGTATCCTTATTACTTTTCAACTCCATTCCAAGCAATCATTATACCATTATCTGTACATAGTTTTGGAGGTGGTCTTACTAATTGGTAGTCATACTCACTACATACAATTTCCAGACCATCTCTTATAAAATTATTACAAGCAACCCCTCCTGATACAACCTACAAACAAAATTATTTAATTTAATTTAATAAATTAATATGGATCAGACATACCAATGTTTGTTTGTCTTTTGGAATTAATCCTTTGAATGTTGCATATTCCATAGCCCTTTGTACTCTGTGACAAAGATGCCTTGTAATAACTAATTGAAAGCCTGCACATAAATTATATACATCAGGTACCATGGTATCTGGAGCAAGATCTAAAATTGTACTATGAAGTTTATGTTAGAAATTATAACATTTTATGACGCACCATATTTCTTTTCTTGTTGTACTATATGAGTTGTCATTTGAGTTTTAGTTCCTGATAAACTGAAGTTACAATGAAATAAATAAAGATTATTAAAAGTTTCACAGTTTTATTAAAATATACCTGACAATATTGTTTCGACAGCTATGCTGTCATTATCAAAGGTAATATAATTATAAACAAACACGTCGCTAAGGTAGATACAAAATAGGTAACTAGATAAAATAATAATAATAATAAAAATTAATAATAAAAATCATAATTAAACATCTAATACTTCCAGTAACGGAGAATTACTGAGCTCAAGTTGTTCATTCATTAAAGGTACCCTGAGTTTGTGTTTGTATATCTCAAAGGCTTCTAAAATGTCTAATTTGCGTTTGTTATTACAAAAATGTAGGAATTTAATATTATTTTGAGGAGTCATTGTGTGATTTTGTTCTAAAAGGTGTTTGGCGTAATTCGATTTTTCAGGATGTTTATTTTTGTAATGACGTACGTGTTCTTTATATCTTATGTCAAAATTTCGAAGTGTTTGTCCAATATATACCGAACTACAAAAAGAACAATTTAAACGGTAAATGCCCGATTTCATGATATCATGTGTTCTGTCTTTAGCATTAAATAAAAATGAAAAAGTGTTAGTGTTGGTTTTAAATGTTATTTTATAATTGTTGGTTTTTCTTAGTATATGTGCAATTTTTTCTGATATTTTGCCAAAATATGGTATAGATATGTAATTTGTGTCTTCTGTTTGATTGTCAATGGGATATATTCTTTTGATAGCTAACCTATAATCTTTTTGTTTAATTAAAGTGTCAATCATGTTCGGATTATAATGATTTGCATGTGCTAGTTGTTTAATGGTTGATATCTCTTTGCTAAAATCTGATTTTGTTAGTGGAATAGTTAAAGCTCTGTGTACTAATGATCTGTATGCTGCTATTTTATGTGTATTGTGGTGACAAGATTCATTTGGTATTGTTATATCTGTTTGTGTTGGTTTTCTGTATATGGAAAATTCAAAAAGATTGTCTGCGTTAATCTTGATATTTAAGTCTAGAAAGTTTATAACCCTGTTTTGTTCTGTTTCTAGTGTAAATTTTATATTAGGATGGATATTGTTTATAAGAATTAAAAATTCATTGATAACCTCAAAAGAACTGTCAAAACAAGCTAAAATGTCATCAACATAACGAAACCAGAAGATAATGTGTTTAGAGAGGTTTAATTCAAATATTCGATCTTCAAACTTGTCCATAAATATGTTAGCTAATAGAGGACTTAGAGAATTACCCATAGGTAAACCATCCTTTTGTAAATAAATTATGTTATTAAAAGTGAAATAATTTTGACTTATACAAAGGTCAAATAATTGAATTAACTCTAACCTTTTAACTAATTCTATATTACTATTGATCAAGAAACTATCTAATAGAGGAATACATTCTTGTGGGGGTATTCTGGAGAACATGTTGCAAATATCAAAACTAACAAGTTTTGAATGTGGTGGAAGATGTATGTTTTGCAGCTTATCTACTAATTCTAATGAATTTCTAACAGAGTATTTCGATTTGTAACCTATCGTGTTAATAATCTGGTTCAGTTTTTTGGATAAAATGTGATTAGGTGCATTGATGTATGATACAACTGGTCTTATTGGCATATTCTGTTTGTGGGTCTTCACTAATCCATACAGTTTAGGAATTTGTGGGTTTTTATTAATGATTTGTTGCTTTTCTAATTCTGAAAAGCAGATATTGCAGTTTTCTAAACCTTGTTTTATTTCTTTTTGGAATTTTGTGGTTGGGTTTTTGTTTAACGTTTCAAAATTTTCTTTATTAATAAATTCATTAACTTTTTGTATGTAAATATCTTTAGAAAGAATTACCAAAGTGCTACCCTTATCTGCTTTAACAGAAATTAGATTGTTCTCTGTGATTTTCTGTTTTATAGATTGAAGAAGTGATATGTTAGATGTGTTGTACATTTTGTCCTGTTTCAAAGACATCTCTTTTAACAAATTCGAAATTTGGAATTTTGCATAGTTATTATGATCTTTCTTAAGTATAGTTTCGCATTCAACGGCCAAAATTTCTTTAATTTTGTTGGTAAATTTTGGAAAAGGACAAAATTTGAAACCTTTGTTAAGAAATCGTGTTTCTCTGTCATTGAATGTTATATTTGACAAGTTTATGAAACGAGGATAAAAGTTTGCAGTGTTCTGACAATTATGGTTATTTTGTAGTGTACGTTTTTGTTGTACAAGTCGATGAAGTTTATTTTTCTGTGTGGTGTATTTTTTGAATTTAATGTGACTGACGGTTTCTCTAATGTCAAAATCTAAGATGTCAAATTGGATATTGTGTAATTTATGAGTAAGTTCTGTATAGAGTACCTTTATATAAACGTGCATATTGTCTCTTATACTAAACCATTTCTTCGATTCTTCTTTGAGCCATCTTCTTTTAGCATTCCTAATCACTTTTTCAGTAATCGAATTCTTGGTTCTGGTAGTGATGTTTATGTAGTTAGGAATAACCTGACGTTTCAGACATTCTTGGTTAAACCAAACATTCTGACTTGCGATTCCGTGTTTGATCATAAGTTTCTTGTATAACTTGGCTTGTTCTTCTAACGAAGACGAAATAATCTTGTTTATTGTTTCCAGCCTTATTTTGTGGAACTCCATAATCATGAAATAAATAAAGATTATTAAAAGTTTCACAGTTTTATTAAAATATACCTGACAATATTGTTTCGACAGCTATGCTGTCATTATCAAAGGTAATATAATTATAAACAAACACGTCGCTAAGGTAGATACAAAATAGGTAACTAGATAAAATAATAATAATAATAAAAATTAATAATAAAAATCATAATTAAACATCTAATACTTCCAGTAACGGAGAATTACTGAGCTCAAGTTGTTCATTCATTAAAGGTACCCTGAGTTTGTGTTTGTATATCTCAAAGGCTTCTAAAATGTCTAATTTGCGTTTGTTATTACAAAAATGTAGGAATTTAATATTATTTTGAGGAGTCATTGTGTGATTTTGTTCTAAAAGGTGTTTGGCGTAATTCGATTTTTCAGGATGTTTATTTTTGTAATGACGTACGTGTTCTTTATATCTTATGTCAAAATTTCGAAGTGTTTGTCCAATATATACCGAACTACAAAAAGAACAATTTAAACGGTAAATGCCCGATTTCATGATATCATGTGTTCTGTCTTTAGCATTAAATAAAAATGAAAAAGTGTTAGTGTTGGTTTTAAATGTTATTTTATAATTGTTGGTTTTTCTTAGTATATGTGCAATTTTTTCTGATATTTTGCCAAAATATGGTATAGATATGTAATTTGTGTCTTCTGTTTGATTGTCAATGGGATATATTCTTTTGATAGCTAACCTATAATCTTTTTGTTTAATTAAAGTGTCAATCATGTTCGGATTATAATGATTTGCATGTGCTAGTTGTTTAATGGTTGATATCTCTTTGCTAAAATCTGATTTTGTTAGTGGAATAGTTAAAGCTCTGTGTACTAATGATCTGTATGCTGCTATTTTATGTGTATTGTGGTGACAAGATTCATTTGGTATTGTTATATCTGTTTGTGTTGGTTTTCTGTATATGGAAAATTCAAAAAGATTGTCTGCGTTAATCTTGATATTTAAGTCTAGAAAGTTTATAACCCTGTTTTGTTCTGTTTCTAGTGTAAATTTTATATTAGGATGGATATTGTTTATAAGAATTAAAAATTCATTGATAACCTCAAAAGAACTGTCAAAACAAGCTAAAATGTCATCAACATAACGAAACCAGAAGATAATGTGTTTAGAGAGGTTTAATTCAAATATTCGATCTTCAAACTTGTCCATAAATATGTTAGCTAATAGAGGACTTAGAGAATTACCCATAGGTAAACCATCCTTTTGTAAATAAATTATGTTATTAAAAGTGAAATAATTTTGACTTATACAAAGGTCAAATAATTGAATTAACTCTAACCTTTTAACTAATTCTATATTACTATTGATCAAGAAACTATCTAATAGAGGAATACATTCTTGTGGGGGTATTCTGGAGAACATGTTGCAAATATCAAAACTAACAAGTTTTTGAATGTGGTGGAAGATGTATGTTTTGCAGCTTATCTACTAATTCTAATGAATTTCTAACAGAGTATTTCGATTTGTAACCTATCGTGTTAATAATCTGGTTCAGTTTTTTGGATAAAATGTGATTAGGTGCATTGATGTATGATACAACTGGTCTTATTGGCATATTCTGTTTGTGGGTCTTCACTAATCCATACAGTTTAGGAATTTGTGGGTTTTTATTAATGATTTGTTGCTTTTCTAATTCTGAAAAGCAGATATTGCAGTTTTCTAAACCTTGTTTTATTTCTTTTTGGAATTTTGTGGTTGGGTTTTTGTTTAACGTTTCAAAATTTTCTTTATTAATAAATTCATTAACTTTTTGTATGTAAATATCTTTAGAAAGAATTACCAAATGCTACCCTTATCTGCTTTAACAGAAATTAGATTGTTCTCTGTGATTTTCTGTTTATAGATTGAAGAAGTGATATGTTAGATGTGTTGTACATTTTGTCCTGTTTCAAAGACATCTCTTTTAACAAATTCGAAATTTGGAATTTTGCATAGTTATTATGATCTTTCTTAAGTATAGTTTCGCATTCAACGGCCAAAATTTCTTTAATTTTGTTGGTAAATTTTGGAAAAGGACAAAATTTGAAACCTTTGTTAAGAAATCGTGTTTCTCTGTCATTGAATGTTATATTTGACAAGTTTATGAAACGAGGATAAAAGTTTGCAGTGTTCTGACAATTATGGTTATTTTGTAGTGTACGTTTTTGTTGTACAAGTCGATGAAGTTTATTTTTCTGTGTGGTGTATTTTTTGAATTTAATGTGACTGACGGTTTCTCTAATGTCAAAATCTAAGATGTCAAATTGGATATTGTGTAATTTATGAGTAAGTTCTGTATAGAGTACCTTTATATAAACGTGCATATTGTCTCTTATACTAATTAATAATATTATCCTCGTTTCATAAACTTGTCAAATATAACATTCAATGACAGAGAAACACGATTTCTTAACAAAGGTTTCAAATTTTGTCCTTTTCCAAAATTTACCAACAAAATTAAAGAAATTTTGGCCGTTGAATGCGAAACTATACTTAAGAAAGATCATAATAACTATGCAAAATTCCAAATTTCGAATTTGTTAAAAGAGATGTCTTTGAAACAGGACAAAATGTACAACACATCTAACATATCACTTCTTCAATCTATAAAACAGAAAATCACAGAGAACAATCTAATTTCTGTTAAAGCAGATAAGGGTAGCACTTTGGTAATTCTTTCTAAAGATATTTACATACAAAAAGTTAATGAATTTATTAATAAAGAAAATTTTGAAACGTTAAACAAAAACCCAACCACAAAATTCCAAAAAGAAATAAAACAAGGTTTAGAAAACTGCAATATCTGCTTTTCAGAATTATAAAAACAACAAATCATTAATAAAAACCCACAAATTCCTAAACTGTATGGATTAGTGAAGACCCACAAACAGAATATGCCAATAAGACCAGTTGTATCATACATCAATGCACCTAATCACATTTTATCCAAAAAACTGAACCAGATTATTAACACGATAGGTTACAAATCGAAATACTCTGTTAGAAATTCATTAGAATTAGTAGATAAGCTGCAAAACATACATCTTCCACCACATTCAAAACTTGTTAGTTTTGATATTTGCAACATGTTCTCCAGAATACCCCCACAAGAATGTATTCCTCTATTAGATAGTTTCTTGATCAATAGTAATATAGAATTAGTTAAAAGGTTAGAGTTAATTCAATTATTTGACCTTTGTATAAGTCAAAATTATTTCACTTTTAATAACATAATTTATTTACAAAAGGATGGTTTACCTATGGGTAATTCTCTAAGTCCTCTATTAGCTAACATATTTATGGACAAGTTTGAAGATCGAATATTTGAATTAAACCTCTCTAAACACATTATCTTCTGGTTTCGTTATGTTGATGACATTTTAGCTTGTTTTGACAGTTCTTTTGAGGTTATCAATGAATTTTTAATTCTTATAAACAATATCCATCCTAATATAAAATTTACACTAGAAACAGAACAAAACAGGGTTATAAACTTTCTAGACTTAAATATCAAGATTAACGCAGACAATCTTTTTGAATTTTCCATATACAGAAAACCAACACAAACAGATATAACAATACCAAATGAATCTTGTCACCACAATACACATAAAATAGCAGCATACAGATCATTAGTACACAGAGCTTTAACTATTCCACTAACAAAATCAGATTTTAGCAAAGAGATATCAACCATTAAACAACTAGCACATGCAAATCATTATAATCCGAACATGATTGACACTTTAATTAAACAAAAAGATTATAGGTTAGCTATCAAAAGAATATATCCCATTGACAATCAAACAGAAGACACAAATTACATATCTATACCATATTTTGGCAAAATATCAGAAAAAATTGCACATATACTAAGAAAAACCAACAATTATAAAATAACATTTAAAACCAACACTAACACTTTTTCATTTTTATTTAATGCTAAAGACAGAACACATGATATCATGAAATCGGGCATTTACCGTTTAAATTGTTCTTTTTGTAGTTCGGTATATATTGGACAAACACTTCGAAATTTTGACATAAGATATAAAGAACACGTACGTCATTACAAAAATAAACATCCTGAAAAATCGAATTACGCCAAACACCTTTTAGAACAAAATCACACAATGACTCCTCAAAATAATATTAAATTCCTACATTTTTGTAATAACAAACGCAAATTAGACATTTTAGAAGCCTTTGAGATATACAAACACAAACTCAGGGTACCTTTAATGAATGAACAACTTGAGCTCAGTAATTCTCCGTTACTGGAAGTATTAGATGTTTAATTATGATTTTTATTATTAATTTTTATTATTATTATTATTTTATCTAGTTACCTATTTTGTATCTACCTTAGCGACGTGTTTGTTTATAATTATATTACCTTTGATAATGACAGCATAGCTGTCGAAACAATATTGTCAGGTATATTTTAATAAAACTGTGAAACTTTTAATAATCTTTATTTATTTCATGATTATGGAGTTCCACAAAATAAGGCTGGAAACAATAAACAATGAAGTTACAATCTTTATATTTCAACAGTGAGGGAGTAAAATGGAATTGTAATGGATTATCTGCTTTGGAAGCAGCTAATTCAATAGCCTGCCCTCCTGATAAGTTAGAAAATTCTGGAATATTTCTTAATTTTAATCGTCTTGCCATCTGCAATAATTTACGCTATTAAATATTTAGAATTTGTGTGAAATAGGGTTGCCAGATCTTTTTTCAAAATGGAGATTTTAAACTGGTCTAAATAAAAAAATAATCACAATTAATGAATATGAAATATAATATAAATACAAAGATTAGTTAAAGTTTCACAAGTTTTATTAATATCTTAACCTGACAATATTGTTTCGACACTTTATGTCATTATCAAAGGTTTGATAATTGATAAACAAACACGTTGCTAAGGATAAATACATATAGAAAATAGGTAACTAGATACAATACATACATACACACATAATCTTTAACTTCTTATACCTTTCGGTGTCGAAGTGCCGGACACACCGAGCCGCAGAGTGGATATGTGTATGTGAGACGAGGCAGCGGAGCCATATAGGCAAGTACACTGCGCTCCTGGTTTACCCATCCAACTACTGACCGCCACAAACTCGACTTAACTATGTTAAGAGATAGAAATTGACTATAACCACTCTGCCGTACTGCCGACTATACAATACATACAAAAACTAAATATCTAATACTTCTAATAAAGGAGAATTACTAAGCTCAGTTTGTTCATTCATTAAAGGTACTGTGCGTTTATGTCTGTATATTTCAAAAGCTTCTAAAATGTCTAATTTGTGTTTGTTGTTGCAAAAATGTAAGAATTTAATGTTGTTTTGAGGTGTCATTGGGTGGTTCTGTTCCAAAATGTGTTTGGCATAATTCGATTTTTCTGGATGTTTAAGTCTATAAGAGCGTACGTGTTCTTTGTATCTTATGTCGAAATTTCTAAGTGTTTGTCCAATATAAACCGAGTTACAAAAAGAACAATTCAAACGGTAAATGCCGGATTTCATGATATCTTGTGTTTTGTCTATAGCATTGAATAAAAATGAAAAGGTGTTGGTGTTAGTTTTACATATAGGTTATTTTGTAACTGGTGGTTTTTCTTAGTATAGTTGCAATTTGTTCTGATATCGTGCCAAAGTATGGTATTGATATGTAGTTTGTGTCTTGTATTTGAGTGTCAATTGGAAATATTTTGATAGCTAACCTATAATCTTTTTGTTGAATTAAAGTGTCAATCATGTTATGGTTATAATGGTTTGCATGTGCTAATTGTTTGATGATTGAAATTTCTTTATCAAAATGTGATCGTTTCATTGGAGTAGTTAAAGCTCGGTGTACTAAAGATCTATAAGCCGCTAGTTTATGCATTTTATGATGACATGAATCGTTAGGTATAGTGATGTCTGTGCTTGTGGGTTTTCTGTATATGGAAAAATCAAATTCATTGTTTGTATTAATTGTAATAGTTAAATCCAAAAAATTAATAGCTCTATTTTGTTCTGTTTCTAGTGTAAACGTGATGTTTGTGTGAAGACTGTTAATAAGAATTAAAAATTCATTGATAACCTCAAAAGAACTGTCAAAACAAGCTAAAATGTCATCAACGTAACGAAACCAAAAAATAATGTGTTTCGAAAGATCTAATTCAAATATTCGATCTTCTAAATTATCCATAAATATGTTAGCTAATAGAGGACTCAGAGATTTACCCATAGGTAAACCATCTTTCTGTAAATAAATTATATTATTAAAAGTGAAATAATTTTGACTGATACAAAGATCAAATAATTGAATTAACTCTAATCTTTTTACTAATTCTACATTACTATTAACTAGGAAATTATCTAACAAAGGAATACAGTATTGTGGTGGAATCTTTGAAAACATGTTACAAATGTCAAAGCTTACAAGTTTTGAATGTGCTGGAAGATGTATGTTCTGTAGTTTTTCTATTAATTCTAATGAATTTTTGACAGAGTATTTCGATTTGTATCCTATGATGTTAATAATATGGTTGAGTTTCTTGGACAAGGTGTGAGTAGGTGCGTTGATATATGATACTACTGGTCGTATAGGCATGTTGTGTTTATGTGTTTTAATCAGTCCATATAGTCTTGGTGGTTGTGGGATTTTATGTCTGCTGACAAATTACAAAATCGAACTTTTCAAAATTCGTGGTATGAAATGCATAAGTGGCTATGTGGCAGTAGTTACAGCTGCAGATTATATTGTTGGCCTTGCCTTTTGCTGGGAACTATTAAAAATGTGTGGAATACTACGGGTTACAATGATTTAAAAAAAATTTCCAGAAGCATAAAAAAGCATAATGATTCAAAAGAACATATTAAAAATTTTCTAGGTCTTAAGCGTATTCAACGTAATGCTTCTACAATTATAGAATCCTTGCAAGAACAAGCATATTTAAATAAAATTTTATTCAATGAACACGTAAAAAAAAGAATCGGCAACTTATGTGTTATTTAATTAATGTTACAATTTTATTAGGTAGTCAGGAATTGCCATTTCGGGGCTATGATGAATCAACTACTTCAGATAATCTTGGCAATTTTAAAGAAATTTTTGAGTGCTTAATCAAGCGCAATGTAGAAATTAGCGAACATGGTGAAAAAGTTAAAAACATTTTTACTGGACAGTCAAAAACTATTCAAAATCAGTTAATTTCTTGTTGCGAGAATTATTTAAGAGAATCTATCGACAATGAAATTAATAATGCAAACTATTTTGCAATAATTGCTGATGATACAACAGATATTAGTGAAAAATCAAAATGCTCCATTACTGTCAGGTTTCTAGATAATGGAAATCTAAAAGAATGATTTTTAGGATTTTTTGAAGTGCTGATAGAACTGAAAATCATTATTTGATTTAATAACTAACGTTTTAGAACCGTTTAATTTTAAACAAAAATTAGTTGCATAATGTTATGACGGTGCTAGCGTTATGGCTGGACAATTAAACGGGTTACAAAGTAAAATTAAATCTGTAGCACCTTTAGCATTATTTACACATTGTGCCGCCCACAGATTGAATTTAGTTTTGCAATAAGGTTCTAGGAGCATTTCAAAAGTTAGAGTTTTTTTTGCTAGGATTATGAGTATTCCTGCATTTTTAATCATTCACCAAAGCGGACATTTGTATTAAAGCAGATAATGCAGAGAAGTGTACCAAACGCAAACGAAACCTGTTGGTGTTCATGCTCAGAAATTGTTAATTTAGTGCACGATGAGTGGGAAAATATTATAAATGTTTTTGAAACGATTGCTAACGATAGAAACTCAGGTTCAGAAACTATTACAAAAGCACATGGATTTTACAAAACTTTTAATGACGTTGACTTTACTATTTTAACTATTATTTATCAAAAAATATTTCTCGTGACTGATTTACTTCATAAAATTCTACAGACAAAATATCTGCATATTAAATATTATTTTTCTCAAATAACATTAGCTGTTTCATATATTAGGTCTCTTAGAAGTGAATTAATTTTTGATGAGATGTTTGTAGCTGCCCAAGAACAAACAGCTCTTCCACACAAGCGTGGCCAAAACGAAAATGAAATTAAAACATCCTACCAAATCTTGTTTTATGAAATTCTAGATTGCGTAATTATTCAATTGGGCACACACGATTTGCTAATTTGAGTAAACTTGAGTTCCTTGCTCTTGTGGATTCAAGTAGATATAACGAATACTGCAAGGAATTTCCCCAGCAAAGTTTAAATACATTGTTAAAATTATATCCTAATATGTTTCAAAAAGATCGTTTAGTAAATGAACTTTCAAATGTTTATCTAGTCCATCAATTTCACAATATAGATCTTCAAAAAAGCTTAAATATTATTCATACTGAATTTCCAGATGTTTTTCCTGAAATGTATAAATTATTATCTCTAATTTTAACTATTCCAGCAACAAGTGTTTCAGTAGAACAAAATTTTTCTTGTTTAAGTCGTATTAAGAGAGCCAGACGGAATAGTATGTCTCAGGATCGTTTGTGTGGTTTATCACTAATGTCTATCGAAAAATCATTGTTGAAAGAGTTAAGTAGCAAGCCAGAGTTTTACGACATAATTTAAAAAAAAAATATGCAAATATGAAAGATCTTGCTTTTTAAAACTTAATTTGCCGATTTTTTACAGGGTCATTGTTTTCTTTAACTTATATTATAAAAACAGTAAATTAATTTCTTTATTATGTTAAATGTATTATCTAGAGATTAGATAATTTATTCCATACTTATAAACTTTGTTGTATTATGTTTAGTTTTTTTTCTGAGCCTCACCTTCCTAGGAAGCCACGAGCCGCCACTGCATATAATATGAAATAAATTATACCGATGGGGCGAAAATTATATATAACAGATGCGAGTGGAAGCGAACAAAGATACTTAGTATGAAAGAAAGAGATACATATAATCTGTCTAATATTGTAGTAGGCCGAAACCGAGGGGTCAACCACTCGCCGCAATACATGTACATTTTGGCGGCAATCGCACGCAATCCTTAGCAATCACAAGGAAATCATCAGAAATCTTGCAGTCTTTATTGGCAATCAGCGAAATCTTTCATAATGGGCTCATTGTGACACTGAAAACGATTTCATAATAGAGTCTATTATAACATCTTTTCTGGGGGTCTATTTGTTTTATAAGATTGGTAACATTTGTTTTATATTACATATAAACACATTTAATTTTGACACATTCTAACCTCACAAAACGTGAAAAGTCATGTTATAGCTTTACCACATGTTAAACGCAAAAATCACTAGATTGTAATGCAATGTTTTTAATAGCTTGAATTTACAATTTCTATCAAACTAATGACGCAAAGTATAAAAAATAGTATATTAAACTTGTTTTATAGATGTATTGTAGCATTCATTCCTTTGAAACACTCCTCGCTTCTCTCGTCGTGTCCCAAACAACTCGTGCTACAATAGACTGTCTTATACAACTTGTATAATAATATACTATTGTACCAATCTGTTTCGAGATTATTAGAAATTGATTAAATATAGAAAATGTATCTGCCAACTTTTTGGTTGACATGGTTTATTGCAAGTATTTTTGGAAGCAAATGTGATTGCCTCACAATGTCTTTTTACAATCAGAATATTAAAAACTTTCCCATATGGATCCAACTTTATGGCAGACACTGCATGTAACACATGGTACATTGGGCGCATAGTGCAAGGTTTAGATGATCAAACATTTAAAATAAAATTTTTATTTATTTATTTTTGGGTGAAGAATCAGGATGGCGGAGCATCCTGCGTACCTCATGGCACCGATTATTATGATCATTTGGCCAACCCTACTAGAACTTAGCTGAAACTGGAGGAATTCCACCCCCAGTAGGGATCTTTATCGTGCCAAACATCGCATTGATACGGGACCTACAGTTTTACTTCCTATGCGAAAAGAAGGCGTTTTAAATTTTTCTCCGCTATGAAAAATTACCAGCTCGGCCGGGGATCGAACCTGCTTTTTTTTTAAATATAAACTAGATGAGTATTAATATTTGGCGAAAAGAAGAGGATGTGCAGATTGTAAAAATATATTTTTATTTTATGGGCCTATCGAATTACAGTAGAACTCGATTATCCGTCAAGCATTGAAGGATAATCGAAAAGACGGTTAACAGAACAATAGGGAATTTTTTAATGGAAAAGAATGTTTTTTTTTCTCAAAATTGTGTTATTTTTGGAGAAATTATATGTTTGTAGTAATAGACCATTTCGTGTAAAAAGCCGTGGGAAAATGGGTATTGAAAAAGAGTATAAAAATCTTAGAAGAAGTCAAAACTAGTTAAAACTCGAAAAATCTTTTTATACTTATGTAATGTTAAAATTAATAATCGTATATAGTTCCTAAACGAAGCATTTTATTTGTGAAGTGTCAAGTAATATCCTTCGTAATATCTTTATAAATGAATCTACCTAACAAACACATTTTGATTAATAGTCTTGTAAACAACGAGAATAAATACTATCGATTTTGTTCTAATCTTTAGAAATCACATTGGAAATCACTTTTCAAACATTAGCACGTTGATGAAAAAGCAATCGCGTTCTAGAAATCATCCCACAATCCTCGGAAATCATAGGCATTGCCAAAGCAATCCTTGGAAATCATAGAGATTGCGAGGAAATCGTGGATTTCGGCAATACATGTACATTTTTTGGAAGAGTGGTTGACCCCTCAGCCGAAACTGTATGTTTTGAAAATTATTATAACATTAAAATTTTTAAAACATACAGTTTTGACCTACTATAATATTAGATACATTATAATATGCATCTCTTTCTTTCATACTAAGTATGCACTTTGTTCGCTTCAACTCACGTCTGTTATATATAATCTTGGCCCCAATCAGTATTATTTTTCAAGCTAATAAGTACATTAATTATTTATTATTATTTTTTACACTTTCAAAAACTTTGGAGTTGATGCGCAATCAGAGTAGGTCTGCCAGGTTGTTACATTCTAATTTAATTAATATTAAATCATCAGTCTACAAATTTTTAGCTTTGTAAAAACTTGAGTTGGATTGACTGCTCACTTTTAAAAACTATAATAATTGAATGGATAATCTATTATCTCTTAGAAAAGTAGGTGATATGTATTTCTTTATTTTGTAACATTATAATGGGCAGAAATTTGTAAAGTGAACTAAAGCATAAGAACTTTATAAAATAGTACTATTTTATTTCATAAGGGAGATTTGAACGTAGTATCATGTGATCAAATAGGCTCGTCATACTAGTAGGCTTGTTTTTGACAGATTAGTTGACGTTTCTAAAAATTTAATTTAATAATATAAGAAGACATATAATTACCCATAACCTCATCATTTCCATGACCTACTAGGGTGACAAGGCTATTTGGTGATGATATCAAAAAAAACAAAAGTATAATTTTATTAAATACACTTGATACTGTGTTTAACTTTCTGTCTTCCATGGCAATAGACTCACTTTGAAAGTTTCTGCCCTGAATCTTGTTCGTCTGTGTACATGATGACAAAATGTACCTTTCGCTGAGGTAACAAACTGTACAGGCCTCTCTTACCAGATACACATATGCTATGATATTCGTACTAAAGTTAAATCCAACCTGCTCTGAACTAACTGACTATGGCTTCTGAGCTAAGTGAATTCGACGGTGGTGGTAATAGGGTGAATGGTTGGGTAGGAATACCACTGAACTTAAGAGTTCATTGAGGAAAATCCTCTCTTTGCCCTTGTTATTATATTGCAGTACACAAAAATTCATGAGACATAATGACATAGGTATATTGATCTGGCAACCCTGTGGCATATGAAGGATGTTATTTCATACTTTATCAAAAGCTTCTCCTGGAGCATCGTTAAGGCTTTCTCCCATTAATAGAAAATCATCTACATCTTGGGCAATTGCAAGCAGACAGTGACCACCACTAATTAATAACACTAAAAAGGGAAATTTTATATTGTGATCATGCATGCGTGCTGTAAGTGCATGAGCTTCCATATGATGGATTGGAATAAATGGTTTCTTATGAATATGACTAAGATATTTTCCATATTTGGTACCAATTAACAATGACAGTGGTAAACCTAAAATTTTTACTAGGTAAAAATAGATATTTAAGATACAAGTGTAAAAAGCCATACTTTATTACGCGAATGGTTTAACACACAAGCGAGTGTCTTAAAGGATGTTTGTGCAATGAAGAGACTTTTTACACGGGTATCTTACAACATTTTATCTACGATCATAACGCTTTACTAAAGTATTCATAGTATTTGATATTTTTTTAAATTTGTGACTTATGTATCTTTAGTATCACATATATTAGTGTGCTTAGATTTTTATGTGCT
This sequence comes from Agrypnus murinus, assembly GCA_929113105.1. Taxonomy (NCBI): domain Eukaryota; kingdom Metazoa; phylum Arthropoda; class Insecta; order Coleoptera; family Elateridae; genus Agrypnus; species Agrypnus murinus. The sequence continues at coordinate 67,255,557 of OV816028.1, read as the reverse complement.
ATGTTGTTTAGCAACCAGTTTGTAAAATATTCAAAAATCATTTATAATACATATCTTATTGACATTAGTAGCGTGCAATAAAAATTTTATAACACTAGCTCAATAAACGTTAACTTTTTACACGAAAATCAGTGTAAAAAGTAGTCACTTTTTGTATGATTGTAGATAAATAATTTTATAGTTAAAACAATAAAAAATTGGCTTAAGATATATAAAAGTTTATGAGAATTTGCCTGTAAAGAAGTAACTGAGATTTGGGAAGGATGTTAATTGTTGTACAGTCTGGGGCATTAAAAATGATTCAGGATAAATTTTAGCTACTTATATGCAACACATTTTACAGATTAAAGTTAGACAAAACAAATAATTTTATGATATTATAAAGAATATAAATAACATAAAAATTATATACAAAAACAGTAATATAAAAAGAAGCGATATCTATTAAAAAACAAAATTATTTGAAATTACAGAAAATATACAGAATCTGTAATTACTTCAGCTATGCATGTTCACAGTACAACGGGAAAGTTGTAGTGTCATAACGCAGTAAACTGTAAATATTGGTTTTAGGTTTGGCAGATATTTTAAAGCAGTTTTTGCAAAGATGATTGTATCCCTTGCATTTCAAGACAAATCTTAGTACTTTAGAAATTCCATTGTAAAACAAAACTTGCAATGTTTGCTAAACCTGTGACTCATCTAGTAATTTACAATTTATAGCCTATTAAAAATTTCATTGAACATATCCTAGAATTAAAATATTAATCTACAATATACATGTATCTATAAGCAAGTTTATAAAAAAACAAACATCGGGATCTGGGATTCAATTTGATGAACAAACAGTTTACTGCATTATGATGCTGCAACCTTCCTATTGCGCTATGGAGACATGGCTGAAGTGATTACAGATACTGTCTATTTTCTTACTGCTACTTTATATCCATTTTTTTTAAACTTAATTTCAAATGATTTTGTCTTTTTAATAGATATTGCTTTATTTTATTTTATATGATTGTTTTCAAATATAATTTTTATATTATTTATATTCTTTATTAAATCTGTACTTCACCCTCATCACACACACTTTTAATCACTCTGGACACTGAATAACTAAACTAAAATCTAAAGAATCTAACCTTATATGACTACAGAACTTCACGGTTAATCGGTAATCGGTCAAGTTTGACAAACCGTCAAGCTTGACTGATTACTACAGCTATTCTAAACTACTGAAATTAATAAGACCTAAATCAGAGTTCATTAGCGCTTTTCTATTCCCTATTGCCTTAATTTCTAAGCATTCAAAACAGTTAAGTTCTGTTGGGTTGTTTACATTTCTAATTAATTCTATGCCTTTAACTTTATGATTTTGTTCAAGCATACATAGGGCGACACTAGATTTATCATGTCTTTTAAATTTTAAGTAAACTGCTATATAAAGCTATATAAATGCTCTTTGTACCAAATTTTCAAACATCTCTTAGTTTTTCCCTATATATATACTTGATTACAGTTATTACATGATGATATTTGACATATTTCCGATTTATCCATCTAATCTACTTGATCTTTTGGGTTTCTTAAAACATTCTTATGGCTGTTAATCGAAATCGTAACTGTTTTTAAACCAACTTTTGAAAAGATAGTTTTAAGACCTGTTGTAAAACATGGATAAAACTACAATTACCTATTGTCCGTCTCACGTTGGGACTACAGTGAAGGAAAGATAGCCAATGTATTTCTTATGGGAGTTTGTGCTTCGTTGTTGCCACCTTATGATGTATGAATCTATAGAAATGTGGATTAAGATTCCAGAAGTTCTAAACCTTTGAAAACAGTAACCGAAAAAAGTGTAATCGTAACCATACAAAAGAAGCATTTAAAAGAAAGTCTTGTTAACATGTATTTGTTATTTTATTAAACATTACTTGGGATTTTTACATCGTACATGTATCTAAATATCCGATATTTTATTACTTATTTGTTTAATTCTTTCGTCTTCAAATTCTTTCAACATAAAAATAACGGCTGGTTAGCTTCTGTACGATCTTTTTAACCTTTTAATTCACAGGTAAATACAGGAAGTCCCAAACGTAATTTTAACGGTAAAATGATTTCATCATGATAAAATCATTCATTTGTTCAACTTGTTTCAAAAGAAACTTGCAAAAACGGAAATTTAGGATTAGCAGCAAATGCAAAGAATTTTAGTAAACAATAAACCCTTCTGGTTTTTTCTACTTTTACTTCCCGGAACTACATAATACGGTTTGTACTTACTGAAATTATAGTATAATGTTTTTTGTCGGCACTAATATTTGCACCAAACGCATATAAGCAAATTTCTTAATACAGAAATAATTTTGGTATCAAATTTTGATAGTTTCTGCGTCTATAGATCTTCGCTTAGTTGTTTGGGTTTTATCGTTTGTAATTATTGTTAACATTGTCATGTTGTTTGTTGTAACTATTCGTATTGTAGTATTACATAACGCACATAGTACATTATACATAAGTATGGCGGATATTGTTAAAAACAGAATGGGTTGTGTACTAAAGGTTGGTGAAAAACAGATTTTGTCAAATTTGATAAAATATCGTCTTACGGCAGTCATTATCAGTAATTATTCGACAAGTTTCTAAAGAAACAGGTATTAGCGAAAAAACTTTGCTCTCAGTACGTCAAGAAAGTATTTCACCCGATGGAATAAAATCTCCAAGAAAAAGAGCAAAGAATAAAAATACTTCAAAATCGCGCAATATAATCTACTGTGATGGAATTAGGAGTGAAATTAGAAGAAAGGTGCACGAGTTTTTTTCGCAAAATATACCACCAACGATGAACAATATTGTAGCAGCTGTAAATGACGATGAAAACTTGCCCAACTTTAGTAGAAGTACGTTGAATAGATTATTACGTTATATGAATTTCCAGTATGTTATGAGAGGACGACAATCTTATTTAATTGAAAGAGAAAAATAATTGCATGGCATCATCGTTATTTAAACAAATTAAAACATATAGAGAAGAGGATTACAATATAGTTTATATTGATGAATCTTGGGTCAATCTTGGCCACAGTGTCAAAGCTCAATGGGTGGATATGTCAATTAAATCATATCGGGACGCCTTCATTCGAGGATTAACCACTGGTTTGAAAGCTCCCACAAAGTGTGGCCCACGTTTTATTTTACTTCATGCTGGCAGCAAACAAGGTTTTATAAATGGGGCAAGTTGACCTTTCTAGCAAAGAAGAACAGTATGGATTATCATGATGAAATGGATGGAGCTACTTTTGAGACTTGGTTTAGAAATTGCTCAATTTACTTATTTTTTATCTTTGTTGCTCAATTTACCTGCAAAATCAGTTGTAGTAATGGATAATGCACCATACCATTGCCGAAAAATTAAAAGATACCAAATCAGTCTTTGAAAAAAGAAGAAATACGATCATGGCTTTGGTCAAAAGATATATATTTTGACGATGACTACTTGAAAGCAGATCTACTAGACGTGGTGAAGGCTTTCAAATCTAATTACGACAAATACATTCTTGAAGAATGTGCAAAAGAATACGGCATTCCAATAGTAAGATTACTTCTGTACCATTGCGAGTTAAATGCCATTGAATTGGTTTGGGGTGATGTAAAACAGTATATCGCTAAAACAAATACCACATTTAAAGAAAGAGATGTTCCAGATTTAATTAGTGAAGCGTATGTTCAAGTAACAGCTGAAAAATGGAACAATTATGTTAACCATGTAATTTAAACAGAAGATAACATGTGGCAAATTGATGAATAATATTGAGCCAATACTTATAAATTTGGAAAGTGATAGTGAAAGTGACGTAGAAGGTGAAAGTGATTTCGAGTGATTTGTGTTAATGCTGAACTTTTTGCTGTTGTACTTTTTATACTCATATTATTTGTTTTCAATTTATCACTGATTTATATAAAAGCTGTACAATTAAAAAAGTGTAGTTTGATAGTATACAATAATTTATTAGTTTTAATGTTTCTTTATTTAATAAAAACCAAATAACTATAACTTGTGTTTATTTATTTACGCTTATTATGCTTTTTTATTTACCTAAAATTCAAAAACTTGACATAAAACGTTTGACTTTTAATTATACTCAAAATTATTAGTTTTGTAATAGTACTGGCATTATCTCATAAAGTATGGAACTATCGAAATAAATCTTTTTGAGAAAAATCCTCGAACACGTCGATTTTTATCTTAAATGAGACATATTTTAGTGTAATAGTTATTTGCAGATCATCTTTTGTTTCTGAGTTATGGCGATAGCGAAAATATTTTTAAATGGAAACCCTAATTTTTTATAATGGATTTGGAAAGCAATTTCAAACAATCAAGAGTTCCAAGTTTTAATTAAAAAAATTAAAAATTCTTTTAAGAACTGCCATAAATTTAAAGCTAAGTCAATTGTTACATGGCTACTTGATTTTTTATCAAAAAATTTGAACTCTTGATTTGAGCTTTGATTGAATAACAATCAAGAGTTTAATTTTCTTAATAAAAAAATCAAGTATCCATGTAACAAGTGACTTAGCATTAAACTTATGACAGTTCTTCAAAGAATTCTTTTTTTTATTAAAACTTGGAACTCTTGATTGTTTTTTATTTTTTTTTTTAAAACTTTAAAAGCAATTATCTCGGAAATTTCTTAATACAGTATCATACTTTTTTTAGCATATTTGATCTGAGCATTACATTATCTTTCCAAATCCATTATAAAAAAGTAGGGTTTCCATTTAAAAAAAATTTCGTTATCGTCATAACTCGGAAATAAAAGACGATCTACAAATAACGATTACACTAAAATATGTCTCCTTTAAGATAAAAACCGACGTGTTCGAGGATTTTTCTCAAAAATATTTAATAAAAGATTTATTTCGATAGTTCCAGACTTTATATGCGCACTACATGAACAGCAGCAGATTTTGAAATTTTGTTTTACTACCGCTGTCAGAAGAAGTGACTACCTGCAATATAACTTGGTGGAACAATAGGGATTATAAAGGTTTATGCAGTTACAACTACAATATTTAGAAAGTGTTTTTAAAAGTTGCTTGCAAGATGTTTGCCAATCCTGTTGTCCATAAGAACACACACTGTAGTCTCAACGTGAGACGATCAGTAGTGTAGTAGCATGCTTAACCCTTATCTTATTTATATGTTTTCTAATAGTACTATAGACAATGATTAAAAGTGTGTGTGGTGAGGGTGAAGTACAGTTTTAGTATAAGTTTATACCACAGTTTGAGTTTTTTTTTTATATTCTTTGTAATATTGTAAGATGTTATAATAATTTTGTAAGATGTGTTGCATATAGCTAAAATCCGACCCGAATAATTTTTAAAGTTCAAGACTGTGCTGCCTAGTTAATGACCTGAGTATTGTGTTTAAATGGTTGTAATAAATAAACAGTGTTAAAAATGTTCAGTAAATTAAATCGAACAAACAACTATTTTACTTTACGTTACGCCAACAATGTAAAATAAATCAAATAAAAGTTATAAATAGCTTCAAAGCATTTCAAAAGTACTGTAATGACTACTAGCCAGTTCATAAAAGTGGTCGCGGGGGCTTGATAATCCCTTACCGACAGATTCTCGTGAACTGATTCATACCTGGTTTAACTGTTGTAGCAATTGCATCAATATCATTAAATGACAAACCAGCTGAGTCAACAGCATCATTTACAACTTTTTCTATGTTTTGTCGGTGTAAATCTTGAGCAATTGTAGGTATAATACCACCATGTCTGAAAATTATATAAAGTTTGATAGCAAACAATTTTTGATAACTGAATATCTTAGCTGTATTTTACCTTAAGTGAATTAATTGTTGAGAATTTAATGCTTCACCTAATAAATTACCTTCACTATCAACAACTGCACAACCTGTATCATCGCAAGAAGTTTCAATACCCAAAATAGTTCCCTTTCTATTACTGGAAAAGCATCGTAATGTGTTTTTATTTAAAAAATGTTTATAAATACTACGAGTAAAGTTACTGTGCATCTTGTAGCCCTGTTAATTCTGCAATTTTAAATTTTGTTTAGTTATAACGTTAAAGGATACAGTATACTACGCCACTGCATTTGTTGGTTAGGAACAGTTTCACGAGTGAGTAATAAAAGGCAATGCTTACAATAATACAACAAACAACAGTGGCACTGGTTTTCTACAATCAATTTAAAAGTATTATTGATGTTAACAAATCTGGATTTATGACTAATAAGTAATTTTGAATAATTGAAGATATCTACAACCGTTTTCACTCTTCTATGTAAAAAATTAGCTCGTCTTTGGTGACTAAAAATCAAGCGAAGTGGTCGTATTTTAATTCTTCAATGGCGGAAGACGCGTAAGTTTCCTTTACTTATATTACCATTAATATTGCTGGGAATTTAAAAATGTATCTAATAAAATTTTATTTATTAACGTAAAACTATATTTTAATAATCATATTGAATATGGGTTTTTGTTTTTTTTTTTCTGTAAATCAATTTCTCTGTCAGTGGCGCCTCGTTTATTGTGATTGTTTAAGGGTTGATTAATTTTATCTACTGTAATAATATTTGGCATTTACGATAATTGGAGCGGTAGATACCCAAAGGTTAACAGTAGTAATCAGCTGACTGACCTTGATAGATAGTGATAGATGGTAATTATCGAGATATTGGGTACGGATCGCGGTATAAATTCTAACCTAAAAATTGTATCATTCCCAAAAGAAAAAAAAAAGTATTATCAACAAATTTACCTGTTTCAGACGGTTTTATGCTGTGAAAAAGGTAGTTTGGGTACCGGAATACGTATTGGCATAAGTGAAATACAATGTGTTGATAGGAGACACATTTAAAGCACTGTGGTATAAACCAAAACATACTTAAGTACTAAATAATTCTTTCCCATCTGAGTCAAATAACCAATCAACTCATACTGCAATTCGGAAAAGAAATTCAACTTGCATTCACCTCAAAAGATTAAAAACGCGAGCAATTTTTAAGGTTATATAGCCTAAAAATGACCATGTATCATCTGAAGTAGCAGATCTATAATTTGTGTATCTGGTATATATACGGTAGATGCAATGCAATTAACAAACACAGTCGGTTAGAACTTATCTGTATTAATGAACACTCTGATATATATATCGGTGTGGAGCACTCCAATTATCGTAAATGCCCATTGAGATTTGTAAAAACACCCTTCGAGTGTGTATTAATAAAATGTGATCGCTTGTGTTTGAATTTTCATGTGTGAGTAAAGAAAAAATAGCCAATAGCAGTTAATTTGCAAAAGGTAGATATTTATTGCTAGATTATCAAAATGACAATTGTCAATTATTTTTAAGATTTTTACATAGCATCAACCTTGCAAAAAAGTTTCTTATTGTAAGATTTAGCAAGTAGACAAAAATCATCTTGTCTTTCTCAGATCAGAAGCGTGCCTAAGGTCAGTCGGGCATATGCTATGGGGCTAGTGGGACCCCACACCGAGCTACCTTATTTTAGTCAACAACACAATATACAGTGTCTGCCATAAAGTTGGATCCATATGGGAAAATTTTTTAATATTTTGATTGGAAAAAAACTTCATAGGGCAATCACCTCTGTTTCCAAAGATACTGTTTACAGGTGACATTAGGTATCTGTCAAATTCACTATTTTTAAAGCAGTCTACGAAGAAAGCCCTTATTTGTTATTTTATGGAAAAAATGTATGAAGAAAAAAATGTTTCTAATGACATTTACATTCACATACTGACATAACGAAAATTTTATTTTTTAACATTTTTTGATATATATGTATTTGCATAACTGATTATTTTCAAATCATTAAAACTGCTTTAAATGACTGAAAAGGCAACATGTGCATTTTGCTAACAATATTCAATGAGGTAGGTATTTTTGACGAATATAAAATTATCAAAAAAATGAACTTTCTGGGCGATTTTCCAATTTCCAAGAAAATAACTCATAATTTTATTATTTCTTTTAGTAAACCACGCTTGAATAGTACAAGAATTGTTGTAATCATAATTTAAGCAAGCTAACACTTTAAAAAATTGTCAGTTATGAGAGTGTATCAAAAAATGTTGAAAAACTAAATTTTCCTTATGTCGGAATATCTCGTTCAAACTTGGTATGTGAACGTAAAATGTCATTACAAACACTTTTTATTTATAAATCTTTTCCGTATTTTAACAAATAAGATCAATTTCGCCAATTCTTTTTAAAAATCGCGAATTTGACAGATACCTAATGTCACTTGTCAACTTCGACATGGCGTACTTTAAGTATTTTTGGAAGCAGAGCTGATTGCCCCTCAAAGTTCTTTTCTAAGCTGAATATTAATAAAATTTTCCATATGGATCCAACTTTATGGCAGACACTGTATATGTCTAAAATAGACTGGGAGACCGACATTTGATGCAAGTTCTTATACATAAAGCTAATGCGTACTTTTGCGACACCTCGTTCAACAACGAGGGCGTGTTTCACCGCCAATCCGGGAACATTTTTTGTAACACAGTTTTCTAACTGTATACTTTATACAGGGTGTAACTAATATAACTAGAAATTTCGTAATATAATGGGGTAGCTATTACAGTTAGAGCAGCTATGTTATAAATCATTATATTTAGAACATATTTTTCTTATCAACATGTGGTCTCTTCCTGCTACCTTTCGAGAAAACTGCATTTTAAATTTTAAGTATGCCCATTGTACTCACATTACATTAAAAATAGTAAACAAGCAAAAAATTTTTAATTTTTAAAATATTTAAAAAAAATCTTGCTTAACGAAAGATGTTCTAAATCATTACAGCTACCTCCTATTACGAGGTTTGCATTTATATTAGTTACACCCGTATATATATTTATTATTATTGTATATATGGGTCATTCTTTCTGAACTCAACCACCATTAGATCCAAAAATTGGCGCAACTTAGAAAGGCTGACAGGGGCTTATTTTAAAGCTTGAAACCTCTGCTTTCGATTGTCACATGTTTCCTATATGAAAAAAATTATATTTGGTCCCTAAAAGAAGAGGGTAAACACGTATGCAGTTCCAAAAAAGAAATTTTAAAAGTTGTAAAAATTAGAAAAGGAAATATTTTTAAAGCTTTTTTTAATGGCATCGCATTCTTTGTCAAAGTATACATAAATTTTGTCCACTGCATTTTTTCCTAGAGTGCTTCAATCTCGAGCAATGTTGAGAACAACAGTTTGCCATTTTTGAAAGTTTCTCATATTTTTTATCGAAAATGGCGTCAGATAAAAAAAATGATAAGAGTAAAAAATGCTTATCTTTTTTTTCCATCTGACACCATTTTCGATGAAAAAAAATGAACATGAAATGAATATTTCATAAATTTTTAGATGTTTGGGACTGAAGTCATGTACTCTTTTTTGTTTCAAATTTCTTCTGAATTTGTTCTACTTTATTCTTGTGTATCTCATAAAAAGGCTCCTAACTATAGAAGAGAATTCGAGAATAGATCGAGCTAGTGAGCAATATACTACTAGTTAGCATCTATAGACAGATCTTTACAATTTCTTAGTATGTACCCCAGCATTTTGTAAGCTTTGTCGGTAATGATAGTAATGTGTTCAGAGAAAGATAGTGAACAATCTAAATTTATCCCTAGATCTTTTATTATTGATGCTTTAGTTAAAATTGACCCATTCATAGTATACGAGGTATTGATTTTTTGACCTCTCCTACTAAATGTAATACACGAGCATTTGCTCACATTGAATGAAAGACCATTCCTTTCAGACCATCTAGTTAACCTATCTATATCTTCCTGTAACAATTGATTATCTGCAGATTAAGACCTATAGCACACGGGCGATATTTTGCAACAAATTTTTAATTTGCTAAAATGAATCGCACTAAAGCAAATGACTGTGAGTGCACAGACGATAATAAAGTCATGATGATTAAAACATTACGTCTGAACCGATTTTGCCGGCGATGCAATTATCACCCTGCACAACCCTACAAAATAGAATACACATGTTTTAATGATGGTGCGTGCACAGACGATTAATAATCACTTGTCTTATTGAATAAACAGCAGTGTTTTTCGATATGTATATAATTTGAGGTCCAATCAAAACCAATAGCCTATCAAAGCTTTCGCAACTCATTCTCAAATAATTAAAAAATTGGATGAGGATGATTCAGTAAAAGAATAAACTTTTTACAAAATGTATTATTTAATAGCCTTTCATTAACGTACGGATGCACCTACAATCGTTTATAGCTTCTTTTTCTTCTTTCCCTTAAAATTAGCACAACAACACAAGCCACTTAATAGAAGTTCATCTTTACAATAACGAAAATACAGACGATTTCTTGTCGCCCATGTGCATAATCAATTATTGTCTGGAGATTTTTAATCGTGCAATTTTTTAATTGCATGATAAAATATCGCCCGTATGCTATAGGCCTTAAAGATTGGTCTAAAAATCTTAAGATCACCTGTGAACATTAAATACAAGGAATTATCTATGTTAGAAATAATGTCACAGACAAATAAATTGAAAAGAAGAGGAGAGCAGTGAGCTCCCTGAGGGACCCCTGATTCAACCAATATATCTCTAGATACAAAATTCTTAAAAATGTTAGGTATAGCTGATTGATTTACACACACTTCTATAATTTGATGTCTTGTTTATTCCCACTCTTTTAAATAGGTATAATAAATGTATCTTTCCAGATAGAGGGAAAGATTGCAGATTCTAATGATAGATTAAAAAGAAAACAGATAGGGCTTGTTAAGGTACAAATACACTTTTTTAACACTATGTTAGGAATGCCATCAGGCCCCACTGTGACTTTGTTTGGTATCTTGGAAATTACATTGTAATTAACATTTATTTCTTCAACAGTGAAGCGCGTCTTCTAGATGGTATTGTTGGGAAGTATGGCGATGACAGTGATTATGGCGATATAGGAAATGCTGATGAAGAGGCTCTGTTAGAAGGTTTTGATGATGCTGACTTTGCAGATATAAAACATTCTAGTGCATATCATGATAATATAGATGAACATGAACAAGAAGAAGCAGATGCGGAAGATGTGTTAGATTTAGTAGCTCAAGATGGAGAGTTGGAAGACGAAGTAGAAGGTAAGTTTATTTTAGATGTTTATAAAGTGTCATATCTTTGAAATGTTTTTAAAAGATTTCCTATAAAAAAAAATCTGATAATAGAAGGTGAGTACCAACAATACTTCATTTTCACTATACACTCTAAAAAATTACCGGTGAATTATACCCTAAAAAATGGAGGCAACTATGTTACCTCCATTTTTTGGGGTAAATTTACTTCAAAGTGTAATTTTCATAGGAAGTGAAAAATTTCAACATTAGGTTAAGTTTGCATTGTAATGTTTCCTTTTTAAGTAAATTTACAGATTGAAATTACAATCTCAATGTAATTTTACATTTTAACATTAAAACACCTGTGTAAAGTTACATGACAAAGTTAATATTTCATGGCAATAGTACTTTTCAGGGTTAAAATACAAATGTGAAAATACTTCTTGAATGTAACGATGACTTGCGAAAGTACTTGCAAATTCAATCGTTCCTCTGGGAATTGTATGAAACAAAATAAAATCAAAGTAATTTTTATTGAACGTATGTACTTATATAAAATATAAGACATTAACAGAACTTCTTTTCAGGGGCTTTCGGAAATATTTGGTCTCTCAAAGATATTCAGATAAAGTTTCGATTCCACCTAGAAAATTAAAAAATTATAAATTATATAAACAATTATACACGAGTACCTTTCTCAATTACAGTTATGCTAGTTTATTTCGAATTCTTCAATTTTTGATTCATCCTAGAAAAACATTAAATTAAATATTTTTATTTTATTGGTTTAAATTTGTAATTTTAACATATAGGTACTTAAGGATTATTATTTTTTAACTTCTACTATAAAATAAAATTCTTCCCATCTTCGGTCATACGTGTAAATATTTGCCTTGAATAAATCCGCACTACACTACAACGAAAAACAAAATATTAATGAGCAATGAACACTTCGTTCGGTATCGATAGAGTACGCCTCGCCGAAATCATAAAAGAATGGTACACACCATTCCGACCATTCCCCAAAAAGCCTATTTGGACTGTTCATAATGGATTCCTGAATTCTTTCACGAAACGAAGGTCACAAACAAGTGCGATCAGCGAAATAGCATCTCAACGGTTAAAAACATATTAAGGGTAAAATTACACTATTCTTGTTCAAGTTCATCTTATCTTTAATATTACACTAAAAATGAATTAAGTTATTGAGCAATTATACATTTGTAAGGAAAAAATTGTCTGAGTTATGTAAATTTATATTATGGATAGTGATTTTAACCAGTTCAATGTAGTAGAATTACTTATATTTGTATAATTTTACATAATTACAGGGCATTTTACCACAAATAGTAAAACTACTAAATGTATAGGTAAAATTAATTTTAGGGTAAAAATACCGCAAATAATAGCGAAAAGTTACCTCTTTCCCAAGGTAATTTTACCTCATTTTTTACAGTGTAGGACGTATTATTATAAAATAAAAATCTTGTGATTATTTTTTAATATAGTACCCTATTAGCATTATGCAATCATAATTGTAGTATAATAGAAACAATTTTTAACTAAAACTTAAATATAATTACGAAATTTAATTTTTACGTTTAATGTAAGCAGTCATGTTGAATGTTGTGCATGCTTAGTTGCATATGACAAAGTTAGGGTGGTCGTTAAGTGGGTGACCTATATTTATAACTTTGCTAACAAATATTCATCTATTATTGTTTTTAAATCTTTATTGTCTTACTGGTAAATCGTTTACGTCAGTAAAGCTAGAAAGCACTTAACGGCAGAACTGAATGTAAAATATACTATAATTATTGGCTTTTTATCGGCTATTTAAATGCTCAAAATTTAATTTTTTGCTTCAATAACTTTTTTTAATACAAGGTTCTGCTAGCTTTACCGTAAAGTTAGCAGAACCACATAGAAATGTAAAAAAATTGCAATATTCTGGACCAGGATAATAGCAATAATTATCGGCTATTTAAATGCCCAAAATTTAATTGTTTTGCTGCAGTAACTTTTTTTTAATATAAGGTTTTGCTAGCTTTACCGTAAAGTTAGCAGAACCACATACAAGTGTAAAGAAATTGCGATACTCTGGACCAGGATAATAGCAATAAGTATCGGCTATTTAAATGCCCAAAATTTAATTTTTTTGCTGCAGTAACTTTTTTGTAATATAAGGTTCTGCTAGCTTTACCGTAAAGTTAGCAGAACCACATAAAAATGTAAGAAAATTGCAATACTCTGGACCAGGATAATAGCAATGATTATCGGCTATTTAAATGCCCAAAATTTAATCTTTCTGCTGCAGTAACTTTTTTTTAATATAAGGTTCTGCTAGCTTTACCGTAAAGTTAGCAGAACCACATAGAAATGTAAAAAATTGCGATACTCTGAACCAGGATAATAGCAATAAGTATCGGCTATTTAAATGCCCAAAATTTAATTTTTTTGCTGCAGTAACTTTTTTTTAATATAAGGTTCTGCTAGCTTTGCCGTTAAGTTAGCAGAACCACATAAAAATGTAAAAAAATTTGCAATACTCTGGACCAGCATAATAGCAATAATTATCGGCTATTTAAATGCTCAAAATGTAATTTTTTTGCTTCAATAACTTTTTTTTAATACAACTAGCTTTACCGTAAAGTTAGCAGAACCACATAGAAATGTAAAAAAATTGCAATACTCTGGACCAGGATAATATCAATAATTATCGGCTTTTTAAATGCCTATAAGTAAATTTCTCAGTTGACATTTTTGTTTAAATATGGTTATGTTGGTTTTACAGCAAATTCAACACAACCTCACAGAAAAATGAATAAATGCAATAGTCTAAGACACGGTACTCACAGTTTTATATTCCTCTTTTTGATTTCACAGCCATTCCATGCAAACGGACACTACAAATCACACTTTCTTTCTTATTTTATTGTTGCGTATTACAACACCAATAATAAAAATAAATGTAATTCTGTATAAACATTAAAGTAGACGTCAAACATTTATAATTGCACTTGGTGTGCAGTCTAGAACATTTATAGTTTAATGAAAAAAAATAATTATTATTTAGCGTAACGGACCTTACGATGTTATTACCTTGATTGTGAAGGTATGCTGAAAAACATAAAAAGTGTCTAAAATTAAGAAAGGGATTTTTAATAGTATTATATTGCGGTGATCTATAAAAATAAAATAAAATATGCCCACCGTTCCAAATATAAACATAAATTATATACGGTGGATTATAATAAAAATACACCACAAATATTTTTCTTTATTCCACTCAGCTAACTTAGGGTTACTCGGTAAAGCATAAATTATTTGAATTACGAGACTCTTATTAACTCTTATGTCTGGAAAGGAAGAAAAACTTATGTTGTAAACGCTAAAGCTCCTGCAAGCTGGACAACCACTGCTAAATTCTGAATTCAAAAGAAAAGAAAACTGGATGCTTGTATTTGCATCAATTAAACACATAAGTAAATTTAAAAACACATAAACTTTATTTAAAGAACGAAATAAAAATTCGAATGAAAAAATCAATGGCAAGAAATATTGTTCAATCGTCAAAATCAATATCACAAATCAATACAATTAATAATTGAGAAATAAATTCCCAGGCTTGTTCAAATGTTATTAATAGTTGTAATGGTCTGACATAGGGCCAATATGGTCATTCACTTGAACAGACCAACACAAATCAAAAATTATTTATAAATAACTGTTTATCTAATAAAAATAAATTTAAATAAAAGAAATTAAATTGTTTTATTTAATTGAAAACAAATAAGTTCTCAAAAGAACCTTGTAAACTAAACAAAATAAATTTGTATTATTGAGTATAAACTTTATAAGTTAATTATTATTAATGAGATTAAAGAACCCATTTATTATGACCAACCTGGTATAAATTATAAAATTGGTTTCCTTTTAAATATTAATCCTCTATTGGTAACACTGTGATGGAACCTGTCAGCTGATTTCTTGTTTTAAATAAAAGAAATTAAATTGTTTTATTTAATTGAAAACAAATAAGTTCTCAAAAGAACCTTGTAAACTAAACAAAATAAATTTGTATTATTGAGTATAAACTTTATAAGTTAATTATTATTAATGAGATTAAAGAACCCATTTATTATGACCAACCTGGTATAAATTATAAAATTGGTTTCCTTTTAAATATTAATCCTCTATTGGTAACACTGTGATGGAACCTGTCAGCTGATTTCTTGTTTTTAAAATATCGATACGTAGATCGATGTTGAAAAATAAATTCAACCAAAATTTATTAAATTAATCACCTTCACTTTAAAAATTTATATAACAACACTAAAATCTTCTTTGAATTATTGAAATTGTTCAGGTAACACTTTAATTTAATTCAAACTTTATTTATATATGACGTTTACGTCAATCACATGCTTGAAATCTCTAACCTCAAATTAATTAGATATTTTATCCGGAGTCGGGCATAGGTTTTGCCTTGAACGTTTTTTCGACTGATTTTGTTAAAATTTGCTCCAGCTTATATAGTTTATGTTAAAACAAAAACCGGCGATGACATATTTTCAAAACAAAAGCAAATCATGTAAGCTTGATGACGTCACTAATCTGCACAGCTGTTATTAATCATCACTAATCTTAATTCTATGATTACAGGATTGTAGCCCTTAAAACAAGGATCAAAACAGTATACTACATCCCTTGTCCAAAATGTATCGTAACGAAGGTATAAGAGAAAAACGATTGACAATATACAAATCTCGTTACGACATAAATACATATAGAATTCAACAAATCAAGGTTTATCCTTTACAAACTAGTTACATAAATACACAATAAAAGTAATGCAAATAAATTCTCCATAGGAGCATCTTTACAATTTACAACAAACATAATTTTTACAGTACGATACTACAATGAATAGACCAATTAATGCATTTGCAAGTTCCAGCTTAAATAGTGATTCAAAATTAATCAATTTATGATCAAAATGTCCAGCATACAGTTCTCCAAGCACTTACATAAAAACAATGGTGAGAAAAAATAGGATAAGAGTCAATAATCGTCACAATGAAACAAAACGACAAGATTAAAACCTTCAATAATTAGAATGGTCAGAATTTTTATAACAAAGATTAAAAACTAATTGTACTATATAAGTCATAACAAGATTGACCTAATTTATCTGTTTTCAGTTAAATAACAGCGTGAAACTGAGCTGGTCTCCTGGAAAGTAGAAAAATTTACCTAACGTTAAAAATCGTAATTTCTAAAATTAAATAAGAAAATTACTTCTTCCTTACAAGTGGAGAACTCATCCCAATGTGTAACTGGGGTTGCATAAACGTATTTATGATCAAACAATCTAACTGAATGATATCCTTTTTCTAAAAATGAAACCTATTCATTATACATTAAAAAAACTTCGGTTATGTTTGCATGAAATTTTTATTCTTAATTTTTAATTTAAATATTAATGAACCTAACTGTGGTCCTATATATAGCCTTTATATTAATTATGCCTATGACATAGTATGTCTCTCTTTTGATTTAAATCTGATATGTGAAATATTTATTTTCACGTCTATGAACTATTGTAATAAAATTTTCAATGAGGTGATTTGATATCACCGCAATATATTTAAATAAAGTAATTATTACAGAATATAGTCCAATGGATAGTTTTTAAACGATGATCACATTCAACAATAAATTCAATTTTTGTTTATTATATAGTGCGTAACAGACACTACGTAACAGACATTACCTTTGTGACTAATAATTTATTTTTAAAGTTAAAAAAGGTAGAATACACACCTGGTTCTTATCTTTTTTTGTACTCAGATTGTCAAAAAAAGAATTAACAGTCAGTTTGTCTTTCTTCTTCACTTGTCAAAGTTTAAATGCAAATGACTACAGCACAATTCCAAAGCTCCTTTTGTTAAACATATTATTGATAAACTTATTCAGAGTTGAACTAATCTCAATATTAATGCTTAAATGGATAAAAGTAGTACAAGTTTATCATTTTGCAATAAAATTTAGATAATAGAACGCTTTAGTTTGTTTACAAAATTAATTTTGCTATTTTTAAAATTCAATACTCAGGTAACATTTTGCATGGAATGGCTGTTCAACTACCTTAAATTATTCCTTGGCATTTAAAAATTAGAAATTTCAGTTAAACTTAAAATATTTTGAAAGTTCACGCATGTCTGGCAACACTGTGAACAGAGAACTGCGATGCAATCAAATAATGTTTCTATTTACATTTTCAAATTTTCATTTTCAAATTTTCATTTAAAGAAATTAATTCCGTTTTGCGGACCGTAGCGCCATCTTTAGGTGTTTATAGTTTCTGAAGCTTCCTATTATTAACACTGGCGGCGATAACACGCCCTTAAAAATGTATAAAGTTCAAAAAACGCCAAACAGAAATGAAAAACAAAAACCTACAGTGAAAATTCAAGCCAGAAAGCTGCATATGAATTTTTTGACCAAATCAGAAGCTACACCAGAGCTACGTAAAGTCGGACTTCGAACAGCTACCTGAAGAAGAATATTACACTGCTAATAATAAAACGGATGTTGAGGACAAGTATAAACAAAAAGAAATGTCAAAATTTGCATCAAAATTTCTCGTCTGGCAAGCCATTTGCGGTTGTGGTTTGAGAAGTGAGAGTTTTATAACTAAAGAAAGCATCAATCAAAAAACTTACCTTCTGGAATTCTTGCAAAAAAGATTACTGCTATTTATACGAAAACAGGAATTTCCACACCCCTGACTTTGCAACTTGCCATTATGCAAGTGAGCATTTAAGAAAATTTTTTCATCAAACGGCATCCTCTTCAGATTCAGCTAGTGATGTTTGGAAACCTTACTTAGAGACTACATTATCATTTATACAGGGTTAGTTAAAAGTATGGAGACGGCGATTTATTGTCGTTAATATTCATTTTAGGAAATAATTTTCAATACAAAAGTTTTTTAGGAAATTTCTATCTACATTTGAGGATACTTGAAAAATTCTTTTCTTCAATTGTTTTTGAGTTACGCCTTTCTTGAAATTTTTTTTAAATGGGAACCTGTTAATTTTATGCTACCATTCGATAGAACATTTTTTCTCTTTACAACAGGATTAATTCGTTTTTAAATTTTATTTCATTTAATAACATTTTTTCCAGAAAATGCCAGTTCGAGTATTCACGAATAGTAGGTCTATCTAGTAGGTCATCTAAAATTAAATTCGCTATTGCTAATATTAACAGCAACAAATTTCATACAATAATTGTATGAAATTTGTTGCTGTTAAAATTAGCAATGGCGAGTTTATTCTTAGATACACATACTATTTGTAAATACCTGAACCATGGACTTATTAAACTAACGGACAAGCTATATCAAACCTTGGGGGCAACAGAAGAGTGGCTTTCGGGGCGAGCAGGGGGAAGCATTGAACATAAGCCAACTAGCGACGTCATGTAAAAATGATCAGATGATTGCTTGTCAGATGTTCTGCACTTGCCTAAATAAAATACATAAAAAAGCATATTTTACACTTACCAGTGAAACGTAACGTTATCTTTCGCTTAATTTACCACTACACTTTTGTTCTTACATGACCTTTCAACACAAATAATCATTCCTATTAATAATATCAACTGCTGAATTAACACGACCGCGTCACACGCACACACAAACAAAATGACAGTTTTGGCACGATCCAAACCACTGGGGCACGACGGGAATGCCTTGTCCGTTAGTTTAATAAGTTCATGAATTGAACTGGCATGTCCTTGAAAAAATATTAAAATAAAATAAAATAATTTTTTTTAATACTGTTGTAAAGAAAAAAAATTTAGCAGGTTGCCATTTAAAAAATTTTGAGGAAAGACGTAACTCAAAAAAAATTGAAGAAAACAATTTTTCAAGTATTCTCAAATGTAGATAAAAATTTCCTAAAATGAATATTAACGACAATAAAACTATCAAACTTCATACTCTTAACTAACCCTGTATATATTTTTAGCACAACTTCAAGACTAATGCTAAGCTCAGCTTTTCCTCTTTTACGTTACCTAGGTATTTCTTTTTTAAATTATTGCCAAATTTGACATAAAAGGTATAGATAAATCTAATCAACACTAGTAAAAATAATGTCTTTTACAGAAGTTTATGGTTTTGATATAGTATAAAAACTTTTTGTTACTTATAGATGGAAATGGCACACATGTGACAAATACCACATTCGTGAGCTCTACAACACAACCAGAAGGCAACTCTGGTATATATAGCCAAATTGAACTAGAAGAGCATGAAAGAGATACGGATAAGTTTAAAAATGAACGTCAAAATCCTCCTTCGAAATCTTATAATATTCCTGATTCTCTTGGTAAGTTGTTATTTATATACCTACGATGTATTAGTGTTGCAAAGCTATAAATAGTTTATTAACACTATCAAATACTGAATTATCATTTGTAAAAAAACTTACGTTTTAAATTGTTTCTTGTTCTGTTGTAATGCTAGTACTCCAACAGCAACATTAAAGAAATTATGAAATTTGCGTCCTGGTGAGTAAAACAATTTTTATTTTGTGTTTAAATTCACTCCAAATAGAATAATAACTTAGTGTACCTAAACAAGAAAGTTTTTCTGGGTTGAAAGAAGATATGGACAACTGAGGTGTAGATGAAGCTGACCACCTTTCGGTGTTTATAGAACTGGCTAAATTGTTTTGGAGCCAGATCTGGGTAGCTCTGTTAATCTTTTTGGAAAGTCCACGGCTGGTTTTGAAAAATAGTGTGTTTGAGTTTCTTCTTGGCCGATATTTTGACTCCTTTTTTTGCAGAAATGCTGGTCAAACCATGTTGCACTGTGACTGTGCACTGCTGCATTGTGACTTTTTTGGACCTGTGAGACCAGTTCGGAGGCTTCACTAGATAACTGTGCATAAACCGTGTGCATCATTATGCTTATTGAATTTTTCCTAAACTGTGAAAATTTTTTCATTGGTGCCCATGCTTCACCAATATCGATTTTGATTTTGGATCCTACTTGTTTTTTAGAGCTATGCTCAGCAATTATCCTGACGATGTTTGAATGTGCGAAGGTTCAAGTCTTTGTTGATAATTGACTCATTGACTTTTCGTCATATTCATCTCATGGGCCATGATTATCTGCTTCTGTAGCGGATTTCCCTGAGTTCTGGTTTTGATGGCTTATGGTGTCCGTACCAACTATGAATGCACGGGCTGCTGATAATCTTTGATGTTCCCAGTCTCCTAAAACAATTTAATATACCGATACACAGCATGTGGCAAATCTTGGGTGGAAGGAGCTTTTTGAAAATGTCTCCTTTTCTCATTTTACACTTATGTAGCTATGCAACAGCTACATGGTTCTCTTTATCAGACCATTCCATGAAGAAAATAAACATAAAGCAGAACTGTTTTTATAGACAAACAATATAAGAGCTGGCTGTCAAAATGTGTATGTCTTCGTTGTTCACCAATTCTTCTAGTTCTTGATTCATCCTTATTCTCCATCCATCTTGTTGTTGCACTGGGTCAAATATTGTTCGAAGTACTTTGCGTTCAAACACTCTTAGTTTATTCATGTGTTTCTGCGAGAGGCACCGTGTTTCGCACTCATATGTGACAACTTGTTTTTTAACGATTGATGTACTATTAATTTATCTTGGTTAGTTAAGGCATTCGGTGTGAGTAGTTCTTTATTTGCATAAAAGCTTTTAGTTCCAGTTTGTAGGCGTGCTTGAATTTCTTTACTATTGTTTTTGTTTAATTGGAAGCCTAGGTTTAACCTTCGAGTAGTCGCGCTATTTCTTAAAACACAAATGGTCGCTGCGGACTGACACACAAAAATTAATACACGGCTATCTTTTTTCTTAATGTATTTGATATACATAGCTAAATAATATACATTTAACAAAACAATGTGTCCAAAAGATGACCGAAAAACGAAAAAATACATTAAATGAGCTCGGAAGAACAATGCTTCTTCTTAAGCTCTTAACTTAACTTTAACTTTTGCAAGTTACCAAACAATTGCTCGAAATTAATTGTTAGGTTCCCAGAGAGCAGTTTCAAAACAATTTGGACATAGAAATGTTGTATGTTCCAAACATACAAAACTAAAACAATGTTTGCAAAAATATCGAGTAGGCCTATTTTTTTTTCTATCGCACAGTGTACATCTTCCTCGTTGATTTCTTGGTGGGCCGACAGGTTGCTCAACAGGCTCTTCATAACCACGACCCCATTCTCTAATAATTTCTTTAATTCGTTCTTTCATTGTTTTTGGAAGATTGCGGACATTTATTCGGTTTCAGAGATGAGGTACCATAAGAGCAAAAGACAGTTTTCGCAAAAATTCTCTTTGTAATATATGTGAATTTATATTATTTGCCTTGAATACTACTAAAGAATTTATTCCTCCAACATTCAACATGGAATAAAATATTACCATGGGCCATCTGCGAGTGCTGCGAGCGCAGTTATACACTGAACACAACTTATCCACTGTATCTACACCACCCTTAGTTTGGTTGTAGGTAATTATCATTTCTGGTTTGCCCGTCTCTTCATCAATTGCATCATCTTTATGCATACTGGATACAAGTAAAACATTTTTTCCTTTCTTCTGTATATATGATACCAGTGTGCAGATTTCTTGGAAAGCAAACATGGAGGATTTTTGTGGGCGTTTTGTGGAAACCAATTCGAGTGGCAGTTCTTTCTTGTTTTTCCTAATTGTTCCTAGAACTGTAAGCCTGTACATTAGAGTTGCGATTTTAGGTCCGAGCCCGCCCGTCCGTACCGCCCGGCCCGACATCGGGCCGGGTTGGGCCTAAATTGGGGTACTAACGGGTCGGGCCGGACCGGACTGTATTTTCTTTCGGGATAGTTCGGACTTCGGACCGGTACAATTCTCGGGACGGTACGACGGGCTTCGGGCGGATATTTCGGGTCTGTACGGGTTTCGGGTGGCTCCGAAACCGGGTCGGTACGGGCTCGGACATTTTGCACTTTGGACGGTCGTACCGTGACCGGGCTTGAGGAGCATCATAAAAGCCCATGTCCGCGTGTCCGTGGAGTCGCGTACCCGTAGCAAACGGACTTTGATCTTTGATCGCTATTATTCTGTGTCTGTTTACTCCAGACATGCAAGAGACTGCGAACTTACAACACTAGGGGCCGGTTTACAGAAAGCAAATTAAATATTTAATTGAGATTAACTTTTAATCGCGATCACGTGATCAAATTCTGCCAATAAAATTATTCAGGTTTCAGTTCGCCACTAAGATTTAATCTGAATTAAATATGTATTTAAAATTGAGATTAAATTTTAATCGTGATCACGTGATCAAGTTCAGCCAATCGGATTTTCAAATTCGGCTTTAATTCGCCATTAAGATTTGATCTCAATTAAATATTTAATTTACTTTCTGTAAACCGACCCTTAGGCCCAGCAGTTTATAGAAAGTACCTAGCTAAATTAACTCTTTCATTGATTTTAAATTTTAATGGCCATCACGTCATCAAATTCAGTCAATCAAATTCTCAAAATCAGGCCTTAATTCGCCATTAAGATTTGGTCTGAATTTTCTAACCCTCATTTTGATGATAATAATAATTCTGAATCTTTTTTTGATGTTCTAACAATTACAATTAACAAAAAGACTCTATCGATTGATGCTTTTCAAATTTGACATTTTCAAGAAAAAGAATTTATATATAACAAAGAAAGATTACATTACATTCCCATAAAAAATGACCGAGATATTAGGATAAGATGAAAAAGAGGACTGTTAAATACGCCTTAAGTCGGGACAGGTCGTGCGGCGACGGCTAATAGGTCAGTCAGACTACGTATACAGATTACAGTCCTGCCACGGGCCGGACCACGGACCGGGCCGGACAGCGGACCAGGCCGGGCCACGGGCCGGGTCGGGCCACAGACAAGTCGGGCCGGTTCGGGCCGAGTTGAAGCGTGTTGAAAAACGGGCCGTGACGGAACGGGTCGAATTGGGATCAGCGGTACGCGGGTCGGGTAGAATCTAAATCAAACTAAGGGTGGTCGGGCCGGCTCGGATCTGACGGTACTCGGGAAAGGCGCGGACCGGGTCTAACCGTAGTCGGTACGGGCTCGGGCCGGACCGGACCTACAAAATTATGAAAACTCCCAGCTCTACTGTACATGTCTTTAAATTTTTTTACAAGATCCAAGCTCGTGAACCAGTTATCTACTGTCACGTTTCTTCCGGTTCTCTTGATTGTCTCACACATTCTATCGACAACATCACCTGGCGAGTTACTCACTTCATACGGCCCTGGTGGTTGCTTGCCTGCGTATACCTCTAAATTGCTTGTGTAAAACATTTTGGCATCACACATAGCATATATTTTAATTCCGTACTTATTTGGCTTGTTCGGAATATACTGACGGAAGTCGCAGCGACCTCTAAAGGCTTCCAATTTTTCATCGACTGTGACATATTGATATGGAGTATATGCAGTTTTACATTTTTCAACAAAAATATCGAAAACTTCTCGTATGGCGGCCAATTTATCCAATGCCTTACGATCTTCTCGAGTCTCTAAGTTGTCAAATCGTAAATGACGCAGTAAAAATCTGAATCTATTCAATGACATGGTAAGTCTAAATATTTCAACGCCGGTTCCATTGGTTCTCCATAAGTCCTCAGCATTTAAATGATTACATTTCATGACCCCTGCCAAATACAACAATCCAATCAGTGCTTCCAGTTCAGCAGCATTGGTCAGTGTTGCATCTCTCTCGCGAACATATCGATGTTGTACACTTTGTATGTGCATGTTGGTGTTTTCTAAAATAATTTCTATCATTGTTTCAGGGAAAAAATATCTCCATATAGCTAAGGGAGATTTCAGATTTTTTACATCTCTACGTACTCCAGGTAAATGTGTCACAATATTCTCCGACCTGGTTCTAACATTTTTGCAAAGAATATGTTTTCTCCACCTTGTAACTTGGTCTTTTCCAAGAAAAAACGGACCATCATTTTCTAACGGTTTTTCATTCTCTGATTCTGAAATTTCCTGTTCGGTATCGGTTTCATGTAGTTCAGTTTCCACTATATCTTCTTCTCCTACCTCTTCTTCGTCATCAAATATTATTTCTTCTTCACCGTCTGATTTTAGACATTCTGCCATCATCCGCTCTAAGCGTTCTTGTTCTGCTTCATACGATGCCATTCTAAAATATTACATTATACTGTGAGGTTAATTTATAAAAATTTTATGTATTACCTTGCCTTTCTCAACTCCACCACTTTAAAAATTATTTAATGTATATAAAACGTGAGTGGTCGCTGCTGACTCCCAGTCCGCAATTGTAACTGTACACTAACAACAAACATGCACAATCCCACAAACGTCTTTGGCATACTGACTGGACCGAGAAGGAAAGGTACTAAGGACGACGGGAAAGGGAAGGGCGAAAAAACAAAATGGCAGAACAAAAACTATTAGTGCGGACTGTGAGTCCGCGGCGCGACCACTGAAAGGTTAAAGCTGTTCACCATTCCATAATCTTCTCCCGCAACTTCTACTCTTTCTATCTCTATGTTTCATCTGGAACATTCCATAAATTTAGTTTGGTCTAGGTTTATTGTTAGTCCTCTTTTTTTCATTTCGGATTGTAAGATGTAGGTTTTTCATTTAGTGTGTTCATTCTTTGAAACATTATCATTATATCATATGCATATATGTTTAATTGAATTGACTTCTTGTTTAAACATTGACCACTCTCCAGTTTTCTTAATGCTGCTTTCAAAACTAGATTAAATAATGTTGTAGAAAGTTCATCACCCTGCCGTACTCCTTTTTGGGTGTTGAATGTGTTTGTAAGTTCTCCTTGGACATCTACTTGTGGTTTTGAATCTTGCATGGTCATGTTTATAAGTACAAACAGTTTTTGTGGAATTCCAAGTTGACTTAAATCATTTAATAGCGTTGTTCTATTTATAGAGTTAAAGTTTGTAAAGAAGTTGTATACGGGTATGGCATATTCTATGCATTTCTCAAAGGCTTGTCTAGCTATTTGTATGTTACCTGTTGCTCTGTTTGGGTGGAATTCAGTTTGTGATTGTTTAATAATTTTTCCTGCATAGGTGTTAAGTTTTTGGTTTAAGAGGCTGGTAAAAACTTTGTAAGACCCTGTTCACATGGAGCGTTTTGAAACGCGTGTTTGCAAACGCGCGTTAGCGACAACATAGGGTTACAATAGAAGCGTACACATGCTAACGCGCGCTTTTATGTGTCGCACGTCATGACGCGCGAATCGAGATTCCCCATACTAACGCGCGTTATCCCGAAACACACCTGTAAATTATTATTCCCATTTATACACTTGTGTTATAAATCATTATAAATTTATTACGTAATAGTATTATCTGAATAAAAAATGATATGTAATGTCTATTACTAGTTTTTCTTCGGTTGAAATGCTATCCTCATAGCGTTTGTAGTCAGTGTAATATCGTCCGTAATTAATTTCAACAAATCGTCAAAAGATTTAATGGACATTCTAAAATAATTGAAAAATTTCAATTCATATTCTTTAAGTTTGGGATAGAGGGTTATGAACATGCCATTAATTAATTTATTCCTTAAAATAGGGTGCACCCAATATTTTCTGTTTTTTATACTGTTTATAAAGACGATACAAGATTATAATACAAGTTACTTCTTCGAATTCCATTGTGCGACATGACATAATGAATCTGTAATAATGAATCATGATACATTGGCACATCGCGTTTAGCGCTTACATGTGTACGCTCGAGGGTTTTTGGTGACGCGCGTCAAACGGAATGCGACAGTTGAACGCGAGCGTTTGGACGCAAGCCGCTTTGGACGCAGGGACTTTTGAACGCAGGCCGCTTTGGACGCAGGGACTTTTGAACGCAGCGACGTTTGGACGCGAATATTTACCGGATCAGATCACAGTTTAAGATTTGCCGAAAAAAATTAACACATTCATCAAAAGCAGTTTTTTCCGGAGTTTATCCTAATAATGATGCATAATGATGTTTGTTTACTCCGTGTAGCGTATCTTTTAAGATAATCCAGTGCATCCATAATTCTATACAGTTTGTTACAATTCTTGATACTAAAAACTTTTATAAGAAAGTACCGGGATCTCAAGAATTATCTTGGTCAAGGGTGGTCATGAAATGGAAAACATCAGTCTTAGCTTATACCATCCTTTTACACTCGGCAGTTATTCCATTATTATAATAATTGAGTACAATATTTATTTTGTTAAATAATTTAAAGTTTGTTTAAACTTTTAATTAATTGTAATTACCAGTATTTATTATTTACAGACATGTTTAAATAATTTCACTTGACATAACGTGTCTTATTAAATAATTGTAGTGAACAACTTTACCTGTGTATCTCCTGTACGTCTAATCGGTCTAATGGTTAAGACGCCAGGCTCGTATGGACTGGTATTCGTTTAGTCTGAGTTCGAATCCCGTCAGGGTCAAACTTTTTTTTAATTTTTTTGCTTTTTCTTTTTGCTTTTTGTACTGCCCCCTTACAATTGCTTCATGTCTGTTGTTTTTTGACCCTTATTTTTATTTCAACAATTTTTAAACTAGAATAAGGGTCAAAAAATAACAGAAGTAATTTATATTTATTAAAAAATTTTTGTTTAAAAAATGTTGAAATAAAAATAAAGGTAAAAAAATAGACATGAAGCAATAAATTGAAAGGGCGCAGTATAAAAAGTAAAAAAAAACTAAAAAAAAAGTTGACCCCGGTATTTTCTACAATTGCAAATGTTTTTAGAAGATTACACTAATGACTGTCATTATAAAGCAAGATATTCTAAAACACCACCACCCAGGCGATAATAATCATTTGTTTACACTTATTAGATTTTGTCGGAACACAGTTGAATATTTGCGGGAAAAACACACAACACACATTGATTAAAAGCATTGGAAAAAATATATTCAATTAATTAATATGTTTTTACATATATTTAACCATAAAAAGATTAACACATTATAATAATGAAATATAAATTAGGAAGATAAATATGTACAAATTAATTAAAAATGCTTACACATTAACTAGAAATAAATACACGCGAATTAAAAATATAGAAAATGCTGAAATTAAGGGTTCATCTCGAAGTTGTGGGCAATGCCTCGTAAATATTCTATAGTATCTCGGTTGTTATAGTCAAGCGTAATGTCGTGAATTCGTTGATCCGCTCGAATATATTTCTGCAATTTTTGGGGTGGTTCATACCCTGCAATCAATTCTTCAAGATATTTATCTCTTCCTTTTTGAATCCCCTTCAAAGCATCGATGAACTTCCAAATTACAGGATGATCCATCGACAACTCGGCTTGTAGTCGACGATGCGCTGCTTCTGCATGATTATTGGTTCTGTCTGTGCCATCCAAAACACGATCGTACATAGACCAAATACTAGGTTCAAAAATTGGGGGGCGCCTACCATTCCCTCGACGATTGGGTCGGCCTAAGTATGTGTCTTCGAACCAATGAAGTACCGGTTGGAATTCTATTAGTAATTCATCAGCTAATCGATCCATGGCATTATCCAAATCTTCAATAGGTACAAATGCCAGTGAAGTGATCATTCTTGCTGATAAAGCAAAATCTGCATAATTTCTGTAACGGCTTAGTAGCTGTAGAGTTCCTAGATGTTTTTTTAAATTCTTTGTTAGGTGGAAGAAGCAACCCACTATTTCGGCATCAGGAAAGCATCCCTTAAAGGCATTAATTGCGGCAAGTTCAAAATCGCAGGATACTTTTTCTGGATTTAAATTGGGTTCCAATTCCTTTAATGCGTTGATTACTGTGGTGTAAGATGCAGACTGCTTGTTTTGTAAAAGGGCATATACGATTGGATGTACTCCCCCATACTTCTTAGCTAAAATAACAAACACCTGGTGGAATAATTTCGGCGCCGATGAAAATGTCCCGTCAACAAACCAGTGCTTCGACTCTTTCAGTATCTGGAACGATAAATAATTAGAGTTAATTAACAAAAACTTTTTAGGAAAAATAACTGCAAGGATTCCTGGAACACAGTACCCAGCAGTATCCTCATTAACAAACACATACAGTATGACTCACTTTCGATGGCAACACCTCAATAATTTTTTAATTTTTATGGAATTACAAAAAATTTTATTGAAAAATGTAGTAAAATGCTAGCCTACTACGATTACAAACAAATGGCAAAAATGGAAAAAGTAGGCTACCTTAGACATTTTCAATTTTCACTGAGGAACTTACGCCCGAAGTTTGACCAAACCTTTTAGAAACGCCCTGTATACAGGTCGTGCAAAAAATTGTTTATTTGTTTTTAACAAAAATTTGGATTTGGCCTTTTGGAGTGGGGTGTTAACAACTTTTCTTCATACATTTTTTTGATAAAAAAATGCCTAATACATACTTTCTCCATTTTTGCCATTTATTTTTAATCGTAGTAGGCTAGCATTTTACTGTGGAGAAAATTATATGTTCTTAGCAAGAACGTCTTTCCAAACACTACATTTATTGAGGTGTTGCCATCTAAAGTGAGATACACTGTATATAATATATTAACTCACCTTTAAATTCCCTTCCCGGCCAAAGATTAAGATTCTATTAGGGACCGGCCCACTGTCGTATAACAAAAAATTTTCCCTGGCTGCGTTTGTGGTATAAACTTTATACTTTTCCGGAATAATCAGGTCTTCCACTGAAACTGGAGCAGGGGTGCAGCACAGATTTCGTTTCTTGTCCTCTGTATCATCCTTTTTAGAGTTCTATGCCTGGGCAAAGTAACTTGTGCAGATTGCGACAATCCCGTAATGGCAGTGTTAATAGTTTGAGCTGGTTGCTCCATGGTCTCCTTAGCCCTTTTCTTGATAGCAGTCTTCACCATTTCAGCTTCCACTCGACCAGCTGAACTATCGTGACAATGTTCATTCAGTTGCTTCACAATGGTGCCGTCGTCAGACGTATGGATACGAGCTTTACAACGACATTTTCCAGCTATGCTTCTTTGGTCACGCCTCCAAAATTTCTTAGTTCCACAGGAACTTGTCCGATCAAACACGTATAAAAATCCATTATCGGAAAACTTGTCTTTTCCTTTTTTGCTTAAAATTTCCATTTTTGGTCTTTCAGATAGTAGAGTAACTTAAACAACCCGGTACACTAAACAACCACTGTGGAAAACCAATTCAGATAAACTAAGGAAAATTACAAACGACCGGGAGAATTTAAACTCTTAAACAAGAGGGGGTAGAACTAAACTGCCTTTTACTAATTTTCCACTTAAGCCTTTGGAAACTTAAAGCTGCTTAAGTGTCAGGAAACAACAAAATTTAAATATTTATAAGTCCTACAAACAAAAGATTATTATCGCCTGGTTGCTTGTTTCTAAGAATATCTTAATGCTTTGTAATGGCAGTCATTAGTATAATCTTCTAAACATCTTTTGGAACTGCAGAAAATACCTTGTTATAAAAGTTATTAGTATTAAGAATTTTAATAAATTGTATAGAATTATGCAGTAGATTAAGATAACTTAAGATAAGAAGATAATTGATAAGCGGAATGGTAGTATTATGGGAAACTCGGACTAGGGCTTAACGGTTAATTGGGTGATTAGGGCTCTGATTACGGGAATTCGGTTGCGGCCTCTATAAGTATTGTTTCTTAAAGCAGCAAAATTTGCAAGTGACCAAAGGAAGGTGGAATATTGAATACTGCAACTAAATTTGAAGACATTCATATTTAATCTCAGTTTAAAAAAATCTGGGAAAAACCCTAAAAAAATACCCCTGAAGAAAGAAACCTCTACCAAAATACCCTGAAAAAAACGGTGTTAATGAATGTATTACATTTTTTTAGGACAAATTCCTGTAACTATTCGCGTCCAAACGTCGCTGCGTTCAAAAGTCCCTGCGTCCAAAGCGGCCTGCGTTCAAAAGTCCCTGCGTCCAAAGCGGCTTGCGTCCAAACGCTCGCGTTCAACTGTCGTAGACCACGCGTCAAACGCGGCGACAAACGCCTTCATGTGTGCAGGCTCTAAGACTAACATTTAGGAGTGAGATACTTCTGTAATCTTGACCTAGACTTTTGTTCTCTTTCTTGTGGATGGGAAGTATAACCGCCAGTGATGGATTTAGGTGGGCTATAGCCTAGGGCGCCAAAATCCAGGTTGGCAAATTTTTGGAAAAATACCAAAAGCACATGTGATAACAATAAATACAAAACAAATAAAATGAGAACCAATTTAAAAATAAAAATAACATATTTGAATGGCGTTGTATGAAATTACAAGATGTCTACAGGAGGGGAATGCAGACGCTAAAAGTACTTAACTTCCCCCATGTCCGAGAAATACGCTCGTCCAGATCCTCTACAAACTGATACTCGCGTTACCTGGCTAGCTATTCAGCAGATGCGGCAATATTTAAATTAAGGAATTATGGAATACTTATCCGCCTAATGGATAAATTAAATATTGTTATACTATACTATATTTTAATTGTCAGTTTTTTAAAAGAACTTTTTAAATCTTTAGAATTTTGATTATATATTAAGTTAAAATTCGATTAAACCATCAAGTGGCTAATTTCATGCCAAATCACCTAATTTTAAAACATGACCATGCTCTGATTTCTCAGTTTTTGTTCATATGAAATGACTTTAAATTAATTTTTTCAGATTTTTTGGATGAAAAAAGGCCAAAATAAATTTATTTTAAAATTTTGATGTTTTGCAAATTCTGCTAACCAATACTGCATCATCTGACTAAAATTATCATAACTTGCTTATTTTCGAGTTATCTGGGTCACCCAGGTGTCAAATCAAAGCCAGTTTTTGGGTCTTTCAAAGTATATTATAAATGTGTAAAGACATTACACAGTAGAAAAATAGCAGACTCTCAAAGCAAATTTTAGTGTTTTTACAAATTTTAACATTGCTCCTGTGCTACAACTGTCACATTTTTGAAACATTTTTTATAGAATCATCTTAGCAAATACCTGGTATAGTTAACAAATAAAAAGGTAGTAAACACAAGATTACAAATAATAAATTTAAAATTCGCACCAGCAGACATAACGCTCTTTTTCTCTAGCGCTTACAACAGATTATGTTCAATTGTTTGTCTTTTTTGAGTCAAGTTTGTATTATTGTAAAATGTCATTACTAGATTGCACTTTCTTTCAATAAAAAAACTATTATTGTATTATTTTGATTATTTGACCATCCGACCTTCTATAAGGGTGTTTTTGAAAAAAAATTATTTTGAGAAAATTATCTTTAGGACCTGCTACTTTTCTACTGTGCAATGCTTGCATGTTTCTTAATATACTCTGAAAGAGCCAAAAAATAGGTTTAATCTGATACTTGGATGAGTCAGATAACTCAAAAAATAAGGGAGTTATGACAATTTTAATTATATGATGTATCGGATAGCAGAATTTGCAAACAATCAATTTTTAAAAAATATTTTAATGTCATTTCAGATGTATCTATCCAAGGAAAAATTTTAACAAAATCTAAGACTTGAAGCATATGGCTCTAGGTGAGTTGGCATGAAATTAGCCAAGTTCATGTTGTTAGGTCAATGCAACATTTCATTTTCACCAGTTATTCTATTGAAATAAATTAGAATAATCACATTAAATATACAGTTACCAAAAACAAGTTTATTTTAAACAATTGCAGCTTCTTTAAAAAGCAACGAGGGCATTGAATCTTTAAGGAGAGGTCATTGTTGACTGCTGAGGGAAGGCGGAGAGGGTGGGAAGGGGTGGGGGGAAATGGGAAATTGCTTACAAGTCGAGGGAGGTAACCAATGTGTAAAATATGAAAAATCGGAGAGGGTCCGGTACCAAGTTTGGTTGAATTAACATGGAAATGACCCGTGCAAATCTCAGTACACATATGGCATTCAGAAAGACTAAATCTTCATGCTAAGTTACTTTTTATATAACGTAGTATCAGTACAAAAGTAAAATACATAGGGCCGTTTGCATAAAGCATAGCTGACTAACGAGTGATTATAAACCCTCGGCATCTCAGTTACTGTGAAATTTAAAACGCATGTGTTTTATTATTCCACGACAATATTTTTTTAAACGTCAACTAAATTATATTAATTGTCAATGTCAGTATAGCATGCTAGCATACTATATAAAGTAACTATGTTCTATTTTTCGCAGCAACTGAGATGTCGACGGTTTATAATCACTCTATACATTGTTAAATAGATTATGCTGTTAAGCAACCTGATTGGATAAAACTTAACAACGGGTTTAAAAGAACCATTTCACTACAACACTTGTTCGAATTAACCAATCACATGTATTAACAATGCATCTAAATAATCACGTAGTTAACAATACTTTATGCAACCGGCCCATAATGTAATAAGAGCAGGTTTATAATTCATGCAAACCATAACGGAAAATAGAGAAAACAGTTATAGAACTATATTAACTCCTTTCAAAGGCGCATTGATTTTTTCTATAATTTGCTTATCGGCAGTGTAATCACTGCTCAAAGTCTCCAATTTGCAAAGATTTACCCTCACTTATCAGACTTTTTGATTTTAGTCCTTAAGCCAATATCAAAGCACAATCATAACATTGATCAGGGTGGCTAGCGAACCTGGAAACCTTGAAAACCGGGAATTTGCACAATCGGGAAAAATCAGGAAAGAACCTTGAACTATTGGTCAAAGTTGGGAATTTTTTTTCAGGGAAGAATTTAAAAGATGTTTGAAAAAATAAAATAATTTTAATAATACTTTCTAAACTAATTAATATTTTACGTTATTTTTTTTAATTTACGTTTCCAAAAGAGCTGAATACTGGAAACAGCAATATTTTATTTTTTAAAGTTGATAACATTGTCAAACAGCTGTTCTTAAACTGTCAAAGTTATTTACGCAAATATATATATATATATATATATATAATCTTAACCTTATGGTACCCGAAGGTGTAAGGTAATCAATAATAGTCATTAACACTGTATATTTCGTACTAGTTAACACTTGCTCACTTCTCACTATTATCACTTAAAACTTCTAACTATACACAAGTTTTCTCCAGTTCTTCTTGTCACGTGCGAGTGTCTTTGCCGCTTCCTTCGTTAACCCTTTTTTTTGTAGAATTTTTTCAATGTTGTCATCCCATGTTTTCAACGGTCTTCCTCTTTTCTTCTTTTCTTGTGTTCTTGCGTTCCATACTCTCTTAACAGCTCTGTTATCATCCATCCGCATCATGTGTCCAAACCACCTCAACTGGGCCTTTTCCATTCTTCCAAGTACTGGCTCTGCTTCTAATTCTTTCCTCACAGTGTCGTTCCTAATTCTGTCTAATCTCGTTATTCCTAAGATTGCTCGAAGAAATTTCATTTCCATGCTCTGTATTTTACTTGCATACTTGTTAGTAAGAGTCCAGCTTTCACATTCAAAAGTCAAAATCGGGACAAATACAGATTTATAGACACTCATTCTTGTTTTTCTAGATATTTGTTTTTTCTTTGCAAACATATTTCTTACTGAGTGGTACATTCTTGATGCGCTTTCTATTCTGGCTGTAATTTCTGCGTCTTGGATTCCTTTGTTATTTATTTGTACTCCTAGGTATTTATCCCATTTAGTTCTATGTTGCCATTCATGTTATCCATTCCTGTTATCATAATTTTTGTTTTATTTTCGTTTATTTTTAGATTCCTCTTTTTAAATGTTCCATATCTGTAAATTATTTCTTAAGTCATTTTCATTTTTTGCAGATATTACCAAGTCGTCGGCAAATGCACACACTTTTATGCATTCAGGTATTAAGTTTCTATGGCCTATGTACAGCTTGTTTGTACTCACTTTTACTTCTTTCATAACATCATCCATGACCACATTAAACAGGACTGGACTTAACACTCCTCCTTGTCTCAAGCCTTCCTCTACTGTAAATTCCTTTGATTGTAAGTTGTGTGATGTTACATAATTTCTGGTACAGTTGTACAAACTCATAATTCCCCTTTTTAGTTTTATATTTACATTTCTTTTTTCTAAACTTTCTTGAACTGTTTTCCTCATTATCCGATCAAATGCCTTCTCTAAATCTATGAAGGCCATATAGATTTTTCGCCCATTTTTTCCTGCTCTTTCTATTAATTGTTTAATTGTAAATATGTGGTCTTGGGTGCCTCTACCTTTCCTGAATCCACTTTGTGGTTCTTCTAGCTGTGATTCAATCTCTTCCTTTAACCTCCCTTCTAGTATTCTCTCGTATACTTTGGATACCACACTCAGCAGTGTAATGCCTCTATAGTTATTACAATCTGCCTTATCCCCTTTTTTGTATACTGCCATTATAATACCGATTTCCCAGTCTTTTGGCACTATTCCTTGGTCCCAAGCTTTATTGAAAATGTCAGTAAGTAGCTTTAGACCCCTCTTCCCTAAATTTTTCAGCATTTCCGGCGTAATTTGGTCATGACCGGCCGCTTTTCCTTTCTTTCACCTTTTTATTGCTTCTACTACTTCTTTTAGATCTATTTTGGCTCCTTGTTCTATGTTGTGTACTATCTGTTCAGATAGGTGTCTACGATTTCCATTTCTTTTCTCAGCGCATAGTAGCTCTTGAAAGTATTGTTTCCAGTAATCCATGATTTTATCTCCATCCGTTAATATGACTCCATTTTTATCTTTCATTTGTTTTACCCTTTGTTGTTTTTTCCCAGTTCTTGCATTTTTTATGATTCTATAAAATAGTTTCTGATTCATGTGGTAATCTTTCTCCATTTTCTTCCCAAAGTCTTCCCATGATTTTTTCTTGGCCGTCCTTACTATTTATTTCACTCTGTTTCTTTGTTCTTTATATTCATTATACCTAGTACTTGTACTCTCTGCCTGGTAACATTTCCATTTCTGTTTCTTCAACTTGATCTCTTTTTTAAAATCTTCATTCCACCATGACATTTCTTTCCTGTTTTTATTTATCTTCGTTACTCCACATACTAGTTTTGCAGATTTTACAACTACTGTTTTAAAATATTCCCACATTTGTTCTAGATTTTGTTCCTCTGTGGTTTCTCCATTAATTAAATAATTTCCTCTGTTCTCTGGGTGTATTGTTGCGCTATTTCTTCGTCCGCCAGTTTGTAAGATTTTATCGATTCTTTGATAGGTACTCTGTGTATCTGATTTAATCCCTTTTTATTATTGTCTTGCTTAGTACTATGCTTCCCCATATGTGTTTCTACCATGAGTAGAAAGTGATCGCTATTTATTTCCGCTCCTCTTCTAACTTTTACGTCACGAATATCTTTCCTACTCTCTCTGTTTATTAATACATAGTCTATAATGGATTTCTCTTTTCGACTTTTAACTTCTCTTGTGTATTTATGGATGTCCTTATGTTCGAAAAAGGAATTTGCTACTATCAAATTATTCTGGATGCAAAAATCTATTATTCTTTTTCCATTATTGTTTCTAATCTCTTCACCCTGTATTCCTATTACTTCTCCCAATTCGTGATCTCTCTTCCTTACTCTTCCATTCAAGTCTCCCAAAACTATAGTTTTTCCACGATTGTTTTCGATTATGTTAGCAGCTGTATCCCAAAATTTTTCTTTAGTTTCTGCTTTTTCATTTTCATCGGGACCATATAGTACTATAATACAAACTTTTCCTTCTTCTTCAAGCTCAAATTCTAATTTTAAGATTCTTTCCGAGATATAATCCCATTTCTTTAAATATTTCCTAGTATTCTTTTCTACAATGCAGCCTACTCCTGCCTGCGTTCTAACTTCGGGTTTAACCCCACTAAGTATCATTATGTGTCCATTTTCCAGTTCTGTATCTTTGTTTCCTTTCTTTTTAGTTTCTGTGAGAGCTAATACTTTTATATTTCTTTCTTCGAACTCCTGTGTTACTTCTATCTCTTTCCCGTTCAGCCCTCTAACATTCCATCTTGCAATTTTCCATCCTTTAATTTTTCATGCTTATCCTTGTTATCATATCGATATTTATCATCTTTTCTTCTCTTATTAACATCTATCTCTTTTCCTTTATTTGTATTCTTGTCCATTTTTGCTTTTCCGCTTATCATGTCCTTTGTCTTAGCCTGGTCGTTTGCCATATGTTCTATTCTGTCTTTTACATTTAGTTTTTTGGAATTACCGGTTCCATTTTGTCTTTGGTTTTGTTCCACTTCCATTCTACTCCGTCTATCGTTAATTTGTTATATCCAATTTTTACTTGTTTTCCCTTATCTCTTTCTTCTTTTGCTCTCTTCCTTATTTGTCTCTGTTTTTCTCTTTCCTTTTATGCAAATTTAAAAAACAAATGCAGGATTCGAATTTTCAGTGTTGCCAGTTGTCAAACTAGTTAACAAAGTATCCCTAACAAATTTTGATTACAATTAAGTTATTTTCTTTATTCCAAATTAACGCTAACAGACAAATTGGCATAAAGTATTCGTTTCATAAGACACGTTTTTAGCGCACGCCTCTAAGTTCACAAACGTCACGGGGACAAGGACAATGACACTAAAGGACAAATACAAAAAGTAATATAAAGTATTTGTTTCATAAGACGTTTTAGCGTCTCTAACGCGTCTAAACTTGAACGCGTGCGCTAAAAACGTGTGTTATGAAACTAATACTTTAATATACTATTTTCTATTTGCGTGTCCAAACGGAGCCATTTGGACACGTTCGCGTGTCCAAGAGAGATTTACTTGAATACCAGAAACAGTAACATTTTATATTTTAAAGTTGATATCTCTTGAATAGCTGTTCAAATGTCAAACTTTTTTATGCTTAAATTTGAAAAACAAATACAAAATCTGAATTTCCCCAATTTTGTCAACTGACAAAAACAACAAGTTTCTCTTTAACAAATTTTCTGTAAAACTAAAAGTAGGAAAGTTATTTTTTTTAAATGATTAAAGAATAACACAAATAGAAAAAAATGTTCGTTTCATAAGACGTTTTAGCGCATTTGTCCTTGGACGCGTGCGCTAAAAACGCGTCTTATGAAACTAATACTTTAATATAATGTACTATTTTGTAGAGTTCAGTTAAACTGATCCATTTTTGAACGTTATTTGGTTATTTAGGCTTTTCAGACAATAAAAAAGCGGCTTTAGGTGAAGTTTTATGTTCCGTTACTATTAATTCTAAATTAATAATTTGATCCATTTTTGATCGTTATTTGGTTATTTAGGCTTTTCAGACAATAAAAAAGCGGCTTTAGGTGAAGTTTTATGTTCCGTTACTATTAATTCTAAATTAATAATTTGATCATCAATATGGGTATGCGTAAATTATTGAAGGAAAAAACCGGGAAAAAATTATATTTTACAACCTGGAAAACCGGGAAAAATCCTTGAATTTTAAAGTACCACTTTTGCTGGTCACCCTGTGTGATGTTTGCCCCTAATACGAGGTCAGTGGAGGTCAAAGTGCAAAAATGACTAATGAGAATTTCAGATTCACACTAATATCTACTTTGATATATTTAAATTCAGAATATCACATTTGAAATATTTACAAATATATAGTGGGTTTGATATTATTTTAAAACCTGTCGTCACTTCAGGAAATCGTACATATGACTTTTTTTTGCTTTACATTAAAGATTGCTATTTTATCAAACTAAGTATGTAGTTAACTACCAGCTTCAATGTTTAATTCAATCGAGTCATAAATAAATGCATAAAATAAAATTTACTTATGGCAGGTACAGAGTAAAAGAACTTAAAAAGTATGTGATGTTTCAAGCAGCTTTGCAACACTATTTGCACATACATTTACATGTATTTTTGTAATGAAACTAATTTCTAGATGAAGTGTCTGTACAAAGTTCTGGTCGTAACAATTGGAATAATCAACGAATGGGTGGACAAAGAGGGCGTGGTGGTGGACGAGGTGGTAACCAACGTAATAATCAAATGCAAAAGGGTAGGACAGATAATAAAACTGTTTTAATTAATCCCCATTTCAAAGGACAGGTTAAAATTAATAGTGATGGTTAGTATTTTATATACAGGGTGTGATATAAATGTAGTACAATACCTTATGCCAGTGGTTCCCAAAATTGAGTCTGACATGCTCCAAGGGGGTCTGCGTACAACTCAAAAATATTTCAAAAACTTTTACATTAATGGGAAATCAATTAATCAAGCTACAATCATATTTAAAAATTATGCTAGAATAGCATAGTTAAATTTTATTTGTGTCAAGAGATCTGTAAAATTCTTTAAAGTTATAAGAGGTTCTTGAGTTTAAAAGTTTGGGAGCTACTGCCTTAAACCATCATTAAAATTTGAATAGAGAGCCTTGTATGTTAATTTTTTTCTATGATTTTTATTAATATGAAATATGAGTAACCAATTTAAGAAAAATGAAATCATTTTAATTAACTCATAAAAATATCCTATAATGCTCATTAAATATATGGCTTGATTCAATTTTTAGTGGCGTTTAATATAAGTTTGTATATTACATATTATATGATAAATCACATTTGCAAGTACATCCTGTATATTGAGTTTGAACTTTTGAATTGATGTTATATTGAGTTTGACCTTTTTTTTATCTCATATTGAATTTTATGAAATGAACCTGTATATCATTCACTATGACCTAATTTATCTATGGGATTTATAGCTCGCCTAGCATGGGATGCTCGTCAGCGTATAAATCAAAATAAAAATCAAAGTGCTCATCAAGGAGGAAGAATACCTTTTGCACAAAATGCTAGAAAGCAAAGTCAACCCGTAAACAATAATATTCAGCCATGGATTACTAATGTTGGTAATGGAATGCCGCCAAATGTACCACAGTATCAACCATCTCCTACAGTATATCAACCAGTTTTTCAACCCCCACCGCAGGTAAAGTATTTTAAATTATGATATTTCCAACCATTCCTTCGATTTGTCTGATTTTAATTCTGTGCATATTTTAGAACTAATTTTGAGTATTCAACGAAAGATCATTCTGTAAAAGAGAGACATAGAAATAGTTTTTTAAGACACATCCCTATTCTCCCACCATTTCCCTTCTTAAAACGTTATAAAAATATGATTATGTTGATCTAAGTTTAATTGTTTATAATTAGATTGTTTTCTGCAAAAAACTTACAATCTTCTGTGGTTATACAGAGTTAGCAAACAGTACTGGAATTATTGTAAGGGATGATCAAAAATTACTACTACCAATCTGATAATAAAATTTGTTAGCATGGATAACAACTTTTAGTAAAACAGTACTTCTTGTATTTTATAGCACATAAGAGTGAGAGATTTATTTTATTTTCAACTTCTAACTCTAAATCCTGTGAAATTGCTTGAACCTCTGTCGTGACATTTCTTTTAAGTTGTTTAGTTGTTCTTGGGTTTTCAATGTAAACCTTACTCTTTAAGTAACTTAAAGAGAATGATCCAGGGTTGCCAGATCTTTCGCATTTTGTGGGACACTTAAAAACTTAATAATAAAATTCATAATTTTTCGCTTGAATTCAATTCATAATGCTATAATCAATATAAGAATCAATGTGAATCACCAAAAACTTTTGAAAATTGTATCACTGTTGCTCTCTTGATGTTTAGAAATTAGCCGAAGTATTCCCGTTTCGTCTACCGGATCGATGATTTGTGGATCGAGAGTTATAGCCGGTAAATAGAGATATACCAGTAAACATAACCT
Source organism: Agrypnus murinus (assembly GCA_929113105.1). Lineage (NCBI taxonomy): Eukaryota > Metazoa > Arthropoda > Insecta > Coleoptera > Elateridae > Agrypnus > Agrypnus murinus. The sequence continues at coordinate 67,215,607 of OV816028.1, read as the reverse complement.
AACATTGAAATTGTTTTATAGGTATGTGCTGTTTTTTATGTTTTCTCTAATAACGTGTTAGGGATATGTTAAAAACTATCGAAAAACATATATGGTTTTGTAACATATCTCGAGTCTGCATCGTCATATGCAACCTTAAAAGATGGACGACTGTTTCAACATACACAGGAGACTATTGAAGATGAAGATCGTCCTGAACCAGCTTTTACAGTAGGTACTGAAGAGAGCATCAGGAAAATCGAAAAAATGCTGCTGGAGGATCAGCAAATTCGAATTCAAGGGAGGTGTTGAACATGAGCAAAGAACGTGTTGGAAAGATCTTACCAACTATTTACATATAAAGAAGTTAACCATCCACTGGATTCCCAGAATGTTAACAGCATTCAACCGACTTTGACGAGTGGAGGGTCCACGCCAATTGCTGGAAAAATGCAGGTATGCTTCGGATTCAATTTATCGTCGCATTGTAACATCCGATGAAACCTGGATTTACCAATATGATGCGGAATCAAAGCAGGAGTCTATGCAGTGGCGAGAAAAGGATGAAAAGCCTCCTCGCAAATTTAAGATGCAATGAACATTCGCTAAGCTTATAGCAACCATCTTCTGGGATTGGGTGAATCTACGATGACCGGCGAATTTATGCGAATTTAATAGTTCAATTACAAGTGGCACTAAAAGAAAAAAGAAGAGGAAAATTAAAACACAGCGTGTTGCTGCTTCATTATAATGCGCCTTCCGACATGGCTGATGTTGTGAAGCGTGCTGTGAACGATGCAAGATTTGATGAAACCAACTGACCACTATACACTCTAGAGCTTGCCCCAAACGATTTCTATCTGTTTCTTAATTTGAAAAAAGAGCTACGTGGTAGGGGATTTCAAGATGAAAATGAGACGAAAGCAGCTGTTAAAGAACATTTTGCATGCAAATCTTCTGACTAGTACCTATTTATAATCGCGGTCAATGTTGTATTGATGATCAAGGAGATTATAATAAAAAATAACTCGCACCTCTTGTGTTTTAATACCTTAGACTCACTTCCAGTCAAAATTGCTTTGCGGGACAATATGGTAACATCGCGGGACGCGGGACAGAAGCTTTAAACGTGGGACAATCCCACAGAATCCGGGACGTCTGGCAACCCTGGAATGATCTGGGGCATTAATGTCTGGTAATATTAAGAAATCAAACTTTATAGAAATGCTTCTATGAAGATCTGAATTCAGTTTATGCAAGTGTGACTGGTTGCATTGCCTTGCTGGTAGTTGTTTTGATTTTCTATAGTACTACATCGTAAATAGTAAAATATCATTTTAAGCATTTGTGCTTACCTTTCAGAATTTACAGTAACTGATCAACTAGGTGCTTAAAAAAAATAGAACATAGAAAAATAGAAGGATGTTATTTAGGAGTACCTGTGGCCCAATATCAGCAACTCTGTTACCTTGCATGTTCAGCTAAATAAAAATATGCTTAAATTAATATTTTATTGAAGAACAAGTTTCATTAAGCAAGATTTATTGCGCGAGCCCAAATCTAGAAAACGGGTTGCTTTCGCAGAATTTTCTAAAGGACGAGTGCAATAATGAATTATGAAACGAGTTTTTTTTTATGCTATTTTTTCTTTTTTTCGCATTTTTTTCCTTTTTTAAATAAAAAGAATTGCAATTTCAAATTTAGGAAATTTGTCGTGGTTGACATCACTGATGTGACATTTGAAAATTTAAATCTTCAGTGAAGTTTTTGACATTTTGTCAGTCAGGCTCAAATCTGGCGAGCAAACAGACCATTGAATGTGACTTATATCCTATCTGTCTATTTGCAAATAGTGTAGACAAGTAATGTTTAAGATGGTTGCATACCATTACCACTAATTATCTATACAGGGTGTAGAATCGCTTCAAGCATAATACAGTTTTACGTGCATTTGTTTCAAACCTTAATATTATCTCCCTTAATTATTTTACAATAAAGATATTAAGGAATGCTATAAAAAGAAAATTACGAATCGAATGATGCCTTTGGTTACGGATTCCATTTGATTGTAACCGGAAAAAGTAAAGAAGAATAAACTTTCGTTTATACAAAAATCAGTTATTTTTTTTATAGTATTCCTTAATATATGTATTGTAAAATATTTAAGTAGGGAAGATAATTTTAAGGTTTGAAAAAAATGCACATAAATCTGTATTATGCGTATCCCTGTTCTACACCCTGTTTGGGGGGTACTTATGTACGTCTACTACTGAATGACCAAATTTTGACTGATGTTGTTATTTAGAGTTACGTTTTCAAGACTTACATATTTCCTCACCATAAAGCCTCATTTGTTAAGATTGCAAAACTAATATTCTCTGTTTTTGTAGGTTCCTCAGAACTGGAATCAATATCAGCCAAATACATTTAATCAGGTAAGAAAACATTAAATGTATTGTATTATCTGCACTACTAAAGAATGCTTCAGCTTTAAAAGTGTGTTTTACTTATTATCAGTCGGCAGCACGGCAGAGTGGTTATAGTGGATTTCTATCGCTTAACATAGTTAAGTCGAGTTTGTGGCGGTCAGTAGTTAGATGGGTAAACCACGAGCGCAGTGTACTAACCTATATGGCTCCGCTGCCTCGTCTCACATACACATATCCACTCTGCGCTCGGTGTGTCCGGCACTTCGACACCGAAAGGTATAAGAAGTTAAAGATTATGTATGTATGTTTACTTATTATCAGTGGCGTACCAGTTGTTTTTCAGCTGTATTCACCTGGATTTGATGTGCACGAGCTGAGGCATTCTTTTGTTGCACGCCCATTATCAACAAATGAATCAATGTTGTTAAATTAATTAAAACGATTAATAATAGGGGAGTTTCAATAATAAAAATAAAACAAAAAATAAATTCCGATCTTGACATAAACTACCCTCACACATAACATAAATATTAATGATACTGACAATATTGTTTCGACAGCTAATATATACTTAAGCTTAATGATACTCCCTATTGATTCAGGATTCTTTTATTATATTGATTCAGATTCGGGAACAATAAGAGCATGTTTTACAAATTTTTACTTCTGTAAAGTTTAACTCAATAATAACTGAATAAAATCTCAATTAACATGTGTTTTGATATTAAGGTATTTAAAGCCTTCATTTATGTTAATTAGGTAAGATCTTTAAGCTTTTTAAAATACTTGATACATATTAATTAATGTTATTTTCTCTGACATGCTTATTAAACATTTCAGGTTGCTCCACAAATGAATATGCCACCCACTCATCAGAATGTCTTCATGCAACCACTTCCTCAGTTTCCTAACCAATCGACCATACCCCAATTCAATCAATCTCAACCGCAATTCAGTTCACAACCACCCATGTTTCAAAATCAAAACATGAATTCTCAACCTCCTCCTGTCTTTCAAAATCCACAATTTCCTGCTCCTCAATGTCCTCAAATGAATCAGTTTAGTCAACCCAATGAACCAACATTCCATCCTGGTTTTCAACAAAATCAACCACCACCGACTTTTCATCCACCTAACAATACCAATCAGTTTATTCCTCCACAATCTAACATGCAATTTAATCAACCAGTAAACAATCGATTTGTTGCTCCCAATCCAGTAGTTAAAAATAACAATCAATTCCGAAACCAACAAAGATTTCAAAGACCCAAACCTAACTTCAATCAGGGCAAACCTCATTTTAACCAAAAGCTACTGCCAAAAAGAAAAATGGAAGGAAATATGGACCAAAGAAAAATGAAAAAGCGAACTGCTGCTTCCACAAACCTTCATGAAGTTCCTACAGTTGAAATGCCTGATACAACTGTGAAAGAGGTTAGAAAGTTTTTGAACACTTCTGTGGTGAGTTGTTAATATTGATATAAATTACATTATTGAATTCAGAGTAGGCCTTGCTTTTACCTCAATTTTTAAAGTGTACATTGTACAAGATATTCAAGACAAAAAATATGTAGACAGATAGATGTAATCTTGTTAAGAAATTTTATTTTTGGCATTTTTCAATAATTATTTGTTATTGAAGGATCAAAAGGCTTATGGATTGCAATTGCGATTCGTGGTTGAAACTAACTAGGTATATAAACGGAAACTTAATATACAGTGAAGTCTCGTTGATCCGAATCTACAGTAATCCGAATACCACTATAATCCGGACCAGCAATTTATTTACATTGGTTACATTGTAATCCGGATTTAAGGTTTTGATAATCCGAACTTTAGAATTAACTTTTTTTATTCAACAAGTTTTGTTTACAGTAACGAATGCAATGGGTATTCAGATGTGTAATTTGATACAAAACTACCGTTGTAGATAAGATAAATAAGATTTTATTTTATTTATGTTTACATTATATTTATGTCTGACAAATTCTTATTATAAAAAGTCACGTATTTTTTAAAAGTGGTTACATTGCAACTTTATAATTCATATTAGTTACAAAGGTTTAAGTTAAAAAAAGAACTGATACTTCTTTGCATATAAAAACTGCATATAAAAAGATTTTGTGCTAAATTTAAAAATTGTTAAATGTAAAAAGACTGCATTGTAACTTTAAATATTAAACATTTCCAGATTTGTTACAAAAATCGATCATTATAACAAAGTCAAAAAAACAAAGCATCTATCCAGCAGTGTGCGGTGCATACGAAACAGTGAAAGCAGTCGCGTTACGACGTATATGTGCTATCACGCTCGTACACATAGCGTACGAGCCTGATAGCACATACTTTGTATTACGACTGGTTTCACTGTTTCGTATACTCTGCCCGCTGCTGTGACTTTATAAAAGATGTTTTCAAAACGATGACGTCAGGGCAAGTAAAGATTGGATACTAAATTTTAGAAAGACACAATTTGCATGTGTTAAAAATCGCGGGGAAAAGCTGTTCAATGATTCACCAGTGAAGCCCTTTAAGAAACAGTTGCAAAGCGGTGGCTTTGCTATGGGCGGTAGAAAATTTGAAACAATTGTGATGCCGGAAGATTTAAAAAACATCATGACTAAGGTATTAAGTTCAAAAAAGCACAGAACAAGCAAAAATCACCGACTTTTTTGGTTAACGACATAATGCGGAATATTATTTTTTGTGTTTTTAAAGCAGTTTTTGCGTAAATATTTTTGTAGTTTTATTTATTTTTAAATAAATGTTTTTGCAGAATGTTTTAATTGCATTTGTGTACAAATATAACATTGTAACTCTGCAGATGCAGTAATCCGGAAACCGCGATGATTCGGATTGCCTCTGTTTTAATTAGTCCGAATTAGCGAGACTTCACTGTATATGAAATTTTGACATTTGATGTTTCAAAAACTTAAAACAACTGTTAACATTTAAACAATAGTTATCTAAATGCATAACAAGATGCACAAGTGAATTTCATTGGACAGGAAGGAGTGTTTAAGCATAGGTTATGGAAGAAAAAACAGATGTATCACTCCCTTTGATCTTCATTGGAACTTTGTTTCACAGTGTGCAGGTACAGTAGTGGAAACAATTCAAGACAAGCTCCGCAAGGATATTTTGCTTGATTTTAATATTGATTATTAACTTTTCCTTACCACCCATGTTGGCTTCTGTTTGTAAGAGTCTGTCTGTCATGTGGCCTATTTCATCTCAAAACAAGCAGGTGGTGCCTGTCAAAGTCCCCAATTTTAGTGAAATTTAGTATGTTAATCTTTTTTAAAAATAATAGGACCTCTATTTTTTTGTTGGCCCAAAAAAAGTTCTGCATCAAGTTACAGGTCATCAAAGTTAATGGTAAGATCGCGAATATTTTTAATGTTTAAAATTGATCTTTTTAATATTGAAAATGAATACCAACCCACAACAACTTGATTTACTAAAAGAAACGACTTTTATCAAGTCTGTCAAGATTGTCAGAAGAATGTTAATTTGTGTACGGCAGTTGAAGAGTACATCCCATATTGATTACGGTCGCCTGTAGATATTGTAGCACGCGTCGCCTGTTATAGCACAATTGGCTCAAAACACAATCAATAGCAATGTACCTTCAAAGGCTTGAGGCAGATCAACCCTGAATACCAACAGATCTTAACCAGTTGACCCACCCAATAAAAAAACCCAGTAAAAACCAATTCCAACCCCAACAAAAGCAAACCTTCCCAAAACCCTGAGGGAACAAATATAACACAAAAGACATGGACAGGTCTTTTTGGCACCTTGCGGGGGCTCCTCCAAAAATCACAAGGCAGAGGGAAGACCTTAACCCTCTACATCACGGATCAGGTGATCAAAATAAGTAGCAAGGAACCAACTATTTAACATGTGGCATCCAAGCTGATTACAAAAAAAAATAACAAAAATAAACAAAATATAAAATAGAGAAGTTGGACTACTCCACCAATCAACATTTGACCAGATGTTCTCGTGAGTGTGTAAAAGGCACCCAGAGCAACGAAAGGAAAGTAAAGAGTACCTTGTCAAGTCATAAGTTCTGGTACACGGTTTTTTGGCGATTATAGAAAAACTACAAAAAATTATTCACTGAAATTTTGCATAAACATTTATTGGATATTCATGAACATTTTCTGAAAAAATCATTAAAAATGGCCGCCGTTTGCTTTTCAGCAGGAGTGAAGTCGTTCCGGGACACTCGTCGATCGCAATACGCACCTCATGCATGGGGAAATTGGCGACCACACGGATCAGGGCTCACTTTAGGAACTCAATATTTGGGCGTCGAGTAGAGCAAGTCATACCTTCTAAAACGGACCAAAGTTTGTAATCCAGAGGATGCACTGAGTCCTGTTGGAAGGTCCATGGCTTGTTTGCGAACAATGTTCGATTGAGGGGCTTCACAATGCCTTCCAAAACATCCAATTGATAAACTTTCGCCGATGTCTTCACACCTTTTTCACAGAAATGGAGAGCAGTAACCCCTTCATAACTGACACCCCACCAAACCATCACTGACGCGGGGTGATAACCTCGTTCAACACTCGGAATGACATCTGATGCTTCCTTAGATGACCGACGCATACACTCTATCGTTTTGCTTATTGAAAAATCCCTCCATGGTAAAAATCATCTCGTCGGTAAACAGGATTCATCTGTGAGCATTGTCTGCGTACTGGCGGCGCACACTGGTCTAGATTCCAAAAAATGTGATCTAAAATCATAACAGAATAATTATTTAACTAATATTATTTAAAACAACGCTATTTAATGATTTTGGTGTCGCTAAATCCGAATATGATAGTATTTTTACGTTTTATATAATAATATAATAATAATAATAATTACTACAACCCATAACCTGCAAAGCAGGCCCCAGAAGCTATAAGCTTGTGCGGGAGGGAGGGGGCGATTATTATTATTACGTAGGCCCTAAGTGTGGCTGCAGCCGACTTACAGATGGAACAGTGCAAATCCCACATTTGTGTCACAACTAAGGAAAAGTGCAGAAAACCTTAACCAGAGCTGCCGGCACCGGGAATTGACCCCGGGCCGCTTGGGTGAACGTCCGGCACGCCTGACATTACACTACCAACGCTGTTATGTTCGAATTAATGCTCTAAAATAAATTGTTTATAATTGCAAACTTATTCACAGTTAACTGTATTCCAATTTATTGCGCTCTGCATATAAAAGCCTACCATGCAAATATCTTTTCAGATATGGTTATAAAACTTGGAGAATATGTGAGAAATGCAACAGTAATTATATTATGAATATTTTTGTAAAGTAGGTATATTTTAGGTTCTGCCGTAACTGAAAATACTAACAACATTTTCATAATAGGGTCATTCCATGCCAAATCATCACAAAAAATAAACTTTTCAACCCGACCATCTCAGATTTTCGTGAAATTGTTTGAATGGTAGATGATATACAATATCTTACATATATGTAAAGTTATAGCCCTTTGGTGACACACGGTATTCACATAGCAGGGCGGCAAAATATGATATAAAATATAAGGTTTACGCTTACAAGGTGAACAAAAGCAATTTATAACTCTGCTTCTAATTATTGTAGAACTTTCATCTTGGGCTGGTTTTAAAGCTAAAGGAACATAGTTTTAATAAAAAAGTGGTATATAATAAAATATTTTGAGTTTTTCATTCAAAGGTTACATGATGTGACATTTGACCTTGAATATCTAAGAAAGCGTACCCTCAATTTTGTTAGCAATACAATATGTTATACAGTTAGATGCAGTCTCTCTTTGGTGTAAGTTTCATTTTAGGAAGTCTTTGGAAACAAGAGTAAAAAATTGCTTACTATGGTACACTCTAAAAAATTCCCCTTCAATTTACCCTAAAAAATGGAGGCAACTATTTACTTGGTGGTAGTATACATAGTAACTGGTATACATTTACAGTTTTCAACTGAGCATAACTCTGTTCTCACGATAATAACAAAGTTAAAATTTTTACCACAGTTTGCCATCATATGCTGCTTCATATGCATGTAATATAAAGAAAATCCATCCATGACCATAAGAGATGTTGAGGTCCAAAGTTGTTCAAAAATGAAGAAAACGAGAATTTCAAAAGCCCATAAATACCAAAATAATGAAGTTTCAGATTTGAAATATTTTAAACATAAACTATCCTTAACTGTGTACTTTTGTAAAAAGAATGAGCGCTGATACTTCACCATTGTCTGGAAATATGACACAAAAGCGTTAAACTTCGAACTTAATTTGCGCCCATAAGGAAGCATCTTACAAAATTTATGTTTAGAACAACAAATGTAGTTCGAAATGTGAACAATGCAATGGTTTTTACCGCGACTTTCTACGACCAACTATTCTTGAGATATCAAGATTTTCGTTTACGTAGAAAACTGCAAGAAACGTCGTGCGCCACGAAACATATGGCTGCCGTGTTTAAACCAAAAGGAATCAAAATAAATTAATAGTGGCTTCGAACTACCAATACATAGATGTGATAACACACCAAAAATTATACTGTTCTGAGATGGTCGAGCAACCTGTGCGAGACCGCTTCGAAAATTTTTAGGTTATTTGAGTTTCACCACATTTCCCATTCTGAGCGTCAATTTCTAATATGTAAAGGTTTTAGTATTTTATATTTACAAGACTTTAAAAAAAATTATTCAAATCGAAGTAGTTTGGACCGGTTCCGAGATAAAAACATAAGGTTACTCCACTAAAAGTACCTTAGGTGGCCACCACTAGGCCTATGATAGAAGATTTTTAGCCTTATGCCAGGTCTCTTCAGCATCAATTACCATCTCATTTTTACATAAATTTTCGTCCTTTTAAGGCTTTTTGAGTTGTGGAAAGTGATAATACTCGGAAAGGGTCAATTCAGAAGAATATGGTAGATAATCAATGATTTCAAAGCTGATTTCATTCAGATGCATTATTTTGCAAGAACAACACTTTGAAAAGTTTTTCCACAATTTGACACAAAATTGTGTTAACAAAGAACAGTAATAAATTATCCTATTACTGATTTTCTTTATTTAAAGTACAGTTGAATTCCGATTATCGGAAATAAAACAGGCAGTTTTGATTTTAGGTAAGTCATAATAAATGACTAATCTGGAAATTCAAGTTTCAGTGTAAAGAACCAAAGAAACCTTTAGCACATTTAATTATTACTAAATTACTACATTGATCTTGAAAAATGTAAGTAGTTTACAACTATTATATGTTTTAAGTTATCAACTGCTTTGAAAATAATCCAATATCTTTGTTTGATCTAAACAGTATTTGACCACTGGTAACTTCAGACCACTTTAGTTAGCTTTGGCTAAACGAGGTTCTACGAGTTACTATACTGAAATCAGTGAAAATTATCCCCAACGTTGTCCCAAAAAACAGAACCAATAACTTTTCACAGCAGACGTCTGCAAGTAAAATTTGTTCAGCCGAAGAAAACACAGCATGTTTCTTGTATTTGGACTCTTTGGTCTCTAGATCATAATGATTACTCCAAATTTGATCCATTGTAACAATAGGGTTACAAGCGTGAAAACCTGAAAAGCTTCAAATTAGCTCATTCACTTTTGATCAGTATTTAGGCATTTAGATATTCATTTTGCTGATAAGTTTCTCATACCCCTATTTATCAATACCTCCTCGTATTACATCATTAAATTACCAATAGAGTAGGTTCCTTATTTAGACAAGTGACTTAGTATCTTTAATGTCATCTGTTGCATATTATCAAGTCAGAGCATTTGTTTGCCAATTGTGCAGTTAAGCCCACAATTCAGTGCAGTTGTATACGAGGGTAGATTGAAAAGTTTCCGGAATGGGCAAGAGATGGCGCGCGTATCGTGAAATTGTTATGATGGTTGTCAAGGCTAACCTATTTTAGGAAAGCTGTCAAATTTTCAGACACGTGCGTCGTTCCGTTTATGTTTACTAGGATATCTTGTGAAGCAATTCAGGCACTTTTGCAAAAATGGATAAAAACGAATTTCGTGCAGTCATCAAACATTTCTGGATGGACGGGAAAACGGCGACGGAGATACGAGATATTTTGCAGAAAGTTCATGGCACATCCACACCTTCATTTTCGACTATTAGTTTCTGGGTGAGCGAGTTCAAACGTGGCCGCACGAGCACCAAGGATGAACCACGCAGTGGACGTCCAAAAACGGCCACAAATGAAGAAATGGTCGATAAAGTCCATGATCTCGTGTTAGCCGATCGACGAGTGAAGTTGCGCGAAATAGTAGAGACCACGGGCATCTCATATGAACGTGTGCAAAATATCGTGCACGAACATTTGGGCATGAGGAAGCTCTCGGCGCGATGGGTGCCGCGTTTGCTGACTATGGACAACAAGCGAAATCGTGTGACCACTTCGAAAGAGTGTTTGGCCTTGTTAAATCGTAATCCAACGGATTTTTTTCGCCGATTCGTGACCGTGGACGAAACATGGATCCACCACTACACACCAGAAACCAAGCAGCAGTCGAAACAGTGGATTTCTCCAGGCGAATCTGCTCCGAAGAAGGCAAAGACTGTCCCATCTGCTGGAAAGGTCATGGCCACCGTTTTTTGGGATTCGCAAGGTGTGATACACATCGACTTTTTGCAGAAGGGAAGAACTATCACGGGACAATACTACAGCGATTTATTGGATCAATTCAACGGCATTTTGAAGGAGAAACGGCCTCATTTGCAGCGAAAAAAAGTGCTCTTCCATCACGACAACGCGCCGGCCCATTCATCCCGAATCGCCAATGCTAAATTGGTTGAATTGGGCTACGAGGTGGTGCCGCATCCCCCGTACTCTCCAGACCTGGCCCCGTGCGACTTCTTTTTGTTCACAAACATGAAGACTTGGCTCGGAGGCAAGCACTTTACGTCAAATGAGGAGGTCATCGCCGCCACTAAAGCTTATTTTGCAGAGTTCCCGAAATCATATTTTTCTGAAGGCTTAAAAAAGTTGGAGCACCGCTGGGAAAAGTGTATCGCCCTGCAAGGATATTATGTTGAAAAATAAAAACAAAAACCTGTTCAATTACTGCGTTTTCTTGCCCATTCCGGAAACTTTTCAATCTACCCTCGTATATAAGATAATGAAGAACGATTTATTACTTGTTGTAATTTTAGTTGCATGAGTAAATTTAATGCAATAAAATTAGTTTTTATTTATTTTTGTTACTATTTTTGGAATTGATTAATATAGACATGTAGCTGGATGTTTATTCTAAATTCCAAAAATAGTAACAGAAATAAACACTAATTTTATTGAATTAAATTTACAAAAGAATTCAATTGTGAATATGATGTGGTTTTACTAAAAATAAAAGAATAATATAAAAAAAATTTAAAAAATATTGCATCTTGTTTGTGTTAATTTATTTTTTAAAATAAGTCGCATTAAATTAAATGCAAAAACACGTATTTCCTTACTTTGGATTTAATTTTGTTTAAAAAAAAATTTTGAAATTGGCGTCTTGAACTTAAGAAGAACTTAACCATAACTAATACCATAGCTTACTCTGAATTCTGTAAGTAAAGATTGGACTGTATAGAAATAATGAGTATCTGTAAAAGACTGATTAGACGCTACTGACTGTGACAATAGAGTGTGTATTACTGCTCACTACAAATTTCCTAACCTACTTGATCAATTTACTTACAATCAGATCTCATAATGAAATTTCATATATAAATTTGTGAAAGGTAGATGGTTATTAGGTATTTTATGCTCCTTTTAAAAAAAATTGATAAAAATATTTTATGCAGTGAGTTATTTCTTTAAACTACAGTGAGTCAGTCTATGGCTGGACCTAAGCTATACTTGTAAACTTTTTTATTTCTCAAACTAATAAATAAGAAAACTTAAAATTGTGTCAAGACTCAAGTACCAGTTATTTAAGAGTAAACAAAAAATGTCATAAGTAAAAGTCGTTCTTAATGTCAATAGATGTTTTTACCTTTATTAATAGTCCAGTCAATTTAGAACAAATTTTCATGAATAGCGGAAAGTTGAGGTAAGTCCGTAGATTTTTGTATAGGCCTTCCTTGTGGGTTGTTAAATAATCCCCAGTCAACCGTAAAAGTCAACACCTGTAGGTGGTGAGTGCGAAGAGATAATGAGGGTAAACCAGTCCCCCTAACGGTTAGGAAACTATTAGGTTTATCGAGATGAAGGAGGTTAGGTAAAATAAAGTTTATTTAATTCCATACCAAAAATGTCTGAACGTTTTCTCATACCTTGCCTTCTTTTTGTGTTATCGAAGAAAGAAGATATGTCATACATGGATGAGCAATTTGCACCAGTGAAGTTGCTGAAGGAACTTTTTGACGAAACTTTTTGTGGTATCATATTTGTTGTAAAGTAGCTAAGAAAGATTAGTTGAGAGCCAGACGCGGTCATGGTTCAGTCATCTTTTACCTTAGCATCTCTTCGGCAAAATCCATCAGGCGATATTATCGTGATTCTAAGGTCCGTCTGTCGAGAGCTGTCGCAAGACGTAAATACACTTGAAGTTAGCACTAAACAAACTATAAGCGATGCTATTGGTCGTCGCGCACGTGGTCTCATTAACGTTTAAACTACTTTACACAAATGTGGAAACACATATAATGCAATCACTTTCCATTCCATACTACGCTGCAACCGTAAAAGCGAGTTAAGCGCACACGGTACGCAAACGCGCATCATCGTAAATGAAGCTGCAAGGGTCAGCTAACTTCAAGTGTGTTAACGTCTTGCGACAGGTCTCGGCGAACGGACTTTAGGTGCCAGTTGGATGAAAGTTTCCTATTAGTAAGTTAATTCTTAGGAAAGTCCACTGTACCAGCAATTCTTTTATGAAACTCAGTACGTACAGGATATTTCGCTTTTTTGAAATCCTAATTCCCTTTATTTATAAGATCTTGGTTTTTTCTTGAATGATTTTTGCTATAAAATTGAAATACACGATTTAATTCTTTACTGGCTTTAAATTTGTAAGGCAACAGTTTCATTTTAAATCTTGTATTTCGATTTTACAGCAAAAATCATTCATGAAACCATTTACTGTATACCAAGATCTTATAAATATAGGAAATTAGAATTTCAAAAAAAGTGAAACACCTCGGTTTGGGTTGGATAAAAGAATTGACTAGTTCAGTGTATTCTCCTAAGAATTAACTTGCCAATCCGAAATTCTCATCGGATTGGCACCAAGAATAACTATAATATCACTTGATGAATTTTGCCGAAGATTTAATAAGGTAAAAGATGACTGTACCACAATCGCATCTAGCTCTCAACGAGTTTTTCTTAGCTACTTTATGACGAATATTAGACCGCAGAAAGTTATGTCCAAAAGTTCCTTGAGCAAATCTACTGGTGCAAATTGCTAATCCACGTATGACCTATCTTCTTTCTTCGATAACACAAAAAGAAGGTAAGGTACGAGAAAACATGCGGACATGTTTGATATGGAATTAAATAAACCTTATTTTACCTAACCTCCTTCATCTTGATAAACGTAATAGTTTTCGAGAAAAACGGAAAAAAACTGGTAGAGGGCGTGGTTTAGCCTCATTATCATTATTGACAAAGCCATTAAGCCAAAAATGTGCCTCGTCTGAAAAGATGATTTTCTTACCAAACTCGGCATTTTGGTTTAACTGCAATAGCGCCCGATCGGTGAACGTTTTCCGCAAAACATGGTTGGTAGGCTTGAGTCCTTGGGTGAGAACAATCTTATAAGGATGTACGCCCAAATCTTTCCTCAAAATACGCCACATAGACATCGGTGAAAGGCCCAATTGCTGAGAACGGCGCACAATGGACACATTATCATTCTCGTTCACACTTTCCCGTACAGCAGCGATATTTTCAACACTCCTTGCTTTTTGTTGTCTTGTCGGCGGTTTACAATCCAGGATAGTGTAATCGCGTGCAAACTTTTCAATTGTGCGCCTGATAGCGAGCTCAGAAGGCCGTCCATGTTGGCCAAAATCTGCGCGAAGAGCACGATAACAACTCCGAACCGAACGCGAATTTTAGACTATACTGATCACAAATTAAAGGTTATGTGCGTTAGGACAATCGAACTAATGCACTGACGACTTTTCAAAGTTCTATCATTCTTATTGGTAGACCCTTTACATAATTTTCCCACAATAATTGCTTTTTTTTATAGATCATCTTCTATTATTATTAATAGATATAAATTTTAAAATTTATAAATATAGTACTTATTATTTGTTAATTATATATTTGGATGATTTTTAACAAAATTCTTCACCTTGTTGCTGTGTTACAAAAGGAATTGTGAAGTGTTTAGTACGTGTCTATGTGAATACCACAACCAGATGAAAAATAACTGCAAAATATCACCGCATTGCAAGAGCTAATTGAAAGTATTTTTTAGGTTTTTAACAGTATAGGTTATGGTAGAACACTAAAATAAAAATAAACCACTATTTGGTTATTCTTGAAAATTATTAATTTTTCATGTTAGATTTCATTTCAGGCCCTCTGTGCATTGTCCTGTTGTTACAAATTCTTCTATTCTTCTAAAACTCCCCGTAAACAAAATCAAGTGCAAAACTATATAAAAAGCTTTTTCTCAAAAAATGAGAAATAAAAAAAATTACTAGGTTAGGTTAGGTTAGGTCCATCCATGGACAGCATGCACACACTGTATATTTATGAGATTTGGGATATTTGAAATTATCAAAACGCAAGTAGAAAATTTTTGAATTGCAAATTAAATATTTTAAAGACTAACTGCGTTTCATGAATCTTTTATAGAAACTAACTGTAATAAAGATGTGTACTTGAAATAACATTTATTTGTGCTTAGGATAAACAACCCCAAGAAGAAGAAGATGAAGAAACAAAAGCCTACAGAAAGAAAATTGAAGAGCAAAAGAAACTTCGACAAAGGGTACTAGCAGAAAAGGAAATGCGAAGACAACAAGCAATTCAGAAATTGAAACAAGCTGAAAATACAAATGTTGCTGCCACCACGTCATCAAAAAATCCATCAACTTCCATCTCAGCTCCGAAATTCCATCAGCAACAGCAGCAGCAACACTATCAGCAACAGCAGCAGCAACACTATCAGGATCAGCAACAGCAAAGACCTCGTCAAATTCCTCAAAAAAATCTACAAGTAGTTCGGTTGAATCAGCAACCCTTACGTAATATTCAAAGATCAAAAGAATCTCATCCAACTGCCACAACAGCCAGACTGATTACTCAGCAACCAATTAATAGAAACATTAAAATAATTAACACCAGTGCAGATGAATCTAATATAGATAAACAGCATCTAGCCTCATTTTTATCTAACCGTAAAATTCTTGCTAAAGACCAGTCGCTAATTGATACATCTGTTGTTATTATCAGCAATTTAGCAGCTGGTACAACAGATTATAAGTTGAGAAAAATGTGTCAGGGAATCGGGGATGTTAAGGTAAGAGAGTATTATGGTTGAGTTGGTGTTTTGCTTGGCTTCTATATATGATAGATTTCACTTTCATATTATTGTAGCCATAACATTTTTTCTGAAATAAGATATTTTTTATAACTAGTAAGTGACGTTGATTAGTTTATTTTAATTATTTTTTCTCCATTATTATTTCTCGAAGTCTTTTAGATGTTATTAAAAGTGTGTTTTCTTTTATATTTTAAATGTTAATACAAGACGCTTGATTTTCCTCATGACAGTTTCAAGAATCTTCGAATTTTGTTTGCTAAAAATTTGTTGCTGTAGCAATTAAAAATTGGAGTTTAAGATGTTTTTTATTGTTCTGTTGCCTTTGTTATACAAACTTATTCACATAACAAAATAAAAATGAAGAAACATAAATAAAGGATTTTCTTTATTATCCAAGTAACCTAATGGATGTTGCTGAAATGTTGTATACATATGATACTTCTTTGGTTTGCTAGCAATGGTAATTTTCATTATGAATACATTAAACTACTTTTTGTAACCTGCAATGGTGGTGGTAATATAGCATCTATTTAATAGAAGGTCACAGGTATGGGCAATTGTTACCAAGAGTTACAGAAGTAATAGAGTTAATAAGTAAGTTATAAACAAAAGAAATTATAAAAGAAGTTATAAAATAAACAAGATTATTCAAATGCATTTGCAAATGTAGATGTCATATCGTATGATCAAAAAGTCTTTGGATTGCAATAGCCATGGAATGTAAAAACCATCTATAGAATTATTTACTTCTACTGCCCGTAGTTTTCGTGAACTGTACAGAGTATCGCCAATGTTTCTTGAGTAGCGCTAATGGAGACACAGCCGCCTGTGTCAAGAAAATATGATGCACTGACACAGCTAAACAGAGCCCCATAGTACACAGAAAATGTTAGGTTAGCGTATGCTATTATTATTTCTTGTGCTTGCAGTTATTTTAAGTATTACTTAATAACATTTATAAAAAGAACACAGAATGGAATTTATTTGAACTATTATCTATTAACATGACAGTTGTGAAGCAGTTGTGAATGTTAAGAATAATAGAAATAAATAATTTCATAGATAGCTTGTTAATTTCATGGCAACCCTGATCCAAAGACTTTTGATCATACTATACATTTTCCAAGGTGGAATGTCTAACCTAAAACACAGGATCCTATCACATTCTCAGTCAATAGAACTGGTTTCACTTTCTTTGGCACTGACTTTCTATGTTCTGATATTTGTGATTGTCTCACTTTTAGAATATAGTAGTGCTTCCAAGATTCCTCACAGGCCACAAGTGTGTCGTATTCTTAATGAATTCGCTTCTGCTTGATCATTAGCAAGTGTTGCATCCATCTCGATGGTAGCTTGTTCATATCAAGTTTTTCATATGTAAGTGTAAAACACCCGTTTTATTAAATATTTGCAGCCTTTGCTATCTGCAGTGTCTTCAATCTGTGTTTCTGATCGTTTCTGGTATCATCACATTTGGATGTGCACTGCAGGGGTTATTTTCCAGGCTCACTGTGCCCTTTAATTTGTTTCTTCATTCTGAATGATTGTGCATGAAGTACAAGATTCATCATTATAAATTACTCTAAAAGACATTTCTTTATGGGATAAAGTATGATCAAAATTTATTTTCATCTAGTATGGCCATGAAAGAACAAATTGATACTTTTAAGATTTGCTTACATTAATTACCCCAAAATTGTTTGTCAGCATAATTTTTATTTTTAAATTTTGATTTATTTAAATTTTTCTGGTAATTTTTTATTTATTAATTTTTTGGGCAAGGAATCGGAATGGCGGAGCATTTTCGTACGTCATGACACTGATTACTATGATCAGTTGGTTGACCCTACTAAAATTTAGCCGAATCTGGGGGAATCCCACCCCCAGTAGGGATTTTTATCATGCCAAACATTGCATTGACACGGGACCCCCTTACTTCCTATTTGAGAAGAAGGCATTTTTAAATTTTTCTCCGGTATGAAAAATTACCGGCTCGGCCGGGGATTGAACTTGTGACCCTTGGATTATGAAGCAAACATGCAAATCACTAATCCACCGAGGCTGGCTTTCTGGTAATAGACGGAGAGCCAGCGACAAAAATAGTTACGTCATTTCATTAAGAAAATTTTTGATGCCATTGTACTGTCTTAACATAGGTAAACTTTAATTGGAAGTTCTGCCACATATCAGTGGTGGAGAGAGTAGCGGGAGAGAGTGAAAGGGTTAAAAAATATTAATACAAAAACGTGATATAAGTAAAGCTGGTTTTTGGTGTGATGACAGTAAATAATATTTTATGTAATATATTACAATGGCAGACAGTTTGGTACAATGGCGTCAAAAATCTTAATGAAATGACGTAACTATTTTTGTCGCTGGCTCTTAGACTATAATTGTTAGTTGAAATCTCAAGTGTGCATGTTTGTCAAAAAAAGAAACAGATTAGCCGTTACAGTGTTATGAAGTTACTGTCAAAAAATCAGAATTTTTATGGCTGTATTGTGAATATATGACCTTGTACATATACTTTATTACTAATTTATAATTGTTGTATAATCCGGTCTGGCTAGTCTAGTGCTGAAGATTAGGGCTGTGTGATTATCGAAATCAATAATCGAAAATCGATTAGAAAAAAAATCGATTGATCGAATAATCGATTAAAGAATAAACGATTTATCGGATTAATCGATTTATCGGATTAATTGATTTATCGGATTAATCGATTTATCGGATTAATTGATTTATCGGATTAATCGATTTATAGGATTAATCGATTATTTAAAAATATAATCAAAGGTTTGATTAATCACTTGTGATAATTCTTGTCTTCTATATTATAGTCTAAAGCCTTTTCTGAATTAACATAAATAGTAACGTCTACTGAAATTTAGCTAAAGTATATTTTCATATAAATTATATTTTTAAAAATCCACTTCAATTTGTGTGCAGTCAAGCAGTGTATATTCTGGTTGATCCCAGTCTGGTGCTATGGTCAGACTTATAATAATAATAATAACAGTCTTTATTTTGTCTCAAAAGAAATACATGGGTCTTACACCTTAATAACTAAATAAATGTCATCACGAGGCAGTGTCAAGTTCACAATCAGTTTTATTTCTGTTTCTGCTGTTCCACTTAACCTAATACTAATAAATTTTATTTTGCATTATACATAGTACGAATACGAGTAATACGACACCATCATCACCAATGTTGTGCTTTAGTAGAAAAACAATTTGTGCAATTCGTGGTCGTTGTTAATGCTACTTCAACCAAAGTTTGAGAAGCAACTATGGTTGTGTGATTATGAACATCAGTAATGAAAATAGATTAAAAAATAAATCGATTAATCGGTTTAATCGACTGATTAGTTAATCGATTATTCGGAACTACGATTCTTTTCTAAAAATCGATTAATCGATCAATCGATTGATCGATTTAATCGATTGATCGATTAATTATTTAAAAAATTAATCGAAGGTCCGATTAATCGATTATTAATAGATTATTATGCACAGCCCTAGTGAAGATCCCATTGCTGTACTCTTCTTATAGAGTATAATGACACTTACTGAGCAAAGCCATCCAAATTTTAAAGTCGTCAATTTTTCTTTCATAACCATACTAGATGAAAATAAATTTTGATCATACTTTATTTTTATTTTAAAAGCACAGTACTGATATTGCTTATTTTCACTAAAGCTTATCGAATTTAAATGAAACTTTGTAGATATCAATAGAAGACATAATATGTCTTCTATTACATATTATAAATATTCTAACATATTATGTTAGAAGAAGAAGGATATACTAACACATTACAAAGAATAGCCACTTAAAACTTAAAACACTAAAGTGTCACCATGTAATACTAATTATTGTTGCTAGCAGGCAAATAAGTATAAATATGTACAATACGTCCCCAATCATAAGATATTCGAGCAAGCCGTGATTTATTTATGTTAAGTTGGTAGTATTGCTTTTTCTATTTTGCTTCTTGAAGTTTTTCTTCAATCTTGTAATTCTACATACTGTTAAAGTGGTAAAAAAATTCAACAAAATGTGATGGAAAATAACCAAAATATATTCTTACTTAACCTCTCCTCTACAAAACATAAAAATCATCTGTTAAAGTTTTCTAGTCTTCTTGGATCTTAAATCACATTTCTATGGGTCGTGCGGATCTTATAGTTGTCGACCGGTTATATATTATAGTTTATTTACTTTTGTTAGCAAATGGAGTAGGCTATGAATTCTTGTTTTTGAAAGAGTATAATTGAACTGCGTACCGGAAAAAGGAATAATTACATACATTGACATATAAATTTATTTAAAATTTAACAGATTTCTGAAGATATAGCTTGTCAATTGGATGACATTTGACATTAACGATGAGTGGGTTTGTTAAGTACATTACCGAGCAGAGAGTGAAATGATTATAAAATATCAGAAACTATTTATTGAATTATTAATCCTCTTTTTACTCAGTGGAACTACATCCAACAAATCGAGATGCATAAAATGGTCACATTGGTACTTAGCAAATGTCAACAGATCTTTTTTATTTATTGGCTTTTTCCTTATTTTTTGAACACTTTCAAAGAAAATGAGTATGAATGCAGTTAAATTGAAAAAAAATATATAAACAAAGTCAAGGCCTATTCTATCTGTATCTAAAGTAAATGAACTACAGCAAACTGCCCATATTTTATTCAAAAACATCTGACAATCAATTTTATTTCATTAAATTATTCTGTTATAAGTTGTGCAAAATTCAAATACTTAAGTTTTATTCGCTATCACTGAACATGAATAGTGCTTTTTTGCAACATGGTTGAAAATTTAACAAAACAAGCTTGCAACCTTCAAATGTTTTTGGTGTGAATATGATCAATTTTAAAATTTAATTTCTTCTGACAAGGTTACAAGTTATATTCTAAAACAGTTGATAGGATCTAGTATTTTTATTTTGTTCTTAAAATTTAATGTAATTTTACATTAAAATGTGACGATTTAAAAACTGTAAATAGGTATTCGTTCTGAAATACAGTGCTTTTACTCGAAAAAATAGATTTAAAATAATTAGGGCATTTTATAATATGTTTACAGATCTGAACGTCAAATTAATTAATTTTAAATAAATTACCCTTGAATCTTATATTTCTCACTCTGCTTTCTTAGTTGTCTTAGATATCAAGGGCATTAATTTCATAAGTTTTAAGTTTATAACGTCTAGTTTGAAGCCTAGCAACTTCAAATATCTAAAAGAATCTGTCTCTAAGCAGTGATTTTTGTCTGAACCGTTTTGCTGCGACATAATCGCCAAAAGTCAACAAGTTAAACACTATTATCCTTTGTAAACAAATGAGAGTTGACCATTTTTATCTTGACAAAAATCTCACCACTGCCAGTAATTTTTTATTATTTTATGGTTGTATAACCTGTAGAAGCAAGTTTTTAAAGCAGTGTTTTGATGCCCAATTCTTATTATTTATAAAAATTAAAAATTAGAATTACTGATCTTTATCATTTATTGGGACGCACCAATAAATATAGATGGTGTCGTACAACATAAAAATGTCTTCAATAAGCAGTAGTTAGTTGATGATGTAATTTTTAGCGGTCGTTTTTCCTGTGTTGTATTTTAATGATATTGGAGTTTTGGCAGATATGGCAACACTGTTTTGCTGCCATATGATTCCTGCCAAAATTTCTAACCTTACAATTTGTGAAACACCGAACAGAGTGAAATCTGCCAAAAAATCTCATGGCCAGCCCTCATTCATCTTTTAACAAAGTGAATGGATAATAGAGTGATGTTTATCACAAAGTCATGGCCAACCCTCACTTTTTTACAAAGTGATTGGATAACATCCCATGAGAGACTAAATAAAAGGCTGCTATTGGTTCATTCTTCAATTAAACAAAACTTTTCAAGTGCTGGATTTATAATTTTCGTCAATGCCCTTGTAACCTCACAAATATCGTGAATGATGTCTTTCACAAAATATTTCAACAGATATATATGCATGTTTTTGTTTACTTGATTTATACATATCAAAATAAAAACCTTCCATATTTTTCTTTTATCAATTATTGATATTCTATATTAATTTAAATAAATAACTTAAAAGAGAACTTTAGTTAAATAATTACTTTCAGCATAAAATACGGGGTTGCATTTTTATGTTCGAAAATGATTAGATATTACATAGTATAACTACTACAAAAGTTTAATAAGTATTAATTTATATTATATTGAAATTTATTCTGGAATAAAATGTAGGATTCTTAATTATTATAAAACAATTCGTCAATTATATATTATAATTAATTTATTTGAGTGTTTAGAAAAATTAAAAATTTTTTTGTTTTATACCTTATCATTCTTTATTAATACATTAATCGGAAATAATTTGAAAGCACTATTACTTTCGTTAATAATAATTAAGTTTTCTTATATTTTTATTACGTATATGTATTGAAAATAAGTGCAATTACTTTAAACTAATTGAACAACTATGTGTATTAGTCCAAAAAATTCCATATGGTGCCATATTGTGCCGTATTTTAAAACATTTCTAGATAATAGGTTTACCCATTCGAATCTTATACTATATGTTGTACATATATGCAGTTTTCATGATTGTTTTGTATTTTTTATTTGTATTAAACTTTTTTATTTTACACCTTCTTGTATTTTGTTATTTTTATATTTTAACTTAAGAAAGAAGACATAGAGCTAAACAAGATCAGTGAGCAAATGAATTGAGTTATAATTTAGAATTTAATATTAAGTATATGAAAATACCTTGAACTTGTGCACCATGATGTATCTGTAATACAGTGCTCGCTTTTATAATTTTTGGTCAGTCTGTAACAATAATAGTGTAATTTTTTTATTCCATACAGAGTGTTCATAATATTCCCTTAGGATCCATGAAAATAAATACAAATAACAATCGTATTTATATTGGCTTCAATCTTAAGTAAGACTGCTTTGCATATATTCCTTTCTTAATTTATTTAAAGGTATTCTAACTGAACCTACATTGACAGTTAATTTCTGTAGTGTAACTCTGTTTATCTTTGGTTTGGAACATTGGTAAATTTGTAAACGTAGCTTGGAGGCTCTCTGTGGCTGAGTGGTAGAGATCTTTCTTCTCGATCAGACGGACATGGGTTCAAATCTAGGTTACGATTGAATTTAAAAAAATTAGTGCAATCTTATTTGAGCTTATTAAGATAAGGTATAAAAGTTGTACGAGTGTTAAAGTATGGGGGCATGTAATGTACTTGTTACAATAGCTTCATTACCTCCGTTGCGTTCCCATAACTGTTTGTGTGGAACCCCGACACTGCAACTGCTGTAGAATGGCAATCGGTTATGTGTGTATGTAAACAAAGTTTGGTAAGTCCAATGCTGAATGTTGATTTTGCTGAAAAGATATGAATTATAATAATTCAGGCATTTATAAGAAAATTATTTTTTCAAGAACTTTTTATTGTAATTATACAACTGAAAAGTATAAAAATCTGTGGATGATTTGAGTCTGAATTGTACAAATGTTCACTGGGTAAAAGTAACTCATGATATTGATGAATATACCGGGTGTACAAAAAGTGTGGAAGCGCTTGAATTTCTCGAGAACGACACATCCGATTACAAAAAGATAAAATATGTGTTCCTTTATTTTTTGAAACCTATTCAGTCGTGCAATCTTCCCTCTTTCCACCCCAGTTCCTAAATTGCAAATTTTGCCCTCCCATCCCCGACCCCTCTTGGGGGGGTAGAAAGAGTGAAAATTGCACATGTCCGCAGAAAAACGATCTTTTTTTACTTTTTTTTTTTCCAAATTTTCTTTTGTGATTTACAAATTGTACGTCCCCCGACCCCCCCTTTGGGGGTGGAAATTTTGGAGGACAAAAAGTAAGAAAAGATCTTTTTTTAGGTTTTTCTGCGGACGTACAATTTTCCCTCTTTCCACCCCCAAGAGGGGTCGGGATGGGGGGCGAAATTTGCAATTTGAGAACAGTTTTTTATGGAGAATGCAAAAGTGCAATAAAAAATAGGTGTTCCCATTTAAGTTTTCACAACTTACTCCCGCCGATTACACATCCGATGTTTGCATATCATGACTTAATAGGTTTCAAAAAATAAAGGAACACGTGTTTTTTCTTTTTGTAATCAGATGTGTCGGTCTCGAGAAATTCAAGCGTTTCCACACTTTTTGGACACCTGGTATATAGTGTTGTGAACATAATAATTATTAATGATTATTAAGAGAAATTCTTGCTTGGTATTTGCTTAACTGCAGACCCAGATACCTAAATGAATAAATCCATCTGCTATTGTTATCTGCTACTTGATTTTCTTCCTTCAATATTATTGAATCCGTTCGTAATCATTCTCCTATCAAACATAACTACATCGGAAGAAAGGTTGCCTAGTATGCTATTAACAATTCTGAAAAATTAATCAACAAGCTTACCTCTATGCTTTGTGGTTTTATACTAAAGTGCAAAAGGGCATAGTGTATAATAGGGCAAGTGGTAGTAACCAGTTTTGTAACACTCTGTATGCTTGATATTCTACAAAAGACAATCTTTTTACACTATTTTAACAAAAAGTTTCGAACTAGCAACACTGCATCTTGTTTGTATAAATAAGAAAATTGTATCAGTGTACTTAATGATCATTATTTTGATATATTGTAGATATAATATATTCTAGTATTAAAGATTTAAAAATAAAGTCTTTACCAGTAATTGTACAAATATAGTATTTTAGGCTGTGATATTTTGTGATTTACAATTACTGCCATTAGTATGACCAAATAATTTACATTCTAGTAGTTACAATTTTGTGAAGGTTTTAGAATTGCTTTTGTGTGTAAAGCAGAATTTCTAATGATATAAAATGTGGTTCTACTGTATAATATAGTTAAATGTTGGAGAATTCTGTGCCTTACAGTTTAATAAATATATACACCGTCAATATTGAAAAACTTTTAAATTTGAATGATTTTAAGTGTAGATTGTTTTTTTTTTCTTGTTAACTGTTACAGGGTGTAGAACCGCTTCATGCACGATACAGTTCTTTGTGTATTCGTTTTTCAAACCTTGATATTATCTACCCTGAATATTTCATAATAAAGATAAGTAACTCAATGCCAGCATCTCCAGCCATTTTTACGATTTTTTACAAAACTAACTGTTTTATTTATGCCATTTCCATAGAAACTGTAACACGAAAGCCACCTTTCTATTTACAATGACTTAAACTGCAATGGAACTTTAAAAGCAATGGAATTTGTAATTACAAATTTTTTATGGTTGCACAAAAATGTTGCGTATATCTTGTCCAAAAAATTCATTAGCATCCTCGAGATTGACATGCTTAAAAAGATTTTGCGGTTTTGATATACAAATAACTATTAAAGATTTCTGCTGTCATCCAAGCATATTACTTGTTGCTTTTGTAGACAACCAGGTTATCGAAATGTTTAAAGCATCCTGGCTGTTCCGGTTGGTTGTAGTATGAGAACCAGCGGTGTTTGTGCAACCAAGAACTAATTCATTCACACATCATCATTAACTAATTTGCTATATTCAGTCCTGCAGTGTTTTTTCTGCAAGCAAGATGTACATATCAGGAAGAAGCTTCCAGAACAAGCCAGTTTCATCGGCATTATAAATTTAGCCTTCACTTAAATTAAGTTCCGCAATTTGTTGCATCAGTATTCTTTAAAATCTTTAACGAACATAAAAGTTTGTAACTAAGATTCTTTGTTCGTCCATTTGGCCTGTTGTGGAATTTCACAGTTTTAATTTCAGATTCGGATAAGCATCAAAAATGTAGAAAAATATTCCATGATCATAACCCTTTCTTGTAGTATCTCTACTTGCATTAATACTTCTAATTAGTTGAAAAATATATACTGTCTAAGTTTCTATCTCTTAAGGAACACTCTTAAATTTATTTTTTCAAATTCTTTACTTGACTTTACCTTTATTTGAGTAATTTTTAATATATTTATTTTTGTTGATACAGAAAGAAATATGTATACTAGACTGTGGCTTATGTCTCTTTTTCTAGTTTTTACCACAGTGCTCTCCCTAGAAGTGTTCGAAAAAAAAAGATTCCCAAAATTTGATACCTCTAAGTATACTGCTTTAAATAGGCACTTCACTCTTTTGACACTTGCATTATGAGTAGCATACAAACATTTCTCATTAGTTTTTCAAAATATTTATAACAATTTACTTATAGTGTATTTACTGATATACATGGTCAGAATTCTTTAACAAGATGGTTATTTCATTCCATAGTTGTTTATATCTTTTTTTATATTTTACAAAAGTATACCTTTATTGTAAATGTTATAATTTTCTACTTTTTATTACTTATTTTCAAACAGTATACAGCAAAAATTAATAGAAACTGATATTTTTATCAAATATATATTAGTTTTACACTTATTCGTTTAGACCGAGAAAGTAATAGAAGAATAGTTTTTATTATATAAAAAGGTTTTTAATGTTACTTTTATTATGTTACTATTTTAGTACTTTTAATTTGTGGTATCAGCAGTTAAAATTTACAGTTTATTAATTACTTTCTTGGACTAATGAAATATATATTACAATTCAAGCACACGTGCTTAGTGAAATAATTATTACAAATACTTCTTTATTATTAGATATGTTACTAAATTTAAGTAATTACTAATTTAAGACTGATAAGACAATATATATGGAATTGTAACACAAGTTGATATAGACAAGGTGTATAAGGAGTTTAATTAAAAAATATAGGTGAAATAAATCTAAAAATGGAGAATTGCACAATAAATTCTGACCAATACGAACTTCCTATCTCTATTCTAATCATTCCTGTATCGAGGAGAAGTTTTTTTATTTAAAATATACACTTTTTTCAATTCTTATGCATATATTTATATTTGACCACTAGGAGAAATTGTTGAGAAAAAAACTTGAAAATTGATTTTATGGAGTTAACGGGCATCGATGCTACTTTTAGGTTAAAAAAAAATTATATGGGACATTCTACATTAGGGCTATGCGATTATCAAAATCAATAATCAAAAATCGATTAGAAAGAAAATCGAATAATTGATTGATCGATTGAGCGATTAATTGATTAATCGATTAAATCAATTAATCGATTTGTTGGATTAATCGAATGATCGATTAATTGATTGATCGATTAAATCGACTGATCAATTAAATCGATTTGTCGGATTAATCAAATGATCGATTAATTGATTGATCGATTGATTAAATCAATTAATCGATTTGTCGGATTAATCGATTATTTAAAAATATAATAGAAGATCCGACTAATCACTTGTTTTGATAATTCGTGTCTTCTATATTATATACTCCAGCCAAAAATGCATGAAAATTTTTTTGAGTCATTGAGTCATTTTCGTAATCACACCGGAATAACGAAATACGACCCGAGGTAAGATAAGATAGGAGTGCAAATTTCACGTTGCTAAGAATTGAGCAACGTACGCTAGAACCAACACATTTTCATTGCTTCGTTCACATTTACTTTTAATTAAAAAGGGGTTTGTTCTGCTAATGAATATTTCTAGCTCATTTATTGTTTATTTTATCATTTGGATTACAGCGTGACCTTGGGAAAATTGTAGATGTATTTTACAATTTTGCCCACGTGTTTGTGATGACTCATTTCTTGTCACTTTGGTCACAGTATAGTATAAAGCCTTTTCTAAATTAACATAAATAGTAACGTCTTCTGAAATTTTGCCAATATATATATATATTTTTATATAAATTATATTTTTCAGTGTATATGTTCTGTTTGGTCTTGTTTGGTGCTCTGGTCATACCTTGTATTTATACATAGTACGAATACGAGTAATACATCACACATCACCAATGTTGTGCTTTAATAGAGAAACAATTTGTACAATTCTTGGTCGCTGTTAATGCTATTCCAACCAAAGTTTGAGAAGTAACTAGGGTTGTGCGATTATGAACATCAATAATAAAAATCGATTAAAAAAGCAATCGATTAAATTGACTGATTGATTAATCGATTATTCGGAGCTACGATTATTTTCTTAAAATAATCAATTTAATCGATTGATTGTTTTAATCACTTGACCGATTAATCGATTATTCAGAAAAATTAATTGAAGGTCCGATTAATCGATTATTATGCACAGCCCTATTCTATATCACTTCAACACTAATTGAACAGTGCATTATTTTGAATTTATTTGTAAATCGTTGGAAAAAACTGAACGCCCCATATATTTTTATTTTTTTTACCTAAAAGCAGCATTGAACACTGTTAATTCCAAAAAAATCAATTTTCAACTTTCAATCAATTTTTTCTCAACAATTTGTCCCAGTGGTCAAATATATATACATAAGAATTGAAAAAAGCGTGCATTTTAAAAGGGAAAGTTCTCGTTACAGAGAATGATTAGAATAGAGATTGAAAGATCGTATTGGGCTTAAAATTTTCAATTCTTTTTAATACCATTTTGTAATTTTTGAGTTATGTAGAGCACATACGGTCATCCGCGACCACGTCCGGGACGTGGTCCAGATAATGAGGCAATGTTTATATTTGTTGTAATTAACAAGTTGAGCTTCGAGATGGTTTAATAAAATTATAAGTCTCGTATTTCTTTAAAACGTGCATATCAAAAGGAAAGAAATAATTATTAAGTTCATAATAAAAGGTCGACTGAAATCTCTTTCCTTAATTAGAAGTATTTTAGTATTATGCAGTCAATAATGTCTTTTATTGTGATAAAAATGTTTTAACGAAATACGATACTTATAATTTTATTATATAAACCAGCTCGAAGCCAAACTTGTTTATGCAATAATTTAAACATTGCAACGGCGACGTGGTCGCGGAAAAGACCGTGTGTGGTACCCCTTACAGGCATGTAAGTAAATCATGGTGATGTAGTTTATTAATTATGTATGTTAAGTTTAATGCAAATAAGATTGATTAAAAAACAAAAGTTTTTTAATTAAAAAAGTAAATTAAATTCAGATAACTATTAACATACTATTAATTTACACGTTGACCTAAGATTATATACCATTTTACATGTTGAAGCCCTGACCGGAAATTTGAAGCTGTTCGTGAGCTGATAACTTAAGAACTGATAATAGAGAGAGAACCTAAAAGATATACGTTTTTCTTGGATAAAATTATAGATCCTGTAGCATTGTGGTGATGTCTTTCATAAATCAAAGATTTCAGGTGAATATTATAATAACCTTCAGCTAAATAAATTCCAGTAGAAGTGCAATTCAGGAAAATCTATGAATCCTAGATCTTAATGGGTCATGCTCACCTCGTGCATTGGTGTCCTGATGAAATTTAAAAAGTTAAACTACTTTTCATTACATTGAAGTCTTATCAGTCTTGGATTATTTTTCTTCATAAATACTACCTAAGTATTTATGATGGTACAAAAGCAAACTTAATTAATGTTTTATCAGTTTTATTAATAGTACCAGATGTATTGTTTGCTTTGATATCATTGTAAATTATGTAAAATAGTTATGTTTATGGCATATGTTCACATTTTTATATTTTCAGAAGCTCCAAATGTCTCCTAAGGAGCGACAGGCAACAATACAATTCAATAGTGTTGCTTCCGCTCATGCATTTTTTAAGAAATATCAACGCACAATGCTCGACTTATCCATGATTCAAGTTACACTAAAGCCGATGCCTTAAAAAAGTACTTGTGCAAAATAACAATTTTAATGACTTTTTAAGTGTAACTACAATATTGTAATAATAAGTTTTAAAAGAATCTTTAATTCTGCTAATTCAGTTATGAATTGTTTATACCTTATTAATTATTAAAAATAAATTTTACATATAATTATCAAATTAGTTAGAAAATATTTTTATAAAAGATTGTTAGTATAAATGGTACTAAATTGAACTCCTATTTGAAAATCATAATTTATATTATTTTCTAGCTAATTTAATTTTAAGATACATAGATTATTATTAACAGTAATGATAAAATGGAAATTGTGAAGAAAAAACAGCTTTTATTGATTTTTATTTTATTCTATACAATGCTCTTGTATATTATTTTTAACATTTTACCTTATTTATATATGCCAATATATTATTTTAATTTTTAGTTTGAAATTTTCTTCATACTTTATTTGAACTGTAGTGTGATTAGGTAATGTAAAAGAAAATGAAAAGATTCTTGCATTTTATAATAGTTTTATTACTGAACACACAAATACAATTACCAAACTGTTTGAATTAAACAACCTAGAAGTAGAAATATATAGTTTTAGTATTTACTCTATATTCTATGTAACTAATACCACTGAAATTTCAGTAATAATGTCTGTAATACATATGATCAAAATAAATGTATTGCATGTTAAAAATATCATGAATTCTATTAGTGTTACACATGAAATCAATTGATTTATGTTACTTTATATAAAAGTACTTAAATAAAAAGAATGAAATTACCAGTGTGTTATTATTATCACATTATCTTTACAGTTAATTAGTATAGACTTCCCATAAAGTGAATGAAGCAAATTATGGGCTGCGACACACATTGTCCCATCTACTTTACTATAGGTTGTGTGGGATACTAGATAAGAGAAGTGCTAGTTGACGTGCAGGCTTAACGGAGTTAAGTTGAGTTTTCTCTGGAAAGTACTCGGATGGGTGAACGACGAGCACAGTGTACATGCTTACATGCCTCCGCTGCCTCGTCTCACGCCTGCATATCCACTCTGTGGCTCGGTGTGTCCGGCACCTCGACACCAAAAGGTATAAGGGGTTAAAGATTATATATATTAAAAGGATTTTGTTTGTTAAGGAGAGTTGGTGTTGAGTCACATACCGTGTTTGAAGACAGTTTAATTTGAAGTTTCGTCCGAATAGTGCAATTTTTACCTATTATTACAATGGTTGCATATTAAAATGCTGAAATGGCTGATATAGTGTAAAAGTACGGTCATGTACTTGTAAACGATCTTTGAGATTTGCGCCAACGAATAGAACAGTTTTTCCAGATAATTCAAACACAACCCGGGTTATTTGAAAAGGTGCGGCCTTCCTTTGAACGAGAATGTAGATCCTGTGTGGATATGGAAGGACAACATTTTGAACATCTTTAATAATATTGTAATATTATTGTAAAAACCAATAAAACAAATTATTATGCTATTACTATAAATTGCTTTTATCTCGGAAAAGGTTGATTTGTGGACCTAGTGTATATTATTCAGACTTTTTAGCTTGTTTTCAACCGTACTACATGCCCTGTAAATCTTTAAATGTTGTTTTGGAACACCCTGTATATATTATAATGTAAGATAACAAATCTTACTTCATCAGCATACATCCCCCCCTGTATACATCAATTGTTTCTATCAAAGTATTTGTACAATATGACATCGAATGATTCATACGAGGTCTGGCAATTAAATGATAAGACTGGTGTTCAAAATGTAGTTTATTTGAAAAATAATACAATCTAACTACGTTCCCCCTGAATATACTCCCCATCTACCAGTGGCGCACCCAGAAAATCTTTTCGGGGTGGGGGGTTATTTGATTAAATTTGTGTAACATATACTATCTTATTTATTTATGTATATTATTAAGAGAATAAGGAAAACTCTTTATGATAAATACAAAGATTTCGGGGGGAGGTTGCGACCCCCAAAACCCCCATGGGTGCGGCACTGCTATCTAGACACCGTTCCATGCGTTTTTTTCCACTGCTCGAAACAATGTATGAAGTCTTTAACGCTGAGGTTGCGAAGTAGAGTTGCCGTTTTTTCTTTTACCTCTTCCACAGTGTCAAAACGGGTTCCTTTCAGCAACTGTTTTATTTTTGGGAATAGGTAAAAGTCACACGGGGCCAAATCCGGTGGGTGGTTAAGAGTAGCAATTCTTTTATCCGCCAAAAATTGCTTCACGGAGAGAGCAGTGTGGGCCGGAGCATTGTCTTGGTGTAGGATACATGTGTTGTTCCACAATTCTGGACGTTTCTTCCGTACCCGTTCTCGCAGCTTCTCCAGAACTGTCCGGTAGTAAGTCTGATTTACGGTTTGGCCCTCAGGTACCCACTTGATTAGGAGAACTCCCTTAATATCAAAAAACACAATGACCATGTCCTTCAGTTTTGATTTGCTTATTCGTGCTTTTGTGATTCTCGGCGACGAAGGAGATTTCCAGTACATGGATTGCCTCTTGGTTTCCGGATCTTACTGGAAAATCCAAGTTTTGTCGCAGGTGACTATTCTTTCTAGCAGATTTGGCTCATCATTCAACCTCGTGAGGATGTCTGAACAAATTTCGTTACGCGCATCTTTTTGGTCTTGCGTTAAGATTTTAGGGTCCACTTTTGAACAGACTTTCGTCGAACTGTTTCTTTATTAATATTTACGCAAGCGAGTTCCGCAAGAATTCTAATACTCAAACGTCGATCTTGCCTGATGAGTTTCCCGATTTTTCAACGTTTTCGTCAGTTCTTGAAGTGCTGGGGCGCCCGTCGCGTTCGTCATCTTCGACGGCCTCTCGACCATCATAGAATCTTTTATGTCACATAAAAACCATTGCACGTGACATTTAGTTATTCCCATAAACTTCTTTTAACAATTTAAGGCATTCCGTCGGAGTTTTCTTGAGTTCACAGGAAATTCCAAGTTGATGCGCTGTTCTATTTTGTCGTTCGCCATAAATCTGGCACGAACACTATGCAACGTTCGCTTCTAACGACTGCTAAAACTCTACTAATCACGTAGCGTGCTGGGACTGGTCTTGTTCGATACAGCGTGCGTCAAGGTCATTAACCTTTGCACGTAGCTACCGTGAAATATAAAACCCGCCCTTACGTCGTCCAGTTTTAAAATTTAATTGCCAGACCTCGTATCATATTTGGTTATAACAAAGGAATTAAAATTGACCAGGAAAAGAGTAAAAAGTTCTGGAATGGCATGCAATTTGTTCCTGTCGCCTGAAAGGCAACATGTTCATCATTGTAGGAACAATAAATCAGGAAATTTCTATTACCGAATGTTTAGAAAAACGGCTTGCTGTTTGTTATGTAACATAGTGTAAATAATATTTTCTGGCCAGATAATGGCACATTATAGCAGAAGGGTTTTAGAATGGTATGTTAAAAATAACGTTAACGTTGTACCTAAAGAAGCAAATCTGCCCAATCAATTGCCCTCAACTTTGCCCTATAGAAAAATACTGGGTGGCACTTAAAAGAAAATTGAAAAAGAACACGTAACAATACAGAATGTTCAAGAATTTAAGACGAAGTGGAAATGTGTTAAAGATAGACTAGATGAAAATATTGTAAATTTTTATTATGTACGTGACTACTAATGTTCTTTGTTATTAGAAATTAAATATATACCACAAGTAACATACACTCTAAAAAATTCCCCTTGAAGTTGCCTCCATTTCTTGGGGTAAATTTACTTCAAAGTGTAATTTTCATAGGAAGTGGGAAATTTCAATATTATATATGCATGGCATATAATACCGAATTTGTTGAACATATGCATTCTATACGCAATTAAACAATGATTCAATAATAATTACATAGAATGTACCCTATTTTTAAATATTTATATTTATTGGACTTGACCTTATAGTGAAATTGTGCTCTAGAACAAGCACAAGCTTTTATAAAGTATACTTTGTTACCTCCATTTTTTGGGGTAAATTTACTTCCAATGTAATTTTCATAGGAAGTGGAAATTTCAATATTAGGTCAATATTAGGTAAAGTTATAACTTTACGCAGGTGTTTTAATGTTAAAATGAAATGTAAGATTGCATTGAGATCGTAATTTTAATCTGTAAATTTATTTAAAAAGGAAACATGACAATGCAAATTTAACCTAATATTGAAATTTCCCACTTCCTATGAAAATTACACTTTGAAGTAAATTTACCCCAAGAAATGGAGGCAACTTCAAGGGGAATTTTTTAGAGTGTATGTACACAACACATAAAAAATAAATGCGACATTCTGAGGCAAAAGACCCCATTTTGTCGATATGGAGTTATGTATACAGAGATGTATTAGACAAGATTCCCTTTTGAATGAACATTCACTGAGAAAGATGAGAATAAAAAATAGAATTTCAAAAACTTAATTTTGACAAAACTGTTAGTTTAGTAGTAGTTTCTTACCTCACAATAACCCAACCCATCACCCCACAATGTATTGTTTTCTTGCCTGAAAACCGTTTTCAGTTGTAAAGGAACGTTCAGGGATACAAAATAAACCAAGAAATATTGATATTATCAACCTTTTCTTGTAGGTATATCTTCATTCTTCATTTTCCTCTAAAACTAGAATCGACAAAGTGAGACCTTTTGCTTCCGAATGACACAAATATCAATTTTTGTTTTTCGTAAAAATAATTTTTAATTTTGTTTATTTAATTATCTAATAAATAAATAAGTATAATTATTTAATATATAAATCTAATTTATTAAATTTCAATTGTACATTTGTTATTTAGCAATAATCCTCGGGTTCAATTTTGTTATATTATCGTGGGTTTATTTTGTTTTTAATTTTCCGTTCGTTGCCTTTTTGGTTATTTGCAAATTTTTATTCTGATTCAATTTGTTACCATTGTGTATTCCGGTCTTTTCGGTTTTTGCCTTTTTTGTTATTTACGAATTTTTGTTTCAGTTTCATACTTGTGTTATCATTAGTTTCTTTTGGTCTTAGTTTTTCATTTGTTGCCTATTTTATTAATTCAATTCTTTATTGAGCTATCACTATTACATTAAAAAAGCATCGTCAAAACAAAGTACAAAAAATATAAACTATAATGAAAATGCAATATCATAATATATAACAAACAAACTATGACAAACATAATAAGACCAATAAAAATATACGGGTGTATTATCGATTTTGTAACATAGAGGAATAGCATGTAAAAACACAATTTCTCAAATATTGGCTCCCCTAATTATTTTAGAGGAAAAGTCACTATAGCAAAGTTGTAGACCTTATTCAATACTGTTCAAAACACCTTCACTTTAGCATGTGTGTTAAATAGTTTCCAAGATATAAGTGATTTTCTGGTATAGGAAATTAACATTGTAAATCGGAAATTCACTAATAGCAATTACCGCGTTAGATTTAGACATTAGGTGTAAATGCAAGAATTATTTAGCACAGTTGCATGGGACAAAATCACTCATCAGAATGTTACAATTGCTACCGGTGTGTGGAAGAAATAGGGGTCATTCCATGCGAAATCGATCACTAAAATGGGTCGATCTCACGGATTTCGATGAAAATCAATTATGAGGTAGTAATCAACTCAAGAACATAACTTTCATTCATCAATTTGCTATAGTACGCAGAACTTCGGAAATATTCAACCTAAAAAAATTGTCAACACTGCTTGCACGTCTTTAAAGAAATATAAATATCTCGAAAAGTATTTATCCTAGAACAAACATTTTTTTTATAAATTACTCACAAGAAGACGGGCTTTTTGGACGGCATAATAATTTTTTGCTACCGAACGTATTTCTATTTTTTTCTTAACGAAATATTCTAAAATTGCAAAACAATCGGTGTGGTCACATTTTTAAAAATCTGAAGAAAATTGTACAGATTCTTTGAACATTTCTGTATTTAAATGCAAAATGGCAAGCTGGACATTTTAATAGTTTTTGCAGGAGAAATTTTTAAGGAGCACATTGCAAGCAGTTGGTGCACCATAGCCCACGACCGGCCGGCACAATCCTATCACTACCTTTTAGTTAGTAATAACATGGTCCCTATAATAATAGCGATATGTCTTACCTAGTGTACACAAGATAAATGCATTTATGTCGATATGATTATATTGATTAGTTAATTACTTGTGTATTTCAGATCGGCTTCGTATTATAAATTCCAACTGTTCCGTTAAAAGGGTACCTATAGTAAATTAATGTTTATGATCTCATAAACTCTTAAAATGTTTATGATGAAGTACTGAAGTTTTATTGGTAGCATGGTATAAAAATTGATATGTCCTGTCTCAGTCCTCTTTTACTACAATAGCATTTAAAACCTATTTGAACAATAGGCACAATAAAACATTTACCTATTTCTACAAATGAGTTTGACGAAGAGTGTTTTTCAACATTCAAACTATGTTATAACGGTACATATAGCTTTGGATCTCGAGTCATAAATATTCGACAGGCAATTTTAGAAAAAAGGACGGTAACGGCATTGACACAGAGTACAATTAGTCTTTTATTCTATCTTTTATTGGTTTTATACTATTTACTTCCCTTTACCGACAACTAAATATAAACTTGGTTTTTAGAAAACAGCAGCAGTTGATAACGTGTTGTTGTTCTGTGAACTTCATGAAGTTACATATCACGAGTTTTCAATAATGCCAAAATTTTATTGTTGTAACCCCCATAAGAAGCGAGGTCATAATCGCGTAACAAAAAATGTGAGAAAAGTGCCTGGACAGTTACGTGCGTTGTGTGAAGACATTAACTTAGTTTTAGGAGAATATATATGTTCTAGTTGTCGACTAAATCTATGTCGACTTAAGAATATAGCTACAACAGGCGAAAGGGAGTTAGAAAATGTTGATGTTAGCACATCAAGAGGATCTGAAATTGATATTCTAGGATCATCATCGTCATCATCAAATGAAAATAAAGGATCTTCCACATCAACTACTTCCGCTGTATTTGTTGACCAAGAAACTGAGAGGCAAACGATTATAACAGCTGTTAATAAGGTGCTTCCAATAATCAAAGAGTCGCCAATAAAGGAAGATTTTAGCAGAGATCCAAACAAGCGTCAGAAGATTGATAAAATCCAGAAAGCGCTAAAGAGAAAGCTATTCGAAGATAGTAGTGATAGTTCGGAGGAAGAAGAAACGGTCGGCGATACTATCATAAAAGACCTAAAGGAGAAGTTCGTGTCCGTGGCAGATTCCAGTGAAAAAGTTCGAATTCTCACAGTACTTCCAGAGAGTTGGTCAAGAAGAAAAATAATAAAAGAATTCGGAACAACTTTTTATATGGCACGTAAGGCTAAAAATCTACGTAAAGTAAAAGGATTACTTTCTTCTCCCAATTTGAAACCTGGTCAGACTTTATCAGCAGCTACAGCAACCCGTGTAGTTGATTTTTACAAAGATGATAGCATAAGCCGAATGATGTCTGGAGCAAAAGATTTTGTCTCAGTTAAGCAGGAAAATCGTCGGATACACGTACAGAAGCGATTGGTTTTGTGCAATTTAAAAGAAACGTATGAGGCTTTCAAAGAAAAATATCCCCTGGAAAAAGTAGGATTTTCTAAATTTGCGTCTTTGCGGCCAAAAGAATGCTTGTTAGCAGGATCCAGTGGTACTCATTCCGTGTGTGTATGTGTCATACACCAAAATCCCAAATTAATGTTAATGGCAGCAAAACTAGGCGAACTTGAAACGGATACAGTCGCCTTTCCTACAACTTATAAGGGAATACTAGCGATGGTAATGTGCCAACCACCTTCCACGTCTTGTCATTTACAAAACTGCAGTCTGTGTCCTGGATTTGAAGACATACAATTACGTATGGAAAAATTATTCGATGAACATTTTATAACTCAAATCGAATATAAAGAGTGGACACAAACGAATAGGTGTACCTTGCGAACATCCATTTGTACACCCGATGAATACGTTGATAGATTATTACAACAGTTGCGGCAGCTTCAAACGCATGATTTTATTGCCAGAACGCAAAGCGACTTTCTGAAAGAAAGAAAAGAAAATCTTGGTATTGCTGAATTAGTAGTAATCGCAGATTTTTCCGAAAACTATTCTTTCGTAATTCAGGATGAAGTACAAAGCTATCACTGGACTAACACACAAGCGACTATTCACCCTTTTACTATATACCGTCGCAGTAATAATGACACCAAAAGTGAAAATTTTGTGATAATTTCCGACTGCCTTACGCATGACACAAGTGCTGTTCATCTTTTTCAATGTCGGCTAACTTCATTCGTAAAAACAAAATTTGAAAATAGAATTGAAAAGATGTTTTACTTTTCGGATGGAGCTGCTTCTCAGTATAAAAATAAGTACAATTTTGCAAATTTAGTTTATCACCAAAGAGATTTTGGAATACAAGGTGAATGGCACTTTTTTGCTACTTCCCATGGAAAGGGCCCATGTGATGGACTTGGGGGTACAATCAAACGATTAGCCAAGCATGCGAGCCTGCAAAGACCACATACTGATCAAATTACAGATCCTTTACAATTATTCCAATGGGCTAATGAGAATATAAAAAACCTTAATATAGAATACTGCACCAAAGAAGAGCACGCAAATCATACTGTCGAACTAGCAAATAGATTTCAATTAGCTGTACCCGTAAAAGGTACACGAAAGTTTCATGGATTTTTACCTCAATCTCAGACAGAGCTTATAGCCAAAACGTTTTCTTCCTCAGAGGAAAGCTCCGTTGTTCAGGTAATTCGTGCAATTCTTTAAATTCATCTTTCCTATGCTCGACTTTCTATTTTTCCCATTTTTCCTTTATCCTCTTTCCTAAACCTTTCCTGACGGAAGGCGATTCACCACCTTCTCGTGGTTTCCGTCGAGCAATATCATTTAAGACGTGTTATTGGCCAAGAGTGAATCAGTATACATTTTTGTTTACAAACCTTATTAGTGATGTTTACTAGATCAAGCTGTTACTATTTTTTTCTCCGTCCAACCAGAAAATGAGTTGTTTTTAATATTAAATTTAAAAACAGTTTACACTTAGTCCGGAAAAGCTGCACCGATAAACGCTTTTTCCGAGTTCTATTGTAGGTTCTGATGTTTAATAAAACTTAAATTAAATAAGCTATTGCATTATAATATTTTAGGATCTTTATTTATGTAACACACCCGAAGAAACCGATTTAAATACTAATTAAATTAGTAATTAACTAATCAGTATAATCATATCCACATAGATGCATTTATCTTATGTACACTAGTTAAGACAGATCGCTATTATTATATGAATCGTATTATTACTAACTAAAAGGTAGCGATAGGATTGCACCGGCCGGCCGTGGGCTATGGTGCACCAACTGCTTGTAATGCGCTCCATAAAAATTTCTCCTGCAAAAACTATTAAAATGTCCAGCTTGCCATTTTGCATTTAAATACAGAAATGTTCAAAGAATCTGTACAATTTTTTTCAGATTTTTAAAAATGTGACCACACCGATTGTTTTGCAATTTTAGAATATTTCGTTAAGAAAAAAATAGAAATACATTCGGTAGCAAAAAATTATTAGGCCGTCCAAAAAGCCCGTCTTCTTGTGAGTAATTTATAAAAAAAATGTTTGTTCTAGGATAAATACTTTTCGAGATATTTATATTTCTTTAAAGACGTGCAAGCAGTGTTGACAATTTTTGAATGAAAGTTATGTTCTTTAGTTGATTACTAGCTCATAATTGATTTTCATCGAAATCCGTGAGATCGACCCATTTTAGTGATCGATTTCGCATGGAATGACCCATAGATAAGATTTCTCAAAGGAATTTATTTTTATAAAATCTTATTAGCCATGACGATAGTTGTCAAATTAATCTCAAGAATCACTGATAGGTTATGTCATGCTTTTGTATTGTAAATTTAAAACATATAAGAATGATACCACTATAAGAAAAAACATTTAAATCTTATTATGGGGTTACATCATTTATATTATTTAACGATTATAGTAATTTAACAAAATTAAACAACAAACAATAAAAAAATCAAAAATGAGAATCAATTTATAAAATATGTTCATAATAACAAAAGCCTAACATAACTTCTATGTGATTTTTGAGATTAATCTGACAGTTATTGTCATGGCTAATAGGATTTTATAAAAATAGATTTCGTGGAGAATTCTCATGTATTTCCTATATTTCTTCCACACTGGTAGCGATTGTAACATTCTGATGAGTGATTTTGCTCCATGAAACTCTGCTTAATAATTCTTGCATTTACACTTAAGGTCTAAATATAACGCGGCAATTGCTATTAGTGAATTTCCCATTTACAATGTTAATTTCCTATACCAGAAAATCATTTATATCTTGGAAACTATTTAACACAGATGATAAAGTGAAGGCGTTTTGAACAGTATTCAATAAGGTCTACAACTTTGCTACAGTAACTTTTTCTCCAAAATAATTAGGGGAACCAATATTTGAGAAATAGTGTTTTTACATGCTATTTCCCTATGTTACAAAACCGAGAATATAATTCACGTGTCACATGGTACATTTTTTATTAATTTCATTGGTGAAAGTACAAAAACAAACTCGCAGAATAGGCTATCAAATCGATGATAATTCTATCACCGCATGTTGACTGTCACCTGTTTTTAATAAATAAAATTGTTTACTGTCAAAGTGACAGAAAGTTTCAGTGTTTATTTTCTTTCAACGTTCATTATATTCTCTCACCAAATATAACACGTGCTATGATTAATCAACGATGATACCACTCGTTAAAACCTTTAGAAAATTGAACTCGTGCTTCGCACTCGGTCAATTTTCGTCGGTTTTAACTCGGGCTATCACCGATGATAATCATAACACTAGTTATATTATCCCCGATAATACACTCTGTACTATAACTAACGAATACCTAGATAGTTATATAAAAAAGTCAGACAATTAAATTACATAATCTGCTTTTGTATTAGTTCAGTGAACTCTTGTAAATTATACAATACAGTTTCAGAGAAAAGTTGTTGCAGTTTAATCTTAAATACTTTATCATTTGAGTTTTTGTATTTCAATCAGTGGAAGGCTATTATATAAACTACAGTTGGATCCAAATTGAGTGAGGTCGGTTTGAATTTCGCGCCTTAGGTTTTAGTGTATTTCACGTTGTTAGTGTAGCACAATTGAAATGTGTTGCGTCAAACTTACAGCGTCAGCTCGTCACTTTCTCGTTTACATCTTTGTGCTTTGCCACGTTATTCTGGAGTTTCATTGAATTTTAGCTTTATTTCGCTTGTTTTCTTATATTTTACAAAACAGTTCTTTTCAGAACTGCAGTTTGTTAGACGATTTTATTATCAAGTAAGTTTATTATTTAAAATTAATGAAGTTTATAAACTATATTATTTTTGAGACGCCACTGTAAAATAAAAGCAAGATAAAAATGTCTAAAAAGTAGTCATGTTGCCAGCGTGACAATAATTTAACGTGGCGGTAAATCCAAACTGTCTTCAGTCATTTTGGATCACCCTGTACATCCTGTATAGAAAGGAGATTTTCTGTAGAAGGAATACTTTAGTTTATATATATAAACAAAATTTGTCTTTATTCTTGTATCATAATTGTGAAAATTAGCACTAACTGCAAAGTTATTCTTCTCTTTATGAATATAAGTTAACAATTGAGGGGGTCAGTGCAAAAACCGGGTAGTATATCCACTTTTTAAAATTTTATAGGAAGTGAAAAAAAACGTTATAAATTGCACACCAATATGTTTAGTGTATCTCCAAAAATGAATTTGTATAACTAAGTAACGCCAGGGAGGAGGTATACCAGTTGCAGTGCTTGCACCGAATGATGCTGAATGCAAACAATTATATCTCCGTATAGATATCTCAATTCCGCACGAAAGTGGAGATGCCCGGTTCTTATACTGGACCCCTGATTTTTAGAAGATGCATAGAAAAGACAGTCAGAATTATTTATTTTCTTTCTCTCTAATTTATTTTCTCGTATGGCTAATTAAAAATTAATTTAATGATACATTTTTGAATGATGAAAACTCTATTAATATTACTACATAATAAGCTCCTTACTATCAAATTATAATTAATAACATGATACACAAAGCATAGTATACATTTAGCAAGATAGGTGTGCCAAAAGTAATTTTAAAGTAATTAAAGCATAATAGGTTTGGATAACCTGTTAACTATGTTAAGACACATCAGCAAAAACTAAATTCGAATCAGTTAAAACGCCTAAAAACTTTGTGACGCCACCCAGCTCATTGTATTATTTTGATTATGAAAATGAAATTCATGGCTATCGCGAAGCTTATTGTGCATTACCATATACAATATACATATAGAGTTCTTTCGTAATTTATCATCAATTTGTTCTCGTAGCACGAGAGATCAAACTGAGCCAGAATAGTGTTCATTTTAGTCTCTTCTTCGGTATATCTTCATGTGCTTATACCTGAAAATTCTGCAGTTATTTGAGAATTTTTATTCTAGTTCAATTTTGGTACTTGTGTTCTTATTAGTTTATTTAGCTCTTTTGTGTTTTCGTTTCATTGTGTTTTTGGTTATTTAGGAATTTTTATCTCTGTTTCAGTCTTCTTAGTTATCATTAGTTTACTTTGTTTTCAGTTTTTCGTTTGTTGCCCTTTTTTCTTATTTATAAATTTCTATTCTGGTTCAAGTAGGTATTAGGGCACCTGGCCCAAACGGAAATTGACATGCA
Source organism: Agrypnus murinus (assembly GCA_929113105.1). Taxonomy (NCBI): domain Eukaryota; kingdom Metazoa; phylum Arthropoda; class Insecta; order Coleoptera; family Elateridae; genus Agrypnus; species Agrypnus murinus. The sequence goes on along the minus strand of OV816028.1, from coordinate 67,173,124 downwards.
TAAATGGCATGGCTCCTCCTCCTGCTTCTGATTGGCTACCCCCACTCCTGTAGCTCCTCCCCTTGCTTCTGATTGGTCGCCGCCATCTTGGATCTCCCCACCTACTGCTCTCTGATTGGTTAACCCCCACTCCTGTAGCTCCTCCCCTTGCTTCTGATTGGTTGAAGGCAGCCATTTTGGAACGTCTGGCGCCATTCTACCACGCCCGCCCGCCGCCATTACGGGGATCTGTATTAGCGGCAATCTGTATCGTCAATAGAGGGCGTCATGAAGGGATCTGTATGACCGGTGGGCTGTGTACTACTACTAGGGGGCGCGTCATGAAGAAATCTGTATTACCGGTATGATGTAGAGGCAACCATTTTATATCACAGCATGTGGCGCGCTAAATTTGAATCTGTACTGAATCTGTCAATTTTAAATTTGTCATTTTAAATCTGTCATTTTTGCATCTGTCATTTTTGCATCTGTCAATTATGCATCTGTCATTTTAATTCTGTCATTTTTGCATCTGTCATTTTAAATCTGTCAATTATGCATATGTCATTTTTGCATCTGTCATTTTAAAGCTGTCATTTTAAATCTGTCAATTGTGCATCTGTCATTTTAAATCTGTCAATTATGCATCTGTCATTTTTGCATCTGTCATTTTAAGCCTGTCATTTTTGAATTTGTCATTTGAAGGAGCCATCTTGGATTTCCCTTGCCCCTAGATTTGAATTTAATGCTAACTCTGGGGTTGGATCCTTTTATCCCTTTCACTAAGCGGAAACTCTTTCTCTCTCTCTCTCTCCTTCTCATAGTATGACTACTTACCGTCTGTTTTGTAGCTTAGGATGTCCGCCGTCGGAAATCTTCGGCTTTATTCGTGTACTCTCTCGCTGATAACGATCTACCTTTTATATATAGTCGCCCTTCACCCTTAGTCATGCTAGTTATAGTTTTTTATTGCAAATTTCTATTCTGGTTCAGTTCTGTTACTTGGGTTATTATTAGTGTAGGTACTTTGTTCTTTGTGTTTCGTTGCATTTTTGGTTATCTTGGGATTTTTATTCTGATTCAATCTTGTTCCTTGTATTACCATTACTTTATTTTAGTTTTAGTTTGTTGTTCGCTGTCTTTTTATTGTTATTTGTGATTTTTTATTCTGATACAGTTTTGTGTTTTACTTGTGTTACCTTGTTTACTAATACCAGATTGGAAGACTGTGGTCGTATCACCACACTATATTTTTAATTTAAATAGTGTTTCCAAACCATATTGATAGATCATTGTATTTGAAATCAAACCAGATTGTATTTGAGTTATGCCAATAAGTATCTATTCAGGGAAAAACCGTCTAGGTCAGAAATTGTAATAACTCTTCTGTGGGTGGATTTTAGAGGGTCAATCATAGCCATGCAAATATTACCAAAAATATTTTTCTGTTCACAGTAAAGGGAAGAAAAGGTCAGCCTTGACTAATTTTTATGGTTACCATGTATTAGTTTTTAAGATTATTGTTGGTTTTTAAATCTTATCTCTTTATTTCCATTACATAATTTTTTTTTATAACTTCAACTAAAATTGACAGTATCACTTGAAAGATTGAATGCACTGTTTACAATAATTCTCTTTGTGAAAGATGAAATTAAATTGTTAAATATGTAAAAACAAATTCAATTTTATCACTTTGAAAAGAAAAATATTTCATTCATTTCAATTGTTTCTTACAGAAGTTAGATTCTGTTAATACTTTTGTTACTGAAATTTATTACTAAAGATTTGCAAATGGAAAGTCAAAAATTGTTAAGTTTCTCAGAAAATTTATATTCCTCTGGTAGGACTATTCTAATGTTTTGTAAGGGTGCCAGGGGTCCGCTTACGTAGTGGCGCAGTGTGCTTTGGGTGATCGGCGGTAACTCTCGGGCGCCAGTTATTTTAACGTGGTTTGCTCCACGAATCCGGGTAACTGCTAGTGGAGAAAGGATAATCCAGGGAACTGCTGGAGTTGTTGAAGTCGGCCCACTCTGGATCACTTTTATCTGTTCCTAAAGCTTTCACAAAATAAGAGGTTGTTACTGCTAACAAACACAACACACTATTATTAAACCAAACAATATTTATTTCTACGAAAGCTCCAATCCTCCAACAAGCTTCAATTTCTAAACCTACAAGTCTACGGTTACCTACAATAGCCACAGCAAGCGGGGTGCAATACGGCGTGCAGTAATAAGCAAGCATACGAATGCGGAATCGGGATACGGGGTCGTGCAACGGGGTGTCGGGCAATGGCGGACGGACTGAAATAAGGGGAGCGGGAGGAGATCCCCAGGCTACGCACAGCGAGATTTCGAAACGGGGTAAAGGATGAAAGGAAGAGATCCCCAGGCTACGCACAGCGAGGTCTCGGAACGGGATGAGGGATGCATGGAAAAGACTACCAGGCTACGCACAGCGAGGTCTCGGAAAGGGTAGGGAATAACGGAAGAGAGCGGGCGGAAAGGGGATCGGAATGTCGTGTCGGTAAGCGGACTTACTCTTATATTCCTTGGCTCGGTCCGGTCTGCTGGGCTGACTGGTCCGGCTGATGATGAGTCCTGAACGCGGACTGAATGAATCGGTGCCTCGCACCTTCTTATATAGGTGCTCTCGGAGCGTATGGGAAATGCTAGAAATGGAACGGAGCGGCGCACGCCAAATATCGGTTAGGAAAGGTACGCGTGCTCTCGCTTGAGTCGGCCGCTTATCCGAGCGGTTTTAGATTGCACGGAAGATAAGCATTTTCACTTTATTACCAAAACAATTAACTAAAATTCTGTAACTTCGTTACAGTTTATGACCAAATTATTAACAATTTTCTAATTATTTAAACAAAACTAATATATCCTTCGAAAAAGTTTTTATACTTTATCATATTCCCATTTCATTCACTCCCATCAAAATTTAACCCTTGAACATTTTTGTTGGCTAGTTAATAGTTAAATAAATTCTATAAATATTGTTAGGTTGCTAAGATGTTCATTATAACACAATAAAGTAATAAACCTGTATTTATTTTGTTTTTATTATGTAGTTTTGACCAGGAATACTACGGTACTGTAATAAGTGATTTGTATGATTGTTGCTCATAGGATATAACAGATATACTAAACAAACAAAACCCAGCTGACTGCCTTCTCTTTGAATATTGTTTCAAAACTAATTTTGTTACAATCTTATTGCTGTGTGTATGCACGTCTGCAAACCTTTGGATTAAAAATTAGCATTTTTAATCACAAATTAATTAATTAATTTACTAGGGTTATTTACTAAACTGGGGATCTTTGTATTTTTACCTATTTTATTTATATTAAAAATGGTGTAGTACAGTAAAACAAAAACTGCAAATAATATTTGAGATTGACTTCATTTAATGTCAACTTGGTAGGTCAGGAGCTGAAAGTTATGTTTGGTTTCATTATTTAGCAGTGGTCTTAATTTCAATTCTGAAGGGTTTGAAAGCGCAGTTTCTCAACTACGTTTAATCAAAAAATGTTACTAAGATTTTAAGCTTATCTTCAAAGTTTGATCATAGGTTATTGAAACACTGTAAATTTGTTATTTAATGCGGCCATTGAACGGTTGTTAAATTTAATTCCCACCTTTTTTAAAACACATTGTAATTTTTAGTTTTAATGTAGCAGTGCAAACCATAATACCATTCATTCCCGCCTACGCTAATTTCATGCATGATAATTTATAGGATATTGAATAATGAAGATGACTTTATTGGTGATTGATTTAAGATTAAAAGCTGCTTTGTAGAAGTGAATTACTTCGAAATTAACTGGCAGTTAATCAAATTATAATTTTCGTTTTAGTACAGTACCCTTACACCTACTAAGTACATTTGTGATTATGATAATAACTAAAAATGGAGCTCCTTTATTTATGTATTTCTTATACGTAGATTTATATTTTTATATTAAATAAGCGGTGCGTAAAGCTAGCCACTTTACCACCCTTGAGTACCGAACGGCTCAAGAATAGTAGCCTACCCTGCTATACCCCAATGGGCCTTCATGGCCTGTGAAAGGGGACTATTATTATTATTATATTAAATAAGGCTTGAACATTTATGTTCTGTCCAAAAGTAAACAATTTTAGGGTATCAAAGAAGTACATTTGATTAATTTATTTATTGGAGCTAAAATGATAGGCCTGCATACTGCATAATAATAATAGCCCCTCTCCCCCGCACAAGCTTCTAGGGCCTAGTTTTCAAGTTATGAGTAGTAGTATAGTTATTAGTTATTAAAACTAATATAAACTGAAATGAACTACATAGTTAAATAAAAACAGCTTTGCAGTTTGTAGTCTAAACCTAGTCTGAAATAACCTGTCGCAAGACTTAAACAAACCATAAGAGATGCTATTGGTCTCATTAACGCTTAAACTACTTTACCTACATGCGGAAACACATATATGCAATCAGTTCTCTTTAACGTTTGTACTGTGCAGTTGCATTTGTTTCATATGTTTTGTTCTATTTTTACTCCAATAAGAGTATTCCTCAGGTTCATGAATTTTTTATACGGAACGAGCCTCCAACACTAGGGAAGGTACTGAAAGCCGTAAATGACGACGAAACCTTACCAAATTTTAAATTAGACAGTTTTTCTAAAATAGTACTAAAGAAAAAGTTAAAATTTAAATATGCACGTCGATCAAAGAATGACGTGAAATGACGAAGAATGACGAATGATGAATCTAAGAAAGCTTGTTGATCGTAAAGACATTGTCCTGTGGCGGCGCAACTTTTTACAAACCATTAAAAAGTATCGGGAAGAAGGTCGACAGATTTTTTTACCGATGAATCTTGGGTTAACGCTGGTGAGTTTATTTATGTTTACTTTCTATTTTATGAAATCTAGAATTCTTAGTTATTTCTCTGAAAAATCAATCACTTACTCTATTTTCATTTCAAATACATATTTAATTTACTTTGTAATGCAGGTTTAGCAGAATACAACTGTAAGCAGTTCAACTATAGGCACCGGAAGTTCAAAATTGCTTTGGGTGCTCGGATATTAAATAAAAGAAAAAAGGTAATACAAAAAATACCCCATTTTATTTTTATAACATTACATTTTTTTCAAAAAATTAAGAAATAACTAAAATCGTACGTGGTATTCCTAAGTAGGTACATAACTATACCTAACAATATATAACGTAAACTTAATAAAATTGAGACCTTAATAAATTATTGTAATAAATAAAATGTTTGAAGCCTTTGACTACTTTTTAAAATAAATATGTTGGCAACTTCATTTTCATTGATTTCTCTAGCAAGATCTTTATAGAAGTTCAGAATAACACAGCTATTCAACCGCGACTGTGTCATCGTTGTTCTAAGATAGTTTTTTAGGCGTCTTAAACGAAAAGCTCCTTTCTGAAGTGCAGGATGTTGTTGGGATTGTAAGAAATAATTTGATAAGTTTAAAATATTCGGGAAATAGCTCTTTTAGATGATTATTCTTATTAAAATATGTTACTATTTCAGACACACATTTGAAACACTGATCTTTTGTGACATCAAAAAACATATTTTTATGTAAAGTTATCCTATCAAAATCAAAATCTTCCTGATAATATTTTTGGATTACATCGTTATCTGTATTTTTTAATAAAAAAGTTTCCAGTTCATATACTCTCTTTATACTTTCTGTTTCAAAACGAACCTTTATGCTTTGAATGCATGTGTCAATAATTTCAAAGTATAAAGATCTGTATAAATCTTCCGGTGTATTAGCAAAATATTGATTTACAGATCCACCCAGTTTTAAAGTAAGTTTTCTTTTCCTGGGCAGACTTGGTTCATCAACATCACGGCTAATTCGTTCTTCTGATATAGTCTTCCACATAGTCTCAAAATTGTTGCGGTGTTCTTCAAGAATTTTGACAAGGCAGTTTATTTTTTTAATAACTTTTGCTACATCATTATTTACTTTCTGAATGTTAGCATTTAGAACTTCAATATTATCAAAAACATTTATCAAAATTTGAAGTAAAAAATAAAAGTCGAAAGATCCCAACTTCTCCAAAAAATCATTTGCTTTCGCTCCAGCTTCAGTTTTCTCTTGGCGCTGCTCTTCCATAAACTGAGTAATTTCTTTATAGTTTCCCAATAGCGACTTTAATGACACAACCCTAAGACACCATCTTGTAGGGCAAAATGGTCTTAGAGATGTCGATCTTGCGACTTCAGTATTCGTCCTGATATTTTTAAAAATTTCTAGGCGCTTTGCCGAATCTCGTATGTAGTTTAAAATCTCTTTTGCGCAAACTAAAAAGTCCTTTACTTTAGGTATACCGTTAAACGCGTCCTGAACCACCAATTTAAAGAGTGAGCCATGCAGTGAACGTATATAGCTCGTGGTTCATCGTTTCAAATGACTTATAGGGCAATCTAGAATCTTTTGCCAGAATGGGGATTTTTTGCTTTAAATAAGCATTTTGGCAAAGCTCACAGAAAGCTTTTGATAGACTTTCCTTGTAATGTAACCATTTGAAGGAATCTTTCCACTTAACTTGAAAAGAACGACCTCGTTTTTTATTTATTTTCAATGGTGGGTCAGTGAATTGCGAACTTGAAGCTTTTGTCTCACGATCATTATTTTCTTTATCAGTTTCAAAGTTCTTAGCAAGATTTAACTTAAGCTCAGGCGAAATTGACTTCGTGACTTTTTTTAGTCGAACGACAAGTTTATCCATGCTTAGAATAGAAAGAAGCATAAACAATACACCTTAGGTCAGTTAAATTCCGAAATGGTCACACAAATGCGTCTAATGTAAGACTCATTCTGATTTTTACAGGAATATGTACGATTGCATCTTACGCCAATTAGGAACGTCTGACGGTGTTAATACTAAATCCAGCCAGGTGGTCATCAATTCTAAATTACACTGCAATTACAGAAGAAAAACACAAGAAGCACCTGTGTCATAACCACTAATATCACTGCCTCATTTCACGTTCTCAAACACACTAGGTAAATCATCAACACTTACGTTTACTATCAAGTAAGGTTAGTAATTAAAGAAAAGTATAGTTCATAATTAAGTGATAAGGAAAGGGTTGATACCTCATAAGAATCGTATTCGTGCTTAAGATGAACGAATTCTGACATGCAACAGAGAATGGTTAGTGTGTCTGAAGCTCTTAGGACTTCGGATGGAAAAAGCTCAATGCTTGATGCCTGACCTTCAGGATTTTGTATCTAAAGCCCTCAGGACTTTGGATGGAAAAAGCTCAATGCTTTGCGCCTGAAACCCCAGAATTTCGGATTGAAAAAGGTAAAGGCTTTGTGCCTGAAACATGCTGAAACCCTTAGGTATTCGTGCCTGAAACCCTCAGGACTTCGAGCCTGAAAACTCTAAGTCTTCGTTTTTGGCCTCAGAAGCGTCAGCTTCTTGTTCTAAACGGAAAAGTTTGAAATAGGACAGATAAGAAGAGTAGCTATTCTTGTACTACATACAGCTTCTGAAACTCATATACAAGCTTCTCCAGTTAGTATTAGTAGCATGCCTGAGTTGGCTAATTATTATCAATGTACTCATTAAGTAGCAATATTCTCTATTAGGCCCAAACACGTGGATTCTCTTAATTCTTAAATACCGTATAACAGTAAAAGTAATTTTGTTTATTGTTTCCAGCCTTATTTTGTGGAACTCCATAATCATGAAATAAATAAAGATTATTAAAAGTTTCACAGTTTTATTATAATACAACCTGACAATATTGTTTCGACAGCTATGCTGTCATTATCAAAGGTAATATAATTATAAACAAACACGTCGCTAAGGTAGATACAAAATAGGTAACTAGATAAAATAATAATAATAATCAGAATTAAATATCTAATACTTCCAGTAACGGAGAATTACTGAGCTCAAGTTGTTCATTCATTAAAGGTACCCTGAGTTTGTGTTTGTATATCTCAAAGGCTTCTAAAATGTCTAATTTGCGTTTGTTATTACAAAAATGTAGGAATTTAATATTATTTTGAGGAGTCATTGTGTGATTTTGTTCTAAAAGGTGTTTGGCGTAATTTGATTTTTCAGGATGTTTATTTTTGTAATGACGTACGTGTTCTTTATATCTTATGTCAAAATTTCGAAGTGTTTGTCCAATATATACCGAACTACAAAAAGAACAATTTAAACGGTAAATGCCCGATTTCATGATATCATGTGTTCTGTCTTTAGCATTAAATAAAAATGAAAAAGTGTTAGTGTTTGTTTTAAATGTTATTTTATAATTGTTGGTTTTTCTTAGTATATGTGCAATTTTTTTTTGTTATTTTGCCAAAATATGGTATAGATATGTAATTTGTGTCTTCTGTTTGATTGTCAAATAAGGCTGGAAACAATAAACAAGATTATTTCGTCTTCGTTAGAAGAACAAGCCAAGTTATACAAGAAACTTATGATCAAACACGGAATCGCAAGTCAGAATGTTTGGTTTAACCAAGAATGTCTGAAACGTCAGGTTATTCCTAACTACATAAACATCACTACCAGAACCAAGAATTCGATTACTGAAAAAGTGATTAGGAATGCCAAAAGAAGATGGCTCAAAGAAGAATCGAAGAAATGGTTTAGTATAAGAGACAATATGCACGTTTATATAAAGGTACTCCATACAGAACTTACTCATAAATTACACAATATCCAATTTGACATATTAGATTTTGACATTAGAGAAACCGTCAGTCACATTAAATTCAAAAAATACACCACACAGAAAAATAAACTTGATCGACTTGTACAACAAAAACGTACACTACAAAATAACCTTAATTGTCAGAACACTACAAACTTTTATCCTCGTTTCATAAACTTGTCGAATATAACATTCAATGACAGAGAAACACAATTTCTTAACAAAGGTTTCAAATTTTGTCCTTTTCCAAAATTTACCAACAATATTAAAGAAATTTTGGCCGTTGAATACGAAACTATACTTAAGAAAGATCATAATAACTATGCAAAATTCCAAATTTCGAATTTGTTAAAAGAGATGTCTTTGAAACAGGACAAAATGTACAACACATCTAACATATCACTTCTTCAATCTATAAAACAGAAAATCACAGAGAACAATCTAATTTCTGTTAAAGCAGATAAAAGTAACACTTTGGTAATTCTTTCAAAAGATATTTACATACAAAAAGTTAATGAATTTATTAATAAAGAAAATTTAGAAACTTTAAACAAAAACCCAACCACAAAATTCCAAAAAGAAATAAAACAAGGTTTAGAAAACTGCAATATCTGCTTTTTAGAATTAGAAAAGCAACAAATCATTAATAAAAACCCACAAATACCTAAACTGTATGGATTAGTCAAGACGCACAAACAGAATATGCCAATAAGACCAGTTGTATCATACATCAATGCACCTAATCACATTTTATCCAAAAAACTGAACCAGATTATTAACACGATAGGTTACAAATCGAAATACTCTGTTAGAAATTCATTAGAATTAGTAGATAAGCTGCAAAACATACATCTTCCACCACATTCAAAACTTGTTAGTTTTGATATTTGCAACATGTTCTCTAGAATACCCCCACAAGAATGTATTCCTTTATTAGATAGTTTCTTGATCAATAGTAATATAGAATTAGTTAAAAGGTTACAGTTAATTCAATTATTTGACCTTTGTATAAGTCAAAATTATTTCACTTTTAATAACATAATTTATTTACAAAAGGACGGTTTACCTATGGGTAATTCTCTAAGTCCTCTATTAGCTAACATATTTATGGACAAGTTTGAAGATCGAATATTTGAATTAAACCTCTCTAAACACATTATCTTCTGGTTTCGTTATGTTGATGACATTTTAGCTTGTTTTGACAGTTCTTGTTTTGAGGTTATCAATGAATTTTTAATTCTTATAAACAGTATCCACCCTAATATAAAATTTACACTAGAAACAGAACACAACAGGGCTATAAACTTTCTAGACTTAAATATCAAGATTAACGCAGACAATCTATTTGAATTTTCCATATACAGAAAACCAACACAAACAGACATAACAATACCAAATGAATCTTGTCACCATAATACACATAAAATAGCAGCCTACAGATCATTAGTGCACAGAGCTTTAACTATTCCACTAACAAAATCAGATTTTAGCAAAGAGATATCAACCATTAAACAACTAGCAATATATCCCATTGACAATCAAACAGAAGACACAAATTACATATCTATACCATATTTTGGCAAAATATCAGAAAAAATTGCACATATACTAAGAAAAACCAACAATTATAAAATAACATTTAAAACAAACACTAACACTTTTTCATTTTTATTTAATGCTAAAGACAGAACACATGATATCATGAAATCGGGCATTTACCGTTTAAATTGTTCTTTTTGTAGTTCGGTATATATTGGACAAACACTTCGAAATTTTGACATAAGATATAAAGAACACGTACGTCATTACAAAAATAAACATCCTGAAAAATCGAATTACGCCAAACACCTTTTAGAACAAAATCACACAATGACTCCTCAAAATAATATTAAATTCCTACATTTTTGTAATAACAAACGCAAATTAGACATTTTAGGAGCCTTTGAGATATACAAACACAAACTCAGGGTACCTTTAATGAATGAACAACTTGAGCTCAGTAATTCTCCGTTACTGGAAGTATTAGATATTTAATTCTGATTATTATTATTATTTTATCTAGTTACCTATTTTGTATCTACCTTAGCGACGTGTTTGTTTATAATTATATTACCTTTGATAATGACAGCATAGCTGTCGAAACAATATTGTCAGGTTGTATTTTAATAAAACTGTGAAACTTTTAATAATCTTTTTTCACTACTAGCTTTAAAACATACTATTATCTAGTCTGTTGTGACCTTGTGAAGTTAGCCTTCTTGCCTAGTGGTAAATAATTTTCTATTATTGACTACTAGTCAATAATCCAGATTTTAGTGTAACACGGGGCAAAAATTCATCCCATTATACACTGGCATCCAGGAAAAAATCCGTGATCGCGATAGTACGTTTTTTATGTGAGAAGAATAAAAGGAATAAAAGTACTAGTAGTGAAAAAAATAATATATACACCACAGTTGTGAAGTGTTTTCTAGAGCCTCTCATCTTATATCCCTCGATGCTGCGCATCTCGGGATCTAATAATGCTCGGCTCTAGAAAAAACTCTTCACAACCTTGGTATATAATATACTATTATTTATTTCATATTTCATGTAAAAGTAATTATTTACAGTACACACAAATAAGGAGACTACAATACACAAGGCAGTAAGTAATAACATAATAAATCACAGATCTCAGTAAAAAATAGCAAAAACAAATACATAGTAATCACAGTCAAAGGTATACACATGCCTTCTTAGTACACCCATTCATGAAATTAAAGGTAACCCACACTAGAGGCAGTAATTAATCAAATTTGTTAGATTGCATAAACGCAATAATAAGCGCGATAATCATGAGCAAGGGACCAGGGGTACTCACCAGTTTAACAACGATAATACTTACTCAGACAATGATGTTCAATAACATTAACTCAACAAACGTCAATCACTAAGAACACTCAACAATAGGAACACCACTATTCAAATTAACAAATATCAATTACTACTATTACCAAATAATAAAAACACCACACCGAACCACCAGTCTCATTCAAAATAAACTACAAAACTAAAACTGACCTTTTGTCATTTGTTAAGACTGTGGTGTTTGCATAATGTCGGCTGGGCTTATTTCATAAAGGAAGTCAATAAATATTCATAAATTAGTAAATTAATGGTCACCCATTTAGTCCCTTCTGTCCATATGCGTTGCCGGTCAGTTTCTTCGAAAGGATCAAGTTTCAGAAAATGCCAAACACCCTAGCGTGTCGTTACGCTGTATTAAAATTTACAATAGTTTGCTTTTAAATAAAAGAATTCACACCCTCATCTCGACAACACAGAAAGGTTGTTCTTAGAAACTGAATCTGTGCGGGGGCGCGTACGTTTCCACAACAAGAAAAATACACAACCGTATTTATACCTAAAATAAAGTTTACAACCAGTATTTTAACACAACCGTATTTTTCCACAACCGTATATTTCCACAACTCGAAATATCACGTTCCGGAAAAATCCACAAAAATATTATTTAGATTCTTTTAACCCTATAAAGGGCAAAAATAATTAACCCAAAAATAAATGTTACAAGGAATAATTTTACACAACCGGAAATTTATACAACCGTACTTTTTCACAACTATTGATTTCATGTTCTGTAAAGATTCACAAAAAGAATTTGCTACAACTGGATTTTTACACAACCGGAAATTTATACAACCGTACTTTTTCACAACTATCTAATGTTTAACTCGCTTTCTTTGCTTTAGTTTTATATCTTACAGGGTTTGTGAAATATATGCAATATAGACGTAATACATAACTATATCTTTTAAGGTCAAAAATCCGAAACCAGCGCTTTTGTACAATTAAGATTATGTTTGTTTAAACTTCTTGAACAAATTATCAATCAAAAAAGACAGTTCTTTTACAGTTTTTTAAAGAATCTAGTAAGCAGCCATTTGAAATACGTACAAAAAATGTGAAACCTGTAAATAATCAATAAAAGTAATGGGAGATTAGTTTCAGTTAGAAACTACCGTTAGATACGTCACTTGCACTTTATAATGTACTTGCACTTTCTATTCAGTTATATCCAAAAGGGTTTTCACCCGGAATTTTATATCTTATTTATAAACAGCAACACATATTTTAACTAGAGGCCTTCTTAACACATGATAAATTTGGATAGTTCTTGCAAGTGATCTGATCGCCGATTCGTTAAGCGGGCGTTACACATGAGGTATTTGCAAATTTCAAATAAGGTACCGAATGTTTGGACTTGTCAAATACAGGGTGTAATGATTCGATAGGTAAAACTCCGTAGTACGGTATTCTACGACGAAAACTGAGTTAAAACTCTCATTAATTTTTTTCCGATGGCTCTTTTAGGAGATATAATCACTTTTAGATATTTAAAACCGGCAACAATGTTGGTTCTTTAAAGCTAGTTGATCTCCATCGACTAGGTGTTGACCGCATAATGATTAACTAAACGTATAGCCCTTCTATTTCAAATACTAGCGACATCGTGGAGCAAACCAGGCACAAACTTTAATAAAGAAAAAATCACCAGATGCATAGTATTTCGTCATTTTAATAAAACTTGTTTAAAAATTACAATTTCGTAGTTGTATATTACATTAATATCATCGTTTTTACATAACATGAATGTCCGTTATAAAATTCATGTTAAATTGTGAATATTTTTGTGCATGATGATTATTAAACCTAAGATTTAGTGTAAAACGAAATGTCAAATCTGATAAATTCAACGTCACCAACATACAGGGTGATCCAAATTGACTGAGGACTGTTTGAATTTCCCGCCGCGGTAAATTATTGTCACGTTGGCAACATGAATACTTTTCGGATATTTTTATCCTTCTTTTATTTTGCAGTGGCGCCTGAAAAATAATATAACTTATAAACTTAATTGATTTTAAATAATAAGCTTACTTGATAATAAAATCGTCTAACAAACCGTAGTTCTGAAAACAACTGTTTTGTAAAATAAGAAAACAAGCAAAATAAAGCAAAAATTCAATGAAAATCCAGAACAACGTGGCAAAGCACAACGCTGTAAACGGGAAAGTGACGAGTTGCCGTTGTAATCTGACGCTACATATTTCAATAGTGCTACACTAACAACGTGAAAATACACTAAAACCCAAGGCGCCAAATTCAAACCATCTTCACTCAATTTGGATCACCCTGTACTTTTGCTCCAGCGACGAGATCAATCGTTGTCGCTACTATTTTGCTGACACTGACACAACTGACTTTATTGACAAGTTGGAAGCAATAGTATATTATATACCCAGGGACTAAAGTGCATCTTTTAATCCCGAATGTGAGTTTATTAATATAAACACATGAGGGATTAAAAGGCACTTTAGTCCAGTGGTATATACGCTATTTTTTGAACGATCAAAATTTCGATAATTTTTTCCGAATATTTCGTTAATGTCATTCTGACAATTGAACTCTGCAAACGCCACAATCACATAGTTTCAGGATAATAAATCCTAACATGAACCGCGATTACTTTTTTTGTTGTTTACTTATTGTTGTCGTCATGGAAACACTTTACTCTCTCAGGGAGTAAAAGTGCTACTTTACTCCCTCTTTTGAGGGACTAAAGTAGAGCCTTATATATAGGACGTGCAAAAAGATTATTATTTACAATTATCAGTGTTACTAGTAGAATTAGGAATTTTTTGAAAACTGTGATGGAGTTATGGGAAATTTTCTCTTTTCTCTTACCTTAACGTAAAATCTTTTACTTTCTCTGAATTACTTTACATTATCTTCCGACTCTTGGTGTAGGATTTTTGTATACAATGCAGTAGACAGCTTGATGAACGAGATATAATGGAAGTTCAGGAGAAGCTAAAGTTAATAGCAACAATAATGATAACTGCTACAAAGAAGATGACGATAATGCAAAGTTTCTTTGATCATCTGCCGGCGTTGATCACGGGTGCTAGTAAGAGTGCTGCTAAAAGATGAAGTACATTTTACGGAACTAATAAATTAACTAGACAATTCAGATTGTAAACATATCTACCCGACAATAGTAAGAAGAATATAGTAGTGAGTTAATAAGGTACAATGATTTTCTCTAAATTAGTAAGAAGAATACCGAAATGCTTGGAACAACTTGCTACTTCACAAAGTTGGAGTAACAGCTGCAGAGTAATATTAGGAGAGAGACAAAGTGATGTCATTTATGCTCGTGTACTGACTCTGGATGAGTCTGGGCATAAACTGGATGACTATCAACCAATGCCACAACAATAACTGTTGACTGCAATGTTTGTACTTCCATCGAGAGCTGAGATCCTTACTACTATCATTAGCTGAGATATCTTTCAAACGACATTTGCAACGCATGGGAGAACAAAAGAAAGAGAAATAAGAGGAAACAGGATTAGCCTTATCATGATGTAAATTTCCTCACTATACCCAGCAGCTAATGAAATACTAGTTTCATTTTGATGATATAACTATCACACGTGGTGACGCTGTAGTATTTTTCATTGGAACCCGTCCAATTCAGTCCATTCTGTGCCAATTTTACAATTAATTATCATGCATACTAGAATAGCGTATTAGGTTCTTATACCTGATCATTGAAGCTACCTGCGTCATGAGGCCGCAAGAGCAACAACTTTAAGTGAGTTTTGGGACTAGTTGGAATTGCTGGATCATAATATCTCCAAACATAAGTACCTGGTGGACTACTCTGTTAAGCACCAAAGCTATCGCATCATATCAATTAGTACAGAAATGACCGGGTTAGATGTGATCCACGGAATCAAGTTTTTTCCATTTAAATACATTGGAGATTTTTATTATTCTTCTCGCCATAACAGCCCTAATGGAAAAATTACAAATATTTCTACACATGTAGTACTTTTTGCTTAGTTACCCAATTAACTTACGTATTATTGCTTACTTAACCAAATAACTTACGTATTATTTACGTAAACCAACTTTTAAGATTTCCAAGAATTAAATTTTAAGAAATTATTTTTTATTAACAAAAAGGATACCTTTCATCTCGAGCACTTCCATCATTTGCAATGCAATATTTGAATAGATACTAATTTGCAACTGGCCATCCATGATAAAACATAAAATCAAATAATCAAGGTACAGATACTAGCTTTAAATAATAGAATTCAACTGCTTACTCTTATTGCCTGTTGTTAATTGGGGAAACCTGTTGGCAATAAATGCTATTATTATTATTATTATATTGTTGCCATAATTTTAAAAAGTATGATCACTTGAATTCTTACGCATTGAATTCTTGTGATTTAAAGCAGTTAATACTTCAAAGACTGCTTAAAAGGTTTATGTCCAGTAGTACGGTTTAATAATGTAAGTTAAATCCAAATATCCGTTACTAAAAGTCGATAAATTTAAAAATTTTAACACAATGTTGGTCAATACTTTAGCTGAGGCTTGTACCTCAGAGCCATCGGAGAAGAAAATGGCATGGGTGTTTTCGTTATAGTATACCGCACTCTGAGGAATTTTACTTATCAACATTACACCCTGTATATTAGATCTATACACATGCAAATAGGAAAATGTTTGCAACCTGCCAAATATCAATTATTTATCCGTCGGTAAACAAGCAAATCAAAGAAAATTAATGTCCATCCCCTTTCTACACCTCTATTGTCGTAAACTTTTTAATAGCGTCCTAGTTTTCCTTCCAGTCGCACACTGGATTGAAATGGGAAAAACATGGACATTCGACGAAACGATCAAATGTCTAAAATCAATGAGATTTTAATGTAGACGTTTAAAAGACTGTATATAGATTATAAAAATGTAAATTTGTTTGCTTCACATTTACGTTATCACCCTCTTTCTAACAATCGAAGTTGACTATTTGAGAACGGATTTTATGAAGCAAAAATGTGGGTTCACTTAGATTAACTATAGTATATTAAGTATCAAGAACAGTAAGGACAGTTTACCGATCGACGACATATTGGAGGAGATCGGTAAACTCCTTACTGTTTGAGATACTTATACTATTTTTTGTACGACCATTATGAATACAAAGGTATTAACTAAGGAAATGTCTCGAAAATGGTAAAAAAATAGATTTAAGATAACCTATTTTTGCCCTGTATAATGTATATGCACGAAACATTAAGTAGGTTTTGTCGTTGCCATGGATACGTTTGTAATTTTATTTTTGAATGTCACGATATTTTTGTCGTTACTATGGATACGTTTGTAATTAATAGTAATTTATTAGATATTTTGTCACAGTAAATTTAAATCAAAAACATACATTTTCGAGGAACAAAAAGTTCGTCTCTGAATTCGTGAAGTCTATCTGTCTGTCTGTCGGTCTGTCGCCTTTTTTGAATTTTTCTTTTTGGAATCTTATAGTACATCAAATTCTAAGAAACTTTTGATTGAAACATTTTTTGTATCTCTTCGGGAAAGTGGTCAAAATGACCACCGGAAATTTCGGTAAACTTTTGAAAAATAAAAAATTTTGTATTTTTTTAAAATTTACGAAAAAAATAAACATTTTTAGCACAAAATTTTTACGAAAAATTTTAGGACTTAGAATTTTAGTTTTTATGACAACTAATGTGTTACGTGAACATTAGTTTTCAAAAATAAATTAAGTTTATTAAGTATACAGTTGTTTTTGTTCGTCATGGCAATGCTAGCTCTGCGCATTCTCACTAGTTTTAAATACTCCAATTATTCAGAAAATAAATGATTTCTCGCGAAAGAGACATCTAAAGATCATGCATTTATTTTATAAATTACATATAATTTACTTACCGTTCTGTTTTTGACAGAACTGAACGGTAAGTAATTACTTACCGACGCGTTTTTGCTTAGCAACCAGTAAATATAACCTACTGTTCTAAAACTAAGTATGGTAAACAATCCGAAATAGCATGGTCGTACAAAAAATTATTTTCACGAAATGTTTTTTAAATCGATTTTTTCTTTGTTCGTTAGTATGATGTTTCTTCTGTAAATTACATATTTTTCGATAATAATTATTATTCATCTTCCTTAAAAAAAACTCTAAACGTAACTTGTAATTTTTAAAAAATCTTGACTTCCGGTTGGCTGCCGCTTAAATGCCTAAGAAAGTCCAAATGGGGACTGTCATATTTCGAATCCGTAACATATTTACTTTATATATTCATTTTTATCTAGTACAAATAGGTTACAATTAAGACAATTATTCACCGTTTTATCTATAAGTGCTGTGTACTACATTAAAAACGGTCTTTCATAAAACGCATCTATTTTGACATCAATATCAACAAATATAATGACTGTCTATTATGTATTAGTTAGAAATATAATTGTGGACATGAATACAGGTCCATTTTAATGTTCACTTGTTTTCTAAATCCAAATTGTGATAGAGGAATCAAAATAAAAATGGTATATACTTTTACCTTCTGTGTATATAAGTAAGTTTGTTTAAGTACTTGGCTAATAGCGACTACTTCTAATAGAAACCTGAAAATATTAGCATGTAAATGTAAAATATCTTTTGTTGTTATTATTATAAATTTAGAATGTGAAGGGGTATATTTTCAGAATAGGAGGAATCGTGAATTCTCTTCTCATTGATTACTATAGTAGGGATTGTATATGTCCATATAACTTAAGTAAGCTTTACAGGAAGCACTTAAATACATTTTTTCCGAAAGTAGATAATTTAGTTTGTTTACCGCTATTTAGTATTTTCTAACAAAGGAATATTTTAAGATTTGCCGAGTTTGCAAACATCTGGATATTTTATTGTAGCTGTAAAGCTTATGTACCTTTTAGGTATTTTATTCTTGTCGATAAGTTTTCAATATAATATTTGCATTCCGAACAGTCGGATATTATACCCTCTTTCTAGAAATTTAGGAATTTATAAATAATATATTGACACTGGATACAATAGTAGCCGTACATGTGTTGCCGTGTTTACTCGTTATATTCCGTACATTCAGTGTAACCAATATAACTGACCGTATCCTTTCGTTATTTTGGACGTTTTCTATTGTTTTGGCAATATGTTAATGTGGAAAATGTGTATACCAACAATATTTTATATATCATTCTTCGATCTCCAAAGGCAAGCTCCAAAGATTGTAACAAGTTGTATGATATCACTCCGTATAGTTTTACATATTTTGCGAAATGACATATCAGCATCATATATGTATGTAAAAAAGCTTGTCTATAACAACTGCTATAAAAAATGCATTAAATATGTTATAACTTATCGAATGCTTGTGCTACCATCCTAAAATTTTGTAAAGCAAATTTTCTTTCTTCGAATTTTTTTTTATTACACAGGTGATTTTTTGCATCTAAATTACGTGATTATTGTGAAGCTAAATTGATGAATTGGCATTAAATATTTTTCTTCAATTATTGATTTAAAAGTGTTTGAGTACTAGCTTCTCAAAATGCTTGAACAATATCCAGAGTAAGGAAATTGGCCGATAGAAAGTAACTTCACTTGGGGATTTGTCAGCTTTTGTAATCATTATCACATCTGCTGCTTCCCATAGTCCCGATACATACCTCAACCGTAAAACAGTATTCATCAGATGTATTATCTTTAATAGCTTTTTTTTACGCCTACACTACGGGGGAACCAACAGCTAAGGTCATCTGTCCCCCATCTAACATGCAACACGAATACACACACCCATAGTTGGGGTGGCGGAATTTTCCAATTAGAAAAATCCCGTCGCCCGAAGTGAGATTTGAACCCACGACCCTTGGAACACGAGTGATGCACTGACACTACTCGTCCACCGCCGGCCCGAATATATAGCTTTTTTTGGTAGTTGTTTTAAAACAACGTCAGTGATCAGATCGAATCCCGGGGCTTTTCTGGGATTAATGACGTTTTCTAGTTCTGTAGCTACTGCTATCATGATAATGCAAGGAAGAAACCACGCGCAAAACTTTCTGGCATACTCCTTAGAGAAGTAATAATTTCATAAGCAGCATATTTATTTGTGTAATTATTAATTACATTTTATTATGATGAATTAAATATATGTCGACGGGAGTCAAAAGGTAGTGAAGAGTAAAATATGAACAATAAATATGTATTGCTGCTTCTAAGTTGACACAAAGAATTTCTTGTAAAGGCGTCAACTACACAGCTATAGAGATTATACTAGGATAGTTTTGCTTTCTAGTTTCAGTAAAGGTGTAAAGAGATTCTGCGTTCCGGAAATTCAAAACTATATAAGTAATCTATTAAGAAAACCCGGTTGTGTGTTATTCTTTCCTGAGACTCGCTGCATAATGAAAAATATTTTAAAAAACTATGAACTTTTTTTAAATACAACACTTTTTCTGCTTTGAATACAATACGTTCTAGCGACCAAAATCCAAAACGACGATGAAAATGTTTCACACCACAATTAAATTAGATCAAAAAGACTGGCATCTCTGCATCTTCGAGTGATTTAAATTGAATCTTTCCGTTAAAATAACATGCAACCGCGTAACATGAGTATTAATAGTACTTCGCATTTCAGTGCTTAAGTCTTACAATATAAAACTTTAGGAAGAAGTGTAACTACCCGGCGCAATGGGCTTTAAAAGCGACAGATATGACGTCACACTAGCCGCCATTACACCACCTAAATCTGCTTTTCTCCGACAAATACGAAGAAGGGAATTACATTTCATAAGTGAGTGTTCGTTTGTTTAAAATATTAAATATAAAATTTATATTCTAAGATTAATTTTAAAATACAATGTTTTAAAATTGAGATTATGTAGTTTATGTGCGCATTTCGAGACAGTGAGAACCGCCAATGAAAATATTTCATTACAAATCCGGAAACACCTAATCCGCTATATTGGACTCCATCACGGTCGTATGTGGTAGATGAATGTGTTCCTTCCTACAGTTTTATTTTCTAAGGCTTAAGTAAACGTTATCAGTCATTAAGCACGCCCATTAATAGTGTTGCATTTAATTTGTTTACTGTCTCCGGATAGATCTTGCGACCAGACTTGAGCAGGCTAGCAACAGAAATGAACTAAATAGAAACATTTCAAACAAGTTTTATTTTATAGTAGAAAATCATAAAAACAGGAATTTCAGGTTTTCAATTTACGTCGTTCCAGTCCCAGACCTTTCTAAGAATTTGCAATTCTGCGAACCGTGTCTGGCGCTGATGCCCCCAAAACATGGCGCCTGAAACCTGAACTTCGTAGGATTCAGTGTTAATCCGGGCCTGCCCATTATGGAATGCATGATATAAAGCCTACATATACAGCGCTAGCCAAGCCACTGTATAATACTGCAGTGTATAATATACAGCCAGGGAGCCAAGAAAGATGATATGATAAGGATTAATATTGTCAAAAAGTTCTATAAATCGTAGGCGTCCAGTATATTTTAACTGATTTAAATTACTTATAGAAATAATTAACGAGTTTACTGAAATTCGTAGCTTATTTTTGTATTGCAACACATACACTTATTCGTAAATAATTTGATAATCATGTGGTGATTCCAAATGGTGCAAAATTACATTTATATTTATCAGAATATTTATAAAGAATTATATTTTATATAATTCTTTAACCACTACAGTACGGCATTTATGACCCCGGTCTCTATTCAAACATCTTTATTTCCGGAACCCTTATTAACACAGATAACACTCCGATACCATCCCCGATACCACTAATTATGATAATTATATGATCGAAGAGTTAAAATGATTTCTGATTCTTTTTGTCAGTAGTTCTGAAGTTATACAAAGTATTATTATTTTGTAACTAGTTGTAAAAAGAAACATATTTTAACCGATTGATTTTGAAGCGAGATTTAATAAGTTTTAAGTTGTAGTAATACTAGTAATGTAAAATTGTGGAAATACCCGGATGTGTAAAAATCTAGGATATACCATTTTATTTTTGTCGATATTTGATGAATATGAAATCGATGGTTGTGAAAAAGTATGGTTGTATAAATTTCCGGTTGTGTAAAAATCCAGTTGTAGGAAATTATTTTTGTGAATTTTTACAGAATATGAAATCGATGGTTGTGAAAAAGTACGGTTGTATAAATTTCCGGTTGTGTAAAACTATTCCTTGTAACATTTATTTTTGGGTTAATTATTTTTGCCCTTTATAGGGTTAAAAGAATCTAAATAATATTTTTGTGGATTTTTCCGGAACGTGATATTTCGAGTTGTGGAAATATACGGTTGTGGAAAAATACGGTTGTGTTAGAATACTGGTTGTAAACTTTATTTTAGGTATAAATACGGTTGTGTATTTTTCCTGTTGTGTATTTTTCTAGCCCCCCCAATCTGTGCAAATAAAAGAACCCCATTTTGTTACTATATATTTTTATTAGGCTTATACATTATTATTTGTATTATAACAAATCAAAGGAGAAGAAAAAACAAATGAAAGAAAGGCAACACCAAAAGAATTATATAGTCAGTTTATACAAAGTATTACATATTACAATTTGTATGTTTCTATTTTTTATAGCAATTGTATATTTTAATGTGTACAAAGTTTAATTGTCCACTACATTTTAAAGGGATTTTAATTGCTCTTTTAATTTCATAAGATTTTGAACAACGTTTAAATGCGATCTGCTACAAAATATTAGAATAGTTTTTAAGTAATGTGTAATAAGTAAGTAATTACCTGCAAGAGTAATAGCTTGCTAACTAAACAACAAAAAAATACGCCCGTATTTGTGCATGTCTACTCGATCGCCCAAAAACATAAGTGGGTGAACAGGAACGGCAACTACTTGCATAGTTAATAGGTAGTAAAATTTGAGAGGCTAGAAAATTGAATAAAATAAATAATACTTTTATTTAAATGATAAAAAGAAACAATAATATTTTTTAAAAAAGATTTTTCAAATAAAAATTATTTTTAATTTACAGTTCACGCAAAACCGAATCAAAAAAATCGATTGGGTGCTCCGCACCCATGGCCCCCGTGGTTTCTGCGCCTCTGTAAATAAGTTCAAGAGATGCATTTGTGCAGGGGCTTTAAAAAACTTCTAGTTTGCTGAGGTAATTTTTTTGTTGTAATAATTGATAAGAATATATTGTATTTATGTCTAATTAATTAATTAAAAATAAAAAAATTAGTTACAAAATTATATCGATGAACTAATAGATATTTAAGATACAAGTGTAAAAAGTCATTCTTTATTGGGCAAACGGTTTAACACACGAGCGAGTGTCTTAAACAGTGGCGGATTTCCGCACAAGTGGTGTAAGCGGTCGCTTCAGGTCCCATAAGTCAGGGGCCCCGTAGAGGACCCTTACCCAGGATCGCAGTGGACACGCGACAATTAAGAATTATTGGGATGGAAACTCACTTTGTTGCGAAAAGTAAAAAAGGTGTACGGTCGACGCAATAGTTTCGTGCGAAAAGGCAAGCATTCTGAGTGATAGGTAAAATTTTGTAACGGAATATACAGTTTCGCAGCAGACCTGCAAGTAATGTATTATCTCTATCGCTCCGAATTATTGCATTCAATGTTTTCTAACAAACTCTGCGCGGTCGTCTGACTTACATTCGGGAAAGGGGAAACGTTACCACGCTTTCAAATGAGTGAAATTCTTTAAGGCCAAGATTCGCTATAGCCTGATATATTTTGCAACGAAGATCAAATAGTTAGAAGTGAGACACACATAGCTGACTAATAAATGCTGTATGTATTTGCAGATCTAACTTGCAAGCAAAATTTAATTGCTTCTAACGTGAATGAGTCACAACAAAGTTGTGACTGAAATATGATATACACTGTTACAATGGAATGTTCATTTGCTTTAATAATTCTGTGTATAAATAGTAATAATAATGCGTATCTATAGGATATTCGTGATAATGCACCTAATATTTAATTAAAAGAAAAGTAAAATATAATATTATCAAGTATCAGCGATATTGTTCATTTTCTTAATGTAATTAGTAATTATGATGTTATCGTCGTTTGCGATCATGGTTGAATTACTAAAACAAAATTTATTTGGTAGGTAATTTCTTAAATAATTTGATATGATTTAACAAAATTTTCTTGCTACATATATTATCACTAGTTGGTGTTCTAAGTGAGCGTTGAAAAACTGCACTTTACCGAAAGTAGGGGAGAGCCGCCCAAATTGAACCTTTTTTAGAAAAAGTTGGTATTTCAGGTCATTGTCGGTTATTTAAATTAAAATTCACACTAAGGCATACTTTATAATGTTTATCATATATTCAATTAAAAAATATATTGAAAAAAACATAAATTCTCTATTAAAATAATAAATTAGAAAAATGTGGAATCAGTTCGATTTAGGGAACCAGTCGCCTAAATTGAACCAAGAGTTCCCTAATTTTAACGACTAGCAGATATTCAAATAAACATCGTTCTAAATAATAAAACCAAAAAAAACTTAATTATTTACTATGACACTGGGTAATATTATACTAGAAATCACAATAAACCTGTTAAGTCTAACGACTGGAAGATGGAAATCCTCATCTTCTACCCCAGCACATTCTTCGTAGGCCCACTATGCACTACTTAGGCACCGTGCATTCATTTTCAAGTGAATTCAGGTAGTTATATCCTTACAATAAAGACATGAAGCATCTTCTGCACACGACTTTGCCAAACCATCAGAAGAACTGTTTGCCATTTGTCTTTTCAATGAACCTAACCAATTCAATTTAGGCAACTCATTCGTTTTATTCAATTGAACCTGAATCTTTTTTTTTTCAAATTATAATCAGCGCCGAAATTGCGCGAGACTGTTTAAAATAGTATAACAAAATCATGGTATATACTGCCTTCCAGACATTTCCGAAATTTTCTGCACTAGTCTTTACGAAACATATGGAGAAAATTACATAAATGAAGGCATAAACATACAATTTGCAATTACATCGATAATCGCGGGAACACTGTAGTCATATTGAAACTACAGCATTCTATAATCCTCCTGTTACTATTTTCGACGATAGCATTGCAATATAGTCTTTAATAGAGTCACTCTATATTACTTATAAGAGTTGGGCCAACGCGGGAATTGACGCTGATTGGTTGGATCCATTTGCACTAATGCCAATTTAAAAACACGAAGTTTGATAAAATTATGTAATAATACGACAGTTCTTTTCACTTCCTCATAAATTTATGTGGAAGTTACTTACTATGGTTACAACTGTTTCTGCAATTGTATCCATAGGATAAATTGTATCCATAACAATTAACTGACAAATAAAGTTACAAGGTGGTGAAAAGATCGCCCTTAATTTGACAAATAATATGATGTTTAGTAAGAATTTTTATGTATTTCTCTTCAAGTTTTTAAGAAATATAAATTGCAATTGAAGGGTTGATGTCAAACACGGCATTTGTCAAAAAACTGTAACCTTTAGGAGAACCAAAAACTAATGTAAGGCCAAAGTTTTTATTATTTGGAACTATGTGCAGTTTATGAAACATTCTTACACAATCCAAAAATCTGTGGTTTTTGACGAAAATTTGGCAAAACAGATTTGTTATTTTTTTATTAAACATAAGATACATTTTAATTAAATCGGTCTGGCAGATTTAAAAAAAATTAAAATAGGTATGTATATACTTTTTTAAACAAAAGATTCATATCTCTAGCATGAAAGAAAAAATATATGTAAGCACTGCTGTTGTTGTCCTCGACAATGTCACCTAGGTCTTCATTAGTGCCCAGAATATCATAGAAACCACGGTGTTCTCGATTAGATAATACTGCACAAAGGGCTTGAAGATCTTTTAGTTTTGCATGATTGATCTCGATAGGTACACGTTGTAATTCACTAGTAATATGGTCTTGCTTCTAATTATGCATTGTCTCTACGTTCCAGAACAGTTATCTCTTATTCTATAAATTTATTTATTTAACACAAAAATGTTATTTCCTGAATGTATGCCATACATTTGCGAAGACTTTAGTGGAATAGGTGGTCGACTATTCTTTACAAAAAACTTATCAGTCGACAGTTTGAAGTTAAAAATATCTTTCTTGGTCGCCCCATTTGATAAAATATGCAAAATATGCTACTGAGTAATAACTCTGAAATAAAACGATTTAAAAAAGCAAAATATTTTCACTACTTTTCCAGTGTTTTTGTTACGGAAATAATTCAAATGGAAATTGACTTACTAGAGCACAAGAGACATTAACAGTTTTTTTTGTAGCTGAGAGTAGTTTCTTCTTTTCTCAATTTTGCAAATAATATGAATATATATATTACTCTATTTAGGAATTTTATTATATTAATCAATTCAAATAAACTATGGTAAATTATAATGAAATAAATGTCAGGTTATGAAACATTTGACATTTGCCAGGCAAACATAACCAATCATTTTTGCAATGTATATTTTTGGATCCAAAATGGCGGATTGACATTCGCGTTGGCTCAACTCTTATAGGTAATATAGAGTGACTCTAGTCTTTAAAAAGATAATTGACTGGTTCAATTTAGGAGGCGGTCCAATTGGGGCGACCCTCCCCTATATTGTCTATTAAAAGAAATACTTCTAGGGAATCCTTCGTTTTCGGCATTTTGTAAAAGGCACAATACCTTCTGTTCACATAAACCGACTAGTATTGTAGACTTCTTGCAAACCCTATCGTAAATTTGTAAATTATCCCAAAGCCTGCTTTATTATACTATAGCGGTACTTGCGCTACGGGTCTAATAAAAATGACAAAGTCTCGGCAAAGATAACTACTTTATAATAATAGCGTTTAAAGATGCATTACATCTGAACTAGTCAAAAAGCAGCCTGTCCAGCCACTTTTAACTCAACCTTTAAAACAGAATGCACATGCAAATCATTATAATCCGAACATGATTGACACTTTAATTAAACAAAAAGATTATAGGTTAGCTATCAAAAGAATATATCCCATTGACAATCAAACAGAAGACACAAATTACATATCTATACCATATTTTGGCAAAATATCAGAAAAAATTGCACATATACTAAGAAAAACCAACAATTATAAAATAACATTTAAAACCAACACTAACACTTTTTCATTTTTATTTAATGCTAAAGACAGAACACATGATATCATGAAATCGGGCATTTACCGTTTAAATTGTTCTTTTTGTAGTTCGGTATATATTGGACAAACACTTCGAAATTTTGACATAAGATATAAAGAACACGTACGTCATTACAAAAATAAACATCCTGAAAAATCGAATTACGCCAAACACCTTTTAGAACAAAATCACACAATGACTCCTCAAAATAATATTAAATTCCTACATTTTTGTAATAACAAACGCAAATTAGACATTTTAGAAGCCTTTGAGATATACAAACACAAACTCAGGGTACCTTTAATGAATGAACAACTTGAGCTCAGTAATTCTCCGTTACTGGAAGTATTAGATGTTTAATTATGATTTTTATTATTAATTTTTATTATTATTATTATTTTATCTAGTTACCTATTTTGTATCTACCTTAGCGACGTGTTTGTTTATAATTATATTACCTTTGATAATGACAGCATAGCTGTCGAAACAATATTGTCAGGTATATTTTAATAAAACTGTGAAACTTTTAATAATCTTTATTTATTTCATGATTATGGAGTTCCACAAAATAAGGCTGGAAACAATAAACAAGTTTAAAACAGAACATCGGAATGCAATTTTGTAATCGCAGTTTTACGAATCCGTTTGAAAAGTTTGTTGAGCTTGGTTGTTGCATTTTTATGTACAGTTGGTTTCAAAATAATCGAATACAGCCTTTTTAAGTGGTATAAATCATGTTGTCACCATGACAAATAAAATGTCAAAGTTAGTTGTCAACTTATGTCACAAAACATAACCTAAATAAATAAAGATCATTTTACATTGTAAAAAATTTTCATAATCATGGACTACTGATTTATAAAGTGTATTCGATTTTTTTGAAACCAACTGTACCACAGACAACGAAATTTTTACATAAGTTTACAAATGTTTACCGTACTGCTATAGTTTTCGTGTTAGTACATAAGTACGCTTACATAAGTAAGCGTAGCAAGTATTAATATAGCATAGTGTAATTATCGTGTAGTGTATTCTAGTGTAACGTAGTGAAGTGTAACAAGTACTTATATACCATATTGTACGTGCAATTTATTTATGTAAGATTATGCCACGATTAACGGTATCAGCTAGAAGAAAGAGCATACGTCGAAGAATGCAAAACGTTTCTGGTTTTACAAGGTCTTCCCAAAAAGTACAATCAGCAGAATTTGTTTCTGTTGATTAACCTTTAATTTCATTAGATCAAACTTCATCTTCATAAGATCAACCTTCAACTTCAATAGGTCAACCTTCAACTTCATTTGATCAACTTTCAGCTCCAGCACATCAACTTTGTACTTCCACAAATAGTAGCCACAGCCCAGAAGAAATTCCACCTACTTATACTACTGACGTTGAAAATGAGGTGTTCAATGTTAAAAAAGAGCACGAAGATGTCAGTGGAAGGAGAATTGTGGAAATTCCTAATTTTTTAATGCAATTATACATTTTCCTCATGTTGGATTGTTTTCGCGTAGAAAGGAACATCTGAAAATGGTTTCTGAGCAAAGAATTGACCTGCAAAGTAAAATTGTTGTTCAATGTGAGATGTGCGGAGTTAACATTGTTATATCAACTGACTGTAATGATCAGGCAATGGATATTTAAACAAGGCAGCAGTTCTAAAAAGTATCGCAACCGGAATAGGATGTACTCACAATTGAAGAAAATGTTGGCTAATTGTGATATTCCTTGCATGGGCCCAAATCTTTATGCAAAAGCAGAACAACTTCTTGCTACTTATATTGAAGAAACTGCATGGGAATATATGGAAAAAGCTGTTTTAGAAGAATCCCGTTTAGCAATTGAAGAAGGCCGAGTTGATTCAGACGGCATTACATTCATTACTGTTATTGCAGATGGATCCTGGAGTAAAAGATAATACAGAACCAACTATAATGCAGCTGTCGGAGTTGGCGTTATTGTTGGTAAAAAAAACGAAAAAAAGGTGTTATTCTTAGGGATTACAAATAAATACTGTTGTATGTGTAACCATGGTAAATCAAAACATTCTGAAGCTCCCCCGCATAAATGTCTTAAGAATTGGAAGTTCGTCCGTATGGTAAAAAATCCAAGAATGTTTAACGTGGAGCACCTGTCGTTAGACTTAATCCCGACGTTCCTTCCAGAAGGAAGCAATTGAGTATGGACAGAAAGTAATTAAAAAAATCGAATGTCGTAACCATCTTATACGAAATTTTTGTAGTAAATTAAGAGAACTGACCCAAAAAATAATAAGCAGCACAATGATAATTGTTTTTTGTTGTATAATATGAATAAGCTGAACAACTCTATCAAACGAATGAAGTCGGGTATACAAGGTGTCGTTCTTTTTTATATTACAAATGCAACTTTAACTCATTGTGAGAGAGTACAACAGCTGAGAAATGACATTTTGAACTGTTCTCATCATGTTTTTGGGGATCACAATAATTGCGCCACTTACTTTTGCAAGGACCCAAACGTGAAAATGAAAACAATTGGATTATTGACTTCAAAGACTCGGGATAATATCAAGACATAATGGTTGTTACTGACAGAGTAGCGCTTAATTCTGAAAGTTTTGCCATGAAATATGGACAATAACGCTGTCGAATGTTAAACTCTATAGTTGCAAAATATACAGGAGGTAAACGAATTACCTTTACGGGAAATAGTTCCTATAAAACACGATGCGAAGTAGCTGCTTTAACTTTCAATCTTGAACCAGGCCATATTTCGAACGTAATCCATAAAAAGGTAGTTGGCAAAAGTCCTGGACAATTTACAAAAACTACGTGAAAGCTGCGAAAACCAAATAAAAGTGGGTTCATGTCGAAAGAGACCGTTTAAGTGAAAAATCACAAAGAAGGAAGACTTACAAGTCGGTACCAGCCGATAGCGAATATGGAAAAGTAGAGGAAGAAAACATGCAGGTTATCGGCAGAAGAAGATTCTTTAAAAGAAATTTTACAAGTAATGAAAAAATTAAAGACGAATTACATCTGATACAGTTAGAAACAACTGGTCAGAATAATAATCTACTTTGGCGTCAAGAAAGATCATCGCGAATAACAGCTTCTAATTTTGGTAAGATTTGTAAAATGAAAAGCTTAACACATTGTTAAAAGAAACCATTAGAAATGAAGAGTTATGGAGAAGAACAAACCAAGCAGATATAAATATGGAGATAAGAAGGAGAAAGTATGGCTGGCTGGGGCTCACTCTGCGTAAAAATGGAAATGAAATTGGTAAGAAGATACTAAAATGGAATTCTGAAGGAAATAGAAAAAGGGGGCATCCAAAAGGTACCTGGAGAAATATAGCAGAAAAGGAAACGATGACGATTTCGGAGCTGGCACAAATAGCAGTAGACAAGAAGAGTTGGAAGGACTATATTAAAACCCTGTGTCCCTTAAAGGAATAATGGGACCTATTATTATTATTTATTATAACACATTGTAAAAATATAGTCAAAAATCTGTTGTATAGCACTTTTAAAGGAAATCTCGCCACACGATGGGGACAAGATCATGAAACAGTAGCACTTAGAGAAGTTCAAGAAAAATCTAATATCCAAATTCGACAATGCGGACTTTTTATTGATAAAGATGATTTCTTTTTGCATCACCAGACGGACTATTAAGCGATGACGGATTAATTGAAATCAAATGCCCTGCATCAGCTGCAAGGATAAAAGTTATAAGTGTTGTTAAAGAAAAGAAAATTAAATTTTTGGAAAACCGGGCTGGTGAAATCTGTTTAAAAAGAACTCATAATTATTACTTTCAAATACAAGGACAGTTACATATTACGAACCGCAATTATTGTATATTCGTTGTATGGACACCTCAAGCAATGATAAGTGAAAAAACTGATATACCTTTTATTTAGTAGGACGTGTAATTTCCGACAGAAATTTGATTTTTGTTAAAATTGCAACTTAGTATACCCTTTTTGCAATCAACGTTTCAGTTAAATTAAGAAATAAGATTCAATTAAATTAAATTAAGGAATAAAATAAAATACCATAAATAATAATAGACCGCGCATAATATGAGCTTATTTTAACAGTGTAGCCTGCATGAGTAATTAACCATCGAAAACTATTGCCATTGCGCCTGATAGTTAGGCAATTGTATTAAGAAAAAACCCGTATCTTATCATCGTAAATGTAAGATATTTTAAAAAGTAGAAGACATTATACGATGGGGTTTTTACTAAATGAAAGAAAAAACTTAAATTGAAGTACCTACGACGAGATTTATTTAATTTTATGTTTATCAGGCCTGCTTTGATTAGTCGAAAATATACTAACTTTAGCAATTTTTTTCTAAAACAGATTACGTTTTGTAAAGATATTCGAGTCGTAGGTACCTACAGAAAACCTATATTAACAAATTGCTTTTTGTCCCGTGTCACTATTTACATAAATAAAAAAGTTATTTTGCAGATACGAACACATTACTTTTCTACTAGCGAATCTTCCCCTTAAGGGCTTGTTCGAATGCTTGCGAAGCGGTTCTTTCTACATATACACAAGTTTACCTCTAATATAAATTCAAGGGCTAGTATAGAAACCAAAGTTTTTTCGAATTATTGTTATTTATAGAATCGCGCTACATGGAGTTTTGTTAGTTATTGTAAATAATGGTATCAAAATAATTTAAAAACCGATGCTCGGCATAACAGATTTTCGAAAATCTGAATTAGCAAATTTTTCAGACAACTCACTCTGTAGCTGCATTGTCAATATACTTACTAAGATCTGAGGATAATCCTACACGCCATTTTTTTTGTTAGAAGCATAATTACAAAAATTAACTAATCATTTCCCCTTTTTGTCAACGCGCAAAATTTCAGATTTTAACACATGTGTAAATGAATGAATATTAATTGTTGATTAATTAATATTAACCAATTAATATGTGAATGTACAGTAATTAGTAATTGTAAAAAATCATCAAAAAGTAATAATAAAAAAGAAACAAACAAATAAGGACGGTAATGACATTTACTAAACAGGCATACAACTTCAACAGAGCATGACACCGTAGATGAATGGATCTCAGACTAGCTAACTACAGATCAAATCCCATGCAGTTCCTATAATTTTTTTTTATAAAATATTTCATAAACAGTTCTATTTAAATTATAATATCTATAAAAAAGAATAATTACATAAAATTATTCCTTAATTTTATAGTCATTGTTTAAAGTTAAACTACATAATATATGTATAATATTTTAATTAAAAATACTAATTGATTATACATTACCATATTAGTATTTAATTGTAAATTATTCTGTTTTATAAATATTATAATTATTAAATTAAAGGTTTACTTATGAAATATAATAAATATTTTATTAAAAAAAATAAAGGGATTTGAGCCGTGGTTTCTAGACGAAAACTCAGAGCCCGTTCCACAGGGCTATACTGTCTGTTGACATATCTTGCTTCTTTAATTAAGGTCATTTATTATCCTTGTTTTTTGTATTTTTAAAGAATTGTTTATTTTATAAATAAACATAAAAAAGAATAATTACATACAATTATCCCTTAATTTTATAGTATTTGTTTAAACTACATAATATATGTACTTATAATATTTATGTCAATTAAAAATAAAACTAATTGATTATACATTACCGTATTAGTATTTAATTGTATGTTATTATATTTTATAAATACCTATTATAATTATTTAAAAAAAGGTTAATTTACATACATACATAATCTTTTACTCCTTATAACTTTTGGTGTCGAGGTAAAAAGGTTAATTTATGAAATACATTAAATATCTTATTAAAAAAATTATACAAACTGCATGGGATTTGAACCCTGGTTCCTAGTCTGAGATCCAGACATTCATCCACGGAGCCATGCTCTGTTGACGTTGTCTGTTTATTTAGTAAATGCCATTATCATACTTTTTCGCTTGTTTCTTTTTTATTAATTTATTTATTATTACTTTATTATTAGTTTTACATTAAATTATATTTTGAAAGCAAATCCATATAGAAAAAACTATCACCCCGGCTGAAAAACAAACCCTAGAGCTTCCGCTTTTCGAGCGACATATCTACGAGCTACTGTGTCGACTACCAGCATATAAGGCATACCATATTGAGTTATTAGAAAAATTGTTACTGATTTAACTTGATTTGTTATTATATAATTGTTAATATCTTTTAATATGATTCATTATTATTGCTAGACGAAATTGAATTATTAAAAAAATTGGGGGTGTAAGATTTTCTCCATGCCCCCCGTGAGTTTAGTAATTGATTTATATTATGGGGCCCCAAAAATTTGTAACGCTTTAGACCCCTTAAGTGTTAACTCCGCCACTGGTCTTAAAGGATGTGAGTGGAATGAAGAGACTTTTTACACGTGTATCTTACAACGTTTTATCTATGATCATAACGCTTTACTAAAGTATTCATTGTTTAGATATTTTTTAAAATTTGTGACTTGTCATCTACATAATTATATTAGCGTGCTTAGATTTTTATGTGCTAAGTTGTTTAGCAACCGTAAATTTGTAAAATATTTATAAATCATCATTTATCATAAATCTCTTGTTGACATTAGCGTGCAATAAAAATTTTATAACACTATCTCAATAAACTTTAAGTTTTTACACGAAAATCAGTGTAAAAAGTAATCACTTTTTGTATGATCGTAGATAAAAGATGATTAAATGTGTTAAAATTCAATTTTCTTTTGTAAAATATTTGTTCTTGAGGATCCATAATAATAATAATAATTACTATAACCCATAACCTGCAAAGCAGGCCCCAGAAGCTATAAGCTTGTGCGGGAGGGAGGGGGCGATTATTATTATTACGTAGGCCCTAAGTGTGGCTGCAGCCGACTTACAGATGACATACCTATGAAATCAATCAAAATAATTAAAAGCTATTGCTCGGCCATTTTAATTTTTTTTGTTTTTTCTTAGATATTCCCTTATAATTAGGGTCATTCTACCGAATGAAACAATCGAACTTTGAAAAATAAACATTGTATTTTTTTATTTCTATTTATTTGTAACAAATATGACGAAATAAATAACAAAAAATATAGTGTCGTGCTCATATCCAAACGCAAATACCGTAAAAAGATGTAAACAGAAATGAGTTTGATGCCCACATATACGAGGAAATTAGATAATTGAGAGAAAAGATAAGTAAACTTTAAAAAAACTATTTAGATATAGTACCTATGTTGTGTTACAAGTGCAGAAAAGTGCCAATTTCTCACGAGTGTGAAAATGGCGTTTTTTCACGCGCTACGCACTATACTTTATCTACGACAACAAAAAAAGTAATAAACCACTAACAGCTAAGAAAAATATTTAACTTAGAATTTATACTCGCATTCATATTTTTTACGTGAAATCTCTGGCAATAAATTAAGAGATGTAATGTGAGCCGCTTCCACGATGTTTGGAGGTGTAGTTTACACCCCATTTACCCATCATCGGATTCACTCATGATACATCTAGAATTTCGAAAGCGACAAAAGTAAATCTGTATAATTTTAGTCAATCTACTATTTAGTACTTACAGCTAAATATACTCGTTTTCAAAAAATAATCACAATTCAATTTTCAAGGTTATTAACCGCTTTGTGCGAAATGTCAACATATTCTCGTATTATGTAGCAAATTACAAATGCTTTCATTGTTTTTATTGTAATTTAGCAATAATAATGAATAATATTATATTAACAATAATGTAATAATGTTAAAAAACATTAATTATATAACAATTATTGTAACTTTATATAATGAAAAATAACCAAGTTATGTGAAAGCGCCTAGGTAGCTAAATGGTATAAGCTCTGGATTAGCAGACAGGCGATCCAGAATTCGATTCCCCGCCAGACCGATGATAATCTTTCTAGATGGATTTACATTCATATAATTTAATTATATGAACAAATTAACTAATTAAACAAAATAAATTAACCTTTATCTAAAATTTATAACATTTTATATTTCAAATAATTAATAATATTATAATATTGCAAGTGCTGACATCTATGGCGTTTTAATAGAACTACTGATCGAGAGAAATCATTTCTCACAGTCATTACCGTTCAGTTTGGAAATTGTGTACAATTGTAACTTTCTATGGTGGTCATAGATAAAATACCATAAAACATTGTTAATTAAACAAAACACCTAATTAAGTAAAAAACGAACTAGGATTCAGTGAATTTAGACCATCGGTATTCCTAATTCCTATGCAAGCACAGAAATGACGTTCCGTGAAATAAACAAACATAGCTATATGCACTTTGAGGTTAGATTATTATGGACCACATATCAAAAATTCGTCAAAATGTCTATTGAATTGATAGTTGATAGCTTGAATGAATTTTAAAGTAATTACGTAACTAGATATAGCAGGAAGAGATGACGCACCAATTCTGACACAGATAAGTTCAGTTCTCAGTTTTGTTGTTTTAAACTCGGAAACAAAAATCAGCGAATACAGAAGCATTGCCAAAGGAGAGGCAAAGATGTTGGTTATGTTGCCGGTAGATTTCAAATTATATTTAACGTATACATAAAATTGCGAACAGAAGTTGTGGAGTAAACAGGAGTGATGCAAATATAAGTAACGAACTAAAAACAACTAATGGAACCTTTTCTGTTAGTTTTCATAATTATTATAAAAAAGAGCATGTAGGAACTGCGTGAACGTAATCTTATAAACATCCATCGATGACTTTATTTAATTTACACACCGAGAAGCAGACAACTCGGTAAGTAATTGCACAGAGAATAAGATCTCATGCTCCTCAGATTTGAATTATATTTATACATTTATATTTTTTTTTAGGTATCAGTAAAAAAATGTATTTTACATATTTATTAGCAGGTTAAAGCTCATTTTTTATAAAATAAAATTTTATGAAATACAATTGCAGTAACCTGTTACTTTTCATTTGGTAGAATGACCCATTTGCAATGTTGAAAAATGCCATTATTTTATTTTTATCTGATTTTGTTTTGCGACAGCATTCATTTGTTTACACTAACCTACCGCGTTTTCAGCATAATCGAGCTCCAGAAAAACTCTCGAATTTGGTTAACCCTTAGAAGACGTAGTGGGATACATGTTGTACTGTAATTATATTCATCCTAAAATCAGTCTCATTACATCCATATCACCTCAAGAAGGCATGACTGGTTTTATGATGAATATCATTACATCCATATTACCTCAAGAAGGCATTGCATGCTAAGTGATTGCCATGACAACAGTAATCAACAACAACAAATATAAATAAATGTCTCATATAAGTAAACATGTCTTCTACAAGAGATAACATATAAGTAGTGTACAAGACCACACACAAGCAACCTGTATTCCAACAGTAATCATCTAAACACTACATTGGTGACCTCCGACGCTACGAAAGAAGTACTTAGATAATCGACACCATATCTTCAATATTCCATTGCTCTGGTTTTTAGTCTCTGCCGACAAACGCAACCTGCAACCTGGAGTTCCTAGAATTGGTTATTTGATTATCTCACGCAAGCAGTCGACTTTCAGAAGTTTATAAATATCCTTTTTTATCATTTAAATATTTTATTGGTTACGTTTCAATACGGCAAAGTTAGTAAATTTAGTAAAATTTCCTATTTTTGACAGTTCGCATGTACAAATGTCAATAGTCCTGATTAATCGATACTTTGACTTCCTACATAGTAGGTATTAGGTCGCTTGAGCGTGGGAAAATTTTTATGCAAATGAGCTCCACCCCTTTCCCCTTCTCCTAGACCCTCCCCTCGCTTCTGATTGGTCGACGCCATCTTGGATGACACGCCTACTGCTCTCTGATTGGTTACCCCCACTCCTGTAGCTCCTCCCCTTGCTTCTAATTGGCTGATAGCGGCCATTTTGGAACGTCGGGCGCCATTTTACCACGCCCGTCCGCCATTACGGGAATCTGTATTACCGGCAATCTGTGTGCTGCCAATAGAGGGCGTCATGCTACAATTAGTGTGTATTGCTAAGAGAGGGCGTCATGAAGAAATCTGTATTACCGGCAGACTGTGTACTACTACTAGTACTAGAGGGCGGCCTCATGAAGAAATCTGTATTATCCTACGTACTGATGCTATTAGAGGTCGCGGACGTGCGCCATTTTGGAACTTTGGGCGCCATTTTGACCACGCCTGCCCGCCATTACGGGAATCTGTATTACCGGCAATCTGTGTGCTACCAATAGAGGGCGTAATGCTACAATTAGTGTGTATTGCTAAGAGAGGGCGTCATGAAGGGATCTGTATTATCGATGCGTTGTGTACTACTACTAGGTGGCGTGTCATGAAGAAGAAATCTGTATTACTACTACTACAGAGAGGCAACCATTTTATATCACAGCATCTTGCGTGCGCGCGCGCGCTAAATTTGAATCGGTCAATTTTAAATATTTGTCATTTTTGCATATGTCATTTTTAAATCTGTCAATTTTACTGCTGTCGTTTTTACATCTGTCATTTTAAATCTGTCAATTTTGCTTCTGTCATTTTAAATTTGTCATTTTTGCATCTGTCATTTAAATCTGTCATTTTGAATTTGTCATTTTTTTTTTGCATATGTCATTTAAATCTGTCATTCTTAAAGCAACCATCTTACCAGATTTGAATTTTAGCGCTAACTCTGGGATTGGATCCTTTCACTAAGCTGAAACGTTTCCACCACTACTTTTTCTAGAAGAAATAATAAAGCCATATAGGAATTAAAAAAAAAATTATGTTTATTAATATAGTGTTAAGGCTACATTTAATTTATAATAAAAAATGTTGATAGAATGCTGGTGCTTGAGGACTTCAGGACTGACCTCTGTTTTCTATTTGCGGTTCCAGGGGCTGTAACAACAAGAACAATAGAACATTAAAAAGGGGTTTATTGTATAAACTTGATGTTTACTCGTACCTTATTTAATTCCACAAACAGGCAGTCATCATAACAGTGTGTTTTCCCCATGTACATCAAACCTAGAGAAATCGTTTTAGCTTCAATCTGCTGGTTAAGCTCTGTAACCCTTTGATCTGTTAACTTATCGCTGATTCGCTTTGGTAGAAATGTAACATGCTTTTCAGCAACAATAATCACACTTTGACGCTTATCACGGCAAACGACTCTTTTGAATTGTAGTATCTCTGCAATTTCTTTTATTTTGTAATCACATAACTTCTTGATTGGCTTCTGGCTAACGGGAGATTTGTTCAATTGTTGTATTAGCAAATCCATTTTTTCTATGTAAAAAAAATAGACAAAAACTTAACACTCACAAGAATAATAAATGATTATTTTAACATACCTAGTTCAAGCAAACAATAACAATATTACTATCACCGTAACCGATGTCAAGACCAAACTAAAACGGAAGGGGGGTTTGACTGAGCTTTTATAAACTTCGAACCTGCGCGAATGAACATGATTTTAGATAAGATCTTAATTTATCACCCTTCAGAACAAAAAGGGTATTGTTAAAAAAAAAAACCAGCACTGTCAATTAATTACTTGAGATCAGATAAAAATCTAAATTTATTACCCTCGAAGATCGGTCACATAGATAAGTGCTACCTACATTTACAGCGCAGGTGTTCTTTAGGGTATTGTTAAAAAGGGATCGACACCTGCACTGTCAAAGTAACACGAGTAGATAAAATCTAAATTTATTACCGTCGGAGCAAAAGGATATCATTAAAAAGGTAGACACCTGCACTGTCACGAATCGATAAAATCTTAATTTATTACCATTCGGAACAAAAAGGGTATTGTTAAAAAAAAGGGATCGACACCTGCACTGTCATGTAACACGATTAGATAAAAATTTAAAATTATTACCCTCGGTGTCGTTTTTATAATTTACTACAACATTAAAATTTTAAATTAAACTTTTAGATGTAACTATTGATAACCATTTAATTTATTACACACACACACACACACAGACCCTGAGCAAAGAAACTCGTTAACGAAGAAAAGAACACCTGCGTTGTCCATGTAGGTAGCACTTATCTATGTGACCGATCTTCTAAATAAAGGTTGACTGTGTTAGAGCATTAAAACTATTTTTTGTCATACTTTAGACATTTTTTATTAAAAATATACCTATTTAAAGAAATGGTTTTTCGATTTATCATAATCACATTTAACAGAAAAGTTTCAATAGATTATAATATTGATATACTGTAATAGCAAAATAATCAAACATTTCATCACTCTTTGTATTATTAAGTACCTGTAAATCTCGCACGTTGACGGGTCTGATTTCTAAAGCTATTTCCAGGTAAAAAGACCTTTCTGTCTCTTAGAGCATTTAAAAGAACACACTTTAAATTTTTATAGAATTTGTAGGTAGCACTTATCTATGTGACCGATCTTCTAAATAAAGGTTGACTGTGTTAGAGCATTAAAAGTATTTTTTTTTTGTCATACTTTAGACATTTAATTAAAAATATACCTATTTAAAGAAATGGTTTTTTTCGATTTATCATAATCACATTTAACAGAAAAGTTTCAATAGATTATAATATTGATATACTGTAATAGCAAAATAATCAAACATTTCATCACTCTTTGTATTATTAAGTACCTGTAAATCTCGCACGTTGACGGGTTTGATTTCTAAAGCTATTTCCAGGTAAAAAGACCTTTCTGTCTCTTAGAGCATTTAAAAGAACACACTTTAAATTTTTATAGAATTTTAAATGCTAATAAGGCGGTCAAAGGGGGCCTGATAATGTATTAACAAATTATCATAGGTACATATAAGTGTATATTATACATGTTCCCATTGCATGTTACGTTTCAATTGAAATTAATTCAATTAGAAATCACTCGTGAGACTTCTCATTCGTTAACATTGATAGTATACGCATTATTATTAATTTAGATTGAACAATAATAAATATATAGATGCATTATTTTATACGGTGCCCTTTTTATAGCGTCGAATCTGCTTAAAAAGACTTATTGTTCTTTCGTTTAAATATTTAGGTGAATTTTAAAAGAAAACACAAAACGTCTACCTACAGGAACAGATTTAGAAATTTATTATCTACCGGACGGAATACACCCTTATTTTTATGGTTTGATTGTTCAATGCTGTCACCAATATATATTTCTTGAAAAACGCTATCTGATCGACCCATCTACCGCAAAAATCCTACCTTTTTGTTCGATTAAAGCTGTAGATTTCATTATATATATATATATATAATACTGCATGTACGAGCTCTATAATATTTACCATTATTATTATTTAATCTGCCTGAGAATAAAAAACTTCTTTAATCTATCTGTGAGCGGTTTCCGTGAATTTTATTTTTTTTTTTGTAAACCGTTATAAAAATTTAACAGGGGTAGAACTCGTATTTATTGTGTATTTCATTTAATTATTATTATGCAGTCGTATTTAAGTGAACCTGTCTTCTCGACATGATAGAACAAACAAAAGGCTTTAAATCAAGACACACAGTCGCATTTTTTTTTCTTTTTCATTTCATATTTGAAACTATTTACTAGAAAGCTGGTAATTATGAAATTTGGTTTTTTAATAAATTAAACTGTCAGTGTGGGGATTATATACTGATCTGAAATTTGATACAAATAATAATAATAAAGACAAAGGTGTACATTAGAATTTTACAAGCCCTTAAAGAACGCAATATTAATTACAGAGATGCATTGGTCGGGTGTCTTAAGCTATTTACATATGTTACACTCATAAATATTGCGAAAATGTTAACGACACTACCACGTTAAGATATACTAAAGCTATTCGACGACAGTTACTACATACTTTTTGAATGTTAGCAAGAGGCGATATCGATTGTAACCTTTATTTAATACAAATGGAATTATTGCGTATTACGAGCCACCATTAAAGGTGTCTCTAACTAAAGTTTCGTTTAAAATCAACAAGAATAAAGATAGCTTTATCTAATTTAATAAGTGGGAAAAGATTAGAAATTGGTCACCATGGTAATTAAACATGTTGTTAATTTAACAGAGAGATGCGAATACGGCCTATCGTGTTTAGAAAGATCCAATTGAAAAAATATATTTGATCTTATAAGTTATCCATAAATATGTTAGTTAACAGAAATAAACCGTCTTTTTGTAAATAAAGTTTATTATTACAAGTAAAATAATTTTCGCTGATACAAAGATCAAATATATTTTTTCAATTGGATCTTTCTAAACACGATAAGCCGTATTCGCATCTCTCTGTTAAATTAACAGCATGTTTAATTACCATGGTGACCAATTCTAATCTTTTCCCACCTATTAAAATTAGATAAAGCTATCTTTATTCTTGTTGATTTTAAACGAAACTTTAGTTAGAGACACCTTTAATCGTGCCTCGTAATACGGCCCATATTATTTTTTGGTTTCGAAATTCAAACAACTGAAAGTTGATAATTGAAAATACTCCATGAGAAATCAAGTCGTTCTTGACATTGAATCCATATATCCTAATTCTTATCTTATATAACCTATTATTATATAGGTACTCTGTGATAACCATAGTAATATCTGGGTAAAATCCAGCCATTATTTTAAAGGTTTAATTTTCATTGCAGTCAATTTCGACACTTTGAGTTTTTTAACATTTTTATCAGGGGGTGGTATCTCTTTAAATGTGCTCTGTCAAAGAGTTTGAGAATTATCGCCCCTTCTATGCAATAAACATTTGAGAGCATCGTTTAAAGATTTCTATCTTACAGACCATCGTTAGACAAGAGTAACAAAATTGTCAGAAAGGTATTTTGCTTTCACAGTTGTTATCAGCTAATCAGCTTTAAAAAGGCCAGTTATACATATAGCTTATTTACGTAATCGAGTGTTTTATTGTATTAGAATTTATAGACATGACAATTTTTCCCTCATAAACTAAGAACAGCTCTTAATAAATATAAACTGTTGACCCTGGGCAGGGGAATAAAAATTATCTATGTTGAGATCTACATTTTAAACATCAGTAAATTAATAGGCAGGTGTTCTCGTGGGAACTTGATTTTTACCCCAACTCTCAGGTCTATCAAAGGTATGCTGCGCATCACCAATGATAACCCTATGGGATATTACGCAAGATCGTGTAGTTTGGTAACGTAACCAGGCGAGGGGGCTTGTTCACTGTTTGGCTATAAAAACCCAAACTCGTAGCAATACCTGCTATATAGATGCTCGACTACAGTTCAAGAGCTTCATTACGTTTAATGGTAGTAAAATAAAACTCTGAGTGTGTGCGTGTGTGTGTGTGTGTGCTGGTACCTGTCTAAATCAGCAACTTTAGCCAACCATAAGGTAGGATTTTTCTCTTATTTTTTGTAATGATTCATTTGTACTAAATTTACGCGTTGATGTTGTTTTAAGAGAGAAAAAAAAACATCATGTCGCTATTATCATTAAACGAGTTCGAAGACGGTCACAATCTAAATGAGTTACAATTACAACAACAGTTTCGACAGTGTATCTTAGACGCAGGAGTCAGCATACCTATTTCAGTAGCAGAGCTTATTTGTTATGAATATGACCATCTGCTATCTAGCGGGGAGCAGCTGTCTGATTCACGTCGTTATACATCGGCCCCTGTTCAAATACAGAGCAGTGACAGTGAAGAACATATGATCAATGCGTGTAATCAGCTTTTACGGGAGGTAGAAACAATAAATAGACGTTTAGGAGTGAACTGTATCACATTTGTTAAATTTATTCGTTTATAAGTTGATAGGGGCTACTTCTACATTCTACTATGAACCATATTATTATTATTGACATATCATTGTTCTCTAAGACTATAGTATATACATCATTTTGTTATATGAAAAACTTACATTATCTTATATCCTAACCTAAATATTACATTGTACAACTATTGGCAGGTATGCTATAGTGCCTCAAGGTAGAGTATCATATGAGCCCGGTATAATATAGCTCTTATCGTCGTGAGGGCTTAGCGCGATTATATACATCATTTTGTTATATGAAAAACTTAACATTAACTTATATCTAAACTTAAGTATTATTTTATACAACCATGTTTATCAGGTATGCGATAGTACCCTACGGTAGAGTGTCATGCGAGCCCGGTATAATATAGCGCTTATCGTCGTGAGGACTTAGCGCGATTTTGGTTTGAGAGATAGTTGCAACATTATGTTTATTGGCTCTGAATAATTTTTGCTGTACAGATGTTTCTTTGCCATCTGATAAACAACTCACATAGTCATCAAATGTGATGATGTTTTTTACTATATGTTTCTTAACACCCTTCGCGCATCGATAGTGTTTTTCACTATGTGTTTTTAATACCCTTTTTTTTTGCCTTCTTAACTGTTCGTTTATTTGCCAGAACCCGCTGAATGTTTACGGATATATTATTTAATTTTTCAAATTTGTTAATATCCTTTAACTTAATAGGAAATTCCAACTCGTTAAAGTTTAGTTCATTCTCATATATTATGTGATATGATTTTGACTATATGTTTCTTGATAACCCTTCGCCCTCTTAACTATTCTTTTATTCTCAAGAACCTGTTTTACCTCGCACCACTTTAGGAATTCTTTACGAGCTTTTGGTTTCATGGTATCAATACTGTAGAACTTGACATGCGGAAGAGGGCCAATGTAGTTAGCGTTAGAATACTCCACAATTTTGATCGGAATTTTGAATGTTTATTACAGCTTTCTTCTGATGGATAGGATCCGGAAGTGGTCTTCTTGTAATCAGAGCTATTATCAACATAGGCCTTCCCTACGATCAAAGCCCTGGGTAGACATAGATTGTCAGTATTCTTGATAGCTACAATCCCTCTACGCTTGCTGCACTCTTCGGCGAAGGTACTGCGGTCTGAACATTCGACGCTCCGGGTATGCAAGCCATATTATCGCTATAACAAATTCGGGCCTTGTCGCCGAAACGTCGCCTAATGTCTGAGTAATGAAAGTCATATAGTTTCAATTTTGATATATCCAATATACACATGCCTACATATATGGACTTGTTGAAGTAAACTTCCGTTTTATCAACTCGGTAGCCACTAGACAAAGCAGTTTGTGTATCCTCCCATTTAATACGATCTAGCTAGGCTTTTCCTTTCGTCGTCACGCTGTACCTCTGCCAGCAACTAATAAGGTTCTCGTGGTTGTCAGGGTGTGTGTGTAAAAGACTTAGTATTAAATTCTGTTACGCTTTGTAATGTATTTATCTTGTTAGAACTCGTACAATCAAGCAGCTTTTGGTGCATTTTGACGGGTAAGACCTGATGATACAGATCTTGCGGTGGTAGCATAGTGCATTTTACAACGCCGTTGATCTGTTCTATGCCCCCTTTATCCCTGATTAGCTGTTGGCAAGCTTCGTTACCCCCGTAAACTTTAGGGTGACCTGTAGGAAATTTGGCGTACTTACGACCCCCTCAAAGATAAGTGAACGACCTCTCGAGCCGTGGCTATACACTACTATCTTGTAGTTGGGGGCCAGGAACTGCTGGAACAACCTTAATTCATTGACCCCGGCTCCCTCCGGTGGAATGAAAGCTACTCCAGCAGCTCGCATCATTTCCTCGGCCTTTATCTTTTGCACTGTCTGATTATCACGGGTCTTCTTGTAATCAGCACTGTTATCTGCGTGAGCCCTGCCTACGACCAAAGCCCTGGGTAGGCATAGATTGTCACTGGTGGTGTTGTTAATCGTGACAATCCCTCTGCGACGGCTACACTCTTCGGCAAAGGTGCTGTACGTACCGTTACGACAGCGACCTTGTCCGGCTGGTGGTGTTACGATTGTAGCTATTAGTCTGAAGGTGTCCGAACTCAAGGCTTCAGGATC
Organism: Agrypnus murinus; assembly: GCA_929113105.1. Classification (NCBI taxonomy): domain Eukaryota; kingdom Metazoa; phylum Arthropoda; class Insecta; order Coleoptera; family Elateridae; genus Agrypnus; species Agrypnus murinus. The sequence goes on along the minus strand of OV816028.1, from coordinate 67,128,446 downwards.
GCTCTGTAAAATCGATTCTAAAATGCCCCAGACATCATTGAAGGTGATTTCATCAGAGCGCCTGAGGCTCATGTAGCCGGGAAGTTTTTGTTTGAAACTATCAAACTCAAATGTGGCCCCTACTTTATCATTTGGTCGTGCTCGGCTTAGCACATCCCTTAGAATTAGGTTAATAGCCGTTTTAAAATGCTCCAAATGATCTTCATCGACTGGCGTAACGGCTACTTTAAACACCAGTCGATGTTTCAGAGTGCCAAATTTCTTGATGGTGGACACGTTTTCATCGATAATTTCGTAGAGAGAAGACATTTTGTACAGGAGTAACAGCAACAATAGCAAAAAAAAAAAATATCGCACTTGCACACTTAACAAAGGCTAAAACAACAAAGATTATATGTTGTTAATTTAAATAAACATTGACTAATTACTATTATTAAAGTTACATAGATAAGTGCTACCTACATGGACAACGCAGGTGTTCTTTTGTTGAATTTGGCGTACTTGCATACCCAAGGATAAAGAGAGTTGCAAAAGACGGGGAAAAGATCCGGTATGTAGATGTATGCTCCCTTTATCCTTGGGTATGCAAGTACGCCAAATTCCCAGTTGGCCATCCAGAAGTTTAAACTTCCGTTTTATCAACTCGATAGCCACTAGATCTTCGAATTTTTAACATTTAATCTATAGAATAACTGGAACATCTTTTTGCATAAAGAGTAATGAAAGTCATATAGTTTCAATTTTGATATATCCAAAACTGTGTGTCGAAAGCCTGCCCGTTATGAGCAACTGCTACAACTTTTTTTTTTAATTTTTTACGCATCTCTAACAGGTGTGTAAGAAAACCATCTATACATTTTCCACGCAAGATCTGTTCTCGCAAACCATATCTTACACAGGTGGTAGCAGCTGATGAGTCGCTCTCGGGATGAGCGGTGTGTTCAGTAGCAAGGGATGTTTCTCTACCCGTTGTCTGAATTCGGGTATTCTTTTCAACAATGTCTTCATCTACTACTACTTAGTGTACTTACCCCAGAAGGAATTCAGCATCAGTTTGAACATTTTTATGAGGCGACAGAAAAGACCTGAACAGTCCTTTAGGAATTCCCTTGGATACTTATGCTTAAGATTGCTTGCTAACCATGTTCGTATACGGCTTGAGAAAGCAGTTTGTGTATCCAGCAGATTGTTTGTTTGTGTAGCATGTTGAATGTAAATCACAAGAGGATACTCAGGGGAACATACTCATGAAATAGATCTGATAAACACGATTTTGTTCTTTTCAATTATGTAGTAGTAGTAGTAGATCAAGACATTTGTTGAAAAGAATATTTGGCATAACAAAGCGTACAAAGCATTCAATAGGATGTTTCATGAAAAATGAGTATGTCTTCATGGTTATCCGAGCAGATTTCAACCTAATAATAATTGTTTAGTTATTTTGATTATTGTCTAGTTGTTTAATAATTTTAAGAAACATTGTCGTAGAATAAAAGATGTTCTATCAAAGTTATCCGAGAACAGATAGTTGTTTAGTTATTTAAGTATTATTGTTTTGTTGTTTAATAATGTTTTGAGAAAGATTGTCATAGAATAAAAAGATTAATGTTTTATATATGTGTATTATTACTATTCTCACCCAGCTGTACCATGTCATGAAAAGTGATAGCTATAACTGAGAGAGAGAGAATGAGGTAATTACCTACGAACACCTGCCTGTGATGATGATGACGTGTCAGCGACAGGATGAAACTTGTCTGCCAGCGATGACCGCTTGTTTACCGTATGCTTGTTACTGAGCATGCGCTGGATCTAGGTAAGTATAGGTGACTATATAAAGCCGACCGTTGTTAGCGTGTAGCAGTAGACAGTACGTGTGCAGCAGCAGTAGCAGCAGCAACAGCAATTACGATGATGTCAAGCAGTCCTAATTATTGTTATGATAACTGTGAGAGTGAACCCTTGGAAATAGGTAAGTTGTTGTTGTTGTTTATAAAACTTCAAGTTTATATGCTAATTTGTGTCTATTTTGTTGCTGTTGCTTGTTTAGATGAAGAAGGTTCGGATGTTGCAGATCATACATCATTATCATCAACAGCAAGTGCCGACAACGACGACGGTCAAGCGTGGAACAACGAAGTCGAAGAAACAGGTAAGATGTTTAAGACTTTTGTGTGTGTGTTTATGCTTATATTAATCGATTATTGTATTATTATTGTTTAGCGTTCCTGTCGCAGCAGCAGCCTCTATACTACGCTGATGACGCTGTAGCAGCATCAGCAAACTTTACCATCATAGATACACCGGTAGCAGCAGCTAAACGTGAAGTACGTGTTCAGCTGCTCGGGGCTGTCCAGTATCCGTTGTATGTTACGAGACCTCCAGGGGAAAAAGAAAACTACGACCATATACACAACATCCAAGTAGGACTTATTCCGCCCGATGACGACGACGACCAGGGAGAATTTGCCGTGGTAGTGAAGCTTGAGTGCGTGAATAACGTATGTGAGTATGGTGAATTGGTGTTGTCGGAACGGGACTGGTTCGAGCTGTATGATATACGAGTCGAGGCACTGTTTAAAAATTTCTTTCATGGTTGCTGCTGTTGCAACAAGGACAACAGTGTACTACATTGCGATAAACATTTGAAATTCCATCTATGTGACAATTTATACATCGAGATTATTCACAACGAGTTTTTCGGCAACAGGGTTGCCATACATGATACACAGCGGACTATAACCTTAAAAGATTACGAGTTTCAGTCTATACTGCATTTAGCACCGTTGATCAATCATCATGCTCGAACGTTACGTCACCTCGACTTTTCACGTTCCTACCACGCAAACATAGAGAACGTAGCGGAAGGTCAACTGAGACGCCATGAAGATGCCTATAAATCGCTCCCGACATCCGATTCAATTTTATTCACGTCCGAACTGTTATGCGGTTACTACTCAGCTACCAGTTTAATAGACAACACAGCAGCAGCAGCAATTGGTGGTGGATTGAACTCGTTCATTTTATTAGAAATAATAAAACATTATCCGCAAAAGTTTATCGATGCCGTACGTACACGACTGCAATCATATCAGCAACAGCAGCAGTCGGAGACGTCAACGACAACAACGTTTGCACCGTCGTATTAAGAACACCATGGCGGAAATAAACTATCTTAGAAATAGGCTGCAAAAATATTTGCACAATTTGCAAGTGTTACGCGATGATCTCAACTCATACTGTGTAATGAATAATTTGTCAAATCATATGTTACAATTGTCCATTAAATATCAAAATAAATAATATGTATAAACATTGTTGTTGTTGTTTCATTTACTAGCACAGGGTGAAGAGGTTGACTATATAAAAAAAAAGGTAGATCGTTGTCATCAGCGAGAGAGTACACGAATAAAGCCGAAGCTTTCCGACGGCGAACATCCTAAGCTACAAATCCGGTAAGTAGTCATACTATGAGAGAGAGAGAGAGAGAGAGAGAGAAAGAGTTTCAACTTAGTGAAAGGAGGATCCAATCCCATAGTTAGCGCTAAAATTCAAATCTGGGAAGATGGTTGCTTTAAGAATGACAGATTTAAAATGACAGATTTAAATGACAGATGCAAAAATGACATATGCAAAAATGACAAATTTTAAATGCATAAATGACATATGCAAAAATGACAAATTTAAAATAGATTCAAATTTAGCGCGCGCACGCAAGATGCTGTGATATAAAATGGTTGCCTCTCTGTAGTAGTAGTACTACAGATTTCTTCTTCATGACACGCCACCTAGTAGTAGTACACAACGCATCGATAATACAGATCCCTTCATGACGCCCTCTCTTAGCAATACACACTAATTGTAGCATTACGCCCTCTATTGGTAGCACACAGATTGCCGGTAATACAGATTCCCGTAATGGCGGGCAGGCGTGGTCAAAATGGCGCCCAAAGTTCCAAAATGGCGCACGTCCGCGACCTCTAATAGCATCAGTACGTAGGATAATACAGATTTCTTCATGAGGCCGCCCTCTAGTACTAGTAGTAGTACACAGTCTGCCGGTAATACAGATTTCTTCATGACGCCCTCTCTTAGCAATACACACTAATTGTAGCATGACGCCCTCTATTGGCAGCACACAGATTGCCGGTAATACAGATTCCCGTAATGGCGGACGGGCGTGGTAAAATGGCGCCCGACGTTCCAAAATGGCCGCTATCAGCCAATTAGAAGCAAGGGGAGGAGCTACAGGAGTGGGGGTAACCAATCAGAGAGCAGTAGGCGTGTCATCCAAGATGGCGTCGACCAATCAGAAGCGAGGGGAGGGTCTAGGAGAAGGGGAAAGGGGTGGAGCTCATTTGCATAAAAATTTTCCCACGCTCAAGCGACCTAATACCTACTCTACATATTGACAACGAGATTCGAAGCTATAATGTTCTGATTTCAAACTTGCCATATAACATTGGGTTCTTCTTTAGATAAACCTACTTCATACAACCCAAAATCAAATACTATCTCTTCTCCCAAAGATATTACAGATTTCTGGTTACAGCATGACGATTCACCCGAATCTTTTGGACTAGTTAACCTATACAAAGATGAAATCATTTCTCATCATAATAATTTCATAACTACAAACTGTAATCAAATTTCGCAAGATCCGTCACAAATTCAGAATCCTAACCCCCAATTAAGTGACGATACTCAAAACGTCATTTATCATGCAATGTTCTTTCAGATGCACATGCATCCACTGATACTTTCTGTATTAATAATCCTTAACTTTCAAATTTTGAAAAGCATGTTTCACAGGATAATACTTCTATTACTGAAAGTATTACAAGTGAATTAATTTCAAAAGTTTCAATTCAATTCTTATTCAACAACCAAACAGAATCAAAATCTCCTACAAACATTAAAAAACATCACAGTCAGTCAGGATACCGCTAAAATTGAATCATAATCAATGTGTTCTAAATCAGAAATTGCAAGAGCTTCCGAAGGCCGACGGCTTGGAGATATCAACCGCCGCATCTTCTACGAAGACTCCCTTGGATCCAGTAAAACATTCCTGGAATCTACAAACTACAACACCTCCAGTTCCTGATGGAAATCACATCAATAACGTTCCTCAAGAACCAAAAGCTACGACACCCGTAGTAACAGCTCCTGAAAAATATCTTCAGCAATTCTCGGACACAACGATGCCGACATCTTTCGTTTCGCCATTGGAACGATGCCATAAGAAGAAATTGTTTTTGGATATAACAGAATTAATATCTTTTTTTCTTTATTTAATTTTGATGTTTAGGTTGTTTTCTCGGATAACCATCAACGAACTTCGCAACAACCTTAACCTTAACCAACAAAATTTTGTTGTCAAAACGCGAAATTTTATGCAAAGGTCACGCGATTAAACAGCTTTATTACCTCGTAATTAGAACAATGCGAACATTCGACTTTTTGCTTACCGAGAAAATTACAACAGTGCAACTGCTATTGACCGAACTCAAATTATCTTATCATAGTAGCAAAATCCATTTCGCTAATAAACTTTGGCATTATGTGTAGTGTACTAACTTTCAAGTACTTTTCAAGTTATACACCATAAACACAAGTGCAAAAATAACAGTAGTGACTTATATTTTGCCACGTGAGCCTTGTCAACTCGACATTACGTGATATCATACATTGATAACATTCAACTAATCAATCCTGAATAGCATTTGGACCTCCCAAATATATGTGCTACCTGATTAAGCTTCAAGTGTTCATTCTCCTCAAATAACAGAATACAAGAAGATTCAATCATACTCTCCAACAGGCAATTTCACCTAGTACTTCCTACAATCTTAGGACAATGCTATGAATGCTGCCTCTGTTTTATGAGTACAACCCCACTTCTTCCATTCCTACGGATAAAATGAATATAACTACATTTATCAATGTTGACCACAAACTTACTACTTAGGCTAATGCTTTTAGATTCAATTAGCATAGTTATTTCTAATTTTAAAAGTTACAACAAATAAATCGTAATGCAAGCATCACTTGTTCACGAAGCACTTATTATGTTGTTCCTTGGTTTTGTTCACGTTCCTAAATTTTATTTCTTTCTTTTTAGTAAGAATTACAGAACGTCCTAACAAGTGACTCCTGTACATCAAGTTTATTTTAATTAGGTTAAGTTTGCGGCAACACCTTGCAATAAGCAACTCATGTTTTTGCCTTAAGCAATTGATGCCCCTTAGCTATCAGCAGCAAAGGCCTTTCAATTCTTTGATTATTAGCACCTAATTATTAGCATAAGTTTTATTGTAGTAGCATGTAAGGAACCATTGAAAAGATACCAACGACCTCAATTTTTTTGTAGCTAGTATACATTAAACATGCCAATACATACAAGTACGACATTAATGTATGCTATTTTTTTTGTTGAGGAATGCATTGAATGCCCTTTTGACTCATGGCTCATTTCTTTTGGTACATGTTCAGCCTTTTTTTACCCGGGGTGTAATGTAATGATATTCATCATAAAATCAGTCTCATTACATCCATATTACCTCAAGAAGGCATTGCATGCTAAGTGATTGCCATGACAACAGTAATCAACAACAAAAATATAAATAAATATCTCATAGAAGTAAACATGTCTTTTATTGTCTTCTACAAGAGATAACATATAAGTAGTGTACAAGACCACACACAAGCAACCTGTATTCCAACAATAATCATCTAAACACTACAGTACCCCAAAACTGAGTTTTTGGTAATAACTTTAATTGTGGATTATTTTCGTGCCTTAAGTTTTTACATTGTATCGAGAAGTGCTTGTTACATTATTTGATACACATAATACCTATTTTATTTTTTTAATTTTTAATTTAAACTAAGAAATAGGCTAAAATAAGTGTATTGTCGAAAACCCATTCCCAGTTGAATAAATCAATTAATTAAATTTAATAAGAAATAAAACAAAATAAAAAAATAAGAAAGAAAAAAAAGAAGATAAGTGAAGTTATGTGCACCAAATGCAAAAACATAGGAAATGACTAGGAACTGCAGCAGTAGCAACAATTGACTCTAGTGTTGGTATAATGTTTAATTTTAATTTTTTTTAAATTTTTTAACATGAAAATGGATTTGTATTATGAAATTATTCATTCAAAAATATAAAACTTGTGAGCAAAATTATGTTGGGGTACATAATGTACCCCACTCCGGCCACTATGTAAGTAACCAACACTTCATCTTCCGAGGGTTAATAATAATAATAATAATAACTACTACAACCCATAGCCTAAACCAAGGCCCCAGAAGCTATAAGCTTGTGCGGGAGGGAGGGGGCGATTATTATTATTATGTAGGCCCATGTGCGGCTGCAGCCGACTTACAGATGGAACAGCGCAAATCTCACATTTGTGTCACAGCTAAGGAAAACCGCAGAAAACCTTAACCAGATCTGCCGGCACCGGGAGTCGATCGCGGGCCGCTTGGGTGAAAGTCCGGCACGCCAGACATTACACTACCAAGGCTGTAATATTTGTGCTATCGCACTGAAACAAAAATGATTACTTTATAATGGTATATTAAAGTATTAGTTTCATAAGACGCGTTTTTAACGCACGCGTCCGAGTTCAGAAAACGTCCCGCGAAGCGGGGAGTTTTCTAACGGACAAGTGCGCTAAAACGCCTTATGAAACGAATACTTTATACTATTTTTTTTACTTATTCGTTAATTATTAAAAAATAAATTAGTTTTAAATAAGATTTGTTAGTGAAATTTTGTTAAGTACTTTTGACAGTTGGCTACACTGAAAATTCAACTTCAGCATTTGTTATTTAAATTGTTTTGTTTTTATAAAATTAATTTAGTTTCTGTGACAAGAAGGTAAAATGGTCAGATATTCTCTCCCTCCATCTTATTAAAAAGAATTAACTTATCTTAATTAATCTTAATCTTATTAAAATATTGGAATTTAACCATATTGATAGATTTATAACAACTGCAGAAAATAACCAACATTTAGCTATGAAAGTAAGTAAAATTTTGTGCTAAGTACTTTCAATTTTTAATATATTTCAATTATTTAAGGTTGCGTTAATAATGGGATTCTGTGGTGCCTGCCGAAGAGATGAATTGACCAACACGTTATTAGACGATATTGTGGTCAAAGATGATGTGTTCACTGTGACTGTAACAAAAACAAAAAATAATGCTATCTAGTAAGCCATGTACTTCTACTTCAACGGCTCAAGTGGTAATTGATCAGTCTTCCACTGCTTCATTTTTACATGAAGAATCACACACTTTTAGCAGCAACCCAATAACGAGTCAACAAAACATTGTTGAGGGGCAAAATTTACCTTCATTTAAGATTAATGCCCAGGACACTTCTGCTGTTACAATCAAAGTGTATAATAACTGTACTTTTAATACAAAAGATGTATAAAGAATAATTTGTGAATTTATTAAATAATTTTTAATTTAATTAATTTATTTTGTGTGTTTATTTTATATTTTAAAAGTTTGGCATTTTATCACATAACAACATAACCGCACTTTTAAATATAATAAGTTTGACATTTAAGAACAGCTGTTAGGTGCTACCAACTTAAAACAAAATTTTACTGTTTCCAGTACTCTAATAAATCTCATTAGGACACGCAAATGCGTGTCCTAATGGAGTTCATTAGGATAAAATAGTATAAAATAACTATTTTATATTGGGAGAATAATTATGTTTACTTACCTACAATGGAAATGCCCAAAATCTCCTTCTGATGATGAACTACAATAATTCTTGAATGAATCCAGACTTTAGTTAGAAGAATAACTACGAAGAAATAGGAATTCAGGTTTAAATTCTCTGCTGTATATGTATCTATGTTAGTACTAGTTTGTTTTAGAGACACGTAAACATGGCGCCAATTACGGTTTTTTCGATTTTGTACACCCTGTATCTCAAAAAAGACAAATCGGAAAAAGGGCGGATGTAATCTGGGCATCAACTTACTGCTGAATTAATCCGTCATGTAATTCTGGCACCAAAGCTAAAAATACTTTTTAATTCCATTTGTAATTTGCACACTAAGGTAAATCTCGAATAGAATAGATCCTGAATATTGAATTGGAAAATTAAGTCATTAGGACACGCATTTTGTGTGTCCCTTAGAATATAAAACTGTAGGAAGGAACCTAATCATCTACCATATACGACCGAACCTCAATCTTAAAACATAGTATTTTGAAATTAATCTTAGAATATAAATTTTATATTTAATATTTTAAACAAACGTATACTCACTTATGAAATGTAATTCCCTCCTTCGTATTTGTCGGAGTTTGAGAGAAAAGCAGATGGTGTCTAATGGCGGCCAGTATGATCATATCCGCCGTTTGGTCCTGCCGCTTTAGCGGGATTTGTGTGTATCAGACAAGGATCAGAATTTCTACGTCGCGCGGATTACCTAAAGTTAGCGAGTTATGTGAAAAACAATTTGATACTTTCTAGTGTTGTCAACTGTCATGCTACTTACTAAAATATCCCTAACAAATTTTATTTAAAACTAAGTAATCTTTTTAATTATTTAATAATGAAATAATGCAAATAGAAAAAATAGTATAAAGTATTCGTTTCATAAGACATTTTAGCGCACTTGTCCTCTTTAGAAACTCGGTAAACTTTGTAAACTCGGACGCGTGCGCTAAAAATGTGTCTTATGAAATTAATACTTTAATATACTATTTTAATAACACGTCATGTTACTTTAAAATGAGATTTTCTTATTTGTTATGTGTGTCTAAATAAATAAACTTCCAGGAAACATTAAAAATGAATAAACTTTACAAATGCGTTTTAAGTTTCAGTTTTTACTGTAATGTACAACAACTCATATACCAGGTAGAAATTCAGTGCAGTGCCCAAATTACACGAATGATTAAGCACTTTCATTTCGGACCAGGTAGCTACCTAAGTTTGGTGCCCAGATTACGCCCGCCGCAATTTAATATTAAGAACATTCTTGTGCATTAACTCATTTTCTAAAAAAACGTGGATATTGAACAAACCAATGTTCAGGAGACGATTTATTCAATTATTAATTTAAAACAATTACAACTTCACAAATAAAAAGGTTCCTAGAAACAGTTTTACAAACTGAAACTTTTGATTTTGGTCAAAACAATGTCACAAAATAACCTTTGCAAATGCGTAATAGGAAAAATAATATTTATGAATTGCCATACGTGTTTAGCATGCTGATACATAGTATGTTGTACAATATGTAAATGTAACTTTTATTCAGAATCAGTTAAGCCTAGTTGATTATAAGTTATTTTTTTAATGCTATATTCAAGTTATTTGATTGCTATATGAAACCTTCCCGCGTATAATCGTAAAATTAATCACATTTTAATTTAATGTGAGTTTGAAGGATATACAGTTTATGATTTTAAGCACTGCAAGTATTTGACGTGGATGTAATAATGAATTTCCTGCATTATTGAAATATTTAGTATATAATAACTGCATTTGAAAGATTTTCATCATGCATTTTATTTATTATTTCGCTATTTAACATAGATCTATTGACAACATTGCAAAAACCCTTATTAAAATGCGCACCTATATAATTTTGTACAGTATTGTAGCATTAGTGTGACAATTTCATGTCAATTCATAATTAGTCATGCTCACATACTACAACTGAATTTTAATCAGTTTATATTATTATCATGTCCACAATTACTGCATGCATAGACATTGTATCATCTTGCCTTGTAATGTTGATATATTTGTGCTTCCCACAAAGAAATAAGCAATTCATCCTAATAAAAAAATATTACCATGTTCCTTGTACACACGTATTTTTAAAATTGTAGGGAAGTCAGGCACATGACACAGACACGGTCTGATGAGTTTTAAGGGTAAATTTGCGAAACTTGATTTCTGGTCACGATAATGACTTGAACAAAGGCCAATTGGCAAAACAGACTATTATTAGTCCAGTCAATTTAGAACAAATTTTTATGAATAGCTGAAAGTTGAGGTAAACCCCTGAATTTTTGCATAGGGCTTCCTTATCCTTATGGGGTGTTAAATAACCTCCTAAGTCAACATCTGTAGCTGGTGAGCTCGAAGAGCTAATGAGGGTAAACCACGCCCCCTAACGGTTTTTGTCGTTTTTCTCGGAAACTATAAGGTTTATCGAGATGAAGGAGGTTAGGTAAAATAAATTTTATTTAAAATTCTTACAAAAAATGTCCAAATCCTTTTTCGTACCTCACCTTCTTTTTGTGTTATCGAAGAAAGAAGATATGTCATACATGGATCGACAATTTGCAGCAGTAAATTTGTTCAAGGAACTTGCGGGCGTAACTTTTTGTGGTCTCATATTTGTCATGAAGTAACTAAGAAAAATTTGTTAGTCTAGTCATACTTTACCTTAGCATATCTTCGGCAAAATCCATCAGGCGATATTCTTGGTGCCAGTCGGCTGAAAAATTTGTATTGACAAGTTAATTCTTAGGAAAGTACATTGTACTAGTCAATTTTTGTATTTAACCCATTACGTGCAGGTGTTTCGCTTTTTTGAAATCCTAATTACCTTTATTTATAAGACCTTGGTATCGAGTGAATTTTTTCTTGAATGATTTTCGCTGTAATAAAATGATAGAATCTATCAGACATAAAATTACAGAAAACAATTTAATTTCTGTTAAAGCAGATAAGGGTAACACTTTGGTAATGCTTTCGAAAGATGTTTACACACAAAAGATTAATGAATTTATTAATAAAGAAAATTTAGATGTTTTAAACAAAGATCCTACCACAAAATTCCAAAAAGAAATAAAACCAGCTTTAGCAAACTGCAATCTCTGCTTTAACGAATTAGAAAAACAACAAATCATACATAAAAACCCACAACCCCCAAAACTATATGGACTGATTAAAACACATAAACACAACATGCCTATACGATCAGTAGTATCATATATCAACGCACCTAATCACACCTTGTCCAAGAAACTCAACCATATTATTAACATAAAGAGAAAAGAAAGAGACATATAACATAACAGAAAGAGAAAGTACCCCCCCAATGGCCAGATTACTTGCATCTGTGTCAAGTATGAATTTCCCTTCTGTCCGTGGATAGCTCAATATTGGTGCTGTTGTCAGGGCACGCTTCAACTGTTGGAAAGCTGTTTCACACTCTCCGCTCCAAACATACTCGCGCCCATCTTCAGTTAACCTTGTCAGAGGTTTCGCTATATTGGCAAACCCAGGAACGAAACGCCTGTAGTAGGTACATAACCCAAGAAAACCACGAACTTGGTGTTTATCTTTCGGTGTTGGCCACTCTTGAACTGCACGAATCTTATCGGGGTCGGCTGCCACTCCATTTTGTGATACGACGTGCCCGAGATATTTCACTTCCTTTCTGAATATGTGGCACTTTTTCGGACTCAGTTTCAGATTGGCTCCACGTAGTCTTCGGAACACTTCCTCTAGATTTTTCAAATGCTCGTTGAATGATTTTCCGACTACAATCACATCATCTAGGTATACCAGGCAGGTCTTCCACGACAGCCCTCTCAGGATAGTCTCCATTAGACGCTCAAAGGTGGCCGGAGCGTTACATAGACCGAAAGGCATAACTGTAAACTGCCATAGTCCGGAACCAATAGTGAACGCGGTCTTCTCCCGGTCTTCATGTTCCATTTCAACTTGCCAATAACCACTCTTCAAATCCAAAGTCGAAAACCATCGTGAACCAGACAGGGTATCTAACGTGTCGTCGATGCGTGGTAAGGGATAGCTGTCTTTCTTGGTCACGTTATTGAGCTGCCGATAGTCCACACAAAATCTCGTTGACCCGTCCTTCTTACTGACCGGGACCACCGGTGATGCCCATGGACTGTTGGATGGCTCGATGGCCCCTTGTTCTTCCATATCGGTAATAATCTTTTCGGCTTCTGCTCGCCTTGCTAGAGGTAGACGCCTCGGCTGCTGACGGACAGGCATAGAGTTGCCTGTATTGATTTTATGTTTTACTATATTTGTTCGTCCCTTCTGGCTATCGTCAAGAGCGAAGATATCTTGGTATCGGTGAACCAAACCCTGTACCTCTTTCACTTCCGTTCTATTTAGGTCTTCGCACGAACTAACAACCATACCCACTAATTTTTCACCATGGTTTTTGGACACTGGTTTTGGAACATCAGCCATACACCTGGCAACTCGGAATACTGGCACACACTGTCCCACAAGGGTACTCTTCTTCAATGTCACCGGATCCACATTAACGTTCATAAGCCTCACCGGTACTGTCTTTCCAACCTTGATCAGCGCTTTTCCCACCAGTGCGCCACTATGGATCTTCTTATCACAAACAGGCTCCATCATTCGCACACATCCTACCCGAAGATCTCCATCCAAACCTGCCTCGACAACCATCTCGCTTTGACCCGGCAATATCACATCTTCTTTCAGCAAAACCCTTACGACAGGATCTTCTCGTGGGTGCAACGGAAGTTCTTCATTACCAACCTTCAAAACACCCTCTTTCGTCGACCCCCTTTAGTTTTAAGCCACAGTTAAAGAAACGGCCTTTTCCTTGCTTGTCCATCCGTTGGCCCCGGCGGCCGCCTCAAATTGTTTGTAGTAGGTGGACCAAGGTATTTTTCCATCGAACGTGGGTGGTTTTAATTTTATCCATACGGCAGGATCCTTTTCTTCTTTAAATTGTTTCGGCCACTCAGAAGTTGAGGGAAACCGTAATTGACTCATTCTATCTTCCAACATTTTAGTTACGCTATCTTTCTCAGTTGTTGGTGGTAATTGTATTTGGGCTATTCTCTCTTCTACCATCTTTATTACCTTATCCTGTTTCTCTAATTTAATTTCCAATAGTCCTAACGCGCTGGAATTTTCCAACAATTCTTAAAAAAATTTTTCTTCTAACGCTTTGACATTGTCCAGTAATTCTCCTTTAAGCCTTCTAGAAGTTTCTTCGGATTTCCTGGAATTCTCCAGTATTTCTTCCTTTAGCATTCTAACATTTTCTTCGGCCTTTCTAGAATTTTCCAGTAATTCTTCTTTTAACATTCTAGAATTCTCTTCCGACTTTTCTAGTAGTTCTTCTTTTAACATTCTAGAATTCTCTTCGGACTTTTCCAGAAGTTCTTCTTTTAACATTCTAGAATTTTCTTCGGACTTTCTAGAATTATCTTCCATTTTACTTAACAACAAACTAGTATCAATTGCGGATCCAGGTATTTCGAAGAGGTAATTTTCAGGATCTTCCTTCTGTTCCAAAAGCCATTCTCTTAGCCTATTTATTAACACACTTTTAAGGCCCGTTGTATCCAAATCCCGTTCTTCAAGTTCGTGTTTTAAGTCTATTACTTTGAGATCTTTTAACAATTTCATCGCCATTTTAATTATTAGTTGTAATTGTTTTTAACACTAACAGTTTATTCTCACAGCACTTTGTTTATTACGCGATTTTATTTATTTTAAAACAGACACCTGACACCACTGTAACGTTCTTTTTAAAATAATAACAAAAGTGCTGTTTAAATCGTCTATTAATAAGAAATATTTATTTACAAACACTAATGAATACACTATAAATTAACGCTATGATTATAAACCACTAAAACTATAATGAATTTCTAATACAACATTTATCTTTACATTTACTATTTATTTCGTGATACCCATCTAATTACTCGCTGTTGACTGGCTCTTTTTATCCGCGAAGTCGATTATATACCCCCATGTAAATCTTCTAGAACCCGCTAGAAACTACTATATATTTCTAGAATAACCGCGTCTCTTTCACCGGCTTCGTGCGATGAGTAATCCTCTCGATTGCTGTAGAATATTCCATTTGTTGTTCGAGAAGAGGTTCTTTCTTTTTCTCTCTTGTTACAATATAAAAACATAAAAAATTATTGTTGTATTAAATACAGTCGAATGATCAATGTTAGCTTATTTAAAATTACAAGGTTCAAACAGTTAAACTTTTCTTTTCTCTTTAGAAAAACCACTTTTCCTCGTACATCCATACCGTACATTTGTTTATGTATTTGATACATACATAATAGTTATTTATGTATTAAGGGCATAAAGAGATTTTTATGGCCGGAAGCGTTATTTATAGCCCGAGCAGTTAGCCGAGTGCTAGGAAAAGGCTGTAGGGCCATAAAAGCAAGTTATGCTTAGATATTTAACTTTTTACTTCAGACTTCAATAATTTTTAAAAATTTTCAAAACAATATTAAATTTTTATAAGTATAATATAATGAGGCAATCTTTATTTTAAAAATTTTCTATGAATATTCTTTGGAAAATCAGTCTGAAATTTTTGCGATTTTGCGATACTGCCAAAAGTTATTTAAGATTTTTCCATATTATTTGTTATATTTTCATTCAACATTATAAGTAAAAATTCCTCTTTTTTTAAATAATATATTCTTTTTTAGCATTGTAACTATTAATTTACTTCGTAATATCTAAAAACGAAGATATTCCAGAATTTCTAATTTTCTTTTGCTTCCGATTGTACCTCCCAAACATCCTTAAAATAATTATTGAATTTATCTAAGTATACTGACCCTATTTTACTATTTTTGCAAGCTCTGTAATTTACTTATTTTTAATTCATCACTTGCTTAATTTTTTTCCCAGAATTTTTATCCGGATATCTTATTGAATATTTATATAGTGGATGTATTGAGGTTTTGGAATTTGCATATTACGTAAATATGGTACAATGCACTTACTAAACTGTAGATGATTATTAAACAGATTAGATTTTTCGGAGAACTGAATCAAAATTGAATTAATTCGAATTTAAAATATATTTTGATATACTGTCGCAGAAGACAGTTAAAACAAAAAAAAACATTTAAAGAAAACTTTACCCGAACAAATTATGTTGATTGGTGAGGTGCAATTAAATATTTATTGGTTAGACAAGATTCATCTTATTATCTTCGCATTCTGGGTATAGCCACAGTCATAGTAATAGTACATTGTCTACGAGCGTGATAGCGCATACATCGTGTCGCGACTGCTTCCACTGTTTCGTATACGCTGCTGATAGATGGATTTATTTAGAGATTTTGAATTAGCAACCACAAAAGCTTTTCGTTAGTGGCTTATCTAACTCAAAAATAATGGCCATCAAAAGTACTCAATTGATTTATTTATTTATGAAAACCAGGTTGAAGTGCCTACGAATCGGCCTTAAACCACCCGCTTAAATACACCTAATTCCCTAAAACTCAAACCTGGGGTTGTATCATTAATTTTATGAACTAATTATTTTGTAATTTTTACTTTACAATGATTTGTGAGCATTTCGTGATAAGCTGCAAAATTTTTTCGTTTCGTGTGTAAACCAGGTGGGCAATCAAATTCGGTACTAATGACTTCTCGATTTGTGCGCTCATCTAGCATTTACCTGCTGACTTTGAATATTTTTTAAAATAGGATTCCTACATACAAATTGTTGATTTTCTGTCCAATATCTTATCCGTTTTTTCACACCAAATACAAAAAATCTAAAGTATATGGGTCATTCTTTCTGAACCCAACCACCGGCTAGGGCCAAAAATTGGCGCAACTTAGAAAGGTCAGTGGAGACTCATTTTAAAGCTTGAAACCTCTACTTTCGAATGTCACCTGGCTCCTACATGAAAAAAATTATATTTCACCCCTAAAACAGGGTAAACACGTATCCAGTTTCAAAAAAAGATTTTAAAAATTGAAAAAGTTCGAAAAAGAAATATTTTTGGTATTTTTTTTAACGGCATCGCATTCTTCGTCAAAGAATACATAAATTTTTCCCACTGCGTTTTTTCTCTAGAGTACTTCAATTTCGAGCAAAATTGAGAACAACAATTTGCCATTTTTGAAAGTTTATCATTTTTTTCGTCGAAAATGATGTCAGACAGAAAAAAAATGATAGAGTGAATGTGCTTATTTTTACTCAATAAATACATGAAACATTACATGAATGAATTACAGACCGATTTAAAGCGATTTTGAAAATTACGGTTATAGGTGTTACCTATGTATGGTCATGTATAATAGAATTAGAACCTTCTAAAATGATGAAAATTTTCAAAATCGCTTTAAATCGGCCTGTTATTTTTTTTCTATCTGACACCATTTTCGATGAAAAAAATTTTAAACTTTCAAAAATGGAAAATTGCTGTTCTCAATTTTGCTCGAAATTGAAGCACTCTAGGAAAAAAACGCAGTGGACAAAATCTATGTATTCTTTGACGAAGAATGCGATGCCGTTAAAAAAATTACAAAAAATATTTCATTTTCTAATCTTCTCAACTTTAAAAAACTTTTTTGGAACTAGATACATGTTTACCCTGTTTTAGGGGTGAAATATAATTTTTTTCATATAGGAGCCAGGTGACATTCGAAAGTAGAGGTTTCAAGCTTTAAAATGAGCCCCCGCTGGCCTTTCTAAGTTGCGCCGATTTTTGGCCCGGTGGTTGAGTTCAGAAAGAATGACATATGACATATATGAATGATATATCTAGTGTTTTTTTAAATTTGACGTCAACGTAGGCTGTGAATAGTCGATTGTGAATAAACCAGAAGATGACATCTAACCTCCCTTTTGTAATTTTAATTGAAAATTGGACAGAGGTTGCCAGGTTGGATTTGAACGTTTTGACAATGACATTTATTAATCCGTTCACAATCAACTACCCATAGCCGCCTTCGACGTCAAATTTAAAAAAACACTTGATATAATAAGTATTAATTAAGACCAAATAAGTAATTTTTATCATAATTTTTCACTTGGTCACTTATTGGATTATTTAACATTTTAGTAGTCAAGAATAAAAGAAATGCATTTATCACAACTGCTTATAATACATATCGTTACCGAGAAAAACGCTTGTAAAGTAGAACCTTTAAAGTTGTGAAAAGTAAAGCCGTGATGACGTAGTTAGTACCAGTCAGCACGCAGTCGTCCGTTTGTATGTCCTGGATTGATGCTTTTTTAATTTAATACACATATCAGTATAAATCCGGGTTGTGTGGATCAATATAGAAAATACAGTGATGACAAAAAATCGAATCCGAGCATAGGTTTCCATACGTTTCTAAATCGCGAAAGATCGCCAAAGCATTACGCGGCTTGGATGAAAAGAATAGACAGCATAGTAGTGTAATTTCCCTATCCATATTATTTTACAAATAAAAACTTGTACACAACTAACGGTACAATGTGTAATGTGGAAGCTAATAGCACATAACGCAGTATACAGATATAGTGTTATAGCATCGCCCCCCGCGGACGTCGGTTGCTGGCATGTATCGGTGGAAAATACGTTATCAAGATTTTTTAAAATGCTGATATCAAACTTATTTTGTACGATAAAAAAGTGCGGTTTTCACAAAATTATAACACTCAAACAGCTTTAACAGTTATGACAATTTACAAAACATCCCCGTCGACACTGAAGTGAAGTAGGTTTTTATTAATGTTTCTTTAAATCCTGTAGATTATGTATTCTTGTTTGAAACATAGGTTTTTCTGCACGAGAGAACAACAATAAAATGCCCCGCGATTGGGCGACAATTGAAACATAAATTTTTTTCTCCAGACTAAGTAAACAATAAAAATCATACTTACGTTAAACAAGAGATGCTCAAAAATTACCACGGCTTGAGATTTAGCTCTTTCTTACAAATTTTTAAGTTTTCAGGTCGCAGGTGTTAACCTTAAAAGCTTCTGATTGAATAATGGATTCAGGAATAAATAATAATATGTTAATTGTAATATGTAATCTATCGCCACCAAAGCTGAAGATGTTTTTTTTATAAAACATAAATTTAGAAAAAGTGAAGGTTATCAGCTAAGGGACTAACCTCCTCATTAATTTTGAAGTTAATTTAATTAAAACATTAGTCAAACAATAAAAGAATTTGATTAGCCAAAGAAAACAAAAAACATCAGCAGTCCGTTTAGCCAAACCATGTCAAATGATCATTTAAATTTGAAATCTGTGTATTAAAAAACAAAAGAAAATGGTACATACATATTAATCAAAATAGTTACACATTAAAAAAATAGCAAGTTCAAGATACAAAACACACCAAAATAAAGTTATGCAATAATAAAAAATTTATTAATTCAAAATATAAAACCATTAAAAAAACATATAAAATTATCGATATAAAATAATTATCGTTCAAAAGAAAAGAATGAAAATTTCAGGATCCCAATTAATTAAAAAAATTTAATCTACCATTACAATATAAACAAAAAGTAAATACCTTAACCACATTTTATCGTCCAACCAAAATTCCTATTGTAAACTGAAGGATACGAAGTCTTGACAATCACACACCTTAAAAACTTTAAAACAAAAGCTGCAATAACAGACTGCTGGGCATAAAGTTGCGGGAGAGGTCTTCTTGGATTCTGAACTACATATTTTTTATCGAGGTTCACCAAACATTAACTTAATTGCTTGCAATAACTGCCTTAGATAATACATTTTTAATTATTCTTCTAACTAGAACTATACTTGAAGTTACTTGAATGTTACTCAAAATAACTTCCAACATTCCCTCTTCTTAAACATGGGAATTAACACTGTATTCTATTTAACAAATGTCCGGCAACTAAAGCATCCTTCAATAAATGAAGAACCAGAAAATAACTGTAATTAAACTGTACTGTAGAACTTAATTTATTTCGATCAATTCGAAAAACTAGACGGCACTTCAAATAATTAATTTGTTATTTCACAATAAAAAAATTGAACGGTACGAACACATACTTAAGCAAAAAATTATTAAATTTACTTCAAACTCATCAACGGGATGTATATTTGTGCCGAGGCCCAAGGCACGACAAACGAAAACTTTAACCGGACTGTATTTTAATTAACTAAAATAAAACGATAATTCAATAATATCGACCGAAATCGACCGTCTTCTTTGAAAGTTGGATCAGAAGTGTCTTGCCTGGACCACCAACTAAAGGCAAGTGAAATTCTGAACCGCGCCTTAAAGCAAGATGTGTTCCTCATTTTTTAAAACTAAAAATTATGATACTGTGAATTTAGGGTGTACAAATCTCCACGCTCCAATGAAAAGAGCGTTAAATTCAGTTTTGTCTAATGAAAACATTCCAGTCCACGTGGACCGAGCTAAAAATTTTATACGGACGCGAAGACGGGGAACAGACGCGTCAACATGTGCCGACTAGACTTGCAAACGGTGCAATTTTCAAGTTAAATACGCAGAAGCCAAGTTGGATTTTTAAACACGTGTAAATGTCACCTTCCAAACAAAAGAGAAGTTTGTTTTTTTCTAATGCTTTCCCAGAGTATAGACAGGAATATTTTTATAAAACGAGATGACTTAAATACAACATTGGATTTTATCAAGGTCCTCTGATTTTTAGCAACGCAACCATTCCCACGGGTGGACAAACAAAGCTCTAAAAATATTATTTATTACTTCCACGTCCTCTAAATTTATAGAAGTTCGAGAACAATCTTTTTAAAATGTTCGTTGTAAATATATTTATACGACAAAATTTTAGCTACAAATAAAATATAGTTTTACAGGACCGAACTTTAAGTTTTTTAATATAAATACATGCAAAATTACACATATTTGAGGCCGATAGAAAATATACCGTTACATGTTGTATATTGCAAATTTACTTATGTTATGGTTTTCACCGAAATTGTAGGTAATATTAGCGGTACATAACAAAGTAGGTATGAGTCTCTATATAACGAAATTCTTTGAAAAGGATAAATTCAGATACGATAGCACTCAGAATATTTGAGGCTTTCTATATTTCTGTATAAAGAAAAGCACTATGGATTTAGTATAAGTAATTAAAAATTCTTGGTTTGACTTTTTATGTTTTGACAAAAATACTCAAACTTCATACATAAAGTGTGAATTATAAAAAGAATTTAAGAGCCACATAATAATACTAAAATACGTGAAATTATGGGAATCGTAAGTTATTTTTGAAGAGCGCGTTTTGATCAAGTATGGAATAAATTACAGATTGCAACACATGCGTAAGTAAAAGAGAGTACTAAAGAGAGAGATAATTTGCTTACTTTTTAGCTAGCTCTGTGTTGGATGAAGTGTAGCATATTAAAGTTACTATCCTACTTGATATTCAGATAAGATCAGGTAAACATGTGCAAGTAAATAACGCACGAAATAAGAAGTCATAAACGCCATCATTTTAATTCCGCATGAAATGAGAAGGTTTTAAGGAGATTTTCGTCGGCGGACAAAACGCGACGCACGATACAAGAATAGATCACAATAATTTAAATAAACACTAATTATTATTTTCTTAATAACCTACAAAATTTTTATTCTTTATATTTTTATAAACAAAAATAGTAAACATGCCGACTGATTCTTTCGTGCTTTTTTCACCCAATTTCATCTTTATTTATAGAGAGGCCTAACTTTCAGAAATTTCATTTTCTATAGAAATAATGACCAGATTCGTCAGTCTCCCTTGAGCTAGAGTATCTTAAATAATTTTTTATTAATCTCAATCTTTAAAAGCTCATCCTTGTCAGCTGATGTGACACTAATCGGTCAAGTCGAAAATACTATGAAGGTGTACGTAACGGTGTACACCTGGTACTTTGGCATTCCGCTGAAGGGCGGTCGGTGCGGTAAGCATCTGTTTTAGGTCACCACGATCGTGACAGTGCGACTGGCGATTTACACTTTCGAAAGCTCCAATCATTCTGAACCAACGTGGAATAACACGAAGGACCCTCAATTCCCCCCCTCGTAAATACTTCTCATGCTCATGTAAAGAGTATGCCAATAAAGTAAAATTTCATTTTTATGTTTCTCTAAATCAAGTCGTGTGGTATTTTACGTTCTGGTCTCAACAAGTGAGCAAGTAGACAAGTCAGGCCTACCAACGACCGACACGCCCATAAGGGAGCA
The DNA here is from genome assembly GCA_929113105.1 of Agrypnus murinus. NCBI lineage: Eukaryota > Metazoa > Arthropoda > Insecta > Coleoptera > Elateridae > Agrypnus > Agrypnus murinus. The sequence goes on along the minus strand of OV816028.1, from coordinate 67,106,439 downwards.
AACAGTCACATGACCGAAAAGAAGCAATTGTATGAAATATTTATAGCTAGGATTAACTTTGATTTCTAAAAATTAGACATCTTTAAAATAAATAGGGTATCCCGAAAAAAACTTTTAATAAAGTTTAAAGTATTATTGTAATACGTAAGAAAGTTCTTTCCGTTATTTTTCTATGTTGGTGTTATGATTAGTTTGTATCTTTAACTCTATCTAAATCCATGCAAGATTATTTTAAAGAATTATTTTTATTAATTTTGTAAGGCTGCTTAATTATCCGGGTGCTTACGAAGGGCGCTGAGTAGTTTTCGATGGTAAACAGTAATTCTCGGGCTCCAGTTATTTTAACTTGGTATGCTCCACGGATCTGGGTAGCCGCTAGTGGATAAAAGATAATCCAGGGAACTGCTGGAGTCGTAGAAGTCAATACTGTCTGGAGCCGTCGTAGGCGGCGACCTGCTTCCTTAAAGCTCTTACTAAAGAAAGGAAGTGTTAGTTCTAGCAAATAAAACACACAATCAGTAAACCTAATAGTTTTATTTTATGCAATACTCCAGCAAGTGCTATCTCTAACCCTTAGTATCATACGTTTTACTAAAGTACAGTCACAGCAAGCGCGGTACGGTCACAGCAGCAAAATAAACGTGCGGGTGCGATAGGGTAGAATAGCGGGAGGACAGGAAAGGTTTCTATTTGGTAAAGGGTACACGCACAGCAAGGTCTCAGGTAGGCTACGGTAAAGAGGGTCGAAGTAGGATGAGACCCCTAGGCGCACGCACAGCGAAGTTTCGGGTAGGGTACGGTAAAGAGGGTAGAAGCAGGATGAGATCCCCAGGCACACGCACAGCGAGGTTTCGAATAGGATACGGCTAAAAGATCGGAAGCAAAATGAGATCCCTAGGCCCTCACACAGCGTGGTCTTGGATAGGGTACGGATAAGAGGGCGGAAGCAGGAAACCCCAGGCACACGCACGGTGTGGTCTTGAATAAGTGGGCGGAAGCTGGATGAGAACCCAGGCACACATACGGTGAGGTATTAGTATTCTACTCTTAGATTCCTGGTATGCTGCTCGGTTCCTAGGTTTGGCCGGTCCTGATGGAGCTGATACCTGTAAATGAACTGAATAAATTGGCTAGTGCACTCCCTTATATAGAACGGAACGGCGCACGCCAAATAAACGCATAGGAAAGGGACACGTGGTTTTGCTTGAGTCGGCGACTCATCCGAGTGGCTATAAATTGCAACGGATGATAAGCTTATTTATTTTTGCCAATAGTTAAATAAAATAACGTAACTTCCTTACACTTTGTTCTTTTAAAATATCCCATATGTAGGTATATGCAGAAAGAAACTTGAATAATTCTTAAATAATGTCAAGAAATTAGCAATATGGCTGCCTAGGTTAAGCTCTATTCTGCGTTTAACTTTGGCGTTTTGATTTTCCTTGCTGATATTTATGCGTGGCCCAAATAGACATAATACTGCTCTGACAATATCATGTTGACTGCTGGTTATTACTTTTGTTTTATCTAGATTCATCTCTACTAATTGCAATAGTGTAATCATATACTTGTGAAATAAATAAAAGATTAATAAAAGTGAAATATAATCAAATTAAAAGATCCGCCATACTTAGGTATATTGTACTATGTGCGTTATGTAATACCAAAGAGTAGTATATTATAAGAGGAGAAACTTCGCGCGATGTCTTTGATCTTTCGTCATCAGTTTCAATGACCTTGGAACGCTTGGCCCAACCAGCTAACGTCCAGGGTTGTTAATTTCGTATGTATACTAGTTGGGCAGTATATAAGGGATGATTTTAATAAAACTATACACCAATTGTTGTCTTTATTCAACTTAATTCAAATCTTTATTGTATATAAAGTTTTACAAACATAAAAAGCTTATTACAAGTGATTGGTAGATACGTATATGGTATTCTCTCTCAACAATATAAAATATTTAATAATAAACTAATGATAACATTTCGCATGAATTGCAGTTCATTATAGAATGATATTTAGTATGTATTTAGTATACAAACTATAAATTATTTATTGAATGGTTTTTCACCAGTGTACAGTTAACATGTCTTTTAAACAGTAAACATTAGTAAACATTTATAATCACATAGATTACACTCAAATGGTTCTCTCCAAAACATGTGTGTTTTAAGACTAACACTTTGAGTAACTTTTGAAAACATTTGTAGTCACACAAATTATACTCAAATGGTTTCTTGCCACTATTAGTTAACATGTGTGTTTTAAGATTAGATTACATCTATTTCTGAGGTTAAAGAATTAAAAAAAATAATCTTAAACTAACACGGTACTTAAATAACACAATACTTCGTCTTTTAGAAATCGAAAGAAGTGAATGTCGTTGTTATCGAAATAAAATGTATTCCTACAGTTCTTGTAAACATCCGCGGTGTTTACGTTTTTCTCCATTCATATTTCGGTTCAACTATAAATGTTCAATTGTTTATTTATTTAACTCTCATAATCACCCAAAAAAAACACACTACACATTAACTGTTTGTCGCAATATTGGTACACTTTCACGGAACATATACAGAATAACGAATTGACTTGACAGGTATAAAAGAATGAAAATAAGCATCCATCTTTGGCATTTCTGTGCTCCCGTCCAATGGCATCGCAACAAATTAAGAGCGAGCCGAAAGTAACCGAGAATCGGCGATGGGCCCTTTAAAGTGGATTTGCTATTCTATCTCTCTCGGAATTGAGGTTTCTCTACCAACTTTCGCCTCTTATAATATCTACTCTTTGGTAATACTACAATACGAATAGTTACAACAAACAACACGACAATGTTAACAATAATTACAAATGATAGAACCCAAACAACTAAGCGAAGATCTATAGACGCACAAGCTATCAAAATTTGAAACCAAATAATTATTTCTGTACTAAGAAATTTGCTTATATGCGTTCGGTGACAAATAATAGTGCCGACAAAAAACGTTATACTATAATTTCAGTAAGTACAAACTGTATTATGTAGTTCCGCGGGGTTTATTGTTTACTAAAATCCTTTGCATTTGCTGCTAATCCTAAATTCCCGTTGAAACAAGTTGAACAAATGAATGATTTTATCATGATGAGATCATTTTACCGTTAAAATTACGTTTGGGACTTCCTGTATTTACCTGTGAATTAAAAGATTAAAAAGATCATACCAGCTAACCAGCCGTTATTTTTATGTTGAAATAATTTGAAGACGAAAGAATTAAACAAAAAAGTAATAAAAGTAAGTAATAAAATATCGGATATTTAGATACATGTACGATGTAAAAATCCCAAGTAATGTTTAATAAAATAACAAATACATGTTACTAAGACTTTCTTTTAAATGCTTCTTTTGTATGGTTACGATTACACCTTTTCGTTACTTTGACTTTAACTTTAACTTTGAATGTACAGTTTCTCTTAAATTAATTTTTTAGTAAAAAATTTTAAATAATTTAATTAATAAACATCGTTGTCCAAAACAAGTTAGGTAAGCAAGTTCTACCATTGTTCCTAGAGTATTAATTTGAAACCTAAGTTTATTATTATTATATTATTTATGAAAAGAAAAATGATTATTAATCATGCGGTTAAGATTTATGCAACATATATGACTGTCTAAATGGCCTTTGTAATGATTTTTTTTTAAATTTGGTATAGTTATTTACAATATAAGTAAATCCACTGTGATTTTGTTTAGAATTTTTGAATATACTGTTAAATCTTTTTTTTGGGTACACTTGAACCTCAATGAGGGAATTGAGCAAAATAAATACAGAAATATACTGTTTGAATATAGTTGGTTTTTTGAATTATACTTCAAAAATTAACTAAATACTCATTTTAATGGATGTGTTGAATGCTATCAATAGATTGAGCAAGAAGCTTTGAATGGAGAAACGAACTTTAGTAAGTTAAGGTGTCTTAGAGGTTAATTAAAGGGTAATTAGAGGTTCAAGAATTTGAAATTCCTAATAATAAACAACGACATGGATATCAAATATACTACGAACTAAAAAAGAAAAAAAATATCCAAATTATTATACTAATTATTATGTTGTTATTATAAAAGGGAGTCTAATAACTACGCTTTGGTCAACATAAAATTACACAATTTAGTAATTTATTTTATTATTGAAAAATTATATTGCCACATCCATTTTACACATTAAGTATAGAATTTACAATTTTTGAAATACAATTTTTTCCAAAGGTATTTTTCTATATTATTTCTAAAGAAATAATTTAGATATATATGTTTTTAACTTTAACTAGGTATTCTGTGGTAATTAAGATAACACTATTGTAATTTTACATAGCTAAACTAAAGTGCTGCACTATAATCGTTGAAATAATTTGAAATTTTTTATGTTCTGATATCACTTTTGTAATTGTTCAGGTGGGGAGTATCTATAAAAATCTAAATTAGGAGTAGGTAATAATATTTCATACACGTTCAGTTTTTTTGCCACATGCGAACCGCAATAGTGGTACATAAAATTAGGTTTCTTTTTTGAATAATTATTACATAATAAATAATATTATAAATGTAGTGATTTGTTTATGCAAGCATCGTGTTAACTTTATAACAAAAGTAAGTATTTTTACTGTTTTTATTAAACGTACTGAAGACTTTAATAATATAAAAGAATTACTATAATACATAAAGTCACTTCCTCACTACTTGTATTTGCAAAAAAATGGTTAAATTTATTATTATTACTTTTGTTAAGTATGTATAAAATTACTTATATTTGTTTATACTTTGAAATCTGATGAGAAGTAGGGGCAGTAAATGCATACCATCGTCAAGATCAGTCAAGCCCCTCAAGGGCAGCCACAACATTGATATCTTATTTTTTTCTTCATATTTCAACATTTAACTAACAGTCCATAATAAACTTTCCTCTAGTTGATGTAATTTGGAAAAAAACAGCATATAAATTTTACGATTGAGTACAAATCGTCCAAGCTGAAAACTTTCTCATTGCATTGGATCTATTTAGTTTATTTCGATGTCAAATTTTACAAAACTATTAGATAAGCAAATTTTGAAAGAAATGTGAAAATAATATAAGCTTAAGCTTCATATTAGCGCTTATTTTCTATTTCAATTTGCACCGCTGAACAAAGAAAGAGTTTTGTTTACAGTCTTTAAACAATGTTAATTGATTTTTCATAGCAATTAAACAAGAATATTACATCACATTTGTGTTTGAATGACATTAATAGTAATTATCAAATGGATATCACGCTAATTATAATTTAGTATTTAGTCGATTTTTATACAACTCTTTTGATAACCATTAACAAAATGAAGGTCATAATATCAAGAATTCTAATTTTGGAAAATTCAACATTTTCTTTTTTTTTAATTTCCGTTAACAGAGGAAGTTGTTTATTTTGCTAACACCTATTGCCCTTCGGTCTTGACGTTCATGGTCTGAGCCCTCTCGAATATACCTATTTTCTATATTAATTTTATAGATTGTATTATTATTTGATATAATTTGATTTATAATGCCATGGTTAACTGGATTAAAACAACGTTTTAAGTGCTACAAATTATGCAATCAAAATTATAGGCCGCTCAAAAAATTAAAAGCGGTACTGCTATAATAATAACTGTCTTGTATTATTAATTTAATTTAAAAAATTAATTAATTGAACAAATTGACTGAAATAAGTATGTATGTATTTGATATTTGATGAAATTAAAACCTTTCTGTTGAATACTCCCTAGAATTAAAAAAGCCTAAAAACAGCAAACAAATGAGTTTATTCAAAATAAAAATAAGTTCAGTATCACAGTAAAGTTAATAACTGTTTATAGCGTACTTTTTATCATATAAAAACATTAAAAAATCATTGTTGTATTAGATACAGTCGAATGATCAATGTTAGCTCATTATTAGCTCAATTAAAATTACAAGGTTCAGACAAACTTTTCTTTTTGCTTTAGAAAAAACACTTATCTTCGTACATCCATACCGTACATCTATTTATGTATTTGATATATACATAATAGTTATTTATGTATTAAAGGAGTAAACAGACTTTTATGGCTGGAAGCGTTATATGTTATCTAGCCCGAGGAGTTAGCCAAGGGCTAGGAAAAGGCTATATACAATGCAAATATCCACTTACTATACATACACTATTTCATGCAGAGATTAAGTTATTATCTCAAATTTATTATTATGTAAAAAATATAGTTCAATGAGTACGTAGCTACATCAATACGCTGTCATTACACTTGAGGTATGTTGATATAGTAAATATTCCAAAATATTTAGTTTCAGCTTATTTTCATTGTTGATAAGTTTACGTTTAGATGAATCTAGCACATAGACGTAACTAGATCTCGATTTTTCTGGGGGGGGGCTAAAGAAATGTTTCATTAAAAAATTGAATATACCCATGCTTTTAGGATCATCTGTAAAATCGCTCCAAGTATTTAAAACTACTATTTCTTTTTTATCATATTCGTTATGAGTTTAAAGAGTACTATATCCTGAAAATTGCAAAAAGAATTAAGACCCTTTTTCTAAAGCAAAATTATTTAAATGAATACGACCTCTAACAGCTTTTAAAATAAATCTGGCACGCGCGCTAATGTTTCTTGGTAGCACAGTTACTTGAAGAGGGGTGATAATAAACCAAAGTCGCTGCCGCTCCAGGCTTGGTTCCAGCTGGCAGGTAACATAATTAAATCAAATTTTATTTTTATCAAAATAAAAATTTAAAACAATTTTTCTTTCTGAGAATATTTACCGCATAATCTTAAAATTGTAATTATATTCCGCAGTATTGCACACAACTAAAAACCAGAATTTGAAATGTTGAAAGATTAAGTAAAAATGATGATCTTGTTGCATTGACAACCTGACTAGGTTGTTAGGTACTTACTTACAAGATTAGTGAAAATAATTAATTTGTGAAATATTGTTTTCAGGAAAATGGCTGAAAAAATAGATTTCTCAAAAAGAAAGTGTCATTTTGAATTTTGTGTGTTGTAAGAAAATGAAAATGCTGGGGACGACAGCGACTTTAGTTTATTATCGCCCCGCTTTTAACTAATTGAGCTACGAAAAATATTAGTGCCGCCGCGTACCACATTTACCTTAAAAGTAACTTATTTAAATGATTTTCCTTTAAAAAAAGATCTAAATGTAATGTTTTTCTCACCATTTTAAGGATATAAGTACTGTTTAAACTTGATCAGAATTATATTATTAACTTGATTACTTGAGGAGATTTTACAAACGATTTTCCTAATCAGACATTTTCATTGCGTTTAAAAAATTTGGTGAATTTCCAAAGTCTTTAAAATTTAATTTTGTTGATTGGTAATGTTAATTTTAAAGTCAATTTCTAGGTAGCTTTTAAAGGTAAATATAGTTATACAGCCTGTTCGTTCTCAAACTCGAACATATGCAATATGCATTTAACATTATTTTGAACGTTTTTGGTGATTCCTGCTTGCCAAATCCAACTACAAGAAAGATAATGGTATCAGTGGAAAAAGAATTATTGCGCATCAAATGATACTAATAATAATATTAAGAGTGCGATTTTTATTTTAAAATACTAATTTAAAAGTTGAGTTTGTTAAGTATGACAAGTCATGCTTTTCAAATTATTTCATTTTAGCGTATGAATGAATTGAATAACGACTATTTAAACTGTTCAATACTTTAATATGTATTGATTTAGTAGAAATACAGCAAAATTCAGAAAAGTAAAATGCACAATGTTAATTGCCTATGATCGACTTTGAGAGTGGACACCCGGTATAACTGTACATCATACTTTTATGAACCTTAAATAATCTGTTCTTGTAGACATTACAGTTAGTTATAAATCCTTAGGAATACGTAATATTAATTGACTGAACGTTAAATTTGCTTTTGCAAAATAATTCTTTTGAACTTTTGTGAGATAGATCTTTTAATTTTAACAACGATTTGGTGATGCAACGAATGCAGAGATTTTTCTTTTCAAGGTTTTTCAATCATCTTATTCCGTATTGTTAATGTTTATATCAGAATTTACATAACTGAAGTTATTATTTCATAAAGTACTTAGTAACATTTATTTCTGATAATAATATAAAATATGAAGTTTACTTTTTAAGCTTTTTCTTTAAGACGCCGGGCAAACTAATTATAAAAAAAATTGAAAAAGCTATTCTATGTTACTTTATTAATTCATTACTTATGCACAACATATGTTCATTTATTGATTTGATTTCTCCCAAAGTAGGGATTCCATCGCATATTTATTTGGCTTGTCTCAACATGGGACATTCTACTGTAATGCCAACTAAAATCAATGTAGACAAAGTGTTACTTATCTTTCATTATTAGTTTCTTGATTTTCTAATTTCGTTCAATCAAGAAACAAAAGCTATTTGCTGATTTTTTATTTATTTTAATATTCCACTTTTCTGGTTATTTATATTTGCCATTTTATGACAAAACTATACCTACAAAAAATTTCTGGCTCGAATCTATTTTGGGAGTCTAATTTTCAATTTTGGTGGGCTTAGCCCCCCGAAGCCTCCTCCTAGTTACGTCTATGGTCTAGCAATAATAATCTAATTATTATGTATCTGTACATGTGTGTGTTCTGTTGCATTTTTGTAAACACCGAATTAGAGCATATAACAGTAATTCAATAGCTTTTACCTTTGAAGAATAAGTACGGTATTTGTAGGTGAGGATTTGGAGGTTTTGAATTTGGCTCATTTTTTCATAAATAATAAATGTATTTTTAAAAATAACACATGCTATTGTTACTAGTAAGTATCGGCAACGTAAACTTAAAATTAGAACAAACCACGAATACACGCTACCAAAGAAACAAATTTTAATTGCTTTGTGGTCTTGTCCAATATCACCCTACGAAAGGGCGACGTTGAACTAAGGATAGGAATACCTTGGACAAGATTCCAAGTCTGTTGTAACTATTCGAATAAAAAAATTATACCTTATACAAATGTGATAAATTAACGGTACTTAACATTATTAATAAAAAATATATAGTTACTGGTCATTCTTTTTGAACCACCCGCTAGATCAAAAAATTGGTGCAACTTAGAAATGCCGGCGGGGCTCATTTTAAAGCTTGAAACCTCTACTTTCGAATGTCACATGTCTCCTATATGAAAAAAATTATATTTGACCCCTATAACTGGGTAAACACGTTCCAAAAAAAGCATTTAATTAAAAAATAAGCATTTTCTACTCTATCATTTTTTTCTATCTTTACTCGATATTGAAACACTCTAGGAAAAAACGCAGTGGACAAAATTTAAGTATCCTTTGACGAAGAATGCGATGCCGTTAAAAAAATTTAAAAAATATTTCTTTTTCTAATTTTTTCAACTTAAAATTTCTTTTTGAACTGGATACGTGTTTACCCTGTTTTAGGGGTCCAATATAATTTTTTTCATATAGGAGACATGCGACATTCGAAAGTAGAGGATTCAAGCTTTAACATGAGGCCCTCCGGCCTTTCTAAGTTGCGCCAATTTTTGGATCCAGCCGGTGGTTGAGTTCAGAAAGAATGACCCATATACATAAAATTGTTCGTTATTTCAGCCTTATTTGGTGACACTCCATAATCATGAAAATAAATAAATAAAGTATAAAAAGGTTTCAGAAATTTAATTTATTCTACTCACGATTGTTTCGACAGCTAAGCTGTCATTACCGAATATAAATATAAACAAACGTCGCTAAGGTAAATACAATAAAAGATAAAACTATATAAAAATAATTTAAATATCGAGTTCAATGTGTTCATGTATTAAAGGTACCCTGAGTTTATGTTTGTATATCTCGCAAGCTTCTAGAATGTCTAATTTGCGTTTTGTTATTACAAAAGTGTAGGAATTTGATGTTATTTTGCGTGTTAGTGTTTGTGTTTGTGTGGTGTTAGGCATTAGACATTTCTGGGTGTTAATTTATCTAACATCACACGTGTTCTTTATATCTTATGGCGAAATTTCGAAGTATTTATCAAATATACACCGAACTACAAAAAGAACAATTTAAACGGTAAACGGCCAATTTCATGATATCATGTTTTCTGTCTTTAGCATTAAATCAAAATGAAAAAGTATTAATGTTGATTTTAAAGGTTATTGTAATTTTTTCTGATATTTTGCCAAAATATGGTATAGATACCTAATTTGTATGATTTATGTGTGCTAGTTATTTGATGGTTGAAATATATTTGTTAAACTCTGACTGTGTGAGTAGAACACTTAAGGCTGCTAGTTTAGCTTTGTGGTGACATGATTAATTTGGGATAGTGATGTCTGTATGTGTAGGTTTTCTGTATATGGAAAATACAAATTGGTTGTGTGTGTTAAACTTGATAGTTAAGTCTAACAAGTTAATAGCCCTATTTTGTCCTGTTTTTAATGTAAAATTTATGTTTTGGTAGATAATATTAATCAGAATTAAAGATTCGTTGATAATCTGAAAAGAACTGACTTTTTGTAGTTTGCTATATATTGGATAAACAAGTCACAAGATATAACGAACACATGCGCTATCATAGAAATAAATATCTAGAAAAATGCAATTATGCTAAATACCTTTAAGGACAGAATCGCACAATGACACCCCAAAAAACCATCAAAGCCCTACTTTCTTTAAACCCATATATTTATTTTTATTTATTTATTTAAATGAGTACGACCAGGCAAAATCCCACGAACGCACTCACTGTGCAAACATAAAACATACATAAAGTATAAACAATAGATAATTACAAAGAATAAAATTATAGATATCTTCATTAATTCATATAAACACATTTATGTAATCTTTACTAATGTAAATAAAATATAAAATATGTTTCGAATTATATAAACGAGAAGAACATAAATTTTACAAATGAATTCGTTTTACTTTTTTCTTAAAAGTTAATAAGGAATACGTAAAAGGATCAATAGTTTTTCTGACAGTTTAGAACTTTGTGGCAATAAACTTATTGGCCGGTAAGATATTTGCTCAGTAGGTTAGCATGGTTTTAATATTAGGATTATTTACCTGTGCGAATTTTAGTGGTAATGGTCAATAGTGAAGGCGTAAAATAGAGTTAAAAAGATTTCTTAAAAATAGCACACCACTTTTAGGTAATTTTAGAACATATTTGTAATGTTGATGGGCGATACCTTTTATGTTTATTCATAGATAATTATTTTCAATTGACGGAGCAGGTTGATTGATCACATACTATGAAAGGGTATCTTCCTCGCACATTTTTGAAAATATTTTATCAAATCGCACAATATCAGAGCATTTAATGCTAGCTTTTATATTTTTTGGTGTCGCGGCCCCATACGTACCTTGTAGATTAATTAATTTAAAAAAAATATCCGACATTTGCAAAAAAATTGTATGCGTCAAATTTTTGAAACAATGATGACACATTTATTTTATTTATATTTAGTTCTTTCTTAAAAGAGATAAAAAGATAAGTATATATCACTAACATGCTTTAAATGTCTAAAATAAATATTTACATTTTGATATTATATACGGAACGTTTTTTTTAGCGCCAATACCTCTGTCACAAAAATTTGTATTTTTCTAATTTGTCATGCAAAATCAATATGCTCAATATGATAAAAATACTCATATTTGGTTAGTTCAATACTGCAGTTATTACAATAAAAATAAAGAAAACACTATGACATAATTTTATTTTTGAATGAAATTATTATTTTTAAAAGTTTTAAATGATATTTAAAAATATGTAAATAAAAACGTAATTATAAAGATATAAGAATAGTCATATTATTAACAAATGTTTAAAAAAAAGATATGATTAACAAAATGTTTTTTAACAATACTGAATTATTACTTCGGGAGACAAGTCGATTTTCTTCAAAAAAAAAAACGTCTCAGAAATATTTTGGAGTATATTGTCAGTTGCTCCAACACAACTCTTGCCGTTTACTAACCGCTCAACCGCACAGAGCAAGCGCACTCTCTATCATACGTCACAAGAGGCGGGTCCAGTTGCTATGCCCCGTTCTTTTCTATCGCATTGGATAGTACGCATAGACCCTCTCTCTCGCACAATTTCAAACGACGGACGTAGTGTGAGCAGCTGTCATTCTGCGTCCCCCTCTATCGAATAGAATGGGTCTATCTCTCTCTCGCACGCTTCGATTTAAACATTTTAAACCCTTGCAACCCTGACTCTTGAACGGTTTTTTGCAAGCAACCTTATACTATCGTTTTGCAAAAAATAAGCTTTATTTTGACATAAAAAATAAACATATAATTTATTTGGTTACTCGATCGGTGAAGGTATCACTTTCAATTCACCTATTTAAACTTGGCAACTGTATAACCTTGAACAGAAAAAGGTAAGCAACCCTATGTTTGCGTCTTCTATAGGGTTTGCACTTTCAATTAGTGTTAATTTTTTTGGTTACGAGATCGGTGAAAGTATTTAAAAAAATAAATATTGAATTTTTAATTAAAAATATCCTTGAACAAATTTATTTAGACAACTCATCTACGTTACTTTTGTCAACATATTTTATTTCATAAAAAATACATTTTATTCGGTTACTCTATCGGTGCTTAACGACATCAATAACGGATCCTGTACTATATCTTGATGTGTTTTAAAATATCTCAGAAACTGTATGCCGCCATCCAACCACTGGTGTAGACTAATCTTCACCCTCTGCAATCTCCTACACAATTCTTTTCGAATCACAACGGTTCCTTGAGGCGGAAATTATTCGAACTTGAGTAAGAAGCTCGTTTCTTCACGGGAGTTGCTTGGTCGATATGATAATTCACCAATATGATGTTTCTTTGGACCGTAGTAGGACACCAGTCTAGAAAAGATGAAAAATAATTTTGCTTAAAAGTCATTGACAGCAATTACAAGTTATTTCTTACCTTGTTTAAATTACATATACAGGCTGCAATGATTCGACAAGTGAAACTTTGAGTATAGTATTCTACGACGAAAACTGAGTTAAAAAAACTCTAATAACATTTTCTCCTTTGAAAATTAGAGTTTCTAACTCAGTTTTTGTCATAGAACACTGAATTGAGAGTTTTACCTATCGAATTATTACACCTTGTATACAGTGACTGGCAAAAACTATATTGCGCCATAACTAGGCAAACTTATTTTCGATTTCTGAAAAAATTTTATTCTTGATAAAAGTTTCTGTTTCTTTTAAAACAGTAGAAAATATTAAAACATTTGATTTTACGGTCTTCGTATACGAGGTAAGTTCAAAAAACTGAAATCGTTCCAAGAGTAAACTACCCTTAAATTTAAGAATAACAGAAAATTTTATTAAACGAAAACTGATTTATAATGATATTTTATTTTCAAATTCCAATTACCATACCTAAATCTAGAAAAGGGTTTTTTAATTTTCTTTGAATTATACTTTTGAGGAATACTTTTTGGAATGTGGTAAGGTTAGTGGAGGTAAAGCCAGTCATCCTAGTTACGCTTGTGGCTTCATGTTTCTTAACAGATACCCTTGATGACCGTGATAGCATTGGTTTTTCATTTTTTCTACCACTATTTATAATGATCATATTATAATCAATAACTGCTTGCTTCAGAGATTTGGTGGCAAAGTCTCTCTCGGTGTTCTTTTTATATTATCTGGACATTTTGTTACTGAACGACTTTTATTATAAGTATGCCCGTACAGGATACATCTACATATAATTATTGTAAATAATTAAAACTTTTAAAACATAAAAAATGTACTTAAAGCTTAAACTACTTATTTAATCGAATTACGTACTTTCTTCATTAAGTTAAATAAAACTTCAACACAATCATTCCCACTTTTTGAAACATTCAAGTTTTTTTCTAACTTGATCTGTCGAGTTAGTATTTTGGTAAACATTTAACGTTAATTTTAAATTCTTCAGACGGAACTTGCACACTATAACAACAAACTATGTCCAGACTCACTTAATGTTAACAGGAGAAATATCCCATACGCAACGGATTCAAGGATCCATCAAAATTTAAAGGACCAGATTCCACCACTCATTTTTTTTGCTTGCTGGACCACGTCGACATTAAACCAACCAAAATAATTGATGTACAACTCCCTGACGAAATACGGATATGCTTAATTCCCACACAAAGGTGTTAGCTGTAAATACAGCGATATGTAATAAGGTTACAAAACCTTTAAAGTATAAAATTTTTCTTACTGAGTTTACACTAGACGGACGCATTAATCCGTTTTTGCAGTAAGCCTTGCGGCTTCGCTGCGGTTGCTATGGCTACCGCCCCCAACGGTATGGACTCTTATCTTCATCTGCAACATTTTTTTTTGTAAAACACACGCAAGAAAAAACCCGTATCTCGGGTCTCGAGGTCATAAATAGCTTAAAATGGTCTGTAATTTAAAATTGACTGCACACGCCAATGCGGAAATCTTTTCTCTTTTATACAATTATTGAATTTTACTTAGTTTTTTTAATTTTTGATATTAATTAGCTTTCCGCTTTAAGAGCATGTGGAGATTATAGACAGTGGATGCATGTTCTCTTAGGCCCAAATTCAAACAACAGCTCAATTACTATTAAACTTTTATAAAAGAGATCAATCCACGAGGGCCGGAGTGGGTTAGTCTTTCTGAATGAATAATATTCTTACCTCGCATGTGCTATACAACGTTTTATCATACCTCTTTACATTTCATCAAAACCTAGTTTTTGCATTTGTTTGGTCAGATACATAATCGATAAATTGATATATAACTAAATATATAAACTTTTGTTTATGTAATACCTAATTTGACATCTGTTAAAGTTAATTTCAAAATTTACAATAAATGCGATTGTGGAGTGAAATAAAAGGCTTTCTTTTCTCAAAGGATTTTTAAGGTTATTTAACAAATAATGCCGTGGAGTACACTCACTTTCCTTATTTAAAATGATCACAGTAAACTCGGTATTTATAAAGTGGTGTTGGATAAAAGTATAAATAATAATAAAGAGATGGTTTTTATACGGGGGACCTTAATAGATTTTCTTAATCTTAACAGCACGATATATTGGAAATAAATTTATTAACAGCTATCAAAACCATAAAACCTTCAATAGGTTATTGCTTTAAAATTATCGAAGCTGAACAAGTTGTTCTTGAGTAATAACAGTAGTTTTGGATTTTTTAGAAGTAAGAATTAATTACACATTTCTTTAGCGGCATTCTAATTAAAACAAACAATTTTTAGTTTTTAGAGAGTTTATTTCTACACACATTTTCTGTACACTGTAACTATTCAAATGTAACTACTACTAATACTATTCATTTTTCTAATAGGATAATTCAGTAGCGTTTTGCAGGAATTTAAATACATTTACTTAATGTGTGCAACCTTCTATACCTGAGCTGAAGGCCAGGTACATAAAGTACACAGTAGAGAAAAGGTACTTTCTTCCTTAAGTTGCACATATTCTTTTCTACCACCTAAAATAAAAGTTTTATCGGAAATTTGTAATTCTTCTAGTATGACAGAAACAATAAATTAATATAATAAACTGCATAAGAATAACTTAGAATAACTAATTAAGACATATAGTTGTAGGTATACAGTTTGTTTGTAGCAACTTTATTTTCGGTCAGAAATGGTATAAACCACATATATCATTAAATAACGTAAGATTCTCTATGTTCTGGCTTAAAGAATCTTGTATTTACTAAACCGGCGTGAGCGTGATGACGACATCGATTTTTTTTAAATTACATGATAGGTATTTTTTTACTGAAATCGATAGAATATTGTGTTCTCTTTTCAACCATGATAAATATTCATACTCTTACATCAGAAAATTTTCAAGATAAACGTCATAAATGATTTACGACTAGTAGGCTTTGATTTCTGGTTCTCCAATTAATAAAACATAATTATCTAGCAAGCTTAAGTAAATAACGAAACTTTAGTTGTTCCAGCGGTGTATTTACAATTTCTTTCATGGTGGGGGAGAGTACTCTATAAAAATCCCGAATCAAAATACTTAGATTGAAAATCTAATCTACATAGATTTTGACATAAATGACCTGGACTGTTAAAAAAATTCTGGAGGCGTTCCCATTTCATTAGCCCCCCCCCCCTAAATATGCCACTGAGTTATTCTGATCCTCTTTAATCTTCAATTAGGGAAAATGTAGAACAAAACAGTGAAAGGTTTTAAAGAGCCCTCTTAGCAGGACGACTGAGATGCAAATTTCTCATGAATATACATATTTTCGTTCTTCATGTTCGCTATAAGATTAATACTTTCTGGCATGGTAAAAATACGTTAATAATTTCCTATTGTTGCCCTCTATCTATTAGTGGAATTTTAAAATAAGTTTTTCAATTTTTTCTATTGATTATTTATTTTTATACTGTTTTGTTTTACATTTTCCCTAATTGAAGATAAAGACCACCGGAATAACTCAGTGGCGTATTAAGAAGGGACTAACAGAACGGAGCCACCCCCGAAATGTTTTTAATAATCCAGGTTGTTTATATCAAAATCTATGTTAGGTTATCTTTGTTTTATTAATTGGAGAACCAGAAATCACAGCCTACTAGTCGTAAATTATTTATCAGTTTATCTTGAAAATTTTCTTATGTAAGAGTATGAATATTTATTATGGTTGAAAAGAGAACACAATACTCTATCGTTTTCAGTAAAAAAATACCTATCACGTAATTTAAAAAAAAGTTAAATGGCATCATCACGCTCATGCCGGTTTAGTAAATACAAAATGTTTTTCATCAGAACATAAAAAATTCTATGCTTTTTAATAATATATACGATTGATACCATTTTTGACCGAAATAAAGTTACTACAAAGCGGGGATCTTTAAATCAAATAGACTGTATAGTGTATATACAGTGTGGTGATAAAGTAAGGAACAAAATTCATAATTGCGTTATTGAATGTTTAGCCACCTTATGACATAAAAATTTTACTTATGACGTCATGTATTTTACCACAATGACGTCATCATTGTTTTTTTAAATTACAACCGCAATTTTTTTGTTGGTTTTTATAGATGGTTCAACTACTTAAATGATGGTGTACAAAAATTGGTACCTTAGATTATTTTTTGAGAAAATAACACAGTTACCGTAAGAAATAAAAATGTAACTTTAATGGGAGAAAATCTTAATTAAACCCCAAAATAAACAAAATTTAGCGCAATTGTTTAAATTGCTCTCCGTCAACCATTTGGCACTGACCGATACGAGTGTAAACACTTTGTACACTTCGCTCAAGGACTTCAGGAGTAATGTGCTCCACTTGAGCGCGAATTCTTTGCCGTAGCTCGTCTAAATTATTTGGCCTATTAAAATAAACCTTTTATTTTAAATAACCCCACAGAAAAAAATCTAAGTCAAGTCTGGGGAACGCGGTGGCCACTTAATTGCTCCTCGATGTCCTGTCCACCTTCCAGGAAATGTGGCGTCAAGATATTGACGGACGTTTATTCCAAAGTGAGGAGGCGCCCCATCTTGTTGAAACCAATAAAAAAGTGATACAGACGTGATAAGGATAATTTGCATAAACAAGTTTAAATTTTTAAGTGTGTTATTTTTTACAAAAATACATGACGTCATAAGTAAAATTTTTGTGTCATAAGGTGGCTAATTAAAAAATAAAATTGACCTGTCCGAGCGTTTTGCTTGAAAACATTAAATAACGCAATTATGAATTTTGTTCCTTACTTTATCACCACACTGTACTACTATAGTATATGAAGATCGGATAGAGAACTACTTTCTTTTTCTTACATGAACTACTTTTTCTTAAATGAAGGGCGAAAGTTATACTCTGTGATTTGGTCGTAAAAGATAATTTGTAAAATATTTTATTTTTGAAAAATTAATATAATGTACGGAAGTTACAAATAATTTTTTAAACTCGTGAGTAATATAGGCAGAAGTATGATTATGGTTCTTTTAACCTATATTCCACCTATTTCTCGAATCTTTCTTTTGTTATTTTTTTGCGAGCAAGTGTTCGAGCATGTTCATGTATATGTCTAACAGAGATAGATAATCATGTATGGTATGTAATCTTATTATGTATGAAACGAGAGAATTATATTGAAACTTTGAACTCTGCGTCTGAAACTAATAAGAATCGGCCAAATGTGTTTCAGAAAATATTTGCCTGATCGCGATAGATCTATCCCATCGATGTTTTAGTGTTACATACAACATTTAACCTTCCTATAGCAGATGCTTACTTTATCTATATTTACTAGTGATGGGGTCTCGATACTACGATACTACCCGAGTGTCGCGACACTTGAGAGTCGAAACAATATGGCGGGAGAAGTGTCGACTCTTCATGATACTTTAACGACACTTCGCCTTTACATCATGCATGCGCTAGTGTAAATGTAATCCAATTGAAACGAGAAGCAGTCAAGATTCATAGCTACATAAATCATAATCAAACTATGGATTAAAAAACAATTATATGAGTAAATTCTGTTATGGTTATATATTATTATGCATTAAGTACATTAAAAGACATTAAATTATTTATAAAAGCAAATACATATTATGAAATAGAAATTTAAAAGAAAAGAAACAAATTCTATAAATAACTTGCAATTTAAGTCTATTCATTGGATTTATTTTAAAAACTATTTAAAAATGTAATATCGCTGACGACGTTGGTCTTTAGTCGAGAACGTGTTTTTGTTAAGATTGAAGATGATACTTTTATTTTGGGTTTTCAGCAAAATAAATTGAATTAATTAAAATTAATGATCATTGTATTTATTTACACGTGTTTCGACAGTAGTCTTTCTTTAAAATACATTATAAGGTATAAATATAAGAAGCTGAAATAATAATTAGGTACATGAGGAACTTATTCAACTTCAATTATTGATTTTAATTTATTTTGCTGAAAACCCAAGATAAAATTATCACCGTCAATATTATACTAATACAAAAGAAAAAATCCACAACAAAATATTTTTATATGCACGTCTCATTCAATGATTGTTGGCCAGTTCAACAAATCTGCCTTTAATTTCTTTATAAGAATGATCAAGCAACTTTGAATTACACTCTAATAAGAGAGATACTGTTTGACACTAAGAGTCGCGACACTTCAAGTGTCACGACCACGAATAGTATCACGACACTCGACACCCAAGTTCCCATCACTAATATTTACATTTTACTAATTGTAAATAGATTTATTACATAAAATGTTAAAGGTATACCTAAAGATACCACGACGGTTTCAAAATAAATATATAAATATATTTGCAATGGTATAAGGTAGCCTTTGGAATTTCCTGAGAACTTTTAAAACCCCGTTTTTGAAACATGCACGAAGGGGCATGCAAAGGTCTTTCGGATAAGACGAAAATGACAGTCAGATCAAACATACCTTAAAGTCTCTAATAAAGTGCATTTTAATCTTTAACGTCCCGCAACTATGCTTCTAATAAAGATAGAAAGTTAATAATTTACATTTTATTCTTTCTTTACACTCCCCAAGGTTTTGTGGAAATTGAAAATGTCGAGGTAAATGTTTGTTCAAAACTATGTCGATTCGATATGGAATTACCCAATATAGATAATAAACATATAAATTCACATAACTAAACCGCAAAGATCATAATGTTCCTCTATTCATCTCCGGTTTCCGGATCTTCTATAAAGTTAATCCCAGAGTCAACATTTTGAAGCAAAACCTTACATCCGTTTTATTATACAATGAAAAGTAAGGAATAAATTAAATATTTTAAAAACGCTTAATATTCAAAGCAAGCGCTTGGATCCATCAATTTAATCTTTTCCTGGGCTTTACCTAATTAAAATATCTTTTGTTATACAGAGTGTCCTAACAAACCTTGATCAGCATCAACTTTGATTTTTCAAATACTGACTCCCAATTTTTTGGTAATTTCGAATTCCTTATGAAATCTTGAACATTCTTTATACCCTATTGCTAAAATTAATTGTTTCTAGTTATTTGCACTTGAATTCTGGCACGATAGGTAGTAGAATTTTTAATTTAATATTTTAGGGAATATTTTACTTTTGAGGAAAAAATGCGAAAACACGTAACTCCACATGTTATTTTTATTTAAAAAGGGAATTTATATTATCATTTTCTATTTTAAACGATTGATAAATTCCTCTTGATTATTTCTAATTTCCTTAACCCTAATATCCTTACTTTTCGATCTGACTGTGTATGTTACAAGTAGAAGTTACAGGATTGTACACAATAATCAATGCACTTATTAATCATTCTTGATACTCTTTTAGTATTATATTTTCTACTATGATACCTAAACAGCTTGTGGTTTGAATCTTGCGGTTCTCGATCTAATTGGACAATTAAAGCAATTAATTATTATTATACTTACTCCACATAATGCTAATTTTGTACACTACTGAAGACATTTAAAAGCATCTATATAAATTGGCATACCGATATGATACTAGATGCTGATATATTTATTGTCAACCCAGATGCTTTTGTAGTAGAACAACAAACCGAACTACTGAAATTTCTAAATAACAAAGAAAATTAAGCCCAATAGGAATCTACAAAATGTCTTACAAAGACAGATAATTTGACCCATTTGAAAGCTATTCCATATTAGAAAGCAAAGGTTATTACAGAAGCCAGTAAATAATTTTAAAAAATTGTTAACGAACATTAACTTTATTTTACAATGGCCGGTATTATAATAGTATATTGTACAACTAGTGTTACAATGACGATGTTTGAAATACGAGTATAAGTTTGCTTAACGAGCCGCGAGGCGGCGAGTTAAGCAATATACGAGGGTGGTTCAAATATAAACCGGAATTTTGCTGTAAAAAATTTTATTATTAAGTTACAGAGCTGAAATGTTTTACAGTTTTTCTAGATAGTCTCCGTCACACTCTACACACTTTTGCCATCTCTCCGGAAGCTTTAGGATGCCTTTTTCGTAAAAATCTTTCGGCTTGTCACGTAACCATTCGCGCACGAAAGATTCTACCTCCGCATTGCTTTTGAATCGCTGTCCGCCAAGTGCCTCTTTCAATGGACCGAATAAATAATAGTCGCATGGCGACAAATCGGGACTATAAGGAGGGTGTTCCAGTGTTTCCCAACCCAATTCGTGCAATGTTTCCATCGTAAGCCGAGCTGTATGCGGTCTGGCGTAGTCTTGCAGCAATATCGCAGTTCGGATTGGAATCTCGCGTCGTTTCGATCTGTAGGCAGGTTTCACCGTGTGTTTTAGAAGGTTACTATAATACTGCGCGTTCACAGTTTGTTGTTCAGTGAGAAAATCGACCGCAATTACTCCTCTCATGTCCCAAAACACGGTACACAACACCTTTCCCGCTGACAGTGTAACCCTCGCTTTAACTGGCGCGCCTTCCTCTTGCTTCCTCCACTCCATAGACGCGCGTTTACTCTCCGGAGTATAGTAGTGCACCCAAGTCTCGTCTGTGGTGAATATGCGCTGCAATAAATTGTCTCCTTCGTCTGCATATCGATGCAGGAGACGCGTGCAAACTTCCCAGCGTGTGAATTTCTGGTCAAAATTCAAAAGTCTTGGCACCCATCTGGCTGATATTTTGCGGTAACCGAGCCGTTCATGAATTATTTGCTCAATACTGCCTATGCTGATGCCCACTTGTGCAGCCATATCGCGTACAGTAATGCGTCGGTCTCCCAAAATGAGTTTTTCTACAGCGTGGACGTTCTCATCGGTAACGCTTGTTTTGGGGCGCCGCGCATGTGGCAAGTTTGCCACCACTTCTCGGCCATTTCGAAAAGCGGAACACCAATCATACACTTGAGTCTTGGAGAGGCACTCATTCCCGAACTGCTCGAGCAATTTCCGATAAATTTCCGCGGTTTTTACATTATCTTTGACCAAAAAACGAATAATAATGCGTTGCGCAACAGACACTGGTACGTCCTTCTCACTCATGGCTACAACTACACTGACAAGCGAAATTACGCGGTCCCAGCTGTTCTCTACGCTTTGTAACAGACCAATCTAACATCCAGTACAGCCACTTTAACGACACTAACTTCTTCGCGCGTTTATTCAAAAATTCCGGTTTATATTTGAACCACCCTCGTACGAGTATTACAAAAAGGAATTGTAACACGTGTTTTACATACTACTTTGTCTATTTCGCCTTAATTTACAATTTACTTTAAAGAAATGGGAAAATGTACACGCGGGTATTTTCGATGTGGTAATGTTGGTAATAACTGATAACCCATACAATGACATTTGAATTTTAAAAAATCACGTAGGCAGGAAAAAATTCAAGTTTAAGTTAGTTGTTTCTTCTGATATAAGATAAAAAATGTTTATTGTAATAGAAACAGTAAAACCTTGATTGTGTACATGATTGTCTTATCAAAATAATTATTTATAATAAAAATAAGTATGTTTCATTATTCTCGCTGTTATTTCTGAGCATCATAACATTCAAATTTTCAAAACGGCGCCAGTTAATGAATACTTATTAGTACCTATCACAGACAAACTGACAGAGTAGGCTGGCAGCAAAATTTATAGACAAAACTTTTTGTCTATTTCGCGTATACAAAGGTTACTTTGTGACACTGTTTTTGCGAAAAACAGTTACACAAAGTGCTACTTTGTGCAACTGGAAGTAGTCATTTTTTTATTTGTAAGGCTGGCAGTAAGTAAATTTTGCTGCCAGCCTACTCTGTCAGTCTGTCTGTGATAGGTACTAATAAGTATTCATTAACTGGCGCCGTTTTGAAAATTTGAATGTTATGATGCTCAGAAATAACAGCGAGAATAATGAAACATACTTATTTTTATTATAAATAATTATTTTGATAAGACAATCATGTACTCAATCAAGGTTTTACTGTATCTTATATCAGAAGAAACAACTAAGCTGTCACCTTTTTTTAAACTTGAATTTTTTTCTGCCTACGTGATTTTTTCAAAATGACAGTGGATGTCATTGTATGCGTTATCAGTTATTACCAACATTACCACATCGAAAATACCCGCGTGTACATTTTCCCATTTCTTTAAAGTAAATTGTAAATTAAGGCGAAATAGACAAAGTAGTATGTAAAACACGTGTTACAATTCCTTTTTGTAATACTCGTATATTGCTTAACTCGCCGCCTCGCGGCTCGTTAAGCAAACTTATACTCGTATTACAAACATCGTCATTGTAACACTAGTTGTACAATATACTATTATGTCCGATAGCATTATAAAGTACTGTTTACTGTATTGTTTTGCGGCAGTGAACTGGCTTATTATTGTACTCGTAAAATAAAGTGGTAGTAGTAAAATAAAGTATATATGTAGTAGTAAAATAAAGTATGACAACTGTATATTACATACTCTTACATTACTCTTACCAGGTTCGTAAATGTACATACAACTATTAGCACAATATTGGAGTTACAAATGCAGGTGTTTAACATTTTCTTGAAAAAAATTATAAAATTCTTACTGTTTTTGTAAATGCGACATTAACCTTAAGACGGAGAGTTCTTCAAGTTATTCTATAACAGACGATGAACTATTACATGGATTTAAATTTCTTTAAATTTATAAAAGAAGAAACAGATATGCAGTTATAAAAATGTGTTGTGTAAAACGGGCGGGAAACTTCAGGAATCCACTGCAAGAACTGCGGAAACTAGGTCAGTGAAATGAGATTAGATATGCAAAGTCATAATAGAGAATTAATAGAGCTTTTTGATATAACACACAATTCAAGTAAATTAATGAGGAAAAAACTATTATTCCTCGTTTACGCGCATATATAAAATATTTCCACTATGAAATTAAATGTACATAGTAGTCAAAATATATAATAACAAAACTGAACACAAAGGTTATTCTGAAAACCAAAGGGATAAATTGTGGCGAGGTTTGGGAAAAGATTGTTGGGGAAATAAAACATGACATAGCCAAAGAAAAGTGTATAATTCAGTTACAATTTACGACCGATATGTCCTACTGGGTGGTGACTTGAACCCGTAGTATTTTCTACAGCATTCGAGAGAATGACGCATCGCACCAAGCATGTAAACCAGACGCGGTTTATCTAGCGCCTTTCAGAAATACATAGTAGGTTCCAGCGGTTTCTGGTACGATTATATGAGGGTATAAAATCGACTTCGCGGATAAAAGAGGGGCAGTCAACAGCGAGTCATTAACTGCGTATCACGAAATAAATAGTAAATGTGAAGATAAATGTTGTATTAGAAATTCATAGTCTGTAAATAATAGTTTTAATAGTTTATAATCATAGCGTTAATTTATAGTATATTCATTACTGTTTGTAAATAAATATTTCTTATTAATAGACGATTTAAACGGCACTTTTGTTATTATTTTGAAAAGAACGTTACAGTGGTATCAGGTGTGGGATTTAAAATAAATAAAATCGCGTAACAATTAAATAAAGTGCTGTGAGATTAAATTTTTAGTGTTAAAAATAATTTCAACAAACAATTAAAATGGCGATGAAATTGTTAAAAGATCTTAAAGTAATAGACTTAAAACACGAACTTGAAGAACGAGGTTTAGACACAACGGGCCTTAAAAACGTGTTAATAAATCGGCTAAGAGAATGGCTTTTGGAACAGCAAGAAGACCCTGAAAGTTTCCTCTTCGAAATACCTGGACCCGCAATTGATACTAATTTGTTATTAAGTAAAATGGAAGAGAATTCTAGAATGCTTAAAGAAGAATTATTGGAAAAGCACGAAGAGCATTCTAGAAAGTCCGAAGAAAATTCTAAAATGCTTAAAGAAGAATTACTTAAAAATACTAAAGCACTGGAAGAAAAAGTTTTTGAAAATACTAGAATGCTTAAAGAAGAATTACTGGAAAAACACGAAGAGAATTCTAGAAGGTTTGCAGAATTATTAGAAAAGTCTGAAGAAAGTTCTAGAAGGCTTAAAGGAGAATTGCTGGAAAATGTCAAAGCGTTGGAAGACAAAGTTTTCGAAGAATTGTTGGAAAACTCCAGTGCGTTAGGACTATTAGAAATGAAATTGGAAAAACAGGATAGGGTAATAAAGATGGTAGAAGAGAAAATGTCCCAAATGCAATTACCACCAACAGCTGAGAAAGATAGCGTAACTAAACTGTTGGAAGAGAGAATGAGTCAACTACGCTTTTCCTCAACTTCTGAGTGGCCGTTTAAAGAAGAAAAGGGTCCTGCCGTAGGGATAAAAGTAAAACCACCCACGTTCGATGGAAAGATACCTTGGTCCACTTACTACAAACAGTTTGAGGCGGCTGCTGGGCCAACGGATGGATAGGCAAGGAAAAGGCCGTTTCTTTAACTGTGGCTTTGCGTGGAGACGCATTGAACGTGCTGCAAACAATCCCAGCAGGACAGGAAAATGATTACCAGTTGTTAGTTTCTAGATTGGAGATGAGATATGGAGACGCGCATCTTCAGCAAGTTTATCACGCGCAAGTGAAGAACCGTGTCCAGAAGAATGGAGAAAGCCGTCAGGAGTTTGAAGCCGATATTGCGCGGCTTGTCCGATTGGCGTACCCTACGGCACCCGACCGATTTCTGGGACAGCTCGCTGTGCAGACCTTCATTGATGGGTTAAGAGACGGGGAAACACAACAATCATTGAGGCTGGCACGACCAAGAACAACTGATGATGCGCTTGCTCACGCCTTAGAATTTGAAGCTGCAAAACAAGCGTCCAGAGGTCATGGGCGTGTTCGAACCGTTGCGGAAGAAGAGGAAGGTTCCAGTTCCAAAGATCGCCTAGAAGAATTATTAATGAGAGTTCTTCAGAAGGAAGAGAACCGTAAGAAGAATCAAGAAGTTCGAGGGCCTCGTTGTTGGAATTGCGGCGAACAAGGTCACATACGACGTCGTTGCCCTAAAACGGGTTCAGCAGTCGGAAAACTAAAGAAGGTCGATTAGAGGGGGCGAACGTTGACCTTGAGTAGAGATGCCCCGAAGATCACCATTCATGCCGTAACATCAAAGAATAGTACCAGTAGTTTGTTCGTAGATGGAAAAATTGCTGATCGAACTGTTCCACTACTTATTGATACGGGGGCGACAAAATCCATCATACGCCCTAATGTTCTACGAACAAGTATGAAGCTGTTACAGACAACTACTCAACTCCGTACAGCAACAGGTGAAGTGATACCAACACGCGGAGTGGTGAAGATGAAGATTGGCATTGGAAGTGAAGAACGTGATCATGAGGTGCTGGTAGCCGACATCATTGACGAATTCATCTTGGGAATGAACCTCCTGAGAAAATTTGGTTTTACATTGGACTTGAAGGAGGGTGTTTTGAAGGTTGGTAACGAAGAACTTCCGTTGCACCCACGAGAAGATCCTGTCGTAAGGGTTTTGCTGAAAGAAGATGTGATATTGCCGGGTCAAAGCGAGATGGTTGTCGAGGCAGGTTTGGATGGAGATCTTCGGGTAGGATGTGTGCGAATGATGGAGCCTGTTTGTGATAAGAAGATCCATAGTGGCATACTGGTGGGAAAAGCGCTGATCAAAGTTGGAAAGACATTACCGGTGAGGCTTATGAACGTTAATGTGGATCCGGTGACATTGAAGAAGAGTACCCTTGTGGGACAGTGTGTGCCAGTATTCCGAGTAGCCAGGTGTATGGCTGATGTTCTAAAACCAGCGCCCAAAGACCACGGTATGGTTACTAGTTCGTGCGAAGACCTTAACAGAACGGAAGTGAAAGAGGTACAGGGTTTGGTTCACCGATACCAAGATATCTTCGCTCTTGACGATAGCCAGAAGGGACGAACAAATATAGTAAAACATAAAATCAATACAGGCAACTCTATGCCTGTCCGTCAGCAGCCGAGGCGTCTAGCTCTAGCAAGGCGAGCAGAAGCCGAAAAGATTATTACCGATATGGAAGAACAAGGGGTCATCGAGCCATCCAACAGTCCATGGGCATCACCGGTGGTCCTGGTCAGTAAGAAGGACGGGTCAACGAGATTTTGTGTGGACTATCGGCAGATCAATAACGTGACCAAGAAAGACAGCTATCTCTTACCACACATCGACGACACGTTACATACCCTGTCTGGTTCACGATGGTTTTCGACTTTGGACTTGAAGAATGGTTATTGGGAAGTTGAAATGGAACCTGAAGACCGGGAGAAGACCGCGTTCACTATTGGTTCCGGACTATGGCAGTTTACAGTTATGCCTTTCGGTCTATGTAACGCTCCGGCCACCTTTGAGCGTCTAATAGAGACCATCCTGAGAGGGCTGTCGTGGAAGACCTGCCTGGTATACCTAGATGATGTGATTGTAGTCGGAAAATCATTCAACGAACATTTGAAAAATCTAGAGGAAGTGTTCCGAAGACTACGTGGAGCCAATCTGAAACTGAGTCCGAAAAAGTGCCACTTATTCAGAAAGGAAGTGAAATATCTCGGGCACGTCGTATCACAAAATGGAGTGCCAGCCGACCCCGATAAGATTCGTGCAGTTCAAGAATGGCCAACACCGAAAGATAAACACCAAGTTCGTAGTTTTCTTGGGTTATGTACCTACTACAGGCGTTTCGTTCCTGGGTTTGCCAATATAGCGAAACCTCTGACAAGGTTAACTGAAGATGGGCGCGAGTATGTTTGGAGCGGAGAGTGTGAAACAGCTTTCCAACAGTTGAAGCGTTCCCTGACAACAGCACCAATATTGAGCTATCCAAGGACAGAAGGGAAATTCATACTTGACACAGATGCAAGTAATCTGGCCATTGGGGGTGTACTTTCTCAGATACAGGATGGACAAGAAAAGGTCATCGGCTATTTTAGTAAGGTTTTGTCGAAAGCCGAAAGGAATTATTGTGTGACCAGAAAAGAACTATTGGCCGTCGTGAAGTCCGTTGAGCATTTCTACAAATACTTGTACGGACGGAAGTTTTTATTGAGGACGGACCATGCAGCGTTGAAATGGCTTCTACAATTCAATAATCCTGAAGGCCAGGTCGCAAGGTGGATCGAGCGATTACAAGGATACGACTTTGACACAGAACATCGAGCGGGCACTAGTCATCGAAATGCCGATGCTCTTTCAAGAAGACCCTGTCCAACTGATTGCCGTCATTGCTCTCGCTTGGAAGAAAGGGTTTGCCAAGTATTAAAAACTACCATCGTCAACGACAATTGGTTGCCGGAAGAATTGCAACGACAGCAGAAGGCTGATCCCGAACTAAAAATGGTACTGGAATGGAAGCGCGTGGGAGAAAGGCCTGCCTGGGAAGCCGTCAGCCTTTTCAACAGAACGCTCAAAGCATATTGGGCCCAATGGGAGTCCTTGAAGGTGGAAGACGATCTCCTGAAGCGAGTACTGGAGAGTGAAGATGGCACCACCATTAGGTCTCAGTTCGTGGTTCCAAGAAGCCGAGTGGCTACAGTGTTGCGACATCTCCATGACGGTGCCTCAGGAGGACACTTCGGTGTGAAAAAGACTTTGGAGAAAGTTAGGGAGCGTTTTTATTGGGTCAACTGTAAAGAAGACGTGAAGGAGTGGTGCCGGAAATGTGAACTATGTGCCACTGGTAACGGACCCTTGGGGAAACGAAGAGCACCTATGAGACAGTACAATGTGGGTAGTCCTCTGGAAAGAATAGCTATAGATATTGCCGGACCATTTCCCGAAACCGACGATGGGAATAAATACATATTAGTGGCAATGGACTACTTTACCAAATGGCCAGAAGCATATGCCCTACCAAACCAGGAAGCTGCGACTGTTGCTGACGTACTAGTCAAAGAGTTTTTCAGTCGCTTCGGAGTGCCCATGGAGCTGCATTCGGATCTAGGTCGCAACTTTGAGTCTGTACTATTTGGAGAAGTCTGTCGATTGTTGGGCATTCGCAAGACTCGGACCACACCGTTACATCCGCAGTCCGATGGAATGGTAGAACGCATGAATCGGACAATGGGCAAATATTTGGCCAAGGTCGTCTCCGATCATCAACGAGACTGGGACCAATACCTGCATCTGTTCCTGATGGCTTATCGTGCATCGGTTCACGAAACAACCGGTCAGTCACCAGCGTCTGTGATGTTTGGACGCGAGTTACGGTTACCGTGTGATCTGGAATTTGGGTCTCCAGCTATGGAGCAGGCATCAACTTAAAGAAGAAGTTGGAGGATATTCACGACCGAACCCGAAACAATAGTCGAATCGCGAGTGACCGGATGAAGGCTACGTACGATGTGAGAGCCCAAGAAGGAGGGTTTCAACCTGGAGAGCTTGTCTGGTTATACAACCCTCAAAGACGTCGTGGCTATTCTCCAAAGTTACAGCGGAATTGGGAGGGCCCATACCAGGTGAAGAAACGAATAAATGACTTGATTTATCGCATCCAGAAATTGCCAAGAGGGAAACCAAAGGTGGTACACTCCAATCGTCTGGCGCACTATGAGGGAAATAATGACGCAGTCCCGGATCGGGAAGATGAGGCTGAGGTGGCTATCAATACCGTAAGGCCTGGAGATGATCAGCCAACCTTCAGAGAATTTATGGCTGCGTTTTCTGGAACTAGAAAAGCGCGATTCGGTGTCACGACTGAGATGCAACAAGATCTCTTCCGGGTCCCTGGTGATTATTCCATTGCCCACTGTGTCTCCGAGGATCTCCGTATGTCCAGGGGGATCGCAGTAGTGTTTAGAAATAAATTTGGACGGCTGAATGAACTTCGAGAACAAAATCCCTCTGTTGGTAAATCCTTACGCTTGCCTGATCATGACCGATCCATTTACTACTTGGTAACCAAGCAGTTTTACTACCAGAAACCGAGTTACGCCGACTTGTGGAGGGCATTATGAAATTTGAGGATCGAGTTGCTTACCAGGGGAATTAACAAATTGGCAGTTCCCAAACTCGGCTGTGGGCGGGACCAGCTGGATTGGAGAATCGTTAGAAACATGCTGGAAGTTGTCTTTAGAGGTACGGACGTCAAGATCTTCGTCTGCAGTTTTGACCCACAGCCCGCATTAAGGCCAACGAAGAGTGTAGACTGTTACTTCTACCGTAATGAAACGTGTAGTCGAGGTGAAGACTGTCGATATCGTCATGACCCGTTCTACAGGAACCAGAGCATAAAAACTGTTCTGGGACAGAACAGACTTGAAGAGGGGGGCAGTGTAACAAGAGAGAAAAAGAAAGAACCTCTTCTTCACACAACAAATGGAATATTCTACAGCATTCGAGAGAATGACGCATCGCACCAAGCATGTAAACCAGACGCGGTTTATCTAGCGCCTTCCAGAAATACATAGTAGGTTCCAGCGGCTTCTGGTACGTTTATATGAGGGTATAAAATCGACTTCGCGGATAAAAGAGGGGCAGTCAACAGCGAGTCATTAACTGTGTATCACGAAATAAATAGTAAATGTGAAGATAAATGTTGTATTAGAAATTCATAGTCTGTAAATAATAGTTTTAATGGTTTATAATCATAGCGTTAATTTATAGTGTATTCATTAGTGTTTGTAAATAAATATTTCTTATTAATAGACGATTTAAACGGCACTTTTGT
Organism: Agrypnus murinus; assembly: GCA_929113105.1. Taxonomy (NCBI): domain Eukaryota; kingdom Metazoa; phylum Arthropoda; class Insecta; order Coleoptera; family Elateridae; genus Agrypnus; species Agrypnus murinus. The sequence continues at coordinate 67,075,800 of OV816028.1, read as the reverse complement.
TATTATTTTGAAAAGAACGTTACAATACGTTGTATGAAACTACTTTAATGTACCCACAACCACAAAACAATATTCATAACGAGGTGGAAATGCTTAAAGATTTGAAATTTAAATATCGACCTATGGTGCAAAGTGTACTTTATTTAGTAGCCTCGCAAATTGGCAAAAGCAAAGATGCTGATATTTTAGCAGTTACCAATGAAGATAACATGAAATAATATTCCATTATCGCTATTGAATTTGCAAAGTTTGCTTTTGTGTGATTAAAGAAATCAGAAGTTTAAGCATTGCTCAGGACATTATTTTTTACAATTTGCAGCAGACAATGTAGACGTGTTAAAGGAAACTATCAACGGTTGCAATACCTTTCACGCAACTCAGATGGTAGCTTTTCAGCAATGTCCAGAAAACGAATTATCTGTAGGAATTCCAATAAAAAGCGACAAAGCGACTACTTGTGCCTCAAAACTCCCATTCCTTGTCAAACTCTCAATATACCAAGACTAGAATACCTTTGCCACATTGCGAACGAAACGCAAAATTAGTTGTTTGCCGAAAAACCAAGAATAGTCAATACCTACTGATACAAATAATTTGGTGTGGATTTTAAGTCGAGTTCAAAATTGTAGTTCACAGATTGTACCTCAATGGCCTGGTTTCAACAAAATAACTGACAATTCAGACAATGCTACATTGTGGACAGCCATGCTTACGTGTCGAGATATCACTCATCTGAATCATGTAAAATATACAGTAATTATGTTTGTCCAAGTATTGTATTACTATAACATAGTGGCTTTCAGAATAACCTTTGTATTCAGTTTTGTTATTATATATTTTGACTACTATGTACATTTAAGTTTATAGTGGAAATATTTTATATATGCGCGTAAACTTGAATTTTCCGTTATATCAAGAAGCTCTCTTAATTCTCTATTATGACTTTATTGCATATCTAATCTCATTTTCACTGACCTTTGAATGTTTCCACAGTTCTTGCAGTGGATTCCTGTTTCCTGTACATTTAAGTTTCCCGCCCGTTTTAAACACAACACATTTTTTATAACTGCATATCTGTTTCTTTTTTTACAAATTTAAGGAGGATACAGCGAAATGTAAAAATGTAGAGAATGACGTGAAATTTAAACCTCGAGTTCTTTGTCACTTATTCTATTCGGTAACTTTTTTTTATAATTTTCTTGTGTACCATTACCGAGAAAAATGGGAAATAAAATCCAGAATTTAACATGGGCTCTTGAAGTTATGAATTGCAAACGTTTTAAAACAGCAGAATTGTCTAAATAAAGCAAAGAATTGATTCACAATCTTTTATGATTGATTCATACTAAATGTAGTTATTTTTGATTTTACGTTGCGAAGCGCGTGCAAGCGAGCAAAAAGCCATTCGAAAACAGGGTTGCCAGTGCTATTACTTTAATAATAGATCTATTACTTATTAGTATATTACCGCATTACCTTTCATTAAAAATCTACTACCTTTCTACACAAATCATTACTTTAAAGTTTTTTCAATCGAAAATTATCCACTTTTTGTTCTCAAATATAAACATTATGAACAAAATTGTCATTTCCTATTTTATATAAATTGGCGTAAGCAATTATGCCAATTCTTTGGCAGCAGCGGAAAGCGTTTTCGTTTTTCCTATTTTTCTTATAGTTTCATCTTGGATATGTATTATTATTATTTATAGTATTTTATTTGTTTTTTTAAGAAGAAATAAAGTTGAATATACTTGAAAGATGAATTATTTTATAAAGCACCCTCTCTTGACAACTTATATTACTTTTTGGTTAAATCTGTTACCTTTTGCAACTCCTGTTAATATTTTTTCCTACGACCCCATACGAAAGTGAACAATAGCAAACGCTACTGACATTAAGAAAGTGAGTCATATAACACGCGTATGTTAGGAACATAACACACGTGTGTGTTATGAAAATACGTCACGCTAAGCAATACCTAGAAATCCATGAATTTTGTTTACATTAAAATGATGACATTAATGTTTAATCCAATTTTGAGAAGCATTTTAACCATTATGTATCTATTCTTTTCTTCTAAATATAACTTTAATTATTGTTTAATTAGTTATTTTAGCTATCAAAAAGAAATATCTAATAGATTACACCTAATATAACCTCATTATAATACACGAAAATTATTGAAGCAAGTTTGCCAAGATTAAAATCAGCGATGCCAAATGGGAGAAAAATAAAAGTAATAATTTAGTTAGGCAACCTCTTTCACACATGGCATTATGTTATTAGTTGAAGTTATATTTGTTAATTATGAAGATATTACTAAATATAAAGAAAAAATAAATTATGTGCCTCTCAAATTATATTGTAAATTGTAATAGTAATTCATTTAATTAACTTTGCTGCTAAACCCAAGGTTTAATTTTATACTATGTTTAAATGTTATGAAAATATGATTTTTTAAAATTTAAATTTATATTTAGTAAAAGAATCTATTAAATAAAATGTTAACAAACACCCATTCACTTTAGCAATTGTAACATAATTTTATTTTTCTGCAAATGTTTTGACAGAAATTTCGTTATTATTCATATTGCAAAACTAATTATTAAAAAAAAACTTTATATCCTAAAAATAAATGGCTTAAGAAAATTAGCTTTAAGTGTGAGTTTCTTTGTTAACCTAACCATAAAAATTTTGCTTTAAAATCTTCAAAAATTATATTCTTGAAAATTTAAAAAATCTAAATTTTTTAAATATTTGCAATTTGGGGGGTCGTAGGAAAAATATTGTACATTACACGTTGGAAAGTGACTTTTCTGCACTCGTGCGTGCAAAAACTCTCACTTTCCACACTAGTAATGTAATATACTATTTAAAAAATTACCTTAAGCGTGCCACACTTTTCTGCAACACCCTGTATATTTGAAAATAATTTCTCTAGATGCGCCTCTATCTACTGTTTACATCCGTATTAGAACGATTTTTCTAGCTGTTACCATTTAGGAGCTATCGGACTTCCCTGCACTATTGCCCCACCCTGTATTTGTCTAGTAGTGAAGTCCAACGGTATGTTACATTTTATCAACGATACAGACTATATCCAATAATATATTTTCCAGATAAATTTAAATAAATGAAGCCATGCTTCATCGTTTAAAAAAAAGTTCTGTTCATTCTTACTATGTAATTTATTTAAAAAGCACCCACTGTCCTTGTTGGGAGCAACAGATAAAAACTCACAAACTACATGGCAATATAAATGCAGATCTTTTATAATTTGGATTTTCATGTGTGAACAAAGAAAAAATAGCGAATAGCATCACATCGATTTTATCGCACGTATTTTATTGCGGATTTTGTTTTGTTAACCGTTTCTGTATCGTGTAATAAAATAAAGGATTAATGAATGTTTACATGTATAAACAGTCAAAAACTGGCACCAAATTATTTTTTCTGAGGACTTTTTAAAAAAATATTTGATACTAAAAGAAGAGTTATGAGATGTTAAAAAAGGAAACTAAATACTTAGATTAAATGAGTTAAATAAATAGTCATTAAATTATGATTTAAGGTTTTCTTGGCTCTGTAATTTTAGTGTAATCTAAAGTTTTGTCTTTGGACAATCCTGTTTTGTTGTACTCTTTTGTTGTACATAAATACTGGTAGTTTTTTTAGATCTAATAACTTTGAAATCAGTTTTGTTCTGATTTGGAAATATTAAGGTTAGTAGTAGTTTCTTAGATTTAAAATAGATTATAACTTTTGAGTTTTATGTAGGTAATAGTGATTATTAAAATTACGCTTGTTTAAAATGAGTCATAATCTATAAATGAAAACGCAAAAACATGAAAGAACAAGAGAAAATTTCAACAGCTAGTGGTGATTATTCTAGTGGAAGTAACGAATTACTCGTATTTACTCCTGAATAAGAAAATGAGAGTGAAGTTTCTACTAGGAGTTCTGCAACAACTATCCAGACTATCAAAAAGAAAAAGTAAATTTTAAGACTATTTTTCAATAACAAACTGCGAAGAAGGTAGTATTTATAAAACGTAGTAAAAAACAGTAAACGTAATTAAAGGTAGTTTAAAAGATTTAACTTTTATGATTAAACACAATAATTTAAACTTTATTTAATTAGGTATTACATTCTTTTTTGATTTTTTGTTTAAATTCTGATATATCTTCCAAAGAAGAAGTGCGAAATTTGCGAGACTTCTCACGCGAGATTCGAAACGAGACGAGATTTTTTGGTGCGATACGAGATTCGTTTTATTTTGTGCGAGACGAGACGAGAATTAACAAAAGCCTCGTCTCGCTAGACTTGTGGGCATCACTATACTATATAAATGCTTTTCAACAAGAATTCTATAATAGCTATTATGTCGAATAATAAATTTCCAATAAAGCACTTCCTAATATTATTTACTTTATAAATATAATTATAAAACGAGGATGTTTGATTACGTGATTTACGGAGTTTTTTGTTTCAAGCTTTCCTTCGAGGAACTTCATAATCCTGTTTACTAATAAAAGATATTGATGACCTTTGATGATAATATCTAGTTTCAAAATAATCTTGTCAGGTATAGAAACTTTAATAAATATTGGGAATATTTTATTTCCATTTCATTACGTGGTTTCAAGGTTATTAGAATATCAACAAATTGAATGACATATTTGAGAAATCCACATGGTACTATTTTGGAGATATATGGGATATTTTACAAAAAAAAATATATTTTACTTATATCTTTGTGTTTAAAATAGGGAATGCTGAGAAAAAGGTAACATCGTTACCAAAATACGTATTGGCAATTAGTTAAACACACTGTGTAGTTAGGAGACTCAAAACCGTTTTTTGTGCTGTTTGAGATATTTCTCAAATGTGTGATTAAATTATTATATCGCAGACAGAAGACCCTTATTTTAGGATCCGACTTAGTAAGTGACTTATTGGATATTTAATTTTGATACAATATACAATAGAGACCTTAGTAGAAAAAAATCTTAGAAAAAATGCTAATTTTGGTAGTACCTATTATAAAATAATTAATTTATTTATTTTATTGTTGTAGATTTCTCTTTAGAAGAGGCGATTTGTAATTATAAAATAATTAACTTATTTTATTGTTGTAAATTTCTTTCTAGAAGAGAAAATTTGTTAGTCCTCAAGATAGATATTTTTCAAAATCTATTAAAACTACTATTAATCAAAAGTGTGAAGTGGACAAAAAGTCTAGTTATCGTAGAGGCCGAATATCAACATGAAAGTAATAAAAGCCATAGTATCTTAGTATCCCTAATATTCCTGCAGAGGCTAGTTCACCTCCAACTGTAACAACAAAAAATGTAGGATATATTCTTCTTTATCATAGGGAAGAGTTTCAGAATATTGACGATCGGACAAAATAAAACATTTTAAAAAATCATTGGGCACCTCCATGAACTACGTATTTTCATATTCGGAACATAAAAATCAAGGAAGGTGGAAAAGCGCTATTTTAGTGCCAAATATTTGGATATATATGTCTGGTAACTATTTTATTTATCGATTTCCTGTACGTTCAGTACGTTCAGTGTGAAGTTATTTTAATATTTCCTTGAGGGGGGTAACACAAATGTTAAATTTTGCTGCACAAATTAAGCACCAATTATCACACATAGTTGGATTCGATTCCCGGACATGGGTACAGGACTAAGTTGGGCGTACTCCCGTCCCTCTTAAATCTTAGACAGATATGTACATTTTTCGCTTCCGGAAAAAGTCTGAAGAGGTGCTTAAAGAAACGCAACCGCGGACAGCGGTTGTGAACGCCGGGGCTGCATTACTTTTTTGAATATCTCGTTCAGAAGGCCAGCACAAATTATAATTTTTGTGGCACAAATTAGCACTGATTACCCCCCCCCTAGTTTGGTTAAATTCTCCGACAGAGGCACGTCCAGCGTGAAGTTGGACGTAGCCATTGGTTATTTTAATATACCGTTCAGGAGGCTAGCACAAATTCTAATTTTTGTGGCACAAATTAGCACTGATTATCCCCCCTAGTTTGGTTAAATTCTCCGACAGAGGCACGTCCAGCGTCAAGTTGGACGTACCCATTGTTTTGTTTTAATATACCTTATAGGAGGCTAGCACAAATTCTAATTTTTGTGGCACAAATTAGCACTGATTATCCCCCCTAGTTTGGTTAAATTCTCCGACAGAGGCACGTCCAGCGTCAAGTTGGACGTACCCATTGTTTTGTTTTAATATACCTTATAGGAGGCTAGGACAAATTCTAATTTTTGTGGCACAAATTAGCACTAATTGACCACTAATCCCCCCTAGTTTGGTTAAATTCACCGACAGGGGTACGTCCAGCGTGAAGTCGGACGTAGCCATTGCTTTTTTTAATATACCGTTCAGGAGGGTAGCACAAGTTCTAATATTTGTGGCACAAATTAACACTAATTGAGCACTAATTATCCTCCTAGTTTGGTTAAGTTCCCCGACATGGGTACGTCTAGAGTTCCTAAATGAAAACTTTAACGGTGTTATTTAAGAGTTAGGACATAGATATCAAAATCAATCTCTTTCTAGGCCAAAACTAAGCTGTCTGAAACAGAGATACTTTTTTATCTCTTTTTACTTTAGTGGCAATGTTCCGCATCTGTCACTTATAAAGTTTAGGTTATGCTGCCATGTTTATTTTGATGCATGTAAAAGTTTGTATTCGCAATCGTATTGGTAATGAGTCCATTCCTGACCATTTAGAGGTCCGAAAATGCATCATTGTTTGTAACTTTGACATTCTCATGGTCCGAAACGACCTATTTTCGCACCTCTACGTGTCTTTAAATTCAGCTACTAGGTGGCGCGCAGAAAATTACATCGCTAACTAGTAACTCTATACATCGCCAAATGCGGTGTATAAATGGCTGTATAAATCATGTTTGGTAATGTTCGGACCTTGGCTGCTAAAGAACGAGTACCCAGGTATTATTATTAATTTATAAATACTCCTATTCAATAAAATCCTCGAAACATTATGCGATCGAATTTGATGATGTAAGTGGCGACATACGTTATGCCAATCCCAACCGATGACATTTTGCATCTGTCAAGAATTTTAGATAATTCGGTATTTAAAGGACGATTGCGAATAAAATAGTATACAAACCTCGGCAAAAGTACCATTCCTGTGTCTCGAGAACTAGTTCACCTCGAGGCTTTTGCCTCTCGGTAAACTATATTGTTCTCTCGACAGGAATGGAGTACTTTCGGCCTCGGTATGTAATGTACTATTAATGTACACACTATCATTTATTTACTGTGATTTTTAATACTACGTAATAGTCATATCAATTTAATATCTAATAATTTAAGACAGCTTTTAATAAAGTATTAACTGTACCGAATTTCAAATTTATATAATTGCCATATTGTTAGTTTAATTTATTAAACCAATTTTCATAATTACCAACATTCTAATAAATAGTTTCAAAATATAAACTGTCATTAGGAAAATTTGACATGCGTGACTGAACTGTAAATAACACCGATCTCAGTTCATATTTAGCAACTCTAACTACGTCCAGTGTGAAGTTGAACGTACCCATTGTTTTTTTGTAATATCTCGTTCTGGGGAGCAGCGCAAATTATAAATTTTGCGGCACAAATTAGTTCAAATTGAGCACGAATTACTGACATAATTTTCAGAAAAGTCCAGAGCATGGGTACGTCCAACTTCACGGACCTTCTTGAGAAAGACTTTTTGCAGAAGTTGATTTCTTCTTCACATCCATACATTCATGAAGTGATTGATATCATATTCATCCATCTCTGAATTTTTCGAAACCTGTTTAACCTGATGCGTTGCAATATTATTATCTACCTACTAAATATAAGTAGAGGTCGTGTGTAGACCGGGGTCGTAATTCAATAATGATTTAAATTTGTTAAACATGCTTTTGGTACATTTATTTTAAAGAATTCTAATTCTCACAAATCAAAGTTATCCCCAGTTCTGAATGTTACATTTGACAGGTCCTTTCGGGTCGTGTTACTGCTTGCTCCGGAGTGGGCGGGAACGGTCGGTTACGCTTCACTAGCAGTAATTCATATGCGTTCCATTTTGAGACCAAAACGCAAAATACCACAGAGCCGGATTAAGGCACACATGAAAAGATAATTACAACACATTAGTCGCTTACCCTTTAAATGGAAATTAGCAGTACTTACGGGGGGATTGGGGATCCCCCGTGCAGTCTCACGTTGCATCTGGATGATTGGCGTCTTCGGAAGTGAAGTCCTTCAGTGCACTATCACGATCATGATGACCTGAAACAGATGATGCTTGCCGCATTGGGCGCCCTTTAGCCGAACGCTAACAGGACCAGGTACCCGGAAGTACTGTCAGTGTATTCATCTCCCTCCGAATCCGCCCCTCATTGGGATTGCAATACAGGAACGTAGGGGAATAATCACCCCATTGCTGCCCAGTGATCAGCTGGGGCCACTGGTGTAATTCTCATTAATTACCCAGGTCGAAGGAGAACGTCAAGATCTGCCCATCTTTCCGTCTCCTAAGCAAAGAGTATTCTGCGCGGTTAATTTTACAGAGCTCAATTCACATATCATCAACAACAACAACAACAGCAATTCTACAAATTGCTAACAAATCAACACAACAACAACAGGTAATTCCTCAATTGCCAACACATCAATATAATACAGCAATTCCAACCAATTGCTAACATCAACATAAAGCCAATATCACACATTGGCCAACAATCACAATTCAAGCAACAACTCACGTTGTCAAATGATAACAACAAAACAGGTACCAGCACTTCTAAGTGCCGTACCACAAACACAGTAAATATTAGCATTACGCATCTTTACGTTTGTAGTCTCAATATAGAATACACGCATTACACTATAAACCGCTAAAGGTCTCTTTTACGTTTCAAACCGACCGCCCGTTTACAGCACCACAATGCAACTGTCCCTTCTCGCATAATATCACCGATTCCTTCCCTAACAACCCTAATTCTTGTAAACTTTTAAATATGTGTTTTCTCTACCTCTAGGAGGGTGTAACAAACCTATTAAGACCAGATGTAGGGTCAGAAGGGTCACTACTTTATGAATACACATTCCTTCTTATGTCGTAAATACATTTTGGTTCCTACAAAGAATTTAAAACTGAACTTATTTAAGACATTTCCTATTATCATTTACTATTAAATTAATCACTAAAGATGCTAAATTCGCATACAGAAAATAAATATCCCACACGTGGTAATGAAATTTACTATTTCGATACTATTTATTTTATTTAAAACAAGTAGGTGGGTCATTGGCCAAATGCCTTTAGTGTACGCACTAGCCACTCAAACATTCTTAACGCGGCAATTTCTTCATTACAGTTGCTTAAACTTAATGTGTTATTAGTTAAGCAGATTTGATACTCGTATCTGAAAGCAAGCTGAATTTGTGTTCTTGTAGTACTAAAAGAAGTAATGATTTAAAGAACATTAATGTGGAACATCATTGAAGAGTTTAGTTTTTCATTATGCGTTGAAATATTAATGAAAATGTCAGAATGTATCTTACATAAAAGTTTTTCACATAAAAAATGTAGTAATATGTATGCAGTACTACATAATGTAGTATGAGTGATGGCTGATGACACATTTTACATTTCCCAATCGTTTTAATATTTGTAATCGTAGCTTGCATATTGAAAATAAAGGGCCTACTGCATGTAACAAAGTGCGAAACGATGAGTTCAATAAAAGAATGATTACAGTGTAATATTCTAATGTTACAGTTCGGGTGAAAATTGTTCTAGATTTAAGATGGCAGGAAGAAAATATACAATTAATATTACAGGTAAGAAATTTTGTATTGTAGTTAAGCACATAACACAGAATACTAATACCTACTTACTGTTCAATTTAAAAGTAGGTATACAGATAAAAAATAGATTTCAAAAAGTTTGCATTTTCAAGCAAAACAGTTCTGCCCAACATTTTTGATGGTGATTCTGGAGGCTGTTTTTTATGAAGAACGAATCTTATAAAAATTTATAATCATCTCTTGATTCTTCTTAATAGTTTCTAAAAGAAAAGATTTTTTTATCTTAAGGCGTTAAATAGGCAAGATACCTCCTTATTGATCTACAGTCACCGCGCGCCGTTCTGTAAATCATTGGCGTAGAAATGAGGTTTGTGCAGTACAGTACTGTGCAGGATTATTTTTTGTAGATTTCCACACTTTATTCTTTTAATACTTTTAGTCCAGCCGGTAAGAATAAAAAGGCGAAAGGTAAAAAATGTTTTTTCTAAAACAATTACTTAAGGTCCAAGTGTACCCAAAAAACGTGTGTTGTTTGTTTACTAGATAATATAATAATGTGATAACTTTGGTTTTAAGTTAATAGTCTAGAAATGTTAAAAACTTGCTTACCTAACTTGTTTTGGAAAAAAAAATTTTTAATTAAATTATTTCACATGTTATAGGTGAAAAATTAATTTTGGAGAAACTGTACATTCAAAATTAATCAAAATAATACCACTTAAGTTTCATAGTATTACGATACATACGATTTTCTTAAAATTCTGGGAAAATAGTTCAAATACTATGAAATATAAGTGGTATTATTTTGGTTAATTTTGATTGTACAGTTTTTCTAAAATTAATTTTTCACGTATAACATGTGAAATAATTTAAATAAAAATTTTTTTTTCCAAAACAAGTTAGGTAAGCAAGTTTTTAACATTCCTAGACTATTAACTTAAAACCAAAGTTATCACATTATTATATTATGTATGAAACAAATAACACACGTTTTTAGATACACTTGGACCTTAACAGTTGCTCTACAAAAAAAAACGTTTGTGACAAACTGAAGAAAATAAAATTCCCAACATTTTCTGTACGAACACTTTTTTGTAAGACTAGTATTTAACGGGTTATAGCGGAGCAAAGATGAACATTCTTGGAACAAAACATAAATAATAAACTAAATATAGGTAATCTATGTTCGGGGTTATTTTTTTCCTTTTCGTCGTTCCGGGTCGGTTGATGTTGACGTCTTCATTATAGGGTTCGTCCCCAATATCATCTCCTAGCTCATTGTCTATGCTCCTGAGTATCTGGTCTTTCATTGATAAAATTTCCTCATCTTCGTCCTCGCTCTCGATGATAACCTCTGGTGCATTTTCGCATTTTTGACCACAACAGAAGGTACTCACACAATAGAACACTTCGCTGCCAGTTTGATTGCAAGCAAGATTGAATTTGCTTCTTTGTTGTTGATAATGTCGCCGCCATACAAAGCAACTAGAAAGCTTACTTCAGCGTCTGTGATGCCTTCTAGTGTGGTATCCTGATTTTCGAAAATGCTAATGATGGCATTGAGTCTTGGGTTTTTCTGGACTAGGAACAACATTCTGTTTTTCCTTGGATAGAGACGGACGGGCGATGTCGTGTCGCAAGTATTAAACGGATGGAAAAACTGAATAATCTCAGCTGCTTTTTCATGTTTCAAACTATTCACGGAATACAGTGTTGCAGCAGTTTTGCCTCTCCCAGGTTTGCGAAAGTAGATGTTTTTTTGGAATGGTGCTAATGCTGACAGCAACTAGAAGCTCGCCAACGACGAAAGCAGCATAAAATGTTGAGCACAAGGAAATCGCTGTGTTGTCAATCAACACATCAGCATCTTTTTGCTAATGCAAGGTGATATTTAGGTGGGTTTTATTTAGCAAATTGTGTCACGGCGCTTAACTACAATATTTTGTAAATTAGGCATTTTTAAATAGATGTGATAAGAATTACTTACCTAAGGTGACCTCCACATGTGACCTCCACAAGAGCAATTTCGCAAAAATAAAAATATGCGTAGTGCATGAACCATGTGAGCCTACTCAGGAGTAATGTCAGTAACTCAATGCAACAGAAAATCCGGTTCCACCATGCAATCCCCAATAATTCTACACCAAACAAGTGATTCAAATCCAATCCGTATACTATCTCGGATTTCCTATCTAGATGTTACACCGAGTTCAGAAAAATCGATAATAAAAAATTTTTATCATCTCCTTTTTTGGAACCAATCGCTTGAGAGCATAAACATAAAACCGCTGCCTAATATGTCTACAAAAATGTTTGTATGTGTTTTGAATCTAGAATACACAAACGGATAATCAATATCAATAGTATACTGTAAGGACGTTGTCCGGACGATCTGTCCTCAATGATGACAGAAACGGGTCACTCAACTCGACGACCGAGTATCTCTTTTCCGCTTATATTCTTTCTTTCTTGTATAATTCATACCCGAACGCGCAAAACTTTAGATTTCAGGTCACATTTTACAAGCGTAAATAACGAAAGGTTTTAAAACCTGCTTTTCTTATTGGACAAAGCAACCTAAAGGAATTCACGTATATGTGTGTCCATTAATATCTCTAAGAATTAATTATTTCTTTCTGAAATTTTCTGAAATCCCGTTCTTTCAATTTTAAACGTTCTGTTCTGCGGGGATGAGTTATTTCACAAAAAATACATAGATATGTATGTTTACATTTTTTAATATTTTTATCCAGTTAATTCACATCGATATTATAACAAGAAATATTTCAAGAATAGAACATGTTTTAATATTTTTTTTGCACCCCACAATTTAAAAGGAATTGCAATCTCATTTAAGGATAGGGATACTCGAAGGAGTTAAATTATGAAAGGGGCATTTTTGTTATATTTATTTCAATATACAATGCAGCATTGCATTTTTTTTCTTAATTGTTTCCGACATATTATGGAATAGATTTTTTGTAGGAATATTACTGATATTAAAATATTAAATTACTGAAACACTCTTGGATAATTGAAGCACTGATATTATGGTACAATATGCTAATACAAATCAAAAAACTTATTCGTTATAATATAAACGTTATAATCGTTAAGAGTTCTATTTACATCCAGTAAGTCCCGAATGCGTACACGGGTTTTATTTTTCTAACAGAAAAAAAGACAAAAAAGGATAGGTCACTGTTGGTGCGCACAAGCCGGCATAATTCAGTTAGTATATTGCGGCGGTGATTCGCTTTATTATGTCACTTTACCTAATCTTTGCTATCGGCTCGGACGAAGTTCGACTTGGTTCGTACCACAAATACGGTTGGGGTCGACGCAACGGATCGAACATGTATGATCTAGAAGTCTAGACTAAAAGTATAGTAATGTAGTTATACATTATTATAGGTACAGTTTTAATACGTGTTTTTCTATTTCTTATCATTAACGTTAAATTAAATTATATTTGTATGATTAAGAAGTAGGATTTTATATTATTTTCTTATTAAAAAAATCTGAGGGTTGGATTCGAACCAACTCGAAGCTCGATGTCCCGATAGCAAAACTAAGGCGACATAGTAAAACAAACGACCGTCATAATATATTAACGGAGCTATTCCGGCATGCTCGCGTTTGCTGGGACCGTAATGTACAACTTTTATCTTATTTCTTTCTGTCAGAAAAAAAATTACTACGTTTAAACGGGACTTTCCACAATACTAATGGTATGTTTCTGACTCAGGCGTTGTATGTTGTAACATCCTCTTGTAAGTGTGATACTTACGACTCTGATTTCTAAAAAGTACTGCTCTTTCCCTGGTATGCATTTTGCAGGCGATAAGTCCCAGACAGATGGTCACCGACCGGTCCCTGATTAAAATGTACTGACAATGATGTTGTTAACTCTGCAACGTTACCAAGTTTTGAAGTGTCTTAGGCCGGATGTCCACCAGATTAGACAGACCACAATCGGCCCGACGATCAAGAGAATCTCACACAATATGTCGTCGTAGTGAAGACGACACAAGTTCTCCAGAATTTCTATTCTCCATCCGCCATCAATTACAAAATACAGCCTAAATTATTTTATTTAATTTAAGTACATACGGTCTACAACTTGCAACCGAATTGAAATAATAATTACTCCTACTATTTTATATTATATACGGCTTGAGTCGTGGCAAACCAACGACAATAATCTTGCATGCAGCGTCTTGTCCGACTGCTCGGTTGGGACTTTGGTCGTGCACAACCAGGGTAGGAAGAAAGAAAAGTTTGATTCGCTCGCAAAAGAATAATTCTTAAAAGAATTTAATTTTTAATTCGTTCACGAATTTTATTTTTTAATTCTCTGGTATAAATAAATTTTCGTTCCCGAGTCAATCATATTTGTTGAGAATTGAAAAATATTTATCGTTCACAAATTTATAACGTATGATTCATTCGGGAGTTAAATAACAACGCAGGTTTATTTAATATGTAAAGATGAAATTTTATTAATACACGGAGAGCAAATCTGTAGGGTGCTGTATGTGCGCTGTCGAATTTTGTTTGATAATTCTTAATTAATTGATACCTTGTTTTCAATTTAATTGTTTTCATCAAGAAATTTCAATTGATTAGATACGTTAGCATAACGCCGATTAATAATTCAAGTTAATAGATTTTTTAAAATTCTTTTCACACTCTAAACAGTGGAAGTAGTAGTTGTTTCATTATCATAGTTAATATATTTGGTTAAATTAAATTGATTGTGTCGAACCATATTGTATGAAGTTGGTTAATGGTTTTATATAAATAAAACTGCAGAGTAGTTAGAACTATAAGTACTATAAGAATAAGAACTGAAAACGAATGATTCATGTTCGCTTGTACTCATTCGCGAATGGAATTTTTTAAAAAGTTGATTGTGAATTCGTTCGCGAACGAATAAAACTGCTTTCGTTAAAATTATATCTTGAAAGAATGAATTATAAATTGTTAAATATAAAATTCGTTCACAAATGATAAAATAAGAAAAGAATCGAATTTCTTTCATTCGCGAGTGATAATTTCCTTACACTAGGCACAACTTAAATCGTGTCAATGGCCAGGCTCCAATAAAAATACATGTGCACGATCTTTATCGCACAACTCAAATTGTACCGATTGTGGTCGGTCCGATCTGGTGGATATCTGGCCATAAACTGCAAATTACACTGCAATCCTGACTGTATTACTCGTTAACAAAAACGAGTTATAATTGGAAATAATTTAGTTTGGAAAACTTTTTATAGTCGTAATATTTTTTTTGTTTGATGTGTTAAAATAAAAACACCATTAAATTAAATGTTACAATAATAAAATTATGATCATTTCGAAAGACGAATCTTTCTTCTTCAGATTACAAAATGTAAGTTACCTGTAAAAGATTTTAAGTATTTTAAACCTGTAAAAGTATTTTAAATTTTTTACATAAATTAATAATATACAAGTGGTGAGAGAATAAAAACTTTTCTTTTTATACTTACATGATAATATAAAAATTTTTTTTAACTTAAACAATATTTTAAAAAGAAAGGTGGAATTTACACACCATTATCTATTTTAATCTACATATCGATTAAATTAAAAATGATTAAATAAAAAATTAAAAATACATATATCTTTTACAGGTAACTAACATTTTGTAATCTGAAGAAGAAAGATTAGTCTTTCGAAATGATGATAATTTTATTATTATAACGTTTAATTTAATGGTGTTTTTGTTTTAACACATCAAACAAAAAAAATATTACAACTATAAATGTTTTCCAAACTAAATTATTTCCAATATAAATAAAAAGTCGTTTTAAAATCAATATTACAAGGGTAAATCAAATATAAACAGTAATTTTGCTATTCCGCTTAGAATGATGTTCCGAGGTAGCTGATGTTGTGTGGAGTAGATGTTTGGTTTATGAGGAGTGGGTAGCCGGCCGGGTTCGAGCACATCCTTGGCTTTGTCGTCAGTACAGCCATGACCGAGCAAGAGGTACATTCGTCTGTTGCGCAACGGATTATCATAAAGTCTTTAGCCAATGAAGGCGTTAAACCGTCAGAAATTTTAACTCGTTTGAAGGCACAGTTTGGGTACAGTACACTGTCTCAGAATCGTGTGTATACGTGGGCGAGAGAATTTAAGGGCGGACGAGAACGTGTTGAAAACGAAAGTCATGATCGACGCCTAAGGACAAGCCTTACAGATGACAATACCGGTACAGTTCGAAAGCTTATTGAACGTGATCGTCGGTTAACCGTGGAAGAAATTTCATCAGAAGTGGGTATCAGCTATGGAAGTGTTCAATCCATTATAACTGATCAACTTGGTTTTCGAAAAATTAGTGCTCGATGGGTTCCGAGGTTGTTGACTGGAAACCAAAAACAGGTTAGGTCGGAGATCGCTGAAAGGCTTCTGAATCGATTTCAGCGAGAAGGGGAGGCCTTTTTGCAGCGCATCGTGACATGTGATGAGATGTGGGTACATCACTACACTCTTGAATCTAAAATGGCAAGTAAGGAGTGGCGAAAAAAGAATGAAGGTTGCCCAGTGAAGGCCAAAACTTGGCACTCAGCTGGAAAAGTCCTTGCAACGATTTTTTTTACTCTAGGGGAATTTTACTGATCGATTTTCTACACGATCAACGTACAGTGAATGCGGCTTACTACTGCCAGTTGTTACGGTCGGCAAAAGCCGCCTATTGAAACAAAAGACGAGGAATACACTGGAAGAAATGGGCTGGGAAATCCTCGAGCACCTTCCTTATAGCCCTGACTTGTCCCCCTGTGACTATTTCTTGTTCGCGCCTATGAAGGAATTACTGGGAGGAAAACGATTTGGAAGCAATGAAGAAGTCGAAGAGCACGTGCGCAATTGGCTTACAATTCGCCCTCAAACTTTCTATAACCAGGGAATACTGAAACTTCCAAATCGGTGGCAAAAGTGTGTAGATCACGTAGAAGACTATTGAAAAATGTTAAAACAATGATTTGTGTATAACGTTATTCAATAAATGATGAAAAAATAATTACCGTTTATATTTGATTTACCCTCGTATTAAAACGAGTTATAATTTTTTTTTAAATTGACTTAGACCGATTATACTACTTTCACAAAATAATACTGCTTCCACTTGTTTAAACTGTGAAAAAAAATTAAAAGGAAATCTATTAACTTAATCGGCAGTACGACAGGGTGGTTATAGTGGATTTATACCGCTTAACGGAGTTAAGTCGAGTTATCTCCGAAAAGTACTCGGATGGGTGAACCGCGAGCGCAGTGTACTTGCCTACATGGCTCCGCTGCCTCGTCTCACGCCCGCATATCCACTCTGTGGCTCGGTGCGTCCGGTACCTCGACACCGAAAGGTATAAGGGGTTAAAGATTATGTATGTATCTATTAACTTGAAATATTAAGCGACATTATGCTAACGTACATAATCAATTAGAATTGCTTGATGAAAACAAATAAATTAAAAACAAGTTATCAATTAATTAAGAATTATCAAACAAAATTCGACAGCGCACATACAGCCCTATACAGATTTGCTCTCATGTATTAATAAAATTACATCTTTACATATTAAATAAACTTGCGTTGTTATTTAACTCCCGAATGAATCATACGTTATAAATTTGTGAACGATAAATATTTTTTAACTCTCAACAAATATGATTCGCTCGGGAACGAAAATTTATTTATACCAAAGAATTCAAAAATAAAATCCGTGAACGAATTAAAAATTAACTCGTATAAGAATTATTCTTTAGCGATCGAATCAAATTTCTTCGTTCTTCCTACCCTGGTTGTGCTCGATCAAAGGCTCAACCGAGCAGTCGGACAAGACGCTGCATGCAAAATCATTGTCGTTGGTTTGCCACGACTCAAACCGTATGTAATATAAAATAATAGAAGTAATTATTATTTCAATTCGGTTGCAAGTTGCAGACCGTATGTACTTTAATTAAATAAAATAATTTATGCTATATTTTGTAAATGATGGTGGAAGGAGAATTAGAAATTCTGGAGAACTCCTGTCGTCTTCACTGGACGACATATATTGTGTGAGGCTGGACAACAATCTAAAACTGGTGGACATGTAATAGTTATTTGTTTCATTAGTACAAAATATGCATGTTTTTGGGACGAATAAAAAAGTTGCCGGACGACGCGTTAGCGGAGTCTGGCAGCCTTATGAGTCCCAAAAACGCATTTTTTGTACGAATTAAACTTACTATTTTTTCACCAACTGCTTATTTTTAACTAGCAAACTCTGTGAGAGGATTGTTTAGAATAAACAACATGACGTTAAACTACTTTTTATTTACTGCAATTCTAATATGTGTAAAAAGTGGCAATTTGAATATTAAGAATTAATCTCATTAAGAAATACTCACAAATGTATTATCTCACTCCCATTTCGTCGAAAATTCGAAGAAATTTCGACAGGCGTTGTCTAAGATATATGTGTATACCACTAAATAATTATAGGTTAGAATTGGTTATTGTTTTTGCGACGCCGTTCCGAGCAGCAACTAAAGTTTTAATAGAAACGTCGAATTTGTTTTGTTATGTCTTTAATTAATTTAATATTTTAATATTGTCATAGAAAAGATAAAAGATAAAAGTTTCTACTTATTACTTCGCGTTTTTGCTATAAAAGAATATCTTATCGAGCACCGCGGAAAATACTTTTTTCTTCAACCGCACGAATATGACACTATAACATCAAATTATTTTGTATAAAAAGTAGACCATTTAGGAACTGTTACTCGTTACCATAGCAATTGTACAAAAAGTAGTCTGAGGTTATGTATGAACTATTTTCCGCGGTGCTCTATAAGATTTTCTTTTATAGCAATAATACGAAGTAATAAGTAGAAATTTTTATTTAAATAATAATCATTTACCTTTTCTATGACAATATTAAAATATTAAATTAATTAAAGACATAAAAAAGCAAAAACAAATTCGACGTTTCTATTACAATTTTAGTTGCTGCTCGGAACGTCGGAATGACGTCGCAAAAACAAAAACCAATCCTAACCTATAATTATTTAACGGTAAACACATATATCTTAGACAACGCCTGTTGAAATTTCTTTGAATTTTCGACGAAATGGGAGTGAGATTATACATTTGTGAGTATTTCTTAATGATATTAATTCTTTATATTCAAAATACCACTTTTTACACATATTAGAATTGCAGCAAATGTATTGGAGAAAAAATAGTATGTTTAATTCGTACAAAAAATGCGTTTTTGGGACTCATAAGGCTGCCAGACTCTGCTAACGCGTCGTCCGGCAACTTTCTTATTCGTCCCAAAAACATGCATTTTTTGTACTAATGAAACAAATAACTATATACATAACCTCAGACTACTTTTTGTATTGTACAAAAAGTGATTACTTTTTGTACAATCGCTATGGTAACGAGTAACAGTTCCTAAATGGTCTACTTTTTATACAAAATAATTTGATGTTATAGTGTCATATTCGTGCGGTTGGAAAAAAAGACAATTTCGGTCGGAATGATCAATTTGTCAACAACTACTGGTCAGGCCGATTGTGGTCTGTCCGATCTGGTGGACATCCAGCCTTATCTAATCACTAATTTTGCCTATGGTTTATTTATATAAATAAGATGCCCTTTATTGTATTTTTTAATTTAATTTAATCTATGAAAAAAGCACCAAAAAGTGTTATGGTTTCTGGGTACTTTCTTGGATTTGTGTGCTTACACAATAGTGTTCCTATAAATAAGATAATTACTGGTAAAATTGGAGGAATTAGAAGAAACTAGTGGCAACACAAACTGAACCTATACATTTTTTATTAAAAACCAAACGATCTAGTTATATTTGTGCTTAGTTTGAGCATTTGCAGTTTCATTATACAAAATAAGGAAAACGAATTATATGCTATAAATTAAACATTAAAAAACAGTCATGCTTCAAACAAAATGAGAATTGAAAGTAATTATTGCGCTTTTTCTGAGAATTTACTGTTAAATGCTTCGATCCATAACCTTTGGTAATATAAAAATCAAGCAATGAACTTAACTTTTTCACAATAGATATACATCAGCTTGACTGACTTTTTATGAGGTAATGATAAATGTTTATTTATTTTATTGAATGGATCAGCTGAATATTAATGAGGACTTGTAGATATCTCGAAAACTATAGCTTCCCTTTTATATAGGTTCTAATACACTCTTGTAACAATAAAAATAAACTTGCTTGTGTAAAAAATTATATACCTACATAAAGCCTTTAAACTTTTCGCCGCTTAACTACCGGTAGAAAAAATTTAAATTAATTGCATGCTACAGTACAGCTTACTTGATGTTTTATCTTTAGACAGGTTCATATCGATGCAGTTAATCTTTTTCCCACAGATATTACTTTACAAAAACTAATTGGTGCACATAAATTTTGCAGGTGCCTTTTTTATATCAAAAGTTGATTTAACTAAATTAAGTATTTAAAGGTCGCTTGGTTGAACCATTCATAATTTCGCTGTACACGCATTGGTATATGAATTAACTTGAGCGACAAGAAAATACTTGACACAGTTTTTGTCTAATTAAGTTTGGAATTTTAGAAATGCTTTTTTGTATATACTACAATAACTAAGGTTATCCGTAAAGATTGATTGTGATATTTAAAGAATTAAACTAACAAAAGAACAATTAAAATAACAGCTAATGAAAACTGCTTTGTAGGATTTATGAAGGTGGAAAAGTCATCATCAAGTCGGATGAGCAAACACTGAAACTAGAAAAGAAACTTTTATAGATCATCATCAAATAAAATGAAACTATTATGATTTGTAAAAATTACATTTATTTATACACTGATAAATAGAGAACGGAGAATATGCAAAAAAGTGATTTTATTACAAAAGGTACTAAAATATACATATGTATTAATTATAATTTATAATTAATATGTATTTGCATAAGAAATATTTATAAAACTGAAAAATTTCCTATTTCATTAAATTAATATTTTATGAACAAACTTAACATATATAAAATATTATTTACAAATATTTTTAATAACAGAAACATAACAAGTGCTTAATCATTACCTTAAGTAAAATTGATTAAATAGTAATTAAAAATTAATTATTAATTGAATTAAAAAGATATATCAATAAAATTTTAATAACATTATTTTAAAATCTGCCATCTTAACCAATCATTGTAAAGTTATATGTAAATAGTCATATGTATACATTGTTAATGTTGTAAGTAATAATTGATGTACATAATTAATATTTGTAATATCACTGTGCCATTCGGCAAGCCAGAATGCTGGTTAGTTGTTCTTTGAATAAAGAAATTGTATATATACAGGGTGATTCAGAAATAAAGGTAATCCTTTAAATGGTAGGTAGAGGGGAGGCAGTAGAGCTAATTTACCTTGACAAGTATAGGTCAAAAACGAATAGTTTTCCGAAAAATAAATTTTAAAGTTTAATGAATTTTGGATTCAAAAGGATCCAGGGTCAGGACCAGATCCAAAAATCCAAAAAAAAACTTTAAAATTAATTTTTTGAAAAACTTCGTTTTTGACCTATACTTGTCAAGGTAAATTAGCTCTACTGCCTCCCCTCTACCTACCATTTAAAGGATTACCATTATTTCCGAATCACCATGTATAACAATACCTATAAAATATTTTCTATATTTCCAAGTAATTTTCTAGGATTACAGAATCAGGGCTCTATAATTCCATAAAATCTCCAAATAAATATAAAAATATTTTCTTCAAATTCTATTTGCTATTAGAAAATGATTATATTCATTAGAAATTTTCTTTTTAATAAATTATTTTATGGAAATTTACTATAACACAAGGAATACTTTTAGGAAGCTTCATTTTCAAATGGAAACAAATAAGAATTTCCGACAATAAAGTAGAGATTCGGCATTGCTTTATTGAATTAACGTAGAAAATTACAATAAATCAAATATGAAAGTTCTGATTCAAACTCTGTCATTGTGCTTTTTGAGATTTCTTACTTTCACCGCATCGGTTAATGTTATACCATGCGAATTGTAAGCAAATCTGTATGTCAAGAATGCTAAAGCTGCATTAGTCCCTTTGGGTATAAAAAAGGCACAGTTAATATCACAAAAATTATCTTAATTACACTCATAGATATAATTTCCCCTCTTTTTATAAAGAATATATCAAGATCCCGCTCAACGAATACATACGTTGTCAGCCACATACTTTAAAAGTTACTCAGAAGTAATGGAACTACATAATTCCAATAAACAGTAGAAACAACTACATAATTATTAAAATATTCTGAACTGAAGTAATTTAACCTATAAAGTCATAAATTTAGTTGTAACAACTACTCGTTCCGATCGCAGTTACTGTTACTTAAGTAGCTGCTTGGGGTGGCAACAGGTTTTGAAATACTTTGATCTAATATGGATGCATTTTAAGATTCTTTTTCATTTCGGATTGGTTATATCGTATCTCTCTATATGCAATAATGGAGAACTATTGCCACTTTTTCGTGGTGCAACGTTTACTCTGTTTCTGAAAAGCCCTTACGACGGACTGGCACTACCTAGTAATTGAGGATTAAGTATTTGTGGAGCCCGGGGCTTTCTGAGATTTGGTGGCCATTGACGTCCATTATAAAAAATATTAAATTTTTCTTCTCATTGAATACGAAATGATTTATTTGGATAAGCATTAATACAAAGGTATGGATAACATGGTCTGATTGTGGTCGGCATTTCTGTCAACTTTTAAAATGTAAAAAAGTAGTTATAGTGACATAACTACAATAGTTGGACATACGGTATCGGACATTTTTTTGTTCTATCATTAATAGTTTCCGCAGCGCATGCGATGAAAGACATTTTATGGCTAATATCTGTACACCTTGAATGTGGCATTCAATAATCTGACCTTGGCATGTAGCATAATTATTCAGCGCATCTAATGATGCACTGCAGAATGCAAGAACGTAGCTGGCTTTAATAAGACAGCAATTATTTCTATATAGCAATCAGTTTTCAGTCACTGAATTGAGCCCCACTTACTTGAGAAGCAACTTCTTCAGGCACAATCGTTACTGGTTTTACTGCCCGCTAAACTTATAAATTCTTACGGTATCTTGTGTATAAAATCGGTGCTTATAATTAGCGAATAGATTTTCTTCTAAGATTCCTTTTCGTAACAAATATTAGAAGAGGTAATTGACAATGGAAGTACATTAAAAGTGATAGGATTTGTAGCCCAGAGGTTTGAATTTACCGAAACAAGAGACACCAATCAAGAATTCATGTTGGTTTACAGTTGCCAGCTGTTCGCCGAGAATTATTGATCGTTTCAAGTTATGATTTATCTAGAAGAAAGCTAGCTCATTGTAACTGATGCTTTCCTAAACTGGGGCCTAAATTCTGCTTTTGTTCCTGTTTCCTGGTAGATATTTATATTAGAATGGAATACTAATCGTTACCAGGAGACCAATGCAGGCAGTCCTAAAGAACCTATTGTTGGACTAGACTAGCATTGAAATTCAGTTCCTACATACAGTTTAAGTTTGCAGTATTATCATATATTAATCAGTGTTGTAACAGATACATTATTTTGTGTATCTAAATACAGATACTATCAGAAAAAGGATACAAACTTCCAGATACTCTTTGTATCTAAACATAATGTATCTAGATGTATTTTTAGATAGAGATACTGTAAATATCTTTTTTCTTTAAACACTTCGAAAATACATAAAAACTTCCCAGTTAATTTCTTGTACCAAACACTTTCAGACTAGTCCAGGAAAGCTAATGTTTGACGGATGCCTGTACTTCAATTGCTCACGGGAAGAGTAACTAGCAGGATCTTTTGATTTGTAATGTTTTTATTTTATGAAGTTGGTATAAAGACTTAAAAACCATAAAACTCATTTAAAGGGGGCGTTATTGGCACAAAATATTGGCGTCAAATATATAGCTCACGTTTTTCATTCAGTTTTCTTTTAATAATAGTTTTTTTAGCAAGATAACGTTTGATGTCGATTGCTAAACTGTTAAGGCAGTGTGGATCATAGTTTGTAAGGAGTAGATATCTAAAATAAATTTTACAATCGTAGTCAAACATCGCCAATTTTGTAGAATTAACGTTTTCTAAAAAATAACCAAAATAAACATAATACAGTCATTATAACACTTTTTAATAGCAAAATCTATGACAATGGATAAATGTTTTTGCTTACTTATTTAGTATTGATTGAAATAAAATAGATATACACGGTGCGGAGATTTAAATATGGCAACACGAAAATCAGTCATTTTTAGTTGAACGCCTTCTGCACCAGGAAGCGTTGGGTGGTAATATTCGCGGGACATTTAAAAGTATAATTTAACTTTCCTAATCTTTTAACTATTATTTAATAAATTCCTGAAGTAAATGTTGTTTTTCTTTACTTAAGAGCATGTGACGGTTAATTTTTGAATAAACTATTTCACTCTTAATTAGTCCTGATTAATTTCTTAAAACGAATATATATTTTCAATATTTTAATATAGCAATACTTTTCTTTTTCTTAAAACCAGCAAGAACAACTGATATTTTTAAAGATATTTAGCAGTTTTATATTCCCCTTTTTGATTTCAACTATCTTAAATTATTCCTTGGCATTTGAAAATTAAAAATTCTAGTTAAAAAAATTTAGTTATTTTAGTTAACGAATGTCTGGCAACACTGTGAGCAGAGAACTGCGATGCGATCAAATAATGTTTCTATTTACATTTTCAAACTTTAGTCTTAAAGAAATTAATTCCGTGTTGCGGACCGTAGCGCCATCTTTAGGTGTTTATAGTTTCTGAAGCTTCCTATTATTAACACTGGCGGCGATAACGCGTCCTTAACAACTGGTTTTTGATGGCCAAGCATGTTTCGTCCTTGTAATCTTTAATATTATCATTCCGTAATACTATTATTAATTGCTCTACAAGGTGACTACTATCTAGTAGATTAAAGTAATTAATAAGCAATTAGTTCTATATACTATAATAACTATTCGCACTCGGGAAGAGTAACTAAAACAACCACTTTTAGTGACTTTTCTAGTGTAAGAGTCGGAACTCGTGTAACAATAATTGCAAAATTGATGTAGTGGGAATCATGCTACTACTTTGCAATTAAGTTATAGAAAAATAGTTTCTAGGTTATGTTGATTTCTGTCAAACTTTTGTCTAATGTTAAAATGGCAAAAACCTATTGAAATTTATTCAAATATTTTATATTCTGCACATCAATATAAACAAATCTTAAGTTTAGGATGATTTATTTCGTTTTTAATGTGTATAAAACATTAATACATGTTTGATTAGAATTTATTTTTAAAATTTTCAAACAGCATGCTAATGCCAACTTCAAGATAATTACGAAAAGTTTCAAATGGCTAGTCTTAAATGCTTAAAAACATTACAAATCAAAAGACCCTAACAGTTACACTTCCCCTGCGCGAATAGAATATGTGTTCTGTGATTTGATGTATTTCAAGAATTTTTTGTTTTATAAAATTAAAAAAAATATGAAAATATATCTGCAGAATATAGATACGAGGTGTCGCAATTAAATAATAATGAAAACTTTCGTTTAGAGCTTGGTGTGGCAACACTGGCCTGACACCGACTACACCACTCGATTCTACACATCTATACTCAGTTTACCATTTATGCTCGAAGTTGCAAGTTTTTTAAATTTTTGAATATTGGTATCTCTGAACTGCATGTCGACAATATGAGTGATGTGAAAAAAAGAACAAAGATGTGTCATAAAATTCTTAGTGAAATCAGGCGACAAACTGCCCGAAATCCTACTGAATCCGGAGACCAATAGAGTAAGCAGTGAGTGGCAGATGGGAAACCTCAAAGACCTGAACCCACAAAGGCTAGAGTAACAAAGTCGAAAACCAACTTCATGATTGTTTGTTTTTTTATGTCAAAGGTTAATCCACAAAGAGTTCGTCCTACCAAGTCAGACAGTGAATTTAATGTTCTACATCGAAGTTTTGAAGCGTTTGAATGCCAGAATGCAGCGAGTTCCACCAGAATTGGTCGAAGATGGATGGACGTTACATCGCGATATCGCACCGTCGCATGACTCATTAGCGTTGAGTGGATTTTTGACCAAACAAAAGATTTTTGTACTCCACCCCCACCCACCATACAGTTCCGATCTTGCTCCGTGCGACGTTTTCCTATTCACAAAAATGGAGTCTACGCTGAAAGGAAACCGATTTGAGGGATTTTACAGATCACTCATTTTGTAGCCATGCAGTTCAGAGGTATCAATATTAAAAAACTTATAAATCACAAACGAGGAATCCTGCAAACTTGAAACTTCGGGCATAGACGGTAAACTGAGTGTAGAATCGAGTGGTGTAGTCGGCGTCACGCCAATGTTGCCACATCGAGCGCTAAATAAAATTCCTCCTTATTTAATTGCCATACCTTGTATACTGGAAAATTTACCTAGATACAAATACACATACAAAATTTTAAAAGTATCTAAATACGTATCAAGGTATCAAAGAAGTATTTATTTACACCCCAACACTGATATTAACCTATATATGTACACTTACATAGATCAGAACCGCTTTAAGTTAGTAATAATCACTAGTACCATATCTTTCAGTACATCTGTACTGATTATATATTCCTATCCATTGTAGGAATATCTATTCCTATTTATTGTAGGAATATCTATTGAAATGTATTGGAATAGCTATTGAATTTATTTATCGATCAGACCCGCCTTAAGTTAGTACCATATCTCTCAGTAGATCACATTGGGGTCACCACATGTAATATTTGCTCTACTACGTTGAGTAAAAGGCTATATATTTAGTAAATGCTTTATTCTTATAATGTTGTAGAGGGAAGAGTAAATGTTTAACTGTTTTATGAATTAATCTCTGATTCATGTTTACATCTGTTGCCTTGGTTACTAAATATTGTCCAAGGCATGGTGATCACTACAGTACTGAATATCTATTCCTATCTATTGTAGGAATATTGAATTTATATATTGATCAGAACCGCTTTAAGCTAGTACCATATCTTGCAGTACATCAGTACTGAATATCTGTTCCTATCTATTGTAGGATTATCTATTGAAATCTATTGGAATAGCTATTGAATTTATCTATATACTCTATAAGAGTATATTTTACTAATTCTTTTTATTAGTATCTAGTATCTAAACATACCAGGTCATTTCTGTCGCTATTAATATCATATCCGGACACCTACATACATATATGTGACCCGCTCGGAAGAAAGGCACCTTATGACTAAATTTTGATTTTCAGGTTTTGATGGTTGCGGTATCTTCAAACCTTTCGCTTTCACTCCCAATTTCTGCGAAACATCAAATGGCGAAGTAGCAAGTCCTTAGTAATAAAATAAGGAAAGCTTTTGCCAAATATTGAATTCGTGTTTTCTCTAGAAGTTCCTTTTAGTCATAAGGTCGCTATCTTCCGTGCGGGTCACATTATATATAGGGCTTGTATGTTATTACTAAAATCCAGGGATTCCGTGTGGCGCTGATGAGACATGTAATAAACACCGAGGTAGTCAGATTTGTAATAAAAGTTCAAATTATATGATATTTAGGAAATATATATTTTGCATAAAATCCGTAACAATCATTTGATTGTTATCACAGATTCAATATTAATTTAAAAATGTCGTCAATTTACAGACTAATAGATAATTTACACAATAGGAATGTGTACAATAATTGCGTACAACAATTGTATTATTGTCATTATAGAAAATAACATACCTATAAATATATTGTTTGAGAAGGCTACATGATTGTCCGTGACATTGTACTCGCAGTACGGGAACGTGAAACGATTTAAACGCACCTTTATTTATACATTTATCATTAATACTTCTCGGTGCGCTTCTGTATCGGTAACGTGAAATTGTTATTAGATATATCTTATTAGAGAAAGGTGGTCGTTCTTGGTTCACCGATTAAAAATACAAACAACGCGCGAAAATAGTTTTAAAGTAACCTTCTGGTTGTTCTTTGCAGGCTTTTTAAATATTATAAAAACTTGGTGTAAACAGAAAGTTAAAAATAAGACCAGTAATATTTTTTCGGTTTTAATAATATTAACTATATTTTAATTTAAAATTGTTTTAGATTTATTGGAAATTTAAATAAATAAAAATGCAAGATCACATACCAACAAACATCACCAATGGAATTCGAATATCTGTGGTAGAGCTGCCTAAGATTTTCAAGAAAAATAAATATGAACCTAAGGGGGGTAAGTACTAAATATTTAACTTATTACACCTATGCAAATAGGTATACATTGCATCTAATTTGATTTCTTTTTGAGTTTTCTTGAAAAGTGTTAAAGGAAATTTCTTTAACACTAAAGCCCGCGCATTTTTCATAGATGTATATGTAATAATAAATCAGAAAATATTACATATCGATAGTGATTTGACAAAAAGATGTAAATACCAAAATAGGAATAAAATCAAGCTATTGGTAGCAACAGAACAGAGAATCTTGTCTATTTAAAAATTATTTGCAATAAAAAATGTTCCTACTTGTAAAATAAGAAGTTTTTCAAACCCCCTGTAACGTAGTCATCTTTATCATCATATTCACCCTTTCTTAGCTTATTTGTCACCAATAATGATGACTATTTTAAATATTATAAAAGTAGTATAATCTATTTCTGATAGAAATGCAAAAATTATGTTAAGTACCTTAAGTGATTGATTGATTTATTCATACTATTTCTTAATTACGGTAGTTTGAGTAATTGTATCATTACTCAAAATGTCCTTGGTAACTTTAAATGCAAATAATATTTTTTGTAAAAAATTTTAATGCACATTATGAAATTTGTTACAACAGGGTATAAAGTACTTTAAAATCTATTTATGGACTTAAAACATTGACCTGTTTCAGCAAAAATTATGCATAATTAAACAGTAGGTGCAAAATTTAATTCACTTCCTTATTCTTCCTACGCCTCAGGAAAACAATAAGAATTATTAAGGTGAAACCTTTAAAAGGCATGATTATCAATCCATGTAAAAGGCGCCTATTAATATTTATTTTATAAAATTGTGCATTTGCTTTTAGTTTTCGTAATAAATGTTCATGACATTTTAAAGAACACATTTTTTAAAAATATCTTTTGCAGTAGTAAAATAACTAAACATATTTATACAAAAATAATAATTTTATTTTTTAATAAGTGTACCTATAACATCGCCTGTAAAATATAAAATCAAGAAATCATTAAAATTCCACTGAACTAAATCAATATGGGACTAAAACTCGAATTTAAATAAAATTCGATCATTTTTTATATCCAAAGGAATTATTTTTTGTTTTGCAAAACGGGATGAAACTGAAATCAAAAATATTCGCTCACCGTAACAATAACTGTTCAGAGTCCTTCGATTTGTAAGTTTTTTAAGCATTTTAAACTAGCCTTTTATAACTTTTTGTAATTTTTTTAAAGTTGGCATTATCATGGTGTTGTTTAAAGTTTTCCCTCTTAGGAACATCAGATAGACAAAAAACAAATATTTAATTGTCAAATATTTATTCAATCGTCTTAAAAATGGATGATGTCTATGATGAAAGGTCTAAGACATCTAAAGGTAAAAACAATGAATTATCTAAATTTCCGGAATTATTATCTGTTTACAATTTCAATTACTTACGCAATATTTTCAAAATTAATCATCATTAAAAAGGATGCTAAATTTCATATTTGTGTAGATATCCTGTCTTAAGCCTTGACATTGTACAGAATAAGAACAAATGTATAAATAAGTTTTAATAATATTTTAATGTTTGAACATCACGCAAAAGTTCGATAGCAAGTAACATAACATAAATATTACTTTTGATAACTTAAGGGTGTCCTGCAGGCCTCCCGAAATTTCTTTACGAGAGAGTTAATAAAGTTCTAAGAAGGATAAAAACATTTTTGTTATATTTTTATATGCAATGTAACATTGCATTTATTTTTTAATTTTAATTTCTCCTGACGTAACGCAGTCGAAAACGTATTATGGGATGGATGTTTTTGTACCGGATAGCTGTTATCTCATTAAGTTACCAAAACATGCTTGGATATAAGATGAATATATAAACACGTGGTTTAATTCTTGCTTATTAGACAACTATTTTTTGTGTGATTATATTAACTACCTACTACACATTTTTATTAAATGTTAATTTCTTTTTTAAGCTGCAAATTTTTATTTTATGCAAACAGTGATTAATTAATTGATAACTGGTCATCTTTATAGAAATATAGAAATATTTGTATACGTAGTGTTTAATTTGTGTTCGGTACTAGATTTTGATTTTAATAAAATATACAATACTGCATTCGCGCACTACGTTTTTAATATTTTAGTTAGTCATATTGATTATTATTTGCAAAAAAAAACTTCTTATCGCAATGGGGTTAAAGAATTGCCGCTAATTGTAAGACAAATCAAACGTAAATTAAAATTTATGCTAAACCTTATTGCAATTAACTAATTAGTAACAATAAAATTTACTTTTTATAACTAAACTTTAAAAAACTTTTTTATCTTATATTAGCGTATTTGCTACAATCGATTCAGGTTTATACGCAAATAAAGTTTTCCTACGTCATCTCTATCATAAATGACACTTTTCCCATTCTTATTTATTGAGAAATTACTAAATACAGCGTGAAATACAATCTTTTTTTCTATAACCTATATGAAATGTCAGTTGTTAAAAAGATACATTTTTCTCGTTGGGGCTAAAGTACTTGTCGCCCGGATCTACAAGGGAAAAGTATATGTAGTTTAGACCACTAGTATAAAATTCATTTTGCTTTTCTCATGTTGCATGACTATCAAGTTCTTTTCAATATTTTATAGTGGTTATTAGATTTAAAAAAAATGTTTTTTATACGCGGGGAATATTACAGATCTTAGTACTCTGTGTGATCGTCTACCTCCCCTTCGCGTCAGGACACAAACTTAGAAACACAAAAGTAGCTAACAAATAAACAATTTCAATTATTTTTAGTAAATCAGAAACATATGCTAAAATTACTTAGAAGTTATTGTTTTTAACTTCGAAAACGGCTTTTGAAACTGAATAATTAGATCGTTCATTTAACACAACATGAGTACCTAAAATTGTTTATAGATAGCATGCTTGCCAACTTTTAGCTGTAGCCCCTTTATGTTCAAATAGTAGCGACAACGATTAATCTCGTCGGTGGAGCAAAAGCACCAAAACAATGTTGGCCACAATGAATATTACTAGATTTGACATTCCGTCTTACAATAAATCTTAGGTTTAATATCAATCATGCACAAAAATAATCACAACTTAACATTAATTTGATAATGGACATATATGTTCTGTGAAAACGACCATTTTAATATGATAGATACTACTGTAATTTTTCAACAACTTTTTATTGAGTTTCCACAACACCATGGATGTAGTAATTTCTTCTTTCAGGGGTACATAAACTATTTATAGGTGGCGTGCTTGCTAACTTTTTAGTAGAGTCACTGCATCTAGTCACCTAGGCCAGCTGGTCGATCAGAGTAACGCAAACCGCCGCCATATTGGGGCATAGAAGGGTGATTTTTGATAATGGATAAATTAAAACCACGTTTTACATGTTTGACATATTAGAATTTTGATCTTTCACAATAAGAAAAACCTTTTACAGTAAACGTGTATTTGATTAAATTCAATACATAACAAATAATGAACAATTTCGTGCTTCGTTTGCTCCAATATGGCGGCGGTATGCGGTACTCTGGTCGACCAGCTGGACTAGGTAACTAGATTCAGTGACTCTACTTTTTAGTAGAGTCACTGCATCTAGTCACCTAGGCCAGCTGGTCGATCAGAGTAAAGCAAACCGCCGCCATATTGGGGCAGATAAGGGTGATTTTTAATAATGGGCAAATTAAAACCACGTTTTACGAGTTTGACATATTAGAGGTTTGATCTTTCAGAATAAGAAAAACCTTTTAAAGTAAACGTGGATTTGATTAATTTCAATACAGAACAAATAATGAACAATTTCGTGGTTCGTTTGCCCCAATATGGCGGCGGTTTGCGGTACTCTGATCGACCAGCTGGCCTAGGAGACTAGATTCAGTGACTCTACTTTTTAGTAGAATCACTGCATCTAGCTACCTAGGCCAGCTCATCGGATCAATCGTTGTCGCTACTATTTGAAAATAAAAGGGCTATATTTTTAGCTAGAGACCCTTCAATTAGAGTCTGACCAATGCGTTGCCAAGGTGTCCGCCATTTTATATTACAATATTTTTGATATATTATGATTTTGACATCTTAATTATAATGTAATTTTACTGCTAAATATGTTTTATATACACAGCCCACTGTTTCGTGATTTTTAATTGAGTCAAATACTGTTTACATACGTGCCAACGTTTGGTCGTGTAACTATTTCTGTAAATTTTTCAGTTACAACATATCAAAAATTCAGCCAATTCCACCGACATCCAAATTTCCATTAGGTTGGTGCGGGATCCTTTGATAACTTCGTTAAAATTAGTTTTTTTGAAAAAAATATCGAAGTGGTATAGCGATTTTAATTACTTGACGTTATACACCCCCTACTTAACAAGGTCTACCAACCACATAGTGACATCACGACAAAAAGGCAATCCCCGAATCTTTTATTTCTCATTTTGCATTCAAATTTTAACTAATAGACTGTCTTATTATTCCACCAAAAATAAAAGATCTCCCATAATATTAATTAAGAATTTGTTTTTATTTGACAGGGACCTATTTTCGTATGAAAATTTTACCGTAAATATAAAATATTAACTTGTGTTTATTATGTATTTGCAATTAAATATCTTTAAAATAAAATGTTTGTACTAGTTAGGCTAAATCGATGGTAATAGGATGTGCAAAATAACTCAGAGGATAGGAATCTTATATCAAATGGCGGTGATAACGCGTAAATAATAATCAGAAAATCAACGTTAAAGTTGCTATTTTGATGTTAGATTGTTAGGTTACAGATATACTTGACAGAAAGATTTTATAATTCTTATGTGTTTTTGCGAAGCTTTTGTAAAGAAACCCCATTGGTCGCGAGGATCTTGGTTGTTTTAAATTTACTAAACCTTCTTTGGTATAATTTCTACTGTTAAGACGCCAGAGCACCAACAGTTATATCAAACAATTATTATACTCCTTAATAAAACTTGTTAGCATCTTACGAAACAGGTAAAAAGCAAACCAAATAAAAGCTAATAACTCACTACAGAATAATTCGATAGCATACAATTTTCTCGATGAATTTTATGAATCCACTTTCTTGTGATTTGTCGTCTTTCGGAAACTTAAACAGGTGCATTTTGTGTTTTTCATTGTAATTACCATTGCACAGGGTACACAATAACACAACACTTGTTTACTTTATTAGTACTACATTATATTAATTATACAAGCTAATAATATGCTACACATATAAAAATTACAATGCACCAGCCAACACAATTACACATTTGACATAATACTACGAGGGTAGTCCCAGAAGTACCCGACCCAACAAAGAAAACACAAAAATTTTGGAAAAAGATTTATTTATTTTTCAACGTAATCTCCTTTCAGCTCTATAGACTTTTCCCAGTGGTGTTCAAAAAGTTCGATACCCTTTTTATAATAAGAACTGTCTTGCTCCTCAAAATAGCCATTAACTGTTGACATCACTTCTTCATCGTTGGAAAATCTTTGACCACTGAGCCATTTTTTCAAGTTTGGGAACAGAAAATAATCCGAGGGGGCTAAATCTGGCGAATATGGTGCATGAGGTAGCAATTCAAACTTTAATTGATTAATTTTGGCCATTGCAATAACGGATTTGTGAGCTGGCGCGTTGTCGTGATGAAAAACACTTTCTTTTTAGCCAAATGCGGCCGTTTTTGCTTCATATCTTCGCTCAAACGATGCAATAAGTTTGCATAATACTGGCCGTTGATAGTTTTTCCTTTTTCGAGATAGTCAATAAAAATTATTCCACGCGCATCCCAAAAAACCGACGCCATAACCTTGCCTGCAGATGAAACGGTCTTCGCCTTCTTTGGAGCCGGTTCTCCCTTTTGAGTCCATTGTTTTGATTGTTCTTTTGTCTCGGGTGTGAAATGATGGACCCATGTTTCATCCATTGTTACGAAACGGCGCAAAAATACTGCTTTGTTGCTGTGAAACTTCGCTAAACACTCAATTGAAACATTTTCACGACACTGTTTTTGCTCGAGTGTGAGCAAACGCGGCACCCATCTTGCACATAGCTTTCTCATGTCCAAATTTTCAGATAATATGCGATGTACCGCACTTCTTGAAATGCCCGTAATGTCTGCTAGCTCGCGCACTTTCAGTCGACGATCATCAAGTACCGCTTTGTGGATTTTCTTCACCATTTCTGGAGTCGTCACCTCATTTGGTCGACCACTGCGATGCTCGTCTGGGCAGCTCGTACGGCCTCGTTTAAACTCAGCTACTCAAAATTTAACTGTTGTAAACGAAGGAGCAGACTCACCCAGAGTAGAATCCAGTTCAGCTTTTATATTGGTTGGGCTGAGGCCTTTCAAATAAAAGTATTGTATCACATAACGATGACCAATTTTCTCCATTTTCACAAATTCACTGACAACGTTCACTATTGATGGCTGCCAAACAAATACTGAACAACGGGGCGCTTTCAAACTTGAAACATATGCTTTATAGACTGCGTACTTTCCAATACAGTGATATTTTCAAACAACTACCGCCACCTCTTGGTCAGGTCGGGTACTTCTGGGACCACCCTCGTATTATAGTTTATTTCTTTTGTTTGTCGTTTGTTTTTGCCTTTAGCATGTGACCTCACTATGACGTTTACAATATGTTGTGAGGCCTTAGTTAGATAGGTGGTGTTGGCTATACTGTACTATTTTCAACTTGTTATGTCATTTGTTTTTAAAGAAATAACGTCATCGATATTTTTTTTATGACAACCTATATTTTTTATTGTCGTTTCGGTAGTACTTTTTATTTTCTTTTCAACTGTATACAATTTTCAATATGTTACATTTGAAAAAATTGAGAAAAACTGCCCTAAAGTTCGAATATTAAAAATTCTTTAAATTTGCAAAATGAATCTAGTTACTTCTTTCTATGGGGGTACTTAAAAAGTAAAGTGTATAAAAATCGACCAATTAATTTAAAAGACCTCAAGCAAAGAATTCGACATGAGATTAGATTAATATTAACTGAAACTCTTCAGAATGTGAGAAATGAAAAAAAGTCACCGTATAAAAAACGTTACGTTTAAAAAAGTTGAGAAAAACAGTCTAAAATTTTAATTAAACTAAAAAGAAATTAAATTGATTAACAAAAAAAAAACTGTAATAACAATAACATCAATTACAAAAATAAGCACATAAATAACAGTTTTTATTACACTAGATGTTCAAAGTGACGACCCTGTACCATCTGACAATACATTTCTCACATTCTGAAGAGTTTCAGATAATATTAATCTAATCTCATGTCAAATTCTTTGCTTGAGGTCTTTTAAATTAATTGGTCGATTTTTATACACTTTACTTTTTAAGTACCCCCATAGAAAGAAGTGACTAGATTCATTTTGCAAATTTAAAGAATTTTTAATATTCGAACTTTAGGGCAGTTTTTCTCAATTTTTTCAAATGTAACATATTGAAAATTGTATACGGTTGAAAAGAGAATAAAAAGTACTACCGAAATCGACAATACAAAATATAGGTTGTCATTTAAAAAAATATATCGATGACGCCATTACTTTAAAAACAAATCACGTAACAAGTTGAAAATGGCACAGTATAGCGTAAAGTAATTAAAATCGCTATACTCCTTCGACATTTTTTTCCAAAAAACCAATTTTAACGAATTTATTGAATTTATCCGCTACTTTATTTCCACACTATATGGTTTATACCATTTCTGAACAAAAATAAAGTTGCTACAAAGCGGGGTGCTTTAAACCAAACAGACTGTAATACAGCCTATATTTTATTAATTTATACTTTGTGTTGTAATGGACACATATATTTAATTTTCATAAATAAGTTTCATAATTCTTATTTGACTACGGTAATTTAAATTATGGTTTCTTTCTAAATTTATTAATTTGTATTCGCTCGATGCGAAAAAGCACTAATAATATTCCTTTGTAAGTGTAATGTCGAGTATTTATCACTTACGAAATATAGAATAGCAGAAGAACAGTAATTAGTTCTCAAGGTTTATAAATTAATTATAATAAACCATACACTTATAAATACTTATATCATGAGGTAGATTTAATATAAAGTAATGCGTATTAAACAAATTTATAAATTATTTCTTTATAGTTTTTAAAATGTATTTATTGCATTTCCCTTCATGCATTTTATAAGTGATACTGTCCCGACGGAATGTCGCCTGGCTGTCTGATTAAAAGAACGGAGAATTACTTAAGTTGTTAGCCCCTAATATTAGATAATTTCGAAGCTCCTCTGTTAATTGGATTGCCTATTTTTAATTTTTTATTTTAATAACTATTAACTTTTAAACAAATTCATAAAAATAGCCTAGTATAAAAAATAACATGTTGGTAAAATAAACTTAAACCACAATGCTGGCTGTATTACCCGTTGAGAAAAACTATTATAAAAATTTTTTTCTAAATCAACCTATTTTAACTACGTGAATCAAATTTTCATAAAATATAGAAACTGCCTACTGTATATTTGTATAAGAGTCCTTTACTTTATCTTCTAGAATTTAATTTATAAAAACAAGTCCCAAAAACTATTACATTTTCTGGGTACCTTTAACTACAGTGCAGGACAACCTTAATTCCAAAGTAAATGTTGTTGCGATTCACACCATAACAATCTTGCAAGCTCTGAATACTTTTATTACTACTACCAATCAGAAAAATCTTTCTGTAAACGAATTATATTTATGTTTTGACGTTGGGTTTTTTTTTGTACTAATTAAACATAATATTTTCCCCGACTGCTTTTAACTGGAAAACTCCACGAGAGAACTGTTTAAAACAAAACAATGTGACGTTAGACTACTTTTTATTTACTGTAATTTGTTATCGAATTCTTGTTTTCGGGTAAAAATTTATAATCTTAGAATTAATAAATTTACTTAAAAAAAACTTGCAAGCATGTAATGTTCACTCTTGTGCCACTGGAGATTCGAAGAACTTTTGACAGAGATTTACGGCTTACGGAAAATAGCAGAGAAAGAATCAATTTTTGCTTTCTTGATGTCAATGCGAGTAGCAACTAAGATTTTCATAGAAACATAAAATTTGTTGTTTCTTCTTCTTCTGCGAGTTTTGTGCTCTGTTGCAGAGCGTTGGCGTTTTCCTCCTATATTTGTGTTGTGCGTGTCACAAGTATAGGGGACCTACAGCTTAAGGTGGATTACGAACCACCCCAAGTACATGGTACTTGGATTTTTTAAATTAATTTTAGGGAAATTTCCTGGGCAAAGTATTATACCTGGGTAGTTTGCCATTGCTTTATAAGGAAAAGCGATTTTTAAAAATCCGGTGATATATTGGCGGGGTTCGGACCCGGGTCCCTTGGTAGTCCCGCACGCAACTAACCGAACTACAATCGCTCTCTTTCTTTTAAGGAGGATACAGCGAAATGTAAAAATGTAGAGAATGACGTGAAATTTAAACCTCGAGTTCTTTGACACTTATTATATTCGGTAATTTTTTTTTATAATTTTCTTGTGTACCATTACCGAGAAAAATGGAAAATAAAATCCAGAATTTAACATGGGCTCTTATGGAGACCATCTAACCTTTAGCAGTTTTAACGGAAAATTATGATGAAGAAATGTAGGGAATCTGATAAAAAACTAAAATGACATACTCTCATATTCGAAGAACAATGCTGCCCACTATTTTTGAAATCTTGTGTCTAGTTAATGCACAATAATAATTTAAAGTAAACAAAACAAGAATTTTTCACGACATATGTGGTAAGACAGCAGAGATATGACAACACCTCATAGCGCGCGAATTCAAATAACAGAACAGAAAGATGACATATAATGACTGTTATAATAATCTATATTTTATTGTATTAACTAATAATCATATATTTTATTAATCAAATTATGTTGAACAATGTTCAGTCTTCTGCGTTAATAATATCAGAATACAAATGTTAATTCGACGGAAATATTGCAAAATGTAAAATTACCTTTTGCAATGTGATGAATACAATTTATCATCACAATCAGAATATCCACGAAATCAGTAATACAAACACAAATTTTAAAAATATATGTATTAAACCTCAACCTGTGCCTCAACAACTTTTTATATATTCCTTGTATCTGCTTAGCAGATTGTAATCTTTAGACTATACAAAAGTTAAAAAATAGAATATTCCCATCTGTAATTGCATACAAAATTACAAAACATTCAACATGTTTCCACTTATATTTTGGGATTGACATTTTGAGGTTAGGATGTCAACTCAATCGAAAGATGAAACCTAACACTGCTACCAACAAAATCGATTGATTTCTTTGAGGTGTTGCCACGATTCTTAACCTATTTACATTTATATTTACACTTTCAACAGTTAAACAAATGCACTCCAATCGACTTAAATTATTTTAATATATACAAATAATTAATAAATGCATTATAGGCATTCACAATAAAATGATTTTGTTCAGTTTTAAGAATGTTAATTTAATTTTTTATCGATTGGTATTTCTTGTTAGAGCCTATGTAAAAGCATAGGAGATATCCCCTTGCCCTTCACCCCGCAAAGATCCGCTGTAACCTCCTTAAGGAGGATACAGCGAAATGTAAAAATGTAGAGAATGACGTGAAATTTAAACCTCGAGTTCTTTGACACTTATTCTATTCGGTAACTTTTTTTTATAATCTTCTTGTGTACCATTACCGAGAAAAATGGAAAATAAAATCCAGAATTTAACATGGGCTCTTATGGAGACCATCTAACCTTTAGCAGTTTTAACGAAAAATTATGATGAAGAAATGTAGGGAATCTGATAAAAAACTAAAATGACATACTCTCATATTCGAAGAACAATGTTGCCCAATATTTTTGAAATCTTGTGTCTAGTTAATGCACAATAATAATTTAAAGTAAACAAAACAAGAATTTTTCACGACATATGTGGAAAGACAGCAGAGATGTGACAACACCTCATAGCGCGCGAATTCAAGTAACAGAACAGAAAGATGACATATAATGACTGTTATAATAATCTATATTTTATTGTATTAACTAATAATCATATATTTTATTAATCAAATTATGAAATATAATATAAATACAAAGATTAGTTAAAGTTTCACAAGTTTTATTAATATCTTAACCTGACAATATTGTTTCGACACTTTGTGTCATTATCAAAGGTAGATAAGATTGATAAAGGTAGATAAAGTGTCGAAACAATATTGTCAGGTTAAGATATTAATAAAACTTGTGAAACTTTAACTAATCTTTGTATTTATATTATATTTCATGATTATGGAGTTCCACAAAGTAAGGCTGGAGACAGTAAACGTAATCAAATTATGTTGAACAATTCAGTCTTCTGCGTTAATAATATCAGAATACAAATGTTAATTCGACGGAAATATTGCAAAATGTAAAATTACCTTTTGCAATGTGATGAATACAATTTATCATTACAATCAGAATATCCACGAAATCAGTAATACAAACACACTAATTTTAAAAATATATGTATTAAACCTCAACAACTTTTTATATATTTCTTGTATCTGCTTAGCAGATTGTAATCTTTAGACTATACAAAAGTTAAAAAATAGAATATTCCCATCTGTAATTGCATACAAAATTACAAAACATTTAACATGTTTCCACTTATATTTTGGGATTGACATTTGGAGGTTAGGATGTCAACTCAATCGAAAGCTGAAACCTAACACTGCTACCAACAAAATCGATTGATTTCTTTGAGGTGTTGCCACGATTCTTAACCTATTTACATTTATATTTACACTTTCAACAATTAAACAAATGCACTCCAATCGACTTAAATTATTTTAATATATACGAATAATTAATAAATGCATTATAGGCATTCATAATAAAATGATTTTGTTCAGTTTTAAGAATGTTAATTTATTTTTTTATCGATTGGTATTTCTTGTTAGAGCCTATGTAAAAGCATAGGAGATATCCCCTTGCCCTTCACCCCGCAAAGATCCGCTGTAACCTCCTTAAGTCTAATAAATATTAAAAAAAATTATATGATTGTCATTTGACGCGTCTCAAGCCAATAAATATAAATGGCGTTGTACAGTAACAAAATTAGACAAAATAACGTCGACATGCGATAGGTGATCGTGCATGCATCCAATTAAACGCATGCTTTAGTTTTAACATAACTTTGAAATCTTCTAATACACGACTTTGAAAGACAAACGTCTTTTATATGGTCTTTTACGAGGCCGGTCCCGTTGGAAAAATTTCTGTTTTTGACAGTTTTAGTAGAGTGGCGTCATCTGTCAAGTCCTGCACTAATTATTATAATAAATACAAATAAGTGTTAATAATTCTCCAAACTTCGTTTAGTTTGTTAGGAAAAACCTGTTTTCAAGGCCTCGATTTCTTATAAAGAAAAATAATTCCTTTAACTGGTCGAATGACGACGGTTTGACATATTTTAACGTTTCCTCTCATGTCTCATTAAATCTAAATACTGACTCTGTTTAATTTTATGAAGGAAATAAAGAAATATTCAGAAAAATATTTAAAAAGTTTATCGGTTAATCAGTTATAATGAGAAGGCTAAAGTTGTAGTCCGAATTGGGTATGTGGTTAAAGTAGCAGGACAGTAATCAGATATTGCGGATTCAAGTCCCACTGTCGTAAATCTTTTTCTGTTTGCGTTGTTTACTAATTATTATTTTTTAAACTTTATTTTACTTACCTATACATTACATTATAGTATTAGTAATAATAATTAAAATCAAGTTAAAAAAATTCAATCAAAGTTCAATTCTACTTCTACTTATTTCTGCAAGGGTACAAATTTAGGAGGAAAATGATAAAATTGTATTGGATACATATTATCGTTTACAAACAACAAACTGTATAGAAACTAGGTATAATTAACAAATAATATTTGTATAGTATTTACTAGTAATAATATTAAAATAAATAGTATTTGACATATTTTAAAATCCTAGACTTACAGAAATGAAACAACTGAAATTAATTTCAAGATCTTATATGTGCAATTAATCACAGACATATGGCTGACTAAAGAAAAAGTGGAGAAGGGATTGCATGCAGGTTAGAATAAAATGGAGAGATATACCAAACCCTTTGATATGTTTTTTAATCTACAACCTACGGTTATTGGATATGACTAAATCTGGTTTAGTACACTGGCAATAGTCAATAAAATTGAGTTGGCTCTAAGCAAATACTTTAATATTTTACTTTAAACTTATTTTAAAAAATGGGAGGCAAAATTTAATAGCCCCTCTTGCTCTGTGTGCAAATACACCTAGCATTTCTAAAATATTTGGAAAGTAATTTAAAATTCGTCATTGTAATGAAAAATTGAATACTTAGTTTAGATAAATTGTAAAAGTTTATAAATTTTAGCATAACCGTAATAAACCATCGTTTAAGAGAAATATTGCTATTTTTTAAGTAGATGCAGGTATCTCACGGAAAACCATCTGTTAGTTGCACACCCATCTGCAAAGATGGCGCTTTAAAAATTTTCATATGGTAAAGTATATGCAGCTTCCACTATTAATAATATTAAAGTATTTGCTCTAAGTAATGGGCTCAACTGACAACAGTCTGGAATTGACAACAGTCTGGAATTGACAATAGTCTGACGTTTGTATGTGAAATAAATTAAATGATATTGAAGGAGGGTTGTTAGAAGATTTTCGCTGTATCTCAGCAATCCATGATCTGACTTAAATTTTCTTGCGCCAAGGAATTTCTTTTTTATTTTTTTATTTTCTTTAATATAATTATTAATATATTATTTAATATAATAATTTATTCCCTTTAAAATGAGGTTCGACAATAGGGGAGAGGGTTGCCAGTAAACATTTTAAAGGTAGTGGAGTGGAGGTTGGGACGATGCAATATTTTAACAATGCTATATTTAAATATGTCCCTCCTCGAAAAATGCATTGAGGTGTTTTTGCTGAAATCGATATCTTGTATAGTTTAGGCGATAACTATATTTAAGGTGGGAAGTTTTCTAATGGACACACTGTATGTATTTCTTGAACAGTTCTAATACTATTAGAAATCAGTCAATGATACAAGCTTCTCAGGGAACATAAAACGCTCTAGACCAGCGTTTTCCAACCGCATTATTTATGTATTTATGTAACGGTATTTTTCAAAACTTTATTGAATGAATTTTTTTAGTTCGTGTTATCCTGGAGCTAACGTAGGATCAAATGGTTTATCGGAGTTGACGAAGAGTAATCTCTGAGTAAATTTATACGGGGCCGGCGCTTACGTGTCATACATACGTGATATATATCGCTCCGGCTCCGTACCTATGTGGTGGGGTAGTATCGATTAATAGGTAATAAACAGGATCTCCCTTTTTAGAATGTTTAAGCGGATTTGGCGAACACGGGTCTAGGCATACCGGAACCGAAAGAATTTTCGTCTTGCGTCTCCGTTTAACGCAAACGATCAAAATCCGAGTTGCGTGGGGCCGCAAAACTTGCTTCGATCCGGATCGTTTCTTGTGTGTCGATGCGTTGGGTAGTTCCCGTCTCAGATTTGAAGTCTCGACCGCATCCGGTAAACCGTTTAGGCGGAGGCAGCACAAAATTGCCCCCGCCTTACGGTAGGGCGGAAAAAAATCTGGCCGCGGAATCTTTGCCATCCCAATACGTGGCCTGCTACGAGCGGTGCATCTATTGGTTTTCCGTATCTCTAGCCCTCTCCGCTCTAAGAGGTTCCAACCGTTTTGAGACGTCGTATCTCGGAAACTATAGGAGCAAAAACGACTAGCTTGGCGTTAAACGACGGGCAATCTCAAAATTCCCCTTCAAATGCTTAAGAAAATACCACCGAAAAACTTGTTTTTCACACGAGAATCGTGCTAAAGTAATATTTCCATCACCAGCCTAATCGGGCTCCTAAGTGGAAACCACTTCTGGAGGTCGTCTATGATTGCCTCCTGGGTCGTTTGAACCATTTCCGTTTTTGACCGCCGCTCCCGAAACCAACGAAGGACCACCCTATGTGTCTAGAACCCGGTTCTAGTCTTCGGCGCCGCACCCTGCCTGCGATCGTTTCTTCATTTGGGGAAAAGAAATAAACTCCAGCCTCTTGATATCCGCCAATTTCGGACTGTTTTGGTCGTTCGAGGTTTGGTATGCGGCAAGCGGATGGGGTACGAAAACCGACTTTTGTTATTATAAAGAATGGATATTTATTTATTTTAGATTGTTCTTGTGGGGTGAAAAACAATTTTTTATTATAAGATTTATTTTGCGAAATAATTTCTTTAATTCTTTTACCTTACCGGCCCGCAAGCAAATGCTACGTCGTTTGCCGGTCCGCGAACGAAAAAGGTTGGGAATCGCTGCTCTAGACTAAATCAATCAAAAAATCAGTTGATTATAGGAAGAAAACATAAAGCGATATTTTGTATTGAAAGAATCCACGTCGGCTCCAGTTTTGAAAACTGTAAAATTTAAGGTTAGATGTACCTAACAGATGTTTGACAACTGTCAAAAATTATTTTTATAAACAAAAGTTGGAATAAATTAAATAAAGGTGTTTACCTGTTTGTCTACGAGAATTTTATGGAAGATTTAATTAGCATTGTGCTATATTTATAA
Organism: Agrypnus murinus; assembly: GCA_929113105.1. Taxonomy (NCBI): domain Eukaryota; kingdom Metazoa; phylum Arthropoda; class Insecta; order Coleoptera; family Elateridae; genus Agrypnus; species Agrypnus murinus. Next base: position 67,031,935 of record OV816028.1, on the reverse strand, counting down.
TTAAAAGTGAAAATATTTTCTTCGTCTGTTATAATAAGATAAAGTGAATTATTTTGTGCATTGATCAAAGAATCGATTGGATTTTTAATAAACAACTGTCAGCTGATATTACATTTACTGCAGTCTTGCCAATTTGGAAATTGGTTTTAAAAAAGGAAACTGTTCGGAAATATATAAGGTTGGTTGCGTAAATAATTGTCTTTGTAAATAAATTGAAAAAAGTTAATACTAATTTGAGAAGTTCATCTTAGGGAATTAAAGTTTGATTTGATTAAATTTCTTGAATTCTTTGTAAGAATTGGTTTTTGTTTTGAAATATAAATAAACAAGTCAGATTTGGTTTTAGAAAGATTTATTATTTTTTTTTATGAGTTTTGGTGATTTTGAATAGTTGTTTTGTTAGTTTGTTTAAACGGATAACAGTATTTGGTCCTTATTGTCAGACAAATACGACTTTCTTTTACGTTTAAACAAACCACAGGATTTATTCCTAATTACATTTGTATATACATTTTTCTTAACTCTGATTTTTCTCTTTCTTGATTTTAAAAATATTTGTTTAAATAAAGTTTTTATGTTATTCAATTTACACATGTGTTTAATTGATGCTATTACAATCCGACAGAATTATTTTCTTTCCAGTTCAGATAACAGTTATAGGTGTCCAGTTTGCAGAAGCATAAGTGCTTATAATTCATGTTTGATAATATATGTCATTGTCAATTCTTGTTTCCAGGCATAAAAGAATATAAGAGTCTCGAAAGTCAAATAATTTTTGTTCCACCGAACAAACCTGAGCTAGTTAAAAAGGGTATTAAGAATATATGTGCTGGTTATTATTTATTATTATTTTATATTTTTATTTTTATTTGAAAATCACTGCAATATACTAAAAAATAAAATCTTGCGGTCAATGTAGTAAACTGGCCAATATGGTTAATGGCCACCCGGTCTTTAACGTAAAACTTCAAACTAACAGTAATCTAACCTCATCTGCGGCTTGAAAATTAATAATTAAGGCCGCTCAATTAATAATTAAATGTTAGCCAATTAATTAATTATAAGTGAGTTGAAGTTTATTAGCTATTTATTAAATATGCTTTTATGCAATTTTCGAAATTGGCCGGTTTACTACATTGACCGTAACATATGCACCACAGGAGCTATTCATGTTTTTTACCTTTGACTCAGACCAAAGGTCCTTAATTTGTAGTCACGTCAACCTCAGGAAAAAAAACATAGTATTCGTATCTCCCTTAATGCATAAATAGCCATTTCTTTTATGTTAACTTATTTGTTTTTAATTTAATTGTGGTAATTTGATTATAACATTCTGTTGGACGCAATGAATTAAATTTTTATATACGATACCTATTTACTTAATACATTATTAAACAATATAAAAATAAATAGATAGTAAGTTGTAGTATAGTCTGTAAAATGTTTGAGATGATTTTATACAATTGGAATACATGACCATAATGTTCTACAAATAAAATATAACATTTTCTTTAAATAGATTAAGAAAACGGTTTGTTGAAAATCGTCTGCAGTTTAATTTACAAACAGCGAATCTGTTATTTTTTGCACTTTTTAACATGAACAATATGAACATATTGTTGGTAAAAAGAGTTCTGAAATGATAATTAATTAATTAATTATTATCAATATACTATTTTTAAAACCTAATAATTTGTATTGTATAATAAACATGTTATTGTCTCAACTACGACTTTTTGACACAGCTACCTGAGTTAATAAGATATTTTAATGTGTATTTTTGAAATCAAATCACGATTTGATCATAGATCACGTTTGTGAATCACAAGTTTGACTTAATAATAGCATGTGATTGGCAAGCTTGCGAATGCTAATAGTTTAGTTTTTTAATTATGCAAACAAAAAATTAGAAATTGTTTATCAAGCAATGTTCTCTACTGAATGTAGGTATGCAATGAATATTAAATAAAAACGGCTTCAATAACACGTATTCGGTTGTTATTAGCGATATTGTGCAGTTGTTGGTAATATCATTTTTTTGGTAATATAAATGAAATCTTAAGAAAAATAAAAAAGAACCTGATTTTACAATTTCAATAAGCAACTGTTTTATTGGGCGGATATAATCTGGGCACCAAGTTACCTGTTGCATTAATCCCTCATGCAATTCCGGCACCAAACTTAATTCCACTTGTAATCTGGGCACTATACGGTAACCTAGAATAGAATAAACCCTGAATATCGAATTAGAAAATTTATTTTATATGGAATATGTTTAAAATGGAATTTTTTATTTGTAATTTGTCTAAATAAATAAACTTCTAGGAAACATTAAAAATGAATGAACTTTAAAATACATGCATTTTAAATGGGAATTTATTTTTCAAGACGTATCCACGAGTAGCTTTATCCAGCATTTTAAAATACAATTTATTTTTAGTATTAATACATTATAAAAAAATAATCAGAGAGAATGGTCTAAAAACCTTAATAAATGACGAACACTTAAATAATTAAAATAGACATTTTTTTAAAAAGTAAGTTTTGAAAAAGTAGAAACCTGAAAATAAACTTAGAAAATCCACATAACCTTCTTCACAACAACGCAGGAATAAAAATGATATCGGATGGGGTGCATTTCATTCTCGCATATGGAAATGAAATTCGATATATTGATGTTATTGTGTTACAAAAGCAACAGAAAGCACGAGATATGTAGCATATATCTCCATTTATACGAGATTTGATACAAAAATATTAAGACAACTTTTCTACCAAACTTCGTATTCTAAGAAGTTATAACTTATTTAAATTAGGGGCTTATTAAAATGCAAAAAAGAAAGTCACCGCCCCAATTACAGCCAAGCTGGAAAATTCTTACTTTAAGTTCTGTTAAAATCTGTTTTTTAAGGACAACAACGTCAGATAAAAGACTTGACAGCTTGATGCTATTAAGATGTGAAGCAGGCAAAGCAAACCAATTAGTTCTAGACAATATTATTATGGACTACATTAAAGAAGAGACTGCTGATTTAACAACAGTATAATAATAACCAGTAGGTTCATTCTCGAAAATATTCAAAGCCGATTCTCGGGACGTTGACAGCAGTTATGCTTGATTCGCGCAAGCGAACACATCGACTACGCCAGAGCTGTATAACTTTAGTTGTGTATTGGCCCCGTATGAAATGAAGGTTGCGAAAAGATTCTATTCCTGTAATTTTCCATTTGTTAGAAGGATTTTCTAGTTATGTTGAACCAGAATTAAATTATGGTAAATATTAAATGTTATTATTGTAATAATAATAAACGAATAAAGCTGATGAAAATAAAAATGATTTAATCTTTAATTGTTTGCGTGCACCTCGGTTATTTTAAAATCGCTCGAACTCAGACGGTACGTTTTGATATTAATTAACATTAAAACAGTTTTCGTTGGATATTATACTTATAAAAAATTCTAACTATTGATAAGAAAATCTCTATAATAATAAAATAAAAAGAAATTTATACACGTCCACAAATCTAAATGTACTCTGTTTTATTTTCGGATCAATAACTTTTAATTAATAACTTCTCACTATAAAGAAAATTACTTGGAAAAGTCTACATTGACAAGGAAAACGTGGTAATATTTTATATATACCTAATATGTTTTATTGGCAGCCAGTCCTCAAAATACAAAATTATTATAATAAAGAATTTTTTAACAAGAAAGCTTTAGTTTTGTAACATTTTTGTAAATGGTGCATTATGTACCTTAGGGTACCTAGTCAAAAAAAAGTCGAAACTCTTATGCTCGAATCCCCTAGGATTATTAATTGTACATCGAAAAAAGTACTCCTACTTTTTATATTTAAATCGGACGATATTGACTCAAAGCCTTTGAAGTTTACCATGTATTTTATATGGGAAAAAACATTTTTTCGTAGATTTGGTATAGAATCCTAAAAAATCAATATTTCTCAACCGAACTACCCTGTTTCTCTTCAGAAATGTTCATAGAATGACATCCAATTATTAACTATTTTAAACTTAAAAAAGTGTAAATTTAGAAAAAACTAGAACTCTCTAGCATTATTTTGAAAATAGTGGTGAACTTGAGAATAATAAATTGTTTAAAAACTTTACAAAACATATGAAAGCATCAGTAACAATTTACAATTTGGTTATTTATTAAAATTCCGGTGAAAAACTCCAAAAAAAATAGTAATAAATATTTCTTAACGATTTTTCCGCGTTTTTACCATTTATGGGATTTTCTGCTACCCTGTAAAAAATAGTTAATATAGAAATTTTAATAAAAAAATATTGGATGTCATTCTCTGAACATTTCTAAAGAGAATCAGATTAGTCCGGTTGAATGATATTGATTTTCCAGGGCTGTATACCAAATCTACGAAAAAGTGTTTGTTCCCTAATTATCGTCCGGTTTCAAAATAAAAAAATATAAGTACTTTTTTCGATGTACCATAATCCTAGGGAGCGATAGCATAAAATTTCCGACTTTGTTTTTTACCACTCTAATGTAGGTACTATTGATTTCATAATGATCTAGGACAACAAGGCTAATATGATGCTATTTCTTTATTTTTGCTCAATGTAAATGCATAGGATAAAATAATAAAAAATAGCATCCTATTAGCATTGCTGCTCTAGATCATTATGAAACCAATAGTACCTATACTTTAAGTACCTTAAGTTAATAAAAACTAATTGTTCAAAGACGCCAATTAATTTGTTCTGACACGCAATTCTATTTCCGCTTTTACTATCATTATAACAAGAGTTTTCAGTTTTTACAAAATTTACTTGCCTCAATAATATAATTTTACCTAATACGTCCCTACTTTTGTTCACTACTGCATACGTAGACGATGACGATCGACAAGTCTCGACGAACTATCGTTTCGTGATATTCAAAGCTAGATTAACGACTTCAAAGTGCCGACAGGATTTGTATTGAATTCCTGGCGACATCACTGTGATACATTTAAAGAAGTTTTCCAGAATATATCGTACCTGCAGATACAAAAAAATTATCTGTAGGTACAGGTACAACATCAGATCTGTACTTGTCTTAGTGGACAAAATTTGCAGGTATCTGCATTTATATTATATACCTGATAACTTACCCTTATACCTTTTGTGTAAAAGGTGTTTAACTACCATAGTAAGCAATTTTTTACTCTTGTTCCCAAAGACTTCCCAAAATGAAACTTAAGTACACCAAAGAGAGACTGCATCTAACTGTAATGCTAAAAAAATTGAAGGTACACTTTCTTAGATATTCAATGTCAAAGGTCAATGTTTTATTATAAACCACTTTTTTATGAAAACTATGTTCCTTTAGCTTTAAAACCAGCCCAAGATGAAAGTTCTACAATAATTAGAAGCATAGTTTGAATTGTTTTTGTTCACCTTGAAATCGTAACTCTTACATTTTATATCATATTTTCAGCCCTGCTATGTGAATTCCGTGTATCACAAAAGGGCTATAACTTTACATATGTAAGTTACTGTATATCATCTACCATCCAAACAATTTCACGAAAATCTGAGATGATCGGGTTGAAAAGTTCATTTTTTTGTGATGATTTGGCATGGAATGACCCTATTATGAAAATGTTGTTAGTATTTTCAGTTACGGCAGAAACTACAATATACCTACTTTAGAAGAATATTCATAATATAAATAATTACTGTTGCATTTCTTACACATTTTCCAAGTTTTATAACCATATTTGAAATGATATTGTATGGTAGGCTTTTATATGCAGAGCGCATTAAATTGGAATAGAGTTAATTGTGAATAAGCTTGCAATTATAAACAATTTAGAGCATTAATTCAAAGATAAAACGTAAAAGTACTATCATATTCGGATTTAGCGACCCCAAAAACATTAAATAGCGTTGTTTTAAATAATGTTAGTTAAATAATTATTCTGCTATGATTTTCGATCACGTTTTTTGCATTCTAGACCAGTGTACGACGTATGTGCTATCAGGCTCGTACGCTATGTGTACGAGCGTAATAGCACATACGTCGTATCGCGACTGCTTCCACTGTTTCGTATGCACCGCACACTGATGGATAGATGCTTTGCCTTTTCGTCCAAAATTTCGGAGGATATTGGTGACATATTTAAAACCATGCAAACAACTTTTCTTCCATCTCCGGATATTGCGCAGGTTTTAACGTTTTTTTAACTTTGTTATAATGATCCTTCAGATTTTGTAACAAATCTGGAAATGTTTAATATTTAAAGTTACAATGCGGTCTTTTTACATTTAACAATTTTTAAATTTAGCACAAAATCTTTTTATATGCAGTATGCCGGAGACACATAAAGTCGTAATTCGTAAAAGAAGTATCAGTTCTTTTTTAACTTTTAAACCTTTGTAACTAATATGAATTATAAAGTTGAAATGTAACCACTTTCAAAAATACGTGACTTTTTATAATAAGAATTTGCCAGACAGAAATATAACGTAAACATAAATAAAATAAAATCTTATTTATCTTATCTACAACGGTAGTTTTGTATCAAATTACACATCTGAATATCCATTGCATTCGTTACTGTAAACGAAACTTGATGAATAAATACAATTAATTCTAAAGTTCGGATTATCAAAACCTTAAATCCGGATTACAATGTAATCAATGCAAATAAATTGTTGGTCCGGATTATAGTGGTATTCGGATTAACGTAGATTCGGATCAACGAGGCTTCACTGTATTATGCTGAATGGAAAATGAAAATACTATTATTCAGACTATTTCGTTATTCGACAATTAAATATTTATTTAAATTTTACAAGTTAGTAGACAGTTTAATCAGTGTTTGTTAAGTTTTGAATTAATCTCATAGCAAACAGAAAACAGTATTAACAATATAAACTAAATCTTTATATCCCTTTTTATGTTAAGAATTATTTTTAAATTACATACGTATTTAAAAATCTTTAATTGTTATAAACGCAAGAATTTTTAAATTATGTAGTTTAGCAAAATACTTTTATGGCTTAATTAAAGAATAAAACTTTGAAACATTATAAACCCATCTATTACACATTATGAACGTACAAACGGTTATCATCCAGGAAGTTCCATCCATCACAATGTTTGTAATATGTAACAATTACTAATTGTTACGTGCTTTTTACGTAACAGCGTGACCACAATTTATTGCGTTAAAATCCTTAATTGATTAAATGATAACCATTTTTTAGTTCGGAACCAGTATATTTATTCAATAATGAATTTGCAGAATCCACTCTTTATAAAAAAATAATCCTTGCGTGCTCAACTAAATAATTTTTTCAATAATTCCTATAATGTGTATTTTTGTATCTTCATTATATAAATATAAAACAGTGAAATTAATTTCATTTTCCGGATATAAATAAAAAAGGAAACTAAGCAAAATGCACATATGATTCACGATTTAATTTGGTATCTGAAAAGAAATTAAACTAATCCGTTTCGCTGTTATCGTTACTTTTCAAGCATCATTTAATCTAAAAAGGACAAAGGGTTAAAGCGGGCAAACCTCGATTACCTATTTTCATGCTAAAATATAAAACGAAAATGTCAGGATATTGCGTTTTCCTATTGCTTGAATAAATCCGTAGGTATTAGGTATATGGATTCAATTCTCAATAAAGGTTTAAATTAAAGATATAAATAAAATACTGAACATTATCAGGAGTTAAATGTAATGAATCGTAGAGTTCCATATATTTAGGCAACCAATCGAACAAAAGTGCTGTATAAGTTGCGTGGGTAAGATTTACAGTAACTATTTACTTCAAAGCTTTATAGAAGAGACTTTAATGCTTATAAATCTTTTTATTGTTATTTTAATTTTATATTACACTCACATTACAAGTGATCAAATTTTAAAAGCAAAAATAAAATACAAATCTAATAAATAATTAAATTAACGATTAAAATCAGTCATACATTAATACTGTATGTATAGCTATGTATACAACTTTATTCCTGGTTTGTGAACATCAGTAAAAAAGTGTTCTTACGTTAAGGGCTACGGAATCTGAATGTTCAGATTATCTCTAGAGGGACAGTATAGATTGATATCCAGTCGGTTTGCTCCCTCATAAAACCTGACAGTTCATGCTCCAGCGTTTCTTGAATCAAACAATCTTCACAAGCATGTCAACGAATAACAATGAGGGGGTCTTGCTATAATTCCCATTTTTTTTGATTGTCATTAGAAGTTTGGTTAATCTATCATTGAAAAAATTTGTTTACTGTCTTCATTTTTAGTTTTTTTTTAATATATCTCAATTTCCAAACTTGTTAACCCCAACTGAGGGGTGGTTACGGGCCCAAATCTTATACACTATAATACCAAAACAGATTATACCAGTACTATTTTGGATATAATACCATCATACCACACTAATAAGTACATAATATCTGTGGTAATAAATACATGATAATACCAATAATATAGGATAATACCAATTATTTCTACATAATTTCGAATTTAATACCTGTTATGTTTTGTTATGTGTTATATTATTAATTTTACAAAATCATAAGTAGCCATCTTTAGATTTACATAAATTTATTTTAAGCAGATACGGGTATAATAAAAAAATAAAAATCAATCACAAACAAAAATAAATATTCTTAGGTAGAAGTAGAACAGAATCAAACAAGGAAAATTCCATGGGTCATCTATTGCCTGTACATACTAAATACATTCTGCATTGATGTAATACTCTTTAGCAAATGTTTTGACCCGAGTAAGGGCACTTTAAGAATTGAAATACCCCTTATACTGTGTCCGAAAGAGACCGAATTAGATAGAGATGAACAAGTAATCTATTGTTATTCATTTTATTCAATACTTCTTTGGTACTGTGATAACCACCGGTGCCTTGGATAATTTGAAGTATCCGAGGCAACTAATGTAAACAAGCCAGAAAGAATTGAGAAACCAAAGAGTTAAAAGCATTCATTCTCTCCATTATCGGTACAAGAATAAAGCTTTTATTAACCACAAACCCTATTTCATTCAACCAAACACAGAAGATATATAGTACACTTTATAAAATAGCCCTTTTAGTCCATTGCCTGTACATACTAAATACATTCTGCATTGATGTAATACTCTTTAGCAAATGTTTTGACCCGAGTAAGGGCACTTTAAGAATTGAAATACCCCTTATACTGTGTCCGAAAGAGACCGAATTAGATAGAGATGAACAAGTAATCTATTGTTATTCATTTTATTCAATACTTCTTTGGTACTGTGATAACCACTGGTGCCTTGGATAATTTGAAGTATCCGAGGCAACTAATGTAAACAAGCCAGAAAGAATTCAGAAACCAAAGAGTTAAAAGCATTCATTCTCTCCATTATCGGTACAAGAATAAAGCTTTTATTAACCACAAACCCTATTTCATTCAACCAAACACAGAAGATATATAGTACACTTTATAAAATAGCCCTTTTAAATGGAAGGATCTACTGGTTATGCAAAGCAGCATAGGATATTTATGTTTATTTAGTATTGTATTATTTTTATATTAATTTATTTGTTTTTATCTTTCTAAAGAATAAATGATAAATCATTCTATCCTACTTTTTATAATTGTTAATTTTCATTATTTATTATTTTTATAATATAAAATTATTACTAAAAATTTAGTTTTTAGTGCTTACAAAATAATTAAATATTATAAAAAACAAATCAGTCCTTGTAAATAAGTTAATAGATTTTATAATGAAGTCGAGAATAGCTTAAACTATTTATTTCTTAAAATAGAAGAAACGATAGTAATAAATAAGAAACTCATTTGAAAATACAAATTTTTATTTAAGTCTATTGTTTTCATATAAAGTCATTCTAGGTATGGTAGCATTATCTTTAAAATTGGTTATATCTGCTGAGTTGTTTGTAAACAATAGAAAAAGGAGCTATACTCAAAAGCGTGCGTCGTTTAGTTGATTTGTTAAATGTGCTGTCTACTGGAGTCCTATGACTGGAGTCATATAATCTGCTATAGTTCGTTTAAACTAAAAGTGCTGTCTAATAGCTATACTTTTTTTGAATGATTTTTTATTCTTGTGAAGAACGAGGAGCGTTGTGGCTTGCAAAACGAACCATCACCCTCCATAAGAATCCAAAATGTGCGTGGCGTGCGGTCCATGGAAGCAATGGAAGCAATGCTTCCCTTGAGAATTTATTAAAAATAAAAATCAATGCTAACAAAAATATTTTTATAAAATTATGGTTATCGTTTATTTAAATTTGTTATATTTAATCAACTTAAAGCACAATATCAATTCCGTACAGCGAAAAGTATAATTATTTAGAGTACTATATTAAATTAGGCTCATTAAATTTGCACGGAAAGGTAATACCGATTCAAATGTGTTACATACACTGCATATAAGCACTGATTTCGTTGCTTATAACATGCAGACGATGCGGTTAACATTGATTGGTCCTTATTTTTAGTGTGCTTCATGCCCAAATGTTTATTATAATTTGGTTATTTGTTAAATTTAATGTTACTTAAGTAATGTAAATCTGCGAATGAGACTGTATTTTGTCACATTTTATTATTTCAATTTATATAAGATGGATTTTTCCAAAGACAAATAATTCTATTTAGTTTGCTCTGTGTGCAAATTTAAAATCGCATTATCGTCATAACTGCAAATTCAGCTGCTTCGGTGGAAGGTTCGAGTATTTCCGATACATCCGAATCGGGACGATTTTTTTTGTGTGTAAATTATTAATAAAGAATTTTCTGCATACAGTTTTGGAGAGAAATTACCAATTATTCAGAAAGGCAGATCAATACCAGAACTTTCAAATTTAACAACAAAGTAAAACCTGCACCTGTATTTTACTAAAAAAGACCAGAAAATCGAGTTGCATTATAAATACATAGTAGTAGATTTTTTAAAATAAAGAATAGTCAACAAATTCCATAAGTATAAAGTGTAAAAGTTCTTCTTTGAAAAACTTTTAAGCTTAATAATTATAACACTGTTTTTTTTATTGTATCTAGCAGGGGCGGATCCAGAGAATTATTTTGAGGGGGAAATTTTTGGAAAAATAATAGTTTTAATAAATAATAATTAAACAAACATTATTTGTTTCTATTCTATGTATACTTATTTCTAAATTGGAGGGGGGGTTTCCCCATTCCCCCCGTGAATCCGCGCCCGTACCTAGGTATATTAAAATTACAATCGTGGTTGCTTCCCTAACCTAAATTCTCACTGCACACCACTGGAAATGTGTAGGATAGTGATGTGTTATGCCATGTTTAATTATTTTAATTGTTTAGTTTTAAATTAAACAAATGTATTAACGTCTTGGAATTAACAGATTGACAGTATCCTTACATAGAAGCTTTGATTTAAACTAGAAGTTGGCAATGAATGTAAATATTTATTTAAAAAAAATGTAGATAATTACTAATATGCTATAAAAAAATAACGCAAATTAAGATTGTTATACATCAAGTATGGTATTCAAGAAATTTTCTTCACACTCTACGCAGATATTTCTTATCCTCAATGGGTTTTTAGCTTGCCCCTGACCATGCCAATTTTCCCCTTTTTGGCTGTTCCTTTTTTCAAAACAAAATCTAATGTTTTTTTAAATTTCCAAGCGATGTTTATAGCTAATTTTAGATTTTCCTCAGTTCACTGTCCTCTGATCACGTTGTGTTTTCGGATGTACCTTCCTCGGCATTCTGAAAGTAGCCTGGAGTGGCGTCCTTCTCTATCTTGTGGCCTAGATGCCATATCTACAGTAACAAAAATATTCAAATACATATGTTAATAAGAAATCACATAAAACGTAAACGTAACTACTTACTTTGTTCGCTCCGTAAACGGTGTAATTGTTACCAGTAGGCCACTTATGTAAAACTCTTATGAAGTTTTCAAGAGCAATTACTTTAACAGTTCAAGAATGCAACATGAACTCGTTCATCTCATAGGCGCCTCTGTCATACAAGAAAAATCATTTAAAGAAAAATAAAAATTTTATTTTTCGACATATGAATCTTTAACAGTTACACACTTAATCCAAAGCTTCTCCAATAATGCGATACCCTCTAAAAGAAATTCTTTTGGTAACTCCTCAAAAAATTCGGAAATCGCCTCTTTTAGTTCTTTATCTGAAGAAAATCGACATCTTCAAGTTCTTCGCAAGTGTATCTTCAGCTTAGGAAAGAAGTAATAGTCCGACGAAGCTAGGTCAGGGTGGTAAGGGAGTGTCGTAACTTAACATACCCGAAGTAGACCCCTTCTGCATATACTCAATCCAAAGAATGCCCTCATTATCCCTAAAAACTGTTGCCACCAGCTTCCCTACAGATGCTGGCATCTTTGTTTTTTTGGATGGTGGAGATTCTTTGTAAAACCATTGCATTGATTCTCGTTCTGTTGGGGGATCCCAGTGAAATATCCACGTTTCATTGCCCGTTATAATTTTGGAAAAAAGGCCTTGGTCACAGTTGTTGTTGCCGCCAAGTTGTCTGCACAACTTTTGTTCAGGAGTCGGGATTCTCAGAATCCAGCGCGCTGACAATTTATTCATCACCAAATCTTCACGCAAAATTGTTAACACGGATGCTTTACACATTTTTATTTCATGAGCGATATTCAAGACTTATATTCGTCGATACCATTCTGTAATACCATGTCTTCAACTTTCATGATGTTGTCTTCGGTTCTAGTCTCCAAAGGTTGTCCAGTTTTAGGGCCATCTGGAATGGATTCTCTGACCCGTTTCAACTGCGTTGACCAGAATTTTAATTGAGAATATAGTGGACAATATGTTCATCATATACAGCAGTCATACGTTCATGTATAATTTTTGGCTGATTGCCTTCTTTTGTCAAAAACTTTATCACGCTTCTATGCTCTAGTTTTAAACCACTCATTTTCTCACGTTTACAGCTTCACAAGACTGAATTGATTCTGAATTAACTATATTAGTGTTATTCCAGGTTTTTTTTCTAGAATATGTAAACACATTAATTTGTGAGCACTGTTAACAGTGTTCATTGACTCAATAACCTTGAAAAACCCCCAGAAACACCTAATTAGAAACACAGGTAAGTACTTACGTTGGATATTGAATAATATTCACTTCAGTTTTATTCAGAAAAAGTAGAGAACAGATCTTGAAACATGGAGTATTACTACGAATTTCAGCGTCAATGGGAAAGAGCAGGACGCATGATAAGATAACCCTGCCAGCCTTATTCCATTTTTCGAGAAGCATCTTAAAAATTTTATTTTAATGCCATTTATTTATACTTACTTACTTTAACTGTTACAAATTTGTTCAGTTTAACATAATTTTGCATATCCTACGCTTATACATTTTAAAAATAGTTATTTATTTATCAAGGACGAAAAGTGAATCTTTAAAGTATGAATAAGTTGTTTTCGGCCGAGGCGTTTAGCCGAGGCTGAAATTACTTGTGAATACTTTAAAGACACTTTTCGTTCGAAGTAAATACAAAACTTTATTTCATACTGGACTGTTACCGTATTGAATTAGTACGAATCAAAAATTTGAGATTTCTAAGTAATCTGTAATAATTAAAGTGCGCGTTGAGTAATTTCTATAGCAACGTCAAACGAATTGAAACCACGCCACGTTTTTGGTATATTACGATTTCCTATATTGTGCCTTTAAAAAATGGAAACAAATTGCATTCCACAAGATATTCTGGATGAAGCTGATCAGGTGAAGAAAAATTTAATGCCCAGTAAGTCCAGAAATCAATATGAAAAAGAATACGAGTTGTTCTGTGAGTGGAAGAAGGGACGGAATATTTCGACTGTAAATGAAGATATCCTCTTGGCTTATTTTTCTAATAAAGTAGGTAAAAAGCGTAAAATTAAAATAAACATTATGATCGCTATCTTATTATAGTCAAAATCGCTCAAATGTTCTTCACTATGGTCCAAGTATTCAATGTTAAAGTCGACACTACGTGCCAAAGAGGATACTGATATTGGAAAGTTTTTTAAATTGAAGGCGTTTTTGAAACAACAATCGGTTGGGTACGAAGCTAAAAAATCGCTAATTTTGGATAGAGGAGAAATACATAAATTCATGACCGAAGCTAGAGATGAAACGTATCTTCTTATCAAGGTATTGCAATTTACATTTTAACTATTTTTTTTTTATACGAATAGCTTAAATTCGTAGGTTGTCATGTTATTTGGAATATGTGGAGCTTGTAGACGAGAAGAATTGTACAATGTATCTATATATGACATTAAGGATCACAATGAAGTTCTTATCGTAACAATACCGGATACAAAAACAAACCAGAAGAGAGTGTTTACGATAACTAACGAAATGGATGGTATAAATCCTATTCACTTGTATAGGAAGTATCGGGCATTGCGTCCAAAACATGTTAATCACGATAAATTATTCATATATTATAAAGCTAATAAATGTACCGTTCAGCGTATCGGGGTGCATTCAATAGCGAAAATACCGTCTCAGATAGCTACATTTTTGAAGTTGCCAAATCCACAGCAATATACTGGGTACTGCTTCCGACGTACTTTCGCAAGTATGCTAGCAGACGCCGGTGCGGACTTGGTAAGAATTAAAAGACATGGAGGATGGAAAAGTTCTTCTGTGGCGGAAGGATATTTGGAAGACTCAATTGAGAACAAAAAGAAATGCACAAAAATGATATTAGAGTCCGAGAAAAATGTTGTTCGAACCATCGCGCCTCCTGTTGTGGAAACCTGCAACGCAGAAAAGGCAGATTCTAGCGTGATGTCCTTTTCGGACCAATCGCCATCGAATATCACTGAAGAAAACACATTAAATCTATCTGCAGCCTCACTTTCTAATGCAGGGCCCGTTTTCAAAGAAGTGACCAACTGCACATTTAATTTTTATATTAATAATAATAAGTAATGAAGTTGTTACAGCTAATTTTGTATTTCTGTTAATAAACCATTTTTTCAACTTTAATTTCAATAATACTTACCAAATTAGGACTTTAATATTTTACTTTAAAGTACTAGTACTTTAAAGTAAAATAGGACTTTAATATTTTACTTTAAAGTACTAGGACTTTAATATTTTACTTTAAAGTCCTAGTACTTTAAAGATGCATTTTTCGTACTATAAATGATCCGAAAAACGTCAAATTATGAACGGGTATGAAATAAACATTTTGTTATTGCTACATCTTTATTTTTATAAAATTACACATATTTAGCTTTATTTCGTTTTCTTGTTTATGGGCATTAGTAAAAGCAGCAAGAATTTTCTACAATTATTCCCGATAGAGTTAATAACTGTAACAAACTAATAGCAATGATTTTTATATAATATCGATAATACTTGCATAATATTCATAATAATAAATACTAATAATACATACTTGGAATAATACCAATATTACCATGTATTACTGCTGCTACTAAATAATACCTATAATACCGAATAATACTAAAAATTGGTAGATAATACGAATAATACCTGTAATACTATATAGTAGTTTCCCTCTATAAATTAGTTAAATAATCGTTATTTTTACGCCAACAATTGTGTATGGAGCATTGTTTGACTTATGTACATGTAATGTGTCACTTGCATCCCTAGGACAAAAAAGTAAAACAAAAATAAACAACGTGTTTATTTACGTTTGATATTGTCATAAACTTGATAACGTATCGATCACAAAATGAAGGACAATGATAATATTAAAACATAAAAAAACTCTGTCTCCTCCATAAATTTATTAAAATAACCAATTAGCTAATAATTGTTTCGGCTCAGATTATATAAGTTATTTATCAGTTTTTTAACATTGTATAATCTGAGGGTGGCTTCCAATTACCTAGTTTAGTTTAGCCGAAACAATTATTAGCTAATTGGTTATTTTAATAAATTTATGGAGGAGACTTAGAGTTATTTTATGTTTTAATATGTCATAAACTATTACTCTATTAAGTATCAAGGCATATAGGTATAGATAGAATGTTATCATCTTTAAACAGTTGTGACTGATAATGAGATTCATAGCATTTGTGTGATTTACGATTTTTTTTTCTTATTAACTTCTACCATTATGTTTCGACATGAAATACCATTTTCAAAGGCAGATAAGCACGTTGCATATTTTTTTACTTTTTTTACCCATAGGATGTAAGTGACACACAACATGACAAAAGTTAAATAAAGTTCATTACACAGTAAAAGTGTAAAACATAAACTTATAGGAAGAAGTTTCAGGCTCAATATTGCACACTGTTTACCAAGACTTTTAGGCAGACTGAAAGACAAAATTTAGACATTCATCGCAAAAATAAATATAAATAAAACCTCCTTGGTAACAGTATTTCAATTTTAAACGTATTATTTATATTCAAACTCGTTAAACTATTCTATATTTAAATTTAAATGTAAATGCATTTCAATGAAAACAATAAAATTGCATACTGAGATTTCTACCAGAATCTCAAAAAGGTTGCAAATATTTGCATTTATTATAATACATATTATTCAATTTACATATAATTATTAACAATATACATACTGCATATTACAATAAACAATGCCATTAAAAGAAAACTTGTTTAAACAAAGTGTATAATGCAAAATTATATCATTTTCATTTGTTAGTAAAACTTTCTGGACGTTAACTACATACAATACCACAATACATTATTATCTGCGTTCATAAATTAAGGCTGTATTTTTAGTTGTAAGTCGTCTTGCATTGTTATCTTGATTATTCCATTATCATTGAGTTCAATTATATTAATGATTAAAAATGAAATTTTAAACTTAAATCTGTTCTGTATTCACAGATGTAGGTATTACGAATAGTCGTTGTAAATGTACAATACCATCAAGGTAACAACAAACAGCAATGGAATTTCTTCTAGGTTAAGATTCTATAAGACTCTATTAACACCTGACCTTTGCAATTAGATTATTACTTATAAGTTTCACTTTCCGATATAAGTAACTTATTTCTATAAATATTTAAAGTTAGTCATATATTTATATGTATAGCCTTGGTTGTTGAAGATCATTCCCAACATTATTAAATAGATTTTATATACTGCGATGCATCTCCATAACAGCGAAGGTTTCAGGTGGTAGTGAAACACAATAAAAGAATAAGTAATGCATTTTAAGAACGTTATTATGATTTTCTTCTAAGATGGCGCTTTTGGCAGAATACAATCAATTAAAGTAATTTCAGATGCGCAGGAGAAGTGAGAACATTTTACAAAATTTATTTTGTACGATTTTAAGTTCTTTTTAATAGTTAACATTTACCGGTGCAAACTCGTAAACTACAGCTGGTTTGTCTTCTGATGCACAGCGGAGGGATACGAACAGAGAGTGTAGAAATCTGGAAATTTCTCAGTGTATAACACAATTATACAAAATGTTTTTCTATAATTTAATAACCAGTATAAAATATTAAAATATTGAGAGTTATTTTCGTTACAAGTGTTCTATCAAGTCAATTTTTAGGCGGGAGGCCAAAATAAAAGCATGACACATGATGGGTGCTTTAAAAGTGGTCAAGAAGTTGAAAATTGACAGCACTCGCGTATCGAACTATATTTTTTGTATTCGTTTACATAAAATTGTAAAAAGCATTAACTTATTGTTAATCCCGACGTTGAGGTCTTCGACAACTGATTAAATTAAGTACATGCGTGAAAATGTTAAACATGTACTAGTAAGTATATAAGTATATAGTATTATAAAATGAATTTTAGAGACAAATCACCCTAGAATGACTTCTAACGTATTTCAAATAGTCCAGTCAAACTGTACGAAAAATGGGCTTAACTTGGAAAATGGAAGTACATAAGATTTTTTTCTTCCAGCATGAAGGGGGGGGTCTAGAGAAGCTTAACTTGAAGTTTTCGACCTCAAATCAGAGATAATTTCAAAATAACACTTCATCCCTTCTTTTCAAAATGGCGGAAAAAGCTGATATGAATTTGAGGTCGAAAACTTCAAGTTAAGCTTTTCTAGACCCCCCCCCTGCATGCTGGAAGAAAAAAATCTTATGTACTTCCATTTTCCATTTCAAATGTTTAGTTTGACTGGACTAAAAATGTAGTGCTAATTTAGTGCCCAATTAAAAAACTAAATGCTCGGTGATGCGACCAGTCAACCCGAAAAAACGGGGATAGTAGGTGTTGCAAAAATAAGTTGTCAAAAATTGATAATACTCAGTTTTGGTGCCTTAAAAATATAATTTTTATTCACGCGATTATACAGCACAAGCTAAACAAAACCACTCTTGTTCATGTCTGAAATGAACATATATTTGTGAACCTTTATTATTTTGTGTTGGTGCGCATCGGCGGTACCGTCACGAAGAATCCAGCAAATTTCCAAACCTGTCGCAATATTTAAGGTGAGTGGCAAATCCCTATCTTGTGCTATCATTGTATAACTCATTGAAATACAGTCCAACTTGCATGCACGCCCAAAAGTAAACACTCGGCGTTTCTAAAAAAAATACATTTTGCTACTTTAAATGAAGGTTAGCAAAGCATATCTTTTTATTGTAAATTAATGTAAGATTCATAAACTTGAAAATACTTTTGTGCTACTAAATTCGGGTAATAAAACATTTTTTTTTTGTTTATTTATTTATTTACCTTTTTTTCCTTCAATAATATAATGCTTTTTAAGTGCTACCTTAGTGCCCAAATAAAAAATTGGGAGCTTAAAATCAATTAATGGTACTAAGTTCACATAATAATACAACAACTTTTTTGTTTATTTATTTAATTTAAATAATATAGTGTTTAAGTGCTACCTTAGTGCCCAAATAAAAAAATTAGGTGCTAATTTAGTGCTTAAATTAAAGTTAACAGAGCATATACAGGATGTTTCCTAAAAAACACCGCAAGCTATAATTCCATTATTTATGGCCCCATTTCGATAAACCAAAAACCATATAAAATGGTTCTATAAGTACTACAATAGTTATTTAATTGCATTAAGGGCATAAAGAAGCTTTTATGGTCAGAAGCGTTATTTCTAGCCCGAGGCGTTAGCCGTGGGCTAGGAAAAGTCTGTAGAGCCATAAAAGCAAGTTATGCCCGCTATCATACACTATTTTATACACAGATTAAGTTTTTATCTCAAATCTATTATTGTGTAAAAAATATAATTAAATGAGTACGTAGGTACATCAAGCCGCTGTGCGTGTACTTATCTGCTTATACGAAGTACGTTACTGTAGTTACTATTCCAAAATATTTAATTTCAGCTTATTTTCATTGGTGATAAGTTTACAAATTATATTAAGAATCAATCAAGTTCTACAAAAAACTTCTGACATTTAATTGAAGTTTCGTTATTGCCCGACTGACCATAAATAGACGGTTATATAAGACGGATATAAAGAGACGGTTATGTTTAGATGAGTCTAGCAATAATAGTTTAATTATAATGGGACGTATTCTCATGCCACTATTAAAGGTGTATTTATTTAACTAAAGTTATGATTAAGATCAACAAGAAAAGAGATAGCTTTACCTAATTCTAATAGGTGGGAAAAGGTAAGGTTAGAACTGGTCGCCATGGTAATTAAACATGCTATTAGCTTAATAGTGGGATGTGAATAAGGCCCAATGTATCTGTGCATAAAACAGTCTAATTGTGTAATTTTTTATGCCAACTTTATAATGTCAGTAATAGTCAACTTTTTTTAAATAGACACAATTTTTTTTATTTAGTTTGGTATTTTTCTAAATTCAGTCATGTGTTGTAAAAAATAGGTAAGTTTTTTAAATATTGTTTAAACACTTTTTTTTAAATATTTTTTAGTTTTGTTAAAAATCTTGTATTGTAAACGTTCTTTTGTTTAATTAACAAAACAATTTCTCTATTGCGATACAAACTGTACAGTTATCATTTTTTCCATGGCACCTTTTAGTGAATTTTGTGAAAAATCTAAGTAAATGCTAATACAAGTGTTTGTATTTTTTTTCAAAGAAATATTACAGTAATGATAAGTCGGCGCAGAAAAAGAAATACACTTTGTAGTACTGTAGTACTGTTGTAGGACTGTTTTGTAGTACTTATAGAACCATTTTATCTGGTTTTTGGTTTATCAAGATTGGTCCATAAATAATAGAGTTATGGCTTGCGGAGTTTATTTAGGACATACGACACATTTTTTAAAGTAAACTAATGCAAAAAAATTTATAAACTCGAAAATAATTTTGGGCTGCATTATTCACGTAATAAAACAATTCTTTGTGTAACAATGCACTATTTGTTTATATTTGTTAATAATATAGTACTTTTTGTAAAGTGCGACCTTAGTACTCTGCTATAAAATGCTGTAAAATGCTGCTTTACGTTTTTTAAAATACATTTTGTGATCTTAGATTATAGTTAGCAGAACATATATATTTTTTTATAAATTAACGTAAAAAAATTATAAACCCGAAAATAATTTAGTGCCAATTTAGTGCTGCAAAATTCACGTAATAAAACAATTTTTTGTTTAACAATATAGTATTTGTTTAATTTTTTTAATAATATAGTGGTTTGTAGGTACTACTTTAATCCCCAATTAAAAAATTGGGTGCTTCGTGCTTTTTTCAGAATATCTTCAGAAATATTTCTTAGGTTCAACAATTATTAAAGTTTTAAAAATATTTTAACAATATATAGAATAATTTAAAAATATTTGGTGCTATTAGGGTAATAATCTTTTATTACCATATATAAATTATTATATAATAATTTATAAATTATTAATATTAAAACGTTAAACACCCAATTTTTTGTTTGGGCACTAAGGCAGCACTTAAAAAGCACTATATTATTGAAGACAAAAAAAATTAAATAAATAAACAAAAAATTGTTTTATTACGCGAATTTCACCAAATTAACACTACATTGTTTTTGTGTTTATAAATTTTTTACATTAATTTACAACAGAAAAATGCTCTGCTCACACCTCTCAAGAGTATTCTAGTTTTATCAAAATGACGACAGAAACGGTTGGTAAGGTAACTCTTTACAATGTCTATAGAGTCAAAATTTTAATTTCAACATTTCAAGTAGTGTGCATTTGTGTTCAGAGCAAAATTTTAAAATTTGAAGGTTATGTCGTGATTTGAAAAATGTAAACAATCCCAAACGTCAAAATGTTAGGTGATACTTTGGTGAAATGTCAAAGGACTTACCTTATCTCAAAAAGGCAACTGGTTTTTAATTATTTTATTTATATCATTTAATTTGAACATTATTTGGAAGAGAGATGAATTTTTTGTTTTCCAACCATTTTAATTATAAACCATATGGAAGAAAGAGGATTTCTGTTTTATTACTACATCAGTTGGTAATTTAAATAGGCACCAAATTTTTGATATTATTTAAATATTTTAAGGTATTTATTTAGTTATAATCTAGTGATTAAGCTAATGAGGATGACAGAGATATTACTCCTAAAAGTAAAAGGCATTAAACTTTCTTAGGATTGATTTTTCTTTTCTTTTCTTATTCAGGGTTTCAATTTTTTTTATATTGTTCTATTTTAATTATTAGTTACTTTTAACGATTATTTTCTGTGTTCTTTGTTAAATAAATTTTGTCATTTCAATTTAAAAGTTTTTGGAATATTTTTTTGTTGTGTACTGTTGGTTTCTTAGATCCAAGTATCTAGTGCCCTATATTAAATCGACCCGCCTGTGAGTCTTAGTTGTGGTAAGATTCAAGCTTCACAACAGTTATTTTAGCCGGAGGATTTTCTTTTATGGTAAAGGCAGGTGGTTTGCATTTGGTATATATCATTGTGCTTTTTATTTTATTTATTTATTTTTGGGCGAGGAATCAGGATGGCGGAGCATCCTTCGTACCTCATGGCACCGATTGCTATGATCATTTGGCCGACCCTACTAGAATTTACCCGAATCTGGGAGAATTCCACCCCCAGTAGGGATTTTTATCGTGCCAAACATCGCATTAACACGGGACCTACAGCTTTACTTCCTATCCGAGAAGAGGACATGTTTTTAACTTTTTCTCCGCTATGAAAAATTACCAGTTCGGCGGGGATTGAACCTGCGACCCTTGGATTACGAAGCAAACATGCAAACCACTAATCCACCAAGGCTGGCTACTGTACTTTTACTGAAGTCTGTTGCTATATAGTCCTTTTGTATGTTCATATGAGTCAATCAATTTTATTTGTTTATCTTTATGCAATCATATAATCATTTGTCTGCAACATAAACCATTACACTCAACCACCAATAAACATTTTATAGCATTATTGTTGCCCGTATAATGGTATAACTACACCCAAATTAATATAGCATTTTTGTCACCCAATCCGTGGGGTAGTTATTTATACAAATTAGGGCGTGAATTTATTTGGGGCGTTGAGAATTTATTTAGTATGGATCAGAGAACTAAAAGGGAAAAAGGAAAGAGAAACTTGATGCTTTAAGAGAAGGTAAGATGATTGTGGGTGAAGAGGAAAATAATTTAAATATAGAGATGGAAGAAATAGGTGTAGCAGCTACTTCGGAACAACCGGTGGAAAATATTGTAGAAGTAGATGGGCAAGTAACTAACGTAGGAGCTAGTATGTCAGGAAATATAGATCTGGTGCAGATATTAAGAGCTATAAAATAGGGAAATCAAGAGTTAGAACAGAAAATTAGTGGGTTAGATCAGGGCCAGGCAAGTTAGAGCAGAAATTAGATAATCAAATGAAGATGTTTGAACAGCATGTAAGTGCTAGAATAGATGTAGTAGTAGAAGAAATTTAGGATTTAAGAGCAGAACAAGAACAAACAAAATACCAATGAGTTGAAAGCACATAAGATGGAAGTTGAAGTAACTTTTAATGAAGTAAAAAAAGATACTGAGTCAATGTGTGACCAGATAAATGAGAAATATCAGCATTTAGATGGACAGGTCAAAGAAATTGTAGAATGAGGTTACAATAGTAATCAAGGAGCTAGTCCGATAGTGTTAGGAAATGTGTATAATACTGAATTTAATTTTATTAAAAGTTCATTGAAGGGTAATAGTGAATTGTGGTTTGAAATAATACAGGATAGATGTTTTCATTTTCATGATTTTGAAACTTTGTTTTTAAATAACTGTTGGGGAATTGAAGAACAAGAAAGAGTGAGGATAGAATTAGGCCAGGGAAAATATAATAGTTATTCTGGAATATCCAGGGAAAAATGCTATTAAAAGTTTTATTTATATACTAATCAATTAGATGATGTTATGAGTGAGGCGATAATAGTGAGGCGATAATAGTGAAACAATTAGCTGCTCACTTTGAAAAAGAAATAAGTAGAAAAGTTGTATTGGATGGAGTAAGAACGATGGATGGTTTCATCGAACTGGTTAAAAGATATGATGTTCGTGATAATTGGAATACAGGGATAAAAAGGGAAAACCGAGAGGATTATCAACAAAATAGGAATTCAGGGAATCAAAATCAAAATTATAATAATGGAAATAGGGATAGTATGTTAGACTTAATTAAAACAGGAATTAACTATAATTCAAATAATGGTTATAATAATTATAGAAGCAGAGATCACAGTCAAAATTATCTTCAAAGAAATTATTATAATTCAAACAACAATAATAATAATAATGGTAGGCAGAATATGAATTATCAAAGGGAACAAAACCCTTATAGAAGGCCAAATGAAAGAGGACAAAGAAACAGTGGAGGATAATCAGTCCGAGAGTGAAGAACGACAGATTTTAAAATAGTAGCATCATCATTCAACATTGTTATACTCATCCAAAAAAATTCAATAAAATTCCGAACGATGGTACAGAAACAAATAATTTAGATAATAAGATAAATCAAAACATTCTAATACAAAATTTACCTTTTATAAATATCAAGCGGAGCGGAGTGTTCTATAATTAATCAAGAATTTGTCTTTGATAACATTGAAAAATTTAAAAATTCTATATTAATATCAAAAATGTTAATTTAGTCCCAGCAAATAAGAAAAACTAACTGCAATTAAAAAGAAATTATACTACGATGTGTATGTTAAGAATATAAAATTATCTTTAGAATGATTAATAATTCTCCCAGATCATGACCCAGAAGAGGAAATTTTAAAACCTGAAACAAATATTAATTTTATAGGTCATAATGAAAATAAATTAGTTTATTAAGTAATAACATGATTAGGAAATTCCAAAACAATAATTTATATGAGACTAATAAAATAAATTGTGAGGGTAAATATAAAAATGACATTATAAAAATATTACAGGAAAACATTGAACTATATAATAAAAACTTTTATTTTAATAAAAATTATGAACATAAAATACAAGTTAAAGATCAACCTTATTTTAATTGTAAAACTTATCCAGTACCTTATGCATATAGAGATAATGTCAGAAATGAACTTCAATAGATTGTTAAGGACGGTATTATAAGGAGGGCAAGTCGAGTTTATTAATTCTCTAGTAATTGTAAAAAAAAGATAATAGCATTATTAATTAATTAAATAAATTATTCATTAAAATTGGATTAGTGGTTTGCATGTTTGCTTCATAATCCAAGAGTCGCAGGTTCGATCCCCGGCCGAGCTGGTAATTTTTCATAGCGGAGAAAAATTGAAAATATGCCTTCTTTTCGGATAAGAAGTAAAACTGTAGATCCCGTGTTAATGCGATGTTTGGCACGTTAAAAATCCCTACTGGGGCTGGAATTCTCCCAGATTCGGCTAAATTATAGTAGGGTCGGTCAAATGATCATAGCAATCGGTGCCATGAGGTACGAAGGATGCTCCGCCATCCGGATTCCTCGCCCTAAAATAAATAGAAAATAAATAAATAATAGCATTCGTATTTGCGTTGATACTAAGAAAATTAATGAAAGAATTGTACCGCAGTTTGAAGCTTCTCAAAATGTAGATCCTTTAGTAGGAAGGTTAGGAAATAAAAAGATTTTTTCCAAAATAGACCTTAAAAATTCTTTTTGGTCGATTCCGTTAGAAAATTCTAGAAAATTTACAGGTTTTAGTATAGATGGAATAGATTATCAATTTAGAGTAGTACCTTTTGGATTATCAACATATGAGCATATTTTTCATGAAAATAATTTGCAATTTCTTTTGATCATTAATATTCCTAATTTTTATTTTTAATTCATTCAACTCAGCTAATTCTTGCTGTAACTTTAAATAATTGGACGTAAACATCCCACCGTTGTTTCCAAGTATACAAGGTGTCCCACAATGCTATTTACACGCAATATCTCCCTTATTTGAAAAGATAAAGAAATCAACAAAAACTATTGTGAATGACTCAAAATGGACCTTCAGAAAACATTCTTAAACGCTGGTTGCATCGCAACGTTTAAGAGGTCATGTTAACTTGATTAACTTTTCAAATTGCACCCTCTGTTTTTTCAGGGAAATGTATTCTTAACTTCATTCTGCATACGGTAGTATGCCTTACTTAATTATCTAATATGCATTTGAGGTTTGAAAAAAATATTTTTTATAAATTGAATTTATCTTAAACTTAAAGCAAATGCTCAAAATGCCCTCCTGTGGACTCTATACGGGCTTTAAAGTGCCTCAGTAGTTCCCTTGTAGACACGGCTCTAATGATATTTTTTGAATAAATAATTTAGTTAGTGATTATGAAGTGTACAATTTATAAAAAATATTTTTTTTCAACCACTAACGTATGCAGAATGAAGTGAAGCCCTAATTTTCCCTAATTTATTTTTCTTGCTGCCTGGATAATTGATCTGCTGTTATATTTTTCTTACCAGGAATGTACTTTAAATTAAATTTAAACTCCTTAACAATAATGTTCACCTATAAATTCTACTATTTCAAAATCTAGTTGTTTAAATGTGTGTTAAAGCTGCACGATCCGTTTCTACACTAAACTGATTACCTGTTAAATAATATTTTAGTTTTGTTACCGCGATGTTACAATTTTTCTTTAAAGGCTTTTCCCCAGTTCAATTTCACTTAATGTTTAACCTAAAATTTTTCTTTATTAAAAGGCAATTCTCCAGTGTGTTTATCAAATTTTTGTCATTCCAAATATGGTAGTGTTTATGGGCAAACCCTTTTATTGGCTATTCTTTATTTAGTAATATTTCTGTTCAGGCTACTTCATTGGAGAATTCAACTTTATCTCGTTTTCTTGAACTTTTTGATAAGATAATCACTTTTACCCTTTTAAAAGGTGAGTTGTAATTTGTCTTGCAAATAGTGTTTGCTTCATTCCAGTTTTAGGAAATTTTTGATAATTTCTCTTTTTATGAGTTTAATGTGGAATCTAGTGCAATTAAGATTCCTGGTGATCAGCTTCTCACAGTGGTGATTGTTTATATCACAGGAATCCAACTTGTTGGTCTTTTAAGCTCTACTGAAAGGTACACCTTTTCATTATTCTATCTTTATGGTTATCTCTAACAGTTCCTTGTTTTGTAGGAATACCCTTCAATGCGTATATAACAAGAGGTGATAATCCACCCATGTCTATTGTTTAAAGCTGATGAAGACAATCTTTTCCGGTAGGCCTGTGGTTATGTTAATTTATACAGAATTTCTTTCTAGGCTTCTTTTTTTCCGGCTGCTTTTCTCCTCCGTCCTCTACCTTTACCTTCTTCTTCACGACCTGGTTATAGCTGAGTGCTACCTAAAATCAAAGTATTTTTACCAGCTACCTACAAGGGTAAAAGAAGACAAACCAACACCAAAATCAACACAGAACTTAACACCTAACAAGATAAACGGCTTCTTCCTTCTTAACTTTTAGGTTATGTAACAACTTCATAAATTCATTTTTAACAATTATATTAAAAGCGCAGTTGCCATTTGTAAAGTATTACTTTTCTGCAGAAAGCGTAAGTCTGATACAGATATTCAATTTAGTTAAGATTTGTAATTAAATTATTATTATTTTGATTATGTAAATTCATTGAATGTAGAATTGTTTACGATTTCTGATTTCATATTATGATATTTTCTTTTATTATTATTAGGGGTTTATTTACAAATAATTTTGTGTTCTGTATAATCATTGCATTTGGTGTGTGGTGAACCACACCATTTCTTTTTTTATGTTTTAAAATAAATAACCTTCTGTTTCTTTTGTATCTGTGTCTTTCATTTCCACAAACGCTTGTGCCGAGTTCAAACGGCGGCTGCTATCTTAGAGCAGACGTTTGCCGAACCCAGAGATTCAGTCAGATTAAGGTTAATGTTTTGTGTAATAAATTTTAATATAGCTGGGACTTCTTTTAACACCGTGGACTAGCCGGTCAGGATGTTCGGAAAAAGAAGCCACTTCTTTTTACGAAATCGGGCCATTCCTTCGTACAATCTAAGTACTCTTGAAATGAAACAAATTGGAATATCTGTATTATCTTTTCTTTGTATTAACTCTGCGCTCAGCGCGTTATCTGATACGTCTATTCTCAAAATAAATGGTAAACTATAATCCGGGTGAAATATTTTTATGTTATTATAAAAGCTATTTTTTAAATCTATAAAAGCGTTTTCCTTATCTTGATCCCATTTCCATTTAACACCCTTTTTAAGAAGTTCCAACAAACATATTAATTTTGTGGATAAATTAGGTACAAATTTCCTGTAATAATTTAAAGCTCCTATAAATCCCCTTAAAGTTTTCATGCAGTTTGGTCTAGGAAAATTTTTGATCTCTTTTATTCTATCCTCATCTATCGTAATTACTTTTGTATTTATCTCATATCCTAAAAATGTTATTGTATCCTTGTAAAATTCACATTTTTCTAAATTATTCTTTGATCCCTTTAAATTTAATTCTTTCAAAATAATTTCAATATGTTTTAAAAGTTCATCTTCATCTTCACTGAATATTAAAATGTCATCAATATAATGTATACAAAAATCATTAAATTTATCTAAAACAGTTTGCATAGCTCTTACTAATGCTGCACAAGATGTTGATAATCCAAAAGGTACTACTCTAAATTGATCAACTACTCCATATACACTAAAACCTGTAAATTTTCTAGAATGTTTTTCTAACGGAATCAACCAAAAAGAATTTTTAAGGTCTATTTTGGAAAAAAAATTTTTATTTCCTAACCTTTCTATTAAAGAATCTATATTTTGAGTAGCTTCAAACTGCTGTACAGGTCATTCATTTATTTTCCTAGCATCAAGGCAAATACGAATGCTATTATCTTTTTTTAAAAATTACTAAAGGATTAATAAACTCGGTTCTTGCTGTCCTTATAATACCGTCCTTTAGCATCGATTGAAGTTCATTTCTGTTCACTGACTAAGTTTTACAATTAAAATAAGATTGATCTTTTACTTGAATTTTATGTTTATAATTTTTATTAAAATAAATTTTTTTTTATTATATAGTTCAATGCTTTCCTGTAATATTTTTATAATGTCATTTTTATATTTACCCTCACAATTTATTTTATTAGTCTCTTATAAATTATTGTTTTGGAATTTCCTAATCATGTTATTTCTTACTAAACTAATATATTTTTATTATGACCAATAAAATTAATATTTGTTTCAGGTTTTAAAATTTCCTCTTCTGGGTCATGATCTGACACAATTATTAATAATTCTAAAGATAATTTTATATTCTTAACATACACATCGTAGTACGTATAATTTCTTTTTAATTGCAGTTAATTTTTTCTTATTTGCTGGGACTAAATTAACATTTTTGATATTAATATAGAATTTTTAAATTTTTCAATGTTATCAAAGACAAATTTTTGATTAATTAAAGAATACTCCGCTCCGCTTGATATTAATAAAAGGTAAATTTTGTATTAAAATGTTTTGATTTATTTTATTATCTAAATTATTTGTTTCTGTACCATCGTTCGGAATTTTATTGAATTCTTTTGGATGAGTATAACAATGTTGAATGATGATGCTACTATTTTAAAATCCAGTCCTTCTTCACTCTCGGACTGATTATCCTCCACTGTTTCTGGTTTCCTATTTTGACTTGAACGAGCCCCAAAATTACATTGGACATTGTTACGATTCCTGTCCATATTTTGATTTCTATCTTGGCCCCTATCTTCTGTTCTTTGTCCCCTTTCATTTGGCCTTCTATTCGGGTTTTGTTCCCTTTGGTAATTCATATTCTGCCTACCATTATTATTATTGTTGTTTGAATTATAATAATTTCTTTGCTGATAATTTTGACTGTGATCTCTGCTTCTATAATTATTATAACCATTATTTGAATTATAGTTAATTCCTGTTTTAATTAAGTCTAACATACTATCCCTATTTCCATTATTATAATTTTGATTTTGATTCCCTGAATTCCTATTTTGTTGATAATCCTCTCGGTTTTCCCTTTTTATCCCTGTATTCCAATTATCATGAACATCATATCTTTTAACCAGTTCGATGAAACCACATATCGTTCTTACTCCATCCAATACAACTTTTCTACTTATTTCTTTTTCAAAGTGAGCAGCTAATTGTTTCACTATTATCGCCTCACTCATAACATCATCTAATTGATTAGTATATAAATAAAACTTTTAATAGCATTTTTCCCTGGATATTCCAGAATAACTATTATATTTTCCCTGGCCTAATTCTATCCTCACTCTTTCTTGTTCTTCAATTCCCCAACAGTTATTTAAAAACAAGGTTTCAAAATCATGAAAATGCAAACATCTATCCTGTATTATTTCAAACCCCAATTCAGCATTACCCTGCAATGAACTTTTAATAAAATTAAATTCAGTATTATACACATTTCCTAACACTATCGGACTAGCTCCTTGATTACTATTGTAACCTCCTTCTACAATTTCTTTGACCTGTCCATATAAATGCAGATATTTCTCATTTATTTGGTCACACATTGACTCAGTATCTTTTGTTACTTCATTAAAAGTTACTTCAACTTCCCTTTTATGTGATTTCAACTCCTTATTAGTATTTTCTATTTTATTTTTGAAAAATAAATTTGTTTGTTCTTGTTCTGCTCTTAAATCGTCAATTTCTTCTTCTACTACATCTATTCTAGCACTTACATGCTGTTCAAACATCTTCATTTGATTATCTAATTTCTACTCTAACTTGCCTGGTCCTGATCTAACCCACTAATTTTCTATTCTAACTCTGTATTTCCCTGTTTTATAGCTCTTAATATCAGCAGCAGATCTATATTTCCTGACATACTAGCTCCTACGTTACCTACTTGTTCATTTACTTCTACAGTATTTTCCTCTGGTTGTTCCGAAGTAGCTTCTACACCCAGTAGCGTAACGAGACGGCATCGGGCCCCAAGGCAAAATAATGATTAGGGCCCCCATATCATCGTCTCCAAAAAGAAGACAGATTTAAATAAAATTCAATCTGAATAATAAGACATTGCTATTATTTGTATTACTAAAAAAAGTTGGAGTTTTCTATTTTGGTCCTTACGTCATATTCATAGCGTTCAAGTAAGCTAGTACGTCATGAAGAATTTCCTAGCGTGCTGAAGGAAGATATTTCTATATCGTATGTTCCAACACTTCTTTTAACTACAAATACTACAATACCTTAGTGGCTAAGTGCGAGAGAGATGCAATGCAAATAATGATTGATACATTGATAGGTAACCGGAAGGTGTGTTCTTCTCGTGTTCCATGTATTACGTTCGTATATAATAGTATCCTTCGTGTTTATTTTATAAATTACACATTCATTATTCATTTCTGTTAATACAAATTATGTATTTAATACATCAATTTTCCATTTAAAATAAAGAACAACAACAAAAGACGAGGTTGTTTTCTTTGTTTACGTTCGGATATAAAGCTATCCATACGATTTCCGCAAATATTTATAAAGTTTATAACTTGACCAACCGAGTTAACAAAACTTGATTCATACAAATGTTTGCTAGACGTAAGGGCAAAGATAGAAGAATTCAACTAAAGATCGTGTAAGCCAAGATCTGGTCAACTAAAAAAATTGGAAACTATAGTTCAACAACCAAATGAGAAATCTTGGTTAACGCGTGATCAGCAGCTGTTAAACGCATTAAGATATAAGAGAGTAAGCAGCATCTTCTGTTACTCTCGAGTGTTAAAGAAAGTTAGCAGCGTACGTTAGGTTTGTACTTTTTAACATTTCCTTTGTCATCGTTGAATACATACACCTAAATAACGAGTTATAATTAAAATTTTCATTACGTTTTAAGTGTAATAGGGTAATAAAGGCATTTAAAAAAAAGAATTGCAATAATTTTAGTTTGTACGTGTATTCGATTATAATTGAATATACTGTAATGACCGGGATTAACCCCTATACGCCGTCATCGAACATCCTATTCTAGCGGAGAAATATATGACTCATCGACATGACTCATCGACAGCTGCATGAATGACGCATCTGCGGTTAGACAAGGGACAATACAGCAGTCTATTCTAGCGCGTTCTAGAAAGATTATATGGGATATATAAATTTGTTAATAGTTATTTTATAATTGTGTTTGTAATTAGTGTTAAGTGTAAATATTTTCTTTTGTTAATAGACGATTAAACAGCAATTTTAGTATTATTTTAAAAGAATGTTACAATACGTTAAGCATCACATTAGCTCTTCTTAAATAATATCAGTTTCTAACGCTATTGAATCATTCCAGCTCACCTGCTGTTTCTCTTGTCAGTTAAATTACTCGAGTCAAGCACGTGATCGCCGTTTCTCGCCGTGTGATTTGAGATGCATTTAGCGTTTTCACCCTCCTGATTTCTGTGATCCAGATTCTTCATTTGTTTGTTGGACTGTAGTAAGTAAATGCACTAGGTGCACAAAACTTCAAAGATGTGTTGTAAGACAATCTAAGAATAATATCTGAAGTTATTCACAGATAGCGTAATTAGTTGAAATAATGTCATCAAATGAACAGAAATGTCGCAAATTAATTTTGCATGAACACCATAATTGTGTAGTATAGGGCGATGAAACCTATTGCAAATCTGAGTTTGCACAGATTGCTGACCATAGGTTTTATACAGCGCCCAACCGACGAAGCTCCAGAGTGTTGTTAAGTGAAAAAGGGGCCCAAGGCTTCAAAACAATTCCTGGTTTGGCAAGCGATATGGTGTTGACATAGGCGCCCTCAGAAATTTGTCCAGGGTGGAGACAAACCTAGAATGAACGGTATGCTAGGGGGGCAAGCCTAGAGAATAAACGACATGCTAGGGGAGGCAAGCCTAGAAGAAAGCGGCATATTATACAAAATTTTCAATAAAATTCTAATTGTTCAACTCCGGGCGCCTATGGATGTTGAGGACTCAAGAATACATCAAGCGTTACCTTCGGTATTATAAACCAAGGAATATATCGAACTGAGTGTCTTTAAACCGCGCCTTTTACCTTTTCTGATGCAACCTCAGACTCAATCTTTATTTTGGCTAGACCTAGCTACGGTATTCGAATACTGTAAAAGAATGGTACATTAGAAATAATGGTGTTGTGATTCCGAAGGAGTACAATTGCTCCAAATTGCCTGGGATTAAGACCAATAGCGCAAAAATGGTCTATAATAAAGGGGAAATTGAAAGATAAGGTCTACAGGTCAAGATTTTTTTATTCAAGTGGGTTTGGGCTATAGGACAAGACACTATAGGACAGCTGTTTTACCTTTTAGATATCATCAGCTAGTGGTAGTCTCCCGTGAATTACAATAAATAAAACAAACAAAATTAAAAACAAGGTTAAAAATAAATCATTAAAACAACTACTCTTATACAGAAATGATAAATAATAAACAACTTATCAACAATACTTTGGTGTTATTTATCCTCATCTTTTATTTTAAAAGTCGTTTTTTCTAGTCTTCTCAGGTATGGGACCCCCAAAGTCGCCGGGCCCCGGACCTTTGCCCCGAACTGCCACATGATAGTTACGCCACTGGCTACACCTATTTCTTCCATCTCTATATTTAAATTATCTTCCTCTTCACCCGCAATCATCCTACCTTCTCTTAAAGCATGACATTTCTGTATCCTTTTTCCCTTTCAGTTCTCTGATCAAGTTCTCTCAAAGTCAGAGTACTCTAGAAAAAAATGGCTAGTATACTATATTTATTATTAGAGACTTATACAACATTACGTAGTGTCTTCCATCATCGAATGAAAAAAAATGGCTAGTATACTATATTTATTATTAGAGACTTATACAACATTACGTAGTGTCTTCCATCATCGAATGAATAATTTAATATAACCTAATATAATAACCTTATTTAGTTCAAAAATCTTAATTAATATTTTATTGGCAAAAAGCATTAATTTTATATGAAATCTTATTTTATGTATTTCGAATTGACGTACATTAATGGAGCACAAGTTAAAACCTGGAATATTGTTATGATAGGAAATGCTTCATTGAAGCCTTTTTTTACTAATTGAAATTGAAATCGAATGATATTATTTAATTATAAAATATAAATGCCAACAAAGATTATTACATAAAACCCTATATTGATAATTACATATACAGTGTGTTTTTTGTAAACGATAATATAGGAAATCCAATGGAATTTTATTATTTTCCTCGTAAGTTTGTACCCTTGCAAATGTAAGTAGAAATTTTGGTATCAATCGAAAGAAGAATTCATTTTACGTCAAAAAACTATTAAACTTTATGAAGAAAACCCAAATCGATTTAGAAAAAGACTTAAAAAGCTTATTGATTTACTGCTTTTGGTAATAAGTTATTAAAAAAAAGCTGGAAGCTGAACGCCGATTGGTGTAGCGGTTAAGGTCCAAGTGTACCCAAAAAACGTGTGTTGTTTGTTAAATAAATAATATAATAATGTGATAACTTTGGTTTTAAGTTAATAGTCGAGGAATGTTAAAAACTTACTTACCTAACTTGTTTTGGAAAAAAAGTTTTTTAATTAAATTATTTCACGTGTTATACGTGAAAAATTAATTTTGGAGAAACTGTACATTCAAAATTAATCAAAATAATACCACTTATATTTCATAGTATTTGAACTATTTTCCCAAAATTTTAAGAAAATCGTATGTCTAGGGACTAAACTATTACCTCCTTTTTGCCAAAAAAATTCAGCATAATTCAGTCGCTAGACATACGATTTTCTTAAAATTTTGAGAAAATAGTTCAAATACTATGAAATATAAGTGGTATTATTTTGGTTAATTTTGAATGTACAGTTTTTCTAAAATTAATTTTTCACGTATAACATGTGAAATAATTTAAATAAAAAATTTTTTTTCCAAAACATGTTAGGTAAACAAGTTTTTAACATTCCTAGACTATTAACTTAAAACCAAAGTTATCACATTATTATATTATTTATGAAACAAATAACACACGTTTTTGGGTACACTTGGACCTTAACGCTTCAGATTCCTAATCAAGAATCGCGAGTTCAAACCCCATTATCGTATACTTTTTTTTTTAATTGTATTGCTTACTAATTATTATTTTTAGAACTTTATTACAACGATTATTAATTTTTTTTATTGTTAGATATTTTTGCTACGGGGGTTTACCGTTATTTTTTGTACAATTTTAACTACCCATCAAAAAGGCAAATGAAAAAAGGGCATAAAACTAATAATCGTTGTAATAAAGTACTAAAAATAATAATTAGTAAGCAATACAATTAAAAAAAAAAGTATACGATGATGGGGTTTGAACTCGCGATTTTTGATTAGAAATCTGAAGCGTTAACCGCTACACCAATCGGCGTTCAGCTTCCAGCTTTTTTTAAATAGCTTATTACAAAAAACAATAAATCCATAAGCTTTTTAAGTCTTTTTCTAAATCCATTTTGGTTTTCTTCATAAAGTTTAATATTTTTTTGACGTAAAATGAATTCTTCTTTCGATTGATACCAAAATTTCTACTTACATTTGCAAGGGTACAAACTTACCAGGAAAATGATAAAATTCCATTGGATTTCCTATATTATCGTTTACAAAAAACACACTGTATGTATCTATAATATAAGATTAAATATATAATTCACCCATATATTTTATTACATAAGCAGTAAAACATAAAAAGTATTAGATGAACGCTGTAATTAGTAAACATCTTACAATTATAGCAATATTTAACTGTAATAGGTCAATAAAAAAGGTTTTTTATATTATATTTTTATCCCTACGTACGATATTTCCTAGATATTATAGTAGAAAAAACTCAAATCCGAATTCTTAAAAAAATTATTTGAAAATAATTTAGGATTTACTTATAAGTCAAAAGTTTAAATTTTTGAGGAAATTTTGTTTCAATATGAGGTTGTCAAGGTTATATCTTATGTATCTAGAATCGTGTTGTGTGCGAATTTAAGACTTTTTATTTTATAATTATTTTAATACTAGTTACAATTGTTACTAGGTAATTTTATAATTATGACCAATCAGTAGGTCGTAAAAAATGCTTAAACTATTAATATCCGTTTTAAAATTAATCGTGTTTTTTTCTGAGTTATGAAGTATATTTCTAAAAATAATGTTTTATTTAAGTTGTTTTCTATAAAAATCTTTACGTTTTGGTAGTCAATTATATGGCTCAAATCCTTGAAATGTTCGATAAATATAGTTGATTTTTGTTTCAATCGGCTACCACTTTTGTTTTAATCTTATTCTGGTTTGTCTAATATATGTTGGATCACAATATAGACATTCAAGTCCGTAATTGATGTTGGATAAGTCTGTAATTAAAATTTGATTTATAAGGTTAGTGATTAATTTATTGATGTATGTCGCTGACTGTAAGGTACTGAAAATGGTCTGTGATTATGAAGTCGATTGTCAATATTTGTATTGTGTGTGTACAGAAGTTGATGTATTGTTGAGAATTGATTGATTTTCTATCCAACCTATTGGTCGTCTCACTTTGGGACTACAGCGAAGGAAAGATAGCCAATGTATTTCTTATGAGAGTTTGTGCTTCGTTGTTGCCACCTATTTCACTATGTGAATCTATAGAAATGTGGATTAAAATTCCAGAAGTTCTGAACCTTTTAAAACAGTAACCGAAGAAGTGTAATCGTAACCACACAAAAGGAGAATTTAAAAGAAAGTCTTATTAACATGTATTTGTTATTTTATTAAACATTACTTGGGATTCTTACATCGTACATGTATCTAAATATTCGATATTTTATTATTTATACTTTTTTTGTTTAATTCTTTCATCTTCAGATTCTTTCAAAATAAAAATAAACGACTCGTTAGCTTTTATATGATCTTCTTAATCTTTTAATTCACATGTAACTAAAGGAAGCCCAGTCCCAAACGTAATTTTAACGGTAAAATAGTTCATCATCATCAAATCATCCATTTTTCAACTAGTTTAAAATGAATCTTGCAGAATAATAACTTTGGATCAATTGTGCCAAGTGGGATGAAGCAAATATTAATTTTCTAAACGGGTTATAGAGCGAAATCATGTTATAGGGATGCCGTGTTATATGGAGGTTACCTGTAACTGGATCAATAATGAAATTAAATGTTTTTTTGTCAATATTGCAATGACCTTTATTAATATTCCAATCATTTTTGAATAGTTAAGAGCGCTCTCTATGCGCCGTATCAGCAAATTACCTATCACATCGTTAAAAATTGAGATAGAAAGATGCGATTTTTAACAAAATGTTTTAAAAAATTTTCTTTATGTGGAAAAATATCTAAAGAAAATTTTTATTAAATTTTTGATTTTTATTTTGCTTATTTTTAAATATTTTTGACATTATGACATTTTGCCACATGAAGGTTGTTTGCACAAACTCGTGCATAAAAGAGCGCTGAAATTCTATACTTAACTTTACGTGTAATGCATGAACATACCACCTACCTTTTCGAATTATTCGCCGTTGCTTCGATTCTTGATTCGGGGTTCCTTTGGGCAATTCGTCTCTTCTTGGCCAATTAGATTTATTGGAGTTTATAGTATTGATAATTGCACTGATCAAATTATGGAAAATCTGCACTTTATATTTTTCACATGCGCGTGCGTGCTTGCAACATGATTTTTTTTAAAAGATGAACGTCACACTGTTTCCGCTTGGGCGCAGCAGTATGCCATGCATCACAAAGCGCGGCAAATCACAACATTTGAAAATAACAGCAACCCTGACACGGTGCACAAACAAAGGTATTTATTTTATAATTTTCGAGCGCAAAATTTTGATCAGAAACCTTTTAACAATTAAATAGCAAGTAATTCCCATAAATTTCTTAAGAGCTCAATAAAGTGGCGCCATCCTGTTATATTTCGAAACTAAACTCGGGTTAATTTTATGTGGAAACACTGGACATGAAGGTTTGGCGTTGGCAGCTTAAGCGATAATTTAAATGTGGTTAGTTGCAGGATCACCTTTCATTAGTTAATTCATAACAGTTATATAAATGTAATATCAAACAATAACTGCAGTTTAAAGATTTTATTTAAAAACACCTAAGTATTTTGTTCCTGCTTTTAATTGCAATCATAATCTTTTTTAATTTAGACGCAAAAAACTCCTTTTTAGCCATAATTTTACGATCTCGGTACTTGAGCATAATATACGAATTAACTACTACATATTAACAGCAAATGAAAACATTTAAACGTAAAGCGAGAGTAAATTAATAGGGTCGAATAAAAGTATTTAGTGTCGTCTCCACGAAATATATTTAAAACAATAAATTTTAGAGCTGACTGCAGTTTCGGCTTACTTAAGATGAAGTCATTCCCAAAACATTTTAAAACCAAAACATTTATTAGGAACAAGAAACATTTTTTGAACAGTCTATGTTTTGTTATTAGCAAGTTGTAGAAGACTTGCACTTCTCATGAATTTTTCTTAATTTTTTTAATTATAAAAATCATGAGAAAAAACTTTAAAAAGAGAAAGAAATACAAGATATCAGATTATTCTATTTCCTGATCATGTAGTAGTTTTAATCTTCTTTATATATTTAAACATGGATTGTTTAAAAAAATGTTTCTTCTTCCTAATAATACATATTTTTGCAGTCAACTTTAAAATTTATTATGTTTTAAATTATTTCGCGGAGAAGTTAAAAGCTTTTATTCAACCCTATTTATTAACATTCAACTCCATTAAAAGAAAACGATGGACACTTTCGAAGATTTAATAAAGCGATAAATTATAAGCCACTACCCGCAAGGTGCAATGGGTATTAGTTTATTTAAAAACTATAATTTTTCTACTCCTGGTGCCCATCGTATAAGCAATTTACCTATAACATGGTTATAATTTGAGATAGAAACATGCGGTTTTCAACAAAATCTTTTAAAAAATGTTGTATATGTCGCAGAATATCTAATACTTTTCTAAAACAAATTCTCGAATTTTATTTTCGATATTTTTAAGTATTTTTGACCAAAACATTTTACTGCAAGGAGGTATTATTTTACAAGTTTTAAATCTAAAAACCTGCCCATAAAACGATTAGCAATTAATAGTAATTTATTGTATAAGGGTTTTAGATAGCATTTTATTCACGCAAGAATGTTTAAACGCGAGAGCTTGCTCGAGCGATTAATTTTCTTAAGTGAATAAAATGCATCTAAAACCCGTATGCAATACAATGTTTTATCCACAATCACACCCATTTAGAATCAGAATTGCCGAATTTTATCAAAAAATTATTTGACATTTTACTGCGACGGCGGATGTTACCTTGACAATTTAATTCATACACAAAAAATCTCATAAGCTGCGGTGTTTTTGTCATTATGAAAGCGAAAAAAGTTTGCCCAAACTTTTCCAGCGACAAAACGGAATCTAACTTTTGAAAGCGTCTGATTCTAGTAGGTCTGCATAATCGGTCTCTAGCAACCCTTGCATAACAACCAAAATTGTAAACAAATTTTTCTCAATCTTGCGTTGTCAGAAAAGTATCTAATCTGTGAAAATGTTGCGATTTGGAGAGTCTTCGAGTGGAGAAATTGAAAAAGCCATCAACAATAATGTGCCTCGCAATACTGTGAATTTAACTACGTCAATTTGGCGACAATTTACGCTGTTTTGTGAGGAAAAAAAATATGAACTCGTTGAAGAAACGTCCACTGAAAAGTTAGTTTCTATTTTATGTGACTGGACATTTAACATGAAGAAGAATAATGGAGAAGATTATAAAGAGAGTACAGTCAAGACGATTTGGAACACTTCAGCAAAAATTTTGCAGGAGAAGTACTTTAATGATTATAAACGGGTTTTTAATCCGTTCACGGACATACAGTTTAAGAAAGCGAGAAACGCTCGCGACACAGAACGCAAAATTTTACAAGCAATACCAGAAAAAAGAAAGGTGAGTTCTAAAGCTCTCACAAAACAAGAAATTTTTGAAATGGCACTGTCCTGGAGTGAAGAAGAACCTGTAGGCCTCCAAAGAAAATTCTATCACATTGCTGCCTATGAATTAGCTTGGAGACGTGGAGAAGCAGCAAATTGTAAGGTATTTTATTTTAAAATCGAGACAGACAACAGTGGACGAGAGACCGGAAGAGTTGAATATAACCCAGTGTTTTCAAAGACAGCACAAAGAGGAAATCAGAAGTTAGCCGACAGTAAATGGTTGGTTGCAAACACTGAAGAAGAAAGTGTATGTCCAGTAAGATTGTTTAAACAAATTATGGGAAGACGGGGAAACCATATCACATGTGAAAATTTTTTTTTAACTCCAAATCCTTTCTGGCAAAAAACAAAAAAGGATGGTATAAGGATTCTCCTATTGGGACAAATGAAATCTCTAAATGGACCAAATCTTCAGTGAAAAATATTGGAGTTGATGTCAAGCGGGTGAAAATTACAAACCATTCTAATCGAGCTGCCGCCGTAACTGAATTGTCCAGGAGTGGTGTAGGTGAACAAAAACTTGTGAAAATTACGGGTCATAGCAACCCATCGTCATTAAAACCGTACCTTCAGTTAGATCAAGAACATCATAGAGAAATCATTGGTTCCATTCGTACTACCATCCAGGAAACAGTTACTACCACCGCTCAAAATACCAGCATGCAGCAAACTATTAACAAAAAAAACGAAAGTTCTGAAAATCAAGTTGTTTATAAGAATTGTGTTTTTAACAATTGTACTTTTCCGTTAAATTAAATAAACTAATTTATACCTTATTTGTTAATTTGGTGATTTACGTATTCATTAAATTGTCTTACCGAATTACACTCAAGCTTTTTTTTTGGGTCGAAGTAAACTTGACATTTATAATTCGAATTTTGTTGCCTTTAGGCAATTTAACTCAAAAAACTGCCAGAAAGGCAGCTTTTTCGTTAAATTGCCAGGCAACAAAATTCTCATTGAAATGTCAAGTTTACTTCGACAAAAAAAAGCTCTCGTGTAATTATAAGTGAAAATCATTATTCGTGTTCCATTTGTCGTAGTACCTTTGCTTTACTGGTTGCTAGTGTGTTCAACAATCATTATAATTCCATGTGTTTTATGTATAGAAACCCTAGAGTTTTATAAACCACATTATACGTTGGCAAGGAGTTCAATTATTACCTTATTATATAGTGATTGTGGATAAACATATTAATTTCCCTTATATACTGATTATATGGAATCTATGATTTTGCTATGCTAATATATTAGTTTATGTTCTTCTATTCTGGTAGAACATAACATGAAGATTTTTTGAGAAGTTGATGTGTTTCTCTTGAAACTTACTTTTATATAGGGTGTCTCTAAAAGGTCTGTACAAAATGCTAAGGCATATTCCTGAGACCAAACTAGGACGATTTAACCAAACTTACCTACATCCAAAAGTGCTTCGTTAATGCGCTATCGAATGTCAAAGATCTTGAAAATATTTATATTTTTCTAAATAACAAAATATTGTTTTTGCGCAAGATGAGAGTATGTACTGAAAAACTAGTTTTTTGACAACATTTTTTTAATAGTGGGTGTTACGTAAGATCATCTACATGTAAAAGAGCTCAAGTTTTTTTTAACGGTTTGGTCAATATTTTTCAAACTTTTTCTACAGATAGATATTCTAATTTCCAACATTTTTTGTCTGTTATTCCATCTTGCTGTCTACCATAGTTTAGGCAAAAAGAATTAATTTGATTTGCTTGCTATTCACTGCTGCCATACATTATAGTTAATTAGAACTTTGCCGAGATATGTATTCATGCATGGTGGGGCACGCCTTCATTTCACTTTTATTATCCGCAACCATCTAAATCAACTATATCCGAATAGATGGATCGGTAAGGGAAATCATGTTCTCGTAAACTGGCCACCTCGTTCTCCTGATATGATGTCTATGGATTATTTTTTATGGGGAGCTTTAAAACTCATGGTATTCTCCAGACCTGTAAATACGGAAGAGGAATTATGGAGACGAATTCAAAATACGACACACTAAACGACTAAAAGACGATGCCGAAATGATGAAAGAGTATGTATAGTTTAATTCTTTATGTCGTATTAATTTTTGTATGCATGTAAATGGTAGCCACTCTGAACATTTTCTGTGTGTTTGCATTAGATTTACCAAGTAAGATACGAGGGAAACTAGATAAATTATCTACCTAAGCATGAAACAAAAGACGCATGATTTTTTAAACAATTTTATTTTTCAATATAATATCCCCACACTTCAACGCACTTTCGCCATTTGTCTTGCAATGAATTCATACCATTAAAAAAAATGATTCTTCCTGATTGCCAAAATAGTCATTGATGGTTCGTTTCAAATGGTCATCACTTTCAAAATGGCGGCCTCTCAAATGTTTTTTCAGATTTCGGAATAAGTAGAAGTCCGAGGGTGCCAGATCTGGGCTGTAAGGTGGGTGGTCTAACTCTACAAAGTTACATTCGTTCAGAATTGGACGAACTTTGGCGGCTTTATGTACCGTCGCATTGTCATGAAGAAGGAGCACATTTTTATGCCTCAAGTGGGGACGTTTTTTGGTAATTTCCGAGTGTAACTTTTTGAGCGTATTACCGTAAACCTTTATTGTAGTGCCCTTAGGCATATATTCGATCAGAAGAACTCCATGCAAATCCCAGAAAATTGTTGCCATAAGTTTTCCGGCTGAGGGCTGTGTGCGAGCTTTCTTTGGGAGTGGAGAACCCTTATGAATCCATTTCATAGATTCCAGCTTTGTCTCAGGGTCCCAGTGATGTACCCAGGTCTCGTCTCCAGTCACTATCCTCGTTAGGAATTCAGCATCAGCTTCCAAAAGATCTAAATTGTTTTGACAAATTTGCTGTCTTCGCGTCTTTTGCTCTGGAGTCAACAACCTGGGAACCCACTTCGCTGAGACTTTATTCATGCCTAACTCTTCGTGCAATATGGTCAAAACGCTAGGTTCTGATATTCCCAGAGCAGTAGCAATGGTGGAGACCTTCATGCGGCGATCCTCAAGAACCATAGCTTCCACTTTGTCACACATTTCACTGTTGGTTGCCTCAAGTGGCCTTCCACTTCTAGGGTCATCCTCTATGGATTCACGTCCTCAACGAAACTGTTTTGACCAAAACTTAATCGTAAAATGTGATGGGGCATCATCTCCATATACGGCAATCATACGTTCTCTTATAAATTTTGGACCATTGCCTTCTTTTTTGAGAAACATAATCACACTCCTATGCTCCAATTTCAAAGCACTCATTTTTTGTCAACTAATCGCGCACAAAACAAAAAGTAACAGGTCAATTTCACTGAAACTCCAGATACAATTATAAAAGACTTGCCACTATTTGACATTAAACGGTGAAGATTGTCAGTTGTTTCAGTCATGGCTAGGTTGATAATTATTCTAGTTCCCCTCGTAGTTATTGTTTTATTAACTTTTCTTGAACGCCAACACACTTTAAATTAGATACATTATGGCTGCAGTGCATGGCATGCAAATCAAATTAATCTTTCTTGCCTAAACTATGGCAGATAGCAAAATCCAACAACAGACAAAAAAATGTTAGAAATTAGAATATCCATCTGTAGAAAAAGTTTGAAAAATATTGACGAAACCGTTAAAAAATCTGAGCTTCTTTACATGAGGATGACCCAATTTTTATCATTCAATTTTTTGAAGATCTTTGACGTTTAATAGCGCCTTTACGAAGCACTTTTGGATAGAGGTAAGTTTAGTTAAATCGTCCTATTTTGGTCTCAGGAATATGTAGTAGCGTCTTGTACAGACCTTTTTTATAAGACAGTTGGTAATATATAATAATAACTAACATATAGGTGAAGCGATGAAGACAAGAGAGAAGCGACGAGATTCGAATATTGCAATGTATTTTGAAAAGAACTGTAGGAAGTCATATAGTTGGACAGTAATTTTGAATTACCACTCAGTCACTGAGTCGCATTACCTGTTGAAAGTCCATTCCAGTTTGTAAAGCATATGTACTAAGGTTTACAATACAAATACTTTATTTTAGCATAAAATGTGTGACAGAAGTTGTGTACAAAATTATAAAAGTATTATTAAAGAATGTCAAGAAATAAGAAATGTCGATTTTAAGATTAAAGTCTTTTAGTGTTATCAACACAAAAACTCTAATGCCGAATATTTATGGCCATTTGCACTAGCTTCGGTTAATCCTAATCGAAGATTAATTACCATATAAGTAATATACGTTTATCAATACAATC
This sequence comes from Agrypnus murinus, assembly GCA_929113105.1. Taxonomy (NCBI): domain Eukaryota; kingdom Metazoa; phylum Arthropoda; class Insecta; order Coleoptera; family Elateridae; genus Agrypnus; species Agrypnus murinus. The sequence continues at coordinate 66,988,245 of OV816028.1, read as the reverse complement.
ATATCCATAATAATTAGGGCTAGCGTGCACTATGAACTTTTTTTCCTCTAACAGTTTAGTCGACCGAGTGAGATAGTTGCAACATACGGAGATGCGCACATTTACTCAACTTTCCTGTTGAATCTTGTCAGAAACCAGAATACGACTGAACTGTTGGCCGACACACACCTGGATTTGAATATCTCGTGTACGCACTAGATGATTACATAGGCAAGGAACTTCGCTTGAACACTCATTATTACTGTGTTTGAAAATCTCTGCGAACATTGTGGAACAATGTGACTGGATCAAAAATGTATTTATTTATTGCTTATAGAAGGTCCAGTAATTTTTAATACTTCGTCAAAACTTGTGATGCTCATTCTATAGAATTCCAAAAAACTCTCAACTCCTCGCAGAGTTGAAACTGACCCTTCAGTAAGCGTTGGCAGGTTATTGGATGAACCCAATATCTTCTGTTTTGATTTTCTCGGTGTCTAAAGCTAAAATCGCTAAGCAAACTACCTCTACCAAGTTCATTTTGAGAATGGAATACATGACACAACACAACAGTTTACCCGTATTTGTACCAACCACACACATAGTGTGCCCCCAGGTGCGGTACACAAGAGAAAAAACTTTTTTATTATTAATTTTATAACAAAGTCATTCTCTATGAAAATTTTTGCTTGATTCAAGATAACTAAAAAGTATAACGGAATTTTTATATTACTTATAATAAAATAAAAAAATTAAGAAAATGCATTTTTTCTAAGGAAAAAAACGGAAAAAAACTACCAATGTAAGTCTATATTTACTATATTTTTTATCATGATGTCTTGCTTGAATCAATGCAGTAACAATCAAATAGCAATATTAATAATATTGAGAAATATTACCTTATTTCATGTTACATACGATTTATTCAAGCAACGAGATTTGATTTTTTGAAGAATATTGAACAGTTGCCTTTTCTTTAAAAAATAATGCATTTTTTTATTTTCTACTTTATTCTAAGTACCTAATATTAAAATTTCGTTATACTTTTAAGTAGTTTTAAATCAAGCAAAAACTTTTATAAAGAATGTCTTTTTGTCATAAAATCAATAATAAAAGTTTTCCTCCTGAGAACCGCATTTGGGGACACACTGTATGTACTATTGGTTTCATAACTATCAATATCGGACAGCAAGGCTCATATGGTTATTTTTCTTTATTAGAAAAAAGGTTAAAAAATAGCATCATATTAGCATTGCTGTTCTAGATCATTATGATACCAGTTAGTGGCAATAGTACTCAAAATGCAGTTTCAGGATTAGTAAATATAAATAATAATAATTGTTGATTGGTCAATCAACATAGAATCACTATGAATAGAAACAATAATATTTCGATTGACAAGCTCATTATGGCTTTTGTACGAACATATTTTTTGTTTTAGTTTAAACGAGTGTAACAAATTTTTCATAATATGTGCTGTAACTTTCTTGCAGATTGATTGTAACGCGAAATTTGGTTAAAAAGAGCTTTTTTTTAAAATCGGCATGAAAGTCTTTCTTGCCGGACTAATTTGCGTCTTGAAAGTTAAACTTTTACTGACTAGGCATGAAAGTAAAATTTTCATGACTAGTCTTTTTTACTTTCTATTCTATTCATTTAAGTAGGTACAAAGAAACTGAAACTTTATTTAGAAACAACGAACTAACAACAAACTAATAGCGAACTAACAACGAACTAATTATAAATATTAATGTTAATATTTGTATTTTGAACATTTGAGACATTTATCCCAGATAAAGCAGCTTTTGTGGATGAAGAAATGGCAACAGTATTTTCCTCGGTACCAGTTATCGCATCTTCCGAAATGGATAGCTCATTATGATCCGCAGTTTTGTTACTTCTTTCACACAACATTCCACCTTGAATTTTTCTAGCAGTTTCGCGTTTATTTTCTGTTGATTCCGCTATGTAACCTTCCGCCACACCGCTAGAAACCCATCCGCCATGTCGCTTAAGGTCGGATATATCGCCTCCAGCATCAACTAATAAAGTTGCCGATGTTCGACGTAAGCAGTGTCCGGTATATTCAGTACAATTCGGTAAACCAAGAAAAGCTGCTACTTTACTAGGTATTGTCCCAATCGTATGTATGCCCACAGCTTGAACGCTGCATTTTCCCTTCTTATAATTTACAAACAAACGCCTGTGTGGCGTATGAGCCGGACGTAGTGCTAAATATTTGCGATAAAGGCTCAAGTTGATTTGCTGGTTTCCGTCAATAACAATAAAGCGTCTTGCTTTGTAAGTTTTAGAATAGGGAATGGTCACCATTAAAACATTGCCTTTATCATCGATGTCATCAAGTGTCATCTTTGCTAATTCATCGCAACGACAGGCACCCGCTAAACCTACAATTAACGCAACCTGAAAAAAAGTATTAGATCCGTCTGTGCAAAATAATTATGATCACTTACTTTCATCATAAGATAGGTATCGTCAGAAGCCTTAAGAAGAAAATCATCTACTTCGTTTCTAGAAAACACTCTGGATTTTTTTGCCTGATATCCCACAGATGATCTTTTAAGATACGCTTTGAGTTTGGAAAACTTGGAAATATTCACGTTTCTTTAACTAGGAGCATGGATCTTAACATGGAATATACACTCCATAGGGTTGACGATTTATATTTCTTATTTGCCTCTGCCATATAAGCTAGAAGGACGTCTTCACTAGTTTTCTTCACTTTTTTAGTAATACACCACTTTTTGAATGTATCGTACTCTTTTTCGTACCGGTGCTTGGACTTTTCTGGTAATAAGTTTGCCACAGCGGCGGTCGCAGCTTCGGTTATGCATATCGGAACATCACCTTCATCATCAAAATCTTCGTATTCCGACATCGCTTCCAAATAGAAAATTACAAGCAGCAACAACACAAAACACACAATGGCGTCAAATTTTTCACTTTGTTTACTTGTCTTGTCATGACAACGTTTGGCAGAGCTGTGATGATTTATGCAAACCTAATTTTCTCTATGATGTAAAGCTTCTACAAATCCCGATTTAAAAAAAAATAATACATTACTCGTCATGAAAGTGTCTCTGCATGACTCGGAGGCTTGAAGAAGTACTCGGACGCTTCGCATCCTCGTATTCTTCAAGCCTCCTCGTCTTCAAAGTATCACTTTCATGACTCGTGATGTAATATACTATAGAATTTACAACTGTCAAATGATAATTATAAATTTTTTGTTTACGATTGATTTCAAAAAACTTGCCTACTATATAACTAAAAGTAACCAAATAAAGTACATATACTATAGTAGTCCTTGATAGTCACTATAGTCACCTACAGCGAATTCCAACAAGATAAAGATGTAAAATAAAATAATATTCATTTAAATAGTTATAACAGTGCACCTAATTATGAAAGTCATAGTTTAAAGAAAAAGAGACTTTCATAGCGTGCTGTACACGACACTTTTTTGCATAGGTATTGTAAGCTGAGAAATTTGTCTTAAAGGATTTATGCAAAATTTAAAAAATCAGGAAAACATATTATTATTTGCCAATAATCTCCAAGGAGATTGAAGTTTGTTTTTTACAAACATAATTAAAAAAGGTGCTACTTTCAGTAGGATTTTTCGTTAAAAATCTTTCATAATCAATATGCAAAAAAGTTTTACTTTATGTTTAAAACTATGATTAAGAAAATGAGATTTCGTCATCAATATGCAAAAAATAGTATATTGTGTCTCAAGGGCAGAAAATTAGCATTTGTAGCCCGCACAGCGGACAACTTAGGGCTACAAATGCTTTTCGGTCCGAGTGACATACAAAAGTTTTTCGCCTACCTGTTTGAAAGTTTAAAAAAGAATTCCAAAAGTTAAACAGTAACGTAACTTATTAGTAAATTAAATAGGCATATGTTAGAGGGAATGAATGAAAATGAAAATAACGCCAGACGTTTTTAGTAATTTATTAACTAAATTAACCTAATCATCATTACACTACATACAACACGGCCGTATAGTAAATGTTTTCATTATTATTGGTAAATAAAAGGAACAGGATATGACTTTTAATTAGGATGAGTAATTAATCTATCATTGTATAATTTATTGAAATTACAATTTTCTTTTTATTAATTAATTGTCACAACCTCCATTTATACATACAATGACACTGTGAAAAGAAAAAAACAAACGACAAATTTATCGACGAAGACATGAAAATCAAAGTTATGATCTAAGAGCCTAGAAAAATTTTACGTATGTTTTTTATATTTTTAAAGGTTATGTAAAAATATGTTTGAAATTACATTTTCCGTCATATTCTGTTGCTAAAAGTTTTACGAATGAGTTATATTTTTAATGTTAAAAACTAATGATATCATTTTTTGATTAAAATCTTTTTAGGATAATGCACAGGAGTGGTCAAAGTATGACAATTTAAAAAACAATTACAATTTTTACAGTATCTCCAACTTAACATAAATAAATCGTGGTTTCATCCTTTCATCTAGTAGTAGTGTAGAGGTTATGTATTTGACATAAGAGGGCAGTAAAAAGTTTGACATAAGAGGCCCGCAAAGAAGCCTTAACTGCCCTCAAAACAGGACATTTAAAAAGCACTTTCTGATCAGGTAGGCGAAAAAAGATATTTCATTCGCAATCGTATTGGTAATGAGTCCATTCCTGACCATTTAGAGGTCCGAAAATGCATCATTGTTTGTAACTTTGACATTCTCATGGTCCGAAATGACCTATTTTCGCACCTCTACGTGTCTTTAAATTCAGCTACTAGGTGGCGCGCAGAAAATTACATCGGCAAATGCGGTGTATAAATGGCTGTATAAATCATGTTTGGTAATGTTGCGGACCTTGGCTATTAAAGATTTAGACTTTCATAGCGTGCTGTACACGACACTTTTTTGCATAGGTATTGTAAGCTGAGAAATTTGTCTTAAAGGATTTATGCAAAATTTAAAAAATCAGGAAAACATATTATTCTTTGTCAATAATCTCCAAGGAGATTGAAGTTTGTTTTTTACAAACATAATTAAAAAAGGTGCTACTTTCAGTAGGATTTTTCGTTAAAAATCTTTCATAATCAATATGCAAAAAAGTTTTACTTTATGTTTAAAACTATGATTAAGAAAATGAGATTTCGTCATCAATATGCAAAAAATAGTATATTGTGTCTCAAGGGCAGAAAATTAGCATTTGTAGCCCGCACAGCGGACAACTTAGGGCTACAAATGCTTTTCGGTCCGAGTGACATACAAAAGTTTTTCGCCTACCTGTTTGAAAGTTTAAAAAAGAATTCCAAAAGTTAAACAGTAACGTAACTTATTAGTAAATTAAATAGGCATATGTTAGAGGGAATGAATGAAAATGAAAATAACGCCAGACGTTTTTAGTAATTTATTAACTAAATTAACCTAATCATCATTACACTACATACAACACGGCCGTATAGTAAATGTTTTCATTATTATTGGTAAATAAAAGGAACAGGATATGACTTTTAATTAGGATGAGTAATTAATCTATCATTGTATAATTTATTGAAATTACAATTTTCTTTTTATTAATTAATTGTCACAACCTCCATTTATACATACAATGACACTGTGAAAAGAAAAAAACAAACGACAAATTTATCGACGAAGACATGAAAATCAAAGTTATGATCTAAGAGCCTAGAAAAATTTTACGTATGTTTTTTATATTTTTAAAGGTTATGTAAAAATATGTTTGAAATTACATTTTCCGTCATATTCTGTTGCTAAAAGTTTTACGAATGAGTTATATTTTTAATGTTAAAAACTAATGATATCATTTTTTGATTAAAATCTTTTTAGGATAATGCACAGGAGTGGTCAAAGTATGACAATTTAAAAAACAATTACAATTTTTACAGTATCTCCAACTTAACATAAATAAATCGTGGTTTCATCCTTTCATCTAGTAGTAGTGTAGAGGTTATGTATTTGACATAAGAGGGCAGTAAAAAGTTTGACATAAGAGGCCCGCAAAGAAGCCTTAACTGCCCTCAAAACAGGACATTTAAAAAGCACTTTCTGATCAGGTAGGCGAAAAAAGATATTTCATTCGCAATCGTATTGGTAATGAGTCCATTCCTGACCATTTAGAGGTCCGAAAATGCATCATTGTTTGTAACTTTGACATTCTCATGGTCCGAAATGACCTATTTTCGCACCTCTACGTGTCTTTAAATTCAGCTACTAGGTGGCGCGCAGAAAATTACATCGGCAAATGCGGTGTATAAATGGCTGTATAAATCATGTTTGGTAATGTTGCGGACCTTGGCTATTAAAGAACGAGTATCCAGGTATTATTATTAATTTATAAATACTCCTATTCAATAAAATCCTCGAAATATTATGCGATCGAATTTGATGATGTAAGTGGCGACATACGTTATGCCAATCCCAACCGTTGACATTTTGCATCTGTCAAGAATTTTAGATAATTCGGTATTTAAAGGACGATTGCGAATAAAATAGTATACAAACCTCGGCAAAAGTACCATTCCTGTGTCTCGAGAACTAGTTCACCTCGAGGCTATCGCCTCTCGGTAAACTATGTTGTTCTCTCGACAGGAATGGAGTACTTTCGGCCTCGGTATGTAATGTACTATTACAATCCTTTTTGTTAGGTGCTTATTACAACTTAAATAAAGTAGTATGTATTAAAAGGTTCTTTTTATAATTTGTCTGTTTTGCTTTTTTTATTTTTTCAATATTTTATGGTAACCTGGAAGAGCTATTACCTAGCATTTTAATTCAATAAGGAGGATGCTGCCACCTAATGACCTAAAGTACATATGTATACTCGTATTAAAAATTGGTTAAAATCTCAAATCCGCAATACGACATCCACTAATAAAATAATTAGTATAACCCCAACAAGTGTTAAAGTGTTACTGAAGTTAGATTATTATTAGAATTTAGAGCACCTTTTATGAACACATTTTGTTACCTTCCAACAGTAATATTAACTACAACTAGCAATATAAATGAGAAGAGGAAAATTGGAGAATTCAAGCATTTTCAGCATTTTGAGAATATTTCAAGAACTTTTGAAATTATTCTTATTTTGGGTATATCTTTGCAAGTTAAAAGTATATTCTCCAGTCCTGCTTACTTTTGAGGGTTTATTCTCGTTTGTGCTCCAGGAATATTCTCCAAAAATAAATGCTCAGGCATTTTCCAACACTACTGATGCACAATCGAATATATGCCAGTAAGTGGTCATCAGTCAGAGAACTCCTAACTTGCGATTTGATGTTTTTCATTTGAGAAAGCGCTGCTTCACATAGATAAGTGGAACCAAAAAATGTAAATATGCTCATTGCCACCGATCTCAATAATGGATATTTTTCTTCTGGTAATAAATTCCAAAAATAATTTTCATTTGCACGTGCTTTCAGAATTATATCTGATTGTATTGTTAAAATTTCTAACTCTAAATCCGATGAATTCAATTGAAAAGTATGAGCTAGATTTGATGAAATATCCTCGTTATCAAATTCTCCAAAAAGAAATGAAATAAATTCAAAAATCAGGTAAAGATTATTGAGATTTGCAAATCGTCACTCAAATTCTTGATTAAAGAAGAGATTTGAAATTAACCTAGTAAATTATTTAAAATGTCAGCGATCGACTATCGAACTGTTCGCGATCGACCGTTTGCCCACCCCTGGTCTACCGGATCCATGATTCGTGGATCGAGATATATAGTCGGTAAATAGAAATGTACCGGTAAACATAACCTAAAATTGAAATTGTTTCAAACATAGGTGTGTGCGGTTTTGTACGTTTTCATTCCCTATAGCGAATATGAGGATTTTAAACACTATCGAAGAACATTTTAATGAACACACGTTCTAGTACGTATAACCATATCGATACCGATACTGATACGTATGGTTTTGTAAGTTATGTAATAGCAAGACGCACCATAAACGTTCGGAAATGCAAATACCGGTTTCATCTACCATATGTACCAGTTTACCCCTAAGAACGCGATAGATGCTGTAAATCCAATTTTCGCGTAACCCGTTTAGATCTGTCTAGCTATTAACTAAATGCATTGGGTCCACTTTATTGACGTCCAATAAAAAACTAAGATTTATATATACGAGGGGTGTCTGACGGGAAGTGAGCCTTGAACGCATGCAATTGTTCTATAGAAACCGCTTGCGTTGTAGTACATTCGTAGTAATTTCAGTAAACTTGCTTTAAATTCAAACATCTTCCATTTGTGAGCAACCAACGAGTGCTTATCACAATGTCGAGTCAAACCGTTTCAATGTGGAAATTGAAGTACCGTGCGATATCTTACTTAACTCACTAGTACCGTGAAGAGGAAAAAATAAATATCTATAAAGAGTTGAACACAACTTATTCGAGTCTGCACCGACATATGCAAAAGTAAAAATATGCAAAGGTAAACACGACTGTATCAACATGGACAAGAGTCTATTGAAGGTGAAGATCGGAAACTCCAAAAATGGTGCTGTAGGATCGGTAAATTAGAATTCATCAGATAACGGAGGAGTTGAACATGAGCAAAGAACGTGTTGTAGAGACCTTATACAAGACGACAAGACTTGACGTGTTGGTGCGTCATGATAATCCGCCTTCTTACACGGCGCATGTTGCCCATGCTGTGAACGATGCAGGGTTTGAGGAAACTAACCAAGCGCAGTCCAGACGTTTCCACCAAGCAATTTCTATCTATTTCATAATCTGTTTTCCACAGGGTGGACGGACAGGCAGTCGTTCGAGGTGTCGGACTCACTAGGATCCGAGAGTAGCCTGTGGACAGACCACACGGCGTTCGCCCTTAGAACTGTCTACACAATTCTAGGCTTGTCTGGGCAACGGACAAAGCAGTCAGAATGAAATTTGTAGTAGAGTTACACGCAAGTGTTTCTTGACGATAACTTTAAAACGTTGCGAAGGAAGCTCGTCTAACTCTGCTAACAAGAGGGTCCGGTGTGGGTGGATTTGATTCTCACCTGACGTCAAGGTCTGATATGGAGCTAAGTACCCCGCTGTCTGGCCTAGACGAATGGAGGAAAATTAAAGTGAAGTTTAGCTTGGCCAGGGAGTGCGCTCGCTGACCTATGGGAAACTGCATGCCACCAGGTAGAGTCTTGGAGATGACAGCATGGGGGTCCGGTCTTGGCTGTGCAGTTCCAGTCGTCGGATGCCCAGAAATCGTCTAGAGAACTACGCTTAAGGGGCGTTGATGCAAATATACAACCTCTCAGGACACACCGAGGTGCTACTTCGATGGGCCCTATGAAGTAGCCTCGAAACGAAGCTTTGCCAGGGGCACACCAGGCCTATAACTGGGAGATCGTGGTGGCAGTCCCGTCACATCTGAGATTGGATTCGATCTGGCGGTGGGCCCAACTAAGGCTGGATGAAAGAACTTATGAAGGAATGTAAGAGGGCTGGAGGGTTCGGATGTACCTAATCTGTTTTGGGGGAATAGTCCTAGTGCTGGACGAGGAACTTGACCCCGTATGAAAGAGGACGGGATGGTTTCGGCGGGTGAACACGTACACCCCCTGTAACCGCTCTGGCACTAGTCTGGAGAGCTAGTAGAGGGTGGATAGGCAACCTCGCTGCTATTAGTGAGTTACTGGGAGCATTTTCTATTCAAATGCGCGGTACCTACAATCACTTCCTCTTAGAAGGAACGTGGTAGTAAGTAATACAGGTACCCCACGTAAAACAATGTTTGGAATCTGTTTCCGAATCTGAACAAAGAGTTACGTGGTAAAGGTTTTCAAGATGAAACAGCCGGCGAAGAGCATTTTGGAAGCAAAACTTCCGACTACTTTTTATACGAGTTAGAGTTGTTGTATAATCGCTGCCAAGTTTGTTTTGATGTTCAAGGGAACTATATTGAAAAATAAAATACAAAATAACTCACACTTTTGTATTTTAATACCTTGGGGTCACTTTCCTTCAGACACCCATCGTATATGTATGCACAAGAAAATTTGTTTTGCGGGACAATATGGTTATGTTGCGCGACGCGGAACAGAAACTTTAAACGCGGGACAATCCCGCAGAGCTCGGGACGTCTGGCAACCCTGATTATACCTAAATGTCCCCGCGAATATTTTATGTAGGTTATATTATATAGATGCTTTATAAAAGCACCTGTTTAGCTACGCATAAATACATAGCACACAAGTTAATCACGTTAAAATACGCTTTTGAAAAGTAAAGCAAAGCATGAAAGAAATCGTCTTTGGTAAGTATTCGGACGGAGGTCGCGACGGTAAAATAAAATACTATACGAATCTAATCTTTCATTGATTCACGAAGCTGTGAAATCTCAGCCTCAGTTCTGCCTAAAGAAAGAGTATACAATAACCAAGCCGCTGCAACGAGTTAGCGAATGCATACAGATGCATGAACTGAAGCTTGAAATTTTGAGCTTCATTCATTCCGTTCGCATAATGATAGTTTATCGCGATGCGTTGGGAATGCGCATATAAATACATTTTATTATAAAATAAGCTTGTTTATGTTAAATTCAATATTTCTAATCTAGAAAGTATTGATAGAATAAATAAATTTATTAGCATAGTATTAAAAAATAATTGACAATAAAATATTTAGATTTTATTGAGTAATTATTTGGTTTTGTATAGGTGAGGCTCAGCCTCACCCGACGAGCCGCACCTGCCCCAACGTCCACAACACTCGCTGACTTTTGATTCTATTAACAATCTGTCATGAAATAAGTACAATAGGGCCGTATTAACAAAAGCAACAAGATTTTTACAATTTCTGTTCTTTTATTCTGTCTTAGAATTTTAGCTGAGGTATATGTTTGTCGTTCTTAACTGTTTACGTTATTGCACACCTTGTAGGTAAATCTAGGGACGGTAGGGCATACATAATTATTTAAGGTATAAAAAAACATTCTCAATTCTTACATACGTATGAATGGTTAAAAATTATATATTAAAGATTGTTCAAGAGGAGTGTTGAACTTAATAATTATTATCAATCATCTTATCAATTGTTAATAATTGGTAAACGGAAGTTGATAATTTCTTTAATTAATGCCTAATCTATACATTTTAAAATTTTAGTAAATTAAATCACATTTCCTCAAAGTATTCAAAATATAACAATAAACAATTTTTATTATAATTGAAAATACTAATAAAATGATTAGAAAAATAGTATCAAAACGCAGTTTACTGTCTGGGGCATCATTGTGGAACTCCATAATGATGAAATAAATAAAGATTAATAATAAGTTTCACAAGATTTATTAAATTATAACTTGACAATTGTTTCGACAGCTAAGCTGTCATTATCAAAGGTAGTGCAAAAATAAACAAACATGTCGCCAAGGTAAATACAAAAAATAGATAACTAGATAAAAAGATATAAATAATAAGAATTAAATATCTAACACTTTTAATAACGGAGAATTACTGAACTCAATCTGATGGTTCATTCATTAAAGGTACCCTGAGTTTGTGTTTATATATACCTCGAAAGCTTCTAAAATGTCTAATTTGCGTTTGTTAGTACAAAATATAGGATTTTGATATTATTTTGGGGAGTCATTGTGTGATTCTGTTCTAAAAGGTGTTTGGCGTAATTAGATTTTTTTGAATGTTTATTTCTGTAACAACGCACGTACTCTTTATATCTTATGTCAAAATTTCTAAGTGTTTGTCCAACATATACCGATCTACAAATAGAACAATACACACGGTAAAGGCGCGATTTCATGATATCATGTGTTCTGTCTTTAACATTAAATAAGATTGAAAAAGTATTCCTGTTGGTTTTAAATGCTATTTTGTAATTGTTGGTTTTTTGTAGTAGGTATATGTATTTGCAACTTTTTTTGAATTTTTTCAAAATATGATATATAGATATGTAATTTATGTCTTTTGTTTGGTTGTCAATGGGATATTATTCTTTTCATAGCTAATCTTTGATCCTATAATCTTTTTGTTTAACTAAAGTGTCAATCATGTTTGGATTATGACGATTTATATGTGCTAGATGTTTAATGGTTGAAACTTCTTTGTTAAAATCTGGCTGTGTGAGTGGGATAGTTAAAGCTCTGTGTACCAAAGATCTGTAAGCTGCTAGTTTATGTGATTTGTGGTGACAGTAAGTTTTCCTTTGATTTGTTGAAATCATATTTTAACATTCAATATGCAACTTAAATATTTCGTTTGCATATTAGAGTAACCTATTTAATAATGTTGTTTATTGTTTCTAGCCTTATATGGCAAAACTCCATAATCATGAAATAAATAAAACATATTAGTAAAAGATTCACAAGTTTATTATAATCTACCTGACAATTGTTTCGACAGTTAAGTTGCCATTATCAAAGGTAATCGTATTTATTATAATGATTACATTCTTGATACTTAGAATAAACAAGTACATTAACAGTTAAAAATGCCGGAATATCGTGCGTCTATTACGACACGGATTTCCGAAAAATAACTGTATAAGATGTCGTGATATTGCTGATGCAAACATTGTTATTTAAATTTTTTAAAATTAAATATCAAAGTTAATTCCAAGTATTTAATTTAAAATTTAATAAAGTTCTATTCTATTCTTTGAAATGAAACTGTAATAGTAGTTCATCAGTATCAGCTAAATTACATAATTTGATGGTGTACATATTTATATGTTGCCTAGCTCATCAAGTGATTATTCCTTCATCGATATTTTACTCTATGCATTCTGCTTTATTATTATTATTATTATTATTATTATTATTATTATAATGATTACATTCTTGATACCTCTTCTTACTTTAAAATAAAAAATAAAAGTTAAGAATGCCGGAATATCGTGCTACAACACGGATTTCCGAAAAAAAGCTGTATAGGATGTCGTGATATTGCTGATGCAAACATTGTTATTTCAATTTTTTAAATTAAATATCAAAGTTAATTCCAAGTATTTAATTTAAAATTTAATAAAGTTCTATTTTATTCTTTGAAATGAAACTGTAATAGTAGTTCATCAGTATCAGCTAAATTACATAATTTGATGGTGTACATATTTATTTGTTGCCTAGCTCATCAAGTGATTATTCCTTCATCGATATTTTACTCTATGCATTCTGCTTTATTATTATTATTATTATTATTATTATTATTATTATAATGATTACATTCTTGATACCTCTTCTTACTTTAAAATAAAAAATAAAAGTTAAGAATGCCGGAATATCGTGCTACAACACGGATTTCCGAAAAAAAGCTGTATAGGATGTCGTGATATTGCTGATGCAAACATTGTTATTTCAATTTTTTTAAATTAAATATCAAAGTTAATTCCAAGTATTTAATTCATAGACGAAACTAACAATAGATATTTAAAGCACTCAATCTTGGAATTACCAAAATTGGTCACAGCTTCTTAAGCTTAGTGGGAAAAAGTATATTTAATAAAAATAGAAATATAATGTTATGAATCTTTTCATTTAATAAAATGATGACAAATACAATCTTTATTTATAACAGCAACTACATGATTCGCTCTAGCGAATGGTATTGATATATTTATGCATTTTTCTTTGCTGATGTAATGTCCGGATTAATTTAAATACATTAAAACAATGTCCTAACAATATTTCCAATTTCAACAATTCCGGAACAGGTTTTTAAAAATTATTACAAGAGTGTTATTAGTATAGAATCTAAAAATTTAACTTGAGAACAGTACCAGAATATCTCAAAATCTACATGTCTATAAAATTAAGCAAAAACTCCAATGAACATTTAAAAATTATAATTTATAAAGCCTTTAAACTCTTACAATTTACGTATCCAATCGGGTACAACGAAGTTGTCAACAAAACATATATAATTGTCAGTACCTATTATACACTCTATAAAATATGTCTTGGAAATTTAGAATTTAGCCGAGTCTGGGGGAATTCCACCCCCAGTTGGGACCTTTGTTATATGTTTTATAATTGTTAAGGATAACTCAGATTTTATTGAGTAAAATGATATCTATATGAGCATTTTTTTCTTGCAAATTATTCAAATGGTTGGAATTCTTTAAAAGTATATACGTAGTTAGTAAATCTTCGCTTTGGGTATGAATTTCCGTCTGCGAGTAAAGAAAAAATATCGAATAGCAACACATCCGAGAAAGAGAAATATCGTCACATACTTGCCAAGCTTTAAGTTACTAAAAGAAAGTTACTATGGCAAGTATGCGATAAATATCTATATTTCTCAGATATATTGCTATTTGCTATTTTCACTTTGCTTACACATTAACATCCAATCTCAAAGCAAAGTTTCACCAACAACCAACACTGTATACGTACGTAAACATCAAAACGGCTTAACAGTATGTGTCTTTTTCTTGTTTCCTGTCAGATTGAGGTTTTCTATAGCAATATATAAGTGAGATGTGCTAGATTTACTACGATTTCCTCACCTTTTCAGTTTTTCCTAATGAGTTAAGTGCGGTTTTTACTCTTGGTCACAGTTACTGCAGATGTATTCTAATATCGTAATTAGGGATTGATAAAATGTTTCACAAAATTTATTAAGTTATAACTTGACAATTGTTTTGACTGCTAAGCTGTCATTAACAAAAGTAATATAAATAAAAACAAACGTGTCACTAAGGTAAATAAATAACTAGATAAAAAGATAAAAATAATAAGAATTAAATATCTAACACTTTCAGTAACGGAGAATTACTGAGCTTAACCTGTTCATTTGTTAAAAGTACTCCGAGTTTGTGTGTGTATATCTCAAAAGCTTCTGAAATGTCTAATTTGCGTTTGTTATTACAAAAATTTAGGAATTTGATAATATTTTGGGGGAGTCATTGCGTGATTCTGTTCTAAAATTTCGTTACATGTCATTCTGACAACTGAACTCTGTAAACGACAAAATCACATAGTTCTAGGATAATAAATCCTAACAAGTACCGCGATTACTTTTTATGTTGTTTACTTGTTGTCATGGAAACACTTTTACTCCCTCAGGGAGTAAAAGCACGGCCTACTAGATTCATATAAGCTTCGCTTATATACGGCCGTCTCATTTCCAGTTTTTTCATTGTTGAAATTAGGATCCAAAAATTACAGATCGGTACGTTAAGTGGCGCCAACTGACGGTAATTTTGCAACAAAGATGGTTTGTAGTCAGACTGTAGTCGTTAATTTTTAGGTTATATGTCATGCCAGTAATTCTCATTTCCAATTGTATAATATTAATTTATTGGCATTTGTACATAAATACTTGGATACAACGTACGTAAATATGACAAAAATATGTTACAGTGGGGATTAGGAAATCAAAATATCCTACATGTAAGAAAATTATACTGAGTTTATGTAATATTTACTAACGCCCCAATTCTTAGACTAGAAACACCTCAATAACTACACGATAGCCACAGTATTTAAGTAAGTGCAGTTTCATTTTTCGCAAATTACAAATGTTCCTTTAGGTTTTGTAGCACTTGAATTACCACAGCAGATGATGTAGACACCTAATGTTAATGCACGATCTATGAACTGAAGCTATGACTATACCCTGTCCAGCCAACAGAAATAGTTAAGCCACTCCCCCACAAATGTATGTTTGCGTAGACCAATGGCAGCAAAGCCAGTTTCACACGGTACAAATTAATAAAAACAATATTCTCTGTTTTTATAAAAAGTAAAAATTGATAAGGAAAATTATAAAAAAAACTAATTGTCAGATAAATTTAGTTTAAAAATAATTAAGACGCCGAATTAGTAAACCTGGAAAAATACTCACTTGCAAAAATTTCCTATATATTTTTTCTTTTTAAATAAATGACGTTCATCTTCTTTTAATAAATGATTATTAAAATAATTTAAGTATGTTGCTATAAAAAGTAAAAATTGATTAAAAAGTTATAAAATAAAGTAATTATTAGATAACGTAATTAGGCAACTTCTTTTACATATGGGTATCACTCGGAGCTCTCGAAACAGTAACGTATTCGCATGCTTGTGATACGGGTTTTAGAAAATCAACCAATAGAAAAGCTCTATTCAAATATACCGCACTTTTGTAGGGCGTGGCTTAACTATTTCTGTTGGCTGGACAGGGTATAGAAGTATGAGAAGTATTCATGGAATGAAGAAATCTCACTGTGACACTCATTACTAAAAATAAACATTTTTTAGACATGAAAACTGATAAAATCTACTGATTGTGATATAAATCAAATGCGATGTCTGAGAAAGTATTTAAAAATTTTGTAGGGAGGTTAGGAATCTAGGTTAACGATAATTAATTAACGATTTTGGTATCATGTCTTGAATGAGGAAGTGTTCCAGGAAGAAGATGAAGTCGGGAACTTTTCTGAACTAACTAAATGCATAATAATCTATACAAAGGTATAAAATCAAGTCAATACTATCAAACTTTTACACATATTTGCATGGAGTGTCGCTATACAGGTCTCAAACGCAACTGGACAATAGCAAAGAATGAAAAAAAGTATATAGGCTTCTAAGTTATGGTGCTATAGAAAGATGCTAAAGGAAATATGGATTGACCAAATATCGAACAACGAGATACTAGAAAAAATACAAGAAGAAAAAAGATTAGTAAAGCAGATAGAATAATATACAAGAAGATAGTTAATGAAGACCATGAGAAGCAAAGATAGATTAATAAGACACTTTAAGACATTCGGGTATTATCTAAAAATAGTAATAGAAAGCGTGATCGAAGGAAAGAACACCCTAGTTAAACCTAGACTGCAATTTATACTTCAAATAAAAGAAGACTTAGGCTGCTCCAGCTATAGAGAATTAACTTTAGAGAAAAGACTGACAGCATACCGGAAAAATACCATAAAAATAGGTGTATTTGTAAAGTAGTTGTTAAAGTATGTTTTTTAGTTTTAATGTAACTTTTTTAAGTTTATCAATTTTATTTGGGGACTGACAGCCTTTTTTATAAAAATAAAGACATCGAAATAATAATAAATTAAAATAATAAATAAAATTTTAATGTAACGTTTTGTAATGTAATATAATGTACCTATTATTTTTTATTGCATAATTTAATAATATTTGATCGTTGCTAATTTCTTTTCTAATTTTCTTTTCTAAATAAATTTCTTGTTAATAATTACTGTTAATATTCGAGTAAATATTCTTTAATCGGAGGCAGTTTGACACAATTGACATAAAATATAACCTAAAAATTAACGACTGAGCTCTGACTTCAAATATCTTTGTTGTAAAGTTACTGCCAGTGGGCGCCATTTAGCGTACGAATCTGTAATAATTTTCAACAATGAAAAAACTGGAAATGAGACGGCCGTATATAAGCGAAGCTTATATGAATCTAGTAGGCCGTGGTAAAAGTGCTACTTTACTCCCTCTTTTGGGGGACTAAAGTCTACGAGCAAATAGAAACAGGAGAGAACATTGCATTATATTCCACGCGACGGAACTGCTAGAAAAAGTGGTTTATAAGAGTGAGTGAGAGAGGGTACGAGTGAGTGAGAGAGGGTACCGGCACCCGATGAATATCGATCGATTGTATACGTCAACAACCCCGACCTGACACGGACAATATCGAACGTCGTACGTCAACAACCCCGACCTGCTCAACGTGGTTTATATAATGGCCGACTTCCGTCGCGTCGGTTCCTTACCCCCGACCATTGAAATGTTCTCTCCTGTTTCTATTTGCTCGTAGACTAAAGTAGAGCCTTATATATAGGACGTGCAAAAAAGAAATTATAGTAACTTTGTTTTTGTGACTTAGGATGTTTTTCCCGGTATCGTTCATAAATCTAATTCTAGAGAAACTACAACACATGCAACAAAAAGTTAATAGAAAAGTAACAGCGGAGACAATGGGACTTAATATTAATAGAAACAAAACAAAAACAATGAGGGTGAAGGGTGAAAGTTGATACCAAGAAAATAAAAATAGAAAACGAACCAATAAAGAATATGAACAAGTTCATATATGTATTTGGAGAGCATAATCGATGGAGAATGTGGTCTTTAACAAGCAACTAAAAGTATGGAACTCAAAATAAATTCTAAACTAAGATAGGCTTTAATACTAACGTCAAAAGTGTTCTATTATATACGAAGGAAAATCATGGGTGGTTAAATAAGACGCTCTAAGAATTACAAACCTTTATAAATGCTTGAAGATAATAAAAGGAGTCTACTGGACAAATCATGATTTTTGGCGAAGTACAGATAAAGAAACAATACAAAAAAATGATAAAAAAGAGGCACTGGCATGGCTGGAACACACTTTCAGAAAACCAAATACGGACCAACTAACCAAGTAACATAAGATTGAAATAAATAAAGATTAGTAAAAGTTTCACAGTTTTATTAAAATACAACCTGACAATATTGTTTCGACAGCTATGCTGTCATTATCAAAGGTAATATAATTATAAACAAACACGTCGCTAAGGTAGATACAAAAATAGGTACCTATTTAAAAAAAGTAACATAAGACACAATAAAAGGCAGAAGGCATTCAAAGAGATGGCGAAATACATAGACGAAGAACAAGGAAACATAAAAATTAATCATTGGAAGGAAGTAATTTTTTTTAAGTTTAATAAAGAGTCATGCGATGTTATAGAAATAAACATCCCGAAAATTCTAATAACGCCAGACACCTTTTAGAACACAATGACTCTCCAAAATATTATCAAATTCCTACATTTTTGTAATAACAAACGCCACACGACAAAAATGTCAGTAAAATGGAATTGGCATTCATAGATTCCTCGCAATAGTTATAGTATATAACATTACTAGCATGGTAAGAGGGTTTTTACTGGCGGACAGAAGGATATGACTGGCGAGTCGTAGACGAGCCTGGTCACCTTCTGGAGCCAGTAAAGCCAGTTACCTTGCGTGTATTGTTATATATTTTATTTGTTATTCATTTGTAAATAAATGAAAATACCTAAGATACATATTCAAATTTCGATTACAAAAAATCCGCAATAAATTTGTGCTAATTAGCCAATTTTAGGAATCGAACATAAAGCTTTGTATGCAACTCTTACATAATCGGACCTTATAGATTCGCCCTTTTTATAGGCCTTGCTCGCTTCGCTCGCTCGGCCATAAACTGGGCTTGTCTATAATGTCCTACATTATGTACTTGTTACATAAATAGCTATTACTGTACTGGTGAATATAATGGTTTGAATGTAAACTGACATTTAGAAGTACAGCATTTATTTTGAATTAATAGATAGAGTGTACAGAAAATTTGCAGTGTTTGCAAAACTTGGAAAATAACCTACGAAGCTGTATACCTATGTCATGTTTTGTTTATTTTATATTTTGTCTTTAGTTATGGTGCATTACCAATCTGCTCATTTTGTATTTTATACCATCTCTTTGCATTTAACCTAAAAAAATATAGCAGAATCGTCCATAGCTACATTCAAACTGTCAGCTAAAAAAATAATTATTTCAGTTTCGATTATGGTACAATGGCGGCCAAAAAAATGGAATCATCAATTTTTTGCTATTATAAATGGGCATAATTGAGTTAAAATCAAGATTGCCGATGCCATGTTATTTTTCAATATATTTGTCAGTTGTTACCAAAAGCTTCCGACATTTCACTAATCTTTAAATAATTTATTGTACCCCATTTATAGTGTGTAAAATTATAAAAAAGCGTTAACTTGATTACTGCTGGTGTTTCCATTTTTTGGCCGCCGCAGTATAGTATGAACATGCAGTAAATGAACTGCTAGAAACGTAACAATAAATGAATAATGTTTATTTGATGAAATAAATTAGAAATTTATAAACAAAGTGTATTCAAATAATAGTGTTCTCGTCAAGGCTGAAATATGTTCTTCTTTTACATCGTCTTCTATATTATCCAGTCATTTTTTAAAAAGATGAGGGTCGGCATGAGATTTTGGCAGATTTTAGTCTGTTTAGTACTTGATAACATTACAAGTTGTGAGGTTAATAATTTGGCAATCATATGGCAGCAAAACAGCATGGCCATTTTTATTAGAATTTTTATGTGTGACAATGAAGTCAGCCTTTTTAGCTTTTTATTTTCATTGACTTATTTTCATATACCATTCAACACTACTTTAACATTTTTGCTTGCGGGTTATACAGGGTGGAACAAAAACTTAATCTTAATCTTAATTAGCTTTCGAGTAATTTAGAAAAAAACCATTGCAATATTTGGCAAACTTGCTTAAAAATGATCGCATTTCACAGCTGACGTCCTTGATCTTGTTTCTGAATTCAAATCGCTTTACCTAAACACTGTAAACGAACCGATCAGCTTTGTTGATTTTGTAGCACACTTGTTGAATGATACAGCCCTTGTTTTGCTGTACTAGGAGATTAAGGGAGTTGTGGTGGGATAGTCTGCGTCAAAAGTTATGGAGCTTTGCTATTTTGACAAATAGAAAGAATTACATAGTTTTGCTTTAAATAATGGCTCAAACGATACTAGTTTTATTAGAATGCATGTGAAAGCAGTTTGGTTATTATTTATATATGTTTTTAATTATTTATTAGTCTTTTTAAAGTCAGAGATTAACTTTTGACTGTCTAGTGCAAACTTAAGAACGTGAAAATATGACGAGAAAAACAATTATTCTAACCGGAAATCTCATTCAAGTTTACTTTTTTTATTAGTAAAAATAAGATAATATTACTATGTAAACACTAAAAATAAAGAAATCCTTCTAGAATATAAATAAATTATACGCTTCCAGAGTAGTGAAAAAGTGACAACGTTGCCTTAAATTGGCACCAGTATTTCGTTTGTGGTTTTGATGAAAATAGATTAATACACTAAATGACGTTCACTCAAGTTTTGAGGTTATCTTTGCAAATATATGTATATAAAACGATGGGTGAAACACTATTTATACAGATTCATTTAAAAAGTAGTAAAAAAATCTCCGAATTATGTATCCTTTTTATTTAATACAACTGATTTTGTTTTCGAGATGTAAATTACGAGCGGCCAGTGGTGCTGCATGTAACTATATAAAGCATTTAAGTTTCCCGCTCGTTTGTCGCAATGCAACGTTGTTACTTTCCGAGCTATATCAAGCGTTCAATGGACAAATTCTTCGTATTCATTTTTTTTGCCAAAAGTATCTTTCTAACAAATTTGAAACTTTAACGGTACAATCTTACAATCTTTTTATGAGAAATGTTTTGGTGTCAATTTTTTTTATCATTCTTTATGAAGTTATTATAATAAATGTATCAATAATTTACTATTTTGCCTAAGATCGCGTGTTATTTTCAAATGCAATTTATGCATAAACAAACTTCCTAAACATTAAAGATTTTTCAGAAAATAATTTTGTGCATTAAAATCTATCAACGGCACTAATTTATTTTAAATTTTCATCATTTTTTCTACCGCCACAACTTCCTTAAGCACATTTTATTGTTTTTATTACAAAAGGTTGATACTCTGTCTCCCGTAATTTTAATGGCAATTGTCGATTGTATTTCTAAGAATTTTAAAGTATAAAGGTATTAGAAACGAATATTAAAAACTGCATAAGGTATCCAACATAAGGTAGGATAATAAAAACATAAAATTGTCGGCTCTTTTGTCACCGATTAAATAATGAAACTAACTAAAATTTCTGAGAAAAGTTTTATTTTGCCATCCAATTTTTTTTATCGAAAAAATACTTTGTGTATTTAATGAACAGTTAAATTTACAAGTTTAATGCTTATTCCTCGATTGTTTCAGATTTACTGAAAAGGATTACTGGAATCAAGTAATTCTTTAAGATCTAGTAAAATGTATTAGCTTCGCAGATTAGAACTCGTAATTTAATGTTCTTATAAAGCGGAATGATTTATATGTTTTTTTTAATTAGACCTACAGGAATCAAGTAATTCTTCAAGTTCTAGTAAAATGTATTAGCTTCGCAGATTAGAAATCGTAATTTAATCTTCTTATAAAGCCGAATGATTTATATGTCTTTTTTAATTAGACCTACAGGAATCAAGTAATTCTTCAAGTTCTAGTAAAATGTATTAACTTCGAAGATTAGAAAATCGTAATTTAATCTTCTTATAAAGCCGAATGATTTATATGTCTTTTTTAATTAAACTTACTTGAATCAAGTAATTCTTCAAGTTCTAGTAAAATGTATTAGCATCGCAGATTAGAACTCGTAATGTAATTTTCTTATAACGCTGAATGATTTGTATGTCTTTTTTAATTAAACTTACTTGAATCAAGTAATTCTTCAAGTTCTAGTAAAATGTATTAGCCTCGCAGATTAGAACTCGCAATGTAATTTTCTTATAAAGCCGAATAGTTTCTGTTTTTTAAATTAAATTCAACTAATAAAAATCGCCCTTTAATCTAACTTATCTTATTTGTTCGGAAATCAAATGTTCAAAACTGTTATTAGACCTTGGATTTGTTTTAAGGCAAACAAACTGCAAGATGAGCAAAAAGGACATGTGTTTTATTCAAGATCAACAGCCTGATTCTTATACCCTAACCATTAATACAAGAAATGAGTCATCTGCAAAAACAAGTTAGACAGAGAACAAGTCGAAATTATAATAATAGCAGCATAGACAGAATCGTGTTTTATTGACAAATTATTTCAATTTCCACAAACTACAATCCTCAGCATTACGCGACATAAGCAGAATGTCGAGCAGATTGTATTAAATGGGGTTGCCACGTTTTTTAATTACATTCTAGAACAAAGCTGTACAAGACAAGTGTTTTTTGTTCTTTTTGCTGTCTTCTATCATCCCTTAAAATTAACGCATAGTAACAATTTACAGCTTGTACTGTAATAGCTATTTGTCAATTTGTATTTTTTAATATAATATTGAGGTTAAGTGGCAGAGCAGCTTCTGTTAATTATGTGAAGTTGAACTTCGTCTCTCTTAAATAAAATACCAGTTTATTTTTATAATTAAATATTTTGCGAAATAAAGATAATTATTATTATTATTATTATTATTTATGTTCCAAATGAACTTTTAATAGTTGGCATTGCCAAGGGCGTTATTTATATTTATAAAACTAAGAATCTTTATGTTTCTCGGATGGTAACAATCTTTAGTAAATTTGCAAAGGTCAAATAGAGATATGAAATTGTAGTTAGTTGTTACCAACATGAAAACAAAAAAACTCCTTATAGCATATGTCATCAAGTTAATTTTACCTACAAAATTTCTGGAGAAGTCGGCACAAAAGAATTCGTGGATCACGCGCCCAGAAACTTCCTTGCAAACATTCGTTATGTGTTGCGTTGCAATACACTGGCACACAAACTATATATGTTTCTGGCCTAATGATTAAAATTATTATTGAACTTAACGCCGACTCCGAAATAAATGCTGAGCGGGCGTTACAAACGGTAATGCCCGCTTATAACACCCTGGTTTATATGGACTTGTTTAACCCTCATCTTTTTACAAAGGTAGTAGATACTGTATTCGAAATAGTTACGACAATATTTATAGTTGGGATTTACATAATTTTAAATAATTTGTTATACAGAACCTATCGCACTTAGCTGGTACCTCAGAGAAAATTGCAAAAAGGAAAAAGTGGTAACCCTTGATGATATTGATGAGTAAAATCGGAAGGACATCTTGTTTTGTGGCAGTTACGCTCGTGTTTTGTTTATTAAACCAGTAAAATTCATTCTCCACTTGAAGTAAAATTTGGTATTATCTATTTTTATTTATTAAATGGCAATGACAGCATAAAAATCAAAAATGTCGAAATATAAGGACCATTCCATTATGTATTGGGTTATTTCTTATTTGTTTCTTTGATTTTAATTGGTAAAGATTTTTTCCTTACAGTGATACACGTGATAGTTTTATACACAATTATAATCTTTTTTGTCGACCAATAATAATTTATTAAGTTAAAAGCTAGTACCTGGATTTATTTTTAAACTAATTGGATTACTTCTTAAGAAACACATCTTATTTGATCATGAAGCAAGGTATAAATATCTATAACCTTTTAGAGGTGAGTAATCTACCAGCGTACCTGTATTCGGAAAAACCATGTCGATTATTGCGGTTATATTTATGCAGGTAATCTCAAATCCGATCGGATTTGTTTTTTTCCATATTTGTTGTAATACTAAGACTGAAGAGATACTTATATGTACTTGTTTAGTATTATGACGTAGATATCAGACTTAGATATAGTTACTATTGATGTTAAAAAGATGAATATGTATGAGCATAAGAAACTTTGACCTTTTATTTAGATATATACTTAGTACCTTAACCTATTTGATAGAGATTAAAATACCTATTCAAACAGTAAAGACGTGGGAAAATTAAAATTGTTAAATAAAACAGTATTTACCAAGTGGAATTTCTTAATTATGTATTCGTAGGTGTTCCTACTTATTACGCACACTTTCAGTTGTTATTATTGGAGAGTCCAGTGTAACACTTACTCTTGACAATGATTTATTTTTTTGGTCCAGGGAAGTCCTTGAAAAGCATTGCCTCAGACTGTATTAAATTCTTATGGTTTTTTAAACTTCTCATAAATGATAAATAAGGAAATTCATTTAATTCAAGCCACATTTTATAATTCGTCTCAGTCGGATCAATAACTAATATTAGTGCGTCTGTTAGAAATGAATAAAAATAATAGCGTAATAGATAATATCATAGTTGATAAAAATAAATAAAACATTGAACAGATTTTCTTATCAAATCTAACCAAGTAAACCTTCGTGTGCTGGTGCTACTGTTCGTAGTTTACATTCTTCAATTCAGTTCTAGCAGTTAGTGGTGCACTATCAAATAGGTTTCAGTTACTAGTGAAAACGCAGCTTAATACTTTAAAAGCTCTTCCATTTGGTTAATAGAATTAAATTTGCAGCAACTAATATGGCAAAAGGACGCTCAGGTTTGTTTTAACTAATTAATTAAGTGAAATAAGTTAAATTTTAGGGCAAGTGTTAACGTTCCATTCGATTTCTGTATGTAGATATTTGGGGACTATGCGCAAAAATAACAATAGTATTTAATCGATAATTACGTCCTTGTTTCGTTTTAGTGAGGGTAATATTTATATAAAGTTTGATTAATTTTATTATCACTAATCATCACAAATCATGTATGTATTTTTATGTTATTTGAATATTTTCTTATTTGAACCTTAATTGTATGTATCTATATTGTCATAATAAAAGACCATTTATTATTATTTATTATTATTATTATCAATTAATAATTTTTTTCTCGAAAACAAATATTAACTTAGTATCCATTATTAATAAAAATTAATTATTTTAGTTGTACTATATTAATTAAAACCAAATAGGATTATACTTGCTAAACAGCTTCAATTAAAACTTGACATCATTAATCTTGTTAGATAAACTAAAAAAAGTTTATAAATAATAATTTAAAATAACTGATCTGCTTTAATTGATCTAATTGTTACGGATATAATTTTAAACACCTGTTGCATAATTTAACTTCTTTGACCTTAACTTCAAGAAGTAAAACTCAATTGTTAATAATAAGAATAATTGAAGCATGACTAGTCAGATTACCTAAAATAAATTAAAGACGTGCCATAGTTGTTTCCGTAGTTTTAAATTTCTGTCGATTTGTAATCATTTATTGCAAAAAATGGAATTTTTTCCAAAATTCGTCACTAAAAAGGCTAGTAGTAGTGTTTTTTATTTTATAAATTATGATCTCTGATTAATAATATAAATTAGGGCTTTGTTTGTTTCTTAAAGATCCAGACAGTTTTTTTAGCTAATTTTAGTTTATCCAGACAGTAAATAAAACTAAATGCGTAATGTATTTAATAAATTATAATTTTTTCACCTGTCCCTTTTGTTTAAATTTGCAAGAAAGTGCAAACACTATTGTTTAAAAGATATACGACAAGTAAATAAATGTTCTCTTTTTGTGTTTTATGTAAATATAGAACTAACACGAATTCGTTAGATTGTTCAAATACTGGTTACATACTTAATGTTAAAAATTCCATGCTTTTTTAATGACTTTTTCCGCTTTTTGGCTAACAAATTTCTATAAATATCCAATTTGAAAATGTCTGCCCTTTGATAATATTATTAATAGTTAGATATACGGGGTGGAAGGGATTACCATGTGTTAATTTTAATGGGTGATAGAAGACTAGAAAAGTCTGATACAACTATGTTCAACGACGTACCACTTTTTCAGAAAAACAAAAAGTTGTAAACTTTAACATCATTTTGCCGCGTTGATAATATTAGTAGTTTAATTATGGGGCTTTGTCATAAGATGCATCTCATTTAGCACAACAAAAAACCTTCATAACAGTTTTTCATCTGATCAATCGTTTACGCATAAAATCGCTTCAATTATGTTCATCAACGAAACATCAAGACAAACACATGTAATCGCCAGACGTGCTTGTTTCTGTATTGATGAGTAATTAATTTTGGGTTTTTTTTTATATATAAAAATTTAAATGATTTGCTCGTCTATCATATTTACATAAAATGTTTCATTAGGTTGTATGAAATAAAAAATAAGGTCTGGAACCTTTTTGTTGCTGCGATATGGAAAGACAAAATTATAAAAACAAAAAGGAGCATTAAATTTTTTGCTTGTGTCTGGCTCTGGGCGAAATAGTTCTATTATTATGTAAAACCATAGAGATACATATCAATTTCACCATGCCAGAAATTAATGTCACTGATTTTCCATAGCCCGGAGTTTTTATTATTATTCAAAATAATATGACCGCATTCATTTATTACCGAATAAATTGTTTTCAATTATGTATATAAAATAATACTTTAATACTATACTGTAGTATAACATTATAAGTATAATGAACGTTAAAATTTAAAACCTTATTATTTCTTTCTGAAAAAGTGGTACGTCTAGAACAAGGTTGTATAAGACTTTTTGTTCCTTTTAGGTAGTCATTAATAAAACTGAACAGCAAAAAGTTTATATTTTTCTTTTAGAAAATATGGGATACCGAATGCACAATAGTATGTCTGTAAGCTGAATCGAGATTTAAATGCTATTTTTTTACCATCCACATATTTTAGCACAGTTCGGTCAAAATTGAAAACATTAAAAAAGCTCAAGTTTGTTTTTGTTTGGGAAACTTATTTAGACTTATTTTTAATTAAAATAAAAGTTACCTAATAAAATATATCGTTCAAGTATTACGTAAGCATCATTTTGTCGATTTTAAATCCCCCACCTCCCCTTTGTAAGAAAAAATAAGAAAATTACAGAGCCCCCCCCTTCCCTAAAGGATAAGAGGTAAGGAGTTTTTTTATATTTTTTATTAGATGTCAAAATTAAAACAAAAATCATAGAAATCAAATTTCTAAGGTTAATGAACTACTTATTTATTTATTTATCTATTTATTTTTTAAATTGAATAAATAAAACTTATTAGACGATTTTTTAGTCTAAAGCTAAAGAACAAAGCAATCAAAAGAAAATCTTATAACAAAACAAATGACAATTCATCGTCGTTAATGCATACTGGCGTGTCTATTTTTTAGCAACTTTGAATTTATTATAGATTCTGTAATAAAATTTTTATAATCATTTAAAGTTGCTAAAAAATAGATACGCCAGTATGCATTAACGACGACGATTTGACTAATATTATATTCGTTTGTTTCAATTTGTTTTGTGTTGATATATCGGGGATTCCCCGAATATCGTCGTCTTAAAGTCGACTACTTTGTACTGTAATGCAGCAGCACGAAGAATTCTCGGAACGCGTGTTTTGTTTATAAAGAATAGCAAATACCCGGCGCGCTTTGCTGCGCTTTATCATAACCATATATGGCTATGATTTTAAAAATTACCAAATTTGGAAATGATTTCAAAAATTTCAAAAATTACCAAATTTGACAATTGACAACATATCTATATATATTTTCTTGTCACATCAATCTCAGTACCCATTTTTAACTTCCATATATGGGTTTTTCGCTGTTATTTCGGACCACGATGGCCGATCAGAGTCCAATTTGGTCTTATTTTCTATTCTGGGCCAAGACTTTTCCAATGATACCAATTTCATCCAAATCGGTCCAGTGGTTGCGGAGAAAATCGCATACATACATACATACATATATACAGACAGACAGACAGACAGACAATCTTTCCCTTTTATATATATAGATTATAAATAAACTTGGTATAAAAATAAAAATAAAAGTAAATATTTGAATATTATTTTAAAAATTTAATCATTTTGTAATTTCTATCTTACGTAAGATTCTTTTGTCTCCCCCCCCATTCCATTGGTCATCAAAATTAAGGAAAAATCTAACCCCACCCCCCCAAGCCTGCTTACCTAATACATGAACGCCCCGTAGTTGTCTATGGAAGCAATTACATAAATAATTGTATACAAATCTGTATTAAAGATGTTTCATTTAAAAACAAACACGTATTATATTATTCACAAATCAACTACGCATATTTTATATCGAGGCTGCTGAAGAGATAATAATGGCTTTTATGATATTAGTATTATTCAAAACTACTGCAACTAGGTATATCAAGTGTACAATATACAACCTTTCTCCAATAAAAACCAGTTTTTGTGTTGTTTATATAAAAATGTTTTTTATATTTCTATATTTTCATTCCGTATTTTTAAATGTTTGCATTAAATGTGCGTCACCGCTACTATGTACTGTATTTCTAGTTCGTGGATTTACTATTTCGAAATAAAATAAAACAATTATTACCTAAATGTTTCACACTGAAATATTTATTACTTAACAACTAATCAACTGTATTTAATAATTGATGTTGTACTTTATATGTCATGGTTATGCAGTTTCATAAATTTACGTCGAAAATAGATTAAACGTAAAAAACAATTAGTCTTTTTTAACTAATGAAAGAGATACTGTAATTCGCAAAGTTATCCTCAACAACACAGAATCTTATAATTTAAACAAAAGAACAATTGGGCTAGCCAATTGTAACCAACAAAATTCTTCATCAATAATTACATAATAAATAAATAAAGCATAATAAATCATAAGCATTTTATACATACACAAATTCTAGCCCCCTGAAGAGCTCATGATTAAAATAAAGGGCGCCACCCAAATCTTTTGTTCTTATTGTGAGCTATAAGAATATTAATGTTTTAATAGAATTCATGCTTACGCTGTAAAGCCCATTCTTGTACGTTTATTCACAGATTTTAAACGGATGCCGGCAGATTCTCTGCGGAACGGTTTAGAAATGCACCAACTAAACAATAGGTTTAACAAACGGGAGACGACCATATTCCAGAACTAACAACCCAATCATACGTTAAACATGTTCTCACGGGTACCAATAGTACTCGAAACCAGCTTATCAAAATGATATTAGATTTAGCTATAATGATGTCTTGTAAACATGAATGTATAGTTGCAAAAGCGTTTTCTTCGTTTGTAAACATTTTAATATTGAAGAAAGATATTGTCCGTCCAATGTAACAGTTTGTTTACCTAGAGTATATATATATATATATATATATATATATATATATATATATATATATATATATATATATATATATATATTTTCGTTACAAGTCGAGATCATTTGGAGTTACAAACTATACAAGATGAGATCCCTTTTGCAAAGCGAGATCCGATTTTGGATCTCGTTTTGTATCTGTGTGTATATCTTACTCATTCAATGGGCAATGTGAAGGGAAGAAGAAATTCAAATTTTTGGTAGGATCTCACTTTGTACCCATTTCGTGCAATTTTATACTCTGGCAGTTCATCTAACCTTACTGTAGGGGGCACTGCAGCGCCTTTTATGTATAAAACCTCAAAATGTATGTTACAGTCAAGTCGAGATCCGGTATGCTTGACAACATCGCAGATGTATTTGCAACTTGAATTCTTGGAAAACGACATTGTCACGCCTTCTTAGTCAACGAACTGGGTTGTTTATTTTTAAAATTACTTCTATACATGGGCATGCGGTTCTTATAAATAGCGATAGTATAAATTCTGTTAAATGGGAAGAAAGTGCTATCCCAAGTATTATTAGCTTTATTTAACTAACATTTGAATAACAGAAATATTTTTAGTTTTGTCTAAAGTAAGAAAAAAATTCCAATGTTTTATTTATAAAAAGCACACATTTGGGCACTATCACTCTTGTTTTAAATACATGCTGTATGTTTCTGTCCAGTCCATACATAATGTTTAACGTAATTTATAGATTTTGTTAATATCACGACTGTTGCAATTAATTTTAAAAGGGAAACTTTTCCTTTTAAAAAGGATTTCTTGTCTTTATCAAGATCTAAAACAATTTTAAATATAATTACACATAAGTTAAAGCCTTAATTAAAATGATAAACTTGGCACTTAATGTTATCATAGGTTAAAGTTTTTTTTAAAAACGATTGTTTATTTTAGTCAATACTTACTTTTGTTGATTTTTAATTTAGAATGTGCAATGTTGAGAATCAATTATATTTGTACTTCAATTACTTAATCTATTAAAATGTTAGATTTAAACTTTAAAGAAAACTTTAACCTATGATAACATTTAGTGCCAATTTTTCATTTTAATTAAGGTTTTAACTTATGCGTAATTGTATTTAAAATTGTTTTAGATCTTGATAAAGACAAATCATTGTCGAAACGTTGATATTTTGATGGATTAATTAATAAAATACATCAAACACTGAACCCCATGAAGTTTCCTTTTTAAAATTAATT
The DNA here is from genome assembly GCA_929113105.1 of Agrypnus murinus. Classification (NCBI taxonomy): domain Eukaryota; kingdom Metazoa; phylum Arthropoda; class Insecta; order Coleoptera; family Elateridae; genus Agrypnus; species Agrypnus murinus. The sequence continues at coordinate 66,957,438 of OV816028.1, read as the reverse complement.
TATAGAATTAACAAAATTCCAGCTGAAAACTATTTTAATATTGGTAGGCCTTGGCTAATTTTGGCTTGAAAATAGTATAAATTGAAAAATGAGCATACGTGTGCAGTTTTTATAATAAATTGTATGTAGATATCCCAGTAGCACAATTAATGCCTTGCCTCAAATGGGTTGAGTAGGGTCAAATCAAAAATTGCCGTATTTACTTAAGAAATGTATAAATCGATTTCCTTTCTTTAATTCAAATGTTTTTTTATAACTTATACGTACTAATTATTAAAATAAAATACAAATTCACTAAAGTAGTTCATCAAAATAACCTATCAAATTAATTAATAACCAGAATTTCCCTTCAATACTCTTTTGGATATACACCATTGTAATAATTTTCTTATATACTGTTAACGGAATATTGTATTTATTTATATTCTTATCAAGTATTATTTGCACATGATGGCGTACAGTTTTTAAGATGTTATGTATACAAGGTTAATTATCACTATTTCAGCATTTCTTTTCTGAAAGTAAGTATCAAATCCAACGATGGAGCTACAATTACCATTGCGGAACCTTCTATAAAATTTTTGCATAACTATCAGGACGTTTAGTAAGTTTAAGGGTCACCTACAAAGAGAAAATATTGATATAAGTATCGTAATGGGAATTATGTTGCCCTTTTAAAAAAAGTGGGATTAAATGATCTAAACATCTGATTACAGTAATTTATCTACAATATTATAGGAAATTTAGTTTTTTAAGTAATTCACAATATAAAAGTACTATTTTTATTGTTAAAATAAACACTAGTTATCAGAGAGTTTCATTTTTATCTATATGTCCATATATTTACAATACAGGCTTTTACTTATTCCGTAAATTTAACTGCTTCTGACATTGACCGTAGTCGGAAACTGATTATAGTTATTGTTAGGTTAAATATAATATAGTTATCTGTTAATAATTTTATACAATAATTTGTATTCTAGATAGAGTCCAAAATATCTATCATCTCATTACCAGCGATAATAATACAAATGTCACCAATACCAATCAATTATTGAAAAATATTCGTCTCTAAACAGATTACTCAAAATTGTTGCAGTCTGTTTCAGATTCAAAAATAACTGTTTACTTCCATCAGAATGTCGAAATTTTAACAGAAATTCTTCAATTGCTGAACTTAATAATGGTTTAAATTCATTAATAAGACTTGTACAGAATGTATGCTTTTCTAAGGAAATTAACAATTTAAAACAAGGCAAAATTAGAAAAAAAAAACATCTTTTAAGCCTCTCACCATTCATTGACAATCAGGGTCTCTCGAGAGTAGGTAGTAAACAAAATTACCTATCACAAATTTTCTTTTAATAAAAACATATTTTATTTCATAAAAATAATTATCTAATTAAATGACTTTTTGAAAGCGAGCATCTAAAATTATATGCATACTGGTCCAAAATTATTATCAAGTACTATACATGAAATATTCTGAGCTATTTTTGGAAACAGCATATTTGCTATGCTGTTCCCAAAAATTACCATCATTTTGGCAATGACGATAAGAAATTGCTGCAAATGCTTTAGGATTAAGGCTCAACCTGTTGCACCAATCATGGGCAATTTACCCGTTCAAAGAACCGCTGTGACTCCATTTCACTCAATCGGCATCGACTAGGCAAGACAAACGGTGCATTTTTAGCCACGTTCAAAAGATTTATTTTGCGCCGAGGAAAGTCTTTAGAGATTTTTAGCTATAATGGTACTATGTAATTTCGCTGGAGCCAAAAACGAAATAAAAAAACTAGGAGAGTTTGTAAACAACAATTTTGATCAAACAATACAATCTTTATTGCATGGAGGTATCACTTGGCATTTTCTTCCCTACAACTTGCCACATTTTGGAGGTCTATGACTTCTGTGAGAGGCTGGAATCAAAAGTACTAAACACTATTTGAAAAGAGCAATCCAGGTATGTCTAGGAAAGGACAATATTATACGTGTAGTAACTCTTAAAATAAAAGGTGAAGAAAAAACGATTAAACTGGGCGGAGTTCAGAGGCTTTATTGTGTTATTCACTTTAGGTATAGGTGTAACAGTATTAACTTTTAAACTATCTGGAAAACAACCAGTTTCCAGGGAAGAATTAATAAGATGCATTAATGGATAACTTAAACTGTCGATGAGTGGCTTAATAATGGACAGCCCAAATTCATCTGGACTTGACTTGACCTTTTTAAGTTTTATAAATTTTTCATTTAATATAATTTTTTTTCAAATTTTACTAACCTACAACATCTATTATTTAATACAGGAGGATTATCACAATTAAGCGGGGTTATGCTATTAACAGTATCATTTAAACTGCCAATAAAGTATTCATTTAATTTATTCGGTATTGTAATTTCATTCAGTTTAGAATTTTCAAAATCAATGTCATCTGGGAGATCGTTGTTTGATTTTCCAATTAATGTTTTCCACATAGCGCGAGAATTCCCCATAACGTTATCAATCTGTAATCTATAATACTCTAATTTTTCTGATCTTATTATACTAACGAGTTCATTCCTCAAAATTTTATAATTAATCCAGTTTTGAGGATCATTAGTAGTGTTAAAAGTTTTATATGCTTTATCCCGCTTTATTTGAATTTTCTTAATGTTATTATTGAACCATGGTTTTAAATTACTTCTAATTTTGTACGTTTTAAGTGGAGCATATGTATCTAACAAATTGACAATATTGTCACGAAAATTATCAATAATAACATCATACTTCCAGTTACATTCATATAGTTTGTTTCTCATTTCCGCTATCACCTCATCGTTTATTACACTTTTTTATATTTTTCTGTTTCAATAGACGCAGATTGATTGTTAATAACTATTACAATCACAATATCGTGATCTGTAATTTTTGGCGTATCTTTTACTGTAACGTTTAGTAAGGATCGTTCGTTATCACAAGATCAATTGTAGTTGCGAGTTAGGTGTAGTACTGGTGGGAACGTTAACTATTTGTTTCATACCTATATTATTAACAATATGTTTAATTTTCTGTTGTATAAATTGTCTATCCTCATATCAATATTAAAATCTCCTGTAAAAATAACACGACCTTTATAGTAAGACTCCTCATCCAACAAGTTACTGAAATAATTTATAAAATATATAGCACTTGAACTCGACGAGCGATATGCAATTCCAACCATTATTTTATTTACGTTTACAACTAACGACGAAAACGTATTGGCAACACTAATATTATGAATAATCTTAAAATTATATTTACGGTTTATAAACATTATAACACCACCTGTGTACCTATTATCAGAAAAGCATACAACAACGTAATACCCCTTTATTTCTGTCTCACATTCTAAAATATCCGCAGTAACTCTAGTTTCTGATAAGCACAATACTGAAGGTTGAAACTCGGCTATAAATTGATGTAATAAATAAAGATTATTAAAAGTTTCACAGTTTTATTAAAATATACTAAAATAATAAAACTGTGAAACTTTTAATAATCTTTATTTATTTCATGATTATGGAGTTCCACAAAATAAGGCTGGAAACAATAAACAAGATAAATTGATGTACTTCATATTTGTGTGCTAAGAAACTACAAATGTTTAAGTAATATATCCCAAATGTAGGTTCCCATTTGCTTGAATGTATTGACGACGAACAATTAAAAAAAGACCGATTGTTGAGCAAAGTTGGTTGTTGTAATTCTTCATTCGAACGTGGTAGATTAGGATAATGTGATGCAGTTTGTCAGGAATATGAGCCGAAATTGTTGTTGGCACTCACATTTCGGTTACCATTAATAGCAACTATTAGATTTGAATTGTTTATCCATGCACATTTGTTATCTTTCGCCTTTGTTTCACTTTTTGTTGAGGCTTTAATGTTCATAATAAAATTAACCAAATTACAGCACAGTTTTTCTTTACCGTTGAAATTAAGATGACCTTGAATAGTATAATCAGCTTTCGCAACTATTGGATTTAAATCAAACAGAAGAAAATTAGTTTTTACAATAATTTCACTGTACAACTGCACGTTATTTTCGTAGATGAAATTATTAAATACCCGTACTATTGAAGGTCCTGTACCGAACAGTTACAATTATCACGTTTGTATTTAGTAAGTAATTTTAGGTAATTTCGGTATAGAATCAGCCCTAATCTTATTGCCTTTTACTGAATTATTTGAACCTGGAAGATTCTGGAAATAAAGATTCTTAAAGGTTGCGAAAGCAATGATTTTATTCGACCATATAAACATTATAAACAAAGTACATATTAGATTCAAAAATACCGCAAAACACAAAGAATTCAATCTTTCAAAATAATTTTGACGTATGAAGCAAATATTTTCTCCGCCATTCTAATGTTTTCAAATTGAAATAAGTGATTTATGATCATTCCAATGATTCCTAGGCATAGCTGGTTTTTTGCATAAACGGAAGTTTTCTTTTCTTTACTTTTTTCGGTTATAATCAAATGCAATCCGTAACCAAAGGCATCATTCAATTCGTAATTTTTTCTTTATAGCATTCCTTAATATCATTCATTTGACATAATTAGGGGAGATAATATTAGGGTTTGAAACAAAATGCATGTAAAACTGTATTTTGCGTGATGCGATTAATTATAGTACATATGTGCAAAAATAATATATGAAAATGGTAGTAATTAAAAACAATCTTATACTTTAGTCTTTTAATTTCAATAATCTTTATTTGCTTTATTTTTAAAATCAATAGTTTCAAGGCGGGTGGCATGTTAGGTTTAATATAATATAGTTATCTGTTAATAATTTTATATAATGCAATTTAAAGATGTACATATTAACCTTTCATATTTTTAACTTTTTCCCTTTTTTCTCTTTTAAATAAAATATTTTTAAGGAAGTTAAAAACATTAGAGGTTAATATGTACTATTGATTTCACAATGATCTCGGGCAACAAGGCTAATATAATGCTATTTAATTCATTTCTTTTAGTGTAAACGTATAGCATAAAAGAATAAAAAATAGCCTTGCTGTCCTAGATCATTATGAAAACAATAGTACATCTTAAAGTAATTGTATTGTATAAAATTATTAACAGATAACTATATCATATTAAATCTAACATGCAGAATAACATGAATAATAATTTTATACTTTCAAGCAAAATTCGTCCTTTTTCTATTGTATGAAATTCCAGATCAAGTCATTTTAACAGTCCCTTTTACAACATCTGGTTGTCATAATGACCCTCGTTTGTGAGTTTTGTGGTAAATATCTGTCGAATACGGTGGCAACGCTGCAGGATCTCACGTTGGTATACATATTTTGCTATATACAAAAATGGACCTCGACTTGTTGCGGATCTCGCTGCGTTATGGATTTATAAATAAAATTTTAATTGCAAAATCTGTTCCCCTCTGAGGGGGTAGTGGTTAAGTCGTAAATTATAACTGTATCAACAGGAAATATACATGCGTAACTGATAACCTTTTGGTGGATCTCGGGTTGTCCTAAATTTATTCGGATCTCGACTTGTTACGAAAATAGATATATATATATATATATATATATATATATATATATATATATATATATATATATATATATATATATATATTATATATATATATATATATATATATATATTGATGCCTGTTAAGCTGTCACCTCCGTCATACAGAGGAGACGGCCTGACTTCCGGGTATTCCCGTGGATATATTGCTAAAAATTTGTTATATTTGTGATGAGGGGAACCTCTAGAATCCGAATCTCAAGAAAGGGGAAATTATTTCCCTTGTTTTATTTTGTCATATATAGAGTATACAGAAGATACGAACCGACCTCCAAAATTTATATATAAGAAGATACTTATAGTTCGCTGTTACCTCCAGCAGCGCTGCCAAGTGTTCGGAGGTCAGAAGATACCACCGTTATGTGCAGTTATATATACAGAGCGTTGACTCCACATTCCATAGATGCACATTTCATAAAAAGGTTCTCTTGTGGGTCTCCAGATGTTGAAATCGGGTGGTTTAAATTGCTCGCCGAGGGCATTTTAGTGGCCAGATAACAAAAGAAAACAAGCGAGCATTCTCGATTTACTTATTTTTTATTTTTTGAGTTATAGGAAATTATCGTTTTTGTATTTCTTATGAATTGTTATTAAAGATATTAAAAAGCCGTTTCGACACTATTAAAGCGTCTTTATGAGTAGCACTGACTAGTTGAATAAGGCTTTTCTAATTATAATCATTGATTTCTGGTTTACTTCATAAAGTTGTATTTTTTAAATGAAAACTTTAGTAATTTGATTAGAAATACTTAGATCGGTTATATATTAGAAAGAAATTTCTTTCTATAATGAATTAAAAATATAACAAAACCAGAAAAAAGGAATTCTTTTGTTATTGTCAATAAAAGTCAATAAGAACGCAGCCAGTGCCAATATTGCGTGTAATTAGTATAGCACATTTTTGAAATTTATATGTATTAGACATAAATCAGTTATGTAACGTAGTATTTGTATAAGTATGATATTCTACAAAGTTTCTTTTAATCTCGGGAATAACGGTTAAATTGAATATGCTTTTATCCAGATTCCATTTCGAATGAAATAAAGGCAGATACTCTTTTAATTTTTACTAAACTCGATAAGAGTTTAATATAAACAAATTAAATATTGTGTTTTTTACAACAAATGCTTGTTGTTTCCGAAGTCACGCACGTATCATGTAGGACCATTGAATTTCCCGTGATTTGATTAACAAAAAGAGTTACCAACTTTATTAAGATTAAAACAAATCGAAACACAACAAATTAATCAACATTTTTATAGAATTTTTGCTTAAGACATTTTTTCCAGCATTTGTTGATCTAACGAAATACAGAATACGTATGTTACACTGTTATACATGTACCTACCTCTTGTAAATTTATGTTTTAAATAAAGCACTTACTAACGACAAAACATGTACGTTTTATGGAACGTGTACTTTAAGTCCACATTAAAGACAGGTTTAACTTAATGTAGTCTTTTTTGATAACATTGTATAAACCATAGATAAATAGTAGGTATATTGCGTTATCAGAATTAAAAGTGGCAGTTTATTTGACACTTAATTATGTTAGCAATCGCGGCTCTCCATTTAAAACAAAATACCACTATAAGCTTTTGTTTGAAACAATGTTTATCAACCTTGGCACAACCTTAATATCCGAAAATGGCCCACTGCTAGACTAAAGTAGGGATGATAATTTGATACCAAGCTTGGTCTCAGACATGGAAAGATCAGAGTTACCCAATATTGGTTGTTATTGGCTAAAACCAATACGTTATGCAATGTTTTGGACAATAAATGACACCGATATCGCAATAAAACTAAAGTTAGTCTTGGACCGATCTTGAATGTTAATGTAGTACCAAGGCTGGTAATTGAGAAACAAAGCAACTATTACACAATCCTTTTCCTTTAATGAATGCTAGTGCAAACAAGCAACGAAGTCTACCATTACTGTTTCGCCGTAACTGAATGCAAAGTCGATTTTTGTGTTGGATATAAAATGTTCATTAACAAAATAAATACGAAGAAATCGAAAATTCGTATAAATGATTAATGTCTTAGACTCTCAACACATATTGAGACCGTACAAACCTAACACTTTCATAGTGTACGTCTTCTTGTGCAAATACATATGTACAGTCGGTAAGTCAATATAGTTTACACTTTAGTCTTGCCAGTGTAAGTTTAAGTTCATAAAAATTCAGTAGGTTAGCAACCACTAATCCATCTTTACAATAAACCACATTTACAGAAATTTAGCAAAATATAATATGAATATTGACCCAACCTTAGCCGAAGGGTAAGAAACCAAGATTTTGAATTTTGAAGATTGCTAAAACTGGAGTTAGTTTAGCGAATCTAAGATTCAAAGTTGGCTAAGGTTTTGGGTGATAAGTATGTAACCGGCACTTGATATGTAGAGATTGACTAAAGGTAAGTACTCACAGCAGCGGATCCACAGGCGGATGTCATACGATTGGTCGGTTTGAGTCAAATCGACTCAATCCGACCAATCGTATGACATCCGCCTGCGGATCCGCTGCTGTGAGTACTTAGCTTTAGACTAGCTAAAGCAAATTAGCGAAATAGTATCTGATATTTGACTTAAGTATATTCTATGGGTAACTGGCATTGACCTAACGGGTGAAAATTGGCTGAAGCTTGGGCAAGTTGTAAGGAACCCTGAAACGGTTTCTGAACATTGGCTTCGACTTGTACAACGTTTAGTGAACCGAAAATTAGTATCAGGTTGTTGATTAACCCTCGAGTGACAATTAAACAACCGAGACTCAGAATCTGAAAATTGCTTGAAACGTGGGTGAAAATCAGTGCGTCCAACACACCGCTGGAAATATAGCGCTGCAGCAGTTTTCACAGCCGTCTTAGATTTAACAATCACCCAAGCAATAATATTGTTTGAAGTACATCATCATTTTATAAATATAAAACGCTTAAAAATAAATACATATTAAACATGAGTTAGAGAACCAAGATTCGATATCTGAAAATTCGCCTACACTTGGATCAATGTCGAGAAAACGACATTTGACTGTCCAGTATTCAGCCACGCTGGGGTTTATTCAAAGACCTTTGTTTTAATTTTTTTTCTTCTAATAAAAAATTGTTGGTATTGCTAGACTAAACTTCTAATCATAGAGAGGAGGCACTTTTACCCTAGTGGAAAAAAATAGTATGTTTTATTTGGATTTAAAGTGACTTTGTTTGTTGCTATTTACGAGCGATAAATAACTCCGCCTAAATAATAAATAAATAATAATCTTATCATGTGAACAACTCCGCTATAGGGTAAATACAAGTATTTTACTTAATAACTTATTGGGCTCGATTCCTATAAGGAATCTAAATAGAATGACTTTAGGAGAGTTCACGCATCCTAGCTGCGATGTGCAAACGGGTTTTCCAAATCAACTATGTGGATTGTTTGACAATTACTTTAATTGTAATCATAATGCATCAATCCTAAATCCAAATATAAAATGCAGGGAAACAAGATTGGGCGATGAAAATTTTTCACCTATCTCTGCAAATGAGACTTGTCTCCAACTCTTCTTATTTCATTATGTCGAGCTGTTAACAAGTGTCCAGTCCTCATACTAAGGTCTTCCTTGATCAGTGGCGACATAGATCTGGAGCTCATGTCCATTTCCTTCGCCAACAAACGAATAGGATAGGATGTTAGTATAGGATTTTTTTTACGAATAGAATGTTATAAAAAGAAACATTTTTGATTTATAGTTATTTATGTTATAAATCCGGCAATGAAACTTTACAGAACGAGTTTGATCTCTGAAGGAAGACAGAAGTCGCGTCTGAAATCTTGAAACGATAACTAAGGAGAATCATTTACCGGACCTATAACGTTTTTTTTCATGTGTTGCAATTTTTTCTCTTTGAACGAAAGTTCATTCACCCCCTGCTTTATAATAATCTAGTCATTCTATATAGTAGAGTAAATTTTTGCAAAAAACATGCCTAAGTTCTTATTTTTTACTATCTAAAGATAGAGACTTGAAATCTTCTGTAATGCCTTTAGTACTGGACCAGTATAAAATGTACTATGTTTAAAATGGGGGCACGCCCCCCCTAGTGGTTGAGACCCCCATTTTGTACCCTTAATTTAATAACGCAAACAAATTGAGCGAAATTTATGTTGGGAGGGTTCTTGGAGTCACTGATTATGAATCCAATGAGAAAATTGAAAAATTCAAAATGGCGGTCCTAAAATAACGGCCTTTGAGATTCAGAATGCGATTTACGCCGTTTCTATTGATTTTAGAGAAAAATTCATGTGATTTTGCAAAGGAATACACTATTTCGATTACCTTATTATGTAACCTCTTTCCTCTGCCCTAGTAGTAAAGTCAATTTTTGCATAAGTTCCTATTTTTTACTATCTAAAGATAGAGACTTGAGATCTTTTCTAATGCCTTCAGTACTGAACCAATATAAAATGTAATATGTTTAAAATGGCGGTTTTACCCCTCGGGGGGTTGAAACCCCCATTTTACACTCCCAATTTAATAACTCGGGAAGTTTTCCATTAACTTGAGTGAAATTCATGTTGGGGGGGTTTTGGTGTTCCTGATTATGAGTTCAATGAGAAAATTAAGAAATACAAAATGGAGAACTCAAAATGGCGGTATTTGAGATTGAAAATGCGATTTACGCCCGTTTCTATTGATTTTAGAGAAAAATCCAAAGAGTCAAAAAGTGTTTAGAATGTAATCTTGCATAGGAATACACTATCTTGGTTACCTTATTATGTAACCCCCTTCAATCAACCCTAGTGGGCTTCTCAGTAGGGGAGAGTGACGGGGTTACATAATAAGGTAACCGGAATTATGTATTCCTATGCAGAATCACATTCTAAACACTTTCTGGCTTTTCTCTAAAATCAATAGGACCGGCGTAAATCGCATTTTCAATCTAAAATACCGCCATTTTGTGTCCGCCATTTTGAATTTTGTGATTTTCTTATTTGATTCATAATCAACGACCTCACAGCTCCCTCCAACATAGTTTTTGCTCAACTTGGTTGAAAACTTCCCGAGTTGTTAAATTGGGAGTTTAAAATGGGGATTTCAACCCCCCGAGGGGGCGTGTCCCTATCTTAAACATATTACATTTGATATTGGTCTAGTACTGAAGGCATTACAAAAGATTTCAAGTCTCTATCTTTAGATAGTAAAAAATAAGAACTTAATGCAGAAATTGACTCTGCTACTAGGGCAGAGCGAAGGGGCTACATAATAAGGTAACCAAAATAGCGTAGTCCTTTGCAAAATCACATTATAAACACTTTTTGATTCTTTGAATTTCTCTCTAGAATCAATAGAAATGGCGTAAATCGTATTCTCAATATAAAAGGCCGTTATTTTAGAGCCGCCATTTTGGGTCTGCTATTTGAATTTTTTAATTTTCTCATTGGATTCATAATCAGCGACCCCAAGAACACTCCCAACACAACTTTGCTCAATTTGGTTGCGTTATTAAATCAGGAGTACAAAATGGGGGTCTCAACCACCAGGGGGGCGTGCCCCCATATTAAACATATTACATTTTATATTGGTCCAGTACTAAAGGCATTAGAAAAGATTTCAAGTCTCTATCTTTAGATAGTAAAAAATAAGAACTTAATGCAAAAATTGACTATACTAATAATAAAAATACGACACTTTATGTTAAACTGACGTTTGTTTAAGCCTTTCAGTACGTAAAGCTTCATGTCAAGATTATGACGTAAGGTTTTATTTTCCGCTACAATATGGAATTTAATAGAAAATATGTTTTAGTCGTAATTATGTAAAAATATAAACAGTTAATATTTTTTATTTCATTTCGTATTTCAAACAATTCTTTATATACCACAATTAGTAATATAAAGTATATCTTGATCTCCGTTGTCAATGATACCGGAGTTCAAGACGTTCTTGATCTCCGTTGTTGTTGGCAACGTAAATAATTTGATGTTGCATTATAGCCACATGCATGCATGCATGCTGCTTTTTATCTCCTTAGTTACGCGTATGATGACACAGACAAGGCAACTTGCTTCTTTATACAATAAATTCGGATGGATTTTAAAAGGGAGAAATTAGGATTGAAATACGAAATAAAATAAAACAACTTATGCAATACGGAGATCAAGCTTCTTTAAATCCTCAAAGATGTTATAACGCCTCGGCGTTAAACATCTTCTTGGATTTAAAATATCGCTTGATCTCCTAATTACATAATATATATTACAAATGAGTATTTCAGACTTATTCTTTCCTTCATCAAATGTAAACATAGTTAGAATGTCAATGAAAACTTTATTAACCGGGTAATTTGGTGAAATTTGCAAACTACATACCAAATGTTACATTATTTTGCTTAGTAAAATTATTTTTCTTTGAAAATTATATTAATTATTATATTAATTGTAATACTAAAAATATTGAAGATTTTAAATCTTTCTTTGTGGATGCGAGAATAAATATATCATATGTCATATGACAATTCCTAAAATAATAATCAAATAATAATAATCCAGTAAATCCGAAATGATCATTTTGTAAAAAGATGAATTTTTTATTTATACATAATTACGACTAAAACGTATTTCCTATTTAATTTTTTTCATATCTCAAAGAAAGTCGTTTTCAATTCAAAACTTTTTAAATAAAATAGAAATTATTATTTTATTGTTCTTAAGTATCATTAACTATTTAAAAATGACGTACAATTCAAGAGATCCCTTAAATTTTCTGAGTAGTTTACAAATATGTATTTAAATGCTGCTACTATACCCAAAAAGTGTCTGCAAAAATTCAGGTAGCGTGAAATGGCCGAAACTACGCCAGGGGTACTGGTTTCGATGGAATTCTATATACCTGAGTGGTTTAGGTCTTGTACACAACGTTGCCAATGTGTGGAGCCTGCAACGTACCGTACATGATACAAAAAACAACATATACAGGCGGAGGTGACATCGTATTGGCAATTATACAACTAACAGCGACGGCAACGCCAGCGATCTACAGCTGAACTAAAAATTAATTTTGTGAGTATAAGTATGACGTTATCACCTCCAGACAAAAATTTGAATTTAGGCTTCTAACACCATCTATATGCTTATACAGTCGAAAACAGGGCAAAACGTTGTGACCTCCGAAAACGGAGGTCACAACGTTATATATGAGGTGACAACGTATGCTGGGTATCTACTTTGGAGGTGACAAGGTACCCTTTATCAATATATATATATATATATATATATATATATATATATATATATATATATATAAAAACCTTTGGTAGTCACGAACGACTCATTGATAATTAAAATTGATTAATAACGGGTTATCGTTCAATTAATTGGCACAATAATTGTATTACTCTTTATTTCATGTCAATATTTCAAATTGTTAAAAAATCGAAACAAATTGTTTCGAAATATTGACATGAAATAAAGAGTAATACAATTATTGTGCCAATTAATTGAACGATAACCCGTTATTAATCAATTTTATATATATATATATATATATATATATATATATATATATATATATATATATATATATATATATATTTGATTAAAACAAGTTTATTACCATACTTTAATTCACTTCATCGACTTTATTTCATATTAACTTTAACACAACAGTTATATAATAGGTTTAATTGAATTTCAAAGCATGCTAAAGCCCTGCTTTATACTATCTAGATACTGAGATGGTTTTATTTTGATTAGTGTTAATACAAGAATAACTAATATATTGCAGCTAATTCACTTTAAAGAACTAGAACTCCGTTATTGTGGAGGATTTGTATTAATCATTCTTTTGCTTAAATCAATCACGCTGGCGCACATTTCCATAGTTCGACAATAATATACTGATGCTTCAACTCACCCACAATATAGTAATCTTGAGAAATAAACTTTGCTTTTGATCATTTTAAAAAACCTTAAATGTTATTGTTACAAATTGGTTAGCGCATCCATGTGGCGTTTGGTTATATTGGTCTGTCATAACCTCAGTTTCATAATCTGAACGACATAGCACAAGCATTTTACCGCTTGCGGACGTAATATTATACGTGTATGCCACGTTCAGTAAAATAAGTAAAGATTACTGAATACACTGTGTTCCCAGATGCAGTTCACAATTAGAAAACCTTTTATGTTATTTATTTTCTGACAAAAAGTTATACTTTATATATAAGTAATGGAATTGAAACAAGATTTTGAAACAAGCAATAATTTTTATAAAGATTGACTTTTTGTCATAACATCAGTAATAAAAAAGTTTTTCCTCTTGCGAACTGCAACCGGAGACACTCTGTATATTCATATACTCAGCAAGAACGGAAATATAAAGTAATCTTGTAAACTAAAATAATTTAAGCTATGTTTATTTACCTGAAACATGCGGGTTTATCTACATAATCGGGAAACTATCAAAAGCGCCAATAGAGTTTCTCCGGAAACTCAGCAAAGCGTATATATTCGTCATAGTCTCTGTAAATTAATATCGAATAAGACTGATATACAGCATATGTGTTAAGGCGAAAAGCACAAATTGAAGCTACAGTAAAATTGGTAACAACTTAGTGACTAAATACAGTACAAGCGATAAGAAAGAATCCGGAAGAGCAGAAAACCAGAGAGACTATAATTTTATTAATATCTGGTATAATTATGTTTTGAATTATTTTTTGCCTTGCATCCCAGAAGAAATACAAGACAATGTATTTAATTAAAATTAAAATCTTAGAATTAAGCTCGTCAGTAAAGATCGCATTTAATGATTTGCATATTCTTTTGTTAGGTATTTGGATTTTATATTTATAGAGCGTTTTTTTCCGTTTTCTTTGTGTTTCAAGGTTTTGTAAAAACAAATAAGTCGTTTGTATTGTGTACCACCATATACATAAAATATTCATTTATTGAAATTTCGTAATTAATCTTTTTAGTGGGAATTTTAGTTTAATCAAATTCTGGTGTATAGAAAATATGATTGTAGGAAACTTTATGCTGATAAATACGTCGAGAAATATTTATGATTACTACATATATGCCAAAAATAATAAAAGTTGTAGATGCAATAGGAGCTTTTCTATCAATTTATTTTATCAAAGTGATTTAAGGGACGAATAATTTATTTTTATTTATTTGAAGGAATGAATGGAATGGAATGACTTAAAGCTTGCCGACAAACAACTCATACTAAACAGGGGTTTTGCAATAAAAGAGAAAAAGAAAGAAAGAATCTTGTTATAAGAGAATCTATTTATGTATCCACTATACTTTTTATTAACTAATTGTACGCATATTTTAATGAAAACTATTCATTTCGATTCATTTTTAATTACTCATTATTGGGTTGAAAATTCATTTTGAGGCCCGAGTTCATATCTGTCAATACTCCTTCCTCAATCTATAAGGGAGATCCGGCGGTGTTGGACCCCTTTTTAAATTACGTGCTTTTATCTTTAAATATAACGATTTACATTTTTAGAAAATATGTCTCGCCTTGAACGGATATTTATTTAATAAATGACGCAAAAATGAACGGCCTATTTTTTATTTTATTTATTGTAATATGCAATAGTACAAGTGTGCCATTATAACCTGATATCAGTTAATGTTGGTCCCCCCAACCGAAAACTAAACAGACATTATGCATAAACTTTTTTTACATTTTTAGGGTCACATAAGCATATTAACAAATAATAGCACAAAAAAACTAAATATATTTATTTTAACTTTTAAGATTTTAAATAAAACATATCTTAACTCTTAATGGCATATAACGCCATGTGAGAACAAAAAAAATAAAAAAACTCAAAAAATATTTTGGAAAACATATGGATTTTTATTAACAGAAGAACAACAAACACTCAAATATCTATTTTTTTAAATTAGTTTGTATTTATCAAAAATATTATATTATTATTATATTCCATCATAGCCGGAATATCATGGGTCCCGAGCCCGAGTTTAAAATCTTTCGTGATAAAATCAAAATGGTATAACACAGACCGTCCACTATACAATGGTAATTAAGGTTAGGTTTAATATATCCAGAAAAAATATTAAAACAAAAACCTCCAAAATTCTTACGAAAATATATTTTTTAAAATATAAAATAAAAAATTTTCAGACCTACTTTTTCCAACAAATCAAAATATTTTAGCAAAAGCTTTTAACATTCACACCAAAATTCTTTTCTAGTAAGGCCCCCATGTTACACGACACTCTATGCACATATCGATGTTGCCTGTTACTCAGCAAATCTGAAATAATACAAGGGTGCCAACATAGCCAGGGGTCCATCACAGCCGAATCTCCCCTACTTCTATGATTACATATATTTCTATGTGTTTATAACAGGAATATTAGGTATTATTCTTATTTAAAGAAAATATTTATATTTCGTTTACAACTACATTGTGGACTAGGCCACTTTTCCGGAAACATTTCAGAATATCTAGGAACAAGCTTACAATAAGAAGAATTTATATAACAATAGGTCATCAAGTGTTATTAGTGTATTTCGATCCTGTTGAGTACAAAACACCAACGCCGAAAATGTTGACATGAATCGAAATCGAAGACGACGGTCAGTCAAAAGACAACATTTTTGAAATTTCTGCCTTTTATAGGAAATATGAGGCTAGAACTACAGATTATCTGAATGCTTTACGTGGGGTTCCCGTGCTAACATACCCCCACGTTCCGTCCAAAGGAGGAAGTAATTGAGATACGCTCAATCAGCGCGCGAAT
The DNA here is from genome assembly GCA_929113105.1 of Agrypnus murinus. Taxonomy (NCBI): domain Eukaryota; kingdom Metazoa; phylum Arthropoda; class Insecta; order Coleoptera; family Elateridae; genus Agrypnus; species Agrypnus murinus. The sequence goes on along the minus strand of OV816028.1, from coordinate 66,941,066 downwards.
TGCATAGCAATTGCTCCCAGTTACTCACTGGTCGGAGCGAGGTTGCCTATCCACCCTCTACTAGCTATCCAGGCTAGTACCGGAGTGATTGACTTAACACCCGCCGGCAACCTCCCGTCCTCTTTCATACGGGGTGAAGTACCTAGTCCAGCAATAGGACTATTTCCCCAACATAACTCAGTTGATAGAGGGAACCCTCCAGTCCTATTTCATACCTTCACAAGTTCCTCCCCTAGACAGGGGTTGGGGCCACTGACCGATCGAATCCAACCTCAAGTGTGACGGGACTTGGTTTTTAAATGGGTTCGCCACCCCGATCTCCCAGTTATAGGCCTGGTGCGCCCTCGACAGAGCGCAACGCCTTTTAAGTGTAGGTCTCTAGACGATTTCTGGGAATCCGACGCTAGAACTGACAGCATGTGCCGGACCCCCGTACTGTCACATCCGAAACGCTACCTGGTGGCATGCAGTTTCTCATGGGTTAGCGAGCAAACTCCCCAACCGAGATAAACCTCACTCGAATCTCCTCCATTCGTCTAGGCCAGACAGCGGGATACTTAGCTCCATAAAAGGCCCTACGTCAGGTAAGATCCAATCCACCCACACCGGACCCCCTTGTTAGCAGAGCTCCCTCCGAATAGTTTTAGGGCCATCGTCGAGAAACACTCCTGCGAAACCTAAACGCAACAGCTCGGCATAACTCTACCACACATTTAATTCTGACCGCGTCATCCGTTGCCCAGGTAAGCCTGGGATGGGGTAGACAACGACCAGTTCTAAGGGTGAACGCGGTATGGTCTGCCCTCAAGCTAGTCTCGAATCCTAGTGCTTCCCGACACCTCTAACGACTGCCCTCCCTCTATCTTCGGGCTAGTTTCGGATACTAGTAATGAAGTCCGACATCTCCAACCCGGTAAGAACTACAATTGGAAGTGTTAGTTTCAACTGAACTATTAAGACAAACAAATAATTATTTTCTTAGAGAGTTATTTTGAACACAAGAAAGTTCCGTTTAAATAGACGTAACTCATTTTTGTCGTAATTACCGTACTATTTCTTAGACTCTCAGTGCTAGAATTTTCTCAAACATACATACTTAGGGTAGCCTCTGATCCAGTACCGAGTTTCTTTGTTTCCTTCTTCATTAAGTGGTAACTACTATGTTCGGTTTTGAAGGATTTATTCGTAAGCACTTCTTGTTCTGTTAAATTAAGAGATTGTTGTACTCGTTCTATGATTACATTATTAAATTTGCCCTGTATGGTGACCAGATCATCTGCGCAGCCAAGAATATTATGTCAGTCCTTGTTGAGCTTCATGATTAGCTCATCTCATAACCAAGTTCCACAACAAAGTGGGGCAGTTCTCTCTTGAGGAGATCTCATTGTAACCTGAGTTAGCATAGTTTCACTCAGAAGTGTTGTGTATATCATCCGGTCTCTAAGCATGCGGTTTATCTACATGCGCTGCGTGTGTTCAATCTACTCCTTTTGCATGGAGTGTTTTGATGACTAAATAGAGGAAATATTGTGAAAAGCTTCCTGATATCGAAAAATCCTCCCAAAAATACTTCTTTATTCTCCAGAGTATTTTTCATCCTTTGCACAAGATTGTGTATACAGTTGACTCTGCCCAAGTCCCTGTCCGTAATAATTTTAATTGAGAGGGTTTATATTTAAATAAACAAAATAGCCCTCAGATTAGGAGACTATATGCTATGATATTATAAAAATAAAGTATAAGTTATTTAAATACCCAACACAGACATATGTAGATGCAATTGTAAGAATGATGAAATACACAACTTGTTTATTACCTTTAATTGAAATAAATGCTCTGGCTAAATATATTGTGGTTGTCAAAAGCCTTTCTTCTCACAAAGACTTTCTCAGACAGGTCGCTTTAATGGTTTATCATATCCTTATAGTTATTATGGGCAAACAATAATAAAAACACATACACATAGTAATTTCCAAGATAATAACAACACAATTTTATTTTTAATTAACATACGCCAAAGAACAACAAACAAAACAAAATGAAAGGTGAAAATAGGTACCAGAAAATTAGATTTTCTTTAATGTGAAGTAAAAAGATAAAAGAAACATTTCTTAATTATGAATTTAATTTTCTAGCTATTTAAATGTAACAAAAAATCTATTACTAAATTCTGTCTTTTTAATTCTTTCATTAATTTTTTATTAATCCCAAAATAGTTCAGTTCTCTTTATTTGGAAATTAATAATTTGCTTTTAAACACGTATTTAATTTTCTTTAATTATAAAAAAAATATTTAAGAATTATAATTTGTTTATATATTTTTATTGATTTTTGGTATCATGATATTTCTTAATTATTAAAAACAAAACTAACTACTATGAAAAACCTTAAATTATTTTATGCTCTCCAGAAGGTGGTGCACTTCTTGAAAGATGAAATTGGAAGAGAATCATGGCTGTTTTTATATGATTTGGTTGAAACCATTGAATGCAATGCAATCTTTGCATGAAACAAATGAAACTTGAACAAATCATTTTAACATAACCAGATTATTATTTATTAATTATAATTAATCCTAAAACTAATTAAATATTCTTATAGATAAAAAATCCTAATATAATGGTATATAACATTCTTGGTATGAACGAACAACATTAACTTTATAAATTAATGTGGATGGACACCATCACCTTAAAAACCAAATAATACCTTTTTTATATAAAAATAGCTTCACAAATTTAAACATGATATCCTTTAAAACATTATTTGAATAATTTCAATAATAATAATAATAAACAACATGAAAATTCAAGCCAATTAACAATATGTATTGAACGTTCCAAAACGCAACAAAATCATATGTTGTTTGTCTGATACCATTAATAAAAAGCAGCCCCTATATTTAAGATAGTAACAATTAGGTGGTAATGAAACACTTTTACAAACCTCTACCAAAATAATTTAACCAAGATCTGTAAGATTTTGAAATACAACAAACTTAAACAATTGAGGAATCTCGTTAACATGAAAACACACTTTTTAACTATTAATTGATAAGGTAAGATAGTAAATATTTGTATACTTCTCTATTACAGTACATCTTGTCTGATATAGGTTCAATCTTATATTAAAATAAACCTAAACTTCATTAAATTGAAAAATTAGATAATCATCTCCCACATCGTTAATGGACAACGAAGAAAAATCAGTTTTACAGATATCCATTATATAACTATAGTGTACAAGTGCGCATGTTAATTATAAATAACCATATTTTACTTCATAAAAGAAAAATTACTCAAAATTATTATTTTGAAAATAGAGGTTATGCAACTAATCTAACGTGTTTTTTTTTTAATTTCGTAAATATAATTATTTAAAATTATAGTGTGGGCGAATTCCTTTTGGGATATCAAATAACATTACACTATGTATTTACAGTAATAACTATGATGTACTTAAAATGCAACATATACATTTTGAGATACATTTGTTAATAACTGAAGTTCATCGATTAATTTTATGCAGAATCATTTTATGCATACGTAGCATATTATGTAGTATTTTGCCGGGAGCGTTATCTTTATCACTTTCTATTGTCTGTATACAGTGTTGGTAGAATTTAGCTTTGAGTTTGGATTTCTATTGTGGGCAGAGGAGCATCTATTCGCTATTCTTCCTTTACTCACACATTAAAATGCAAACCCAAAGTTTTGCCAACACTGTATAGTTTTCCAAGAAGGTCGCGAAAGCTTTATACATGGCTTCTATGTCCTTGTTTTTTACCTTACTGTTTATATTTAAAGTTATAAGAAAATGTATTATTGTTAATGTATAAAATCATTCTATTGTCAACACATGAAGTAACTACATCTTTCTGAAATCTCGACTAATCTTGTGGGTCTGATAAAAAAGCATCTGTAAAAAGTGTCTCTAGATAGTTTTTCAAAAGTATGTGTATCTATAGCTAAATGTTTAAAAGTATCTTTAATAATACTTTATAACAGATGTTAGACCACTAGATCTTAGTACCTTCTCCGTAGCCTGTTCTTTCTTTTTAGCTTTTGGTATGAAGACTGCCCAGATTAGTCTCTATGTGTTTGGTAGGTAACCCAGAGCCAAACTGGCACTTATAACTATGTACAATCTGCTCTATGGTTAAAATGAGTCAATTGTCAATTTCAGTTTGTCCTACTTCACTACTATCTTTGCATACAGACAGTTGTCCCTGGAAGCTCTTTGTAACAGTACTTGATTCCGTTAGTTGAAATCCGTTATTTCTAAACCGAGAAAGTTCGCCCTGAAGAGTCTCTTCATAGTCTCCTCGTCCGTTTTATTATACTCGTTGGTTTTCGTTTCCAGAGTTGACTGGGCGCTGAGGATTCTTATAGAGAATTTTTTGGGGTATGGCACACTGGGGAGTATTTCCTACCTCTCCACGGTGCCTCCTCCATGTCTCCCTTTTTGCTTTTCTCAACACTTTATTGTAATAAGACATTTCAGTCTTGTGAGTCTCCAACTCCTATTTCTACCGTATTTTTCGCCTTGTTAAATCTCTTACCTGTCTCTTCATACTAGCAAGGTCATATATATTGCTTACTTGATACTACCACGACTTAGTATGTCATAATATCATACTATCGATCGGTCCAAATGGAAGGATGGTGTTTTTTTTGTTTTCTCAAGAAATCAAATAGAGTTTACAATTATGGTTTACAAAAAATAAACTATACAAGAATAATTATGTTTTGTTTCACAGTGGACAAAAAACATAGTACTTCTTTTTCTTTTCTTTTTGTTTTGTATAGTTCACACCGTTCAAGTTCATAAAAATGTTTATCAGTCCAGCCTTGCCACACACAACAAGCATTTTCTAGATTCTCGTTTTAGAATATGTTTTCCACTACACTAGTCTTCTGGTAAATTAATACGTAATTTTACTATCACCACGTCCTGCTTAGCAGTATTAAAATATATATAGACATAACAAACATTGCTGTAATTTATTGCTACACGTCATCTTTTTGATTGATTTTACAAAAAATTTCTGATATTTTTGCATATCGGTGTCAAGAACAGTTATATAGGTTACAACATGATACGGCATTTTTATTTCGGCTCATCTTTGTACAAAGTATACTATACAAAAGACTTAATCAAGAATCAAAACTAACTTATCCTAATAGATAACCTTTTAGAAAAACTGTAGTGATAAAAACATAACCTGTAGCAATATAATATAACGCAGCAGAATTTTGCAACAAGAAAGTTTATCAAAACATGTGCATTATATTTTATAATTATTTATAAATGACTTTGGGAAAAACAGTATCATAATTTTTAAATATTAGTTAAATTCTAAGGCGTAATCAAGTAATAGATATTTATGTTACAAGGATCGTAACGCCAATCATTATTATAGTACTAGTTGTGGAGCTTACGAATAATACAACGTGTACTATAATTTGGTTACAATCCGTTTACATACATACAAAACTTCTTGTCTGTTAAAGTAAATTAAAATACTTAATGTTGTGTGTTTTGTCTCCCGACGCGCAGCGTAGAGGGACGATTACGCGAAGTGTGATTTTCTCCGCGTATATTACAATATTTTTTCTGTAACCTATAACCTCTATAAAATATTCAAAAGAATTTAATAAAATCGTGCAAAACCAGAAAAGCAAAATGAATTTTTGGGATAGTAGGCTAAAGTATTTTAGCCCCAAGGGGAAAATGCGACGTTTTAGCAACTGACAGGAGGTAGCGAATGTTAACTGAAAAAAAGCTTCTAAAGCTAAACTATTACAAGTATACTCTTTTATTCGTTTCCGTAGTAACGAACTGTCGATGAATTCGATTATAGTACTGAGTACCATGGTAATCCATTTAATTCATTTTGATATACAAACTGATTTCGTAATGCTGTCATTATGATACACGAGCAGAGAAAATAAACAACAACGATAATAATATTGATGCTTTTTAGATTTAGTGAATTTTTCCTTTTTGTATCACCTATCAATTAAATTAAACAATAATTAATCAACGCATAGCTATATTCAATAATAAAATTATTATCGTTTAACTTTCAATTCGACCTTAAAAAAAAAGAGGTCATATTCCCAGAAAACGAAAGCATTCAGCATGAATGTGTTCATTTCTGATAATACAAAGAGGATGTCCTGGAAACATGCATTAAAAACATTAAAAATTTATTAAAATTTATCCCATTTCGGCGTTTAAACCTTTTCAAAGTCTACAATTACACAATTTTGTTGTTAACTTAATTTGCTTTGTTCGTTTCCTCTTTAAACTGTTGCATTTTCATTTTGTGGGAACTTGTGATGGTAATTAATATCACACAATCTTTTTGTAATATTCTGTACATAAAGCCTTTAGAAGCCAACCGCCCTGAGTTATAAATCCCCTAATTAAGACACATGTTTTTCTTTAATTTTAATTGAGAAGATGAAACAATAGCATCACGTAATGTTTACTATTAAAATTAATTTATTACTTTTTTTTATTTAATTTATTATAACATTTGACCTTTTCGAAAAGCAGTTTTATCTGATAACATTGAAATTAATTAGATAAATTTTATTTGCAGGTCAAGATAACTCGTCAATCAAGAAAGAAAATGTCAAAAAGCCGAACTTAGTACAAAGCATGTTCATTATGGGTTTGGCCGAATTAGTAGGAACCGCTCTATTGTTATTCTTGGGATGCATGGGATGCATTAATACTGACATTATGCCACTTCCTCACCATGTCTCCGCTCTTTCATTCGGACTAACTGTTATGCTAATAATTCAAGTAAGTATATGTGTATAGGGCGATGGGCCAGGGACGTCGGAAGTATTTTCACTGGGGGGGGGGCGAATTTCGATTTCCTAGATAAGATTGGGACGCACCAAAAATTGATCTGCACTCTCACGAGATTTTGTTAATAGTATATTAAATTACTAGTGTGGAAAGTGAAACTTTTCGTACGAGTGCAGAAAAGTTACTTTCCAACGTGTAATGTACAATATTTTTCCTACGACCACCCAAATTTCAAATGTTTAAAAAATTTTGATTTTTTAAAATTTTCAAGAATATAATTTTTGAAGATTTTAAAGCAAAATTTTTATGGTTAGGTTTAACAGAGAAAATCACACTTAAAGCTAATTGTCTTAAGCAATTTATTTTTAGGATATAAAGTTTAATTTTTTAAACAATTTAGTTTCACAATATGAATAATTATAACGAAATTTCTATCAAAACATTTCCAGAAGAATAAAATTAAGTTATCTTGACAACTTAATTTTATTTTTCTGGAGCTGAATTATGACAATTGTTAAAGTGAATGGGTGTTTGTTAACATTTTATTTAATAGATTCTTTTACTAAATATAAATTTCAATTTTAAAAACTCATATATTCATAACTTATTTAAATATAGTATAAAATTAAACCTTGGGTTTAGCAGCAAAATTAATTAAATGAATTACTATTACAATTTATAATATAATAATTTCAGAGGCACATAATTTATTTTTTATTTATATTTAATAATATCTCCATAATTAACAAATATAACTTCAACTAATAACACAATGCCAGGTGTGAAAGAGGTTGCCTAACTAAATTATTTGACATTACTCTTATTTTTCTCCCATTTGGCATCGCTGATTTTAATCTTGGCAAACTTGCTTCAATAATTTTCATGTATTATAGTGAGGTTACGTTAGGTGTAATCTATTAGATATTTCTTTTTGATAGCTAAAATAACTAATTAAACATTAATTAAAGTTATATTTATAAGAAAAGAATAGATACATAATGGTTAAAATGCTTCTCAAAATTGGATTAAACATTAATGTCATCATTTTAATGTAAACAAAATCATGGATTTCTAGATATTGCTTAGCGTGACGTATTTTCATAACACACACGTGTGTTATGTTCCTAACATACGCGTGTTATATGACTCACTTTCTTAATATCGGTAGCGTTTGCTATTGTTCACTTTCGTATGGGGTCGTAGGAAAAAGAAATTATACGTTAGCTCTGTTGCAATGTGTATAATCACCAGCACAGTAAACATATTATTGAGAGGAATCTATGAATGACAATTGCATTTTAATAACATTTCAAAAAATATAAAATCTAAATATTTCATCACCATTAAAATACAACATAGCAAAAACAACCGCTAAAAACTACGTCATCAACTACCGCATATTGAAGACATTTTGATGTTGTACAACGCCATTTATATATTTATTTGCGCGTCCCAATATGGTAAACTTACTATAAAGTTCCAATAAGTAAAAAAGGATGATATAATATTTTCCCACTTTTCATTACCCTCTATAGAACCTAGTAGATGTGTTACGTGTGTTGTAGCGCAAAACCGCATGTTATTTTCTTATCAGTGGCGTGCGGTCCATGGAAGCAATGGAAGCAATGCTTCCCTTGAGAATTTATTAAAAATAAAAACCAATGCTAACAAAAATATTTTTATAAAATTATGGTTACCGTTTATTTAAATTTGTAATATTTAATCAACTTAAAGCTCAAAATCAATTCCGTACAGCAAAAAGTATAACTATTTGGAGTACTATTTTAAATTAGGCTCATTAAGCTTGCGCGGAAAGGTAATACCTATTCAAATGTGTTACTTACACTGCATATAAGCACTGATTTCGTTGCTTATAACTGCACTTCTCGTAGCCTTGGCGTGGATCAGCGAGCGTGGTGATGCAGACGATGCTGTTAGCATTGTTTGGCCGTTATTTTTAGTGTGCTTCATGCCCAAACGTTTATTTATTATAATTTGATTATTTGTTCGATTTAGTGTTTGTTAAATTTAATGTTACTTAAGTAATGTAAATCTGCGAATGAGACTGTATTTTGACACATTTTATTATTTCAATTTATATAAGTTAGATTTTTTTAAAGACAAATAATTCTATTTAGTTTGATATGTATGCAAATTTAAAGTTGCATTATCGTCACGACTGCAAATTCAGCTGCTTCGGTGGAAGGTTCGATACATCCGAATCGGGACTTTCTTCAGTTTGTAAATTATTAATAAAGAATTTTCTGCATACGGTTTTGGAGAGAAATTACAAATTATTAAGAAAAGCAGATCAACATCAGAACTTTCTTTAACAACAAAGATTAAAACCTGCATCGGTATTTTGCTAAAAGACATTTGTTTCTATTCTATGTATACTTATTTCAAAATTGGGGGGGGGGGATTTTTCTCACCGTGAATCCGCGCCTGTACCTAGGTATATTAAAATTAAAATCGCGGTTGCTTCCCTAGCCTAAATTCTCACCGCACGCCACTGTTTCTTATAAAGGTTTATTTTACATTTTAAAGTCATCCGCCGGCGTTGATTGTTTATCGACAACGATATCGTTTTGTTTATCGTTTGTCGATCGTTCATCGATAAACGATATCGTTTTTACCATTTTGTTTATAAATGATAAAAACGATATTGTTTTTCGATAAACGATAAACAAAACGATATTGTTTATCGATGAACCATTGATAAATGATAAGAACGATACCGTTAACGATATACGCCGGCGGATGATCTTAAAATGCAAAATGAACGTCATAAGAAAATACATGCTATTCCGTGCTAGAACCCACATAGCATATCTACTGGCCGTACTCATAAACTTAAGTAAAAACCTGTGCGGAGTACAGAGACACCGCAGTTAATTGTTCACACTGTAGTAAGTCGAAAAACTTTCCATTTGGAAATTTCCGATTGGATACGGTGCACGTGCATCTTGTATATGTGCGTTCCTAAGACAGAGAAATGGCCGAACTTACATTCAACGGACACTAAATTGTTGATACAAATTTTAAACTTTTCGCCAAATTTCACTTATTTTATTTTGAAATTATAAAACAACTTATATCGACGTCTTTGCACTTCCTTCAGTGAAATCTTTCGGCTAGCTGCACTTGCGGCTTGGTAGATGTCCTGTTTTTCACAAAATTGACATTTTTAGAGTTCAAAAGCTCTAGGGTCGTACCAGAGTAGTGGGTGGATGCAAAATCTGCCTAAAATAATAGGGAAACGCGTTTAAGATATAAAGTAAGGGTAGTAAACGTTTTTGTATGCATTATTTTCTGTATACGTCGCCTGCAATAGTACTAGTTGTAAAAAATGTTGAACTTTTAAGGCGGCAAGAACGCAGGGCTTGCCATACAAGGATTTTCTTCCCGAATTCATCTATTTTAGTTGTTTTTACACTATATTTTACACATATTGTAAAATTGATGCTCTGGTAACGTACTGCTGTCCATTCTGACGGACGTTTCGTCATCCATAAGAACGCAACAAGTTTTGTTGTCGATCAAAACGCAGCAGTACAACCTTACATATAGTTTCTTCGAACTTATTTGTTGCTCCTCACCTCTCTTCTGCAGTTTTTACTTTCTGTAAGTCAGTATATCTCTTTTTGATATTTTGTGCAGTACCTATGCTAACGCCTTCCTTTTTAGTTATTTTACGTACAGCAAATATTTTTCTGATTTTAACAGCTTCACAACATTCTTCTCGGCTCTTGCATTGACCAGGCCTCTTTGGCACCGTGATATAGGCAAGTCATCAAGCGTGTGGGGCTTCTCATTTTTTTTGATAATTTGTGAAATCGCCAACTTTGAACATTTTGACAATGTTTGTAATTTTCGACATCGTAAAAATAGAATACTTGTCGCAATCTTTTTTTCGTATTTATTATTTTAAATAATATAATAAAAATAATGATAATATAATGATAATATAAATAATTAATAATATAATATTATCAAAGACGAGCAAAATAGTTAGTCTTGTTATTGAAACCCTTTTATGACACATTTTCGTTGGCGTTACTTTAATACTTCTTGTAGATTTCCATAAGGTAAAATTAAGTATTAATATTTGAATTCAATTTATTAAAATCATAGCCACGCCAATGAATATTTATTTATTTCAACGCAGGTAGTCGTTAAAAACCTTTAAAAAATATATGGAATTATATTTAGTTTAAGTTTATATTTAGTTAATTTATTCTAAAAGTAAATTTTATTTAGGAAATAAAAAGTTTTATAATACCGGCCATAAGAAAAAGTAACTAAGAGAAAATAAATAAACAATAATGAAACTGAATTTATTAGTAATAATTGTATCACTAAAAACAAATTAATCGCATAATTATTAATTAAAACTAATAAATATATTCATACTTTCATCCTTGTTTCTAGGGGGGGCGGCGCCCCCCCTGTTCTAAGACAGAAGGGGCTGCCCGCCCCTCTGACCCATACTTCCCACGTCCCTGGGGAGGGGGGCAAAATTTTAAACTGTTAAATGATCTTTCAAATATTTCATTTTTCAATATTCGTATTTTTGAATAAACTCGAGGGGACTTGAAGTGTTACAGGTATGGTGGCCATATCTAGAGTTCTTAAATGCAAACTTTAACAGTGTTATTTTAGAATTAGGACACGGATCTTTTTCTAGGCCAAAACTAAGCTGTCTGAAACAGAGATACTTTTTTTCTCTCTTTTTACTTTAGTGACGACATTCAGAAACTGTCAGCTATAAATATTAGGTTATGCTGTCATGTTTATTTATATGCATCTAAACATTTTTAATGTGCACATTATCATTTATTTACTGTTTGTAGAGAATTTTTAAAACTACTATACATATATCAATTTTACCACAGCTTTTAATAAATATTAACCGAAGTTCATATTTATATAATTGTTATACTGGCAGTTTAATTTATTAAACCAATTTTCATGATTACCAACGATCTACTAAATAGTTTTAAAATATAAAATGGCACTAGGAAAATTTGACATGCGTGACTTAACTCTAAATAACGCGAGGTTAGTTCATATTTAGGAACTCTAGCCATATCTATTGAGTGGAACAAGGATCAGGACATGAGAACAAATCAAAACTTGAAAAATTATTTTTAATTATATTTTTACATTGTTGAACATTTGTTGTAGTAAACATTGAGACGTTTAACCTTCCGTACATGAAACAAGAGGGAATTTAATTAATAGAATAACAGAAGAATTTATTAAAAAAAAATTAATACACTTAATGACTAGTAGTCATCGGACTATCGTGCAATATAGACGCGCGTAAAATAAGATATAGTCCGGTCAACTCAGATGACGAGGAAGCACTTGTCTCTAGAGAAACTGACAACAGTCGAGAGATCCTTCAGACAAAGCCATTCTAAATAACAAAACACAACTGCTCAAAAGAGAAATACAGAGGATTAAAGAAGAATCAATTAATTCCTACTTGGAAAATTTAACCGCAACCGAAGAGACAAATTACTCTCTTTGGAAAACAACTAAAAAGATCAGGAGACCTATAGCTTCGATTCCTCCAATCAGAAGAGATAATGGCCCATGGGCCCGAGAAAACAAGCAAAAGGCTGATCTGTTTGCGGAACATCTGGCTGAGATTTTTACCCCTAGCCAAGTTTATATGGACAATACTTTGGCCAATATAAGCAATCCAACATCAGAATACATTACCTTAGTTACCCCAAATGAAGTAGCGAAGGAAATAGAAACAAACCTAAACCCGAAAAAAGCACCTGGTTTTGATCTGATCACTGGGGAAATCTTAAAACAATTGCCTAGAAAAGGTATAGTCATGCTCACGTACCTCTTCAATGCAGCCTTTAGACTGAAATATGTTCCAGACAGCTGGAAAGTTGCAGAAGTAATAATGCTGCCAAAACCAGGTAAGCCGCCTAATGAGGCCAAGTCATACAGGCCCATATCCTTGCTGCCAATTATCTCAAAATTATTTGAAAAACTACTACTCAAAAGGATGAAACCACCAATTGAAAATAATAAACTAATTCCGGATTTTCAATTTGGCTTCAGACAAAAACACTCGACTATAGATCAGGTGCATCGCATTACTGACGTAATAGAGCGCGCTCTTGAAGAAAAGCAAATCTGCTCAGCTGTTTTTCTAGATGTAGCTCAGGCCTTCGACAAAGTATGGCACGAAGGCCTGATATACAAACTAAACACAATGCTACCAAAGCAATATGTAGAGATAATAACATCTTATATCTCAAACCGACTTTTCAGAATTAAACAGGAAGATGATTATTCTGACCTGAAAGAAATAAAAGCGGGTGTGCCACAGGGTAGTGTCCTCGGTCCTATCCTATTTCTGTTATACACGAGTGATATACCAAAATTGGATGGAATCACAGTAGCAACATTCGCAGACGACACTGCAATCCTTGCAGTAGAGAAGGAGCAAGATATATCCATTGAGAAATTACAAGCAGCTAGCAACACAATACTTGATTGGACCAAACAATGGAAGATTAAGCTAAATGAAGTCAAAGCTACCCATGTTAGCTTCACAAACAAAAGGTTGGTAAATCCTCTGCCCTTAGAGATTAATGGTACTATTGTGCCCTATGAGAACAACGCCAAATACCTAGGCATGACTCTAGACACCAAACTCATGTGGAAAGAGCATGTAAAAAAGAAAAGAACTGGGGCTCAAATACAAACAGCTTTATTGGCTTCTTGGAAGAAACTCCAAACTGTCAGTACATAATAAGATCTTACTCTACAATCAGATCCTAAAACCGGTATGGTTGTATGGCATCCAGCTCTGGGGCTGTACCAAAGATAGTAACATAAAAACCATACAAACATTCCAGAACAAGGTGTTACGCAACATAGTAAACGCTCCATGGTACATACGTAACTCTGATTTGCACCGAGACCTCAACATCCCAATGGTCAAGGAAGAGATCAAAAGGTTTGCTGGCAAACACGAAGCCAGGCTCCACCTACACGAAAACGCAGAAGCGCTTCAGCTATTGGACAACCAACATATTGTTCGAAGACTGAAGAGGACCAAACCATTCGAGCTTGTGTAGTGCAGTGAAAAGCAGAGCATAGTGCGAGTTTAATAGTGGCTAAAAAAACTAAAGGACATCGTCGGAAGAACTCTAGTTTAGGTATTTAGTTAGTTTAGTTTTAAGAAGTATCAGAAAAAAATTAATGGTTGGTCTTATAGACCAGTTTTAATAGACAGACACCATAAGTGTGTATGAGGAAAAAAAACTTGACTAGGTTAGAAAGTGTAAGGCATCAAGAAGGGAAACAATAAATCAATATGGAACTTGTAAAGCAAGATGAGTGAATAAAACAGCAAAGGGAAAGTTATATAAGAAAAAGAACAATAGTTTTGCAAAGATTAAAATAAGCGGGTATTATGTAGGGTGTTGGAACATTAGAACGAATCTAGTTACTATACTATAACCAAAAAAATGAAGAAACTAAACCGAGTGAATCTAGCAGGCGCAGACTAGCAGTCGGAGTTGATTGTGAACGAGCCTTGCTTCCAAATTGTCGAATTTAGACAGTTTGAAATTAAAAATTGTCATTGCAATCTGTCAAAGTTTTAAAAGGTTTTTCACAACTCCAATTGTTAATTATTAAACTACTATTAATAAATAACCTTCTGATAGCAAAAGTGTGCACGACATTAGTTGCCGCTTAAAAGATTTTTGCAACTCCAATTAATATTTATTAATAGTAGTTTAATAATTAACAATTGGAGTTGTGAAAAACCTTTTAAAACTTTGACAGATTGCAATGACAATTTTTAAATTCAAACTGTCTAAATTTAACAATTTGGGAGCAAGGCTCGTTCACAATCAACTCCGACTGCTAGTTTGCGCCTGCTAGATTCACTCGGTTTAGTTTCTTCATTTTTTGATTTAGGTATAGTATGAGATATTGATATATACAGTCTGTTTGATTTAAAGTGCCCCGCTTTGGAGCAACTTTATTTTCAGTCAGAAATGGTATAAACCTATATATTATTAAATGACATAAAATTATTTATGTTCTGGTTCAGAAAACTTTGTATTTACTAAATCGGCGTGAGCGTGATGACGTCATCAAACTTTTTTTAAATTACATGATAGGTACTTTTTCACTGAAATCGATAGAGTATCGTGTTCTCTTTTGAACCATAATAAATATTCATACTCTTACATAAGAGAATTTTCAAGAAAAACGTGAAGAATGGTTTACGATTAGCAGGCTTTGATTTCTGGTTCTCTAGTTAATAAAACAGAATTATCTGGCAAACTTAGGTAAATAACGAAACTTTAGTGTTTTAGTGGCGTATTTACAAATTCTTCTCGGGGTGGGGGGTACTCTATAAAAATTCCGAATCAAAATACTTAGATTTTGACATAAATGACCTGGACTATTAAAAAAATTATTGATACATATTGATGCACTGCATTAGTGGAAGGGTCACGTGACATACTTCCTACCACTTGATTTTTTTTCTAATATTGGAAAATCGCGCGTTGGTGCCAGACCGTTCGAAAGACTTTAAACGAGCGTCCTCTGCAAGATGACTGAAATGCGAATTTCTTGTGGTCATATTCTTGTTCCTCGTTTTCGATATGATAGATAAACCAGTGAAATAAAACTTTACCATCTCATGTATCATGAAGGATGTTAGATTTAAACTTTACTTTGGCCACGAGAGCTACTGTGTAAGTGCTGCTATTTATTTTTGAAGTGTATTATTTAATACACTGATACCAACCCATAATTGGGCCAACCCATAATTGGGCCCTTTAGGGCCAGACCGCCCGAAAGATTTTAAACTAGCGCCGTCTGCAGGGCGACTGAGATGCAAATTTTTTGTAGCCATATTCTTGTTCTTCGTGTTCTATATGATATGATTAATACTTTCTGGTATGGTAATAAATAGATCAATATTTTCCTATTGCGGCTCTCTATCTATTAGTGGAATTCTAAAATAAGTTTTTCAATTTATTTTATTGGTTATTTATTTTTATACTGTTTTGTTCTACCCATCAGAATAACTAAGTTGCATATTTCTGGGCGGGTCGGCTAACGGTATGGAGCTACCCCAGATTTTTTTTAATAGTCCATGTCGTTTATGTCAACATCTATGTTATGTGAAAATCTAAGTATTTTGATTCGGGATTTTTATAGAGTGCCCCCTCCCCCCGAGAGAAATTTCAAATACGCCACTGAAGCAACTAAAGTTTATTTATTTCATTATTTACCTAAGTTTGCTAATTTATGCTGTTTTATTAATTGTTGGACCAGAAATCAAAGCCTTCTAGTCGTAAACCATTTTTCACGTTTTTCTTGAAAATTTTCTGATATAAGAGTATGAATATTTATTATGGTTGAAAAGAGAACACAATACTCTACCGATTTCAGTAGAAAAATAACTATCACATAATTTAAAAAAAAGTTCCATGACGTCACCATGCTCACGCCGATTTAATAAATACAAAATTTTGAACCAGAACATAGATAATTCTATGCCATTTAATAATATATATGGTTTATACCATTTCTGACTGAAAATATAGTTGTTACAAAGCTTTAAATCAAACAGACTGTATAACTGAGGGCAATGAACCAATATAAAATCAGTATACCGGTCTTAATAATATATTGTAAGGACTGAGGCTATCACAACACTATATTTTAAACGGTATCTGCTAACCACACATTGGATTTGACTAATGCCAATAGGTATTTCGGTAACGATGTTACCTTTTTTTCTGGGCTCAAAACCATCTAATTTAAAATTCTAAAATTGTTATAATAACCGTCTCTTTTGTGGGCAATTTTTTAAAGGTCCAATTATAACCATCAATCAAATGTAACATAAACATGCTGCTTAAAATATATTTCTTTTCTAAACATAAAGGAAAGAAAAACATCGTCCTTGACTAATTTTATTGATACCATGTGTTACAAAAAATAGTTTAAAAATTGTATTGGTTTTAAATCATTATAACACAGATGAAAATGTATATTGATAAATAACAAACAAATCCGATTTATGCTTGTCACTTTGGAAAGAAAAAGAGTCTTTAGTAAAAGTCTTAGCCTTAGGTCTTAGTGAAACTAGATGGAAAAGAGAAAGGTAAATGGCGGAATTTCCTCCATAATGTCAGAGTAATGAGATGTGTTGACGCAGGATCAGACCATGATCTAGTGTACACAAAAGTACGAATTAGTTTAAAAGCTAATTATATCGAAGACAGTAAGAGAAATAAATATATTTTACAAAGGAGAATTAAAAGCACTGGAAATCTTACGAAAGTATCAGAATATCTTAAAAGCCGAATTTGCAAATTTAAGAGATCTGTAAACCCACAGCATACATGAGATTTGAGATAAATACAGGACAACAATTAAATGAGCAGCATTAACAGCAATTGGACACAAACGTGGAGTGGCTCAAACATGGATAATAAGGAATACGAAGGAAGGAAAAGAAAGTAAAACAATAAAACTAAGGAAACGTGCCAAACTAAAGTTTAGACGGAAACTGTAAGAAGAAGGAAACTGTAGTTAAGCTTAAACAAACTTTTGAAACTTTTATAGTTGTTTATGTACCAAGGGCGTTATAATAACGATAATACCAAGGGGTGACGATGTTTCAGCCCGAGGACCTGAAGGGCTAGGGGGATGGAAGTCGTCCGATGGGCATTATCATTTAGTATTTTACTACATTTTTTTACGACACTTTTACTCGTACATTTACTAAAGTCAAACAGAGATATGAATTTTTAAATTCACATGTTTTTGTTGGATGAGACCAACATGAAAACAAAAAAAAATCCTAATAGAACATGAAGAATTGGATCACACGCCCAGAAAATACATTGCAAATACTCATATTATTTGTTGAGTTGTAATAAACTCGTACGCAAACAGATAGTTTCTGACCTAATGATCTAAATTACTATTGAATGTAACACCGTGAGCGGACGTTATAAACCATAATGCCCGCTTATAATGTCCTGTTTGTTATGGACTTGTTTTTATGGTTCGTATCACAGGTATAAACAACAAATAATATGCAAGTAATTATTTATTATTTATTTTTTATATCGATATATTTCTATTTATACAGTCTACTGTAAACTGGGGTATCCGTTAAATAAACAAACAATAAGAAGAATATAATTTGACAAATTAGGAAGTTAAGAGGAGCGTTAAAGATAAGAGATTATAAAAATTGCAATTGACAGTAAGAAGACAGGTTGTGAAAGCATGCAATAACAAAACCATTAAAATACACACAATTGCCGAAACTGCCTTAGTGGGACATCAAAGCAATAACTGTAAAATTCACAAAAGGACATAATAAAAATATGGGTAGAAGATTTCACTGGAATTTATAAGGTAACATTAACATTAACAGAAATGCAGGAGAAATTAATAAATCCTGAAAACAGACAAAAAATAACTGTTATTAATAATAATGAGGATGTTTTTTCAGAACAGGGAAATAAATATGACAATAATTAATTAAAAAGGTAATAAGGCCGCAGGAATAAATAGATTTAATGCAGAACTAATAAAAGCTAATATAGACTTACCAGAAAGTGTTTTGCATACTTGAAAACAAGATATGGGTAGAAGAAAAATTCCCAGAAGGTTGGCTACAGGGTATACCAATTAAACTACCAAAAAAAGGGAACGTTTTAACTATGTGTTTAAACTGGAAGCCAATAAACTTATTATGTGTAGCTAGTAAAGTCTCGACAATGTGTTATAATAGAGAGCACAAGAGCCCCTATCAACGAGAAATTGAGGAAAAATCAAGTCGGCTTTCAAAAAAATAGATAAGTAATAATGTGCAAGATCTATACAGGTTGGAAACGTATGGGCTTGGTATAGAGATATAATAATAATAATAATACTTGCTACTATCCACATCAAAGCGTTTATAAAAATAGTGAAAAGATGCGTTAAAGAAGGGGAATATTATATTACATTACATTACATTACCGTTAAATTACCGTTACAATACTCCCTAACCAAGCCCATGCATATGAACTTGTCCATGCATTTTATTGATTTTGAAAAAGCTGTCGATTCAATTTGATCACATGAAAAAAACGCAGATAAAACAAAAAACAAAATGGAAGTAGACTGGAACTTATACACTTAGAAAATCAAATAGTAATATAGCAAAGCAAGCGCTAAATGACACCATACCAGCAAAAAGTAGGAAGAGTGGAAAATTCGTGGATATGTACTCGGGGGGGATGGGATCATCAACAAAGACAATTTTATTATTCGACAGTAATAGTCCAAATTCATCACAATGGATTGAAATTCAACTAAATCATTACATTTAACGGCAAAACTGTCACAAAAATAATTTTTTCACAAGTCTCAAAATAAAGGCTTTACGATGCGTCCGTTAACAAAAAACAGCTAAATATCTAATAATGCGTTGTTTTCTAGCAAAATGCTTGAGGTGAAGAAACGTCGTTCAACAGAAATCAAGGAGATTGGAGGATGGTTAAGATGGCTTTTGGTGCTATTAGACGCGCCTGGCTTGTACGTGCTTTTTGTTTATCATGACGCAATACGAGCAGAAGCTTACATTGTATGGCGTCGTAGACGTTTGAATTTACTAAGAAAATTGTAATAAAATGCTAATAACTTTTTTAGATTAGAAAGATAGATTTTTAATATAAATATTCAATATTCATTTAATTTAATTTTACTATTTCTTTTAACATAAATAGCTTGCATTTTAAATGCGAATTGGGTAAAATTAAAAAAGTTGTTAATCTTTAGAAAGTGACGCAATGACGAGATTTTATTGACTACTAATGTTTCCGTAATCCGTGTGTCGTTATGCTGGTACGTTGTCAGTTGCAAGGAGAAATTACTTGTTTGTCATGACTGAAAACAATATGATACTTTTCTCACAATCTTATACCTTCTTTGATACTTTATTTAGAAAATTGCACCCATCACGTAATTTATGAAAATGATGGAAAACATATATTTGTTCTCATGTTCTCTATTAGTTGTTTTAATAATAGAGACCATTCTATTAAATTTTTTGTTGTATAGTTACAATCTTATTATGTTGTTTTTCGCCTAATCTTCTTAACGAATGAAACCCACCCTATAAATTTCTGCTTGAACCTTAGCCTTTTTTAAAACGACTTTAAATTTTGATTGAATACACTTGTAGAGTGTGCTTAGTCAGCTTTTTACTGCTTCAACTAATTGCTTTTTTTTGTTTATACTATATTTTGTTTCTTTGTTATACCTTTTATTCGTACTATTGGATTCATAATGATCTAGGACAGTAAGGCTAGTATACTGCAATTCTTTATTATTTTATCATATGCATTTACACTGAAATAATTAACTTAATAAAATAGCATCATGTTAGTCTGCTGTCCTAAATCGTTATGAAATCAATAGTACATATCTCTTTGAATTTTTGCCATGTAACTCTTTATGATTATTTACCTTATTTTTAATTTGCTTTACGATTACTAAATGAAGTAATATATGGTAACGATCTTTTTAAATAAAACTAAAGAGGCTGTTTTAAAAGTATACTAGGGAAACCCCATCAAAACATGACGGTTAAAAGGCTAATTTATTGAATGATTTCCTTATATACAACGTTCGTTGTGTAATTACAATCCTTCAGGTTTCCAAGAGTGATTATTTAATATTAATATTTATTAAATAAACACAATCGAACAAAAGCAGTTGCAAATACTAAGCTTACCATTCTCAGACAAACTTCTAAACGCGTTATTTAACAAACACCCCTGACCTACCCTTCCTTAGTTACCCCCGTCTTACTCCTTTTTTCGGCTTATCCTCCACCTCTGATCTCTTCCACAGAATTACCTCCCGGTTTACACTCTTCCGCTGACTTACCCATCTATTCTTTCCATAAAATTCTGTATTGAATTTCAAGTGATGATGACTATTTGAACTTTGAGTGATTATTTAATATTAATATTTATTAAATAAATGCAATTGAACACAAAAAGTTAAAAACACTAAGTTTACCATTCTCAAACAAACTTTTGAATGCGTTGTTTAACAAACGAGCCGACTACCCCCCCCCCCACCAACCCCGACTTACCCTTCCTTCCTACGTTAGTTACCTTCGTCTTACTCCTTTTCTCGGCTTACCGACCCAACTTAGATCTTCCGGCTTACCCTTCCCCCGACTTATTTCTCTCTCTGACTTACCCCCTCCACGTAACTTCCCATCGGACTCCTGTGGGACTTCTCATCAAATATACAATCTGCAGTTAAAATTAAAAAATCTCGAAAAAAAGGACACACTCAGAGAATGACAGAGATGTCGAATTTCGTGAATATGCTCTTGATACTATGAAACTCGACTGAGAATTCTTGGTGGCATAGTAAGTAGGTATAGGGTATGTTTAATTCCAAAACGCGTCGGCCTAATGCACCGATTACAAAAAATGTTTTTAATTTAAAAATATTAATAACTAAAAAAACAATACCAAAATTCCACAGACTACAAAAAGAACGGTTTTTAAAATATAAAAATTAAATGTAGTGTTGACTAATCTACAGTGTCAACACTTTAATATAAAAAAGAATAAAGCTAATCGGTCTTGTAGAACTCGACGAGAAAGTGCAGCAAAAATGAGCCGTGTCTTAAATATGTAGATTAGTAAATAATAATTGACCTATACAGTAAAGGTTAATATGGCCTGTATATTCACTACTGAAGTGCATAACATTTCGTAATGTAAAGCAGTGTTAATGGGAACATGATAAGTTTGATCGCCGATAATGGAATCTTTATAATAATCGCTCCAGTCATTTACAACTTTTACAACAATTTGCAAACGTATCTCATGATGACTTGTTTTGTCCAAACAATTGCCATCAGGACATCACCTAATATTTGTATAATTTGTATGCTTTCCATGGTTTTCAACTATTCGGGTTTGCAGCAAACTTTTATAATCGTATACAGTTTCGAAAGTTATCAACTCTGGGGACTGAGATGGCGCTGCAAGTTGAAGGTCGTTCTCTTGCGCATCCAAATACATGTTTTAGATTTATTTATTTAAAAATATAAAACTTAAAAAGTACAGATATTAAGTAGTGTTGACTAATATACACAACGAAAGCTTCAATGTAAAAAAGAATCGCGTAAATCGGCCCAGTAGAACTCTCAAATGAACTGGAACAAAAATGAGCCTGTATATTTACAATCGAGATACATAAGATTTTCTTAATCAAAAGCAGTGTTAATGGGAATACAATTTGGTTTGACAGGTTTTATCGCCAATAATGGATTCTTTATAATAAAAGCTCCATTCAACGTATCTCAGGATAATTTGTTTTGTCTAAACAATAAATGAAAGAGCTATAAACAAGCAATTGACAACGGGACATCACCTAATATTTGTATAATTTGCCTGCATTCTATGGTTCTCAACTATGCGGATTTGCGGCAAAATCTTATAATCGTTAATTGTTCCAAAAGTTAACATCTGGGGACCGAGATGGCGCTGCAAGTAGATGGTCGTTTTCTTGCGTATTCAAATAAATGTTTTAGATTTATTTATTTAGGAATAGGTACAAAACTTAAAGAAATACAGATATTAAGTAGCGTTGACTAATATACACAAGGAGCGCTTAAATTTAAAAAAGAATCTCGTAAACCGGCCCGGTAGAACTATCAAACAAACTGGAGCAAAACTGAGCCTACTATTTTAAATATATAGATTAACAAGAGAAATATTAAAAATAACACAGATTTAAACCTAACTAATTAAATGCACAAATAATGAAACTATTAACGAACTTAAACTAATTTATTTAAAGGCTATTTATTAACTACAATATTTATATTAAATACGCAGATATTTATTTATTACTATTTTATACTAAATGCTTCTAATTAACTGGTTGATCTTCTCTTAAACAGACCACATGTATGTGTTTCGTGGGTTGCCGCCCCGAATGTTGTACTAGGCTCTGGAAACGTCCGGAACTCTCTAGGCGTCTGCTTTCACCGCCAGTCTATACGTAGGGTTTTCCCGTTCATTACAATATCATTGTTATTGATTAGTATAGTCAGATGTGAAATCTTGAATTTGCATTCAATGAAATGCAAAAACAATTGTGCCTTTTATTCGCAATTTTATAGTAGGTATGGTTTTCTGATTAAAGAAAGATTGTGCAGGGGTTAAACAAAATAAATGTATATTTTAATTATTTTACTCTTGCACATATTTTTCTAATAACCTTATTTAATAATTTATAGACATTTGGGCATATATCAGGAGCTCATTTGAACCCAGCTGTAACAATAGCAACAGTCCTTTTAGGATACCTGAAACCAGTCTATGCTCCAGTTTACATTATTGCTCAATTTATCGGAAGTGTCATCGGATTTGGAATGCTCAAGGTAACTATGATTTATATAAATATGATCGCTTTTAATGACCGTCCAGTGGTATAGTCAAACAGTTGGGACCAGATAATAAACTGATCAGAAAATAAACACAGTGAAACATTTAAAACGAAAATTAATTTCGATATTGATGTCAACTACTTGCTGCCTATGTCAATAAAACGCCGTAAAACAATTTTATTTATTTATTATATTCATAAATAGAAATCTTTAGGATTATTTTTGTTTTAGATTCTAATACCGCCACAATTTACAACTAATGAAGTTTTTAATGAAGCTACAAATGAGACCGTACATCTTGTAGGATTATGCAGCACAGTGGTACATCCCAGTGTTTCGATGATGCAGGTGAGTAAATCTTTAGAAATCTTTAATACTCAAATTCTAAATATTCGACATTATAGGCCTTGGCATTAGAAGTAATAACTACTACCATTCTTATACTTGTCTGTTGTGCAGTTTGGGATAAGAGAAATGCAACCAATACTGATTCTGTTTCTTTGCGTTTTGGTCTTATCATTGCAACTATAGCTATGGTAGCTGTAAGTATTCAGTCTAGATTTGAAGAATTCAATAAACAAGATACATTTATGTTAATACATATAATAATACATTTTAGGGTCCCTATACAGGAGCAAGTATGAACACTGCTAGAACCTTTGGACCTGCCCTATTTAATAATGATTGGGGATCACACTGGG
This sequence comes from Agrypnus murinus, assembly GCA_929113105.1. NCBI lineage: Eukaryota > Metazoa > Arthropoda > Insecta > Coleoptera > Elateridae > Agrypnus > Agrypnus murinus. The sequence goes on along the minus strand of OV816028.1, from coordinate 66,917,042 downwards.
TAAGTGATATGATCTTAAAAATAATCATGATTAAAACTGGAATTAACTTGTTGCAGATTTATTGGGCAGGCCCTACCATAGGTGCTTTTGTTGGTGCTTTATTCTATAAAACAGTTTTTGATCCACCAAAAGAACGAAAAGAAGAATTTGATGATGTTTTAGAAGATGTTCCTCTAAATGAAAAATGCGAAAAGATTAACAATATTTAACAAAGAGAAATCTCAACCGGTTTTTATCTCTGAAGCAAGATCAATGTTTTGTTTGCAGTCCTTTATTTTGGTACATTTAGCTATCTGTATTAATAGTAGTAGTGTGCTTATCTGATACCTGAATAAGAAACATATCTCACTTTAAACTAATAATTAGTTTATGAAATTCTTGAAATGAAATGAAAGAATTTAAGAATATAAATATTAGTATCAAGTTTTATTGATGCTTAATCCTAGAAATTATTTATTTGTCATTGTTCTTTTTAACCAGATAATCATAACATCTCCGAATTTTAGTATTCAGATGCTATTTTTATTTATTAGTCGAGATGTTTTTTACATGTTGAGTTAAACAGCAGAAAATCTTGAATCTTCATTTAAATCTAACATCTTCTGATTAACTTATTTCGTTGATATCAATTGACTATATTTCTCAACTAATTTATTTGTACATTTCTTGTTATATTTTAGTACCTACAAAATGATGCCAATTTCCAGTGTTGAAAGTGATTATACCGTTTCTGATAGAAATGTATTAATGATGATGGAATGAAATTGTGATAATAGGTAGGAAAGAGTTATGATTGTTAATAATTAAGAATGCTTTGATAAATATAATGTATAGAAAGTATAAGTACCATGTTGTTTGTAAAGTGAAAATCATGCAATACATAAATAGAATCTGTAATTGATAACTACATGATATTGTTTTATTAGGTTGTATTTATAATATACTGAGTAAGAATAAATATATGCTCTATTCTAGACTATAAATACCTTAGCCTTCTTTACCGCAACTGATGCTGCTTGATCACAACCCACTTGACTAATAAACAATTTGACTGCTAATTGCAAATAATAATATTTATTCTGAATAATAATATACAAATATATATGTATATAATTATACAGAATAGTAAGGAGATGATTCAGCATAAGCTGTTCTTCCATCATCCCCTTAGAGTTTAAAAACTAATATTGCAGGTTTTTAAGTTATACAACTAATTACATTTATAAAAATCATTTACATAAAAAATCAATTACATAGACTATTTACAAGCTGGTGTATCAATATAGCAACTTTTTAAACAAAGCTTTTTTAAATTGTTTAATATCGTTATAAATCTTAGCGACATTATAGGTAAAAGAACGTTGGTAAACAGACCTCTATGTCGCAGATTTGAATTGTGCACATCTGTCCTGTACCTTATTTTATTATATAAATAGGGAGGCTGCTTGTCAGATAGTATCTTATGGTAGAAAGCGGCTGTTAGTAAACAAAACCGTTTTTTCATATGAAGCCAGCCGGTATCAATTAATTTATGCGAGATATGCTCATATCTTGGAATCCCATAAATAAGACGCAAGCAGGAATTTTGAACACGTTGAATACGCTGAGTTGTCTCATAATCCAGGCAAGGGCCATATGCAGGAACACAATAATTAAATTGCGATAAAATCATAGGTTCACATAGTAAAATAAGTTTTAAGTTATAGTAAGCTTTTTGTATGTATTAAAGACTTGCTTACCGCATCGAAATGTTTTATCAAAAAATACTCCCAAATTCTTTGCATTTTATACTATAGGTACCTCAATTACACTAATTTTAATAAGTGACACTTGAAGAGCATCACTTGATTTTCCTAATAATAGAATACACGATTTCGTGGAATTTAACATTAATGCGTGTTGTAATAAAAATTTAGAGACAGCTTTGGGGCCGTTGTTTAAAATTCCAGTTACTTCTTTGATATCACTTGACTTAATTTAAAGAGTTTTAAATTTAAGTATTATTTCCAATATGGATCCCTGCGGCACCCCTCTGATAACATTAACAAGTGAAGACACCTCATTAGCCATTTTAACTCTTTGTGTTCTATTACATAAATAGTTTCGGACCAGACCAACGCAATTTCGCTGAGGCTTAATAATGTAATGTAATATTTTAAGAAGTAAATCGTGATTAATGTATCAAAAGCTTTACTATAATCTAATAAAACTAAAAAAGTAGATTTTCGTTCATCGTATGTTTCATGCTATAACATTTACTGTCAATTAGAATGCATCAGATAAACATATTTCAAACAACATAATTGGGACGTGTCAATAAATATAGATGGCGTTGTACACCAACAAAATTAGACAAAATGATATCGATGTCATTACTCGGTAGGTGATCGTGCATGCAACCAATGAGATGCATACTTTAGTCGTAACAAAAGTTGTAATTTAATAAAATTCCGCTAGAATGCAGGTCGTCTTTGGCGCGTCTAGAGACCCTACAATTAGAGTCTGGCTAAGGCAGCCATTTTATATCACAACACGTGGCGTGAAACTTGAAAAGTACCGAAATAGTTACACGGCCAAATATTTGCACGCATATAAAACGGTTTTTGACTCAATTAAAAAACACGAAATACTGGGTTGTGTATAAAACATTATTTAGCAGTAAAATTACATGATGATTAGGATGTCAAAATTAAAATTATATAAAAAATATTGTGATAATAAAATGGCGGACACAGCGGGAATGCATTGTCCAGACTCTAATTGAAGGGTCTCTAGGCGCGTCTAGAGACCCGTGTTTTTTATATCAGTATTTGGCCGTGTAGCAATTTCTGTACTTTTTGAATTTAGCGCCACGTGTTGTGATATAAAACGGCTGCCTTGGCCAGACTCTAATTAAAGGGTCTCTAGGCGCGTCCCAATATTAATAAAAACTGTAAATAAAGTAATAAATACTTGTGTATACCTTCTTACATATGCCTTTAATAATTCTCAGCTGAAAACATGCCATAAAATGTTACCCTTACCGCTAGAAGGACAGTTAAAGTTAAATTTCGAACTTTTTTCATTAAATACTTAATTCTTTAAGCTTGACAATAATTTCCACTATTTCAGGTATTTAATTATTGCTGGAACGTATTCAAATCGCCTATTAGTTATCCGCTTTCGAAAAGAAAGAGTACGTTTATTTACTTTCTTATGAGGGTTGGAGATTATTAAAATTAAACTGTTATTATAAATTCTTCACGCAGAGCTTCCGGTTCAATTAACAAGACAATAATCCCATACATAACAAATTCAAGAATCCTTCAGAATTGAAAGGGTCAGATTTCACTACTAATTTCATTGAATCGCTTGACCACATCGGCATTAAATTAACCAATAGAATTAACAAGCAACTTCCAGACGAATACAGAAACGCTTAATTTCCAATTGAAGATTTAAGCCCTAAACACAACGATACCATAGGGTTACAAAACCATCGAAGCGCAAAACTGAAATCTCCATAAAGTTTCCCTTTCTGAATTTATAATGAAACGGGGGCAACAGTTAGGCCTCGCAGAAAAAACACGCGCCCGAACCGCTTGTTACGGCAAACGCCAGCAATGGAATAAATCTTTATCTTAAAAATCTTTAGAGGAGAGATTATGTTCCAGAACGTTCTCCAATCACATATTAAGTCTGACATGATTATAACCAATAACAAAAACTGAATCAAATACGTATACCTATTATATTTTTCGAGGAATGCAAGCAGGTGCAGGATCTTGTCAGAAACTTGATCGCTAGTTAATTATGTTTTATAAAATATAAGATGTAGTTCCGAAGGCAATATATTCTTTTGCGAACATTTAATATCTAAAAAATGAAAGAGTCGTTTTTTGACCAGACTAAAATAGACAAAGCTTAAACCTTCAAACGAAAAGTTCACATTACTTAAATTAATTTAGAACACAAAATACGATACTTACTGTATATAAAATACTCAAAGTTGCCAGCTTGAGATTTTGCTCTTTCTTACAAATTTAAATTTCAGGTCGTAGGTATTGGTTCTGCAGTTGTCTAATTATTAAGGGATGGATAAAGGTTTCAAAACACAATAACATACACTAGAAGAGCGCCATCTGATTATGAAGCTTAATAATAATAATTAAATAGATCAAATAGATCAAATAAATCTAATAAATCTGTCTGAAATCACTAATCAGAAAATGAAATCAGACCGATATAAATTTAGTGCAAAATATTAGTTAATTTCAACAAAGTCAAAATTTGGTTAATGATATAAATAAAAACTTTCATAATTATATGGTTCAGTCTTACTGGTTTTAATTAACTTTAAAATCATATTTATTTTAGAAAACACAAAGAAAAATAGGATATAAGAAAATTATAAATTTTAAACTCAAAAATTCAAGTAATAATTCCCTACCTAAGAGCTCTTGACTATCAAAATTTGTTAATGAATAGAAGTTGTATACAAATTACGTATAAATAAAAAAACAAACTGTAGAAATATTACAAAGATCCAAAGAAATTCACATAAATATTTAACATTCAAAAAAAAGAATACATAATTCACAGTACCTGTAATTATCGGTAATTCGCAAACCAAGTTAACGCTAAATTGCACAAAAATGATTTATTTGCACGCACCAAACAATCACTGCTGAACGGAAACTGGAATGTTCGTAGATTTCTGCTTTCACATCATACTAGAATGCAATGAATTAACCCTCGTAATGCCTGTATGAGGTGAACTATTATTCACAAATTCACCCAAAATAAAGTAACTGAATGCAACCATAAAACTTCTTTACGATTTGGTTATTAAATTAATTTTAAGAACCATCGGCAAATGTTCGTTATTTTTCTTAAAACAACCCATTTATTATTTAGATCCGAACTGAATTTATAAAGCACATAACTCGGATTTCATTATTGATTCAAGATTTCGATCACTGAAGATAAAGTCTGTAGTTATTAATTTTTATCGGTATTTCGGTACGAGAATTATTTTTATCGGTAAACTGTATTAAAGCTAGTAATAGGAAAAACTAGATTTCCCATTCTTTAAGAACACAAACATCCGGAAAAATAGTTAACTGCAAATTTTTAATTAATTAGGCACGGGCATCCGACACCGGCCATTATCTATAAACTGTACTGTATTCAGACCATTCACTGTATTGTTAAACTGCACTGTCTCGAATCAGCAACTGAAGTCAAGTGAGTCTCCTTTTTAAAAACCCAAGGTTATTATATACGGAAAATTTTGGAGGGTGCAGTTCTGCATACATCAATCAAAGAGTCGCGTGGTTTGGCCTAAACAAATCAGGGCTATACAGTCCACGTGTTGATAATAAGGGAAGTTTTCTTAATTCCAATACTAGATTTTGACCCTAAAAGGCTAAAAATTACGCAGTTTTATTTTCACTAAGGAGAAAATGTAAACCGATGTTATTTTAAAGCAAGTCCTGCAGACGTATCATGTTTTAGGCGCAGATGCAAATAACCGAAAGAGATTCTTAACATGTAGCAAACATCATTTATTAGATAAAGGAGATTTTTTTATAGTATTTTCACGGAACACCAAACTGCAATATCTATGGGAACTATATAAAGTTAGAATTACCACGAACCATATTTATTAGTTTTTAAGGTTTTAATAACGAAGCCATTTTAACCAACGTACACGTGCGTAAATAAAACACAGAAAGAAATAATTTATTGCCCAAATGTTTTTATAATTCTAAGAAGGTTTGAAACACAACCTTTTAAAATAATTTTTATAGGTTTATTTGTACCAAATACTAACACGAGTTTATATTGCAAGAAGAACGCAAATCTGCAGGACTGGAATTAAGATTTTTCAGTAAATATGTAGACAAAATACCTTTATTCAGGACTGATAAAAATATACCGTTACAAAAATAAACACACTATTTGCTTAAAAGGGGATTATAAATTGATGTATATTTTTGAAATGAAAAGTTTATTAACGTGAGTCATCCATTCACAATAAACGAAGTGATTCCAATGCGGGATCAAGAAAGTCACGCGACATCTGCACATGTGCGAAAAGAATCTGCCTTACTAAAAGCAATAAACCTTATCTGAAAGTATATATGAAATGAGAGACATTTTATTTAGCTATTTATGTGACATACATAGACTAAGATTATCTACACTTCAAACTTTGCTGTACGTACCAATGAAGAAATCTTTTCTGTTTTTTACAATAACTGAATTAACACTAAAACGGAGCGAATTAAATATTTGTAATGAAATGGGCTACATTCGCATTAAGAAAAAACGATCACTTGATTTTGTGTAGCTAGGAACGCTACCATTTTGTTTTGGAAGAATTATGTAATGTAAATAATAAGAAGTTAGCTATTTTAACAATTGCCTGTAACAGTATTTATTTTAAGGAAGTTTTACGTTTATTTGTCCCCTTTATTGTTGAATAAGTTCTGTCGATTTCGCCATTAACCTGAAACCTAAATATCTTGATTGAAAACTTTAGATAAGTCAAAAATCATAATAATTAAGTCAACAAAGTGTTGTTTTAACATGTCATTGTAAATCGGAATGTTATTTAATTTGATTTAGGAAATATTGTTAGAAATTAACAATTAATAAAGTTTGTAGTATAATTATGACTCCAGTCTATTGTTAACTGGACATGTTATACGTGGCTTAAATGGAACTACTGTTTTTATGTGTTTCACAGTCAGTACATAATGATTATTGGCTGATTTTACAACCTACTGTAAATAATATACTTTGGGATCTAAAATATTAGTGGGAAATAATTTTAGGATAGTGAGATTTTCGCGATGGTAATAATAATAATAAACCATATATAGGCCGGGTAAGAGGTCGCTCTCACCATTATTTGTGTTCACATGTTTGATATATGTTATTTTATGTGATCTATTTATTGTTCTGTGTCTATTACCCTTTCTTGCTTGTCTAGGTATCTAGGTATGTGTTCCCGTAAGAACTAACGCCCTACAAAGATTTGGATATGTGCTCCTGTTCTGACGTGAAAACTAACGTCCTACAAAAAGACGTTTACAGATGTTTATTATTCTATAAGTGTCCTTTATATACATATATGTCTGGTCGCAAAGTATCTGTTGCTCTGTCAAATATTAGATAATAATTACTGAGCAGCAGTTCTTGAGTAATCATTTTAAACTGGCACGTTTACCTTTTCTAGTTTATTCATCAACCTCATTGGTTGTCTCAATCTCACATGCTTGTGATTATTTATGTCAATGAGAGATTTTATGTTTTTAACGGTTTATCTATACATGTATAAACAGATAACTGTACTGTTCAGTTTAATCAAAAAATGAAGTTGTAATATAATTAAATAATAATATGATCACCGATTGAACTTGAAGCGAGCGCGTACTTATTCTGGCTCAACGTATTCCGTCCCTCCTACGCTCGATGATAAGAATAAATTAATAAAATACTACAATAAAATTTAAATGTTTTTTTATTTGTGTTTATCTCTCTTCTTTCACCTTTATGAAATAAATCGTTATCAGCTTATTGTCACATAGTATAAAAAACAGTAATCACAACATCGAATGAAGATTGTTCTTTTTGCATTTATTTTGAATCATAAAATTTGTCATTGGTAAGGTTGGTAGTGTTTTACCAACTTCTTTTTGTAAAATATTTAAAATCACACAGGAAGTGTAACCGAGACCGTGATCGTGTTGTGGTAAGGAACCTGGGACATTACAACCTTAAGCTTGTTTCATCTAAAGAAAATTCCAAAGTTGGAATAGAATAAAATTGGCGTTAAAAAAAGTTAATTTATTTTAAAGTTTGTTTTTCACGTACAACATGTTTTAACATTCCAATTAAAAGTATTATTTAACATTATTGGCTGTTATTTTACTATATTTACTTGATACTTGAGAAATCTGAAGTGGGTACTTTATAGTTTCATAAAATATAACTTAATTGCTTCATAGTTTGCTATCGATACGCATATTATATAGATGTGTAATAATTGCTTTTGTATTATTAAAATCTTTCTTTGCGAAAAAATCACAATTTTCTAAATGGTAAAACAATTACAACACTTATCACCTTGTTCTTCAAGTAGTACTCCAATTAAGATGTGACATTGCCCGTACAAGCAAAAAATTGGAGATACTTACAAGTAATATACTAAATAAAAGCTTCCACTTTACGAACTACATAAGGTGACAATTATCTTTAAATTTTATCTCATATAAACGTAATCCTATGAGTTTGTGCAATGCCTACTATATACAGGGTGTTACGATACTGTTACGGAGCATTAACTAAAATGGCAAATAGTACTACATACGAAAATAAGCAGCTTTTTTCTATTTTACGCTTAGAATATAGAACTGTAGGAAGGAGCGCAACTACCCGGCGTGATGAGCTTTAAATGCGACGAATATGACGTCACACTGGCCGCCATTAGACACCACCTAAATCTGCCTTTTTCTCAAATTCCGACAAATACGAAGAAGGGGATTACATTTCATAAGTAAGTATTCGTTTGTTTAAAGTATAAAATGTAAAATTTATATTCCAAGATTAATTTTAAAATACTATGTTTTAAAATAATTAGTGTAGTTTATGTGCGCATTTCGAGACAGTGAGAACCTCTAATGGAAATATCTTATTACAAAACCGGAAACACCTACTCCGCCATATTGAGACCCCATCCCGGTCGTATGTGGTACATGATTATGTTCCTTCCTACAGTTTTATATTCTAAGATTTTACGTCTATAATCAAGCTGTTAAAGTGCCCAAAACAGTGCGTTTATGGCTCATTCGAGTGCTTTGGTAGCTTTTTTTTTCGGTTTTTACGGTTTTTCAAAGTTGTTAGCATTGGAAAAAATTGAAAAAACAGGAAATAGACAAAAACTTCACTCAAATTCGAGTTTTCAAATGTCACACAAGTGTTGCCAACTACCACAAAATTTCCTATATTTCAAAATTGTGATTTTTTATTTTAAAAGGGAGGTAAAAGAAAAAATAGCATAGAAATAGCATAACTTGTTCTTTAATATACTATTATAAGTATGAGGGAAATAGTAAACGCGAAAAAGACTTTTCTTTTAATTTACAAAAACTGGTTCGATATCACTGATATTAGGGTAGGTTAAGATTAAAAGTAAACATCTCGTAAGAATTACGGGTTTTACTGACACGTGTCGTTCTCATGAACTAATAAAATACCAGATATTTAGTTTTAGCAAGATGCTTACGTTTGAATCACGTTTTTGCTTCTTTGAAAAATGTTTCTAATAATTGTTTGTAAAACAGACAACAACTGCCTGCAAAGGGGTTATTTTATAATAATATGACTGATTTGATATAATAACGAAACGGACGTAGAAATTATTGTTTAATTCATATAGGACTGTATCTTCTTGCAATTGTAGTTAATTTAGTTTTACTAATACTATGTGCGAAATTAAATACTCTTTGCATTAGTGCTTAACGGAGCAATTTACATTGAATTTCTAAGGGGTACTCTTCCTCTACTTTTAGATGAAGTGCCATTGGCCATCCGTCCACATCTTTGGTTCCTACATGATGGTGCTCCATCGCATTTTAGTCGTGTTGTACGGGATTATCTCAATATGAAGTTTTCCGGACGTTGGATAGGTGGTGGATCTGTTGTATTGTAGCCAACTCGTAGCCCAGGGTTTGGATTCTTTCTTGCGGAGGCATATGAAACAACAGGTTTATGTGTTTATCCTGTTCTGTATCAACTAGATAAGAAATGTTTGAAATTGTCAAAATGATTCTAGAATAAGTTATTAATTTTTACTTCACGTCACTTTTTAAAACCGTTGTATGCCAGGTATTGTCAGGTATGCCAGGACATTAATAATAGTATATTATGTTTTAAGGGCTTAATTGAGTGTCTGAGTGCCTGTAGAGTCGTAGAGTAAGACGATAAAGGACTCTAAAACACTAATTAAGCTCGAAATGCATACCTTAGTATAGTGTTGGCGCCTGAGGCGAAAGCCGTGTTTTAGAGCCCCCAGGCGCTAACTGTCTCTGTGGGCTCTAACACACTCAATTAAGCCCTTAATACATAATATACTATTATGCACTTAATTATACATTATAATTAGCCTATTATTGCCAGACTCATCTAAACATAATCGTCTGTTAATGCCCAAGGGCCTCCTTATGGTCTGACGGGCAATAAAGAAACGTCAATTAAATGTCAGAGCTGTTTTTTGTAGAACTTGATTGGTTTTTAATATAATTTGCAAACTTATCACCAATGAAAATAAGCTAAAATAAAATATTTTGAATAGTAACTATAGTAACGTACTTGGTATAAGCGCATAAGTATACGCACAGCGGCTTGGTGTACCTACGTACTCATTTAATTACATTTTTTACACAATAATAGATTTGTGATAAAAAATTAATCTGTGCATAAAATAGTGTATGTATAGCGGGCATATAACTTACTTTTATGCACAGATGCATTATAATTAGGCTATTATTGCTGGACTCGTCTAAACATAACCGTCTCTTTATGGCCCAAGGGCCTCTTTATGATCCGACGGTCAATAAAGAAACGTCAATTAAATGTCAGAGCTGTATTTGTAGAACTTGATTGGTTCTTAATATAATTTGTAAACTTATCACCAATGAAAATAAGCTGAAATTAAATATTTTGGAATAGTAACTATAGTAACGTACTTCGTATAAGCACATAAGTATACGCACAGCGGCTTGAGCGGCTACGTACTCATTTAATTAGATTTTTTACACAATAATAGATTTGAGTTAAAAATTTAATCTGTGCATAAAATAGTGTATGTATTTCGGGCATAACTTGCTTTTATGGCCCTACAGCCTTTTCCTAACCCTCGGCTAACGCCTCGGGCTAGAAATAACGCTTCTGGCCATAAAAGCTTCTTTATGCCCTTAATACATAAATAACTATAATGTCCGGTCGGGCTAATATGACCTACTTAACGGCCTGTTTTTAGAGCGTAAGTTGCTAAATTAAAGTTCTAGGGCTCTAAAATTTTTTAGAGCCTGCTAACTAAAAATAGCTACCCTTGCTTACGCCGTCTCCGTAGTAATAACAGTAAATATATACCATTACATTTACCTACTTGAAGTTTTATCGCTGCACCTGCACCTACTTGAAGTTTTGCAATTTTCAAGTTATTTTTATTTTAAAACTAAATATTAATTTAAACTTAGACCGGACATATTAACGTATGCATTTCGGGCTTAATTGGTGTTATAGATCCCTTTATCGTCTTAGCGCCTTCGGCTTTCGCCTCAAGCGCTAACCGACTCTGCGGGCTCTAACACACTCAATTAAGCCCTTAATACATAATATACTATTATGGCCCTACAGCCTTTTGATTCTACGAATTCTAAGACACTCAATTAAGCCCTTAATTTTATTTATTTATTTATCTTTGGGCTAGGAATCAGGATGGCGGAGCATCCTTCGTACCTCATGGCACCGATTACTATGATCATTTGGCCGACCCTACTAGAATTTAGCCAAATCTGGGGGAATTCCACCGCCAGTAGGGATCTTTATCGTGCCAAACATCGCATTGACACGGGACCTACAGTTCTACTTCCTATCCGAAAAGAAGGCATGTTTTAAATTTTTCTCCTAATCACTCACTTGTTAGGTACCGTGCTCGCACGTAAAGTTCTAAGTAACGACACAGTATAATAACATACAGTAACGTGACTCTCGCAAATAATTAATATGAAAAATTACCAGCTCGGCCGGGGATCGAACCTGCGATCTTTGGATTATGAAGCAAACATGCAAACCACTAATCCACCGAGACTGGCTAATTAAGCCCTTAATACATAATATACTATTATTACTATGGAGACAGCGTAAACAAGGGTAGTACAAGGGGGTGCTCTAATTTATCAATTTACGCTCTAAAAACAGGCCGCTAAATAGGTCATAATCGACCGACCGGACATAAAACTTAAAAAATCATCTATGTTTACACAAGTGTCTGTCATCGAGTGTCATGTTTATCAATGTTGGTATTATTTGAAGTTTAAGAACGGTGCGACGCCGACGCGACGTACGAATCCTACTTACTCATCATTGCATTCGACTGTAAATAATTGAAGACTGTGGTCTTAAAACAAACTAGCGTCGACCTATTGAGGTAGGTCCAGTTTGTAATTTCTCTCTTACGGTTTTATTATTTGAATGATTGATTATATGCTTTATATGTAGGTAACCACCAGTAAAAATTATTGCTTCAACTTTTAAAGCACACTGTATAGAGATAATGCCGCAACCTTCCGTATAGCATACGCTGTGACGTCACACTAATAGAGTCATTGGGTCATATGAATAAATCGTAACAAATGCTTTTACTACTATTAATATTAATAAAAGAAACAGGATATGATTTCTAATTAGTAAAAATAAGATAATATATAGTAAAAGCATTTACTCATATGATTTATTCATACGACACTCACTCGCAGTAATTCTTATAATACTCTCAGAAATTATGAATGGTATGTTAACCTTTATAATAATAAATGAATATAAACTTCTATGTAAGTTGTCGGAGACGTGGTCCGGATAATGAGGAAATATTTAGATTTGCTGTAATTTATTACATAAACAACTTGAACTTCGAGCTGGTTTGTATAATAAAATTATAAGTATCATATTTCTGTAAAACGTGTATATCGAAGTGAAATAAATAATTGTTGAATTCATAATAAAATGTCTAGTGAAATCTTTTTCTTTAATTAAAAGTATTTAGTATTAAGCTGGCAATAATGTCTTTCATTGTGATAAAAACGTTTTAACGAAATATGATACTTATAATTTTATTATACAAACCATCTCAAAGCCCAACTTGTTTATGCAATAAATTACAGCAAATGTAAACATTCCAGCTTACTACGATGTGGTCGCGGACGACCGTGTGTGCTCTACATTACTCAGAAAAGATATATTAATCATGATAAAGATAAACAATTTAAATTAAAAATTAACAATTACATTAGCCAATATTAACACGAATTTCATTAAATCTTATAAGAAAAAGCGAATTTATATTTTTGTTACATAAAATGAGATTTGTTAAAATCTAGACAATGAAAACTTTATGCACTTTGTATGTCATAGAATGAACACTAATGTTAAGCAATTATTTGAAAACTAAGGAAAGCGGTAGCGCATCTAATTGTTTATGCTATACTGTCTTGCAACCATCTGTTTATTGAGTTCTGTCTCTAGGGGTAAATATTCTTTTTACGGGCTAGCCCGTTATGAAATCCGTATAAGTTATTTATGGTATACCAACTCGTAAACATCCGTTTATTAAGCTCTGTTTCTATAGGTAAAGATTCTGTTTACGGGCTAGCCCGTCATGAAGCCCGTAACAATTATTACGGGCTCGTTATCATCAATACCATAGCAACAAACATATTTATTTAAAACATTCATATATATGTTACGTATTGTGCTGTACTGCTTCAGTAAATGAAAGAATTATATATTAAAGGTTTACGAGTCAGTATACCATAAAATGTTGTACAATGCTCGACCGTTACACGAACCCTAAGTGCGTGCACGGATAAAAAGCTCGCTGATCGCTCGCATGTTAGGTACTGTGCTCGCACGTAAAGTTCTAAGTAACGGTCTTGCAATGTAAACTACTGTTGCATTGCAACGACGCAAAAATTCTTGACAGAGACGTAAATAAAAGTAAACTTGCCTTTTTGGAAATGTGTTACTAATTAAATGATAATAATACAATGAATAATAGAAATGACATAAACAACTTAAGTACTATATACACTTTATTAATAAAATTCAAACCTGGATTAAAAATACAAAAATAAAAACAATTCTCGGTAAGATAAAAAAAAAAAGGTAGCCACGTATTAATATTTGGAGCAAAATAAAACAATTGACATTTCCCTCCGGAATTCAAAAAACATAAATGTTGTGTAGTGTTAACGTTGTTGTTATTTTTGTAGTTATTTGTTAATAGTAATCTCCATTTCTAAGTAAGTTTGTATATATTTTAAGAAAATCTTGTTCATTTATTGTTTTAATAGGCTTTGACAATGCTGAAAACTATTCAGTGAAATATTAGTAAAGAAATAAATCGATTACTGAAAACAGACCTTCACCCATTAATTAATTAATTATAATAAAGAAAAAGTATTTCCATAGATAAAATAAATTGAACAATACTCATGTTTCGCATGTATGTACCGATAAACATTCTGTTTATCAAATAACCGCAATATATATCGAATAAAGTTTTTTTCTAATTTATCAGAAGTTTCTGTGTTTATTCATTCCGTACTACGAGACACTCGTACTGCACAATTGTGGTTATACGGCACTGGCTAATTTGATGTACTTGGTCGCGTGTATGAAGCATAACTGCTCTCTATGTAATGCCGGCACATGCCAGCTTGTTTTGTGGTGGATGGTAATTATTTGCGAGAGTCACGTTACTGTCTGTTATTATACTGTATCGTTACTTAGAACTTTACGTGCGAGCACGGTACCTAACAAGCGAGTGATTACCGAGTTCTAAGTAACGTTCTAAGTAACAGTTTTGCAATGTAAATATTTATTAAACATATTGTTTGAAGACAAGTCTTGTATATGGAATAAGCATGAATGAATGAAACCAATTTAGCACTAACCTACAGATACGCTAAAGTTGGTTGCGTAACAGCTTATATTGTTAAAGGTCAATAAGGAACATCTTTGGATATCACAAATTACGTCACCAAAGCTGTAACATGTTACAATCTCAAGATTCAATTCCATATATGTAGTTAAATGCGAGTTTATAGAAATAATCTTACGTACGATTCTGTATATTGGGGAAATATTTCGTTGCGTCTAAATATTAAATGTTTTCTCTTTATTAATTTCGCATTTTTAAATAAGCAGTTGAAATTCCCACGGTTAGAAATCACTTTGGGTGCAAGTGTTAGTGGAAAAAGCAGTGTACAGTTTTGTATTTTTGAAATAAAAAAAATTAAAAAATATTTGGTTTATCATGTTCCTTCAGCTAAAAGCACGTACTAAATAGATAAAAGTTGAATTATGGACAGGCTGCACTTTAATATTGTTATTTCCCTTTGTATGAAGTTATATATTTATTTATTAATAAATGAGATAAATGAGAGATTTATCATTTCAACAAATGCAAACAAATTTAAAAAATCAATGTAAACAATTACAAACTTGAGTGAATTTATTTAGATATATTATCAAGAAATCTAGGTGGCGCTCATAAAGAAAGATCATAGTCCATTCTCAATCAGCCAACCTTTCAAATACCTTACGCCTAACTCGAATTGTATAGGAGAATAACGATGCCAAAACTAGATAAGCTGTGGAATCAATATAAAAAATGTAATTTGTTTAGTAAATTTAAAAAAAATCATGCAACGCAAAATTGTTACACTGTTCCAGTTAATGTAGGGCTTAAATATTCCTTAATCATTTTGGATTTGTAGAGAAAGGTAGTCTTTTAATGACTGGAAAGAAACAAGATTGGAATTTTAAGAAACATATTAACACTTGAAGAATCTTTGGTGAAATAAACCAAAAAACAGCTAAAAACACTAAATATAAATTGTTTATATCGGACACCCATACCCTAAGGTTGTTTGCTTTAAAATCTAATTATATATAACAAGTTCGCATGGTATGTTATTGCTTATTGCCAAAGTCAAATTTAAGTCGGTGTTCATTTAGAACAGCATCAACAAACAGCATCAGCATCAGCAAAGTGCAACTTTCACCTAAGATTAGTGTGTCCGCTTTTGTCGCATTGCTTTTATAAATGGTTTTACTGTTTCGGTATTGATTCCGGTAGTGTTTCCGCTGGCTGGTTTATAAAACATGCATTGGTAAATATTTGATCAGATTGTTGGCAACATAATACTTACATATTAGTTTCCAATTATTTATAGGAATTTATTTTCTACCTACGTACAAATGCATTAGTGACATCTATAATGATCATATTGTTATTAAAGTTATCATTATCATTATTATTACAGTTACTTATTGACGTTTCCGAATTAATATTCTAATGATTATCTAATTATTATACTCTCGGTTATTCGTCCATAAGAAATTAGGAATAATAAGAATAATCTTAACAATAAAGGAAACTTTCCGTTAGAAATTAAATTTAACCGCTCTAATCTTACATTAGAAAGTATTAATTTATAAACAAATCTAATGATAAAAACCTGTTTGTATTTGTTTTTTGCATTTATTAGTCAAAAGAAGAACCAGTTTGAAGCCGTAATTATTATCGTTTAGTGTTTAGTCTAAACCTATTGTTAGTGTAACTAACACAAGCATTACACCTGGGTTCAATTCCATAAATCTCGGCAAGTAATTTTTAAGTGGGAAAATTATTGCTCAAGTATTTGATAAGTAGAGAAAGTTGTCTGAACATTTTTTATTCTATCAATCAAAACAGCGATAACATTTGGATACCCACATATCTGTATTATCGCTAATAATTATCTTAATTGTCCTGTAATTATTAAAAAATATTCGATAACATGTATGAAGGAGATGATCTCGATTTATTTTTTTAATTTAAGTACGTATAAATTAAATAGTATTACCTAAAATTGTGAAGTGTGTGAATAGTAGTGCTAACAAGTTGCTTGCATTATTTATTAATCAATATGTCCAATTCGACCAAAATTGAAATGAATTCCATAAATCGCGATGGAGAAAAAACTAAAGGAAATAAAAATTCAGGTAAGTTGTTCTAGATTATATTCACGATTTTTTTGTTATATATGTATAAAGTTTTTTTTATAAAAAAGCAGTTTTCTATTTTATAGAGAAACCGTATAAGCCAGGATCTGTAGTGATATTCGCAACAGAAGTTTTGGGTACTGCAATGTTATTATTTTTGGGATGCATGGGAGCATGTGTGCCTGAAATTGTAGATATTCCGGTTGTTCCTCAATTTGGAGGTTTCTCATTTGGGCTTGCAGTTTTAATTGTTATACAAGTAAGCACGATATAAATTCTAGGAAATGGTTTCTGAAACAATTTGTATTTATTTACAGTCACTTGGACATATATCTGGTGCACACTTGAATCCCCAAGTGACAATAGCCGCTGTAATTTTGGGAAAAATAAAAGTTTGGATTGCTCCAGTTTATTTTTTGGCTGAATTTGTTGGTGCTGTATTAGGATTTGGTTTACTTAGGGTAAGTTTTAGAAACTTACTGTATTTTCATTTTTTATTAAATATTGTTATTTATTTCAGTGGATAACACCTGATCGATATGCCAAATCTATGTGTGATACAATTCCCTATAAAGAGTTGACTCCTGTACAAGTAAGTAGCTTACGAAATTGACAATTTGAAAGTAAATTTTAAAAATATACTGTTGTGCCTTGCAAATATTCATCCCCCCCATCCGTAATGCTCTAGGGTCTTTAAAATTTTTTTTTGAAAAACATTTAACCCAATTCTTTTACAGTACCAAAAATTACCTAGAGCAGATTACAAATAATGTTTATATTCTTTATTGCTTACAATAATACACTCTTTTGCTGAAAGTGGCATGTAATGATATCCTCTTCCTATAGAACCATGTTGAGCTGTTTGTTATTTATCTGCGTAGTTATGTACATAATAATTTTGCGGTCTTTTAATGGTTTCTACAAATTCTGTTACCTAATACTATTATATTAAAGCACTCGTGTGTTGTAGTTAACCTTGGTATCTTGATTTATTAATCGCAATCCACTGATGTTAGTCTGTTTCACCTGCCTATCTTCTATTAGTTTGATTATATTACTGATAGTTAAATACAATTATCTGATAGAATCAATCAATGCAATAATCAGCATTCTGAAATGGAGATAAACATCAGTAGCTGGTCAGATTGCACAACCACTAAATTATGTGTCCACACTTTTACTGTCATGGATATTTTTGTTATATAAACTAAGCCACATATAGGTCAGGTCTATATGTGAACATAAAACGTGGCATTTTTGGATTACATGAGCTTTTTTCACCATAGAAATCTGCACTTTATACTATAACCTCTGTATAAAATAAGAGTTCTTGAATTCGTTTTATAGCTGAAAGAGACTCCTTAACTATAAAACGCGAAATAGTTTTTTCCTATGCAAAACGAACACTTGTATGCAGTTGAATCAATGGGAATGAATTCATAGGGTGCTGTTACTTGGAGAATATTTTACTTCTCTTGTACGGTGTGTTCCCAGATGCAGTTTGCAAGAGAAAAAACCTTTTTATTTTCGATTTTATAACAAAAACTCTTTTCCATAAAAATGTTTACGTGTGCCAAAACTAACAGAATCAGAATTTCACTATAATATGTTTAGTAGAAAATCTAAAAAATGTATATAGTAAGAACGAAAACTATGTAAAAGACCAATATGTCATTAAGAATCAGGTCCTAAACATTCTCATAAGCTCTAAACAATTCCACTGTGACAAAAGAAATTACACTAAATCAGTAACGTAGAGGCAACAATCATTTGACTACAGGAACTTGATACAGCTACTTCAAATGTTAAGGTCATTCGACCAATTTTAAACTAAGTTTTAGATAAATTATTAAAATTTACTGTAGAAAGTCTGAAGTACTAGGTATAAGTGTGCTGTGATTGCAAACATTAAGTAGTCAAACAGTAATTGATAGTATAACGGTGTTATACATCTTTTTAATAGGGTTCTGGTCCCTTAAGATATTTTTGAATTAATTTTAAAGAATAAAACCTTTTCATTACCAACAAGGAACATGGACTGTGTGTAGAATTTGTGTCTTTTAACGATTGGGGACAGTAAAGCATTGTCAGAATTGTATCGTAACTAATTAGTGTTTCAAATCAGCTGAAAAATCCTTTTTATGTCCAAACTCTTAAATTTGCATACATGGAATTATATAGGGCGGAAGGGATTAGTTACTATACGTTAATTTTAAGGGGCGACAAAAGACATCAAAATGTACAAAAAAGTCTCATACAACTTTGTTCTAGGAAGCACCACTTTTCCAGAATAGAATATAAAGTTGTAAACTTTACATTATTTTGCCTCATTAATAATATTAGTTTAATTATGTGGCTTTGTCAGAAGATGCATTTGATCTAGCACAACAAAAAACCGTAATAATAATTTAGAAATTTAAAAAATTGAATTCTTAAATATAAAAATTATTTGATTATTACAAAGGTTTTTTGTTGTGCTAGATGAGATGCATTTTCTGACAGAGCCCCATAACTAAACTAATTTTATTAACAAAATAATGTTAAAGTTTACATCTTTATTTTTCTTTGAAAAATTGTACGTCCTACAACAAAGTTGTGTCAGACTTTTTTTGTTCTTTTTAAT
Organism: Agrypnus murinus; assembly: GCA_929113105.1. Classification (NCBI taxonomy): domain Eukaryota; kingdom Metazoa; phylum Arthropoda; class Insecta; order Coleoptera; family Elateridae; genus Agrypnus; species Agrypnus murinus. The sequence continues at coordinate 66,897,598 of OV816028.1, read as the reverse complement.
GTTCTCTATCACCTCTTAGAATTAACTCATAGTAACCCCTTCCACCCTGTATATTATAATAAAAGGATTGTAATCATTATGAACTTCACTATCTTTAAGAAAATTTTCATGATTAGTTATCTAGTTATCTAATAGATTTATTTATTACCTATATTTTAGTTGAAAAGAAGGTTATGACCTTGAAGATTCATTGCTCCTTGTTTTTGACCAACTTAAGGGGCAATACCATTTCAGATAACGCAGTTTATATATCTATGTAAATAGCTAAAAATGGGGATCGTCTTTTTTAGTGATTTAGGAGGGCAGTATAATAGCAGGAACAATTATTATATTTGTATTTTATTTTACTACAGTTAGAATATGTAGTGGAATTATGAGTAGTATGTGTAGGAGACTGACACCTAAATGCTCTTTTGTAACTGATGGTTAAAACCGGAAAAGGAAAATGTTTCTCCTATAATATACTATAATTGCATAATATAGTATAGTACTATAGCATAACATAAAGTCCGTTACTTTAAAGAAGGCGACCAGCACGCAGGATGGGACGTTTCTGCGCGGCCGATTAGGCACAACCGATTCGACGTAGGCGGTTCAACGCAAAGACGATTCGACGCAAGCCGGAGTCGATAAGATATATTTGCGAAAATCCGTAAATCCTTCTATATTTACTCTTCAGAACAATTAAACCAATTCACTTAAATATCTTACATAACCTAGCATATTTAGATAATACATTGCTGTATTATAATGAACAACCTTTATCTAATTGTAAGGTACCTTTGATAAAATGTTAATGGAGGTTTCAGGTACTTATTCGATCTTATTAGGAAATTGTACATAATCAGCTTATCTAAGCAAATTCTCGTTAATGTAAAACAAGCATGAACATTCCTATAAACTAGCGTGTCAGCAAGATGTATGAATATAACATAAATAAGTAATATTTAGATTGAGATTTATATTCCTGATGAAATTATTCTTTGGTCATTTTTTTTTGAATATACCAGTTAAATATAATGTTGTTGACCAGATGAATTTAATAAATGTTCAAAACAGTGATGATTAAGTGGATAATAATTTTTATTATTTTATTTTTATTAAGAAAGAAAACTTCAGTACAAATAAAATAAAATATAAAATATAAATGTGAATGTAAATTTCAGTACAAATAAAAGAATAATGTTAATTGTCAATGTTAATTTTATGTAAATAAATTAATTTATGTAATTAGAAATGTAAATGTTTAAATAATAGGATAAAATATTATAAATCATCAATATATAATCTAATAATAATTATTATTTAATTAGTAATAATAATAACTTAAATGTATTGTTCTTTAATTATACAATAATATTATTCGTTCTCTATGAGAAGAGAATAATAATATCACATTACCAAATAACTGACTTTCCCAGAACAGAATATGTGAAAAAATGAAAACTAGAGAAAAATTATATACCTATAAGTAAATACTTTATAAATCTAAATCAACAAATATAATATCAGTAGATTAGTATTAGTTAATAAAGAGTTCTGTTGCATAAGCTTGGCTTGTGTGCTAACAGTTCTTCAGTTAAATCTATAATTTAATCATGAATGCTCTTACATGTGTATAAACTAACAAAAACGGTGCTGCGCATGTAATATATAGATTCTTATATATTATATAGATCAGTAGTATATGAATATGAATAACAAAAACTATAATTTTGATTTATTTTATATTAATAACACTAGATACTGCGACAGATCACTCTTCAGCATAAATGTATGCAATTCTTTCTTAAACTTATTTACATTTTTTATTTCAATAAGAGATCGAGGTAACAGATTATAGAAGCGGGGTGCTAAGAAATCGTAATATCTAGTTCCTATTGTTTTTTGTGCTTTTATGGTTGTAACTGAGTGTTTTGTCACAGCTCTAGTACTATAATTATGGCCAACGAAATTTGACTTCTGTATCCGACAGTGGTAAGTACAGATCGCTGTTTTTATATATAATCTTCTAATGTCACAGATCTGTGCTTCTTTATATAGAAGTTCGGACGGATATCTAGTAGGTTTTGATAACATGATCTTTAAGATTTGTTTCTGTGCAATTTCAAGAGGCTTTAGCGTGGTCTCAAGAACTCCCCCCCATCCAATTATACCATAATGTATAACTGATTGGACGAGAGAATAATAAATTATTTTTAAACTTCGAAAATCCAAATACTGCCTAATTTGTTTGAATAGATAGTAAAGTTTTCGAATTTTTTCTGTTGTTTTGGTAATTTGTGTGTTCCACGTCATGTGAGAGTCCACATAAATTCCCAAATACTTTATACATCCCACTAGTTCTATATGTAAATGGGTTCTATTTATTTTTATTTTCTTAAACTCAGGCAAGTTATTTTTATATGAGACAAATGGTACAATTTTAGTTTTATCTAAGTTCAACGTAAGAAGGTTCATTTTAAGCCATTTCATTATTTTTGACATTTCCAAACTTATTTTATCATAGACTTCCTCCCAAGAATTTCCATTAACATATAAAACAGTATCGTCTGCATAAGATATCATTTCTCCCTCTCCGTTTATTTTCAATAGATCATTTATATAAATTAAGAATAATACAGGGCCCAACACGCTTCCCTGAGGCACACCATAACCACATTTTTCCATATCGCTACAAACATCTGTAATTTTTACACATTGCTGTCTATTTTCTAAGTATGATCTAAAGAGATTATTTCCTATACCCCTTATCCCCATTTTATCTAATTTTTGCAGCAAGATTTCATGACTGACTGTATCGAATGCCTTAGCTAAGTCTAAAAAAACTGCCGCTGAATATTTTGATGTATTAAGGTTTTTATATATTTTTGATGTTAATAATTCTATAGCATTTTGTGTACTCATACGTTCCCGAAATCCAAATTGATTTGATGCTAATAAGTTATTTTTTTCCAAATAGTATAATAATCTTTTCTTTATAACTTTTTCTATAATTTTTGAAACATTAGATAATAGCGAGATAGGACGATAGTTCTTTATTTGATCGTGTTTTCCACCTTTGTGTATAGGAACAACTATTGCTTTTTGTAGAATACTTGGGAATATACCAGAATTTAGAATTAGGTTACATATGTGAAGTAAGGGCTTTGCTATATATATCTTTATATCTTTTAAATTTTTAGAAGTTAAGTTGTCTAGCCCTGAAGCATAAGAATTTTTGAGGGAATCAATAAAATTTATAATTTCATTTGTATCTGCTACAGGCAGAAGAAATAATGAATTGCAATTTGGCAAATTAATTTGTGCTTCATATTGCAACTGGGTTGCACTATTAGTAACTAATGCTTCCGCCATCAATTTTCCTATATTGCAATAATATTTATTAAATTCATTTGCTATTTCTTGGCAATTTTTTATATAGGTTCTTCCATCATCTAAAGTTATGCATTTGATTACTGAATTTGAATTACTTTCGTTCACACATTGTCTTACCGTTTTCCACAGATGCTTAGGATCGTTAGGCTTTTCCATAAGTTTATTTTTATAGTAATTTATTTTTGTATTTCGTATACAGGTGGTAAGAATATTACGATAAGTATTATAATAAAGTTTAAGTATAACATTTTGACTATCATTTATAACCTGCTTTTTAAGCTGATCTCTAATATTTATAGAATTAATAAGACCATGTGTAATCCAGGATTTACGTTTTTTGAACTTACTTTTCACAATTTTTGTATAGGAAGAATTTTGTTTTAATTTAATTAAAGTGTTTATAAAAGCAATAGTTGCAGTTTGTGGGTCAGTTTCAGACAAAACATGATTCCACGACGTTTCTTTAACTAAATCATAAAAAAGTCGTTCATTAAGCACGCTAAATCTATGATCTGTTTTGTTTGCAATATTTTCTACAGATCTCAAACCTCTCAAAGTCACAAAAACTGGATAATGATCTGTGATATCCGTTCGTAAAATAAAACTTTTACAATTATCTGAATTGAAATTGATTTTTGACTTTAAAAATATATGATCCAAACATGATTTACTGTTACCTACCACTCTCGTATACTTGTTAATAATAGATTTAAACCCGTATTCATACAAGCAATTTAAATATGAATTCGTAATTTTATCCGATGTTAAGATATCAATGTTAATATCTCCAATAAATATATTTACATCTAATCTACAAGTAACTAAATAATCTGGTAGTTCATTTATAAAATTTTCAAGAATTATATCATGACATCTATATACAGCACTTATTCCAATCTTCTTATTAAATTTATCATATTCGATCCTCAATACGGACGTTTGCATAGCTTTTATAATACTAACAGTTGCATTTAGAGATCTTTTTACGAATGCAATTACACCGTCATTTCTATTAACCGATGCAAAGTTAGAATAAGTGATGTATCCTGCGATACTAAAATGTTTTATATTAACGTCTTTGAACGTTTCAGATAAAACTATGATATCAAACAATTCCAATCCCAACGTTTCTAATAAAATTAATAATTCATCAAAATTTTTCATGATACTGCGTATATTTAAATGCATTATAGCTATATCATTTACTTCTAAACTACGTTTGCAGATAACTTTATCATCAATTACACATGTTTCAAAATTATTATAACTATTTAATTCTTTCATAAAATAGTAATTAGCCATTATATACAATTATTAACAGTTATAATATATTTAAAATTACTTAAAAAATTGAAGCTAAGATTTACAATTCATTTTCACTTACGATGCGTTTAATTGATTCATTCTCGGATCTACGTACCAGAAGCTTTGAATTTTTAAACCATACATATTTGTATTTCTTTATCCCATCTGGACAAGTTTTCTTTTTAGCCGCATCTAGAAGGTGTTTATAATATGAGGTCAGGTGCTCATTTACAAAAATTGGTGCCATCGCCAGTGCAGGGTATAAATCTTTGGTCGTTGGCTTCCTAGTTTTTGATTTTTCAAGAAATTCATCTCTGGTTTGTCTATTTGTAAATTGTACGACAATTGGTTTTTTATTATTTCCATTTTTTGAATTTACGCGATGTGCAGCTTGTAAATCATTTTTTTCTATTCTTAATCCTATCACTTTTCCTACATTAATTATTAAATCTCTTACATTTTCGTTTGCGCTATCCGGGATACCATTTATCAAAAGGTTGTGATTGCGATTATATTGTCTGTCCTCTTCTTGAGCAATTTTTAGTTCAGTGATTTCTTTATCTAGCTTATTGCATTTTTCTATAAGTTCCTGATTATTTCTCTTTAGTTGTTTATTTTCTTCTTTTGTTGTATTAATTTGTTTCACGAACTCATCAAATTGTGAACTGTAAAAGTCCATCGCTTGTTGAAATTGGTTTATTTTGTTAATTACTTCTTCATTTTCTTCTTTAATAATTTTTCTGACCAGTTCCCCAATTTTATTTAAGTGCTTATCGGTGAACATTTCCTTATCTTTCTCTTGTTCCTGATCCATTATTATTTTACAAGTAAAACATCTCCAAGATAATTTTCCTTCTTTGGAATTTGTTTTCCATTTACTTTCCCTCACACCTGCACATACATAATGTAATCCACTTTTGCAGCCGTAACAATAAATAAAATCATTGTTATCTTCTGGCAGGTTTTCTTTACATTTTTCACATTTCATATTGCCCGTTCAATTTAATTATAAAACTCGAAATAATATTGATAAATATTTCAGCTTTACTAAAAAATAATATGGTTATTAGCGCAGCCCATAAAACACGTCTTTCACTCACGAGTTCTCATGCGAGTATATGTATATTTCCTTTTATATACTTATTCCTTTTATTATATTAAGAAATATTTCCATTTTGCATTAGTATTTTTCACTATAAATGGAGCTTAGTGCGTCAGTAAACGTCAGAAACTTTTGGTAACAAAAATCACTAATCTTGATATTAACTCAATATATCTTTACAATAGCAAAAAACTGGTGCTTCCGTTTTTTTGGCCGCGGTAGTACATACTACGGAGTTCAGGCAGGATATACCTACTTGTTATACATATATAAATTTTGGGTTAAAGTTTTTCATTGCAATGAAATGGATTTTTTATCGATTATCAAGATACATAATCTTGGTTTATCAATAGTTTAGATTGCTTTATTTCAACACTTTGGGCCTCCATCTATCTCTGTCTGTGATCAATCTTTTCATTAAATCGCACATCGCTTATTATTAAAAATGATAATGTCCCAGCGTCCTAACCTCTAGATCAGTGGTTCCCAAAGTTTTGCCTAGGTAGGCCAAATTGTAAATTCCAAAATATTTGTCGGGCCAAAAACAGTCTTATGAAAAAATACGTTCATATAGATAAAAAGTTAGACACAACAGAAAGATGTATACTAATTTTATAACATAATCGTTCTTTATTTATGATAATATTTATTTTTTATTACAAAATGTTTATTAACACATTTCAAAAATAATTAAACAAAAATAACTAAATAATTTCAAACAAAAAAAAAGAAAAAAATAATAAATTCCTCAATCAGAAGTGTGTGACTTGTGCAGTTGTTGTTTTCTTTTAATAATATTGTAACGTTCTTTTTAAAATAATACCAAAAAATGCTGTTTAATCGTCTATTAACAAGAGAAATATTATTTACATACACTAATTACAAACACTACATTATAAACTGTTTAACTAACTTAAATGCTAGATCATGAAATATAATCAAATTAAAAGATTAATTTAAAGTTTTATAAGTTTATCTTAACCTGACAATATTGTTTCGACATTAAAATGTCATTATCAAAGGTAGATAAGATTTATAAACAAACACGTTGCTAAGGATAAATACATACAGAAAATAGGTAACTAGATACAATACAGACAAAAACTAAATATCTAACACTTCTAATAAAGGGGAATTACTAAGCTCAGTTTGTTCATTCATTAAAGGTACTGTGCGTTTATGTTTGTATATTTCAAAAGCTTCTAAAATGTCTAATTTGTGTTTGTTGTTGCAAAAATGTAAGAATTTAATGTTGTTTTGAGGTGTCATTGGGTGGTTCTGTTCCAAAATGTGTTTGGCATAATTCTTTAATAATAATAAATCTTTTAATTTGATTATATTTCATGATTATGGAGTTCCACACAGTAAGGCTGGAGACAGTAAACTTTAAATGCTGGATATTTACAAACCTATTTAAGGACTATTTATTTTTAATACAACATTTATTTATAACATTTATTTATTCACTAATGTCTACTAATTACACAAAGCACATATTCAATTCACCGGTTGAACAATAAATAATTGATCCCTCTTTCTTCGCGGCGGCCCTTATATATCCATACAGAAATGTGTTGAATTCTCTAGAAGTCTCCAGCACATCGACGACTGGCCGGCTACACTTACGCGAGCTCTCCAATGTTCGACGGTCGGCGTATAGAGGGTTTTCCCATTCGTTACAGTATCATTGAGTTATGGTTCTAAGTCGGATGAATGTATTCTAACCCCGCTTGTAAATGTTCATCAATTAAATTTGATCTCAATTTGGACTTATTAATACTCATCAGCTAATCAGTCTAATCACCTGAGGACGACCGTTAAGACAGTAAAATATACAGGGTGCCCATTATGTATGGAATATAGTATATATCTCGGTAAATATCGACTTTATAAAAAAATTTGTTATATAAAAGTTGTTTAACATTTTATTTTCCATAATAAGATAGCATTCAATTGTTTTTATTTCAGAAAACAAATGAGTAATGAATAACACTTTAATTTTCTTAAATAGCAATGTACCCTTTCATTAGGCTAACATGATAATAATCCTTAAACCCAAATTAAAAATTTTTGTTTATGAAACATTGTCATCTTCAACCAAATCAGTCAAAAATGTTACACGAGCTCGGCGAAGAGGCTTTGGTGCTGGCAGACATACGACTTCATTTCTGTTCACCATCGATTCGTCAATGATGTCAGGATACGAAAAATATGTTCCTTTTGTACCCACAGTTTTTCGTAAGAATTTTACTTGAAGGGACTCTTCATCTATGACTTGGCAGATTTCTCCAACATATTTTACAACCCGTTTCTCCGTATTAAATTTCACGAGAATAAACTCTCCACATTGAAGTTTGTGTCGTTCCACAGGTTTTTCATTTTGCTTGTTGTCTTGATTTCGCATTTGCAGATTATCCTCGGACTCAATATCACTGGGCTCTTTATCCTCGGTCTCAATATCACTGGACTCTTTATCCTCGGTCTCAATATCACTGGATTCTTCTTAGATCAGGTTTTCATTCTCACTTTCAGAAGAAAGTTCGTATTTATTGGACTTCGTATTTTTTTTAACAATTTTCTTTTGCTTAGATTGTTGTACTGCCATCGTGGTCTCGTCTGATTTTCCTGCTTCTAAATCTTCTACAGAGATGCTCTCCCCTGGAGCAACATTTAGCTTCTTTCGTCTGCCGGACTTACCGGGTTTTACATTTCGTGTCGTCTCAAACATATCCTTCAACACATTGGCAATTTCCCCAACAGGCCTATCTTGAGAAGGAATTCGTTTTAAAACAGCTTCTCGATCGATAGGAATAAGTCCTGTCGCTTTGAACCCGGCTTTTATGTTATCAGCATTTTTTGCCCCTAGTGCTACTAATGTTTGCTTGAGTAGACCAGGGAATCGATCTTTTCTTATGGGGCCAGGTTGTGTTTGCTTCCATTTAGTTAAAACAGATCTCCATTTGCACTTCACTGGTCTGAAATAGCAAACATCTAGAGGTTGCGTTAGATGCGTGCTATTCGGCGGCAGGAGAACCAAGCGAATATTATTGTTCTGGCACTCCTGTATGACGTTGGTGGAAACGTGGCTGGCTAAATTATCACCGATCAACACCTTCGGTCCTTCAAGTTTTTTAAAATAAGGGAGCACAATAGATTTCAACCAGTCTTCGAATAGGTGTAGATCGAACCATCCCAATTTGCTGCGATTGTACCGGGCGTTTTCGGGACCAATATAAGGCGGCAACATAACTCCTGATGCACTAACAGAAAACATCACACTAGTTGAAGATTTTGTGTGGTCCATAATTTTTTCGGCATGTTTAGCTGTGGGTCGAACAATAACTTTGGAACGTCCGGGATCATCGGCAAAACATGTCTCGTCATTATTGACGATATTTTCATGAGGAATGTCTCTTAAAGTAACAGCCAACTTATCAAAATAATCATTTAAAATGTCAACGGAAACAGCAGCACGACTGCGCTTTATATTTTCTGATAGGCGAATGGATAGGTCGTTATGACGTCTAATAAACGCATAGTACCAACTACAGCGTGGAAATAAATGATTTTCATCAAGTTCCCTTTGGAATTTTTTCACATGTAAATTTTTCTGTACCGCTCTACTCTTTTTGATTTAGTACTAAATTAGTTCTGTCAATAAATGAAATCAATCTGTCAAACAATTCATAGAATTTGTATATTTTGAGGTTATGGTACTGCCTTCTCTATTTTCGTAGAGCGGCACGTCGTGCTTTTACATGGGGAATGCAATGGTAACTTGATGAAAATCATTTATTTCCACCCTGTATTACCCGGTCTGTTATCGGTAAAACCACTTAAATAAGTTCGAACGAGATCTTTAATATTATCTTTATCTAAGGGAAATCCCCATTCCGCAGCATATAAAATAGAATCCTTTAGAACAGTTTCCTCCTCCTTTGTCAATGAAGTCTGTCCTCCATGAGTTTTCATATGTTTATTATGAAATTTTCGATATAATGTCGATTTTGATATCCTGGTATATGTTGAAGCCTCCGCCACTGACCATCTTTGAGTGCGTATATTTGTTAAGGCTTCTTCTAGTTCATCTTTACTAAAATCGTGGTATTTCCGCTTTCCTAATACTCTTATATTTATTTGGCATTTTGTCAAGTCACCCAAAATCTGTAACAAAAATTATGAAAAATTATTTCTTAACCTCAAAAAATAAAATTAACAAAAGTGAGGTTCAGAACTCTTTAAGAAGACAATAAACTAGTCTAAAAAAAATGTTACATGAAATTTGCTCATACGGATACCTGAGGGTGACCCTAACTATATAGCATATCAAAAAACATGGTTTTCTTACCTTTTATTTAGAATTTTTTACATGCCAAACAAAACATCTGTGAACAAGTTTTTGCAGCTGAAAATATAATTTCATCATCGTAGAACACTTTACAAATTTTTTGGAAGTTTCAACTATTTCCTAATAGATGGCAACAATAGTTAAACATATAATACAGTGCTGTGTCAAGTCACCCTACCGTTCTCAAGTCTACCCTACCCACTTCTACGGTAAATAAATTGATTATGATGTAATTTGCTTGATGATAAAAAGACTTGCTATAGCTACTACGATGTATTCTTGGTTAACTGTAGGTCTAACCACCACAAAAAGTATGTTGCAATTTTCAATTGTTGTCTCTAGTAGTCCTTCAGGGGCACGGCTGTATCCAACTAGTATTGTTCTTCTTTGCTTTTTGTTCTTCTGTAATTATTGGTCTTCTTTCCTGTACTCTTTCTAATATTTTTACATTTGATACTCACTCAGTGCATTTTAACCTTGGTAGCACCACAATTAAAATGTTTGTAGTCCTTCCTTCATCTGGTTGTTTGCTGTGTTATGATTCAGACGAACGTTTTCAATAGTTCTTTTCCTTATCGTTTTTTGTCGGATATTAGCCAATTTCTTTGAGAGAATGCCGACTTTGCCTCTCATTTTCTTGCAAACTATTTCTTAATAAAACATCATTTTAGTCATTTTGCGATAATCGGCGTTTAAATATAATGTAAAAGGGTGATTTTTTAAATTTCTGATCTAGAAAGCCATGACATAATTTTAAAACAAAAGATGCGGAAAACGTAGGGCGTAGTTTGAATCGTTCGATTTGTCACAACTGTCAGATTTGTGCGCGTTGTAACCATAACCTAAACTTCTCAAGTCAATAATCACATCGAAATTGCACTTAAACTCGCAATAAAATGCACACTTTGGTAAAAGCATGTTTCGCAAATGATCACTGTTTAAATATTTATCAATTTGTTTAATAAATGTAAAAGTAAGTAGTCAATTTGTCACATAAATGACATTTGGAATAGCAGTGTGATCAACGCTACGCCCTACGTTTCGGTGACCTTCGATACGGCGTAAAAATCACGACTTACTAGATCAGAAATTTAAAAAATCACCCGGTAGCACAACCCCGGTAAAAATCAACGCGTCCTTTCTGGTCGCGTCAGGTATCAAAAAAGTAAAAAATAGATGTATTTACAAAAGTTTAGGTGATAATTCCGTCGGCAATCTGCGTGCATACCACCCCGCATTATTCGTAGTTGCACGTGCACTCAAATCATAAAATTACAATAATTAACTATCTCCGTAAAAGCTGGTGAATTTCGACAAGCACTAAATATATTTTAATTCCGTTTTCATTAATCAATAGCTTGATTCTTATTAGAGAACGTTTTAATATTTAACCGGGTGTCCACTCTCAAAGACGATCATAGGCTATTAACATTTTAAATGTTACTTGTATTTTGCTGTACTTTTATACTAAATCAATAAATATTAAAGTAATAACCAGTTTAAATAGTCTTTATTAAAAACTTTGAGAAAAACAACAATAAGGTACGATACATTTCAATAAAAATTCAAATAAGCGTCCATTTTGATGTAAGCAACACCCGAACCTGTTATAAAACTATAATTTCTACATAGATAGGCCAACTGCCTCTCACTGGTTAAAATGCACTCAGCAACTAACGTATGGAACAAAAGTTTTTAGAAAAAATATAAAAATGAAATTTGAAACTTATGTTTATTTTTATCAATACTTAACTATGTAATAACAATGACGCATAATGTTAAATTAAAAATTAATAACTAAACAACTGATAGGGGACCAAGTTGTTCTATCTGACGTAACTTTGCACGGACACTTCTCATGAGACGTTGGAAAGTGCCAACATCAATTTCTCTGATCTTGTTTCGTATTCTACGACGTAGTTGTTCTTCTGACCTAGCTTCCCAACCACCGTCATATACTTTCCTACTAAGTACCGACCAAAATTCTTCAATTGGGCGGGCTTGGGGTAAATTGGGGGTTTGTCTTCTCTCGGTACAAATGCAATATGATTGTTGTCCAACCAATCCCGTGTTGCCCTGGCATAATGGCAGGAAGCTAGATCAAGCCAAAAGATTATATTGTCATTATCATGGTGTTCTTGGATAAAATTTAGTAATTTTGGTAGGCATCGTCGTGTATATAATTCAGCATCTACAGCGTCACCTCTTACTCGACCAATATAAGGTACCGAGACACCAGCAATGAAAATCGCACACCATACCAAAATCTTATCTTCAAACTTGGCTTTAGATTTGTATTTTACATCGTTAGGAGTGTCTTCAATATGATCTGTGTAAAATCCGTCATTACCTTTCATTTCTGAGTTTGAAAAAGTAAAATATTTTTCATCGTCTATGACAATGACTCGATCGTTTGCGAAATGACGAATTCTGAGTGCCCGACAACATCGGGGAATTCTTTCGAGTTGTGCAGCAGTATATTTAGGACATTTAGTTCTTTTTCGAAATTTTAGGTTATTTCTTTTTAGTTCCCGACATATTGTCATATGGGAAACTCGTAAGTTTACGGCCTAATTTTCTAATTGAAGCTCCCAACTTGTCTTTAGCATACCTTTTGAGTTTCTCTGTATTTCTTCTGGTCAAAACTCTTGGGCGACCACTTTTCGGGCGATTCACACACGGTAATCCTTCCTGACAATCTTTTATTGCCTTGTAAATTGAAGCTACTGATATATTTTTATGTTTAAAATTATTCACAATGTCACTTTTTGGCATTTGGCCAACTAAGTTCTAAATACTTTTACGCAAATCCAATTTGTACGACATGCAAACGAATTATAGATCTTACAAAGTCCGTGGTGGCATATATGCCTCTCTTAAAGATTACTCACAGAATCAACATTTTTCTAATAATATTTTTCCGGAGAATTCTTATCCCTAGAAGGTTGTCTTACTTCGCCCCTGGGTGAAACGTCGATAATTTTAACATTTACTTACCTTTAGAATTGCTTCAACTATAATCTGTGAAAATCTCAAGCTTGTAGCTTACGCCATCAACAGATATATACAGTGTGGGATTAAAGTATGGAATTGAAGAATGTTAGTGAAAGAAGTTAGAATAGATCGATTTTCCCTCCCGGTTCATATTTTCCTATTTATCAAGTTATCATGTTACATGTGTGCGAGTTATAAGATATTATAATCTAGTCAGCGAGTTGTTGCTATAAATAAAAAGTTGTAAAAAGTTATGTCATTGATTAAAATTTAATAAAGAAATTCTGCTCTTTTAAACGGATTTTACGAATTAATTAATAGAGTGTAAAAACTGTATCGATCTCTGCATCAACCAGACTCTGTTTTTTAATATTACATCCATTTTTAGTTTCTTCAGTCACGTTCAGTCTTCACGTTCACGGGCTAGGAATCGAGTCATAACTGGTAGTTTGGCTAAGCGATTCCACAGGAATATTAAAAAAAAAGCGAACTCAATCGGTTTTTTAAAAACGCTGAAACACGTCGACTTTGTTTTTTAAAAATACACATTAATATGTGCGATACACCTCCCGACGTTCATTTGTTTCTAAGTTATGACGTCATCACAAAAAAATTTGAATGAGAATCGCACCACGATGCCGAGAATCAATAGAAAAATTCAAATTTGAATTGTATCCATGACAATCACACAATTTTCCGGAAATTTATATATACAGGGTTATGATAATGTAATGCACAAAATTCATAAAACGTACAACGATCACTTTGGAACAAAATGCAAAAACACGTCAAACGTTTTTTTTTATTCCGCATCTTTTGACATAAGTTACAAAAAGAACACGTCAACTTTGTCAAAGTTATGACGTCATTAACATATTTTTTTAATGGGAAGCTAAGATTGTTATTACGTTATTTGATAAAGCTTGCTTTTTTACACTAGGGAAAAAAGTTGCAGTAGGGCTCACATAAGAAAAAAACATATAAAAAAAAACATTTGACGTGTTTTTGCATTTTGTTCCAAAGTGATCGTTGTACGTTTTATGAATTTTGTGCATTACATTATCATAACCCTGTATATATATGCTACCAAGGAGTAATTTTTTGGAAATTATACTTGTAACATATATAGCTACATAAAACCAATTAATCATAATGCATTTTTTTCTGTGCGTCGTGTGATTCTCTTACCGAATATAGCCTCGTGCATTGATTCTGCCTGGAAATTTTGATTTCGTGCATTTCTGCAACCTAATTGCACTCCACTTCGTGTCGTGCAATTATGACGTTGCAGAAATGTCACTCAAAAAATTTCCGGCAATAATCAATGCACATGGTATATTATAAGTGACAATATAGATTTTTTATAGTGGAATCCGATAGTGATTTTTCTTCCCTTTATGATCATGCAAATAAATCATAAGGTTGCATAAGAAAAAATCTGAGAAAAATCGATATGATTGATTGATACAATACAATTAATTTTTGAATTTTTTTACAAGATTTCTGGTCACATCTATTAATGAAGGTATTGAATCCTCTCGTTCGTGTTGATATGACTCTTATAGACTCTTATCCTGTTTTTCCTCACCTTTGTTTTTATGCAAGTGCTTAGAGTACTGTATGCTGGACATTTTGTGCATAAATTGATTAACGTTGACTTAATATTTAAGCTGGCACTTGTATATGCATTAATTAGTGTATTCATTGTATTGCGTACTGTAAAAATCATGTTTATATTAAATTCTAAAGATGTTTCTATGGATAAACCAATTGGATTACCTGTGTCATGTATTCATATAACCAGTTTGTAAAGGATAAACCTTGATTTGTTGAACTTTATATGTAATTAGATCGTAACGAGATTTGTACATTGTCAAACGTTTTTCTCGAATAAATTCGTCACGATACATTTTGGGATAATGAATGTATTATACTTTATTGATCTTCGTTTCAAGGGCTACAAATTATAATAACAGAATTAAGATTAGTGAGAAAAAATATCAGCTGTCCCGGATTAGTGACGTCACGAGCTTGCTCGATGTTCCGTTGTTTTGAAAAAGTGTCATAGTTTTCTTTTGTTCTGGCATAAACTATATAAGCTGGGGTAAATTGTAACAAAATCAGTCGATAAAACGTTCAACGTAAAACCCATGCTCGACTCCGGATAAAATATCTGTAATTAATTTGAGGTTACATAGTTAACCATATGTTTATAACGCAAATGTCATATATGAAACAAAGTTAAAATAAATTAAAGTGTTACCTGAACGTTTTTTAAAAGGATTCAAAGAAGATTTAATAATTGTGCAACAATAATACAAAGTGAATGTGATTGTTTTAATAAATTCTGATTGAATTTATTTTTTGACATCGATCTACGTATCGACGATATTTTATAAACATTTTCTATAGTATTAAATTACGTCATTAAGTCAGCTGATAGGTTCTATCACAGTGTTACCAATAATAAGGATTAACTTTTAAAAAGGAATGTATATCGTAATATACAAGGTTGGTTATAATAAATGATTCTTGTCAAGTTCATAAATAATAATTAACTTGTAGAGTTCATCCTCAAATATAAAATTATTTGGTTTAGTTTATTAAGTTCTTTTCAGAATTTATTTGATTTGAAGTAAACAAAACAACTAAATTCTTCTTCTTTTATATAACATTTATTTTCATTTGACAAATATTTTTATTTATAAACAAATCTCATTTGTGTTGGTTTGTTCAAACGAATGACCGTACTGATCCTATGTCAGGTCACTACAATTATTTCTAACGTTTGAGCAAACCTGAGAATTTATTTCTCAATTACCAATTGTATTATCTTGAATAACATTTTTTTTATTTTGACGTTCCATTTGGATTTTTATTTTTGTTCGTTAAATAAAGTTTATGTGTTTTCAATTTTACATATGTGTTTAATTGATGTTAATACAAGCATCCAGCGTTCTTTTCTTTTAAATTCAGAGTTTAGTAGCAGTTGTCCAGCTTGCAGGAGCTTTAGTGTTTACGATATAAGTTTTTCTTTCTTTCCAGGCATAAAAGTAAATAAGAGTCTCGTATTTCAAATAATTTATGCTTTACTGAGCAGAATTAGGTAGAATTAACTATTTTTATAATTAAACCAATAAAAATCTAAATGTTGATGTTGTTACTTTAACAATGCTCTAATAGTTGAACAATTATAATCGAAGCAATTATCAAAACTGTTAAATGAAGTAAATGTTTTGTTGATTACCATTAACTAAAACATATTGTAATGTACAACCACAACTAAGTATACGATATTGTTATGGTGACTATACTGATTTATTAAATTATGCTGATCTTACAGTATTATTTCCATCTAGGCGTCATTTCATGTGAACATGTGCAATTGTGCACAATATAACTTCGTCATCAAATCTTTGATTCAAACTCAGTGTTATTGCCGTGCACGTTGATTGTTTTGGTGAATAGTAATAGTGACTGTAAAATAGGAAAAATATGGAAGAAGTAAGACAGAAACTAGGGGAATGGGATATGGAATATTTAGCATTATATAACTGCAAAATATGGTCTTTAGTATGGAATGATTTGTATGTATGAAAAATATTTTATTTTATTGTTTGGTTTGTGTGTTATAGTATCCATTAGCGTATGCCCGGGGCCCCGGTAAATATTAGTGGGTTCCCGCGACGAGGTACCTTATTTTAATCAACACTGTTTTATTTACTGGGGGCCCCACTCGATATTTGTGCTCGGGGCCTCAAAATCAAGGGCGGCGCTGATAGTATCTTAGCATGGATGATACATAATGTATTATATGTATAGTTATGGAATACATAATAAACTTTTTAAAAGAAAGCAATTCGTTGTTATTGAAAGCCCATGTAGGAACAATATTATACGCTTATTATTATTACGTTATTATCAATCAACCATCTAGTTTAATTCTTGTAACAATTTCATTTTGTTTGCTTATTAACTGTATAGTTCAAAGAATAACACGGAATTAGTTTCTTTAAGTAAATAAAGTGCTTGCATCAACAGTCCTGTCATGTACCAATAATTTTTTATAGTTAATTTAATGAAACAGACATAGTTGTTATAACACAAAGCTTTAGTTAGTTTTAACTACGAGGGTGGTTCAAATATAAACCGGAATTTTGCTGTAAAAAATTTTATTATTAAGTTACACAGCTGAAATGTTTTACAGTTTTTCTAGATAGTCTCCGTCACACTCTACACACTTTTTCCATCTCTCCGGAAGCTTTAGGATGCCTTTTTCGTAAAAATCTTTCGGCTTGTCACGTAACCATTCGCGCACGAAAGATTCTACCTCCGCATTGCTTTTGAATCGCTGTCCGCCAAGTGCCTCTTTCAATGGACCGAATAAATAATAGTCGCATGGCGACAAATCGGGACTATAAGGAGGGTGTTCCAGTGTTTCCCAACCCTATTCGTGCAATGTTTCCATCGTAAGCCGAGCTGTATGCGGTCTGGCGTTGTCTTGCAGCAATATCGCAGTTCGGATTGGAATCTCGCGTCGTTTCGATCTGTAGGCAGGTTTCACCGTGTGTTTTAGAAGGTTACTATAATACTGCGCGTTCACAGTTCGTTGTTCAGTGAGAAAATCGACCGCAATTACTCCTCTCATGTCCCAAAACACGGTACACAACACCTTTCCCGCTGACAGTGTAACCTTCGCTTTAACTGGCGCGCCTTCTTCTTGCTTCCTCCACTCCATAGACGCGCGTTTACTCTCCGGAGTATAGTAGTGCACCCAAGTCTCGTCTGTGGTAAATATGCGCTGCAATAAATTGTCTCCTTCGTCTGCATATCGCTGCAGGAGACGCGTGCAAACTTCCCAGCGTGTGAATTTCTGGTCAAAATTCAAAAGTCTTGGCACCCATCTGGCTGATATTTTGCGGTAACCGAGCCGTTCATGAATTATTTGCTCAATACTGCCTATGCTGATGCCCACTTGTGCAGCCATATCGCGTACAGTAATGCGTCGGTCTCCCAAAATGAGTTTTTCTACAGCGCGGACGTTCTCATCGGTAACGCTTGTTTTGGATCGCCGCGCATGTGGCAAGTTTGCCACCACTTCTCGGCCATTTCGAAAAACGGAACACCAATCATACACTTGAGTCTTGGAGAGGCACTCATTCCCGAACTGCTCGAGCAATTTCCGATAAATTTCCGCGGTTTTTACATTATCTTTGACCAAAAAACGAATAATAATGCGTTGCGCAACAGACACTGGTACGTCCTTCTCACTCATGTCTACAACTACACTGACAAGCGAAATTACGCGGTCCCAGCTGTTCTCTACGCTTTGTAACAGACCAATCTAACATCCAGTACAGCTACTTTAACGACACTAACTTCTTCGCGCGTTTATTCAAAAATTCCGGTTTATATTTGAACCAACCTCGTACATGCTTATGGTTGTCTGCCAAATATTGAGTTTTGTTGAATTAATGAAACTTGACTAACAATCACGCTATAGCCAATGCAACCATAATAATAGTTGTGCCTATATTAATCATAAATTACTGTTGAAGTAATAATAATTTTGGTTGGTTTAATCATATTTTTTTTCTGTGTGAGAGGAATAAAGAAAAATATCTGTGGTGTTTTCTCATTTCAATCCACCGTATATAATTTATGTTTATATTTGGAACGGTGGATATATTGTATTTTATTTTATATTCAAAGATCACCGCAATATTGTCATTTAAATTTTTCGTGATGACGTCATAACTAACAAACATTTAGTTCAGATCGATTTTTCTCAGAACTTTTCTTATGCAACCTTATGATTTATTTGCATGATCATAAAAAGGGAAGAAAAATCACTATCGGATTCCACTATAAAAAATCTATATTGCCATTTAAATTTTTTTGTGATGACGTCATAACTTAGAAACAAATGAAAGTCGGGAGGTGAATCGCACATAGTAATGTGTATTTTTAAAAAACAAAATCGACGTGTTTCAGCGTTTTTAAAAAAACCGGTTGAGTTCGCTTTTTTTAATACTCTATACTTTAATCCCACACTGTATATAACCATAGTGTTTTTTTAAGAAATGCTCCCCTCTGCGACACCCTGGGTTTTTTTAGGATTAAAAATATACTCATGCACCCCTTTGAGATAAATCCCACCTGCTCGTAAAATTCCAGCTTACTAAGTGATATAGTTTCTGAAATATTTTTCGGTGGATATCGGACCTCGAAACTGGCTATTATCATATCTTTGACAGTTGCCCCTAAAAAATGAATTTGTATTATTTCTTGTCATGTAATTTCAAACTTTATTTAAAATTAATTTCAATTTTTACATAAATTAAAGTCTAATATTTGCTGATACGAATTGCTAATACCTGACAAGATTTTAAAATATTTATAATATAAGAACTAAACATTATTGAAAATTAATATTATATTTCTATATTTTTGTCTGTAAAATACTATTTTACATTTTTGCTTTTATATATTACTGGTTTTTCTATACTTTTACATTTTATATTATTTATGTTCTATAATATAAATGTCCCTTTCCGTACATTCTACAATTAGATTGTATTCCATTCCATATTTTGATTTTATATAAAGATCCGCAACCCGTTTTACTTCTGAGACAGCAAAAGTCATTTACTTCAATTACCATTGCCAATTCTATCGATTGCCTTTTGTATTCCTCTATTTGCACAAACTAATATTTTCGTCTTTGTTGTATTTATTTTTATTATATATCGTTTGAATATTTGGTTAATTCCATTTAAGGCTCCTTGCAGGTCTTCACTTTCTGTAAGTGTTATAAATGTATGTGTTGAAAGGTAACGGAGACAAAGAGTACCCTTGTCTTAAACTTTTATTCATCTTTTATCGCCTATTTCTGCTGTTTATACGAAGAAATGATAATTTGTCTGCCTTTATATTTCAGCCATATTGTTCTCAAAATTCCAAATAGCTTAGACTACCTATCATTGCCTTCAATTGTCTTCTTAAGATCCACGAAAGTAATGTCAAAATTTCATCTTTTCTTAGTTTATTAGTATAATATAAACTTGTTAGATTATTAAATTAGTAGTTATAACTTTTTTTGTAGGCACTAGTAATCGAAATAGCCATAACCTGTGTTTTAATATTGGTATGTGGTGGAGTATGGGATTCAAGAAATAAGGAGAAAGAAGATTCGATACCAATACGTTTTGGTTTTGTTATTGTTGGATTATCTATAACGGCTGTAAGAAAACTTAAGATAACATAATTGTATTAAAAATGTATATAAATCTAAATTATTTAGGGTCCTCTTACTGCAGCCAGTATGAATACAGCAAGGAGTTTTGCTCCAGCTCTCATAAATGGCAATTGGAAGCATCATTGGGTAGATATATTGATCGTATTACTAATTAACATTTTATTTATCTTTCCATTTTTATTTACAGATTTATTGGGTTGGTCCTACAGTTGGAGCTGTAATTGGGGCATTTTTTTATAAATATGTACTTAGCCCGCCGAAAAAATAAACTATATTTAACAACATTTTTTAATTTAACTTTGTATCAAAATATATTCTTGTGACGTTTGCTATATTTATACTACCTATTACCAGCGACATGGTTCTCATAAGTTAAAAATTAAAAAACCAGATACTGGGATTCTTCAAGACCTTTGCTAGAAAAGGCCTGTAGTTTAATAATTAAATTTATACTTCTGCAATACGTTTATTAATCCGAAACGAAGATCTATTTTTGTGCAAAATTTTTTGATTAATTTCGCTGTTAAAGGCGAAAAGTCAAACAATTGTATGTGCGGCTTAGGTATAAGAGATAACACTACTTTCATACCAGGAAAACAGGACTGTCCCACCTAAAGCCAGGCGTATGGGTGATCTTAAACAAATATTACATATATTTATAAAATTATAGTTAGTTAAAGCATCTAACAGTCGACAGACTCATGAAATGTTTACAAAAATGACCATTTAAGTTAAGACCAATTAGACCCACAGAAGTCTACCTGAAACCTTTTCGTTTCGTGCGAAATAAAAATGATGCCGTTTATGACTTCTTATTTGGTAGCGTTGTGAAGATGTTGGCGGTAGATAAATTGGAGATAATTAAAGGTGAGTAGCGATAAATAATCTGTATGCACGTCTGTACGACCGATGTCTTTGTACTATGAATGACGATCAGAGATTCGCCGACTAGCGAAAGGGTGTTTTATAATATCATTTGTTATTTCAGTATATTTTGTCCGTCAAGTATTTTAAATTTCAACTACTACTCAATTTGTACATGTCTGTGACTGGGTATAAAGCTTTAACCTCAATTGAAATTCAAGTTTACCGTATCTGCACAAAGGTTTTTCGAATTTCCCACATATTTTTTATCATGAGTTTGTAAGAATGATTAAATTCACAATTATCTTCTTAGAGTTATTAAAGTTACCATTACTCCTCGTTCGAACTATATCAG
Organism: Agrypnus murinus; assembly: GCA_929113105.1. Classification (NCBI taxonomy): domain Eukaryota; kingdom Metazoa; phylum Arthropoda; class Insecta; order Coleoptera; family Elateridae; genus Agrypnus; species Agrypnus murinus. Next base: position 66,875,994 of record OV816028.1, on the reverse strand, counting down.
ATCTGCAGTTTGTAAGAATTATTGTAAAAAGCAAAATTAAGTACGCATCGATTAAGTTAACAAAAGAGCAACAAAGCAAATTGATTTAACTGGCACAAATACATAATACCTTATTTTCTGCGATTCAAATTTTATCAGAAACGGATTGTTAAACCGCAATAAAAAAAATCTATACGAAAACAAGAGAGAAAATAACAAAAAGAGAATTAAAACTGGTAGTATGGTTTATTAAGATATTTTTCTATTCAAGCAAATAATTGATAACGCGATTTACTAAGAAAAAAACTAATATTACATTCTAAGAAGACTTACTTCTACTTACTATACAATGTAATATAACATATGTGATAAAATAAAACATGGAAGTTTTTCCTATGTTAAAAGTAGCAGCTGCTACTAACCTCACTTTTATTACTTTTACTATAAGATCTGCTAAAAACAGAATAGATTTTTAGCAAAATATTAAAAACAAGAATGTTGAATAGAAATTAATCAATTTATACTTTTCCTGATACGTCAGAACGTTTGTCTATTATGTTTGTTTGTCTATAAAAAGCAAAGAAGATAAATAAAAAGTCTATTTGAAAAGGAGAGACATTAACATTTTGCGGTAACTTAGATAATAACTAAATTAGAAAATACTGACGGAAGACACCATAGGAACACATAATAGTATTTTGTGTCTCAAGGGCAGAAAGTTAGCATTTGGAACCCGCAGTTGTTTCATGTCCGAGCGGAGTAAAGCGTAGCGAGGGCAGCAGACAACTAAGGGCTACAAATGCTTTTAGGACCGCGTGATATACAAAAGTTTTTCGCCTACCTGTTTAAAAGTTTAAAAAAATTCCAAAAGTTAAACAGTAACGTAACTTGTTAGTAAATTAAATAAGCATATAGAGGGAATGAATGTTGTTCTCGAAGCTCAGGTGGTGCACGGCTGAACTCATCTCTTTCAATATCGTTATTGGTGTCCATCATTGTATAATTTATTTAAATCACAATTTTCACTTTATTAATTAAGTAACTATAAGTATATTTTTAATTATAAACAAAGTTTGTTGCAAACATCATTTAAAATACATTGACAGTGTGAAAAGAAAAAAACAAATTTAACGACGAAGACATGGAAATTCAACTTGATTTTTTGATGATCTAAGAAGCTTAGAAATATTTGACGTATGTTTTTTATATTTTTAGAGGTTAAGTAAACATATGTTTTAGATTACATTTTCCGTCATATTCCGTTGTTAAAAGTTTTATGAATGAGTCGTTTTTAATGTTGAAAATTAATGAATTCATTTTTTGATTAAAAACTTTTTTTAAATAGTAAATAGCATAGTGTCAAATTATGGCAATTTTAAAAACAATTACAATTTTTACAGTATCTTCAACTTAACATAAATAAATCATGCTTTTATCTATGTGGTAGTAGTTTAGACTACAGTTCCTAAATGAAAACTTTAACTGTGTTATTTTAGAGTTAGAACACGAGTGTCAAAATCTATCTCTTTCTAGGCCAAAACTAAACTATCTGAAACAGAGATACTTTTTTTCTCTCTTTTTACTTTAGTGACAACATTCAGCAGCTGTCAGTTATAAATTTTAGGTTATGCTGTCATGTTTATTTTTATGCATGTAAAATTTTTGTGCACATTATCATTTATTTATTGTTTGAAGAGAATCTTTAAAACTACTATAGTACATATATCAATTTTACGACAGTTTTTAATAAAGTATTAATTGTACCAAAGTTTAGATTAATATAATTGTCGCACTGACAGTTTAATTTATTAAAGCAATTTTCATGATTACCAACCTTCTAATAAATAGTTTCAAAACATGAAATGTCACTAGGAAAATTTGACACGCGTGACAACTCTAAATAACACACAGCTCAGTTCATATTTAGGAACCCTAGTTTAGACTATAGAGGTTATGTATTTGACATGATAGGGCAGAAAAGGTTTGACATAAGAGGGCAGCAACGAGCAAAGAAGCCTTAAGGGGAGTCCGTTCGATGAAAATAGCATCGATTTTATAGCTTTTTGGATCTGTTATACAGCCGTTAATATTCAATATTTTTGCGATTATCTTTTTTTGTTAGAACACCTCTTCTACAATTCCGTCAGACGCAATTGAGGAAAGCCATTAATTTTTTAACTAACGAATGTTTATTCAAATTACCTGCAATGCAACAGAGACGTAAGTAGTGTTTAGCATCTGTTGTTATTCCTTATTTGCTCATGCACCGCAGAACCATATCGCCGCAAGTGTACTATGATGCATTATTAGTCCGAAATTCTTCAATAGCAAATGTAGTGCCACATATGACATATAAAGCGTTATAACATTACCAATTTTAGATCTTAAGTACAATAATGCCACATTTGTTATGATATGGCGATATTACTCAAAATATTCTTGTGACTTTAAAAATCGGTTGTCTTAGATACAACATGTGGCGTTATCGCATTGCATACCGGACTTAAAAAGAAAGTGCCATATGACCATAACTCCAAATCGGCAAAATTTGCACTTGTGTCCCTATTGAAGTTGATGTGCGAAATATGGTAAAAGATAAGTGATTCATCGAATAAAAAATATAATATTCTGTTACACAAGCCTTTAAGACAACCTTTCTTTAAAAAATCTTCCAGTCTTGTTATTTGAGATCATGTGGCCAACACTGGTAAATAACATGTACGAGCCAGAACAGTTGATACTATTCGCGTATTTACAGTTTCTCATGCATAGTTACTGATTCGTTTGTCAAACAAGAAAATAAATCACTAGTATTAAGTTAAAATGATCAAACTTTAGTTAAACTTTTTGTTAATTGATAAAAGAGCAGCAAAACATTTTTCCCTTTGTGTTAAAATCTAATAGTTTCATTAATATTCAAAACGAAATCTTACCTAATGATGGTATTTAATTATCAGATATACATAAGTAGATTCCTGGAAACCTGATAGTCGATGGCCTAGTTGTTTTACAAAACTTTGTAAAAGTGTGAAATATAACCTAAACTGTTTATAAGCCAATTATGTTTTATCTTTAGGGGTTCTTGAAACTGTTGATTCCAGTCCTCCATCTTCAATTAACGAGGAAAATATATCTAGTCGGTACTTGAAGCTTGAAACATGGACGATATATTTTCTTTCTGATTACTGCTTTAGACTATTTATCACAAGACTAAAGCTATGCCTTAACAGATTCTAAGTGACAACACCATGCAAGATCACTTTGACATGGTGATAGTTTAGATACGACAACTCATATACAGGGTGATTCTTTAAAATTTCGAAAAACTCTATTATTATTTAAAAACATAATCGAAGGTCCAGTAGGTATTGCGACACCTCAGCCAGACAGTACTAGGGACCCTAGATTCTCTGTCTCTCTCTCTAATCTGGTGACTTTTGTCTGTCTCTCTCTAGGTGGTTAAGTACGGAATCTGCATTACCGACATTCTGTATTACCGGCATTTGGTTCGTCACTTGGCTAAATGGTGTTAGTGTTGCTAGGGGAAAACAGATGGCGCCAGTGTCGTTTTTGTACCGACATTCTGTATTATCGGCATTTGGTTCGTCACTCGGCTAAATGTTAGCGTCGTTGCTAGGGGAAAGCAGATGGCGCCGGTGTCGTTTTACGTGATTTTTGTACCGACATTCTGTATTATCGGCATTTGGTTCGTCACATGGCTAAATGGTAGCGTCGTTGCTAGGGGAAAACAGATGGCGCCGGTGTCGTCTGACGTGATTCTCGAAGTACGGAATCTGTATTACCGGCCTTGTCCGGCATTTGGTTCGGCGCTCGGCTAAATGGTGTTGCTAGGAAAAAAACCCAGAGGGCGCTGTTAATAGAGGGCGTCATGACAGCTGGGGATCTGTATTACCGGCAATCTGTGTATCGTCAATAGAGGGCGTCATGAAGAAATCTGTATTATCGACGACGACGACGACCTATGTACCACCAATAGAGGTCGCATTAAAGAAACCTGTATTACCTGTACGTACTGCTGCTATTAGAGGTCGCATTAAAGAGTCTTCACCCTCTCACTCACTCTCTCCTATTAGAGGATGTATTAAAGAGCCCTCTCACTCTCTCCTATTAAAGGATGCATTTAAGAGCCTTCTCTCTCACTCTCTCGCTCTCACGCTCTCTCTCTCTCTCACCCTTCATCCTAATGCTAGTAAATGAAACAGTATTGGATAGAGGTGACCGTTACGTCTACTGGGATTGGTTCGGACGGTATTGTTATTTTATACGTGAAAATAAAAATCGATAAATGTTTTACTGTTTTTTATTTTTCGTAAGGTTACACAATATTACTAATATTCTATTGTAAATCAGCTTAAACTAGGTGATTATAGTTTTATATATATAGTATATTACTTTATTAATCAATATAAACTAGATATGTTATATGAGGATGTTACAAATTAATTTTCTAACAAGATAACTTAGATCAGCTTATAAATATATATATTCTAACATTTAACATTTACTTAATAGAATATTAACTATATATTAAACTTAAACCTCAACAACAACATACTTTATTTAATCTAGTAATATAAACTTCATATAGGTAAGAACCATTTAACAACATCTTCCGCCTTTATCCAGGACTTTTCATTCAAGCCGATCCATTTTACATAAATGTCACCATTGCTGCGGTGTTTAAGTACTTTTTCAACTAAGTAAACGTCTGGCTGTTTGGTTTTCTGCAGCTCGAACTCGTAGAAAGCTCCTCGGAGAGCAACCCCATGAAGATCTTCCAGCAAATAAGTGACAGGTTTTGTAAATTGAACTTTAACTATTTTGAATAATTCAGTTGACCAGCTGGGCGTGTATCCCTTAGAAAAGACCCCCTTGAACTTACTAATACGTACGAGGTCATTCAAGTCTAGTTTACGTTTACTTCCTGCAGCGACATCAGCTTTTACATTAGTGTCATAAACGGTTAGTTGGGTGGTAGGTGTAACAGTAGCAGGAGCTCGGCCTATCGTTCTATGTCTGGTGTTGTTATAGCTGTCAACTACCCTCTGTAATATATCTACCCATTTAAATGATCCTCGGTAGCTAAACTCTTTATACAGCTTTTGCTTAATTGTACGGATAACACGTTCAACTATCGAAGCCTTAATTACGGAATATGTAGAGTAATGATTTATAGTGTGCTCTTTCATTAATCGTTTAAAATGTTTATTGTAAAACTCTTTCCCGGGATCCGTCTGAAGATTCTTGGGTATGACTGAACTCTTAAAGATGCTGCGGACCTGCTTTGTCACCTCTTCTCCGGATTTAGTTTTCAACGGTCGTGCATACAGATATTTCGAATAACAGTTTATCATCATCAGTATGTAACGATACCCCTTATTTACTTTAGCATAGGGTATAAACTCGGCTAAGTCAGCCTGGAACAAGTCCTGGAAATTTTTTATTATAGTGCGGCGTCTTTGAAAGTTTTTTCTAGCAGCCCTGTGTATTTCATCAACAACGACTTGTTTAGCACTCATCATCATACAGTTAATATCAACGACACCGAGAGAGCAACTTCTCAAATAATTATATTGACAACAGCAGCCGTGTTTGATGAATACTGAATAATGTTAAAAGCCATATATCATTATATACCCCCGAAATATTCTATTCTATGATGCCTTCCTCCTTAAGTTCGCTTATAATTGATATTATTTCGTTTTCATTCTGTGGACTAGTGTTGCCGGCACTCTTTACAGCATATAACAAACGCAGCCTGTCGACTAGCTCTTTAGCCTTATTCCAGTAGACGTATTCGACTTTGCAATCGCTTAATTTTAAAAAATTTGACGATGATGATGATGATAGTCTAATGCCTAAACCTTTGATTCTGGGTAAGTTCGGTTTAATTATATAATCATACTTCCAATGTTTAACAGCTGTTAGTTTACCCTGTGGTCTATATGATTTCTTATGCGCATTAGTAAGGGCTATTATCTGCATATAATTATTGATATCAGCTTGCGATGGTATAGTCTCTAATTCTCTAAACGTGAGTAAGTCAAACAGACCGGTTGTTGCTTCGAAAACGTTGTTTTTAATTATGATGTTTGTATCACGCATAGTCACAGGGGAAGAGGCAAATGTTCACGCGTCTCGATCAATTTTATATCTAATACCGAATCTAGTTCTATCTATATTTTTGTTTCCGACAGCGTTAGCTATCAGCATACCGTAATGAGTAGGGAGATCAAGAGTTTTATTAGATTCTTCTTCTTCTTCTTCGTCTGCTTCCGATGATGAAGATGATGCAGCAGGCTGTTTTTTAACTTTCAACTGGGGAATGTAACTAGCAGTAGTAGTAGTAGCAACAGATGGTTGTGTTTTAACTTTCAATAGGGGTACGTTAGAGGTGTTAACTGATTTAGCAATGGTTTCCAGTGCTGATATAACTGGATTGTGCGTGACGCGATACATACGTTCTGCTTCTGCTCTATCACGACGAAAGTATGCAAATTTCTTACGTATAGCATTACGAGCGTGTATTATTTTACGCTTTAAACTCAGATCATACGTGTTGGACATGTCGGCTATGCAGAGACTACTAAACGAATCGACTCTAATTATAAACTTATATATGAATCAAAACCCTTCCGATATCTGCCATGGTCTAAAGAGCTGTCTTTATTAATTACCAGGAAATCATGTGGCTCCTTCCAACACAGAGAGCAAATGTTTTTGAACTGATCATAGCTAATACCGTCTCCTACAACATGATCGCTAAACACGTGTTTTAAGTTCAACTCGTCTTGTCTAAAGAGAATAATTAGGTTTGCATTGTCCCTAATCAGATGTTTCGGTATCTTGGCGTACGTTTGACCTAGATAAAAACAGTCGACACCCTTATGCCTACCCATGCTAAAGTATTCTCTAATCTTTTCCTGCTTGCTGCAAATTATATCATCAAAAATGAACACAGAATTAGGTTTAACATCACCGGGGCTGATTACGTCATCGTTTTCGCTAAATTCATGATATCCCATACCCGTAAGTGGTTTCATAACACGTCTTAAGAATTCATATTTAGGCTGAAATAAAGACTTGGCGTATAGGTAGATATTTTCAAATTTTAATCCGTTTTCGCTAATAAGTAAACCTAACATAGCATTAGTTTTACCGCAGGAAGATGTACCGCTCAATATTGCTCTACAAGATACAGGTAACAGGTCGCCATGTTTCCTAACATCCTCGCCTGATCGTCGTTGTAAAGATGTATCATCGCAGTCGTCTAGGTTACATATGTTTAGTGACTTATTTTGTTTAACGACCTTCATCATCATTACGGTATGCGTACGTGTCTAGACACGGTCTCGTTAAACGGATTATACTCGATTAATGCGTCGTGAAGGATCAAACAATACGCCTTAGTTGTGTTCGTAAATGCGGCAGAAGACTCGAGCTCTAGTCTAATATCGACAGTGGAATCCTTAAAACTCTCTATCTGTCTTGAACAGTCAATAACAAAAACGGGATACGTTTCAAACGATTTGTAGCTGAGTAAACAGCTCTCAGCCGCACCTCTACCTATACCGTCATAGTAGTTCTCACGAAAACGAATATAATTCAGATACGCAGGAATGTAGTCCTTACGGTCGAAATCGAGATTTAAACGCTGATGTGGGAACACTTGCGAATTTAAATACAACTTAACGTCGACCAAGTTCGAATGAGTAAATGTAGTCGGGTTACCCGCTCTTATACCCAGCTGACGCTCGTCTTGTAAAACTACAAAGACCCAGCGCGGTTTCTCTAGATCATTGGAGTTCTTTACGCGCCAAACCTGTTTTTAGTAGTTCCCAACGAGGGTAACTCGTGTAATTCCCAACGTCTAAACGGAGCGATAATAGAAGAATTATCTCTTAAACTCCCCACCAGGTTCACTTTGCTTTCATCTGATAACAGTATATGCGGAACTTCCCACGAGAGCTTATCAATCTTGATATCTACATTGGTACCTGCATCACCTGCGTCGCTTTTATAGCAATTAAAATCGTTCTTGGCGCGAATTAAAACTAGCTGACAACTCATATGAGGTATTACTTTTTTATAATCGTCTGCAAATCCGAAGATATCTTTTAATGGTATTCTACACGTGAAATGAAAGACGTTATTCCCCTGGTTATGTAACAAATCATTATCGCTAGTAATTCCTAAGTTCCATGCAGTGCTGGTTAAAGCTCTATCCTCGGCGCCGTGTGAAACGAGACCTTTTATAGTGCTTGTAATGCCAGGCTGTTTACAGACATCTATGAGCTGGTTTGTGCCTAATATTAGTTAAATTTCATCAAACAGAAAGTGGGCAAAATTGTTTACCACAAGGAATTGCTTGTTTTCTGCACGCGTTATGCTACCTTTAACAAGTACATAGCTGTCATACAAAGCTAAAACGTTATCGGAATTTTGTATGCTGATTCTAATGGTGTCGGAATGATTGGCATTTAGCGTAAACGGCAGATAGGTATAAAAATCCTCTTTTATTATATCTGTATCGACGCGAGGCTTCCCAAATATGTTTAATTTATCAATGGTAAAGGTGTCGGTGTTAATATGCATTTTACTTCGTTTTGACATGCTGCTGCTGTTATCGTACTTTAAAGCCTAAAGATTCAAGAAAAAGGCGACGAGCTTTAGTTAGTTTTAATCGAACGTCTGCACGGGCCGACGTTCGACGGTGAATGACCTTTGATGGACATATGCTGATGTTTTTATAGCTAAAGTTTATTCCCATTTTTCACGTTTAAGTTCTAGCCTGATGCTCGTGAAAGTGTCTTCAGACAAATTTATCAACTCTCCTCTCGCGTCTACCAGTCTAATGGTAATGTTGTCGATCTCGGTGACAGTGATGCGAAAGTAAATCACATGCGATGGCTCCTTTTCAATCAGATAACCGGGTGGTACGCAAACACCAAATTCGAAGATTGTATGACCTGCTTGATTGTTTCTATATGAGCCGCCTGTAATATTCGTGTCTACAAAGATGTTTGGAGTTGAAAGTATATCGACAACTCGATCTGATACATGTCTACTACCGGGTTCTAGCACGCGCTTCTTAAATCCTAGTAGTGATCCTATGTTATCGGGTTTGGTAAAATCAATTAACTCGGTAGCTGATTCAATCTCACACTTTCCCGTATTATTGTTAGCTTTGATTTGTAGTAGTAGATCTCCCTCTTCCGGATCGCCACTAATTTGATTCTTTATATAGTTAACGATTTCAGCCAACTCGTAGCTACCCGGTTCAATACTTATCGCCTTTTCTCCGTAATAAAATTTATTTTTGCCTGGGTATATATTCCGTATCGTGTGACTTGTATATAAGCCGACTAAACCTAGTGAGTATTCGTAACGCACGTGATCTAGTGTTATAGGTGGATAAATACGATCCGTAGAAAGCCTGTTTTCTGTACCGTACACCGTGATGGTCCAAGCCATACTTAACCGATTTACACTTTCACCTCTCTTTTATACAAAAATCGTAGACACAGATGTCCGCAGTTGTATGTATTGAACTTTTGTTCTTGGGCTACGTTGTAGTATACAGCGCAGCGAGGCCCTAAATATTTCACAAGTTCAGCTGGTGGTCTCAGGTCTCCGAAGGGGTCATAGTACAAAACCACGTTTCGATCCTTTCTATAAGCAACCCAATGAGTACCCGGTCCTCCAGCGTCGTCAAAATTAACAATAGCTCTTTCGAATTGCAAAGGTTTCGTTGAAGGTAGACTTGTTCTCATATAGACACCTCTAAAATAGGGTATGTCTTTAGCATGTTTTATTATATCTAGGTCTGTAAGCGGTCTCCGAGGCAAGTTATTCAGTTTTTTGACCGCCTGACATATGGTTTTAAGTACAATGCAGCTCCGCCAGTTCTATACGGCTTCAGGTAAAGGGCGTTCCCGTTCTTACCGCCTAAAGCGATAGCTTCCATACTTTTATTATGCCGTGTAGTTTCTTCTAGCTGTCTCTTATTACTATTAGCAGTGTTAACAGCTTTTGCTACGCCCGAAGCGCCTCCTATAATTGCACCGAGAGCCGAGAGGCCAGCAAAAATTGGTATGAGTGGTAAAATACCCCCTGTAGCTGTAGGCACTGGAATAATTCGGGGTACTTTAACGTTTTTTCGACCGCCCACGTTTTGAATGATTCTTCTGGCAGCGCTCAGGGCATGATGTATTAAGTCTTTACCCGTGAGTCTCTTGCTTGCACGATTCACTACACCAACAAGCTTCTTTAAAACGCCACCTTTGAAAGTGACAGTTTTCTCCTTCTTCATCTTTCTAGCGAGACCCTTTTTCACTGATGGTTTCTTTGTCTTTACGCCCATTCCCAGCTTTCTTTTAGCCTTCATTATACCGGTTACAAACAGAGCTGATGCTTTTTCCCCTAATTTAGAGTCTTTAGCCTTAACACGCCTCCAAGCGGCTTCTTCTAATACACGATCTGCCTGGTGTCTACTGTTCAAATCGGAGCTTTGAGCGTACGAGATGTCGTGCTGCATACACGCCTGGTCCAAAGGATTTATACCTTTATCGCCACGTTGTAATCTTTTAGATAATTTAGTACCAGGTCCACAGTACTGATAGGAAGGAAGATGTAGTTCAACAGGCAGCTTGTCTATGAGCTTGTTAACAAAGCCGTTACCCTCGTGAACTAACATCTGGTACTGAGAGAAGAGACTGCTTGTACCTGTATTTATACTCGGTCACCGCTGCAGCCGGACTAATCTGTGTTCTGAAATCTCTGCGTATAGATAAAGTCTCTATGATCAGCTTGTAGAATTTCACACAGATGCTTTTCAACATTATGTATTCTTGTTTGAAAACGGTATCTGTCCAGAGCTAATGTTTGCCAGTCTCCCTTTCTCGCCTGTCTGTATGCATACTCCCATACTATCATATGATGTATATTATTCATGCTTGCGTCGGCGAAACTTACTTTCTTTACCATATCGATGTGTTGCTGCTGCTACATATCGTTATGATTGGAGAGTTATTGATATTAGTAAAACTAAAACTTTGTTTAAATACATTTTATTTCTTCAACGATACATTTAGGGTAAGATAGAGAAAAAAATAACTGATTAGCGTAGATATAAGCAAACTAAGCATTTGCGCAGCATTCCCGTAAGGCTCACCACATTTCCTATATGCGCTATTCAGGCATTTGATATAATACACTTAAAACTAGAATAAAAAAGGTGTCAATATGATTAGGTCAACCGATAGTAGTAGTAGTAAATTCCGTTATTAGTCGGCATTGTACACTCTCTTTATGTTGTAAGAGTTCGTACGTGTTGCAGATTCGGCTATTAGGGCATCAAACGATGATCGCATAACTTTTTGAGTATCCTCGAGCGCTTGTACTTTATCTAATAATTTTTTATAATTACTATCTAGGGTATTATTCGTTTCTTCTATCTTTGTCAACACACTCGAATGATTAGTTTCCATCTCATCATTCGTTATTAGGAGATTTCTCTTTGATTCTTTTTCCAGCGTTGTTAGCAAACTGTTAAGTTTACTAGTTTCAATGTCAACCTTTGTTACCTTTTGCTTTAGATCTTTAATAGTGTTCTGAGTGTCGGTAGTCATTGTAATGAAGATTTGTACAGCAGAGTCGAATTCAGCATCTACATAGGCTTTAGAAGTGACATCTGTGCCATCTATAGGGTAATTTACTGAAACAATACGTTTACCATCTGCATTAGACTGCATTTGATCGTTTGTATGCATAGCTCGTTTGTTAAAATACTGCCTAGAGATTACATCTTTATCCTCTAGAGGCTCCCCTATATTACAAATTCTTCCATCTTTAGCATCATAGTACGACCCCTGTCCTTTATCCTCTCGTCGTGTCAAACATTTAGAGAGTAATTTTCTTTCAACATCGTCCACCAGCTCGTCGGTATACTGTTTCGTGCAAACATCGTGGTCGTCAAGCGGTCCTTTAACGTGTACTAGTCTTCTCTTCTTAACATCAATTACACCTTCATCGTTATCTGATAACATTAGTACAGAACGTTTCGTGACAAGATCGTTATCGTTGATAGGAGCGCCTACATTAGTTATACGTCGGTTCTCAACATCGAAATTGCCGTCTGGTGTTAATTTGAAACCATAACCTCTCGGTCCACGTTTTGCTGCAGCCATTGCTTCATCTGTCATACTCATCATAGCTCTGCCGAAGAGGTCTATTGTGTTCATGATGTCGTATGACAAATAACTGTCACGCATGAACAGAATACAACGTATTTATAGCTGAGATCTTTATAGCGCAATGATGTACATATTTCAATACGTCATGAGATTTATACTGCGGTGATCTATATGAATGAAATATCCGCCGTTCCAATTGTATAAACATATAAATTATATACGGTGAATTAAATTTAGAAAACACCACAGACTTCCTTTATTTCTCTCAGCTAGCTCAGGATTGCTCAGTAAAGCATAAATTATATTAATTGCGAGACTCTTATGTACTTTTATGCCTGGAAAGAAGGAAAAACTTATATCGTAAGCTCTAAACTCATGCAACCTGGACAACTGCTACTCAACTCTGAATTTGAAAGACAAGAATACCATATGTTTCTATTAACATCAATTAAACACATATATATGAAATTTAAAAACACAATACGTACAAAGGGAAATAGAAAAAAATTAGTAATTAACATTTCACTTTATTCAATAAAAACTTATCGTTGTCGTGCTATAATAACATTATAATTTTACGTACATGAGATTTACCTAACAATTTTACATGCTCAAGAGATTCATCTAATGAATTTCCCTGACTTTCTAATTTTTAAATTAATTTAGCTAAACGCACAAAATTTGTCAAAACAAAAAATTTAAATTCGTTATAGACAAAAATCCTGGTTTTCACTTAATTAAAAGCATAAACGATGCAATATCTATAAAAACTTAACGTGATCGTGCTATAATAACCTGCATTTCGACTAGAATAGATTTTTTGAAAGATAAAACACAGGTAGTTTTATCGTTTCCTTCTATTGTGAATTAAAAACAGGTTGTTCTGATATCCGGGCAGGTAAAAAAGAAGGTAAGCCATTTTTTCTAAGAAGGGTTCTCTTTTTAAATTATATGTACTAAATATCAACGCAGAAATATACCAAAACGATTGGAGTTACTAAAATCAACCCATAATTTCGATCGGATAACCAGATAACTGACAAGAATTTTGACTTGTCAGATCTTGCATATGGTCTCGTATAAAAGGGGTTGTTATAATGCTGTTAAGCTTCATTATTAGTCGGCATCAGATAGGTGTGTTTACATTGGTTATTTTGTTCGGGTCGTGGTTTATTGTTTTAAATTATACTATTTGTATGTTTGGTGTTAATTGAATTGATAATATTTACTGCGTGCGTGTGCTTAACGTATAGAGTTTTTTTTGTTTAAAATTGCGCGTAGTGCATATTTACTGCGGTGTAACACAATAGGTAAGTTTCTTATTATAAATTCGAAACTTTTATCTCATGTAAAATACTAATGCTATTATAGCACGACAACGATAAGTTTTTACTGAATAAAGTGAAATGGTAAATACTAATTTTCTATTTCCCATACGTATTGTACGGGTTTATAACTAATACATCAATAGTGTTTACTGTCTCCAGCCTTACTTTGTGGAACTCCATAATCATGATAATTTGCATTTATTTTGTTACACTTATAATCTCTAGATTTACTGGGGAAATGACCGCAAACTAATTATTGTTATGATGACGAGACCTGTGTGTGTGTGTGTGCGATTGATTTATTGCCCCATGGAAATAGGTTAGTTGTTTATTAGATTCCTGTAATATTAAAATTAAGGTGAAAAAGAGTGTCGGAACAAATTTTGTTTATTAAAAAAAGAAAAGTGACAATAAGATTTAATTGTGAAAATCTAAGTATTTTGATTCGGAAAAAGGAAATCAGTTAAAACCTAACTCGACCATACTCTTTTGATTTTACTGTACCAGGAATTTAAAATGTTCAACTGCCAGCTATCCAGGTAGCCAAACCGACCTTTTTGGGGTATGGTGATGTATTTTAATCTGATAATTATCTCGATTTCAAGTCCGCACGTCTTTAAGGAAGATTGAAAGGATTATATATATATATATATTGATGATGAAAAAAAGGGAGAGAATTTTTACAGAAAAGAATCATTCAAACTTACCTGTTTTAAGCTTGAAGCAGGTATAAAAACCGCAAATTTCTAGTGATTTGAAGGTCGAAGCGTGCCTTTTTTTTAAAGAATGTATAATGCCTCAGGGTGTTTCCCTTTTTGTCGTCGTCCTCGAGGGTAAGGTAAAAATTTAACTCCAGTTTATTTTGGTACCTTCTACAGTATAGTCGTGTTTTCGTTTTTTTTTAATTTAAAAGATGATTAGTGTATATTCCTTCTTGATGAGAGGTGTTTTAATTTAAAGTGATATATGGTGGAACTGGTAAGTTATTTTCTGCATTAGAATTAGGTTTTTTTCTTTTTAAATAGTTAATTCAGACGTTGATACATATTAGTGCTAGAATCCAGGCCGATCCCTGAACGTGAATCAAGAGTCTTAACGTAATTTTCTTAACATAGAGATCCGAAGTAAGCCCTTTACGAAGGGCAGCTACTGACATAGATACGACGGTTAGACGAGCTTGCAAACCTCGCAGTGGTATCAAGGATTGTCGGTTTTATTTTAAATTTCATGATCTCTTTGGGTAGAAAGCTTCATTAGAATACAACGGTCTTGATCACGTGGTTAGTCACCCGTGAAATATAAAATTCTAGGGCGGGAAGAAAACTGGCGGTTCGTTTATATCGACCTAGTCCGCGATTTGCGTTTAAAGCTGGCTGTTTCATTTACTAGCATTAGGATGAAGGGAGAGAGAGCGAGAGAGTGAGAGAGAAGGCTCTTAAATGCATCCTTTAATAGGAGAGAGTGAGAGGGCTCTTTAATACATCCTCTAATAGGAGAGAGTGAGTGAGAGAGTGAAGACTCTTTAATGCGACCTCTAATAGCAGCAGTACGTACAGGTAATACAGGTTTCTTTAATGCGACCTCTATTGGTGGTACATAGGTCGTCGTCGTCGTCGTCGATAATACAGATTTCTTCATGACGCCCTCTATTGACGATACACAGATTGCCGGTAATACAGATCCCCAGCTGTCATGACGCCCTCTATTAACAGCGCCCTCTGGTTTTTTTCCTAGCAACACCATTTAGCCGAGTGCCGAACCAAATGCCGGACAAGGCCGGTAATACAGATTCCGTACTTCAAAAATCACGTCAGACGACACCGGCGCCATCTGTTTTCCCCTAGCAACGACGCTACCATTTAGCCATGTGACGAACCAAATGCCGATAATACAGAATGTCGGTACAAAAATCACGTAAAACGACACTGGCTCCATCTGCTTTCCCCTAGCAACGACGCTAACATTTAGCCGAGTGACGAACCAAATGCCGATAATACAGAATGTCGGTACAAAAAACGACACTGGCGCCATCTGTTTTCCCCTAGCAACACTAACACCATTTAGCCAAGTGACGAACCAAATGCCGGTAATACAGAATGTCGGTAATGCAGATTCCGTACTTAACCACCTAGAGAAAGACAGACAAAAGTCACCAGATTAGAGAGAGACAGAGAATCTAGGGTCCCTAGAACTGTCTGGCTGAGGTGTCGCAATACCTACTAGGTCCGATTAATTACTTGTAGTGATAATAATTCGTGTCGTCTAAATTATGATATAAAACACTTTTCTGTATTAACATAAATACGTCTTCTGAAGTTTTACTAAAGTATATTTTTATATAAAATTGTATTTTTAAACATCTACTTCAATTTGGGTGCAGTGTATGTGCTGTTTGGACCCGGTCCGGTGCTCTGGTCATAGCTTGTACTTATAGTATGAATACGCCATACGACATCACCAATTTTGTGCTTTAGTCGAGAAACAATTTGAGCAATTCGTGGTCCTTGTTAATGCTACTTCAATCAACGTTTGAGAAGCAACTAGGGCTATGCGATTATGGACATCAATAATAGAAAATCGATTAAAAAACAATCGATTAAATCGACTGATTGATTAATCGATTGATCGGACCTACAATTATTTTCTTAAAATAATCAATCGATTGATCGATTAATCGATTATTTAAAAAATAATTGTAGGTCCGATTAATCGATTATTATGCACAGCCTTAGTCAGTAATGAAACAGGATTTTGTACTTTTAGAAACACTCACTAGGGAAAGAGATAAATTAGAAACTCTAACCCCGTTTATAAACCTAGTTATGAATGAGAAAGTAAGTGAAGGGGATTTCTACAAGTTTGAACTCGAATTCACATTACAAAGAAACATCTACTTTGTGAAAACTTTGTGATGGAATTTCTCGACAGTCAAATAGATTTGTATAAGCAGAAGCTGTCTGCAGAGAGCAGATGCAACATCAAGTAGTTAAAAAAGCATACGTGATTTTTTTCCGGCTAACTTTGACGAAACCCCATTCTAGAGAATTCTTTTAACTTTCATTCACTTTTGTACTTGATGATGTAACAAAGCTTTTTTCTCAAACACAAGATACTGAACAGGTTCGTACTTAACTTCAACTGGTGCAACTAAAATGCTCAAATTTCACTAAGAAAATCCTTTCTGTACTTATGCCGCGGCAAAGATCTCTATTTCTGTAGATTTGAATTCAGGAGCGTAGGTACTGGTTTCTTAAGCTCATAAATTGCAAAGATTAATCAAGAAATACACCACTCATTTGTATCGATTTAAGAGCCATGGAACCGACAAATGAGAAGAGGTTTATGGTTTTTATCCGTTTGATGGAATCTTAGAATATAAAACTGTAGGAAGGAGCGTGGGGCGCAATGGGCTCTAAAAGCGAAGGATATGAGGTTACACTGGCCGCCGTTAGACACCAACCAAATCTTATTCGAAGAGCTCGGTTTCTATGGTATTATTGTTGTAAATAATTCAGTGGTTATTCTCAAACTCCAACAAATACGAAGAAGGTAATATTAAATATAAAACTTATATTCTAAGATTAATTTCAAAATAGTACTGTTTTAAAACTGAAGCTATGTAGTTTATGTGCGCATTTCGATACAGGGAGAATCGCCAATAGAAATATCTAATTACAAAACCGAACCGGAAACACCTACTCAGCGATATTGAGACCCCATCCCGGTCGTAGTTGGTGGATGATTATGCTCCTTCCGAAAGTTTTATATTCTAATAATGGTTGAATAGACTAATCATGTACAGTTATGTTGACACAGTCTTAAATTAATTCCAATCTAAAACTCCAACAAATGACTGATCCAATATTATCACCACAGCATTTAAGCTAAAAATGATTTATTTACTGAATAAATATCTTTTATGTTATATAATAAACATTTAGGGCCGGCGGTGGACGAGTGGTGTCAGTGCATCACTCGTGTTCCAAGGGTCGTGGGTTCGAATCCCACTTGGGGCGGCGGGATTTTTCTGATTGGAAAATTCCGCCACCTCAACTATGGGTGTGTGTATTCGTGTTGCATGTTAGATAGGGGACAGATGACCTTAGTAGTTGGTTCCCCCGTAGTGTAGGTGTGAAATAAAAAAAAGCAAACATTTAGTTGATATCAAAATATTTAATTGATATTCTTTAAGAAAACTGAAGAGTTTATAAAAAAGATTGTTTACTTAACCTAAGGAACATATGTTATCAGGAGATAACTTTACTGGTTCACATAAAATTAACTTACATATTGCTATAATAATAATGTGAGGGGCAATTTTTTATTTATAATTGTTGTAAGTTCTTTATGATTATTAATAATTGTTTAAATAGATTCGATAGTTAGATAGAGAAAATAATTCTCTTTTTAATAAAATCAAATACTTGTTACTAAAACACAATAATAAGATGGCTAGAACTTGTCAACCAAATCATTTTTCAAATACATTCAATTATAAATTAAAATTTACATTAATTAAAACCACCTAGTTACATCCTTCTATTCCTAAAAATCCATCCTTACATCCTATTGAACATTATTCACATAATTCTAGATATCCAAACTAAAATAACAACTAAATTACATAATTTCAGATTGCCATGGTAAAACGCAAAAATTTGTATTTATCTTCTATTAAAAGCAATCCCAACATTTACATTTATTTCTCAGTTGTGCCCAAGGAACTGCTTGACAACAACTTCATGAAATATTTCAGCACACAAGTTTTTTAATCTTTATAAACAAAATTATTATGAAACCACCAAATCGTTGATTTGTAAGAAACATTTTATAAATTAAACCTATAGGTAAGGTAATAAGTATTTGCATGTATCATTACAACCATACCATCACCAATTGCACATCGTTAGCTAAACAATAAAGTCTTATCAAGATAGAAAGACAAATCAACTTTAAAATTTTTCCTCTTTCTACCTAGTGTGTTCGAGAGTGTTTCTTTATCAAATTGAAACATTTTTCTTTAGTTTTATTAAAAAAAAGATTATTAAAAAATTCCTCCTAGAAGTTATATAACCCAAATAACATTTTTTAAATAGTTGTATATTTTCCAAACCATGTCGTATATAATGACAATATATAAACTAGAACGGCTAGTGCTGATTGTATCTAATTTCCTGGTAAGTAATACTTAAAAGCACAAAATTGCACAATATTGCCCTTAAGCACTGTACCTTTATATCACTAATAACAATCCAAACACTTCTTTTAAACGCAGAACTTTGAAGACTGTAACACTGCACAAGCTTGTTGTAATTAAATCTTTCTTATTTCTAAACACGCATTTATCATAATGCCATTGATTAATAGCTGTAACTAATTCTTTACACAGCGAAAACACCAGGCTCTTTTCTGGATAAATTGTACCGGAACGTAGAATTGTTAATCTGTAATTAGATTATACTAAACCGGAAGCACGAATTCACTATACTAAAATTATAAATTAATATTCTTCACCAGTGTAACTTCTTAATATCAAGCACTATTAACGGCATGGGAAAGAAAATATTCGCTAGTCTACTATTAGATTGACTTTGCAAGCACGAAAATTGTTTACTTAGCCAAGGGGCCAGCAAGTAGCGAGCAAAACTTCCCTGCTTAACGCATCAACAGTCATTGTCAGACTACTGAACGAAAATGAACTTTTATGACATTTTACATTTAATAAGAGAGGGATTTTTTAAACGGTCCAAAGAAACCAAACTTTTACGCTTTACTCAACAAGGAAAATAAATCGAAATTCGAATTATATTGACTATTTTAGAAAGGTTTATCAGCTCTACAGAAAGTGGCAAGGATAAAATCTTACGTCTAGACACATGAAACTGAATTTATTATTTTGTTGATTACTAACCATTTTTATTCGTAACTTCGAATACAAAAAAATGTATCACTATTAAAATTCAGCCGGCCAATAATTGATCTTTTATGATTTTTGTACGTGCATTTAAACTACAAGGAGGCTCGATATCTTTATTACTTAGGAGAAAGATCAAGAACTTCGTCTGTAAAAACAAATTTTAAATGCAGCTGTGTGTAACTATATTCGACAAGAATGCATACTGAACGTGGGAATTGAATTTTAACTTAATCCAAACAAAATCTCATTATACACAGTAGTACATATAGTACGTAGTAGGGTTATTTTTATGAATTGAATCTTTAAATTTTCTATACGTTGCAATAATAAGACCTTAAGTGGTATCGTGGAATTGAGCAGCATCCTGAGTTAGGGGTAATCCAGGGTAATCTAGTAAGATGGAATTTAGTTTTTGTACCTCCCTTTGCAAACAGTTGGTAGGGTAAAGATTCTATCGTAGTATCGTTAAGATGCTAAGTTATGGAATTACCCCCATACAGCGCAACCAGGATACGTCCGTACTCCTGTGCGACCGTCACAAAACACATCGTGTAGGAGATATTCTGAGAAGACCGAAAAACGGTCGAAGTTTTTTCTCAATATGTCAGCGCGTCAAGGTCAAAAACTTATATTTTTAATAAGGACCCCAACATACAAAACATATCCAACATACTAAATTTTCTAGAAATTTTTAAAAAGGTGTTACTTGATAATTTTTTTGACGGTTATAGGTGTCCAGCCAAACAAGGAATTATTTTTTCTTCACATGATAAAAAATGTCTAGTGTCTAGTGCAGTAAATTTTTCGGCGCAAAGAAACTGCTTGTACGGAAATGGATCATGTTGTTTCATTAACAATTTCCGTTTCCTTTTTTTTTGTGAATGTCAAATAATGAGTAATCAAAAAATAGAAACAAAACATTTTAAACCTTTACAATTTTATTATAATTAATTCTTTTAATACATGAGATATAAGATAAACAATATTACATACAAAATAGTGAGTAATCAGTTTTTACAACAAAATCCCTTGAATCATTGTTCTTGAGAAGAAAGGTCAGGCCCATGTTTTAGAAGTTGATTAACAATTAAAATTTAATTGGAAAAATTCATCGCATATCGGACAACTGGAATGTCGGAAGACGACCCTTCACCAAGAGGTAGAATTTACAAATTTGTTAATTAATTCAAGAACTTGTCATTTCTGTTGTTTCATTTTATTTGACATATTTTGTTGTTTTTTTTTTCTTTTAATTATGAAATAAATAGTAAGATAACTAAGATTTATCTTTAAAATATTATACAAGCTTGCATACCAAGGTTTCTAGATTATTATCTGAATTTTTTGGTAGAACCTTTAACATTATTCTAAAATCTTGAAAATCTTCTAATTTTGGCTTTAAAAGTATAAAGAAAAATGGCAATGGTTCTAAAAATATTCCTTAAAAAATGCATTCTTCATTACAGGCATTAGCAATCGCCACAGATTACTGGTTCTGTTCTTAGCAGAAATGCTAGGGACCGCAATGTTACTGCTTTTTGGATGTATGGGCGTTTGTACTTCAATTATAGATTTACCAGTGGTTCCTCACGTCCCAGGACTTGCATTTGGTCTTGTTGTCATGATAGTCATACAGGCAAATATATAAAAAATTGATATAATTGATAGAAAAAAAATTTATAACAGATGTCATCGGTTACTTGGAGATTACTGACATTATTTTGCTTTTTAGATAATTGGCCACGTTTCAGGAGCACACATAAATCCTCAAATCAGTATATCGGCTGTAATCTTAGGAAAAATGAAAATCTTAGATTGTTGTGCTTATATTGTAGCACAATTTATAGGTGGTGTATTAGGATTTGGATTGTTAAAGGTAAATCACGTAATCAGATTAATGTTTGAGTATATCCATTGACTTTATTTGTCGCAGTTAGTTGTGCCTGCACAATATGGAGAAGATTTGTGTACCACTTCGGTACATCGTAACGTTCATATAGCACAGGTAGCTATTATTATTTCCTATATTTTTTGCATCATTGTTTCTTGCACTTTGGAACCTTGATAATAACTAACTTGTTAATATTGTCTTAAGGCACTGGTAATTGAAGTAGTAATAACAAGTGCCCTGTGTTTTGTTCTTGGGGCGGTTTTAGATCCAAGAAATGCCCAGAAACTGGATTCAATACCTTTACGCTTTGGATTGACCGTATCATGCCTTAGTATGGTTGCCGTAAGTTATGTTTTAAAGTATTTACTCTTAGGGTTTTACTCGCGCTTTTACCCTTAGGGTTCGTTTACTGGAGCAAGCATGAATACTGCCAGAAGTTTTGCACCAGCACTTCTAAATAATAATTGGGCAGATCACTGGGCAAGTAGTCTGTGTTTAAGTTCTTATCTTCTATAACAATACTAACTTGAATATTTATCTTTACAGATATATTGGTTAGGACCTACTCTTGGATCAATATTTGCTTCAGTTTTCTACAGATACATTTTAGAGCCGCCATTTTCATAATTAGTTACAAAATTAATTTTAATAAGATTTAATATAGTATAATTTTTTACATTTACAACACTGATTTGAATTGTTACGACTATTTTATTACTGTTACTATTGGCATTTATAATCAACAACATTTTGTATCAATATGTCAATACATGTAATAACAAAAACTATTTACAAGGTCTTGAATAATTAAACTAAAATGTAATCCAAATTTCAAATGAAATGAAATAATAGGATGTAATGACATGCAAATAAATAAGTATACAATGACTGGTGAAAAAGTATTGCGTGGCGTGGCTAGAATCTTTATCAATATGTAAGTTATTTAAACGAGTATACTGTAAAACACTATTTGTTTAGAAGACATCACTTACATTGATATAAGCTGGGTGGTAAAGGTCAAAATGCTAACTTTGCATAGAAGCATTGTATACTCACATGCTAAAGCACATTTTGACGGGTTCGGCGAGTAGAACAACTTTGTCTTTGTGGTGCATTCGAGAATTGCTACTGTGCGTAAAGTTATGTCAAGAAAACTACTAAGACATGGAACCTAATGCTGGTTTTAAGCATTTTTTTATAAATTAAGAATGGCTCCCACCATACGCTGCATATTTCCAGAATCTATGATAAATTGTGCTTCAGATACACTTACATTTACGCATTGGGTCCGAGTTGCTTGGGAAATCTAGTCCAAAATGTACAGTACTAATATACACCAAATTCTTCTTCCTTGTCTATTTCGAATAGACTTCCAAACTAGCTTATTTTGTGTCATTCGAAGCACCCCAAAGAAAGCTACACCATAGTATAAGTGGTTTTTAGCCTTTGACATAATATGGCTACTAGTAGTGATAAAAGTGTTTTTTGGTAAATGACCAGTAACTACCTTAATCCTTCATCGAAAATTGATAAATATCATCTTCCACAGACCCTTTTTGGTGTTTTGTCCGTTCGCCGATATGTCCAGTCTTTTTCAATTTAAAGAATTTGGTACTAAACTAAGACAAAGTACATACAGGGTGATCCATAATGATTGTGAACGGTTTGAATTTACCGTCACGATAAATTATTGTCACGATGGCATCCTTAGAAATATTTATGTAGGTGCGATTTTGTTGTAAACTAGCAACCAAGATACCAACGCTGAATGTTTTGTATCTTAAAACGTCTGTTAACAGATAATTATAAAGATTTTGCTCCACATGTAGCATGCATGCAACGTACTGTATCAATATTAAATTGTAAATGTGGACAATACCAAGATGTTAGAAATAAGGGAAATCAGAAGGATTTCTAAAAAAGCGAAACACCTTGTACGTATTGGCTTGGATACAAGAATTGACTAGCACAGTGTACTCTCCTAAGAATTAATTTGCCAATACGAGACTTTCATCCGACTAGCACCAAGGATAACAATAATATCGCTTGATGGATTTTGCCGAAGAGATGCTAAGGTAAAATACGACTGGGCCACAATCGCGTTCTGCTCTTAACGAATTTTTCTTATCTATTTCATGACAAATATGAGACCACAAAACGTTACCTCCGAAAGTTCCTTGAGCAGATTTACTGGAGCAAATTGCTCATTTATGTATGACATATCTTCTTTCTTCAATAACAAGAAAAGAAGTCGAGGTACGAAAAAACATTCGGACATTTCTGGTAGGCATTTAAACAAACTTTAATTTACCTAACCTCCTTCATCTCGATAAACCTAGTAGTTTCCGAGAAAAACGACAAAAACCGTTAGGGGGCGTGGTTTACCCTCATTATCTCCTCGAGCTCGCCACCTACAGACGGTGACTTTTAGGGGGTTATTTAACAGCCCTCCAGGCAGGCCTATACAAAAATCCACGGAGCTTTCTCAACTTTCCGCTATTTTTTCTAATTTGACTGGACGTTTTTATTACGGAAATAATAAAATGCAAATTGACTTACTAGAGCACAAGAGACATTAACAGTTTTTTTATTGTAGCTGAGAGTAGTTTCTCCTTTTCTCAATTTTGCAAATAAAATATAAATATATTACTCTATTTAGGAATTTTATTATATTAATCAATTCAAATAAGCTATGGTAAATCATAATGAAATAAATGTCAGGTTATGGAATATTTGTCATTTGCCAGACAAACATAACCAATAATTTTTGCAAGTATATTTTTTGGATCCAAAATGGCAGTTTGACATTCGCGTTGGCTCAACTCTTATAAAAGTATTATATAGGGACTTTAGATTTAAGACGCAAACTTGCGAATTGGGGGTAAGTAAATTTTTCATCATCGATCATACTGTATTTATTACCTGTAAGTACCTATAAATTTTGTTCATTTCAATAATATTAGACAATTTCTCGCACCGAAGTGTCCCTGCGCCTAAGTAGTCCGCGCCGAAGTGTCCCTGCGCCGAAGTGTCCTCGCGCCTAAGTGTCCCGCGCCGAAACGGCCGCGCCGAAATGGCCGGGCCTAAACGCCGAGCCCAAATGTCCGGTTCCGTACCTAATAGTTATAAAACATTGTGTAAATATAAAGTATTATAAAAACATTGTAGACATAAAACACATTAAAAGAATACTTTTAAAGATAATGTATAAGTTAGGTACTATTAAATATATAGAGTTTACATTTCGAATACTAGTCATAGTATTTACAGCATTCAAAAATGCTTTCGTCTATAAAAGCCGTTGTCAGTCAAGTACGATTTTAGGGCACTTTTCAATTTTTTAATTTTGTCTAGAATTTTTATCGAAACGGGAGATTACTAAAAATTTAGACCAGAGTAAACATGAATGATTTATAATATGATGAAGTTTTAGTAGCATTATTAGCTCGCAAAAGATTTTTTCTGGTATTACCTATAGTGATAAACATCCGCATTTTGTTTAAAAGTATTTGTACTATTAAATACAAACATTGAGCTTTCATAAATGAATAAATTAAAAATTGTCAAGATCTTGTGATGAACTATCTCTATTTTTGATACTGTATATAATTCTCAATGCTTTCTTTTGTAGTTTTAAAATGTTAAAGAGATTTATCGAATTGCCCCAAAACATCAATCCATATCTGATTATAGATTCAAAATACTCATAATGGCTTTATAAAGTTTAGGTAATATTTCATCTATATGTTCATGCTACTGAAATGCATAAAGTAAAAATAAGATACCTTTAACATACATAGGTACCTATATTTAATATAGAAATTAATTTTTCTCAAGCGTATACGCAAGCAATAAAAACTAAGAACAAAGATTTAGACTAGCAGATTATTATTTTTTTATATCTTCGCAGAGCAAACTCTCTTGCATTCTTAAAAATAGGTGCTGCATCTTTTGGAAGATGTCTATTGTCTTGGTTTCATATTATTAATTTGTTTACTTACATTAAAAATGTTCAATCTAATAAATCTTTCTAAAATCAAATGCTTTATAATTTTATGTAGTTACTTCACAAGAAGAAAATTTTGTATTGCCTATTATTTTCAGAATATTATTTTTTAAATAGTTTAACAATATTTTTCCTGGATAGAATTCCTTGTTTTGTATAAACAGATTTTCCATAATGTTAATTTCTTCTTCTTTAAATACAAAAATTGCATTCACTACAATCTACTGTGATTAGGACATTTTTTTTTAATATTTCCTACCACATATGATAAAGATTGCTTCTCTATTATGGCCATTTGTGGATTTCTGCTTCTCACTTGGCATTACTATTTCTTCAAAATGGATGGGCTCCAGCGTGCTACCCTAGAAAAATAAATTAGTTAACAAAACAAAAGATATACAGGGTGTTCCAAAAAGGTGTTGCCAAACCTGAGGGGGTTATAGGGGGCATTGTGGGCTTTGCATATAAACTCCTAGTCGGAAATTAGCCGTTTTGGCCCTGGAGTATTTTTTGTTCAAAAACGTAATGTTAACTCGTTGATAATAAAAGACTTCGATATGCAATTATTTTTTATTGAAGATAACGCAAAAACATAAAGTTATAATAATGGTTCAAAATTGCGACCCTCCAACCTGGTTACATAAATTTGTCCGCCGAATCATGGAATCGCACACCCGTTGAAACATGCGTGACAAGGTGTCATCACTCTCTCCAACAATTCCTCTTGGGTGGCTACAGGAGTTTCATAGAACAGCGACTTAATGTAACCCCAGAGGAAAAAATCGAACGGAGTTAAACGGGGACTTTGCTGTGGGCACCTGATAGGTTCCACTCTTGCAATCAATCGCCCAGGAAATTGTTGATTTAGGTGATCCTGCACAGTACGGGCAAAATGTGCATGTGCACCGTCATGCTGGAACCACATTCTATCCCGTATACCCATAGGAACGTTTGCATTGTTCAATAGCTCATGAAGCACGTCTTGCAAGAAATTTAGATAGATGTTACCATTGAGCGCGGTAGAAGCAGGAATAGACCAATTAAAAAGTCGCCAACAATGCCGGCCCATATGTTAATAGCGAATTAGCTTTGATGTGCTATACTCCATGCGGAGTGAGGATTGTGATCGTTCCATATGTGGCTGTTCCGACTCTTGAAGCACCCGTCCTTGGTAAAACAAACCTCATCGGCAAATAAAATAAGCGAACCAAAATCTGGTTAGTTTGCAAAAACCATTCGCAAAATTGTACCCGTGACTGATAATCTTGCGGACTCGTAATCTTGCTTTGAGGGTGGTAAGGGTGCAATAGCTGCTCTTGAAGTACCCGCCACACTGTTTAATGAGCAGCATTCATTCGATGTGCTATTGCTTGCGTGCTGGTCGTAGGTTGTTCATCAATTCGATGTAAAACTTCTTTCTCGAAAGCCACTGTCCGTGCAGTTCGTGGATGTCCGGTATACTCTTTAAACGTAAATTCGACCATTTTGACAGTTTAATCGCAAAAGTTCGTCGTACACGAGACAAATGTGAAACAGTTACTTATCTGCGATCACGAACGACTACAATCAATTTTTAACAACATCGTGTGTAGGAAATCCAGTTGATAAACGCTTATCACAAGACACAAAATTGTGTATTTTGTTTCTAATCATTGTTGGCGTTATCTTCAATAAAAAATAATTGAATATCAAAGTCTTTTATTATCAATAAGTTAACATTACGTTTTTAAACAAAAATATTCCAAGGCCAAAACGGCTCATTTCCGACTAGGGGTTTATATGTAAAGAATTTTCACCGCAATGCCCCCTACAACCCCCTCAAGTTTGGCAACACCCTGTCTAAAGTAAAACAATAGTTATTTATGGTACAAGTGAGTTAAGTAAGATATTATCCACGAACGAAAAATTTACCCTCGAGGGCCGGCAGGCCCGAGATGGATTTTAATAATATTAAGTAACGTAAGCTGGTGATTGGTTCTTATCGTTGAAGGAGTGAGTTTTTTAAAAATAACCAACGTTGCTAGGGACAACGTAGGTTATAATGTCACATAAGAGTAAACAGTCACTTTCCTTATTTAAAATGACCGTAGTAAACATGGTATTTATATAGAGGTGTTGGATAAAATACCTTTCCTAAAAATTGTTGCAATGTCACTAAAATTGTAGATTTGTCATCCTCACAGTTGCTAAGATAACCTTTACCTAATTGCATTTCCCTCCCTTGTGAATACCATTTGCACAATAAGTTGTGTTTTACACAACTTATATTATTATATTGTATCACATATTATAATGTATTATTATTATTATTATTCTAGCAAAACACACTTTTATTAATAAATAATTGTTGACAGATTAATTTTACCGCAATCAGCAATTTTTAAAGGTGCATTTCACCTTTATTTTATCGGCAGCTTTGAAAATTAGAGTCACTTAAGATAATTACTCACAGCAGCGGATCCGCAGGCGGATGTCATACGATTGGTCGATTTGACTCAAAGCGACCCGAACCGACCAATCGTATGACATCCGCCTGCGGATCCGCTGCTGTGAGTACTTACCTTTAGTCACCTAGGCCGCGCTCAATAGAGTCAGTACATCTAGTCATCTAGGTCACGCTGGTCGATCAGAGTACGGCAAAACGCCGCCATATTGGGGAAGAGAAGATTGATTTTTAATAATGGACAAATAAAAACCACGTTTTACGTAGTTGGCATATTAGAGGTTTGATCTTTCAGAATAAGAAAAGTCTTTTAAAGTAAACGTGGATTTGATTAAATGCAATCAGATACAAGATCGACCAGCGCGCGGCCTAGGTGACTAGATGTAGGACTCTAGCGCTCAATAGAGTCACTACATCTAGTCACCTAGGCCGCGCTGGTTGATCAGAGTACCGCTAACCGCCACCATATTGGGGTAAAAGAAACACGAAATTGTTCATTATTTTTATCAGTATTTAATTTAATCAAATGCACGTTTAGTTTAAAAGGGTTTTCTTATTCTAAAAGTTCAAATCGTATATCCCAAATACTTAAAGTGTGGTTTTAAGTTTTCTTTTATTAAAGGTCACCCTTCTCTTTCACAATATGGCGGCGTTTTGCGGTACTTTGATCGACCAGCGCGGCCTAGGTGAATATGTAGTGACTCTAGCGCTCAACTCTTTACAGCGCCATCTCTTCGGCCTGGGTGAAAGCTAATTGCATTTAAAAACAGGAAATACTTGATAATCATCTAAAACCTCTTTAATCTAGGATGTAAACGAGAACTCGTTGACGCCAGTTGACGCTGTAATTTGACGCAACACATTTCAATAGTGCTACACTAACAACGTGAAATACATTAAAACCTACTCCGAAATTCAAACCATCCTCACTCATTTTGGATCACACTGTACATATGAAGGAGATTGTACTATAAATTTAATGATTAAATTCATGAAGAAAATAAGTCGAAATTATACGAAACGACAAAATAAGTGTTTAAAAGTGTTAAAATAATTTATTAGTTAAAACCAACTTCTATAAACGTAGTACTAATTAGTTTTATACTTAGGTATATTATAATTTTGAGTTTTGTGACTTTGTAAACATTTATCTCCTTAGGTGTACCACAGGGTTCTTATATTAGTCCGTTAATTTTTACTTTCTAAATAAACCGTATAATACAAAACGGAATATAATGTTAAATGTATTTATCTTCGGTAGCGTTTTGAAAAATATAAAAAATATGATTTTTTACAATAAATAGACTGTAAATTGTAAATGTAACACATTTGCTTCCATTGTAATAGTAAACTTAGCGTCTAAAAGTTTATAGTGTGTCCTGTATAGTTGCAATGTTTTGAAGGTTTGTCTAGTGAAACTAATTGTGCATTAAAATCTAACAGGAACTTCTTTGAAAATGCAAGAATAAGATGTTCTTATAAGAAATTGTCGAAACTATTCGTATTAATGTTATAATTACGTACTTACCTACTTCCTTCGTACTAAATTTCTAGATCCTGTCGAGTATTTTAAATATATTGTTGTGATATAGGCATCCCGCATAACATGTATGCACGATGTGTTGCCTATTTTCCAGGCAAAAGGATTTGTGTGAAGATACACACTACAACACTGTGAGGTGATAAGAGATAAATTCTAAACAGATTCTTCACTTGAATTTCACAAACTCAATTTCAAGATGGACGATCCTATGTCGTTGGTTGATATTACATTTAGATATTTTGAAGCCATATTATAGCATGTATTCAGTTAAAAATTATTAAAGGCATAGGATAGAAGGTATACACAAGTATTTATTACTTTACTTACAGTTTTTATTATTGAATTTCAAGAAAGTGTTCTATTTCTTTGACGATTCATAATTTTCCATAGTAAATGGATATTTTTCAATGTTATTTGATTTTCTAAGTAAAATATTTTACTGCAATATTGTTAACCAGGTTCTAGGGTGCATTTGACACTAGAATGTTAAAATAGGGAACTTTGTATAGAGAAGGTTTAGGCTTTTGAAATCCCAAAATTGTAACGTTTCAGCAGGGTCTGCTAAAATGTTAAAATTTAGTTTATATTCATAATTTTGGTGTAAAAATTTGTTATCTTTGTTTGGTAGGATCTTATGATTAATTTTGTGATAAGAAAAGGATGTGCCAAAATGTTAAAATGTTTTTATTTGAATTTTTGTGAAGTAATGTTTGTCAGAAAATTGAAGATGGTTGTCAATGTATCCTAACTCTAAATTTGCATTTTAATAGCCGTGTTAGGTACCAAAATGAAGGAAAAACTCCCCTCTTTCATTTTATAACATATATTTAAACAATTAATTTAATTTTTTATCAACAATTTGGTTAGAAAAGTTTTTGGTGGGAAAGATGTTGTTTTGTTTCTAGTTAGAAATCTACTTACGAACTAGGAAAACCACCAGCGATTCGCAATTGTTTTCCAATTTTTATAAAAACAGCACGAAAACTTGGTTGCTCTCTCTCTCTCTTGAATTTTCATACAGAGCAGAAGTCATGTCAGTTTGTACGTTATTTTGATAAAATCTCGAGATTATGTTGGTGAGTTTTATGTCACTTAAATGTCAACAAAGTGAGGTTATGTCAATGTCATCTTGTTTTAAAATTTCTTTTTATAAGTTCTTAATAATTTAATTAATAATAATTAAAATGAACAATCAAAGTGAACTTAAAGTGAAATAAACAAAAGTGCAGCTTTTAAATTTTGTGTTCAGACTGTTATTATTTTGAGGATGTTTGGAATTTTATTTTTGTATGGAACGAATTAAAGGAAGGTAAGGGGAATCTTGTTGCAAATAACCGAATTATTTTATGTACTCACGTCGTGAAAGATACATGTTATAAATGTACCTAATTATAAATAATAATAATTATAATAATTATAATTATCTTCAACAATCACAAATAAAATCCATTTGAAGGATGACATGGAATGTGGACATCTTATCAACAAATAAGCAGGTTATTTTACCAACTACAACAGGAATCTGCTAACTTTCAAGTTAGGGTGATTAACTTTTTTGTGTGGCGCAAATAATTTTTAATTTTTAATTTTTTTTATTAATAGTAATTTAAGTTTGTTGGATTGATCAGATAATAATTAAACAGGACAAAAAGAATTAGAATGTCTCTTAATTCTAATTTTGTTAAATCTATTTGACACCAACATTTAATTTGATTTTCTTTAATTTTAATTTTGAATTTTAATAGTTGTTTTCTTTTCTCTTCATGAAATTTTAAATTTTTATTTCTTTTCTGTGTTAATAAATAAAATTATCCATTTAAATGTTTAAAAATAAATTTATTTATGTATTGTTTAACAATGTTTTACAAATATAATTTAAATAGCTTCCTAATTAATTAGCAACCCGCCTGATTTCGTCTCATGCATTTATGGAACTTGTTTTCCAGTTTAGAAATTATAGCCGGATAATTTTTTTATAAAGTTAAGTGATATTTAGTTGTGTATATTTTCAGTTTTACCATGATCTTGTGTTTATGAATTTCAACAATAACAAATTTTTTTGCAATTTATAACCTTTCATGTTTCATCAAGTGTTGGAGGGTTTATTATTCACTACAATAATTTTTTTCCTTTTGAACCCCGCTATATCACAACATTACGTATATTATAATTTTGAGTTTTGTGACTTTGTAAACATTTTTCTTAATTTTTAGTATCTTACCGTTATTGATCGATTTCTTTCTGTCTTCGTTAGTGTTACCTTAGGTGTACCACAGGGTTCTTATATTAGTCCGTTAATTTTTACTTTCTAAATAAACCGTATAATACGGAATATAATGGGTAAATTAAATTATCTTTGGTAGCGATTTGCAAAATATAAAAAATATGATGTTTTATAATAAATAGAGTGAAAATGGAATTAAGCACAGTTGCTTCCATTATAATAGTAAACTTAGCGCCTAAAAGTTTATAGTGTGTCCTGTATAGTTGCAATGTTTTTCAAGGTTTGTCTAGTGAAACTAATTGTGCATTAAAATCTAACAGGAACTTTGTTAAAAATGCAAGAATGAGATGTTCTTATGAGAAATTATCGAAACTATTCTTATTAATGTTATAATTACGTACTTATCTACTTCCTTCGTATTGTAACGTTCTTTTTAAAATAATAACACAAGTGCTGTTTAAATCGTCTATTCACAAACAAATATTTATTTCTATACACTAATTAATACACTATAAATTAACGCTATGATTATAAACCATTAAAAACTATTATTTACAGACTATGAATTTCTAATACAACATTTATATTCACTATTTATTTTGTAATACACAGTTAATGACTTGCTATTGACTGACTCTCTTTTATCCGCAATCCGCTTTTATATCTTCATATAAACGCACCAGAAATCGCTGGAACCTTCTATGTATTCTTAGAAAATGCTAGAATAAACCACGTCTGATTTACATGCTTGTACGATGCGTCATTTTCTCGAAGGCGGCAGAACACACCACCTGTCGCTCGAAAAGAGGTTCGTTCCTTTTCTCTCCCGTTACACTGCCCCCCTCTTCAAGTCTGTTCTGTCCCAGAACAGGTTTTATGCTCTGGTTCCTGTAGAACGGGTCATGACGATATCGACAGTCTTCACCTCGACTACACGTTCCATTACGGTAGAAATAACAGTCTACACTCTTCGTTGGCCTTAATGCGGGCTGTGGGTCAAAACTGCAGACGAAGATCTTGACGTCCGTACCTCTAAAGACAACTTCCAGCATGTTTCTAACGATTCTCCAATCCAGCTGGTCCCGCCCACAGCCGAGTTTGGGAACTGCCAATTTGTTAATTCCCCTGGTAAGCAACTCGATTCTCAAATTCCATAGTGCCCTCCACAAGTCGGCGTAACTCGGTTTCTGGTAGTAAAACTGCTTGGTTACCAAGTAGTAAATGGATCGGTCATGATCAGGCAAGCGTAAGGATTTACCAACAGAGGGATTTTGTTCTCGAAGTTCATTCAGCCGTCCAAATTTATTTCTAAACACCACTGCGATCCCCCTGGACATACGGAGATCCGCGGAGACACAGTGGGCAATGGAATAATCACCAGGGACCCGGAAGAGATCTTGTTGCATCTCAGTCGTGACTCCGAATCGCGCTTTTCTAGTTCCAGAGAACGCAGCCATAAATTCTCTAAAGGTTGGCTGATCATCTTCAGGCCTTACGATTTTGATAGCCACCTCGGCCTCATCTTTCCGATCCGGGACTGCGTCATTATTTCCCTCATAGTGCGCCAGACGATTGGAGTGTACCACCTTTGGTTTCCCCCTTGGCAATTTCTGGATGCGATAAATCAAGTCATTTATTCGTTTCTTCACCTGGTATGGACCCTCCCAATTTCGCTGTAACTTTGGAGAATAGCCACGACGCCTTTGCGAGTTGTATAACCAGACAAGCTCTCCAGGTTGAAACCCTCCTTCTTGGGCTCTCACATCATACGTAGCCTTCATCCGGTCACTCGCGATTCGACTATTATTTCGGGTTCGGTCGTGAATATCCTCAAACTTCTTCTTTAAGTTGATGACATAATCATTCCCAGCTACCTCCTGCTCTATAGGTGGAGACCCAAATTCCAGATCACACGGTAACCGTAACTCGCGTCCAAACATTACAGACGCTGGTGACTGACCGGTTGTTTCGTGGACCGATGCACGATAAGCCATCAGGAACAGATGCAGGTATTGGTCCCAGTCTCGTTGATGATCGGAGACGACCTTGGCCAAATATTTGCCCATTGTCCGATTCATGCGTTCTACCATTCCATCGGACTGCGGATGTAACGGTGTGGTCCGAGTCTTGCGAATGCCCAACAATCGACAGACTTCTCCAAAGAGTACAGACTCGAAATTGCGGCCTTGATCCGAATGCAGCTCCATGGGCACTCCGAAACGACTGAAGAACTCTTTGACTAGTACGTCAGCAACAGTCGCAGCTTCCTGGTTTGGTAGGGCATATGCTTCTGGCCATTTGGTAAAATAGTCCATTGCCACTAAGATGTATTTATTCCCATCGTCGGTTTCGGGAAATGGTCCGGCAATGTCTATAGCTATTCTTTCCAGAGGACTACCCACATTGTACTGCCTCATAGGTGCTCTTCGCTTCCCCAAGGGTCCGTTGCCAGTGGCACATAATTCACATTTCCGGCACCACTCCTTCACGTCTTCTTTACAATTGACCCAATAAAAACGCTCCCTAACTTTCTCCAAAGTCTTTTTCACACCGAAGTGTCCTCCTGAGGCACCGTCATGGAGATGTCGCAATACTGTAGCCACTCGGCTTCTTGGAACCACGAACTGAGACCTAATGGTGGTGCCATCTTCACTCTCCAGTACTCGCTTCAGGAGATCATCTTCCACCTTCAAGGACTCCCATTGGGCCCAATATGCTTTGAGCGTTCTGTTGAAAGGGCTGACGGCCTCCCAGGCAGGCCTTTCTCCCACGCGCTTCCATTCCAGTACCATTTTTAGTTCGGGATCAGCCTCCTGCTGTCGTTGCAATTCTTCCGGCAACCAATTGTCGTTGACGATGGTAGTCCTTAATACTTGGCAAACCCTCTCCTCCAAACGAGAGCAATGACGGCAATCCGTTGGACAGGGTCTTCTTGAAAGAGCATCGGCATTTCGATGACTAGTGCCCGCTCGATGTTCGGTGTCAAAGTCGTATCCTTGTAATCGTTCGATCCACCTTGCGACCTGGCCTTCAGGATTACGGAATTGTAGAAGCCATTTCAACGCTGCATGGTCCGTCCTCAATAAAAACTTCCGTCCGTACAAGTATTTGTAGAAGTGCTCAACGGACTTCACGACGGCCAATAGTTCTTTTCTGGTCACACAATAATTCCTTTCGGCTTTCGACAAAACCTTACTAAAATAGCCGATGACCTTTTCTTGTCCATCCTGTATCTGAGAAAGTACCCCCCCAATGGCCAGATTACTTGCATCTGTGTCAAGTATGAATTGCCCTTCTGTCCGTGGATAGCTCAATATTGGTGCTGTTGTCAGGGCACGCTTCAGCTGTTGGAAAGCTGTTTCACACTCTCCGCTCCAAACATACTCGCGCCCATCTTCAGTTAACCTTGTCAGAGGTTTCGCTATATTGGCAAACCCAGGAACGAAACGCCTGTAGTAGGTACATAACCCAAGAAAACTACGAACTTGGTGTTTATCTTTCGGTGTTGGCCACTCTTGAACTGCACGAATCTTATCGGGGTCGGCTGCCACTCCATTTTGTGATACGACGTGCCCGAGATATTTCACTTCCTTTCTGAATATGTGGCACTTTTTCGGACTCAGTTTCAGATTGGCTCCGCGTAGTCTTCGGAACACTTCCTCTAGGTTTTTCAAATGTTCGTTGAATGATTTTCCGACTACAATCACATCATCTAGGTATACCAGGCAGGTCTTCCACGACAGCCCTCTCAGGATGGTCTCCATTAGACGCTCAAAGGTGGCCGGAGCGTTACATAGACCAAAAGGCATAACCGTAAACTGCCATAGTCCGGAACCAATAGTGAACGCGGTCTTCTCCCGGTCTTCAGGTTCCATTTCAACTTGCCAATAACCACTCTTCAAGTCCAAAGTCGAAAACCATCGTGAACCAGACAGGGTATCTAACGTGTCGTCGATGCGTGGTAAGGGATAGCTGTCTTTCTTGGTCACGTCATTAAGCTGCCGATAGTCCACACAAAATCTCGTTGACCCGTCCTTCTTACTGACCAGGACCACCGGTGATGCCCATGGACTGCTGGATGGCTCGATGATCCCTTGTTCTTCCATATCAGCAATAATCTTTTCGGCTTCTGCTCGCCTTGCTAGAGGTAGACGCCTCGGCTGCTGACGGACAGGCATAGAGTTGCCTGTATTGATTTTATGTTTTACTATATTTGTTCGTCCCTTCTGGCTATCGTCAAGAGCGAAGATATCTTGGTATCGGTGAACCAAACCCTGTACCTCTTTCACTTCCGTTCTGTTAAGGTCTTCGCACGAACTAGTAACCATACCCACTAATTTTCCACCATGGTCTTTGGGCACTGGTTTTGGAACATCAGCCATACACCTGGCTACTCGGAATACTGGCACACACTGTCCCACAAGGGTACTCTTCTTCAATGTCACCGGATCCACATTAACGTTCATAAGCCTCACCGGTACAGTCTTTCCAACCTTGATCAGCGCTTTTCCCACCAATATGCCACTATGGATCTTCTTATCACAAACAGGCTCCATCATTCTCACACATCCTACCCGAAGATCTCCATCCAAACCTGCCTCGACAACCATCTCGCTTTGACCCGGCAATATCACATCTTCAGTCAGCAAAACCCTTACGACAGGATCTTCTCGTGGGTGCAACGGAAGTTCTTCGTTACCAACCTTCAAAACACCCTCCTTCAAGTCCAATGTAAAACCAAATTTTCTCAGGAGATCCATTCCCAAGATGAATTCGTCAATGATGTCGGCTACCAGCACCTCATGATCACGTTCTTCACTTCCAATACCAATCTTCATCTTCACCACTCCGCGTGTTGGTATCACTTCACCTGTTGCTGTACGGAGTTGAGTAGTTGTGGGTAACAACTTAATACTTGATCGTAGAACATCAGGGCGTACGATGGATTTTGTCGCCCCCGTATCAATAAGTAGTGGAACAGTTCGGTTAGCAATCTTCCCATCTACGAACAAACTGCTGATACTGTTCTTCGATGTTACGGCATGGATGGTGATCTCCGGGGCATCTCCACTCGCCGTTAACGTTCGCCCCCTCTTGCCAACCACCTTTAACTTTTCCGACGGTTGTACTTTTCTTATTTTGGGACAACGGCGTTCTACATGTCCTTGTTCGCCGCAGTTCCAACAACGAGGCCCTCGAACTTCTTGATGATTCTTCTTACGGCTTTCTTCCTTCCGAAGAACTCTCAGTACTAACTCTTCTAGGTGATCTTTAGAACCTTCTTCTTCCTCCACAACGGCCCGAACACGCCCGTGACCTCGGGACGCTTGTTTTGCAGCTTCAAATTCTAAAGCGTGAGCAAGCGCATCATCAGTTGTTCTTGGTCGTGCTAGCCTCAATGATTGTTGTGTTTCCCCGTCTCTTAACCCATCAATGAAGGTCTGCACAGCGAGCTGTCCCAAAAATGAATCGGGTGCCGTAGGGTACGCCAATCGGACAAGCCGCGCAACATCGGCTTCAAACTCCTGCAGGCTTTCTCCATTCTTCTGGATACGATTCTTCACTTGCGCGTGATACACTTGTTGAAGATGCGCGTCTCCATATCTCATCTCCAATCTAGACACTAACAATTGATAATCATTTTCCTGTCCTACTGGGATTGTTTGCAGGACGTTCAACGCGTCTCCACGCAAAGCCACAGTTAAAGAAACGGCCTTTTCCTTGCCTGTCCATCCGTTGGCCCCAGCGGCCGCCTCAAATTGTTTGTAGTAGGTGGACCAAGGTATCTTTCCATCGAACGTGGGTGGTTTTACTTTTATCCCTACGGCAGGAACCTTTTCTTCTTTAAATTGTTTCTTTACTTCATTAAACGGCCACTCAGAAGTTGAGGGAAACCGTAGTTGCCTCATTCTATCTTCCAGCATTTCGATCATATCGTCTTTCTTAGTTGTTGGTGGTAATTGCATTTGGGCTATTTTCTCTTCTACCATCTTTATTACCCTATCTTGTTCCGCCAATCTACCTTCCAATAGTCCTAACGCACTGGCATTCTCCAAAAATTCTTCGAAAACTTTATCTTCCAACGCTTTGACATTTTCCAACAATTCTCCTTTCATCATTTTAACATTTTCTTCCAGTGCTTTAGTATTTTCAAGTAATTCTTGTTTAAGCATTCTAACATTTTCTTCGGACTTTCTAGAATTCTCTTCGGACTTTTGCAGTAATTCTTCTTTTAACATTCTGGAATTCTCTTCAGACTTTCTAAAATTCTCTTCGGACTTTTGCAGTAATTCTTCTTTTAAAATTCTAGAATTCTCTTCGGACTTTCTAGAATTTTCTTCGGCTTTTCTAGAACTTTCTTCCATTTTACTTAACAACAAACTAGTATCAATTGCGGGTCCAGGTATTTCGAAGCGGTAATTTTCAGGATCTTCCTTCTGTTCTAAAAGCCATTCTCTTAGCCGATTTATCAAAACTTCTTTCTTTCCATTACTATCCAAGTCCCTCTCGTCCAATTCCCGCTTCAAATCTATTACTAAGAGATCCTTTAATAGTTTCATCACCATTTTGATTGTTTGTTGAAATTATGTTTTAACACCAAAAATTTTATTCTCACAGCACTTTAATTAATTATTACGCGATTTTATTTATTTTAAAACCCTCACACCTGTAACACCACTGTAACGTTCTTTTTAAAATAATAACACAAGTGCTGTTTAAATCGTCTATTCACAAACAAATATCTATCACTAATTAATACACTATAAATTAACGCTATGATTATAAACCATTAAAAACTATTATTTACAGACTATGAATTTCTAATACAACATTTATATTCACTATTTATTTTGTAATACACAGTTAATGACTTGCTATTGACTGACTCTCTTTTATCCGCAATCCGCTTTTATATCTTCATATAAACGCACCAGAAATCGCTGGAACCTTCTATGTATTCTTAGAAAATGCTAGAATAAACCACGTCTGATTTACATGCTTGTACGATGCGTCATTTTCTCGAAGGCGGCAGAACACACCACCTGTCGCTCGAAAAGAGGTTCGTTCCTTTTCTCTCCCGTTACAGTATACTAAATTTTCGAGACCCTGTCTGAGTATCTTAAATATATGTACCTAATTGTTTAAATTTCTAAAGTATTAAACTTACTGCAAAAGCAAACTGCTAAAATAATTCTAATCATGAAGTGCAGTAAAAATGTTATCATGTGCAAAAGGTAAAAGTTAGAATCTGAAGTTTAAAAAGCTTTATTATGATTATTTATATATAACTATGTAAATCGTTGCTTCATTTTTTTTAATATAAATTAATAATATAAGAAATAAAACGTATAACTACTATTTCAGCCAGACGCTTGCTGTAATAAAAAAAAGAAATGAATCATCGAAAATGTAATTATTATGCAAGGAATTTTCATAAAAATTCTTCGCATCACCGCCTTAAGCGCCGCCATTTACTTATCCAGTCTTACAGAATTAAAGCAGTAATAATTTGAAAAAAACATAAATTATAATCGTCATGTCAAGGTGGATATTTACAATAATAATTATTATTGTATAACTTTTATCAATCTATTCTGTGGGCTTCAACAATCAATCTCTCTCTTTCTTTTGGAGCTTGTATGCAGTACAATGAATTATACAAAATTGTATGGGCCCACTCCTATTAGTTTAATTCCAGAATAACCTTAACTTTTAAATAGTCGAAGCCTCACACGTCTTCTACAAAGCAAAAAAATGACAACAAAGACCTTGTTCTAATAAAAAATATAATAGCCAAGACTGGGACTCTTAAATCATTTCCCACAAGTCTTTTATTTGTATCAAATTCTAATTCTTTTAATCTTTAATCAGTGTCACGCTAAATTATTCAATGGTTAATTACTTAATTGGATCTCAGTTAGATATCCGTTTATTCTTAGCTGATCAGTGATAATAAACCAAGATAACATAGTAATTAGTTTATTATCATAGTGCCTCTATTAGTCATAAAAAGTCGTGCAATATAACATAGTTGACATGCCATAACATCCTTTGAAATAAAATCTGATAACCAACCTCTTTCGCGTGACCCTTAATAAATTAAGAACATGCAGATCACACCGGATTGGCGGAAATGGTAGAAAATTATGCAAAGTACATCTAGAAAAATCGTGCCAGGTCATGGGTAGGTTCAAGGTTTTCTAAGGTCGCTAATATTTATTTGTATCTCATAATAGTTGTAGAATATGGTTCTCTTTCAGTATTTTCTTTCAACATAATTGATTCTGACAACACTAACCTAGAAAGAAACGGCATGACTTCTTTTCACTAAATAAACATTTTGTTAGTTACCTTATCTCATTTATTATATTTCTTTAAATGTTTTAATATTAAATACACCTACATACAAGGCAACAATTTAATTAGACACTCAAGAGGGTGTCCTGCTGAAAATAAAAATTTATTTCTCAAGATTTATTAATTTTGAATTCAAATTAGTTAAACGATAATTTGTTATTAATAGAATACAAAATCAAACCTAGCCGTCTTAAAAATGTTAATTAGCAACAGAATCTGCATTAAATCATTATATTTATTTTAATTGAAATGTTAATCATATGAAATTCCAATTAATAATGAGAATTTATTCTTTTTTACATAATTAAAGTTTTCTAATTAAAAAAATAAACATAGGTACATAAAAGTGAGGGTTGTTTCAAATCAAAATTATTTAACCTCACTTTTCAATTTTAGGCTATAAACAAACTTAACCTCGCTTTATCATCGTTAATTCTTGGGAAATTTAATTAAAGAATTTTCTCGTCTAATACTATATCAATTTATCTGATTTATTTGATCTAATACAAGGAGATTCTGTTATTTTCTTTCGGGATTCAAACTAACCTCACTCTTTATTAATTGATAATTAGTTAATGATTTATTTTTCTGCGGAAGAAAAGGGCAAAAAAGACTAATTGGGTGCATAATAACAATGAAATATAGTTTTTAAAAATTAATCTTAATATTCTGAATTTTGATTTTGTAACATCCTTAACATTATCACTTCGTACCTTACTGTATGATGTCTTTCACTACAGCTTCGCGATTTCTTACATTTGCAGAAGGTTAAAAAGCACAGCGCTGTAAAAACATATTTGAAAAAAATTATAGCTATCTGTATAAGTAAACAATTGAGTTTTTCTCATGGAGCACTGGAGAAGAATATCTACTACATGCTTGAAGAAAATATAGTTTCTTCAGGTTTCGTACACAACATTTTTTCTACAATAGTACCAGAAACGCGTAAAAATATTAGCTAATGTCCCTATGATCAAGCAAATTCCTTTAATTCCATATGCTGTTATACTTTTGTCAGATTACGAGCCAGGAAAATATTTTTTTCAATAGTGAGGAAAGCATAGTTTCATTACTGAAATCAGTAAACCTAATTCAATATTTTCCAAGATCTCATTACCTGTTGATACGACTTGACGATGTTGATTGACTTGCACTACTTTTGGAAATTTTCGATACATATCCTCATATATGCATAGAAAGGTTCAGGTTTTTTCCCTAATATGACATTGTTTGCGGTATTCTGATCTGCGAAAATGAACTAACTAAATGTTTTGCACCAGTAGCGACGTCCAACGATCATACTCCAACCCTAAAGTTTTTAGTTAAAACTGAAAAAACGACGGTTTCGGTTCCGTAAGAGATAAAATACCGGTTTTGGTCAGATTTTTGTTCGGTCCAGGTTTCTGGTTAAGACCACCAGATTATTAGTATATTACACTTTGCTTTGGTTTATCCAATAAAATAACTTTGTACTTCTATCTCTACGGATGCAGCCAACAGACTACACTATCCAAAGATGACGGCATGAGCTTAGGGCAGTTAAAACAATTTATACCTTAAAAACCGTTTTCTCGAAAATGGAAGATTAAATCGAAAAAATAACCAACTGGGGGTCGAATATCTTTAAACGCATTTCTCTGCAATGTATAAACTAAAAACATGGGAAATGCTCTTTTAAATTTAACTAGGGGGTCCCTAATTTTAATTTTTAAACCTAGCAACCGTAGTTTGGAAGGTATTAAAAGCAAAATGTGCAATTAATATACTCTGCCTTAAGGGTTCCAGACAGTGGCGTTTGACATGGTTTTTAGACCACACCTTGTCTTTGTCATACTCCCAGCTTTGTTATAACCAAATCTCAGCAATGTAAATTATTATGACCTTCATAATTTTCAAACCTACAAATACATTTTCGCACATACTTATTTAGGTAAATTTTCATTGATTATATGAGTTCCTTAATCATTTTAAGGGCGTTATTGGCGCAAAATATTAACGTCAAAATATAGCTCACGTTTTTCATTCAGTTTTCTTTTAATAATCGTTTTTTTAGCAAGATAACGTTTGATGTCGATTGCTAAACTGTGAAGGTAGTGTGGACCATAGTTTATAAGGAGTAGATATCTAAAATACGTTTTATAATCGTAGTCGAACATCGCCAATTTTGTAGAATCAACGTTTTCTAAAAAATAACCAAACTAAACATAATACAGTCATTATAACACTGTTTAATAGCAAAATCTATGACAATGGATAAATGTTTTTGCTTACTTATTTAGTATTGATTGAATAAAATAGATGTACACGGCGCGGAAATTTAAATATGGCAGCACGAAAATCGGTCATTTTTAGTTGAACTCTTTATGCACCAGGAAACGTTGGGTGGTAATATTCGCGGGCCATTTAAAAGTAATTTAACTTAACTAATCTTTTAACTATTATTTATTAAATTCCCGAAGTAAATGTTGTTTTTCTTTACTTAAGAGCATGTGACGGTTAATTTTTGAATAAACTATTTCACTCCCAATTAGTCCTGATTAATTTCTTAAAACGAATATATATTTTGAATATTTTAATATAGTAATACTTTTCTTTTTCCTAAAGCCAGCAAGAACAACTGATATTTTTAAAGATATTTAGCAGTTTTATATTCCCCTTTTTGATTTAAACTATCTTAAATTATTCCTTGGCATTTAAAAATTAAAAATTTCAGTTAAACTTAAAATATCTTGGAAGTTCACGCATGTCTGCCAACACTGTGAGCAGAGAACTGCGATGCGATCAAATAATGTTTCTATTTACATTTTCAAATTTTAGTTTTAAAGAAATTAATTCCGTTTTGCTGACCGTAGCGTCATCTTTAGGTGTTTATAGTTTCTGAAGCTTCCTATTATTAACACTGGTGGCGATAACGCGCCCTTAATAGCTAATTATGCTATGTTAGCTAGTTTTCATGTGCATTCTTCAGCACATAAAAAAAGCATAATGACACTCCTTTATTACTTTATAGAAAACATGCACGTACGTGTATATTGTATGTAACAACTTTTAGTGTATATTTAGTCGGTAAATGTGATTTTATAAACCGTTGTGGAGTAGCATTACGCAAACTAGTAGCCGGCTTATAAATCCTTTACATGCATGCTTTTTCTTTTTCACTATAAATGTACTAACAGAACTAAGGAGCATATGCTTGCATTGTCATAATATAAAAAGTATGGGGTTTAGACGAAAGACTAAACGATATCGAAAGGAGAGAAAGTCGACTAAGATGACGAGTAATCGACTAATCGTAGTGAATTGGTCATTCCTAATTTCCGTTTTCATCGAGATCTTGATCCAGATAGTATAATTAAAAGTTGTAACTGAATTTTATCAATCATATTCAGCTACGTGGATCATGGTAATATTTTTTCGAGGTAGCTCTAAAGTACAACCAAAAAATGAAGAAAATAAACCGTAGTGAATCTAGCAGCCGCAGACTAGCAGTCGGAATTATCAAATTTAAAAAGGTTTTTTAACACTCCAATTATTAATAAAATTACTAAACTACAATTCATAAATATTAATTGGAGTTGTGAAAAATCTTTTAAGCAGTAACTAATGTCGTGCAGACTTTTGCTATCAGAAAGTTATTTATTAATAGTAGTTTTAATAAAGTTTTAGAAAACTTTGACAGATTGCAATGACAATTTTTTTTATTTCAAACTGTCTAAATTTGACAATTTGGGAGCAAGGCTCGTTCACAATCAACTCCGACTGCTAGTTTGCGGCTGCTAGATTCACTCCGGTTTATTTTCTTCATTTTTTGGTTATAGTATAGCACTAGGATAATGGGCCCTACGGGCCTAAGCACTTAAGTATGATAGAAATAGCATTTATCGATTTTTTTAAAGTAGGTCAGTATTTACATGACCTACATAAATCTCCAATCGATTCTCTATCGATAGAGCACATATTAGTACCAAATAACACTCAATAGCACTAAATAGTACGATAGAATCAGCATTTATCGATTTTTTAAAACATAACCTAATTTAAAAAATTTTAAAACATAACCTAATTTAAAAAATTTTATCGTCGTCGTGCATTATCCTCGGCAAATTACGCGTCGAATGAGCCCAAGCCCATCTCTCCAGCCCTTATAGAACGCGAGAATGGGGCTCGGACACACATACAAATCAACTTTAGTAGTATTGGATTACGGTCAGATGACAAACAGTTCAAAACAATTATAATTTTGTTCAGCTGCTGTACAGTGTACAGTTCTAAACGTATTATACTGTTGTAACCCTACAGCCCAACAGAGCCGACAGAGAATCGACATAATACTGAATTTTGAAAGTGGCCTTTAAAAGGAAATTTTAATTGTGATTTACATGCACTTTTATAAGTCGATCGCAA
Source organism: Agrypnus murinus (assembly GCA_929113105.1). Taxonomy (NCBI): domain Eukaryota; kingdom Metazoa; phylum Arthropoda; class Insecta; order Coleoptera; family Elateridae; genus Agrypnus; species Agrypnus murinus. The sequence continues at coordinate 66,831,686 of OV816028.1, read as the reverse complement.
ATTTGAACTTAGATGGCCATTCGAATATTAGGGCTTGTTGTATTTTCAGTATCACCTTATGTTGATTATGATATATGGGACTCGTTTAAAATTGTAGAGAAATTTGCATTTAAATTAAAAAATTAAATTACATCAGAAGCGATTCATATCCCAGTACTATTTTTTTTCTTAATAAAAGTATTTATAAACCATCTTTTATAGCCTCAACTGCTGTAAAATCGGGAATGAAAATGTAGTTTTCAAGTGGTGAGCTTTCGTGAGTTCTTCAGTAGTAGTTCACTCACGACAGCGCCGACTGATTTCATTATATGAAGAAAATTAGGTATCATTACTGAAACAAATAAATACTTTAGTGATTGTAGTGTTTAGTAAAAAAAACTTTAAATGAGAAAATTATGTGCTAAAACAATATCGATTGTGACGGGCAATGAAATTAAAACGGGTGTTTCAACTTTCTAATAATAAAAGGGTGAGACAAAGTAAATGTTTAGAGATACACTTAATGAAGATTAAAAGAATAAATCAATTAGTAAGAATATTTTCAATAACTAGTTCGGCATTTTCCTAAGATACTATTTGTGTAATGGGAATTTCCAATTTTCGTTCAGCTCTCTGATATCTCAATATTATTGAGGTAATTTATATGAGACATAATTTAAAACTGCCATAAAATAGAAACGTTGAACTTACGATTTTGCTAAATATAGATAGATATACGGAATGCGAAATATGTACATATCATTTAAAATCTCAATTAGTTTTTTTACAGTAATATTTTTATTTTTTGGGTTCAGAGTATTAATTCCCGCGAAAATGCAATTAAAGGAAACAGTAAAAATTCAAATTTACTTTCACATTTGGAGCTTAAGCCGGTCCTGGCAGTCTGGTTACTTATTTTATACTAGATTGTTAAAGTAAGAATAATATGCAACATATGTTTGTAAAACTGCACCAAAATATAGCAAATACCTAAAAACGTTCAACTGTAATAGCAGTACTTATTGAAGGTCATTCTATAGCATGAATAAATTGATTTATTTAATGCAGCTGGTTATGTTTTAGAAGCGATTCATTACGTACCTATTTATTTGTCCTAGATTACAATACCAACGTTATTGTAGCATTTTTTGCTAATACTTGGAATACGAGTTATCCTTTATCCAGTTTGTGTATATTTATACTAATCCAAACAGCATCTAAGTAGCAGTAACTGAGATCGGAACTTTGGTCGAGCAACAAAATTTATGGCCTTATAGGTTTAATTACTTCAATTGGGAATCTTTTAGTAATTGTGTAGTCGTTTAACTATTTATTGGAACTATGTAGTTCCATTACTTCTAAGTAACTTTTAAAGAATATGGAACGGTATTGCCACTTAGTATAATTACCTTAAAGTCGTTGCAACTTCAAAGTGGTATTATTGGTGGTTGATTGTAGCAGTAACTTGCCCGAAGCTACTTTAAAGTTTTTAAAACTTTAAAGTAGTACTGAAAGTTCCTGCCACCTGCCTGGAACCATTGTTTAACCCTTTAAAGTAACGCAACGTTACAGTAGTATTGAAAATAAAACTTAGGTTTTCGCTACCCAGGATAATCACTTTAAAGTAATTTTTCGTAAACTACTCCATCTCCATATTTACTTGTAAAATGTTGGAGGCCATTAATCAATTTACAATTTGTTGTGATTTTTATTAGATGTTTTACTACACAACCTTTAATAAAAATAACAAATTGGTGCCATATTGTGCCTTAGGAATTGTTATGTATGTAATTAAAGTTGGCAAGATTTATTTGTAGTGGTGTAACTAGCCAATCCTGGCCCGTCCGTTAGTACAGGCTTGGAGGACACACATCTTGTACAGTGTATACATTGTGTATGCAGGTAACAAGGTTATCTTCCGTAATTAGGCCAGTTATGAATAACAGGATCGGATCCCAAATTCAATAAAACTTCAAAATTTATTTTTTAGAAAACTATTCGTTTTCGCCCTATACTTCTCAAGGCAAATCTCTGTCTAGCCTTAAGCGGTTTACCGTTATATAAGTATCACCCTGTATATGCAGATATACATAACTGTGGAAGATGACAGATATAGCTAAGTTTAATGTTGTTGATTGATGGTGCAAGAAACGCTTTGAAAAGCTACATGAATCTTTAAAATGTAGTTACAGTTTCAGCATACAGTATAATAACAACCAGTAGATGTACTCTCGCAAATATTGAAAGCCGCCGTGTGTGACCTTGTTGTATTCTCGAGTTATTGGAACAACAGTTATGCTGTGATATCCCCTTCTCGTTATTACCATCGTGCAAGACGATGACGATCGAAGTGGGTATGCTGTATGGGTAACCTATGTTTTTTATATAGTGCCTATGTTATGATATAGTATGAATAAAAAGTAACTCCATCAAAGGTGCCTTTGGAATTTTGAACTAATGTGTATTATAACACCAGAAAATTATATCAAATTAATAACAACTGTCACTGTTAAAGGACTCTGAATATTTTGTATAATTTTCTGGTGTTATAATACACATGAGTCCAAAATTCCAAAGGCATATTTGATGGAGTTACTTTTTGCTCATACTATAATTACTATTGGGTTATTTGATCGTTTTTAAAAGCTTAAATTAGTGAACGTTTTAGATATTTTTGTGTGGTTTACAATCAAAGAAATGTTTCGAAAAATACCGAAACTAAGTTCATTTTCTTTTCGAATTTCTTGTTCGGAAATGGCGCCAATGATTCTCCACTCTTTTATTCATAATATTTTGTCTATGATTTCTCCGTTTTTTAATTCATTGTAGGTACATTGAAAAGATACTGACTTATAGACCTTTGTAAAAACAAAGAACGTGTCAAAATCACAGTTAGCTCGCTAAAAGCATTCCTCTTAGTTTTTAACCAATTGCCTTTGTTGGAAAGTTTGTAGCTTCTTAGGTAACTTTATTAAAGTATATCCAAGCTCGATAGTCGTGTAAGTTATAAAACAATCAAGTCCTAACAGGAGTAAAAATCTAAAGTGATCTGTATAATAGTATAGCTATAGATAAAGTGTCATACTACTCTAAGAACTGTTATGAACATAAATAAACCATAGTGAGTTGAGAAGGGAGCAGATAGGATGCGGAAATTCTGGACTCGTCTTCAATGATGTCCATAACAAAAAAAAGACGAGTATACTTAGGCTAAGGGAACTTGTGGAAATGCATACGATTAAATTTAGATTTTTCTTCGTATGATCGATATTTCTTTGTTTTGTTGTTCACCACATTTCAGTGCTTGTTATGATTATTTTTCAGATTACGTTTTTGAAGCAAAGCTTCGTTATATTCTTTTACTCATAGATTGTGTCAAATTGTGGATCAATTCGAATGCCAACGAATTAAACTTACTTACTATAATACTACTATAATACTATTTATTATATCAATGTTACAATCAAATTAATCCGGACACTTATTTTTTAAGCTATTTCGCATTATACAGAGCGCTTTCCAAATAAGCAAATAAAGGATCGTCATCTTAATACAAATAAAAAGATTGATTAAATAGTCACTTATAGTCTGTCCGCAAACCATGCGAAGTAATAAATTAAACTGACAGCCAGGTAGCGGAAGATAAGCGGATTACTACAAGGGTTTTCTATTTGCTACTTAAAACCGTAAATTCTGCTATTATTATCAGCAGCCGAAAAATGCTAGTATATAATAAAATAAGTTTACGAAAGAAAGGGCAGTGGCTCAACAGGTAGGGGAAAGACCTTTCTGTAGTGATTTAGAAAGAAATCAATAGTCTAAATAAAAGAAAAATATGGTGTATCTACGTAACCAGAAGATTTAATTCATATATGAAGTATCAAGGATTTCAAGAATATTTTATTTATATAAGATCACACCAACAAGAAATCAGTCCTGAAATAAATTATAGATTTTTGATTATTTGTTGTCAAAGAAATTCATAGTAAAGAGTCAAAATTATAAGAAAGATTTTATTCTTTAAGAATTAAAAGAAAAATTTAGAATGACTGCTAACCGCTCAAATTAATTCAAACAAAAACAGTTACACTACAGTTACAAAAATACTATCTTTTCTAAAAAAGAGATCTTGATTAAGGTACCAGAAGACCAGAATGAAATACCAGGTATGAAAGACCAGATATCAAATTACAAAAATTCTCACATACGTACAACACTATTAGCTACTTGCGTATAAAATTACATTCAATTCTGTCAAGTAGTTATTGAAATATTAATTATTAAAGACACGCTTTACATCAAAACTCCCAAAAAACAGACTTTTTGTAATATAATTCGCAAAAATTCAAAAACATAAAATCAGATAATTTTACAAATTCACTATCTTATACAAAAATAAATTGTCTATCTAACTGTTGTTGTTTGAATTAATTTAGTTAGTTTTTTTGTTATGCGCATTCAAACTCAGGGACTCAGGACTTTTGCATTCCATAGTAGACATTTTGCTTTCTGTACTAGGCAAAAAAGCAGAATATAAAAAACCTGGCGGATTATAGGTAAGATAATCGTATCCATTTGATGTGTTCCTTTAGTTAGATCAATATGTTTTTGGTACACTCCAGATTAACATAATTAATTAATCTGTTTGTTCTACGTAATTATATCGATGGAAAAAATGTAAACAAAAAGTGGGAATTTTCTTGATTCCTTGGGACCTTCCGTTGTTCAATTAGGATAAGAGTTGGTGTTAATTATTTCAGATGGAATGCATTAAAACACAGTTTAAAAACACCTAAGTGATATCGTAATTGCTTATTGTTGTTGGGATAGAACGCAAATGAATTTGGAGTGAAACAGCTCCAGTTCAAGATTTCATAACTGATAAACATAATTAAAAAGAAAAAAAAGTTCACAATAAATAAATGTATTACATAAACGTGATTATTTATAAATAGGTATAGGATTTCTATGCATTTGCATGTTTTTTCTGCTTAAAGCAAACATATGCAGAGTTATATTTCTACATGTTTAAGCCACATATGAATCACATATGTCAATTTGAAAGTGCATATAAATGCATATTTTATAAATGCATGCATATTTTAGCATTTTTGAACGAGTGTGCATATTTTACAACTTTTTGAGCGTTTTACATGCTTAATTATGAACTTTCTAATATTTTTTAAATAATTTTAGCATCTTAGACAAACAACCAAGGGAGGCTTAGTTGAGTCTAGGGGAAACCCATAATTTAAGCTTATTGTTAAATACTAGGCTTTAAAATATTTTACTGCCTTAACCATCTGTGTACTTGTTAATATTTTCTAAGAAAGAAAACGATTCAACTAAAATTTAAATACTTACATCCCGCGGTATTGTGATAAATAGGTAGTAGGAAATTCCAAAGACCCTTTGACAACTTCCTGTTCATAGAAAGATTTGCCTGTACTTTTGTTTACTAATCTTGTAATCTTTCAATTAAGACAGTTCAGAAATTGCAAACTGCATTTCAGTTTGAAATTTTAGAGTGTAAAGATGGGTAAAGAAAAACGGTCTGTGTCTGTTACACTTCGAAGTTATGTTAAGGAATTCAGTGTTTTTACAACTGACGATAAGGTGTTGTATTGTACAGTGTGCGACGATAAAGTGACTGCAACGAAACGCTTTCAAGTTACACAACATCTGAACACGGTTCGATATCAAAAGTGTGTTGCCCTGAAATCAAAAAAACAAACATTGTTACTGGGGTACCTTAATAATTCGCGGGGTGAGTCCAGCAAATCGATCGAATTTAATAAAAATCTATGTAGTGCATTAGTGGCTGCAGATATCCCGTTAAGTAAAGTTAATCACTCAGCATTACGTAATTGTCTGGAAGAAATTTCAAAAATGCCAATACCCGACGAGTCTAGACTCAGGAAAAATTATTTACCTCGTTTATACAAAGAGACCATAAAATCAATTAGAAAACATGTAGCGAATAACTACATATGGGTTTCCATTGACGAATCTACTGACACTACTGGAAGGTGCGTAGAAACTTCATTTCCTTCGTTTTGTTAGTAAAATTTAACTAATTAAAGACAGCAGAGCAATTTACGGATGTTTTATTTTCTACTTTGTTAGTTACATATTTAATCACAACAATATTTTTGCTTGATTAAAATATAATTTTTTTAAATAACTGTTTTGCGCTAATTGTTTGTAACCGACTAATTATGTAGTTCGATAAAATAAAAATCAAATTTTTGTTTTCAGATACGTGGCTAACGTTATAATTGGCGTTTTAGATTCGGAGAACAATTCCAAATCCTATCTATTAGCAATGGACGTTTTCAAGAGCACCAATCATTGTTCTGTGGCAAAGTTGTTGAATGATTCGATGGCTATTTTGTGGCCGGACGGCATACAGTACAACAAAGTACTGCTGTTCGTCACCGACGCGGCACCGTACATGATCAAAGCTGGAGCAGACTTACAAGTTCTGTACGAGAAAATGATCCACTTAACTTGTCTTTCCCATGCAATGCATAGAGTTGCGGAAAAAGTGCGGGAAATATATCCTAACGTAAACTCTATAATTTCAGATGTAAAAAAATTGTTTGTAAAGCTCCATATCGCATACAAATATTTAGGGAAACTGCTCAAGAAGTGCCTCTCCCACCTGAGCCTGTAATAACAAGATGGGGTACTTGGCTTTCTGCAGCAGAATATTATGCAACTTATTTTGATATTATTAAAGCATTTGTAAATAAACTTAATAAACACGATGCACTATGCATACAAAGCGCACAGGATGCTTTTAATACTAAGGAGGTAAGAGCAGAATTATTGTTTGTTTTGACAAATTTTGTGCGTTTAGCTAAAGTAATTCAGAAATTAGAAAGTCGGAAATTCCCCTGATAGATGAATCTCTTCAGCACGTAAAATTGTTAGGTGTTTCTTTGAATAAAGTAAAAGGGCCAAAAGATTTGACTATAAAATAAAAATTTAAATCCGTTATAGACAAAAATCCTGGTTTTCACTTAATTAAAAGAATAAACGATGCATTATCTGGCCAAGACATTTTAGACGAGCTAAAACATTATTCGCTTGTAGAATTAAACAATTTTAAGTATGCCCCAATTACGTCTTGCTATGTGGAACGGAGTTTCTCAAAATATAAAACAATATTTAGGGATAATAGGTATATGTTTACTTTTGAAAATTTAAAAATGTACGTCATTGTGAACTGTAACGCTCTATGTTTAGAAAATATAATTAATTAAATTATTGCATAGGATGTCTAATTAAAATAACTTCTGTAAATAAAATGTAAATAACGCTAAACAGGTGTTTTTTTAATAATGAAAGTGCATATATTTATTAAAAATTTTTAATAAACGCATATTTCATGATTTTTAAGTGCATATTTAAGTGCATATTTTTATAGTGCATAAGTGCATGCATATTTCAGCATTTTTAAGTGCATACAAATCCTATACCTATTCATAAATATAATAATTTAGAATGATTTAAAGTTTCCAATGGTTTAATCCTTTTCCGAGTGCAATTTTCTCGTCATTTTAAGTATTAAAAATTAATAATTGCTTAATTGACCTAAAATTATCCCGCGCAGCGGTGGTATTCATTAGTTTTGCCGACGTCTATTTTATTATAATTAGGTATCTGTATTTTCCTCGTCTTTAATTACTTTTTTGTGTTTTTCTCTTATTACATCAAAGAGTAATATATACCAATAAACATTTTAAAAATAATTCTCAAATATTTTTAGCAATATCAATACATAATAGGAACCATTTTCAGTCAAGGTTTTTTTCATGATATTTCCTTCTTGTCAGAAGGTGCATTAGACATAAAATAGAATAGGGCGTTAGAAACGAACGAAATAACTTTAATCACGCAAACTTTTGTAGATAATATAACTTCCTCTCTATATCAGATTTTTAACTACATAAAGTTACGTCATTTCTTTTAGATATAAACATTGTTTTTATTACAAGTAATAAATTAAACTGTAATAAAAGATTAGAGCCAACAAATTTCCTTAAAAAAAGAAGCAATAGATCTCTTTCATCAAAATCTTTAACCAAAATATTTTATAAGATAATTATCTTTTTTTTAATCACGTTAGGTAAAATGTAGATTTGTACATGATTAGTAAAATTTATCACTTTATTACCGACGCAACAAATATATGTATTTGTTATCCTAATCGTCCGGGGTCCGGAGTAGAAAATGATTCTTTCATGTGCCGTTGCTCATGAGCAGAAACGGAGGAAGGATAAAAGCCTTGGAAAGCTTTACACATTGTTTACTATCGCCCTGATCGTTCTATAGTTTCTATAATAGCGGAAAACTGGGATAATGTTGTTAATTTAGTGCGACACGAGAGTTTTGTGGTGTTGATACCTATTATTTATAAAATTTTTAAATAATTCATAGGTATTTAAAATATTTTATATAAAATTCGTTAAAGAAGTTTCTTGAAAACACGTGGTGCTAATTTGAATATAACTGTAAGTAGTAAGTAAATTAATTAATAATAATTTTTTATTACATTAGCTTCAATTTATTACTTTTATTAAATTATTTACTTCAGTACTGCCTCTAATGTAATAAAAATAGTACATGTTTATACCTATTTAAATATTATCTCCTATTGCAATGTTGGAAATGATAGATTGCTTTTTAAAATTATTTGCGCTATTTTTGGAAGAAATTTACATTTATTCCATTGCAGGTTGTATTCATTTGCATAAACAATGCTTCTGTTATTAACTGTTCTTGTAAGAATAAATTTGGTGTTTAAATTTGCAAATGCTTTTAATATCCTGCAGTTAATGAAATACACATTTTTGTATTATCTGTTTTAGAAAGCATATTTTCGTCACTTTCAATTTTATTGAATTTTTTTCTCACTAAAATTTACTGTTTAATATTTTTTATTTTCAAATTTTACATCTGGAAAAAATTTAGATAAGTGTTTAAGTTTACCCAACAAAACTGTAGAACACTCATAAAAGGGATTTCCTGCCAATTTCTAATTAACCTAGTTAATTGCATAAGGTTTTATTGCTATTTCAAAGACACTTGTAATAGTTGTATTAATTTTACAAAGTTTGATAACTTACCCCGGAAATTAAGAATGATTGATTTTTTTATTAACTGCTTTAAATTATACATGCTAACAATGTAAATAAATTAAAATAACAATAATATTAAATATTATTCAATGAATATTACCCTTTATGTCTCCTCTGTTATTCTTTTTTATATCTTCTAATATTATATTTTAAAATATTTTATCACCTTCAGCAGTTATCAAGCCCAGCTGTCCTTGACAAAAAAGTGACAAACCTTTTCCATTCATTAGCCAGTTTGCTTTTTACTTCTTACTTACGGTTAGTATTACTAGCTGCCAAATTATATTTCACAACGCTTTGGACACTTTTGTGCATAATAAATTAAGTAGTATATCTTAGGGTTTCGGCAATGCTCAGTGTATAATACAGGCCATGCTATGGGGACACTCCGATATTCGGAGTCTACTTAAAGGGGGTGTAGGGGTGCAAAAAATAAAATTAAATTTTCACCGTACTTTTCTAGTGAGTAGTTTCGTAGATATCGGCTTCTAAAGAATAGGGAGTTTAGTGTGTGACGTCATACCGACACGACTGCCTCGACTTGAAGTTAAGAAACGATGTACAGTCTTTAGCAAACGTCTTGTTCTAAGTAGGCAGCACATTTAACAATTCTGGTAAAAGAAACGACGTACGTTTCGGAGCATAGTTTTTTCCATTGTTTACAAACAACACAGCAGATATAACCAGTTTTAAAGGTTGCTACCCTACCTAGAGTGGCTTTGTATAACAACAATAGAGTAATAAAAACTTCTATTTTCAAGCGAGTTTCTTATTTTACTGGAGTACAAAACAGCCGTTCCACTTCTACTATCGTTTCTTCTATTTTAAGAAATAAATAGCGTATGCTTTTTTCTACTTTATTATAAACTCTATTAATTTATTTACGAGTCTCTTTATTTACAAAGTTTAATTATTTTGTAAACACTAAAAAACTTAATTTTTAGTAAGTACTAACTGCAATAAGTTTTATTGTAAAAAATACTAAAAATAATAAATAATCAAAATTAACAATTATAAAAAGTAAGGTAGAATGATTCATCATTTATTCTTCAACACGGAATATAACACAACCACGGCATATGCAAAAATACTTAAAAATATTTCACTTTGTTGTTATCTTACAGTTTAATTTTACCGTTTTAAGTATAAAAGAAGAAGGCAAGTTTTATCAGTGAAGGTTTGGAACGTTCAAATGCTTAGAAAGGATGAATGAAAGTTTCTTGTCAATTCATGAATGAAAAGATTATAAAATTATAACTGTTCATTCGTTAAAGCGGAAAGTAAGTCTTTGAGTTTTTCTCTGAAGCATATGAATTTACGTTGCAGGTAAGAAATAACAGTTATTTAGGTATTTCATACTAAATTTATTTGAATATGCATCTGTTGTGACTATCTAATTGAATATGAATTTCTTAATCTAGCGAACAAATTAAAACAAGTTTCAGGTTTGAATTACTACGATCATCTAATCAAAACACTTTTAATATAAAATTTACTCTTTAGTTATTTTTTGTTAAAGGTAAAGAATGAAACATAAGTACCCTACACAACTTTGGATAACTAGTAGATGTTTCCACTTAAAAGGGCTATTTTGTAAAGTGTGTCAAAGCACTTTTGAATAGAACCAGTAACAATAGATTTACAATCATGTTTTCAAAAAAAACTTTAAAGATTTTAAATATCTTGGCCAGGTAGTTGTTCGGTCTCTTTCGTACACAGTATAAGGGATATTTCGATTCTTAAAGCAGCAGCACCCTTACTCGGGACAAGACATTTGCTAAAGACTGTACACTGTGGATCCACACGTTATTTATCGCGCAGCATTTTTTTTTTCTGTTGCATTATTAATATTGACTTACCCTTGCATTATAATAATAGTTTACGTTTTTAGCTAATTTATTGTTAAAATGCTTAACTGTTGCGTTGTTGGTTATAATAACCTTTTAAAAAATTCATCAGGGTGTCTCTTCATAACTTCTGTAAAAAAGAAAAGAACGAAAAAGCGTGGAATAAGAATAAGTGTGGAAAAATAGAATTAATCGTGCAAATATTGTTCAAGACCATAACCATCTAAACCTAGTTTGTAGTGTACACTTAGTGACTATTTAGTGTACAAACTATCATGCGAAAAGAACATGGCAAACATTTTTACGGTGTTATATTTATTACCTTTAAAATAATGCCGTTGTCAACAATAATCAAAATATCTCTAATCAAAGATAGTGTGACATTCCTTTCTTTTTTCTCACACCTTTCAAGTTATTCTTCATCTAAGTGCACTACTCATTTGTCTTCCGCACGATATTAAATGGCATAAACCTTTCATTTGCGGGCTTCGCTAAAACGTTAAAACTGTTGGGTATTTGAAGTAGTATCTATTATAAAGCAGTAAAGCACCACATATTTTCGGTTATAAATGACGTTTGCAATAAGCATAAAAAGGAAGTTATGGAGGAATGCAGAATGGAAGAGGAGTTGTGGCTTGGACTAGATTGACAGTATGATTCATCTGGATTTTCCGCTAAATGCTGCACTACTCCATAATGAATGCCAAAACAAAACAAATGATTGTCTTATTGGATCATAATTTCAATGTTGAAAGACAAATAGTTGGAGGTGGCGTGCGGTTCTCAAATATGAAAAGAAGTCGTACAACTGAAAACTTGATTTATAGTTTTCATTTATTTTTTATTTATTTTTGGGCAAGGAATCAGGGATGACGGAGCATCCTTCGCACTCCATGGCACCGATTGTTATGATCATTTGACCGATCCTACTCGAATTTACCCGAATCTGAGGGGATTCCACCCCCAGTAGGGATTTTTATCGTGCCAACATCGCATTGACACGGGACCCACAGTTTTACTTCCTATCGATACTTCCGAGAAGAATGCATTGTTTTTTAATTTTTCTCCGCTATGAAAAATTATCAGTTTGGCCGGGAATCGAACCTTCGACCCTTGGATTATGAAGCAAACATGCAAACCACTAATCCACCGAGGCTGGCTTGATTTATAGTTTCAAAGATTTCAAATTATGACACAACAGCAAATTAATTAGAAAAATTACATTTTGAACTACCAAAGAACATTTATAAAACAAAAAACATCTTTAGAAGAAACAAAAGACGTTTGTCAAGACTTGATTCCAACAGACAAAATTGCGATAAGCCAAATGCCGCCTCAATGGTAATATCTATGTCTTTCTTTTTTTGTTTTATATTTTAAAAGTAAGCTGTGCCTTACCATATTTAAACTATCTAAGTGAAAAACTATATTTATGAATTATTCGTGAACAATAATCCACATGTTTTCTCCATTTACTCCATTTTCAAGAGCATTTTTCTTACGAATAAGCATAAGCATACGAATTTAGATTGTTTAATCTTGTAATATTCGACTGATTTTCATCTTCTCTTTTTTGTCTTCTTTTATTTATTTGAGCCTTAATTGAGCCTGGGTATATTTTGGTTCAAACCTATACACCATTGTTAAAGAAATGCAATCAATGCGAAGAGCGCACTGCATCTAAAATGCATGGAAAATACTATTGAGGTTTCACGAGTTCGTGTCGGTATGACGTCACGAACGAACTCTGACAAACTTCTAGATCTATTCTAAAATTTATTTCCATTCTCCCCTTTACGAATGTGTAACTTTCTATCTTGATAAGGCAACCGAAAGCGAAAGTAAAACATGCGAGGTGGTTGCTAGGTATGAAAAACTTTCGGCCCCTGGGTCCGTATTCTTGAATTCATACGAACAAGTTTCGCATACGAGATGACGTAATTTTTACGTCATAAGATGCATTTTAGCCAATCAAATGTTAGAAGGTAATAAAGAATTACGTCACTTTACATCAATTCTGCTGCAAAAACAGCACCAAACAATTCTAAATGTGGAATGGAGATTGTTTTGAGAAGTACAACTCTAGTTTTCCTGTACATCAAGAAAACTCTGATAGTGCCGTCAGAATATAGAACCTTTAAATGCGCTACAGCACTGTAACCAATTCTAGACGCATCCGAGAATGCATGAAGTTCTTTTATGACGGCCGAGTCTAAACTAATACATCTGGACAATTTTAAATTTGAAAGTTTAGGAAGTTCCAACTTGAACAAATTCCAGTTATTGATCACTGCCTCAGGAACAGGATCATCCCAATCTATTTTTGGCATCAACCTTTTTGCAAATAGAACTACTAGGGTTAAAAATCTTAAAAGATCGTAAATTCTCGGTACTTCCGATAAGGTATTTCCTTTTTGTGCAAAGGCGATCTATAATGTGACACAAATAGAAAAACACGTCGGCTATGGGGTCCCAATGAAGACTTAAAACCTTAATAAAGTTAGGTTCTTCTTTATCGAACTGAACTGGCATTTGGACATCAGTCGATGGTACAGCCGCAAGAAAGTCCAGTCAGTTACTTACCCACCTACATAACGCAAATTCACCAGATCGCATAACCTGTATTAACTCCAATTGAAGTTTCTATGCAGAACCTACAAAATATCCCCAAATTACGCCATCAATATAAATATGATACGCATCCGCAATATTAGGATAGTTCGATTCTTCTAAATTAGCGAGTTGTAGAATAGTTCGCAAGGCTAAAAACCGGGAAGAAAATTAGATTCAATCGTCGCTGTTCGTCAGGTGCGGTCGAGTTAAACAGTGGCGAAGGTATATTATTTCTACTTTAATGATAATTTAAATTCAGTCGTGTCGTAAGGCCCTTCGTGGCAACTTTATAAAGGTCCACCGGGAAACTCCCGGTATCCCAGTGGGCCAGCACGCGCCTGACTGCTAGCAATGCAATGAAATTGCAATGAACGAAAACTAAAAATAGACATTCAAACTAATAATAAATAATGATTAAACTCTGTATTATTAATATTTAGAAATTGTCTATGCTCTATAGTGTTTCTTATTACTTTAAGATTTTTACGCTTGTGAAGCGAGAGCGTGAATGTGTGATTCTCAAATTATTAAATCATTTGTTCTTATCTTTGTTGTTGCCTCATGTATTAGTATACATAAGGCAGTTACGCAGACATAGACAGTTAGTACTGCCTATCCAAAGCATGCTAATCACTACATTTATTCCCTCGTGTGCTGTTATAAAATTGGCAAATCTACAGGTTACATTTGAGGTTAAGGTTTTGTTTGAAATCGTCGCTATTTCGTATCTGATTTAGATAGTAGATACGGTGTTACCAGTTTTTTCGAAACTGTTCTAAAACGACATGGTTGAATACAGATCCTGGTACGATTGCCAAACCGTTGGTGATACGAACAAATACCATTGTTGGTGTTAAGTAAATCGTCTATTCGCTCATAATAATTCTCAATGCTGAGGTTAGTGTCGAAACTAGTAACTGCAATTCGGTGGAAAGTTTAGAAAAAATTAATTCTTTTATGAATCGGTGTGAAAGTTGTAAATGAGCACCAACTTTTAAAATTACTTGGTAGAGATTAAGAGCCGATTCGTTGATCGCTAATTCTGATAGTAAAGTGTGTACACTTGGAAATGATTTATTTTCGTAACGTTTTATCAGGAAATCATTTAATACAAAATGTAAAACCTTGTCCTAAACTGACCAGGGAACGATGCCATTGAGCCACGGATAAGAACCCAAAGAAGTCTCTAAAAATTAAAAAAATGTATAAAAAAGCTTCAGAAATATTCTAACATAAAGCGAATTTCCATTCGTGATAATAATTATAGTCACGTACGATGTTTGATTATATTAGACATGAGCTTAGTTATTTGGCCTAAGAGTTACTAATTTTTGAACTAGACTTTTAAGGTTTTTTATCTTTACATATATACTTTAGCAAACTAAACTTGAGTTTATTGTAATTAATGGTGGTATTTGTTACAATTAAGTAGTATTTTTTCATTTTTTCCATTTTTTAAATATTGGGCAAGTTTTTTACTTAAGTGGCCGTTGACCTTTTTTGCGTAACCTTTTTCGCAAATTAAGAAAATCTTATTTTAGAAATTTGTCTTCGCTTTAATTTAAGCCAAAAATGGTTAATGGTTAATGGTTAATGTCGGTTAATGCATTTTTGATGAAATAATTGATTTTCCGTTTTTGGCCTCGTTAGATGGTAATTTCCCTAAATGTCTAAGATAAGACTTGACCTATAAGTACTGAAAGATTTTTACTACAACCTCTTAGCATTGAGTAGTACTTTCACGTTTTACATTTAGAGATGCGACGATGCGTGTGAAATACGAGTATATAAATTATCCTGTTTGAAAAAAGTAGCTCAATAATGGTTTCAACACTCGATTTAGGCTTACGTTTATTAATAAAAATAGTTTGATTTCGGTATTTCCTATGTTAAAAATAAAACATATACATATATCTCTCTACATTTAAAACCATAAAGGTGGTAAAAAACCAATTAAAAAGTCTACTACCTATGCTATTTTACATTTTTAGTATTATGTCTGCACAGTTAACTAATAGTCATAGCAATGACGGAACTCTATTGTAATAAATCATTGTATATTAATGTTCTATTCATCTTTCTTGAGGTACAGAGGTTGTATTCTTCTTTCAATTACAATAGCTGAGCTATCAAGAATAATGAAAAACCAGTTACGTACACTTTGAAATTTCGTTACTTTTTTTAAAAAACCCTCTTCGTGTTCTTGCTTTTCATTTTTCGTGCATTATTGATTGACACAATACAGCATAAATACCGGTATTGTAACATCCGATGTAGTATGCATTGTTCATAATAGTTATTACAAATGCCATGCCAGATGTAGAAACCATAGTTATCAAGTAGGATGACAAATTGGAATTGCTATTTCCCTAGAAAAAATTCGTATTTTTTGTTAAATTTTTTGTAAATAGTTTTTATTATTTAAAATAATTGAAACTAAATATCAACGTTATAGAGAAAGAAAAAAGGAAAACGGCGATGTAGCTATAATTATTACTAGTGAGCAGTCCCATTAATTTCAACTTGGAACCCTGATAACCAATGAATACAAGTTTTCTCAATTTTGCTATTGAGGTGTCAAAGAGTTCATTTCAGATTGCGAATTCACACATCATCTTATAATCTCAAGACCTGTCGTGTCCATAGGCTAGCTTAAGGAATATACGAGGATGGTTAACAACAAAACCGAGATTTATCTTAAAGTACCCTAAATATAAAGCTACAACCGAAATTGTATGTTGTGGGTAATATTAGCAGAACTCTTGTCTGTTTAGATTGGTATCTTTTAAGCAGGTGATAGTATACATAAACAGCAACGAAACAGCAGTCTAAGTGAGAAAAGAAGTTCTTTTTGAAGTGAGTTTGAGTGTCACAATCAAGTATGTAGCATAAGTATTGATGCGCTTTGTACGATCGGTAATAGCTGTATTCCCAAGAACCATCTAAGTAGCAGGAACTAAGATCGGAACTTTGCTTGAGTAGTTGTTACGTAACTACAAGTAAAGGTATGACATTATAGGTTTAATTACTTCAGTTTTTAGAACGATTTAGTAATTATGTATTTATTTTTACTATTTATTGGAACTATGTAGTTTAATTACTTCTAAGTAGCTTTTAAAGTATGTGGAACGGTATTGCGACTGACTATAATTACTTTAACGTTGTTGCAACTTCAAAGTGGTATTATATTTCTAACAGTAACTTGCCCAAAGCTACTTAAAGTTTTTAAAACTTTAAAGTAGAACTTAAAGTTCTTGCCACCTGTCTGAAGCTATTGCTTAACCTTTAAAGTAACAAAACCTTACAGTAGTCTTGAAAGTAAAACTTACGTTTTTGCTACTCAGGAGAATCACTTGAAAGTATTTTTTTACTCGTTTTGCATTCGTATTACTACAAAGTCCCAGTTACTCTAAAAAAATTATAATAAAGTGGCAGTAACTTCGATTTTAAATTTCTCACATGTTTGTACATCAGGGCAGCTATTTGCATCCGACCTCACCTCCCATAATAGAGAACAAGGGTGAGTTATATTCCCATTTTTCTTTCGTCGCCACAAACTTAAAATACGTCATATCTAATTATTATGTAGCAGTATGTATAAAACTCTAACATGCAGGATTTAGGAGTTCATTTTAAGTCTGACTTAAAATGGGACGATCATATTGATAAGATAGTAAACGCATCATTAAAGAATCTTGGTTTCATCATTAGATCTACAAAAGATTTTAGCAACACTAAGACAATACAATTATTATACAATTCGTTAGTTAGATCAAAATTAGAATTTGCGTCGGTAGTCTGGAACCCAGGATTAGTTACTCTAAAACATAAGATTGAAACGGTTCAAAACAAATTTTTAAAATATTTGCATTACAAAAAGCATGGACAGTATCCCGATTATGACGAATATCAAGATATTAGGTCGGAATTTAACATTGCTAAACTGTATATAAGAAGGGAAGTGGGGGACATCTGCTTTGTACATAAGCTCATAAATAACAGAATAGATTGTCCCAAGTTGTTGCCTTTGGTGCGTTTGTACGTACCAGCGCATCGATCACGGCCACGAGGTATCTTGTACGTTCCACATCATCGAACTAATTTAAGACTACACTCTTCACTAATAAGAATGGCGACATCTTTTAATGCTGTTAGCTATGAAATAGATATTGATTTGTTTGATTCTTCCCCCGTAGCGTTTAAACGATCACTGTTTAGATTATTATTCTTCTGACTAAATGCACTTGGATAGGTAATAACTGTAGGTTTCGTCTTAATATACTGAAACAGTATGTTATTGCTTTGTTGTTTATAATTATTATTTAAGCTTTAGATGTTTTTGTTTTTCTCTTATGTTTGAACTATATGTAATTGAATTTAATGTATTTTAATTTAAAATCTCGGGATTCCCCGACAATGTAATTGGGCATTGCCCGTTTTGTTTGGGTGATATTAAATAAATAAATAAAAAGATAATGATTATGGTTCAATGTGAGGTTAGACTTAAAACGTTTTTAAAATATCAGTGGGAACCTTGCAGAGACACAGTAAGCGCATTAGGAACCAGAAAGTGGCTACGGAAACGTCGTTTTATAGTAAGAGTCACTTGAAAGATTCAGAATTTTCTCACTTATTTTATACTTCGTGGTAACAGCAACCTTGAAGTAGAATTGGTTTAGTTCCCGTTACTGATAATTAAGTGACACCAACTTTAGACACGCATTTCATAGTGAATACTACTTTAAGGTAGTTTTTTAAAATTACTCTATATTTACTTGTAAGATGTTGGAGCCTATTCAAGTTGCAATTTATTATAATTGTTAAAAGCTGTTTTACTATAACCTTCAATAAAAATAACAAATTGATGCCAAATTGTGCCTTAGGAATAATATAAAAATGGATCAACTTATAAGTATTTTTGTCATATTTTATTAAAGACATTTTTTTAATTAAAAGTATATTTAAAGAAGGCGCGTTGTTATTTTTCGATCTATCATCATCACATTTAACAGAAAAGTTGGGATGGTTTATAATTTTGATATACTGGAATAACAAAATAATCAAATATTTCACCTCATTATGTATTATTATGTACTTATTACAAATAAAATAGTAATCCATTTTGTGACACGATCGCAGTATTAGTATAGAACATGATAGTTTAAAAAAAACTGTTGTATTTAAATATTTAATAATAATTTAAAAAACTCTTGACAAAGGTCTAACGAACCGAAACACGTGTAGAGCATTCTACATAATCTATGGAAACATTTAAATACAACAATTTTTCTTAAAACTATTATAAACAATGTTTCACGAAGGAGCCTACCGCGACTTCAATTTAACTAATTAGAAAATGATAGTAAAATATTTATTAAATTGCAAGAGAACCAGAGAGGGACGAAGCTATACGTTGTGTTAAAGAGATAACAAGTTCCACGATTTTATTACGTGCTTGGAACCAAAATGGGGAACAATTTTTGGCTAGCAGATACGTTGCAGTGACCCCTCTGGAACTTGTCCAGCTACGGTTCGGTTACGATTAGGCTACGCACGGGAACATGGCGGCGCAATAATTACTACTTTCATGGAACTTCTTTTCTCTTTGGCACATGATGTCGCGTAGTCGCTGTCTCTTTCTATTGCAACTTACAAAGTATTACACTATCATCTTCTACACTAATGCTGCGATCGTGTTACATAATGGATTACTATTTTATTTGCAATATGTACTTAATAATACAAAGAGAGATGGAATGTTTGATTATTATTTTGTTATTCCAGTATATCAAAATTATAAACCATCCCAGCTTTTCTGTTAAATATGATGATGATAGATTAAAACATAACAATCGCCTTTCTTTAAATATATCTTTTAATAAAAAAGTTTTTAATAAAATATGACAAAAATACTTCTACGTTGATACACATGTATAAATCATTTTTATATTATTTCTAAGGCACAATCTGGCACACAATCAATTTGTTATTTTTAATAAAGGTAATAGTAAAACATCTATTACCAATTATAGCAAATTGCAAATAGATTAATAGCCTCCAACATTTTACAACTAAATATGAAGTAGTATTAGAAAAAATCACCATAAAGTAACATTCACTGCAAAATGCGTACCAAAAGTTTGTGCCACTTAATTGTCAGTAACGGGAACTAAACGAATTCTACTTCAAGGTTGTTACTACGAAGTATAAAATAAGTTAAAAAATTCTGGAACTTTCAAGTGACGCTTACTATAAGCCAGCCTCGGTAGATTAGTGGTTTGTATGTTTGCTTTACAATCCAAGGGTTGCAGGTTCGATCCCCGGCCGAGCTGATAATTTCATATAGCGGAGGAAAATTAAAAACATGCCTTCTTCTCGGATAGGAAGTAAAACTGTAGGTACCGTGTCAACGCGATGTTTGGCACGTTAAAAATCCCTACTGGGGGTGGAATTCCATCAGATTCGGCTAAATTCTAGGGTTGGCCAAATAATCATAACAATCGGTGCCATGAGGTACGAAGGATGCTCCGCCATCCTGATTCCTCGCCCAAAAATAATTAATATATATTATGTAATTAGGAGATCAAGCGATACTTTAAATCGGAGAAGATGTGTTATAGCATCTTCTAGGATTTAAAGAAGCTTGATCTCCGGATTGCATAAGTTGTTTTATTTTATTTCGTATTTCAATCCTTTATTTCTCCCTTTTAAAATTCATCCGAATTTATTGTATAAAGAAGCAAGGTGCCTTGTCTGTGTCATCAAACGCGTAACCAAGGAGATAAAAAGCAGCATATCACGTGTGGTGGCTGTTATGCAATATCTACGGGGGACTCAACTGAGGAGACGAAACGAGACACATAAAGCGTCCCCGACCTTGAACGTTAATTCAAGTTTGAACGTTACTTCTAGATGGCGCTACGATTCTGGACAACGCTGACAGTGTTGACAGATTATGCGATTTATCGCAAATTTTATCGCAAATCTGGCTAATTTTTATGAAACATTGCGACCCATATGGCACTCCAGCGAACTGTCAACAATGGCCAGCGTGGTCTGAGCGTTGTCAAGGACCGAAGCGCCCTCTAACGAAAATTTTTTAAAATACAGGCCATTGGGTACGCAAATGTTTGGAACGCCCATTGCCGATTCGTCTCCTCAGTTGAGTCCCCCGTAGCAATATCAAATGATTTTTACGTTGCCAACAACAACGGAGATCAAGAACGTCTTGAACTCCGGTGTCATTGACAACGGAGATAAAGATATACCTTATTTTACTAATTGTAGTATATAAACAATTGTTTGAAATACGAAATGAAATAAATAAATAAAACGACGTCAACGTTTTCGTAACGACTTTTCAGTTCCTAATGCCACTGTAAAGTTCTTATTGGAACTTTAAAAACGTTTAAGTTTAACTTCACATTTAACCATGAACATGAACTTTATATTTCTATACTGCTACATAATAATTAGAGATGACATATTTTAAGGTTGTAGCAGTCAAAGAAAAAGGGGAATATACTTCACCCTTGTTCCTTATAAATAATAGTAGCGGTGGGTGCATACGTCAAATCCTGGACAAACCCGGCGCAATTGTTTTAATTTGACTGTAGATTATTTTCTCAGCTAATACTCAAACTTGGCAGCTTCGTAGGACTTGTATTTGTTGAAAATAATCATAGAAATCCGATATAAAACGATTAACAACAAATCTACACGATAAAATGACGTGTCCAACACGTTAGTGACATATTATGACAAATCTTTGCAAAGTATCTAAGAATACCAATGTTTCCATCTGACAGATATCTAAAAATGTAGGTTGGACTGAACAGAATATATAAATCAAAATATTGCCAACCACCCGCACTCAACAAAATAGATCATTAGAGGTCTAAGTTCATGCGTTCATGATATTTTTACATGCGGTTTGGCAATAGAAATCCAACAAGCTTGCCTTGTGAAACGTTTATTGCTAGATATTTCTCCTAATATCAATCTTTAGATTATATTTTATTTTAAAATGATGCACATATTGCACATATAATAGACAAAAAGCAATTTTTTCTACTACTATAAATACAACTATACGTATTTCGATGTTACTTTACCATCATGGTTTTTGTTTTAATTCATTTTACTTTGATTGATCATTACAAAAATTGTTGAGTTTCAGAATATTTTTCATGAACATTGTTAGATGTAATTAAATGAGTTCCGGAATATTTTTTACATAAATAAAGTTAGTAATGACTCAAGATAGAAAGAGTTAACTAAATGACCATCAGTCATTAACATATGATGAGAAAACTTATTTTTTAAACACATAAATCAATTTAACGCAAAAGGATTAAGGATGAGTGACGATTTATTGACTTTGGTATCCATATATTATTGGCATTTAAATAAAAGAACTGTTTAGAAATAGCAGAAGTTCACTTGCAGTTTAATCCTGAAAAAGAAACTCTAATTAGTACCAATAAGAAAAGAACAATGAACATATGAGTTTATAACAATAAATAAAATTTAATTCATATATAACAACATAATCTCAATATAGACTAGACCACAGTTACCATGATATTTTATCATTAATTGTAAGGGTAATAAGCAATCTTAGAAAATTAATTATGTTCCATGGATTCAATATAAACATAATCAGCCGTACTCATAGAGAGATTTACACGCGTGTAACATATTGATAAACATTGTGTTACACGCGTGTAATTTCTCTATAAGTACGACTGAATGGGTATAACCCAAATAATGACAAGGTTGGTTTATATTGAGATAAGAAAAGAGACTTAAGTTCTAATCAAAATATAAGAAGAAAGTAAAAGAAAAAAGAAAATTACCTAAACTTTCAAAACATACCAACGGTCTTAAGGTGTTGAAGTCGAGACATCAAAACAAGCTGAAACTAAATTCATCGATGAGCAGCATGTACGAGTAAACTGAAAAGAAAGGAAAGAAGTTTAAAGTCAATAATACTGATGTCAATAATAGTCCATAATACTGACACAATGATAAAGACGTAGGAAGGTAAATCCACTTTTCGACAAAGCTACCTACACGTTTCAGCAACTCCCAGACATCGAGACGAGACTGAGTTGCAGGGTGCCGGCAGCGACGATGAAGCGGTTCAATTACACCACTCGCCGCAGACAGGACCTGAAAGGATAGAAAAAAGAAACACACGTCTAAGTTCATCAGGTTTGTGTTACGAAAAAAATGTTTTAAATGAATAAAGAAATAAAAAGGTTCCGTGCTTTGTTCTATATGAAAGTTTCAACAGAGTTGCTACAAAGAAGGTTTGTTATAAAAGTGAATACTTTAAAACTCAGATCCTTGTAAAAACCGTAAGTGAATATGCTTTGAAAGAATAAATCAAACAAATAAAATTTATTGTACTTACTAAAAAGATAAATCTAACACTTACTTGATTTCATAGTATTCATTCATGGAGTAGTATAGGTTAAATAAATTTATCTGTCAAGTTTGACAAATATTTCTGGATAGTCACTTTAAAATTTCATATGATAAAAATCTCATTAAAACAAAACTACTGGCACATCCCATCGTATAAAATTGTTATTAAAGAAAAACGATTCTTAAGTTCTTAATCAAAGAACCCAGTTAAGGACTCATTCATAAATAGAAGTCTCAAAATAGATATAATAAAACCACATATAGATTTATAAGACCCTGAGATCATTATAAAAAGTACATAATATCATAAATAGCATAAGAGATCATCACAGTATGTATGTAGGTATTCTTTCTGCAAAATCACTTCAAAAAAATTTCGTTTATGCCCTTCAAAAAGAGTGTTGGGTGTTTAATAAACTTCAGTATATCTGGCCTGCGAGTTGGAACCTGTAGCTGATTTTATCTTTGAAGTTGAAGTTAAATATTCATTTTTCTTTCTAAATAAAATGCAATGCATTCTGTTACAATTTTTCTTTAAAGGCTTTTCCCCAGTTCAATTTCACTTAATGTTGAATCTAAAATTTCTCTTTCTTAAAAGGTTTTTCTCCAGTATGTTTATCATATTTTTGTCATTCCAAATATGGAAGTGTTTATGGGCACACCCTTTTACGGGCCATTCCTTATTTGGTAATGTTTCTGTTCAGGCTACCTCATTGGTGAATTCAGCTTTATCTGTCTTCTAGAACAATTTGATAAGATAAATCATCTTTTGTCCTTTTAAAAAAGTGAGTTGTACATTGACTTGCAAATAGAGTGTTTGCCTTACTCCAGTTTTAGGAAATTTTAATGATTTCTCTCTTTATGAGTTTATTGTGGAATAAAGTGTAATTAAATGCCTGGTGATCAGTTTTTCACAGTGGTGATTATTTGTATCACAGGAATCCAATTATTGGTCTTTTAAGCTCTGCTGCAAGGAATACCTTTTAACAATTATAACAAGAGGTGATAATCCACCCGTTGACTATTGTTTTAAAGCCGATGAAAACATATTTTCCGGCTTTTTCCGGCATGTACTTCTATCTCCTTCTTTATACTCCCTGGTTTGAGCTGCGTTCTATCTTGTTTCACCGTCCAATACGTCTTAACTTTTAGGTTAGGTAACAAAGGAATTCCTAAATTCATTTCGTTTTAACAAAGTATATTAAAGGCGCAGTTGCCACTTGTACCGCATTACTTTTCTGCAGAAAGCGTAAGTCTGATTCAGATATCTATTTTAGTTAAAATATGTAATTCAATTATTGTTATTTCGATTATGTGAATTTATTGTATGTAAAATTGTATAAAATTTATGAATTCATAATATTTTTTTATATTATTAGGAGTTTATTTACAAATAATAGTTTGTTTATTCATTGCTTTTTGAGTGTGGTATGAATGTGTGGTATGGTCTTTTATTTCTACCAACGCTTGTGTCGAGTTCGAACGGCGGCTGCTATCTTAGAGCAGACGTTTGCCGGACCCAAAGATTCAGTC
This sequence comes from Agrypnus murinus, assembly GCA_929113105.1. Taxonomy (NCBI): domain Eukaryota; kingdom Metazoa; phylum Arthropoda; class Insecta; order Coleoptera; family Elateridae; genus Agrypnus; species Agrypnus murinus. The sequence continues at coordinate 66,807,136 of OV816028.1, read as the reverse complement.
AGATTAAGGTTAATGTTTTATGTAATAAATTTTTAATATAGCTGGGACTTCTTTTAACACCGTGAGCTAGCCGGTCAGGAAGTTCCCGTTATATTTCTTACTTCTTACTTTTCGACAGCCATTTGTTAGTGATTGCTATCCACACCAAAAGGTCCATAGGCCTTTTGTTCAGCGTCAAAACTATAATTTATTTTTTGTGGTACCAGTTGTGTATGAAGCTTTATTTGGCTTATGTACATGTAATTTGAGACTTACGTCTTGTGACGCGCCGTTCTCTTAGTTTTAAATTTACATGAAAGCGCGCGAAATGAGAGTGCTTCCTGCGCCCTTCGACAGTTGATTTGGACGCTGAGATAGTGGTTGACAGTCGCTAAGCAGCTCTGGTGGTGCATGCATCACTTTGTTGGTGGTAGTTGAACACAAGAGATTTCCTTGGAATACAAGTTAGTGGTGGTTGGCGAAATCGGCGGGTGCATCAATACAAGAAGTGATTTTGTCGTATGTGTTTGGGGGGGATACCTGTAAACTTAAGGTATTTCTAATAACCAGTAAATGTAAATGTGTGGTTATGTAAAACATTAAATAAACCAATAGTACCTAGTGACCAACGAATTATTTTATTTTTGATTGCCAACATTAACCCCCTTTGATTTTAAAGAGGGTTTCATTTTTACTAAGATCCCCCAAAAGAGATACGTTCATTTGGCGCCCAACTTAGGGGCAATCAAAGAAAAAGAAAGTGGACATTTGGACTAATATCTTTGTAGTTTAGTTAAATTCAATTATGTATAACATTGTTGTGTTTATAATTTAAGCTTAAAAAGCATTCACTTGTACTCGAGTAATGTTGTCGGCTTTTTATAAAAGATGTTTTGCTCTTTGGCGGTGCATGAGTAGTATTTGCGCTCTGTCATACACGTGTTAAAATAATAGTATTTGAAAGTAGAGTCAAGCTTGTTAAAACTTGTATAAAGTTTCTTATCAGAATTCTTTGTTTATGTAAAGTAAATATTTTGTGGTAATGTAATCAATAATCATATTTGGTCATTATTATAATTTTTAAAAATGGTCAAGGCAAAAAAGGAAAAAACGAGAGTTTTGAGACTGAGGTGGTGGATCCTATGGAAAAATTTGTAAAATCCGTAAACGAAAATTTAAATTTAACAGTAGGGAGCTGCTTGAATCGAGCTTTTGATCAATTAAGCGTTAGTTTGAGCAATGGCTTTGCTAAAATAGCGGAGTCTTTAGACAAAAAGGTGTCAGAGCCGGTTTCAGATAATTTAAATGTGCCAAACGGCGAAAAAAGTAAGAATTCCCCGCTTTTAAATATATCGAGTCAGTTGAAAAAGTATGTAACCATTTGGAAGGATGTAGGAGGGTCAAATCTACACTTTTCCCCTAATGCGTCGGTACATCCGGTCGCGTTTATAAAAAAATTAACTAAATGTTTCGATGAAGCAGGTGTGCCCGAGGAAAAAAATGATTTCTTTGCTGTAAACTGTCTTCGTGGTTCGGCTCAGGACTGGGCAGAAATTAAAGAATTTTCGAATTTTAACCAATTTAGAACTAGTTTTTTGGCTAGGTGTTGGGGTGTTGAGCAAGAGCGGGGAACTCTAATTAAAGTTAAGTATGGTGCGTATGAAAATGGATCGTGTGCGGACCATTTCCTAAAAACAGTCAAGGAAGCTAAATATTTAACGCAAGATTTTTCAGATGCGGAAATAATTGATATGCTTACTAATCATTACCCGGACGAGATAAAAAGGGGTATTCTGAATTCGGGGTTTAAGAATTTAGATGAAGTTGAGCGTCATTTAAGGAAAATTGATAACGCTTACGGTAACGTAAATTCCGTTAATATGGGGGGTAACCAAACTTCGGGGGCAAATGCAGTTCCGCGCTCTCAAAAAAACAACAACAATAGTCGACAAAATCCGATGTCTAGACAAAATTGGAGGAATAGGGATCGCGATAATAACGATTCTCAGAGTAATAATACAGAGACGGGTCCAGCGACGGTTCATACAATTTTTAATAGAGATTCAAACGATTTGTTAGAAGAATCACCTACGGAAAATTTAAGAACAGTAGCTATGGTTCCCACCATTGACGTTTTTATTGGAGGGGACATTAAAACAAAAGGTTTAGTAGATTCGGGATCGCAGATAACGGGAGTGTCTGAGAATTTCTTTAATCGAATTTTGGCCTTTTATCCTAATATTCCGCGGTTACCTGCCAGGGCCGTATCACTGGTTGGAGCGTGGGGTAATAAAAGTTACAAAGTTAGGGAGTTAGCTTATTTAACGGTAAATTTTGGAGCGTGTACCATCGATTATCCGTTTTTAGTAGTTCCAAATTTACTTCGAGATATTATATTCGGTTGTGACTGGATGTCTGACCACGAAGTAACCATAGATTTTTGTGAAAATTCTTTGCAAGGAATGTTTCAAGGAAAAAAACAAAAGATAGGGTTTGTAGGAGAGATAGGATCAGGGAAAAACGTTTCTATCAGTAAAGTTTTAGATGAAGAGTATGTAGAACGAAAAGAGGTGAGAAAGTCGTATAGTGACGAGGAGATTTCTGCTATTGCTATGAAAGCGGAGGTTTTCTCAGGTCCGGAAAAGTTAGAGTTGAAAAATCTACTTTCGGAAATTAAGGAAATTTTTTCGAATCAACTGGGTTTCATCAAAGGGTATGAACATAAGGTTGTATTGAAGGACTATACGCCTTTTTCGTGTCGTCAGTATCCCATCCCGTATGCGTTTAGGGATGACGCCCGACGTCAAATTAGGGAAATGGAAGATTGGGGGGGTGATTGAAAAGAAACAAACAGAGTATGTCAGTCCTTTAGTTGTAGTGAGGAAAAAGGATAATACCGCGCGTCTGTGTCTCGATGCTAGTTTTTTAAAATCCTGCTGAATTATTATATGATTTTACTGCCGGTCAGTGTCTTAGTACGTTAGATCTTTCAGCGTCATATTGGCAAGTAAAGATAGCTGGTGAACATCAGAAATATACTGGTTTTATGTTTGAAAATCATACTTACGTATTTAAAGTCCTTCCTTTTGTGTTGTCTACGTCTGTGGGAAGTTTTATTCGGGCTTTATCGCAATGTTTAGGGTCGGACGTTGAAGGCTTCGTAATTCCTTACGTCGACCGATTTGTTGATTTATTCCAGTAATGGGGATTTGCACATGCGGCATTTACGCGTTGACTTTACAAAATTTAAAGAAGCGGGAATTACCGTTAAATTAAAAAAATGTCTGTCGCTAGAGAAAAGATACAATTTTTGGGGCATATTATTACCCCTACTACAGTTGTGATGGATCCCGACAGAGTAGATTTTATCCAGAATTTTCCAGTTCCACGTAACGTTAAACATCTAAAGTCATTTCTTGGGTTAGTGAATTATGCCCGAAGGTTTTGTCATAATTTCGCGCACTTAAGCGTTCCTCTTCTAAGACTATTAAAAAAAGGACAAGTCTGGAATTGGGGAGAAAAGGAAATGAAGGCATTCGAGGAAGTCAAAGCTGCATTTTTGGATGTTGTTATTCTAAAGCATCCTAAAATGGGTGATAGGTTTTACATTTTTTCTGATGCGTCTGGTTACGCGATTGGATCGTGTCTATTCCAAAAAGGGCAGAACGATGGTATTAATGTTATAGCTTTTACTAGCCGTACTCTGCACGGTCCGGAGTTTAGGTACTCTGTTACCAAAAAAGAAGCTTTAGCTGTGGTGCATGCTCTGCAAAAATGGAGGGTTTTTGTATTAGGTAGAGAGGTGACTCTTCTTAGTGATCATCAGGCGTTAAGATTTTTACGGTCATGCCGATTGGTAAATGCGAGGTTAACGAGATGGATGCTATACTTGCAAGAGTATGATGTAAAATTTGAATATATTCGGGGTCAAATAATAAGATAAGTGACGCCCTTTCGCGTTATCCGGTCAAACGTACTGACGAGGGTGATATCGAGATTCCCGAAGTAATCGAACTAGAAGTTGCTGCGGTCTCTTGTTCAGAATTATTCAGAAAAGTAGGCGAGAATTTTAGGAATTTAGAAGCTTTTTGCAAAAATCCAACGACTTTTGCAAACAAATTATTACTGGACTAAATTCTGACGTGGATAGTGATTTGGCGACGTGGTTTCTTAGTCATAATAATATTTTGTTTAGGAAAGGAACTGAGTCAAATCCGGGTTTTAAAGTGTGTCACAATAAATGAATTAGTGTGTTTAGATTTGATGGGACCGCTACCAAGAGGTAGGTCTGGGGTAATGTATTTAGTAGTTTTTATAGACGCTTTTAGTAAATTAGTTACCCTATATGCTATAAAAACAGCGTCGGCAAAAGCAATCATTCGATGTTTTAATAAGTACATTGAAAAGATCGCGAAACCAAAGGCTATTTTAGCTGATAACGCTAGCCAGCTTTCTAGTGTATTTTGGAAAACGTCTCTGGAAAATCTTGCAGTAAGGATGTTGCATACATCCATTTATTATCCGCAGGGTAATATGACTGAGAGAGTAAATAGGGAAATTGGGCGCTTATTACGATCATATTGTCATTCGCAACATTCACGGTGGGCGAATATGCTTGATACGGTTGAAAATTGGTTAAATAATGTTTACCATGAAAGTACGGGTTGTATTCCAGTAATACTACATTTTGGGGAAGAACGAAGATGTCCATTTGCAAAATTTTGGGTAGTTCCTGAAGCGAAACACGAAGTTCGTAATCATGATAGAGTACTTATGTTAGCACACGATCGTTTACTTTCCAAAGCTGGAAAACGTAAAGAACGCCATGAGCGTGGAAAGTAGTTGACCGTTTTTGAAGTGGGGGACAAGGTGTGGGTTTGAACTCATCCTCAATCCTCATTAGAAAGACATGAAATCAAAAAGTTTTTCCTTTTGTATTTCGGACCATGTACAATTGTTTGTAAGAGGGGTTCCAATTCATTCGAACTGGTTTTCGATAAAGATGGAACGTCTCAAGGTATTCATAACGTTTTTAATTTAAAAAAGTACGTTCCTTCAGTGGAAAATTTGTAAGTGCGCGCAATGTATTGTTTCCGGTAAGTGTGTGATTTCCGAAAACAATAGGGGGGTGATGTGACGCGCCGTTCTCTTAGTTTTAAATTTACATGAAAGCGCGCGAAGTGAGAGTGCTTCCTGCGCCCTTCGACAGTTGATTTGGACGCTGAGATGGTGGTTGACAGACGCTAAGCAGCTCTGGTGGTGTACGCATCACTTTGTTGGTGGTAGTTGAACACAATAAATTTCCATGGAATACAAGTTAGTGGTGGTTGGCGAAATCGGCGGGTGCATCAATACAGGAAGTGATTTTGTCGTATGTGTTTGGGGGGGATACCTGTAAACTTAAGGTATTTCTAATAACCAGTAAATGTAAATGTGTGGTTATGTAAAACATTAAATAAACCAATAGTACCTAGTGACCAACGAATTATTTTATTTTTGATTGCCAACCTTAACCCCCTTTGATTTTAAAGAGGGTCTCATTTTCACTAAGATCCCCCAAAAGGGATACGTTCAGTCTTTAGGGCAAGAAAGTAAAAAACAAAATAAACGTGTTTGTTTGCCTTCGATAATGACATTTCAAGCCAAAACCAACTTGCAAATGTGAACGCCTATAAGGAAAAAAAATCATAATTCATTTAATTTTTATTAAAATTCAGCTCAGAACTCAAAGAATATTGTATCAAACTCGACTGCTTAAGCTTTAAACTGTAGTCTTTATTGATAAAGCTCTTCTTGCATCCCTTGATACATAAATAACTATTTTTCAAACATAATTAAATGTTATATTATTGATTTAATAGACAACGTAAATGTTTTAGTTTTTTATGTTAACATAAAAGTGATATTTTACTTTTACGCCTAGGCAGTAAAAATTCTTAAAAGTAAGAATTAACAAAATCAAAATTAAATTAAATATGCAATTATTAAAATTTACATTTGAAAACAGAACGTTTGAAAAACCAGAATATGGTATTCGGTGTAAAAGTGTCATTGTGTGTTTGTGTCTCGCCTAGATTGCCAGACTCGCTATATCCTAGTCAATCAAACGACCGGCTTGTCACACACAACACTAGTTCTACTCCTAATAAAACAATAATATACCATGCATTATACATACAGGTAGCATTTGTTCTAAAATTGCAATGTACTTTATTTTTATAATAAAACACTTGTTTAGAATTCTTTCAGTTGCCTCCTTTAGAATCCTTTCTTTTGAATAATTTCTAAATAGAAATATGGTATCCTTCATTTTCTTTAAATTTTTACGTAAGATAAGCAAAGTTTAAACAATTCACACTTTGTATATTAGAAATAGTTATCCAAATACCTAAACTTTTCTGGCGCAAATCCAATTTGCCTTTATTATTAAAGCGTTGTTTGTACAATTTGTGTTGTAGAAATGTATGCGTGTTGCTGCACTCTTCGAGAAGTCGGAAATTAATTTTAATACCTTCCGCTCTGAAAATTGCAGCATTTTTTGCCATAATTTATTAAATGTGATAAGAGTGATTGCGTGTTGTAAAGAGCTCCTAAAAGCACTAATTAGCATATTTTAGTTGTAAATGCATTAGTAGGCAATATTAACCAATAAAATTTTCGATTTTATCAAAAACAGCTTAGCACTTTACGAACTTTATTATCACTTCATCTGTTATTTATTTCTTTTATATATTGTACTTGCAATTTTAATATTCTACAAAATTTGAATCTAAATATCTATGTAGAGGTAGTTTCCCAAATTGTTTAATTTTGAAACTAAACTCTGTATGAATTTTGTTTAAGGTTTTTTGCTTGATCCATTTAAAGAAGAAAAATTTCATTCAAATCGATATTACATCTTTATTATTCACACAGCAATTTCTCTTCAATCAACAAGCAGAGATTGATTACTACAATTGGATAGCAGAATAAAACATTTAGAAATATTTAACATAATTTGAAATAAAGCTTGTCCCAGAAACATTTGCACGGTTTTTGAATTAAGCTAAAAATAGATCTTTTGGCATAATGTGCCGTTGCTAGATCTTATCAAAACGAAGTTACTTTAGTATGATTTGGGACAAATGGTAGTAATTTATTGTTCTTCACTTACTGACAATTGATTGTGTCTTTCGCAAAGTGGTTTACTGCGAAGACCACACTGACAGGTAACCTGCCAAACGAGTACCTTCGGTATAAATATTTCTATTGCAATTTGTCTTAGGTCTTCAGTACATTCTCCTATATAGCCGACTATAGTGTATAGAATTATATCAAACTTAAAATAGATTCATCATTCATTATTAAGTTTTTCGTAAACGTGCAAAATTTCTCGACGCACTTCTTCACGTTTCGAACGTATCGTGGTTTTTAATTGAAACATATGCTATAGTAGTCACTTCGATATTTTAACCAAAATATTGTAGTTATTTTAAATATTTTACATTAAATAATATTTCGAATGCAAATTCATATAGAAAAATTTATCACCCCGGCTGGGAGTCGAACCCAGGACCTTGCGTTATCTAGGCGGTATCCCAGCCGGAATGATACATTTTTCTATATGAATTTGCATTCAAAAATAATTTAATGTAAAACATTTATCATCAAATAAAAACTAACTTTTATCTGAAAGTTATTTTAAATATACATTCATGCGTAAAAACTGTACAAAACTTTGTGGGAAAAAGCCTTAGCTTGTACAAAGTGCAACTGGTACATACATACTGTTGTTGTACCCGAAGGTGTCGAGGTTGTTAATTCTTTGGTATGGGTTCTTGGTTTTCCGTGTCTTCCTGTCCTATGTCATGTTCCATCACTCATTCCATCTTGTTCCACTTTTTTCTGCAATATTTCGCACACTTCACAACACTTCCTTCTATGTCCTTCTAGGTTCTCCCGCTCTATTTGTCCTATTCCTCCTGGCGTGACGCCGTTTTTGACGATAAATAGGTGAGATGCGTCATATTTCCAGTTCTGGCTGTTTCTATATGCTTATGTAATTATTTTTAATTTTAATGTAAAAATAACATTTGACATCACACAATAACATTAAACCCAAAATGTAGACGTAGAAGTATGTAAGTGTCAAATAAAGCACAAAATTAATAGGCAGACGCAAAACCCTAAAAGAAATTAATAATAATTGTCCAATTACAACAACAAACCAAAAAAAAGAAACTTATAATAATAAAAAACATAGGCACGTAGAAAAACAATGAAAACAATATAAATATTATGTAGTACCAGACAGTGTACTATTGTAAGATGAATAATAATTGGTACGGTTGAATTATAAAAGTAGGCGGATTGTTAAAAATCTTGGCATATTACACCGATTCTGGCAGTGACAGTTTCAAATTTTATATTTTTATTACGGAAAAGAGTCCTATGGAAAAAGTCCCATTGAAACAGGAAAAATCTACGGTGCCAATTTTTTACCTCGCCATAGTACCTGGAATGAAGGTCATATCAACGAATCAGTCATATAAAAATAACTTAGAAATTAACCAAAGAATATCTGGATTGTAATAAAAATGTAACAAACTAACATATAGGTACCACGTTACAAAGCAAGCTATTTATTTATAGTGCTGGAAAAGGGGACACAATCCAGTCCCGAAACAGAGCGAACCTTATGTAACAAAAAAATCATTTATAAATAATTTCTATAAGTCTTTCCAACATTCACGATTTTGTGCTATTAATATCCGTGGTAGTACAGCCGTTTTCTTGAAATCATCATAGCAGCAGAAAGGTGGCCTTCCTTCTCCTTAACCGTCTTCCTCTCTTATGTTCGTATGGTCTCCATTCTATAGTCTCTTACAATTCATCCAATCTGTTTGCGTTGAGTCTGGCCACATGTCCCGCATAAATCAATTTTATGTAATTGTGCTATCTTGAGGTCAACGTCTGTTACATTCGTGAATGATTTTATTCTTTCGTTTCTTATTTTGTCTTTTCTCTTGATATTTGGCATGGCTTTTTCCATTATCCTTTGAGCTATTCTGATGGTTTCAGTATTGGGTTTTGCTGTTGTCGAAGTTTATGTTCGGTGCGTCATTGGTGGTAAGACACATTGATCGAACACTTTGGCTTTTAGTAGTTGAGTTATTTTATTATTTCTTAGAATAAACGATAACCTGCCAAATGTAACCCATCCCATTCTAATTCTTCTTTTTCGTTGCCTTTTCTTAACTAGATTCTCTGTACTAGGTAAATTAATTCTTCTACCTTTTCATTTCGGGATTCTTCCACTCTCATATCTATTTCTGGGTTAGGCTACGTTGTTTTGGTTTTGGCTAACTAGATTCATTTTTGAGACTCTCTATGGAGGTTTTCGATCATTTCTTTCAGATTTTTTATAATTTTTTATAAGAGAACGATATCGTCGACATATCTGAAGTTAGTTAATCATTCTCCGTTGACATTTCTTGAAATCATCATAGCAGCAGAAAGGTGGCCTTTCTTCTCCTTAACCGTCTTCCTCTCTTATGTTCGTATGGTCTCCATTCTATAGTCTCTTACAATTCATCCAATCTGTTTGCGTTGAGTCTAGCCACATGTCCCGCATAAATCAATTTTATGTAATTGTGCTATCTTGAGGTCAACGTCTGTTACATTCGTGAATGATTTTATTCTTTCGTTTCTTATTTTGTCTTTTCTCTTGATATTTGGCATGGCTTTTTCCATTATCCTTTGAGCTATTCTGATGGTTTCAGTATTGGGTTTTGCTGTGGTCGAAGTTTATGTTCGGTGCGTCATTGGTGGTAAGACACATTGATCGAACACTTTGGCTTTTAGTAGTTGAGTTATTTTATTATTTCTTAGAATAAACGATAACCTGCCAAATGTAACCCATCCCATTCTAATTCTTCTTTTTCGTTGCCTTTTCTTAACTAAATTCTCTGTACTAGGTAAATTAATTCTTCTACTTTTTCATTTCGGGATTCTTCCACTCTCATATCTATTTCTGGGTTAGGCTACGTTGTTTTGGTTTTGGCTAACTAGATTCATTTTTGAGACTCTCTATGGAGGTTTTCGATCATTTCTTTCAGATTTTTTATAATTTTTTATAAGAGAACGATATCGTCGACATATCTGAAGTTAGTTAATCATTCTCCGTTGACATTTATTCCTTTCCCCGTTCAATCTGTTTTTTTAATATGCCTTCCAGTGCCAATGTCAAAAGTTTTGGCGAAAATGTATCTCCGTGCCTCATCTATCTTCTGTGTGGGAGAGGTTTGATTCTTTCATGTAATATGTAGGTTGCTGTAGCTTCCTCATTTAATTGTTTTATGAGTTCTATATATTTTTGATCAATTCTGCTGTTTTGTAATGTTTTGTAAATCGTCCAGTACTCAATGCTATCAACAGCTTTCTGATCATCTAGTATAAAGGCGGGGCACACTGGAAATCCATATTCGATAGATTGGTCTGGTCCTATTTTTTTGTCTGAATCCGGCTTATTTCTGGGGTTTATTTACCTAGGTTTCCTTTTAGCCTAAGTATTTTTCTTAACAATTTATACATATGGGACAACAGATTGACTGGTTGATAGTTTCCGAGACATGCATTTTCACTTTTCTTGCGCAGTACTATCACATCGGCATTCTTTCAAGGTCTTTGGTATTTCAGCTTTCTTAATCATGTGTTAAGTAGCTTGTTATTTTAAAGAGTAGGCTTTCACTCTTCTTCTTTTCGCGTATCTGTTGATATATTGTCGTCAGCTGTAGCTTTATTAAATTTCATGTATTTTAAGGCTTCTTTAATTTCTTCTGTGGTTATGTTTGGTGTTTCTTCTGATCCCAAATTTTGCATTTTTTGTTTTTTATTACTGTTTTCTTTTTGGGGTGATATTTTGGAGTTGTATAGTTCTGTATAAAATTCTTCTACAACCTTTAGTATTTCGTCTATTTCATGTATAACAACTTCGTTTTTATATGTTTCTTTCCTAGTTTTTACTTAAGGCTCTTCATCTTATTTTTTTCTATTACTTCACTAGTTTTTTCTTACTTTTGTAGTTTTTTTACGCATTTTTATTATTTCATTATTAAGTTCATTAACTCCTGCTGTTGTTCTTTTATTTGCTTTTGTTAGCACTTTCTTTCTGACACTATTTTCTTGGTTGCCTTCTTAATTATATCACAATCATCTTACCTACTATTACTTACATGAATTTTTGTTGATAATTTCTTTTGTCATTTACTTTTAATTTCTACGATCATTTTACCTTTGTGCGGATCTACTACGGAGTTACTTTATGGTGTCTTCAATCTAAGGCGAGATTATTTTGTAATTAAATCATTGGGTAGGTTGAGTTATTAAGATTAACTTTTATATGTATTTCAGCTTTTTTTCTTTTATTCTTTGGAGATTATTATTTGAGGATTATCTGCAAAGTATTTCTATATAAATTAGTTAATTACAGAACTTATGTAGTTGTTCTTTACTTGTTAAAGTGTAAAATTGAATTATCACATTACCTTATGTGTGATATTATTATTATTATTACAAATAATTGTCAGCGATATCATTCTTTTCTTATCAATTTGGAGTTTAATTCAGTACTGGATCAAAATATCAATTTGGTTAGGGATTTAATAATTATTCTTACCTGTTTAAATTGTTAAAAGTACAGCAAGAAGTCTTTTTATTATAACACTCGATAACTTATAACAGAAACAAATCTAGATGTACTCCCTCTTTAATAATTTATTAATTTTATATTGAATTTGTGATTAATATTGTAACGAAGCTTTTTGCTCTAACTCAACATACTAAACGTCCCACATTTGGACGTCAATTGTAACATCAATAAAAATTTACTGAAAGCAATGAACGCATAGTACTTATGTACTTATGCACCGGTGGAGATCTCTTATTGACGAATTATCATTCAGGGTAGGTACTGGTTTCTTAAGCACATAGATTGTAAAGAAAAAATAAGGTTTATTGAAATAATAAGAAATATGGGCGCCATTCACTTGAAGTCATTACAATTCATGATCGGAATCCACGAGTGAAAAAAGATTCCGATTAATTTGATTGAATTGAGTAAACTAATTCAACTTCAAAAAATGATTGATCCAACATTATCACAACCATGTCTAGTTTAATTCTCATTTATTTGTAGAGCAAGAATTCTTGTTTTTATTAAAAACACTGGAACCATATTTTATTAATATGATAAGAGGGACCCCATTAAATATAAAGAGGAATCTGTCATAACAACAGGTTTTAAAGTAATAGGTATATACAAAATTTTACTAAGACGACTTACTTAAAAATATTGTTAATCAGCTAATCCTTAGTAGATTGTAAAATTTATTTAAACACACAAAATCTCACAGCACTATATTGCCTTTTGATTCACCGTAAACTACAGGCACCAAATGCCTAACACTTTTCGCTGAAGGAAGAATTGTAAATCCTCGTAAAGATGCTGAGGATTTAAGAACTAATGTTTGCTAGAATTATGTTTTTAATAACTTGGCAATTGCCACTCAATACTGAAAATTGTAACTCATAAAATTTCAATAAAAACGTCCTTATTTACAAGTTTTCATGTTAACACAATTTTACTTACTAGACAGTTGCATTGTTTTAACGTAATACTATTTTGATCTGGCACAAATTCTGCAAATTCACTATATTAATATTGTAACGGAAAACAACGGAATGAAGTTTATTTATCTTTAAATTTTCAAATTATTATGGAATTCCCTTCACTAATTTTCTACTAACGGTGTACTGCATTAAATGTTAATTTTATTAACACGCGGTTTAAATTGTAATATAAAGCACTTAAGCTTTCCTGTACTGTAAACGGAACAAAGAAAAACAAGCGATATCGGAAACTAACTTATTTGCACTTTTCAGACCGTATCATTATTTTAAGTTAAACTATAATTTCAGCTATAGGTTGTAGCAATTATTATTATTATTATAGCTAAAGCTGACATAGAACGCCTTGGGGCGTAAGCCCCTAACTTGGGCTCTGAGAGCTGCTGTAAGACTCTTCATCTTCGACTAGACTGAAAAACTTCACCCGAGATACGAGAAATTGCCCTGCTTGATAATTTTTAAGAAGGGCAAAATAAACACCCTATCGAAAACTGTAGTGACATACATTGCACTAATAGGAAAATACGTCTAGAATATTCCTAATTTTATTTTATTAAGACGAAGAAATATTTTCTCGCGGGAGGTCTGATATAAAGAAATAGGACAAACCTGTTTTTATCTGTAACTTTAAAGAATCTATAAAGCAGACATGAAATGAAAGAACGTAGCGGAAACATAAATTGTGTTTAAATGCATTTATACGTATTATTTTATCTATAAAACAATTTTATCTCGATATTTTTGTGACTAAAAACAAATTTATCTACATGGGAATGCCTGCAAAGGCTTGTTACAGCTACTTCTAAACTAACGAAAAACGTTATTATGGTCGGAATAAAATCTGCAATTTTAAACTAACAAAAATATATTCATATATACAGGGTTGTACTGAGATTATTCTTAATAAGTACATTTTCAAATGTATTAAAATGGATCCTGAAATTTAAGCTAATTGTTATTTCCGTAGAGAAAACAATGTTAAGTGTAAATTGACTTTATCTTACCCACATCATGCTCTGTTGTTTTTTGTATTGTTTTCAGTTGAGGTATCGGTAACTTCTAAGTATAGATTTATTCTACGGGAATCGCCGGGATTCTCCCCGTACATATATTTTATGCCGTTTTTCTAATATTTCATTAAATCTTTTCCATCCCTTGTTAATATTATTGCTATCTTCCGTATTGTTATTATTTACTAGATCTTCATCTAATCTCCCCGTGTATCTGGCTCTGACAAGTTCTTCTTTTAACCTAAATATCTTTATCGTTTCGTATTTGTTGGTTTCTCTTTATTGTGTAGGTGGCTTCTACTAGGAGGTAGTCGCTTCCTATATCAGGGTTTGTTTTGCTTCACACCACCATTTGTTTCTTTCACGTTGTTTTTTTCTATTAGTATATAGTCTACTATAGATTTTCCACCTACTTATAATTCCTTTTTTCATTTTATGTTTCTATTTATGTCGAAAGAGAAATTTGCAATCAACCTTAATTTTAAAACATGACATGTTCTGTATGTTTGTGGAATGACCTGTAGCCACATAGCCAATAAACTTAATTATCGTGACGAATAGGCTTAGTAGAAATGGAAGAAGTGCTGACTTAATCCTCCCTATGGACAGACTTGTCACCGGTTACTTTTTTCTGGGTGTCATTACCTAAGTCCAATTTACTCTATTTTACCTAATTCAAGGATAGAGCACCATTAACGTGTTACTGTCTACTGGTATCTATTATCCAGAAAAAGAATTCAATCTACTAGTTTCAAACTAACCAAATAAGTTGAATTTGAACTTGAAAAGTAGCTTACACAAAGGTAGAGCTTTGGAATTTTTCTCGTAGTAAAATCACTTAATCATCAAGTGCCATAATCGCCAATTTACCGTAACCATTTCTCCTCGATGGCTTTCTTGGTTTAGTTTGGCCATCAAATTATTACAATAAATATTTTTAAAATTAGCTTTTACTCTTACAATAATGTTCTAGTGTCTATAGTCTTCTACCTTTGAGATTATGCTAAATGCTTGCTGTCAATGTTCAATGTTGTGAAGTTTGATTTGAATACTTTTCCAGCCAATTTGGAACTTACCCTGTAAATGCTAAATTCTATAGTACATAATAAAGTTTTTGAAAATGAACAGCACTTTGCATTTTGGCCTCAAGAACTTCTATCTGCCTGCTACTCAAAATATATCAAACATTATTATTACTTTTATTATCTGTTCTATTTTTAATTTAGTATATTCGAGAAACGTGTAAGAATCTAAACTTCCCGTTGTTCTTTAATGTTTATTTGTTTTTTGGTTATACCGGAAATAAACAATCTATAATGTAAAAAAGGTTGCTATACTGTGGTTGTTGGTATGAATGAGCAAAACATCAGCAAGGTTTCTAGGTTATGTGTTTCAGCATTTTCAACAATGAGCGTTTAAAAAGAAGCTGGATCAATCATTTTTGAATCAGTATTTGTTATATTTGTTTTCTGAGGTAACTTGACCCAGTTTCTTTTTGAACGCTGATTATTGTTATTATTATACATAAAAAAAATATTAATTTAAGAATCACTCAAACACTTGATGATTTAACAATGAATATATTATGTTTGAAATGTTTGCAAATCTACAAGTCGAGAGAAATAATGAATTCATTCATAAAAACAGGAAAACCACAACAGTAAGCGATAAGATTGTGCTAGCAATTAAAATAATGTAGTGTGGGAAGATACCAAAGAAAATATGTATAATATCAAAACCTCACGAAGATGCAAAACAGACAACACTTGAGTATGACAAGACAAATAAACTGTGTTTAATCATTTTAAATAATCAGCTATATTTATAACTTTACAATTTTGATAGGTTTAAAAGCACGTAAACACTCGCTGCTTAATGTTTTTGTCAATTTGTATAGTTTTCATTAATTATTAAAAAAAAGAAAAAAAGTTATATAAACTCTTTTGTTAAATTACATAATCATTTTCTTAATTGAAATGTGATATGATTAGAATTAAATCAGTTAATAAAATTAATTTGCTTACAAAAATGGTATGCAAAAGACTCTTGTGGAGAAAGTCAATTACTTACAAGAACAATTTCTGATTAAGTAATTTGATTTGATTTCCCCATTTTTATGTAATTATTTAGTCAGTGTTGTTATATACAGAAAAAATCTAAACCTAACTGTTATTAATATTCAGATCAACAAAAAACTGACAGTACTACTATACTGCATCAAATTGATCTTTCCAAAATTGGTTCAAAAGTACACATCAAATCTTCTCAATCTGAAATGAAATCATTGAACCAATCATTACATTTCTCTTCCTATTCCTACACAATATTTAGTTGTTAAACAAAAATATTACAGTTAATTATCTGAATTTGAATGTTTCAAAAAAAGGATAGATGGTTAATGAGTTTTTGAATCTGTCTACTAGTTGATTTAATTTTTGAAAAATAGTTTTCTATTTACGATTCAGAAATAAAATAAAACTGGTGAACCAGTTCGTAAAATTACCGTTGCCGGAAGTAAATATTTACACAGATATTAATATTAATATGTATAAGTTAACCATATTGTATAAAATCTAACTCTGTCTAAAGAGTGAAACTTAAGAGGAATTTAATTTAAGAACAAAATCTTTTAAACCGATCAGGCCTTTCCGACTGAACTGACCTAATTAAGTCTTATAAGAAAATGGCGTTTTGTTTAAACATTTTCTTGAAATCGAGTGCTTATTATATTTTACAGTATGAAACATAAGAGCATTTCGGGGCATTATACATTAACTTATTTAGGAATCCCAGTCTAAATACATTTTTTCTATTATATTTAAAATCGAGAACGAATTTACTTTATTAATTTCGTGAATGAATTTCAAATATAATTAATTACAAAATAACTTACTGGAGGTATGGTTTATTTTAACCTTAATCTACATTTGCACTAACACATTTAAAGGCTAATAATCAAAATAACACAAAAATAAACCCTGCCACAGATTTTAAAGTTGCTGGGATCTGGACCGCTGTCGTTGAACTCGGAACTCTTTTTTTAACTAATGCTTCGGACGTTGCAATTATTTCCACTTTCAGACTTATTGACTGTGTTATTATTTATACTTTAATTATTTAGTTACTACTGTACGATGGAACTGATTCAAAACAAGTTCGAATCCACATTTGTTAATGACTTTTCTAAAATAATTGTGGAAGCTAACTCGTCATTAATTATAATTATTATTAGCAAAAATTCCTACAAAGAACACTCAAATTTTAATAAGGGTTAAATAGTAGGTTGCAGCATTTACTACTTAGGCGTTAGATTTAGCCAAGTTATTAAGCAAGTGATCGTTAGCAGGTTATCATAACTTTTAATTTTACATGAGGGTTTAAACAATAAACCCAACGAAACGATCTGTAACCAGAACTTTCTTCAAACCAAATTGAAGATTTCAAGGGTTTGCGTGCGAGTGTGTGTTGACACTCTTTTAAAGCTAAACCATAATGCTAAGTGAATCCCATTTGAATTCTACTAGTCAAACGAGAAACAAATTCATCGCTATAGGCTAAACGTCCAAGGCTACTGGCAGCGATGCCTACCTTCGCACACCCCTAATAACTGTTCCCTCGAAACAAGAAATGTGCATATGCTTCTAAGATTTAAGTGGGGCGATCATATTCCAAATCTATCAGACCAACCACACGTTAAACATGACATCCTTGCTACCAATAACAAATTTAGATAAAAATTACTCTTTCGTGCATGTTTAGAAAAACATGCACTATAAAATTCCGAGGCCCAAAATCAACTTATTAAGACGCATCTGCACTTAACTATAATGATGTATGGTAAAACATGAATGATAGTTCTAAAAGCATTGTGTTCCTTTGTAGACATTTTAATGAAAAATAACGATTCATTAGCCTAAAAAGGGGTCATAAAATGCTATATGTTTTGTTAAGACAATATTTTAAAAGAATGAACTTGAGGTTTTAAGTGAAGCTAAACTTTTTTAAAGAGCTACTTTTTTCGAAAAACCAATAATGAAAAAGTTTTCCATTTGGCAAGAGAATTTACGCACACGCTGTATATGGATCTCTATAAATCCTAATTTTTTTATGATGGATTTTATTATTTATTGGATTTTTTATTATGGATTTGAGAAAGTAGTGCAATTCTAAGACAAATATGCTAAAAAAGTATGATACTGTATTAAATTTTTTTTGAGACAATTGCTTTTTTTTAAGTTTTAAAAATCAAATAACAACACACTTGGTGTGTTGACAAAAATAACGCTCACTGTGGTGAGTATCACGGAAGGGGATGGAACTTTCAAAAACTCGTTTTCTACTAACCTAACGTAACCTAATAATAACCTAACCTAACCTAAGGCAGAATGCAAATGACAAAAAACACTGAAAAAAGAAAGGGGGGAAAAAGAAAACGCAAAGATTGCTCACAAACAACGTTTGAACTTATTTCTGCATCTCTGGGCTAGTGTCATTCGACTCAGCTTGTCAAGCTGCTTTGAAAGAGTAGGATGCGTTGAAGTTCATTTCTGCTCACTTATATTTTTTTCATTTTGCTGGAACTGGAAATGATGTATTTCAAATCTGTTATACCCACAAGAAAAAAACTACTGCTGTAAAAGAATACACTAAACTGTGCTTCATCCTCACCACACACATACTAGCGTGAAGTACAGTTTTATTGTATCCTGGATTACTTACTGAAACTCCATATTCGTGAAATAAAATAAAACTATTATTAATTAATTTCACAATTAAATATTTATCATTTGACAATTGCTTCGATATAAAATATATAATTTGATAATGACATAAAGTGTCGAATCAATATTGTCAGGTTAAGATATTAATAAAACTTGTGAAACTTTAACTAATCTTTGTATTTGTATTATATTTCATAAAATATATCATTATCAAAAAAAAATAAACAAACACGTTTCCATAGCAAATATATAAAATATATAGAAAACGAGATAAACTAAAAGAAACTAAATATCTTACACAAAATAGCTAACACAAGCTCAATTTGTTCGTTCATTAAAGGTTTGTGTTCGTATATCTTGAAAGCATCTTAAATGTTTAATTTAAGTTAAGTTAAGTTAAGTGTTTGTTGTTGCAAAAGTGTAAGAATTTGATGCTATTTTGGGGTGCCAATGTGTTGTTTTGCTCTAAACGACCATCGCGTGTTTGTTTTTTATTTTAGTTTGCATGATGATATATTCTATATAGAAACAATTGTCAGGTAACAAACATTTGATAATGATTAATTTAATGTTTAATTTTATAACTTACAATTTTATTGTTAATTGCTTTATAAGATGGTGATCTTTCTTAGAGATTTCTTGTCGCTGAAGTTTCTATATTCTTAACTTATTAGAGTGATGAAAGATTCTGAAATGGCTTTCTTCGATTAGTCGGCACTCCCATTATTAACGCATTTTATAGACTAATCCTTCTTTAAAGCTTCATATTAGTTTTTAAGCGCGATTTTTGTTGCAATGTAGGTAATTTTGAATGGAATGGAACTTTTAGATTGGTATTTTGATAGTTTGCACTAATTTTAAAATCAATATTAAAAGCATTCTATATAATGTTTCATCACGCATATAAACCAACTGATTTACGAAAAGAAGTATTCCACTGGTGAAGTATGCAATATCTAACTACTTGTGGGTTGAGAATATTTTCTTTTTTGAAGGAATACAATTTCAGGTTGCATCATTCTTGCTGACATTAAAAACGCCTTCAAACAGCTACATTTATTTATTAGTTTGTCAATTGATCCTAAACTTAACATTGTAATAGCCTTACTTTAATCGCACTTTCATGTCTCTTCATCAATTTAGGACTTTTTATTTAAACAGATAATATTTTTTCTAATAACGCGTAACTGTGTAAATTTATAGCAATGGGTTTTAATGTTTTTTTATATATGTTTTGCTTTACAGTTTTCGTTTCCAATTCTAATTTCAGATTTAAAGTAATTAAGGAATGTAAGTTTGTTTTGTGGTTGGTAAAGATTTGGTTGAAAAATAGTTACAGAAATGTGTAAAACTATACGGCTTCACTTGAGTCTTGGACTCACGAAAAGGATAAGCTTATCAATTTAACAGCACGTACCTTTAAAGCTCAAATGATCGTAACAGGTTGCAAAGAAATGTTAGTTGAAAGACTACATTTTCAAAAGTAACTATGAAAGTAAAAAATCAAATTTGTGGTTTTCACAGTTGCGGCTCTTATCCTTAGGACAAGATAAATTAATGGTTGATAGTAGAAATCGTTAGAATAATAACCTAGAAATACTGTAAAATAAAATACACATTGGACTGATTTAGATTAATTGTTATAAAAGCAGACTTAAGATACCTCTGGCACAGGAATGCTCTAGCAGTCTAGCCAAATTATTCTCTACACGTCCGAGCCTGGCCTGTTTGATGATTCTTTTGGTTTCAAAGTAATGATAAATATTAATTAAATAAGTTGCATCAATCTATACGCAATTATAAAAGCGGAAACAATATGAAACAAAATGTAACTAACTAATCAGCGACAATCGATCAAAGATAAACATACGAGAACTTACCCTGGCCAAACAAAGAATCAGTACATAATTAGTGTGCCCTGAATGTAAATATTCTTTCAACAAGTGGTGACTGTTTTCACGACTACAGCAAGACACAGAGTTACAAAATCTTCTTAAGAAAGCTTTACTTGTTATTCATTTTTAGTTGTAGTTGTAAATTTCATTATGCTGCAGAAAATAAAGTGAGAAAGAATAATAGCAAAATAACAGGTCTGTAGGCGGGAATGAGAGAACAAGGGAAAGAAAAACAGAAAGTGGAGAGCTTTCTAGTTAAGACGCCACAGGTTAATACAAAGATAGCTGAAACCAAAACAATACGTGCCTGAAATAAAGAAATACATTTATAATAGCCAAGCTAGTACTGGTTTTATGGTCAGCACTACGATAAAGCGCTTAATAACAAGATTCAACCCAGTGTCAGACAGGTTGTGCAGCATAAGGATAAAAGGAAAAAACAGGAATATCAGTATAACTAACGTACATGCCCTATCAGAAGAAAAGGATGAGGAGTTGAAGGATGACAAAATTGTTAAGGCGCCATTTTAATGCCAAGCTGGGAACAGAGCAAATGTACAAACCGGTCATACGAAATCACAGCAAGCATTCAGTAAGTACTGAGAATGGAAGGAAGGGAGTCTTCTCAAGAAATGGATTTGAAAATTGCATCAACGTACTTTCAACACAAAGACATCCACAAGGCAACATGGATGTCGCAGATACTAAAACAGTCAAACAAATTGACCATGTCTTTGTCGAATCAAATGAATTACGGATGGTGAAAGATGGGAGGAGTTACAGAGGGGCGTGTGTAGACCACTGTTTGGTTGAGAGAAAGAAAGAGAAAGAAGAAAAGAAAGAAATATAAAAAACTGAATGCGGAAGAGGAGGAGGTCGCCAAATATTACAAACAAAATTTAGAACGAGGGCTAGAGAATAGGGAAGATGCGCCATATATAGAAGGAGAATGGAAGATATTAGAAAAAGCAATACTAAAATCGGTAGGAGGTGATATTGGAAGAAGACCACAAACAGGTGGGACAAATGGTTTGATGATGAGTGTAAAAAGTACATTGTAATAAGAAACAAACCGAATAGCATTGTTTACTAACAATACTGCAGAGATAAAGACGAAATATGAGAAGTCTAGAAGAGAAGCAAAGCGAATTTGCCAAAGAAAAAAAAGAATATGGATAGAACAATGGATTAGAACAATAGAAGAAAACTTTGCCAACAAAGAATTAAAATTTTTTTACCGAGGAGTGAAGACAGGAAAATGAGGTGTTAAGAGAGAACCTCTGTTTTGTAAAAAAAACGAAGGAAATTTAGTAGGTGGAACTGAAGAAAAATTAGTGCCATGGTCCGAATATTTCAGTGAAGTGCTGAATGAAGAGAGTGGAAGAAGTAGGTAGGAGAGATAATAAATATGGTAGGAATCCAAATCTAGGTGGCAGAAGAGGAAGATACACCTGGGTCGAATAGGGAGGAGAAAGAAGCCATAATTATAAGAATGGTAACGTAGCCGGAGAGATTGAGATTACGGCAGAGCTTCTAAAGATGGCGGGTGATAGTATGCTTACAAAATTGTATAAGCTTTTAAACGACATATGGAAAAAAGAAGGAAATGCCAAAAGAGTGGTCGGAGACGGTGCTATGCCAAATCTATAAAAAAAGGGGATACAACAGAATGTGGTAATTACCGAGGCATCGCGTTGATGGACGTCACATACAGGGTGTCTCAAAAATAACGAACAATAACGCAGAGGGTTAAAAAGCGTCCGAGGTAGAATCTAAAACTAAAGAAAAAAAAACTCTACCTTCAAAAAAATTTTTTTGTAAATTTGTTAAAAATTGTTTGCAATACTTTTTGCTAATACGGTCCTGTTATATTTTGCATCAATTTGATAATAAATAATAAGTCATCCAGCATTGGGATAGTCAAAACATTGTAAAGCGATATGTGTAGAGTTAAGCAAAAATTCGGAGAAGTCGATTTAAAAACACGTATATTGGTCAAGGTCGCGTCTTTATAAACACCATGACATATCACCGTAATAAGCGTTTTTGTTATAAACGGCATAGTTGCAAAAAAGTCCCAAACGTTTGATGATAGTTCATCGAACTAATAATTTTTATTATCAAGAGTTTATTTGAAGGTGTTTTCCGTTTTAAATAAAATATATTTATGTTTTGTATCCTTTTTTTAAATTGCGTTTTGTTTATTTTACATAGATCAAATTTCACTATGTGTATTTTTGCGGAATGTTTAGTCCAAAATTTTATTTACAAGCACAGAATACGAAAGAAAGAATTGCTATAAATAAGGAAAGTCTGCGAAAGGGGATGTTTATAACAAAGAGAGTTTTTGATTATTGACTTACGTTCATTGAGAAATTTCGAGCCCAAGATCATTTTTGTAAAATTTTATTTCAGTTTTAATGAAAAGGTTTACTATTAGTTTTAAATATTAATGCTTCAGATTCTAGTAAAATGTATTAGCATCGCAGTTTTTAAATTACGTTCAACGCCGCCACACATAAAGCATTCCCTTTAACTTATTGAAATATGATATCAGATGCTCTCTTTAAAGTAAGATGTTTTAAGCTGTTATTAGACCTTGAATTTATTTTAAAATAAACAAACCATAACATGGCAAAACGGAACGTGTCTTATTTACGAATGTTTTCAAGATCAACTCATTTGGGTATTTTGCGGCATTGACAAAATTGTGCTGTATTGACAAATGCTGTAAAGTTCAACAAACTACAGTCCTCAGCATTATGCGACATCAGGAGATTGTGGAGCAGAACGTGCAGGACCGGACTCAAAACTTGAACCTTAAATAACTCTGAAAGTAAATATTTTAGAAAAAAAGTTATGGGAAAAACTTTCTCTACACATCATCAACTATCTCGTATTCACGTATTGTCCGTTATTTTTGAGACATGCTGTATAAAGCCTTGAGCCTCTAGAGCCTTATATACTATATAAATTTCATTATTTTCCATTTTTCTCATTTAAATTGGATAAATATTAGAGTAAATTCTTTTGGGCGCCACCCAATTAAAATTCAAAGCCGCCACTTCATTAACAAGGAGAGGTTTGGAACTGACCCCCGAGAAAAACATTGAAAAGTACATCAAGAGATAGTAATAGTAGATATAGTAGTCCATATATAAAAAACTAGCTAATGACTAATGACTAGCTTGATGACTAAACAGCTGTGATGTTTGGATTTTTTTATACGGAGTGTTTCACTTTACAGCTTGACATTCCTAAATCTTTATTTTTATAATGGAATCAATTATATAATCAATTTTATCAGTTGTAGAACCCCTTAAAAGAGGTTTGCGCGTAATTATAGCTCCCATTTATCATAAACCTACTACATTCAAAGATAAATGCAAATAATTGAAGAAATACACAGATACAGTCCTTGTTTGATTTTGTAAAAGTCGTTACGGAATTTGTTCTGGACCACCTGAAAATCATAAAACCAAATTTTGATTAAAAAATCTTGAATAATAATTGTTTTAAATGTATTATTAGAATTGAAATAAAATTATCTTATTTTCGTTTTAGTGCCATGGAAATTGACAACAAAATTCGTTTACTCTTAAAAGTTAACTAAAAGAGCAAGGGTCTGTACTCTATACTATAGTATGCAGGAGCATTCATTTTTTTGCACATGCTCGAAATAATCTTTTGTAATGAGGGTGGATTCGTCTTCTAAAATTACACGTTTACGTTGAATAGTAGGAATCTTGCATCTCTTTCCCACTGATTTCCCCTCATTGTTAAACAATTCCAACACCGCAACGCACGAAATTCTAGATTTCAGAGCATATTCTACATGCGTAAATGAACTAATATTAATTGTTGATTAATTAATATTAATCAATTGATAATTTAATGTACTGTAATAAGTAATACCGCAAAAAACGAATTAAAAAATAGAAGTAATTCATAATAAAAACGAAACAAACAAAACAGTATGATTGATAACACAATATGATGATAAATAGACCTTCATTAAGAAAGATACGTATGACATCAGTAACCATGTCCTAGTGCATGACGTACTAGATTTCTAATTACAAAACGTAAGTTCTAATCATAGTTTGCTTAGGTAATTTTTTTACAAAATTATGAAATATTTAATATATTTTATAAATAAACATTTTTTTAAATGGAATATTTGTAAAAAGGAATAGTTACTAAAATTATCCCTTAATTTTATAGTCTTCGTTTAAACTATGAATTTATTTTAATTGAAAATAAAATCAAACGATTAAACATATGATATTAGTATTTAATTCATTGTAAACCATAAATAAAATGTAACATTAACTCTAATAGCATACAATATCGGTATATTATTTTTGAATTATTTATTTACATACAATGTTGTTGATTGTGTAGTGTAGACCTTAACATTAACATTAATGTATATTATAAATGTTTTCAGTATTCAATAAATTTGTATACATACATATGTGCTTTCCAAACTGTAAAATACATTTGCTGCATACAATAAAATATAATTTACATTTTTATGTTTTTAAAATAATAAAATTGTTCTGACATGGTACATCGCACCCAGTACGTTGATATTCGTATAGCCATTTCTGTTGGTGATTGTAGAAGCCAAAAAAAAACAACTATCCTGCGTGGCTGGATGTGTAAGGTGCTTGCTTGGTAAAGCGTGGGTTGCGGGATCGATCCCTGGTCCGGTAACTTTTTTTTTATTTAAAGTTGCTAGTTTTGAAAAAAAAGAATTATTTAATTAATGATTAGAAAAGAACAGAATAAACAAGTACAGATAATAGTATTAATAATAATGAAAAACAAATAACATTTGAAAATATAATTCAAATAATAAATTAAATAATTTTTTTCCTAAACTAACCAGTTCAAATAAAAAAAGTTACCAGAGCAGGGATCGATCCTGCAACCCACGCGTTACGAAGCACGCACCTTTACGAAAATTTATCACCTGAAAATTATAAAACCAAATTTTGTTTAGACAATCTTGAATAATAATTGCTTTAAATGTATTATTAGAATTGAATTAAAATTATTTTATTTTTGTTTTAAAAGTGCCATGGAAATTGACAGCAAAATCTTGTTTACTTGTTTCTTAAAAGTTGACTTTTTAGTCAACTTCATTGGACATATTCATTTAAGGGCTATACTCTATAGCAGGGATTCCCAAAGTGCGGCCCGCGGGCCAAATGCGGGCCTCAAACCCTAGAAATGCGGTCCGCGATGTCAGATTATCCGCGATTGAATTCATAAAGATAATTTAAAAAATAAATAAATTTTATCATATAATTAGAACTTGTTCAGTTAAAAAAAATACTAAATTTTATATGTAATCTATCTTGTTATTATATAGATTGTATATATTTTATTGTCTTAACGGCCGCCCTCAGCTATTAGGCTGTTTAGCTGATGCTGATGAGCATTAATAAGTCCAAATTGGAATCAAAATTAACTGATGAACATTTATAAGCGGTGTTAAGAATACATTCAACCTACTTAGAACCAAGGCTCATCGATATTATTAAAAGAAAACACCAACTGCACAAGTCATACACTTCAGATTGATGAATTTATTATTTTTTTATTTGAAAGTTATTTTTGTTTAATTATTTTTGAAATGTGTTAATAAACATTTTGTAATAAATAGTATATTGTACAACTAGCTATGAAAGTAATAACTTTTTTTTCACAAATTTGCAGTATTGATAAACGAGTGCGAAACCCGAGTTTATCAAGCAAATGAGTGAAAAAAGAGACTTTCTCATAGCGTGCTGTACACGACATTTTTTTGCATATTGTAAATATGCAAAATTTGTCCTAAAATTTATGCATTTATGCAAGATTTTAGAAAAATCAGAAAACAGTATTCTTTGACAATAATTTCTGAGGAGATAGAAGTTTGTTACAAATACAATTAAAAATAATGAAAAAAGTGCTACTTTCATTACGATTTTTCGTTAAAAGCTTTCATAATCAATATGCAAAAAAAGTAATTTTTGTCATAAATAAAGAACGATTATGTTATAAAATTAGTATAAATTTTTCCGTTGTGTCTAACTTTTATCGATTTGAACGTATTTTTTCATAAACCTTTTTTTGGCCCGCCAAATATTTTGGAATTTACAATTTGGCCCACCTAGGCAAGACTTTGGGAACCCCTGCTCTATAGTCGATCGTATGCACGAGCATTTATCTTTTTAGATATGCCCGGTAACTTTTTTTATTAGAATTTGTTAGCTTAGAAAAAAATTATTTAATTATGTTTATTTATTTTCGATTGCAGTAGGCTGGTGGTTTATAATAAGTGGGGGTTATAATTGCACACAAACTTCTTTTAAGGGGTTCTATACCTGATATAAACTTGGAAATGATTCCATTATAAATAACAAAGATATAGGGATGTCAAACTGTAAAGTAAATCACCCTGTAAAAAAATACAAACATCAAAGAGTCGTTTGGTCATCAACGAAATAACTTTTATCCATTATTAATGGCTTATTAGTAATTCTTTATGCATTAAAAAAATCGAATTTATCGATAATGAAAGATTTTTGGTATAAACTTCGTTGGCCTGTGGGGATGAAATGAGTAGTTGTAGATGCTTTTTCCCAATTTATACATAGGTTAAAATAATAAGATCTACATGTATACCAACTTTCAACTTTCTTAGAGCATCTTTAAGTTTTTCCCATTGGTGAAAATGGTTATACAGCATGTCTCAAAAATAACGGACAATACGTGAATACGAGATAGTTGATGATGTGTAGAGAAAGTTTTTCCCATAACTTTTTTTTCTAAAATATTTACTTTCAGAGTTATTTAAGTTTCAAGTTTTGAGTCCGGTCCTGCACGTTCTGCTCCACAATCTCCTGATGTCGCATAATGCTGAGGACTGTAGTTTGTTGAACTTTACAGCATTTGTCAATACAGCACAATTTTGTCAATGCCGCAAAATACCCAAATGAGTTGATCTTGAAAACACTCGTAAATAAGACACGTTCCGTTTTGCCATGTTATGGTTTGTTTATTTTAAAATAAATTCAAGGTCTAATAACAGCTTAAAACATCTTACTTTAAAGAGAGCATCTGATATCATATTTCAATAAGTTAAATAAGTTAAAGTTATGTGTGGCGGCGTTGAACATAATTTAAAAAATGCGATGCTAATACTTTTTACTAGAATCTGAAGCATTAATATTTAAAACTAATAGTAAACCTTTTCATTAAAACTGAAATAAAATTTTACAAAAATGATCTTGGGCTCGAAATTTCTCAATGAACGTAAGTCAATAATCAAAAACTCTCTTTGTTATAAACATCCCCTTTCGCAGACTTTCCTTATTTATAGCAATTCTTTCTTTCGTATTCTGTGCTTGTAAATAAAATTTTGGACTAAACATTCCGCAAAAATACACATAGTGAAATTTGATCTATGTAAAATAAACAAAACGTTTAAAAAAAGGATACAAAACATAAATATATTTTTACGTTCTGTAATAACATTCGAAAATAAACAGAAGATAAATTAAGCTTTTAAAAAGAACACTTTCATAATTAGGGAGCCGCCAGGTTGAATTTGCGGCCCGATTGTGGTTTACTCAAAAAACTACAAGGGTCGCAATTTATTAAATAAGAGCAATTTTTACCATTAATCTATTTTATTTAAAACGGAAAACACCTTCAAATAAACTCTTGATAATAAAAATTATTAGTTTGATGAACTATCATCAAACGTTTGGGACTTTTTTGCAACTATGCAGTTTAGAACAAAAACGCTTATTACGGTGATATGTCATGGTGTTTATAAAGACGTAACCTTGACCAATATACGTGTTTTTAAATCGACTTCTCCGAATTTTTGCTTAACTCTACACATATCGCTTTACAATGTTTTGACTATCCCAATGCTGGATGACTTATTATTTATTATCAAATTGATGCAAAATATAACAGGACCGTATTAGCAAAAAGTATTGCAAACAATTTTTAACAAATTTACAAAAAAAATTTTTGAAGGTAGAGTTTTTTTTCTTTAGTTTTAGATTCTACCTCGGACGCTTTTTAACCCTCTGCGTTATTGTTCGTTATTTTTGAGACACCCTGTAGATCTTATCCCTGTTGGATTCCGCAGATACTTTTTTATATATAGACTACTATACTTCAACCAAACAAGCAAGAAATGAGTCATCACACCGGAATAAACAAATACGACCTGAGGTGAGATAAGATAAGAGTGCAAATTTCACGTTGCTAAGAATTCAGTGACGTACGCTAGAACCAACACATTTTCATTGCTTCATTAACATTTATTTTTAATTAAAAAGGGGTTTGTTCCGCTTATGAATCTTTCTAGTTCAGTGATTGTTTATTTTATCATTTAGATTACAGCGTGACCTTCGTGTATTTCTAGATGCATTTTACATTTTCGCCCACGTGCTTGTGATGACTCATTTCTTGTTTGTTTGGTTGAAGTATATTTATTATTGCTATCTCTTGATGTACTTTTTGTCGTTTTTCTCGGCGGTTAATTCCAAACATCTCCGTAAGGTCCACTAATTGAAGTCATAACAACATTTTAAAACATAAAAAATAGTAGAGATACAACCTAAAGAAAAATGTTCGAAATTAAGATAATTGAATGCTATAAACATATTTAACAGCTTGCTAAAGACTGATTAAATAAAAATTTGCATGCATATAACGTTGCATCTCGTGAAATACGGTCTTGCAGTTAGTTAATGCTTAGGTTGGTAGATTCTTTGACGACAGCAGTTATTAAGTTAATGTTCATTCTGATTAGCTTATATTCATTTATAAAAAAAAACAACTTCTTAATTAAAGATTTACAATTTGTTAGCTTGTTTTACTAATCTGTTAACAGTTTTATGAATATTAACTAATACTTTAATATTCATGAGAGCTATTATAAGTTTGTCGAAGAAGGAACGATTAAAAATATTTCAGATGTTTAGCAATAAATTGTAAAAATCATACTAAAATAAAATACCTACTT
Source organism: Agrypnus murinus (assembly GCA_929113105.1). Taxonomy (NCBI): domain Eukaryota; kingdom Metazoa; phylum Arthropoda; class Insecta; order Coleoptera; family Elateridae; genus Agrypnus; species Agrypnus murinus. Next base: position 66,777,825 of record OV816028.1, on the reverse strand, counting down.
ATGGCTATGATAGATGTATAAGTTTTATTTATTCGCATGCATAGTATCTCCGATTGATTTTTAATTGAACCCACTGATATTTGTAATTTGAATAGATGTACTTAACCTATAACCTCAATCTCTATTTGTACCTCTTATAATTAGAAGGATACAGTTAATGTCTACAATTTTTAAATAATTATACCTTACCAAACAAACAAAAACTAACATTGCGCAAAAAACGAATTTAAATTCACATTTTAGTGAATCAGCAAAAACAGAATAATAATTTAAAACATATGTATACAAAGACATCAGTATATTCGTGTGCTGCCCAAAAATAATCCTTGGCACAATCATGGTTGACCGGATGACCCTTAAAAATTCTTTCAAGATTTATTTTAGAAATTCAATAGTTCAAATACCTACGGAAAAGTTAATAGGTAGGTACTTACCGTGTCAATAATTAATTATTGGTATATTGTTATTCAATGCTTCACCTACGCATAATTTCTTACGTAATGCAAATAATAAGGAACTGTCAGAATAATTTAAATATTCATGACTGCATTTCTAGCATTAAAACTTTTATTGTTTATGTCCGTTTCCTTCTTAAGCTCTAAATAAATTATCACTTGCTTACTCTTTTATAAATTGTATGTTGCATTTGAAAAATTACATCTAATGGTAAAAACATGTAAAATAATACTGCTATTTAGTATAGATCGATTTTGTAGAATCCACTACAGTAATTTATTCATTTTTAAACCAAACGATCAAATAAGAATATACAAGTGCCCTAACTTTCCCATTTAAATTGTAATTGATTAATTATATAACATCCAAATTTGGTTAACAACTATGATTAGATACATTCGTTTTGAACTTTTGTTAACATGCTTTAAATGGTATTTCTCAAAACCTTTTTTTGATATTATTATGTAAATCAAGATAAAAACCTTAACATAATTAGAAAAACTAATTTATATACATACATTTCTTTCGATATATAATTATGTAAATAATTTAAACAATAACCTTTAACCCTATCATCAATGAATGTCTTAAAAATATTTCAACTTTCAGATTTCGACAACAATGCAGTGTTATTTCTCACCGTAGCAAGGTTAATGCTAATCAAATCCTTCAAGACAGACTTGCTTTATGGTGTCAAATATTGAAGTTCGTGGATTTTAATTAATTCGATAAGAAAAATGACCGACAGGGGTGTACAGAATGGCAACGGCAAGGTGACTGTAACTGTTACACCCGTTACTGGATTTATGTCAGTGAATGCTACTCCGGAAAGCTCTGCTCCGAACAGTGCAGGTATGTGATTTCTGATATTTATTTGAGTTGTATGCCTACATTTCTAGGCAAACATCTCTGAAAATCTAGAAATTCAAAACACAAGGCGCTTATTACTTATTTCTCAACAATTATTGCTGCGTAACGCAGAAGCAATATAAGAAACAGCCGTATCATGGACCAGGGAAGAGTTTTTCGAAGTAAAAATTTCAGAATGTGTCCTTTAACAAAGATTGACATGTCCGAACTATTTATGAGTTTGGGCTCGTACGTTCAAAAAACGCGTTTTGAAATACTCACATAGATATAGACACTTCATAGGTCAAAACAGGTGAATATCGAGCAAAGCGGGTTACAAGCACCTATCTCAACTTTTCAAGTACTGCCTAATGCAATAATCACAACTGGCTTATAGGGTGGTCAATATTTCTGAGTAATCTCGGAGTGAACTTAAAAATATGATTGCCGTATTCTAAATTCCAGTTTTGATTATGGCATTAATACTTGAGAAGTTAAGCTAGAGATATGTTTTGCTCGATTTTCAACGGTTGTTGATAGTCAAAATTGAAAAATCGCGTTTTTGAAATATCTATAGCGTTCACTTAAGACCTTACAATCAACGCTTTGAAGGTAATCGAAAAATGCAATAACATACAGGAGTTTTATTTAAAAAAACAACTTTGATACGTCGTAGTTTTCTCTCTGACACCGTGAGAATTTCAAACCATTTTTAAATTGTAGTCGTTTTGGACATGCTACCGAAACCTTTAGATTCGAAGCCGAACGTATACATAGGCTATACAGAAAAAATTGAATACGTTGGTTCATCCTGTATCAGCCACTATAAAATGAACAATATTATACTTAGTAATAAATGTGTTAAATATAAACTAAGAAAACCCCGTCAAGACATGACGGTCAAAAGACTAATTTATTGAAGGATTCCCTTATATACAACGTTCGTTGTGTGATTACAATTCTTCGGATTTTCACGAATGATTATTTAAAAAAATACAACCAAACATAACCAGTCTTTCTGTCTTACCCCTCACCAACAGCGTATCCCCCCCATGAAATTCTACATTGAATTCATGTATCATATGCTGAATATACCAACTTACATTAGTTCTTCAGACATTTTTATTCTGTGCCGAAGCGAGCGTTGTAAGTAAACAATCCATCTCGAGCGTATAGAATGCATCGATTAAGACTAGCGCTTTTAAAAATATAAATAATTAAAAATAGCAAAAATAAAGATACGTGGCAAATCTACAGCCTAAAACCGTTGCGTAGATCGGGCCAGTAGAACTCTCAAACAAAGCGTAACAACAATAAGCCTTGTGTTTTAAATAGGTATAAAGTATTTTAAATTTATGGTTTTAAAATTCTAAAGACTAAAGAAAATATAAAGTCAAAGCCAATACAAAAAGGATTAGCAAAACGGTCTTGTAGAACTCGTATAGGAGAACTATGGCGGCGTGTGTCTATACATCAGAACAATTTGAATAATAAACATATGCCGGATGATGGAAGCCTAAAAAATTCAACTATTAGTATTTCAAAAACATCTGGTTTATAAACATATATACAGTGCGATTCTAAAGTATGGAATAAATTCGATAAAAGGGAAAGTATTGATTTTTGGAAAAATTCCAAAAACACGTCAATCTTGTTTTTAAAGTCCGCATTTTTGACATAATATTCGAATATACAGGGTGATGCGTTTAAGAGTGGAGACGTCATCTGCATTTTTTTTAAATAGCAACTTTTATTTTTTAGTCCATATTCTGACACTTCATCCAATTACCAACATGGTAATGTAATAAGTTTGTTACCTCACATACAAAATTAAAAAAAAATAATTACGAAGACAGGAAAGTGCTATAGTCACCACATTTAAACGCACCACCCTGTATATCCGATATGTCAAAAAGTGCGGACTTTAAAAACAAAATTGACATGTTTTCAAAATTTTTCCAAAAATCAATACTTTGCGCGTCGCTTTGCATTTAAGTGTGGTGACTATAGCACTTTCCCGTCTTCATAATTATTTTTTTCAAAAATTTCCTTGTGTAAGGTGACAAACTTATTACATTACCATTTTGGCAATTGGATGAAGTGTCAGAATATGGAATAAAAAAAGCAAGTTGCCATTTAAAAAAAAATGCCGATGACGTCACCACACTTAAACGTATCACCCTGTACATTCGAATATTATACAAAAAGTGCGGACTTTAAAAACAAAATTGACGTGTTTTTGGAATTTTCTCAAAAATCAATACTTTCCCTTTTATCGAATTTATTCCATACTATAGAATCGCACTGTATAGTGTATCGCATTTAAGATGAATACACTCGCGTATTTTGCTTATTTTAAGGAGTAAATAGTATATTAAAAAACAAGTTTTATAAGGGTTGATTTGGCGCACGAATCCCAAGTTAGAAAACGAGCCGCATGCGAGTTTTTCTTTGGGATGACTGCGCCAATGCCCTTATAAAACGAGTATTTTATGCTATTTTTTCTAATTTGCGCCCCCTTTTTTCTTATTTTAATACAAAAAAAAATATTTTGGTCGTCTAGAGAATTTTGTGTTAGTTGGTAACACTCGATGCCCACTTGAGTTTTTGAATCATTTGTCATCATCCGTCACTTCAAATAAATTAATTATTACTTTTGTTACTTTATTAGTGTTACAAATAAATAAAATATGAGCGAAGACAACTTAATTTGCACTCCGCCCGAAATTCGCGAAAAAAAGTAAAGATGATTAAATCGATGATACGTGTCTTGTTTATAGTACCATAAAATTACAAACATGAATTGGACTTACTGATTTGTCCAAGCAGATTTGATGTAGGTACGAGACTTGTTTATGTTACTAATTAGGAATATCCAAAACCTAACCTTCTTTCCAAGTAAAAATAGACCATAACTTCAAGTGAAATTTCATGTAAGTAACAATCAACCAACAGCGAACCAATTCAACGCTATTAATTAAAAATTTATCGGAGGTTGACAATTTTGACAGATACTTGCAGTGTGAAGTTGTCACATTCCACGCATTACCCATCCAACCCTTAAAAACTAAATAACCCTATAATTCATTAAAGTACAGTGTACTTTTATAGATAGCCATAAACGACTCCTACTGATAGACGTTACTAAACGTATTACAAACGCAAATTAGAAAAAATCTGAATGTTGGCTCAGTGATACATATCCACGAGTTGCGTTTTTTGAGCTACTCAACTTAAATGAACTTTAAACCCAGCCTACTACGACCCTTCAAACAGGGCTAATTCTCGATATTTCGCATCGCGTTGGAGACATCAAAAAAAGTTATTAGAAAAAGTTGTTTAGAATTCAATTTTGATCCTCGATAGTAAGTTTCATGACAAAATCCACAGTTTTAATTTTTTAGTATTTCAACGTTGTCTGCACATAGTTACAAGGTTACTTTTTAATTCAATAGAGTGCCATAGAAAATAAATTTTGATTGAACTAAATGTCAATCTGACAAAAAATACACTTAAAAGAGAACCAAAAATAATTTTTGGTATAAGTCAAAAAAATTAAAATAATCAATTTTTCTCCGTTTAATCGAATGCATTTTCAATTCTATTGCGATTCTGCTGAGAGCTACTCTTCTAAATTCTGGAATGCTGATTTTACGATAGGCTTGTCTTGTTTTCGCACAAATTCTTCTCGAATTCTGGACCGCGTTTTATAAACTTTATTTTTGAACATTCCCCAAAAATAAAATCTAAGAGTGTGACAGCGAGGGATCTCGGAGACCACAGTTCATTCAACAGTTGTCAACAATTATGGAATTGTGGATTGATACACCATCCAGCTGCAAATACATATTCTGTTGAACATCAAGAGGTATCAATGAGAGGTCTTCAACTACCTCCCAGAAATTCTCAACCGAAAAAGTTAACCAAACGTTCAGCATTTAACGAGTTATTAAAAAAACAGATTATTCGGCCTCCTAGAATTCCACACCATACATTTACCTTCTGTGAATATTAGTCTTTACAATTCCTGAAGAGGTATCACTGTACCAACATTCAAACCTGTACTGCTTAAAATAACGAAAATACGGGAGTATATTCATCTTAAACGCGACACACTGTATATTTGTTAAATCGGCATTCAAATAATCCATTATTGTTCCAAAATCCAAAATGTCTTAGTTACAATAAATATTAATAATAGTAAGTGTATAATGTAAAATTAATGAATTTTGTTGCAAATAGTATTTATAAATAAGTTTATTTTAGTTTTTAGTTATTTACGTGAAGTGTACTAACCTAAAAATTAAATATTGTTGTCTTAAATTTTCTATAACTTCTATAACAACTTTCAGAAATAAAACTATTTTTATTCTCTTATCATTCATGTGGTAATCTTATTAAAATTTTAAATTATATCCACATTCGTGATAAAAACTCAGTGACTTAATACAGATATAATAATTATTTTTTCTATTATGAATTTGTTTATATATTTTTTGAGTATTATAACCATTTAGATATAAAACTGCAACTGCTGGAAATAGCTGCAGCACATATCGACGGCTTAAACCCATAGACCCATAAATTCTTTTTAATTTTTAAAACAAAAACTAAGTAGTGTTGACTAATCTACACAGCGAAAGCTTCAATTTAAAAGAAAAATCACTTAAATCTGCCCAGTAGAACTCTCAAACGAACTGGAACAAAAATCAGCCTTGTGTTTTACGAGTATTTGCAGAAACAGTTGTGGCTCTAAAAAGGCTCCATACTATTCTAATGGACCAAAAAATTAAAGTTTGTTCAATTACACAAAAAATATTTATGTATATATAAATATTATGTATATAAATATTTATATTATATATTTTGGGGTTTTTAATACTGTTAAACGCAACACTGCTGTTAATCTTTAGAAAATTTTATCGGCTAAGCCTAAGTCAGTAGCTAAATGGTGGTACCTAAAAGTTCGAAAATTGTTATTTACGGTTACTTTCTACAAAATTCAGTATCCGATCTCTCTTACATAGGTTTTTCGTTTTGACAACCAAGAATTTAGCATGAAGTTTTCTGAGCACCCGCGAATGATACAGAAACGGTGCTGTTGTTAGTTTTCATCAGCTGAACCTAAATGAGTACCTGGATTGTACCTAAAAGTTCGAGGTTTTTCGTACTTTCCGGTACAGTCGTAGATGACTGACAGATCTTAAAATGCTCCATGTTATTTTTGACGGACTAAAAAGTTTAATTGTGCTAAAAATTTCTATTCGTGAGTTTTTAAACAGCTAAACGCGACTATGTTGTTAGGTTTTTGAAATTTGTAGAGACTGATCCTAAATCAGTCCTGGAGGGTTTCCCAGTCAATCTCCATAAGATTCATTATCCGGGTTGTGGGGATTATTAATCAATTACAACAAAATTGAACACTGCCAACACGTGTTTAATTTTGTTGTAATTGATCAATCAGAAAAATGTAATCAGGAAATTAAATAGCTGTGATTTCGTCTGGCGAAGACAGGTTTAAATGTTAGTTTAATATAAGTAGTAATTGCAAACAAATGGTTTACTTCTGGCCTTTACCAGAATTATACAAAGGTTGCTAATTGTTACAAAGAAATCTTCTCTAGATATGCAAAGAAGTAGGTACAATTTTGAGACACACGTATCTAATTTTAAATAAATTATGTACTACCATGACACCAGTTGGTACATATCTTTTGTTCTTCCCAAATGTTTGATATCTTTTTCTTCGATATTTTTTATATAAGTATCGTAATTAGTAGTTATAAATTATAATGCATAATATTTACAATTTATTAGAATATAGCATAATATTCGTTGTAAAATCAACGGCGTGTGGAGGCACCGCAGCTAAAAACGTCGCTGGCAATCAGTGCGTGCCCCCATTAACTTTGTAGTTTTTGTAAGTCCAGTTTTTGTCAAAACCGGTGAATCTCGAGAACCACTGAATAGACTTTGATGCCGTTTTTACCATTTGATAGCTTATTCCTTACAAAGGTTTTTCTATATATACAGATTATTGAGAGGATTTTTGGAGAGTCCTGCAATAAGCAAAGTTTGAAATACATACTTAAGAAAATTGGCTCTAACAGAGACAAAACGCATTACTCTGCGACAATGGTAACAGATAGAGCCAAACTATAAGTGAACGAATTGTAGCCCTTAAAAAGATCTACAAAAAAGTCCAGGATGGCATATACGTATCTCTTACAGATTACTCACAATCAAGATTTTTATAATAATTATTTCTGCGGAAAACTCTTCTCCCCCTGGAATGTTACCTTACTACGCCCATGGACAAAATGCCGGTAATTTAATATTTTTTTATCTTCAGAATTGCTTCAAGTATAAACTGTGAAAATTTGAAGTTTGTAGCTTACGCTATTCAAGAGATATACAAGGGTGGTCCCAGAAGTACCAGACCTGACCAAGAGGTGGGGGTAGTTGTTTGGAAATATCACTGTATTGGAAAGTACGCAGTCTATAAAGCATATGTTTCAAGTTTGAAAGCGCCACGTTGTTCAGTATTTGTTTGGCAGCCATCAATAGTGAACGTTGTCAGTGAATTTTGAAAATGGAGAAAATTGGTCATCGTTATGTGATACAATACTTTTATTTGAAAGGCCTCAGCCCAACCAATATAAAAGTTGAACTGGATTCTACTCTGGGTGAGTCTGCTCCTTCGTTTACAACAGTTAAATTTTGGGTAGCTGAGTTTAAACGAGGCCGTACGAGCTGCCAAGACGAGCATCGCAGTGGTCGACCAAATGAGGTGACGACTCCAGAAATGGTGAAGAAAATCCACAAAGCGGTACTTGATGATCGTCGACTGAAAGTGCGCGAGCTAGCAGACATTACGGGCATTTCAAAAAGTGCGGTACATCGCATATTATCTGAAAATTTGGACATGAGAGAGCTGTGTGCAAGATGGGTGCCGCGTTTGCTCACACTCGAGCAAAAACATTGTCGTGAAAATGTTTCAATTGAGTGTTTAGCGAAGTTTCACAGCAACAAAGCAGAATTTTTGCGCCGTTTCGTAACAATGGATGAAACATGGGTCCATCATTTCACACCCGAGACAAAAGAACAATCGAAACAATGGACTCAAAAGGGAGAACCGGCTCCAAAGAAGGCGAAGACCGTTTCATCTGCAGGCAAGGTTATGGCGTCGGTTTTTTGGGATGCGCGTGGAATAATTTTTATTGACTATCTCGAAAAAGGAAAAACTATCAACGGCCTGTATTATGCAAACTTATTGCAACGTTTGAGCGAAGAAATCAAGCAAAAACGGCAGCATTTAGCTAAAAAGAAAGTGTCGTTTCATCACGACAACGCGCCAGCTCACAAATCCGTTATTGCAATGGCCAAAATTAATCAATTAAAGTTTGAATTGCTACCTCATGCACCATATTCGCCAGATTTAGCCCCCTCGGATTATTTTCTGTTCCCAAACTTGAAAAAATGGCTCAGTGGTCAAAAATTTTCCGACGATGAATAAGTGATGTCAGCAGTTAATGGCTATTTTGAGGAGCAAGACAGTTCTTATTATAAAAAGGGTATCGAACTTTTTGAACACCGCTGGGAAAAGTGTATAGAGCTGAAAGGAGATTACGTTGAAAAATAAATAAATCTTTTTCCAAAATTTTTGTGTTTTCTTTGTTGGGTCGGGCACTTCTGGGCCACCCTCGTATAGCCATAATGATTTTTTAAGAAATGTCCCCACTGCGACCCCTCGGGTATTTTAGAATTAAAAATTTACTATGCACCCGTTTGGGGCAAGGCCCACCTGCCTGTAAAATTTCAGCTTCCCAAGTCTTCTAGTTTTCGAGATATTTCTCGGTGGACATCGGACACTGGACATGAGACATTGGACACCGGAACTGGCTATTATTATATAGGAGATTATCATTAAAGATAACATTTTTTAATCAGGCCCATTAACTTTCCTATTTTTTACTTCGATGTACAATCATGCCAGCTCGTACATTATAATCTTATTATACTCACGCTCAATCACGTACAGTGGGTTACACTGTGATTTTTTTACTTAAAGTACTTTTTTCCTAAAAAACAAAGAATTGTTTACATAGGTGATGCTAAAGAAGTAAACAACTATTCAGTTTATATTCTTATATAATTTATAAATAAATTCAAACAAATCAACACACACCATTAGTATTTTTTTTAATTTTCTGTTTCATTAAATAGTTATGCTAGCTAGCTATAAACAATGATAAAACAACAATAAGTGTCTTTATGTAAATAAATAAATTTAAATTAAATTGTGATAATAATTTTTTCAGTATTTTGAATATTTAAAAATACTTAGATATTAGCTTCTTCTAATCACACCGATCATTCAGAAGATAAAAATTTTCACTCCTATTACGCCAGCTCACAAAACGGTCACGCGGGTCACGCTGTGACGCACACGTAGTCTAGCAAAATTACAACCCGCCCAGCTTTATTAAAAATATTTTTGTAAAATATTTGTGTGCTTAACTTGTGCACGATATTAAAAATAAAAATTTTGTGCAATTGTAATAACACTTGAATATTCTCGAAGCGTTGTTGACTATTACGTTTCAATATTCTGAACTATTTTATTCACTACTGTTAATGTATAATAAAATCATTAACATGTTTATTGCAACAGTCCACTTATTTTTTTCACGTAATCTAATAGAAGCCTGCACAACAAATGCATTTCTGGTGTAATTTATAACTCATTAGTTAGGTCTGCATGCACTAAAAGTTATTATTTATTCTTTATTAATATATTTCATAGTGATATAAGAATAAGCTAATTCGAGTTAATAAGCTAAGCGAGTTATGTAAACTAATAAGCTTATTTTCTTCTAATTACATTCTTCCATGTTAATTCTTGCTGCAAAAATCACAAGATTGTTTGTAATTGTTAGATTGGATACGATATTGTGTTTTGAAAAACATTTGGCAAGTCTAAAGCTATAAAGTATAAGGATATTCAATCTATTTATGGATCTTGAAGCCATTAATATAAATTTGCTGTAGAAAATTTGATGAAAACTCAATAAGACATTTTCGAAATGTCTGTACAAAATTAGCTAATTACAGATTTTGATTTCATATGCAGTGCGTGAAATACTCTGACGCTGATGTTACGCTGAATGGAGAACTCTACCCACAGGTCAGGAACTCTACATTTCGACGATCTGGCTGTTATTGACGTAGAGGTTATAATTTTGTGAAACACTACTTCATTGAGCTTGAGACCACATCCGTTTTGTGCACTTAAAATTTGATTTAAAATGCCTATAACATTGAGTGTAGATGAATTATTTTTTATAGGATTTGCGGTAGACCGACATTTACTTTTTTGGTCAGTGTGCAGCAAATCGTTTTTGCCCCAAACCCGAAACCTTTATAGTTATTTATGTTTCACTTGCATATTATTTGTTGTTTATACCTGTGATACAAACTATATAAACAACACCATAACAACAGGGCATTATAAGCGGGCATTATAATCTATAACGCCCGCTCATCGTTTACTCTTTCAATCGGAGTCGGCGTTACATTCAATAGTAATTTGAATCATTAGACCAGAAAGTATTGCAACACAACAAATAACGAGTATTTGCAACGTAGTTTCTGGGCGTGTGATCCACGAATTCTTTTATGCCGACTTTTATGCAAAAACTTCTTAGATAAAATTAACTTATTCTTTAGATGACGTTAATGCTATTAGGACTTTTTTGTTTTCATGTTGGTAACAATTACAAAAACATTTGAATTTAAATGGTCATATCTCTTTTGACTTTTGTAAATTTAGTAAAAGTTGTCTACCATCCGACAAACATCAAAATTCGTAGTTTTATAAATATATAAACAACGGCATAGGCAACCCCAACAATTATAAATTAAAATTACTTTTCTACTTGTACAATATATTCTCGTGAAAAATAAAACCTTGTATGCACCACGACCATTACTAAATGATAATGCCCTTGGTACATAATAATTATTTAAAGTCACCGATTTAATAAAATCGTAAAGCAACGATTTTAATAGCTTGAATTTACAAATTTCTATAAAGTTAATGACGCAAATTAGAAAAAATAGTACATGTTGATACGCTATTTATATGGGGTAACAAAATAAATCAGACGGACTTCCCAAAGACATATAAAATATAGAAATAAATGTAAAAAGATGAAATACAAAAATAACAACTTACTTACCTTTAATTGAAATAATGCTCCGGCTAAATGCTCCCTCAGTCGGGTCGCTTCAATGGATAAATAAATTCTAATGATTAGGGACACAGTTATAGAAAAACACATTTACACAAATCTCATAGATAATAACACAATTTCAGTTTTATTAACAAATAACCATGAAACAATAAACAAAATGAAAATTGATACCATCAAAGAAATATTTTCTTTTATTTATTTATTTGTTTATTTAGTTATTCCCAACAAAACCAGCCCAGTTACATTAATTTATATAAAATAGAACGACAGGAATAATTCTTTATAATTTAAATAGCAATAGAAAATATGAATACAAGATTCTCTCTTTTTAATTCTATAATTAATTTTCATTAATTTCAAAATAATTTAAAATTATTTATTTGAAGATAAATTAAATTCATTTTAAAACAAATAGTTGTTTTAGTTTAACTATAAAAAATTACTTCTTGAAATAAAGAGAATAATTTGTTTACAATTCCATATGCCCTTTTGGTATCATCATAATTTCTTATATTAATGATTAAATTAAGTACCACAGAAAAACTCACGGTTTTTAATTACTAGGATTGTCATTCTTTCCTTATTTAAAAAATGGCACTACGATATTACCAACTTGCTGTTTATCAATTCCCCTTGAATCAGCTGTCTGGTTTCATTAATCAGTAAAGTTGACAAATAAATCAAGAAACATTAATCATTTCTCTCTGCATACTAATTTCCAATTAAAGCCATAGTTATTAATTATTTTAATTATTGGATAATTTTCTAAATTTTTCTTGTTATCAGATATTAAACGAAGAACTAAATAAACACTTAATTAACTTTTGGCACTTGTTAATTAAACGCTTTGAATAAAAAACTTTTTAATTTGTTACACTTTGACGTTTCATTATTAGGTTAACATAACCGTAAATTTTTATTAATCTAAACAAGCCTTGTGCACTTTCTGCAAGATGTAATTTGAAAGATTAATTATTGACAAATGGGCTGTCTATTTAATGATTTGGTTAAAACAATTGCCTTCTATACAAATTTTAAATAAAACAAAAGACTGTTGACATTATAAGGATACAATAACCAAATTTTTGTTTACAAATATTTTATTAAAGCAAAAACTAATTAAATAGTCTTATATAGGAAACTGAATTCCGAAAATATCGCTGACACACAATTTGCTTAAAATTATTTATTAACTATAGTTTATGTTTTTAGATGTCAACCTTCCGAAGGCGCAGCATAATTACATGTTGTTACAATGATAACAACAAAATGCAGCCCCTACATTTAAGCTTTACAAATCTCCACCAAAATAATTCAACCAAGAGCTTTAAAAATTTAAATTAACTACAAGAAACTTTCTATATCGTAATTAATAAGGCCGCACAAGCTTATAGCTTCTGGGGCCTTGGTTAAGGTTATGGGTTTAAAAAAAAAAAAAAAAAAACCTCGTTATTAATAAAACATAGTTTTCACTAAATTTTTAGCAAGCAAGTAGGTAAATATTTGTATACACCCTTAATAGAGTGCATCTTGTCTGTTCTAGGTGAAATCTTACATTAAAATTGACCTAAACTCAGAAAGATAATAAAATAGGTTAAAATCACCCAAATCGTTAATAGACAAGGAAGATTATCTAAATTCTATGGAAAAATTAGTTTTTCAGATATCTATTATCTGCCTAGTGTTGAAGTGCGCATGTTGATCATAAATAACTATATTTTAATTCATAAAAGAAAAATTACTTAAAATTATTATTTTGAAAATTGAGGTTATGCAACCAATCTAACGTGTCATTTTGAAATTGCATAAATATGCTTATTTAAAACTATCGTGTAGGAGAATTCCTTTTTGGCATGTTAAATATCATGATAATATATTATACTTGTTTTATAAGACGTATTGTAGCATACGTTTCTTTGTTACACTCCTCGCTTTTCTCATGCCCCAAACAACTCCGTGCTACAATAAACTATTTTATACAGTGCTATTAAATTAAAATGCAATATGTACAATATACTCTATGTTGCATTTGAAATAATCAAGTAAAAGCATTTTGCACACATAGGCAATCAGTTACAGCGCACGCTATTTTATACGATTTACATTTATATTGCACTAGGCAAATCCCATCAAAACATGGTCAAAAGGCTAATGAAGGATTTCGTTACATACAACGTTCGTTGTGTGATTACAATCCATGAACAAAAACCGTTGAAAATTCTAAGCTTCTCAGACGAAGATTTAAAAGCGTTATTTAACAAACAGCCCCGACTTACCCTCCCTCCCTTCCTTCCTTAGTTACTCCCGTCTTCTCTTTTTTCCGGCTTACCCCCCTAACTTATCCCTTCAGAAGTACCTCCTCTCTCTCGGGTTACGCACCGCCCGACTTATCTCCCTTTTTGACCTCGTCCGGTTAATTCCCCCTCAGACTCCTCCCCGACTTACTCATCCATTCTTACTATAAAATTATATATTGAATTCATATATCATATGCTTAATATACCAGATTTTTAAACTTTGAGTGATTATTTAATATGAATATATATTTATTAAGTAAACGCAATCGAACAAGAACAGTTGAAAATACTAAGCTTACCATTCTCAGACGAACTTTTGAACGCTTTATTTAACAAACACCCCCGACTTACTGCTTCCCACCAACTCCGCTTTACCCTCCCTTCTTTCCTTAGTTACCCTTGTCTTACTCCTTTTCCGACTTACCGCACCAACTTATCTCTTCCTCAGACTTATGTCCCCACTTCCGACCTACCCTCTACCCAAGTTATCTTCCTGTCTGAGGGAAATTATCTTATCCTACTCCCTCCAGTTATCTCCTGCTCGGACTCCTCCCCCTGACCTACCCACCCATTCTTACGTTGAATTCATATATCATATGCTTAGTATAGCAGATTTCTAGACTTTGTCGGTTATTTTCTTCAAATCCCTAAGAGATATAACGTTAGTTCTTAGACATTCTCATTCTCATTTTTTCATCAAATATCCCAATCTACAGCCAAAATTAAAAAATTTTGAAAAAAAAACACTCAGAATGACCGAGATATCGAATTTCGTGAATATGCTCCATATATTATGAAATGCGACTGAGAATTGTTGGTGGTATAGTAAGTAGATATAGGGAGGATGTTTAGTTCCAAAACGTGACGAAGCAAGGGCTGTAAGTGGATAGTCGGACTTGGCCATATATAAAATCGATTACAAATAATGCTTTTAAATTAAAAATATAAATAATTAAGAAATCACAATACTAAAACTTCACAGAATGCAAAAAGTACGGTTTTAAAAATATAAAATTTTAATAAAAATAAAAAGTAGTGTAGATTAATCTGCAAAGTCAAAACTTTAATATAATAAGGAATAAAACAAATCGGTCTTGTAAAACTCGTAGACGTATGTGTAGTGCAGCAAAAAAAGAGTCGTGTTGTAAATATATAGATTAATGAATAATAATTGACCTATACAATAAAGTTCAATATGGCTGATGTATTCACTATCGAAGGACATAAGATTTTCGTAATCTAAAGCAGTGTTAAGTTTAATCACCAATTTAATCGCCATAACAATCATACATAATAATCGCACCAGTCATTTGCAACTTTTGCAACAATTTGCAAACATATCTCACGATAATTCGTTTTGTCCAAACAATAAATGAAACAGCTATAAATAAGCATTTGCCATCAGGCTATCACCCAATATTTGTATAATTTGTCTGCTTTCAATGGTTTTCAACAATGTGGGTTTGTTGCAGCAAACTTTTATAATGGTGAATAGTTCCAAAAGTTAACAACGCTGAGGACTGGGAGGGCGCTGCAATGTCTCATGTCTTAAGAAGCATTTCTTTTAATATTGTTCTAAAAGATAAGATTTGTGAAGAGAATGTAGCACTTTCATCTGGCTAATATTCACTTAAAACAGATGCACTTCTATTTTCGACTCTCCTTTACGTGAGAATAATAAAACAGAAATATATACAGGATATAGTATAACAAGTATGACTTCACCATAGTATTTCGTGAAATAATTCCTACGATTCTCAAGCAATCGATCATATAATTGCACTTACAATTTATTATAGCTGGTCTACCAAACTTCAAGAACGAACCCTGACAATAATAAAAAATATCATTGTACTCAGTTTTTTCGACAAGGCCGCAATGAAAGAAACGTAGATATGGGGATTAATTACAATTTAGTATTAATTGATTTATAGCTTTTCTAGCATGTTTTTGTATTTTACCAACGGTATCATGAATTAATAAACTGATTTTGTATGCATATATAAAATTATATCCTTTATAAAATTTTTCTCGATTTTTCACTGCTTCGATGTTTACACAAAAAGCGGCGTGCGCCCTATACCCCCTGCGTCCAGGGGCGACTGGCCCCCCAGCCCCCGCAATAATTACGCCACTGTGCCTAGTTATATCTAATTTACCACGACCTCCTTGATTTGACGTTTCGTTTGACGACCTCCTTGATTTGACGTTTCGTTTGACGTCTTATACGGCCTGATCATTTGCCAGTTTTCGGCGTTCTCCGCTTGGCGCTGCATACCGGGGGGGGAATGGACGCGTTCAATGTAAGTCAATGCGTTCACATATTCAACGAGTGCGTTCAAAATAAAGCCCGGACTTTTTTGAAGGTTGTTGACAAATATTTGACTTTTCTGTTTTATTCTACTTTATCACGAATTTAGTGCGTTTGATTTTGTTGGTGAAAATTGAAAAATTTGTGGTATAAGAATAGTTTAAGAGCAGTAGTAGTTTTGAAAAATGTCAACTCATAAAAAATGCTATGTGGTAACATGCAGAAATTATAAAACTGCAAAAAGTTTCCACGAATTTCCTTCGTGTCTTAGCTTGCGAAATAAGTGGATTGAAGGTTTACGTATTCCTCCTGGTAGGATTAAAAAACTACGTACTTTAATAAAATGTTCATTTATTCTATTATATACATTTTATTATACATTTTAAAAAGTATATGTAGTTTAGTGCATGTACAGTAGAAAGAGGCAGCATAGTTAACATATAATATTAGTTTATTACAGATACAAAAATACCCGAAAGTGCTGTTATCTGTAATCTACACTTTGAAAACAGTTGCTATACAGATAGATCTTCTGGTCGAAAGTTATTAAAATGTAATGCCTACATTACATACAGTAATTTCTAAAATGTATTTAAAAAAATAGCTTTTATTAACAACACTTTTTAGACAAGTTTTTCGAACACTCCTGATGATGTACCGATTATGAAAGAAAGATTGCCTGCATCTGGAACTATTCCTTTGCTTTCAACATCGTGTGCTTTCATTTCTACTTCCAATCTTGTGGGTAATTAATAACATAATCCATGAATAGTTAAACTGTAATTGAAATTCTAGATATGTAATGAAAGCACTCAAGTCAATTTAATTTCCGAAATTGCAATAAAAGAATATAAAAAAGAAATTAAAGCTTTAAAAAGGCAAGTTAAAAGGCTCACTGATCAAAACGAATTAAAAGACCAAGAAATAGTAGAACTAAAAAAAGTAGTACATAATTCACGTTTTGAAACAATTACAAAAATTGAACAAGATGCAGCTGATAATAATTTGTATGCTTCTTTCTTGTTAGGCCAAATCTTAAATTATGGTAAAGTAAAACCAAGATTTTCTGAAACCGTTATAAGAAACTGTGTTGCATGGCGAATATCCTCGCCAAAAGGATACGAGTATTGTCGTTCTCATTTGTTGAAATTACCATCTCGATTAACACTTCAACGTTATACTGGGGCAGGTAGAAATGTAACAACTCTTATAAAATCTAGAATAAAAGCAGAAGCCGATTCTTTACTTTCTATAGAACGTGTGTGCAGTCTTGTAATTGATGACATGGCTATTCGGGAAAAACTACAATACAGTAGAGCACAAGACCGTTTTCACGGTTTGCAAACTATTAGCAAAAATACCATTGGCAGAAGGCCACTATTAGCTAATAAGATGCTTTGTTTTGTGATTCATGGCCTATCAACAAAATCTACGATACCAGCTGCATATTTTTTCCATAGATCCCTTAAGACATTAGATTTTTATAAATTAACTTTGAATGTTTTACAACAGTTACATGAATGCAGATTCGTTGTAATACGAATTGTTACGGATAATCACAAATCCAATGTGGGGTTGTTTAAAGCATTTTCAAATAATTAACTTTCCACACAAGTTCAACATCCAGTAACACCAAATATACAACTCTTCTTTAGTTTTGACTATTGCCACGCAATAAAAAATGCAAGGAATATATTTCTTGGCCATAACATGCAAGCTACCGAAGGTGTTATTTCTTCTATATCTTTGAAAAATTTATACCAATTACAAAAAAAATCTAATTATAAAGCCTGTTAAATTTTTAACTGCAAAACATGTACAGCCCAGTAACTTCGAAAAGATGAACGTTAAACGAGCAGTACAATTATTTTCACCACCTGTAACTGCTGCTTTAGAATATTTACAAAAGTATGCAAATTCTCGTTATGATTTTTCCCGAGCAAAGGCAACGGTTACATTTATGGAGATGATGTACACCTTTTTCCAGTTACATGATGTAAGTAATAAAACAAAACACATTAATCAGCTTGCTGAAAAATGTGCACCGTACATCAACATAAACGATGAGAGATTGATTTGGTTAAGAGATACATTTCCAGGATACATTGATTCAATACAGGAGTGTTCGAAAAACAGTGGCATGCAAGGGTTAACAAAGGAAACTGCAGAAGCACTAAAATTCACTGCGAAAAGCACTACAGAATGCATTACATATCTTCTTAAAGATATTGGTTTTTATTATATGTTAACACGCTGTTTTAGTTCGGATGCAATTGAATCCATGTTTAGCGGCGTTCGTTTAAAAGGTGGTTCGCAAGATGCCACAGATGCACAGACTGCTGAAAGTGCCATTAAAAGAATAGTTTAATGTGGATTAATTAAAACATCAACATCAGCTAACGTCTTTGCTGAATGTGACTACAGCAGCAACATCGGACGAATTATAGATAGCGAACATGTGGTGTCATCCTTTATCGTTCCACTGCCTGAAGAAACTAAAGAGTTAATAGTTGAACTAAAAAATCTTTCAACGAATTTACCTTATGGGATTATATCAGCTTCAATAGCTTTCTTGGCAGGTTATGTAGCACGAACTATAGAGGAAATAATCGAATGTGAAGTTTGTCTAAATTCGGTATTGACCAATTCCTCCTCAAATCCGTTACTAGGTCTGATCAGTTTACAAGATCGTGGATGCTTGAAATATCCTAGCTGGTTTTAAATATATTTCAATATTTACCTCAAGAATGCAATCCTTGCAGTACGTTAACTGGTCTTCTTCTTGACCCACTAACTACTTCAAAATTCCTCATCTGTAAGATTCACAACAAGGACCTTTGTAATATAATTCTAAGTAAACTTCTAAAACCAGTATTAACTAACCTTGCCAAAACACGCACCGATAACATATCTGCAACGCCACTGCATATTAAACCTCTTTCTAGAAAAGTACTCAAACTCTGAAAAATAAATGCTTTTCATAAAAAAATGCTTTTTCTTAAAATAACTACTGCCGATGCCATAAATTGTAATTTATTTGAAGTATGTTAACTGTCAAAAGTGCAAAAATTTTAGCTAATTTTCAAATCATTTCAAATTACCGGCGCGGTTCTGATCTCCAATCTCCCTGTAGGCAGCGCCATGCGGAGAACATGTGCATAATGATATTTTTAAAATTTGAACTGGCCGTATAAAGACGTCAAACGTCGAAATCGAGGAGGTCGTGTAATTTACTTTAATAATTATTACGTCAAGTCGACAAACGCGAATTTAAATAGATTAGAGTAAGTCAGCTTACGATGAAAATTAAAACTGACATGAAAAAACTGCTACATACATTGCAGTGCGTCATCCAAAGAAAAAAATTCATTTGCGGTATTATATTCCCAACTTTTTCTAAATATTCTAAAGTACTGTCTGTACGGTACTTAGGAAGTCATGGTCAAACATGTCACTATACATCTAACCTATTACATTTTTATTGTCAATTTTGTAAGTAGGGTTTTTTATTGCAATATAAAAAATAAGTTAAAACATAACTCGCATGCTATTATAAAAAGAAATTTAGAACTTTTCTAACTTTAACTTTAAATAACGCTAACATATATAAAGTATTAAATAGTCTCTCATGTATTTCCGGGCCTTGAGACGGTTAATATCAATCATTACAGAAAATTTGATGAAATTACATTTTTTAATAGACATTTTTGAGATAATGTCTGAACAAAATTAGCTAATAACGGATTTTGATCCTTAATAAGACCTCGCTGCGCTCGGAATAAGATGTGGTCCTATTGTTGGAATTTCTGATTGATTATCAGTAATTACAGGTATTTTCCAAAAAAAAGACAAATTAAATATGATTCTAATGCTCATAATACGAATTGTATAGCAAGAATTTACGTTCAAATAAAATAAGTATATTCCAAGGATAAATAGCATGAATTTTGTTTTTAATTTAGTAGCGATAAAAAATTCATAAAAATTGGTTATAATGAAGTAAATAATAATTCTATTACATAAGAACAAGTTAAGTATTAAAAACAAATAGAGTTATGAGAAAATCCAATTAAATCATTTTGTATTTTTATTTTTATATCCATAATTTTCCAAAGCAACATTAAAAGGGGAAAATCATGATAAGGTTAGAACAAGATTAATTTCTGTATACTTTGATCCTTTGGTACTTGTTTATAAGTAATTTATAGAAATCCCTATGATTTCACATAATACATACGTTGCATTGTTCAGCTTCTAATTGTATGTATTAGTATAACAGATTTTCGTGTATCACGCACCCTAATTATAGATATATGTATGTAGATGTCAATTAGTTGATACAAAACATGTATATTAAGTTAGTTTAAGTATGTTAGTAAAGAATATGAAGATAAATTACAACATGCATATGCCAAAAGTTATTAATTATGAAACCTGAAGATTGGTGTTTACTCCATGCATAGCATATAGAATTAAACATGTATAATTTCATTCCAAGACATTATTGCAGTTGTTTAATTTACATCTAAACAAAGAATACTACCATCGAATGCAAAATTTCTAGACCCTAAGTTTGAATGCTCATAGCAAAAGTACTAAATTCAAAAAAATTAATTCAAACAAAATAAGTAATTTTAGATTAAAATTATCTGATTTTAGGTTTTTGAATTATTGCGAGTTATGTTACAAAAAGTCCAGTTTCTTGGGAGTAACTACTTGATAGAATTGAATTTTATATGCAAGTAATTAATAGTATGTATGTGGAAATTTTTGTAATTTGATATTTGTATTATTTCTCAAGTTATTTTATGAAATAGAGGGTAATACTAGAAATACAATCGACAATTCCTACTAAAATCACGGGAGACAGAGCAGCAACTTTTTATAATAAAATGAAATAAAACCTGTTTAATTTAGCTTATACAGCAAAACTAGGACTGCGTCATTCAACAAGTGAGCTACAAAGTCAACAAAACTGATCACTCTTTTTAAAGCCAGTCGTTTCCAGGTGTGTATTCCGTGAAAATAATTTGAGGTTCCGCAGGTCCCATAATATTAGGAAGATAAGGTACAATCATTTCAGGAAATGTATATGGTTTTCCGAGATTGAATTTAAGGTTTTAAATGTCCATAACTACAAAATGTTTCAGATTTCATACACACTAATTTGAGTCCTACATAAATCCTGCATGGCACCGCTTTCCACAAAATAGCTTTAAGATTGACGAATGAAATTATAAGTTATATTATTGTGTCCTACAATAACGGTCTAATTAGTATATAATTTGCTGTTCTCTTTTACTACCACATATTAACGTGAATCTGGATTTTAGAAATATGTAAATACACAAACGAAATATCGCAATAAATTGAATGCTACACCAGCTAAGTGAATTCACTATCAAATATTAAACCAAGTTTTCAGAGAATATTGAAGTCTAACATACAACTAATTCTCATTCATCAATTAGTTTTATTTTATAACGTTTTTCTATGTTATTTTATTGTTCTTTATCTTATACAGTTTATATTTTTGTATTATATTTTGTAAAATTATCCAAGTAGCACATAATATTGCCTAAACATTATTTTCATATTGGGCCCGTATTGATTCAGTTACATTGTTACTGCAATATCCTGCCAATATTGACGCAATATTGTTTTGGAAATGCTGTAAGCCAATATTACTCCAACATTGATTTACTAGTTTCAGCCGATGTTTGGGTTTATCAATATTGGCCGTGGATGTGTTTTTACAATGTTGGTGTGTGCAATATTGTTCCAATATAGTATATCAATATCTGACCAATTTTTAAGCTGTTATTTATGCCAATGAACTAATATTAATCCAGAGATATAAAAATAGTTACTTCAACGGTTTCATAACTCATAATTATGACATAGGCAATTTATCTTAGTTTTCATTGACAATAATGTCGGAATTAACTTAATAATAATTCGTATAACATCTGCGCATCATGTGATATCGTTGCGTTTGTTTTGTAGTTACTGACTCTTCCGGTTGGTTGCTGGCGATTCACTAAATAGTTTCATGGCGGTCTCATGAAAGTTGTGTTCGTAAACAACAAATCTTGTTGTTGCGGTTGTTAATTATCAAGTTGTGGACGAGTTGAGAAGAGAACTGCTAATCCTGTAACTTTGGTAGTACGAGGATGGTCTGAAAAGTTTCCGACCTTAACGTGAAGATGGCAGCACTAGTCAATAAAAGCTAGGGAATGTAGTTGTGCATCTTTTGACAGGTACTCACCAAAATTTCAGTCATTTTGGACGCGCAGTTGTTATTTGACAATCGTTTGAGGGAGTCGATGTGAGTGTTTTTGTGAAAATGGAAAAATCGAGTATCGAGCTGTTATTAAATATTTGTTTTTGAAAGCCAATACGCCTACGCAAATCAAAGATGAGTTGGACTCTGCGTATGGAGACTCTGCGCCATCATTTACCACAGTGAAATTTTGGGCAGCTGAATTTAAACGTGGCCGTACCAGCTTGGGAGACGATGAACGTTCGGGACGTCCAAAAACTGCAACCACTGACGATAACATCGCTAAAGTTCACCAAATGGTGCAAAACGACCGTCGAATTAAAGTGAGAGAGATAGCAGAGGCTATGAATATGTCCAAATAACGTGTTTGTCACATATTGAATCAAGATTTAGGCATGAGAAAGCTGTCCGCGCGTTGGGTGCCGCGTTTGCTCACGTTAGATCAAAAACGTGTTCGAATGAACATTTCCAACGCTCTGCTGGCGCAGTTTAGGCTCAATAAATCAGAGTTTTGGCGTCGATTAATTACTGTAGATGAAACTTGGATACACCATTATACGCCCGAAACAAAAATACAGTCAAAACAGTGGACTGCGAAGGGGGTATCGGCTCCAAAAATAGCAAAAACTGTTATTTCGGCTGGGAAAGTGATGGCGACTGTTTTTTGGGATAGTCATCGAGTTATCTTAATCGATTATATTCAAACAGGAAAAACCATTACAGGAGCATACTACGCATCATTACTTGACAAGCTGAAGGCAGAAATTGCGGAATAACGGCCACATTTGCAGAAAAAGAAAATCCTGTTTCACCAAGACAATGCGTCGTCTCACACCTCCGCGGTTGCCATGGCGAAAATCCACGAATTACGGTTTGAACTGCTTGACCATCCTCCTTACTCACCAGATCTAGCCCCAAGCGACTTCTTATTGTTCCCTCATCTAAAGATTGCGCTCGGAGGACAGAGATTTTCGTAAAATGAGGAGGCAATCACCTTCGTGAACAATTATTTTGCAGAGAAAAACGCCGAGCACTATTTGGACGAGTTAAAGAGATGGGAGCATCGCTGGGAGAAGTGTGTAGACTTACAAGGAGACTATGTAGAAAAATGTCTTGTATCTTTGTTAGGTCGGAAACTTTTCAGACCACCCTCGTAAATTATTAATGACGTGAGGCATTGCTAATCTAAAATATTGTAATGTACTCTCGGTACTGTAGTGATTCCTACATTATTTTGAGGAAAGAAGGTAATCAACATTATAAAAGGTTGCCATAACAATATAATAAATAACATTAATAAATCAAATTTAAAAAGTTATAAACGGTTTTTTTATTTTACTGATACTTACTTTTTCTGTAAAATATGACAAGCTTCTACTAAGGTCATTAACCATTATAATTTATAGAGAAATCTCCAGAAAGACAGCAAAAGCATAGTGAGTAAATAAAATACTTGTATAGTGTAAGGTCAATTATACAGGTATTTTAATTAGCACTTATTTATTTTTGACTGCACGATTGGTATAAGTTATTAGGCTAACATTGCCATTAGTTGTTGGGTAAATATTGGGATATGTTATTGGGTCAATATTGCAGAATGTCCACATTTTCCATTGGTCCAATATATCTTCGATATTGACCTAATATTGAAACAATGTGCTTGTGTTACTTGGGTATTTCTTGCATGTTATTGTAAATGATATAGTGTATTTCTAGGTAATTTCAATCTTCTTTATGCCCAGCTAAGATTAGGTTGTTTGTACGTAGATATGTTTAGGATTCCGCGATACGTAAAATGCTGTATAAGGGTTCCGCGGAAAAATAAGTTTGGGAACCACTAGTTTAAACTAAACGATTTCAATTCAGAGGCTTCAGCTGTGAAATGCGATTCTTTTGAAGCAAGTGTGCTAGTTATGGCAATATTTTTTTTAAATTAATCGATAGCTAATTAAGATTAACGCGTAGTAACTCATTACACTCTGTATATGGACAGATTAATTTTTAATGGCTTGGAATATAGGTTAACAGGAAACTGATTTTAAGATGGCAATTTGATACTTATTCGTAAAGATGGCAAATATGACAGATAAACAAACAACAGGCATTATCGAAAATAAATTTTCCAAAACAAGTTAATAAGCTTCAGAAAATATCACTTAATAAATAGATGGACTTGGGAAAAAGTGCCATCAAAGATTTCACCACTTAAAACAATTGTAAACAGGAAACTCCAAAAATACTTCAATTACTAAACTAAGTTAATTTATACTACGAGGTCTATCGTTCGATATCTATAAACCTGTTCAACTAAGCAGTTTAGTTTCAAATAACAGAACTCCCAAACAATACAAATAGCATTAATTGTATTAAAAATGAAAGCTATCTCGATTTTTGGAAATCAAAACAAAAAAAATCGTATAAAAAGAGCACCAAGATAAATGGTGTATCCCATACATGTAAATTTCTATAAACAAATCAATAATATAATTCTCTGTTGTAGCACATAATGTTTAGAATATTAGAATATTAATACTTGATTTATTTTTGGTAAAAATGTTCTAAACATTTATACATTGTGCATAAAAGTTAAATTAAAAGTTGAGTGATAGATGAACAATATAGATTCTAAAGAAACATCTTTATACTATGAAATAAATGTTTTAAGAATAGATCGGTTACAGATTATGCTTCTTCCAACGAACGTAGTAATGTTTTTTACTGTGATAATGTACCTAAGAGTTATGATTCGCAATTTTGCACTGAGAGGAACATTTGATAAAACCAAATTAAACGTTGTACTTACCATCACGCAAGTTGAAGGCACTTTTATTCCAAAACCGATGTCATTGTAGTTAATTCTGTGTACTAAGTTAATTCATCAGTAATTAAAAGAAATAATTTTCTTAAGAGAAGGAAAAAAGTGCAAAGTCTAGTCCGAAGCTAAAAGGCTAACATAAATAGTAAGCAAAGTAAAAAGCTCACAATGGGATTAACTAACTGGCGAGAATTAATCAAAAGAAAAGTTCATAAAGACTTCCTCTAATTACACAAGGGAAATAATTCGGCATCGGTTATGGCCACTTCTCAATAATCAAATACTTAATTGTCAGTCAATTATTTAATTACCTAATAATCAAATATTTAATTGACATTATGTTAGAAAAACACATTAAATATTTTATAAGTTGGAAACGAGAATTTCCAAAAAACAAATTAATAGTACTTAACTAAATTACAATTGAATCGAAAAGGCCTTTCTCTCTTCTCCAGTTAATTTTCTTAAAACTATTAATTAAATAATATATACTTCAAATAAAAGTACAATTCTACTTACCTACTAAAGAAAAAGTTGTATCGGGAAGATAAACAACGAAATTAAATTACAATAACTAATTGAATTAAATAATTGATTTCTAATTAATTTAGTTAGTCTGCAATTAAGTTTCGGTACCTGTATATTATATTTTCAACTTGCAACTAGTGCTATTAGGAACTCCAGTTTGTATAAAAATGGGAGAATGAATTGAAATAAATAGTTAGTTCTGTTTACCATCAATTCTCATTCTCCCGTACAATTCCTCGTATTTCTTAATTTAAAATTTCTTTCGATCATAATTCCACAGTTTAATTGACGTTTTCCGAGATCTTAAGAACAAACAATATGCTTGTATTAGCCCAATCCAATTAATACCTGCCTGCACCAGCTAATACCAATTTCTTTAAATGTATATAGTCTGCATGAATTCTGTAGGAGATTCTGCGTGAATTCTACAGGCACCAGCTATTGGAAAATCACCCAAATTGTTCAAATTCCTCTTTGGACAAATTAAAATTGAATTTTTAGTGACAAAACTGTAAATGGTTACATCGATATTTAAGTTATCAAAAAAAAACCATTTACGATATTTATTTACATTGTTTCTTACGGGAACTCCTACTTTTAAAGTCGATTTTCTCGAAACAGCACTTTTAAGGTTTAACAATATTACATTTAACACTTAATATCTTCAAATCTAGTACATATTAAGAAAAAGCGACTAGCATAAACGTTTTGCGTTGACTTCCTGTGAACACAATGGTGCTTTTATTTTTGTCATAGTTTAATAAAAGCGAAGATATCTGCAAAACAACGTAAAGAGTATCGCGTCTCGTTTTTGTTGTTGGTTAACGAAAAAGGATTTTATAGCACGGTAGTAATGTATAGTTGAAGTTATGTCTCATCCACGGTAAACAAAATATATGTTCTTATGCGTTTTATACATTGCATATCATACACAGTGGCGTATTTATTTATTACATACTTACGATTAGTAAGCTACAACTATTATTAAGTATATTACAGCAGTACTTTGTATGTAACTACAAATATACATTGCATATCATACACAGTGGCGTATTTATTTATTATATACTTACGATTAGCAAGCTACAACTATTATTAAGTATATTACAGCAGTACTTTGTATGTAACTACAAAAAATTTGTATGTAATAAGTTAAATATGTTAACTAAGAAAAGGCAAAATAAAAAAAACCACATCTTGGATTTAAAATTGTTTGTTAACTAAATCAAGGTACAAGGTAACAAGGTACTGCTCTTTTCATGGGTTTTTATAAAATTACAAAAATAACTCGATTCAAATTAAAAATACATACTGTGCAATTATTAACTACTGAACAATTACTGAGTAAACGCATTCACTCTGAATACTTGGAATTCCGAATCTGCTTCGATGTCTGCTTTTGGTAAACGATATTTCATGTTTTTGCATCCTCCAGGACATTTGCACGTTGGTATGCAATGAAATTTATTTTTCATGCAGCAAAAAATATTTTTTATAAAATCTTTGCCTATCTATGTACAAACAATGAAGAGTGAATTATATTTTTACAAGTAAATATAAAGAAAATATTTAATTAAATGTAGAAAATGTTATTCTTCGAAAAACACGCTAACGCTTGGCCGTCCGCGCATCACTAGCAAGCATCTCACTTTCTACGCAGCTCCATCTCACTCCATCGCATGTTTCAAATGAACATGTCTAGAGTGCATTCTTTTGATTTGTTTTCAGTTTCAAATTTTCAGTGTTTGTTATTTTATTGCATTAAATTGTTCATGAATGTTGAATGTTCATTTGAAACGATGTGATGGAGTGAGATGGAGCTGCGTAGAAAGTGAGATGCTTGCTAGTGACACGCGGACGGCCAAGCGTTAGCGTGTTTTTCGAAAAGTAACATTTTCTACATTTAATTGAATATTTTCTTAACAATTACTCGAAAAATGTAATTCGCTATTCACTGTCTGCTACATAAATAGGCCAAAATGTTATAAACAATACTTTTTTCGATTTAGACTTTCGTTTCGAAGATAGGGCGATGTAAACTCTATAAATCTATTAAAATTGAAACGGATCTCGAGGCAGTTTGAACCGAGATATGCACTTGTTTGTAGTATTTGGCCCCATAAGCGCCCCCATTTTAGAATTTCAAATCGTTATAATACGGTTTACGCTACAATATTATTTTTGAATTTCATACAACACAATGCTTTCTCTATTTTACGGCCATGTACATATCTCAAACTTCGACTTTAGTGGCCTTTTCCATGGATCAATTTTTAACAAATTTTGGATTTAGAACCATTAGGTCCTAAGCTTCATTTGATATAATTATCAACCCCGAGAGCCCCACAGAATTCATTTTTAAGAGTTTCAGAGCACTGAGCACTCTACTATAGTATAAGTCAGGGGTGGCCAACCCGTGGCCCGCCTTAAACATTTTTCTGGCCCGCGAGATTCATCACACTTTTACAAAATATATTTATTTTATAATGGCCAAAATAGTGAAAACCAATATATTAAAAAAAATACATTATTTGTGCATCATTATATTCAAAAATTAACTGTCGAAATTATGAGAAAAAATTAACTTTGACTTTAAAATAATATTCTTGCGAATATATGACAGATATTGCCTGTTTTATTCATGAATTTACAGTTATGAGTTTGCAGAATAATTAAACTATATTCTGCGAACTCATGATAGTAATAGTAAACACAATAATAATAACTCATTATGTTTCAATTTTTCACTCCAAAAAAATGTCTATAGTGTATCCAAGATATATATAACATATGGTATGTCAACTCGCCGTCATTTCGTCAACCAATTTTAACGCGAGCTAAATTTCTGATAGATGGCGCGACGTGCGAGCATGATTGTCATTCTACAGCAACATAACTTGTAATAATGAATATTTACTTTTGGCGTATTTTTCGTAATACAAATTAAATAAACGTTTTCATGATGATAGAGGTACAAGATTCTTTGGCACTATTAAAATGCTAAATTGTGACTCTTCTTTATTTAAAACATCTTTGGTAATAAAACTAAATTGAAATTTTATTTTTTACAGCAAACTAAGGTAACATCTTTTTTTATTTTCATTTAACTTAAATAATAGAATACAAATTGACCTATGCAAACATTTCTTTTGAGAATTGTAATTAAATTCATCAATTATTTTGTAATATTTTACGGAAAGCAGATAAACTGCAAGCATGGATTGATGCAACAGGAGTTTTATTAACAAGTAAAGACCTTGTGTGCCACTATAAAAAAATCTATATGCGAAATTCAAACCTATTAGACGCTCTAAAGATTTCAAGTATTAAAAAACAGTAGGTATAAGTCAAATTATATATACTTAATGCTTAAACATGTTTTTAATTATATGCATTAAGAAGGTTAAGTAAAACTGTTACTGGTAATTAATAGCAATAAATCACACATCTCAGCATAATTTTTATAGCAACAAGAAGCTAAATAGCAATATAAACATGGTCCACATGTGAAAGGGACAAAAATATTAAATACAACAGCAGAACACAGACTTTTGTACTGAAAAGCAATAGTTTTTTGACTTGATAACAATTATATTATTGTGCATCTAACTCTGTAACAAACAAGATCAATTACAGCAAAACTATCCATGAAATATTTATATTTTAAAAATTTAATTACAAACATTTATAAAATAACAAATAACAAGGCCATGATGATGACAACAACGAAATCAATGATATACCAGACCAATTGTGGTCTGGCAAGGAAAGTGAAGTCGACATCGATCACTATTACAATAAAATCTAAACATAAATGTAATGTACGTAAAGATTGGTTTGACCCTGTAGTACAGACATATTCATATTTTGGAAACAAAATTCTTTCTGGTAACCAAATTTTGAAGTTATTTTAAGAACCTCAGTCACTTCCATGAGAATTCATACAAGACCTTCCATGCAATGTCCCTGAAAATATAAGACGTTTAGATTAAAGCGATTTCATTTTATGATAAATTTAAAAATTGCATTTTGACAACTGATTTTCTAAGTACCTTATATTGTGATTGAGAAATACATAACGGCCCTCACTCCATTACCATTAGCCACATACAGAAAGGTGGAATCCCTAAAAAGAACAATTTTAATAGAACAATTAAACATCAAACTATTTACTGGTAAAATTTATCACATGATACGAATAGCGTTTTGCTATCGAAAACAAACCAGAAAAATTAGTTTAGAAATAAGTGTTCATTTATACTTACCTGTATATTTGAGAACGCGCTATCCTTTATTAATTCTGGCTTGTTAATTATAATAAACAGAAACAAAGCTGCATAAGAAACTTCAATTAAATTCTCGAATGACAATAATAAAAATATAAATTTTATTATTATTAAAAAGCTTAATAAATTTTGAAGGTTAACACATGTGGTTTGGTTTGACACTCACGTTTCACTGTTGCGGCATCAAGCGGCGACTTTCGAACTAATGATCTCGTTTCAATTTTGGGTGAAAAATTTATTATGGCAAGCATAGGAGAGTTGACCTACCAGTGTTTTATATATCTTGAGTGTATCTAAATCTAATATGGGGATATATAATTTAAATGTGGCCCGCGGAGTTATGATGCATTTCCAAAGTGGCCCGCAAGATCATTTGGGTTGGCCACCCCTAGTATAAGTAATCAGTTTTTAGATGCAGCAGTAAATTAAAAAGTAAAAGAATTTCGCCAATTTATCTTTCGTATGCAAGCTTCAGAAAAATGTGAGGTTACACTTACAGTATTAGAGAAATAGCTTGATATGAATTGAAGTAGTGTTTTATTCTCATTACGTAAATATAACTTCGAGGTATGTAGAAGTACCTTACTTTGTTTGAGGTAAATAACTAAGAGAATTATGAAATCTAAGGAAAATTATTGACTACATGTAACTCGATTAATTGCCAACATTTCGACTTGTGGAATATCCCATATTGCAGAATAGAAGAATGGTTGGCACTTATCTTTAAAAAGTGTAACAACGCAAACAGCTTATATTAAATTACGCAAGTAAATAAAAAGTTGATAATTAATTTGATGTAATTTACGACCAGTCAAAAAGAAAAACAAAAATGTAAAAACTAATTTATTAAGTGTTTAAGGTTAACAAAAAGATTATTATGATTATTAATATTAATCATAATAATTATTAAGATTAAAAATAATAATGATTATTAATTACTATAAAATGATTAACAAAAAACACGCTTAGTTACAAAAAAATCTATGAATACATAATAATATTCAATTTTAAATGTAAATTGAGTGGAACACAAGGTGGTAATTTTTCATATTGGAAAAAATTAAAATAATACCTTGTTCTTAGGTATAGAAGGTAAACTGTAGGTTTAGTGTCAGTATGATAATTAATTGATACGTTTACTGTCTCCAGCCTTACTTTGTGGAACTCCATAATCATAAAATATAATAAAAATCAAAAGATTACTTAACAAAAGTTTCACAAGTTTTAATATAAATTATTAACCTTACAATTGTTTACATTAAATGTCATTATCAAAGGTAGATAAGATTGATAAACGAACATGTTGCCACAGTGACGTTGCTAAGGATAAATACAGAAAATAGGTATCTACTACAAAAACTAAATACCTAACGCTTCTAATAAAGGAGAATTACTAAGTTCAGTTTGTTCATTCATTAAAGGTACTGCGCGTTTATGTTTGTATATTTCAGAAGCTTCTAAAATGTTTAATTTGTGTTTGCTGTTACAAAAATGTAAAAATTTGATGTTATTTTGAGCTGTCATTAGGTGGTTCTCTTCCAACAGGTGTTTGGCATAATTCGATTTTTCTGGGTGTTTATTTCTATAAGAGCGTACGTGTTCTTTGTATCGAATGTCGAAATTTCTTGTCTTGTGTTTGTCCAATATAAATCGAGTTACAAAAAAACAATTCAAACGGTAAATGCCGGATTTCATGATATCTTGTGTTCTGTCTTTAGCATTGAATAAAAATAAAAAAGTGTTGGTGTTAGTTTTATAGCTTATTCTGTAATTTTTGGTTTTTCGTATTATATTTGCAATTTGTTCTAATATCTTGCTAAAGTATGGTATTGATATGAAGTTTGTGTCTTGTATTTGAGTGTCAATTGGAAATATTCTTTTGATAGCTAACCTATAATGTTTTTGTTGAATTAAAGTGTCAATCATGTTATGGTTATAATGGTTTGCATGTGCTAATTGTTTGATGATTGAAATCAATAATCTTAAATCTTTTTATTTAATTAAATTTTGATTAAATTAAGTTTGAATTGTTCTTTTTGTAACTCGGTTTATATTGGACAAACACAAGACAAGAAATTTCGACATTCGATACAAAGCACGTAAGCTCTTATAGAAATAAACACCCAGAAAAATCGAATTATGCCAAACACCTTTTAGAACAGAACCACCTTATGACACCTGAAAATAACATCAAACTCTTACATTTTTGCAACAACAAACACAAATTAGACATTTTAGAAGCTTTTGAAATATACAGACATAAACGTACAGTACCTTTAATATATGAACAAACTGAGCTTAGTAATTCTCCTGTATTAGAAGTATTAGGTATTTAGTTTTTGTATGTATTGTATCTAGTTACCTATTTTCTGTATATATTTATCCTTAGCAACGTGTTTGTTTATCAATCTTATCTGATAATGATAATTGATAATGATATTTAATGTCGAAACAATTGGAAGGTTAACAATTTATATTAAAACTTGTGAAATTTTAATTAATCTATTGATTTTTATTATATTTTATAATTGACACGTTGAATATACCTAGGCGATATTCTAGTTGGGCCGGCCATATGGTCATAATAATGGATGCAGCAAGAGATAGATCGGGAGTTCCATCAATAGGATACCTTACAACTATAAACGAAGATATGCCTGACAAGCTGGAGAAATGGAATAATAAGCTGCATAAAAAATAGGGCATTTTTTCCATTTACTAGAAGAACAGAAAATTATTTTCTATATTTAAGAAGATTTATATTTATATTTCTTATTATAGATTACAACAGATTAAACCAATTTTTAACACAGAATTTACCAGATTACATTACATTCTCCACTTGTTTCAATTAAATAAATTAAAATTTACACCACGAGATCTTTCGCTCGGGATTCAGTCATCGCAGAATGATTTTTATACTGACATAAATACGTATAATTGTCGGATTCACTCACTTCAATAAGATTACTTTTAGGTCATTTATCCGACAGTAAAATTAAATGTGACATGCCTAATGTGATTTACTAATATTAACAAAATATAAAAGATTTAAAGAAGTAGAAACCTTAACAAATAAATTACAGAAGAAATGATAAGCCTGCAAATTTAATAATTAATGATAAGATAAAACTGTAAAAGTGTTTCAACATTGGGAAATGTTGACAATTGACAAATGACATTAAGGAATTTTACCCATTCGAAAACATGGTACAGTTCGCCTTCCCCGAATGTAAGTCGGACGACCGCGCAGAGTTTGCTAGAAGGAATTGAAGGCAAGTCATTCAGAGCGACAGAGATGATATATTCCTTGCAGGTCTGCTGCGAAACTGTATATTCTGTTACAAAATTTTACCTATCAGTCTGAATGCTTGCCTTTTCGCACGAAACTCTATTGCGTCGACCGTACACCTTTTTTACCCGCCTGTACACGATATGAACTGTTATTTTCACATGTTTCACTATTCTCGACAAAGTGAGTTCCCATGCCAATACTTTTATTTGTCGCATGTCCACTGCGATCTTGGGCAAAGGTCCTCTGCGGAGCCCCCTGACTTGGGAGGCCTGGAGCGACCGCTTCCACCGCTTGTGCGTAAATCCGCCACTGTTCACCGAATGTCTATCAGAAACCATTAATTCAAGAAATTGGTTATCATAGTAGTCGGATGACCGCGCTGATTGTGCGAGAAGACCAGCATTCGGACCGACAGAGGATACATTCCTCGCAGGTCTGCTGTGGAACAGTATACTCCGTTACAATATTTTACCTATCGCTCTGAGTGCCGCTTGCCTTTTTGTACGAAACTAATGCGTCAACCGTACACTTTTTTACCAGCCTGTACACGATATGATCTGTTTCTTGTTTCACTTTTTTATTTGAGGCTTCTGCGGGGCCCCCTTACTTGTGGGGCCTGAAGCGGCCGCTTCAAACGCTTGTGCCTAAATCCGCCACTGGATATTTGGTATCTTGCAGTTTTAGGCACCCGAATGCTCTTTGATCATACTCGTAACTACTGTGATTTCTACACTGTTGTCGGCTCTACTTTCTTTATCCTAAATAAAATATTAATTCCAAGTTTCTAGAAATTCTACACTAACTAAATCATAGGGTAAAATATTTATTATAATTTCATAGATATAATCTCAGCAGATATAAAATTCAGATTTTAATAAGCATCTCTCTTTATAATACAGAAAATGTTAAATATTATATTTTATTTACGATAAAGTAGAACCAACAAAGGTGTAATAAGAGTGATTGGCACGACTTTATTACACATAGCAGCTGTTTATGCGCTCTTATAACCTAAAAGAAGAAACGTTAAAAACAAATTATTTTTCATTCGTAAAACCAAGACCTGTAAACTATTTAGCTACTACTTTTTTACTTTCACAGCCATCTACTATTACATGTACCATCATAAAATAATATTTTTGTAATGTATAAAATCTTCAATAAATTATGTTTTTATAAAATAGTATAATTAGATGTTGGATAAAATGTTGTATGGCATACGTGAGTTAATGATATTATCTACTCAGAAAAACTAACCTACTCGGGCCTACGGCCCTCGTGGGTCAATTTTTCATTCGTGGATAATATCTTACTTAACTCACTAGTATCATAAATAACTATTACATGCACTTGTTTTTGTGCTGACTGGTTGGAAAAACATAACCTACGAATTGTCATATTTAACAGAATACATAAATACAGAAATATCAGTTTATTCTTCGTTTTAGTTCGTATCGATTTACTAGACTAACGTTACTATCTGATAACGCTACGTTAAATAACTGTTTACTGATTTATTATCTTATTTAGGTTTGTAAATTTATTTTAAGATGTGATTCCAATTTTACTATATTGCAAAATTACCATTTTCTATTAATAGAGACTAATACTATGGATATAAATACTTCATTCATGTACCAAATAAACAATCTAGGCGTTTTATTTATTTCTTTTCAAAGGATTTTTTTCTGTCAATTAGAAAATATAAAAATAGACCGGGCATTTGTTTTAATATTTTAAGTGAATATAAATACAACTATTTATTTTCTACTCGCATTGTGCATCATTATATTATTTTTAAATAATTCCATGAAAACCTTATTGACACGAAACAACCACCTGAAATGCAACATTTTGGCAACATCACAAGAAACCTACTTTTCCACGTGCCAACTGAATCAGACACAGAATCTTTTCCTATTTATAAAACAGGCGTAAGAAGAAACCTTATTACGTCAAAACACACCTAATTTGAAAACCAATGGGTATTTTTTATAGTAGTATATCAGATAAGTATAATACCAAACACGAACTATTACATGTATAGATTAATTTGTAAAAGTGCCTTCTCTTCCTCCACCTCCGCTATTATCTGCTTTAATTCGTATGCATTAATTTAACTTCTAAACATAGAAACAATAAATTTGTTAAAATAATGGTTACCTTTATTATGATTATACGATTCTGTTGTAGTTATCACAAGGAAGCAATCAACACTATCGAGTTGTATAGTGTGTTGCATGACTTTCCTATTAACGTTAATAAACAAATTGTTATAGAAATGATGAAATTGTATGGAGGAGATATACCTGTTTTTATATAATTATATTAAAAACCTATATATCTTACCAAACCCACTTTACAAAAACTTTTTTTTTCTCGGTTATTATGAAAGATAGGCATAATGATATTAAGTTTTTTGTTGCATTTTATGTGTACTAGCACCTGTTTGGAGGATACGAGTCTTAGGTAAAACAGCTTACATAGAAAAAGACAACTCACAAGAAATAGAAAAATAATTGTAAATAAGGGTCTAACAATAAATAACTTCGAAAATAAGACTCCCAAACAAATTATTTAAGAAGATTGTAACTCATAGTATATAAACCAAATCAAAAACACTTACTGTTACTACTTTCGTAATCATTTTTAAAATTTTTATATTTTGTTTTACAATCGGTTTTTCCCTAATTGCTAATTTTTACAATCCATCCACTGATAAAGTTAATTATGACATACATGTTTATTATATTGATATTTTTTTTATTGAGAAAGGAAAATTTCTTATTAGTGAAGCAAGAATTAATAGTAAAAGCAAAGAGTAGTATATTATAAGAGGCGAAACTTCGCGCGGCGTCTTTGATCTCACGTCATCAGTTTCAATGACCTTGGAACGCTTGGCCCTTTAACTCGGTTGTATAGAAGCGCGCGAAATTTAAATATCCACCACGTCTCAACTCAACCAGCTAGCGTCCAGGGTTGTTAATTTCGTATGTATACTAGTTGGGCAGTATATGAGGGATGATTTTAATAAAATTATAAACCAATTGTTGTCTTTATTCAATTTAAAACAAATCTTTATTGCATATAAAGTTTTACAAACATAAAAAGCTTATTACAAGTGATTGGTAGATACATATATGGTATTCTCTCTCAACAATATAAAATATTTAATAATCAACTAATGATAACATTTCGCATCAATTGCAGTTCATTATAGAATGATATTTAGTATGTATTTGGTATAGAAACTATAAATTACTTATTGAATGGTTTTTCACCAGTGTGAGTTAACATGTCCTTTAAACAGTAAACATTTATAATCACATCGATTTCACTCAAATGGTTCTCACCAAAACAAGTATGTTTTAAGACTAACACTTTGAGTAACTTTTGAAAACATTTGTACACATTGTAAACATTGTCACACAAATTACATTCAAATGGTTTCTCGCCACTATGAGTTAACAGGTGTGTTTTAAGATTAGATGACATCTACTTTTGAGGTTAAAGAATTAAAAAAAATAATCTTAAACTAACACGGTACTTAAATAACACAATACTTCGTCTTTTAGAAATCGAAAGAAGTGAATGTCGTTGTTATCGAAATAAAATGTATTCCTACAGTTCTTGCAAACACCCGCGGTGTTTACGTTTTTCTCCATTGATGTTTTGCTTCACTATAAACGTTCAAGTGTTTGTTTATTAAACTCTCATAATCACCAAAAAACACACTACACATTAACTGTTTGTCGCAATATGGGTACACTTTCACGGAACACATACGAAATAACGAATTGACTTGACAGGTATAAAAGAATGAAAATAAGCATCCATCTTTGGCATTTCTGTGCTCCAGTTCAATGGCATCGCAACAAACTAAGAGCGAGCCGAAAGTAATCGAGAATCGGCGATGGGCCCTTTAAAGCGGTTGTTGTATTCTATCTCTCTCGGAATTGAGGTTTCTCTACCAATTTTCGCCTCTTATAATATGCACTCTTTGGTAAAAGTAACATAATTGTTATTATCAGCCAATATTTTAAATAAATGTATATTTATCAATACATTATTATATAATTGCCTACATAAATTTCTATCCAAGAATAGCGCAGAAATAAGTCATAAAAAGAGAAATTTAATATCAAAATAAGACTGCATTTTAATAATTTAATAATTTGTAAAAATCCATATCCATATTTTTCATTAGAATGGATTTATTGTAAACAGTAACTTCCAGAACTAGTCAATAAGACCCGTAATAATAAAGTCAATTATATCAAATGACGATTGATTTCAAATATGAAAAATTCAATAGAATATTCCACTTTTTTTAAATTTTCAGTAACAGCTTGTTCCCATGGGAGATAATAATATCAACATGGAGTAATTACTATAAAATCTAGTCATTACCCATTGATAAATAAAATATTTTTTCATTTTGCATATAAAGAATGTAGATATACAACTTTCTTATTTATTATACTATTGATGCAGGTTTACATTGATTACCGGGCACACAAATTTAAACTTGTTTTCTGTAACATGGAACAAATATATTTTTTATACTCAATTTACGCTCTAAAATTCGAGTGTATTTACCGAATTGGTCTATCACGTCCAAAAATTGGGATGTTGGCCTAGAAAATTCAAAATAATACCGTTTTTAGTGGTCTTTAATTCATTATAGCTTTGTATTATAGTCATGATATTGCGATGAACTCCAACACAAGGTCAATTAAAATATCACCCAGTAAATTTCATTTATCCTTTTAAGCTGACTCAGGGTTATATTAATAGAGCATGAGATAAAAATATTTAATTCAATCTTAATAACTCCTGTACCTGGAACGAGACTTACTACCAAAGCATTTGGACTTCTGCAGCTAGACAACAGGAACATAAACTCTGTATGAAGATAAGAACAATGGATACTTGTATGAACATAAAATAAAAACATGAATAAATTCAAACACAGATTTTTATTTTTATTATGGTTAAAATGAAAATCAAAGTTCAAAATAATCACGCAATACAAATGTTTAACCAAAAGAAATTCAAAATTAGGAAAATCTTCCTAAAATTTGCTCAAGTGTTTTAGATCTTAGCTACAACCTGACAATGGGGGTTGAAACTGGTATCCACTTCAACAAACTAACATAAAATAAATTTATCGGTCAATAAAATAATTATTTACAAATACTAAATGAATTTATTAAACTAAATTGAATTATCTTTGGTAATAAACAAATTCAAAATTGTGTAATTGTTATACCTTTGTTATTTAAAAACAATCCAAAATGATCAAAATCAAATTCTAGATTTAAATAAAAATTGTCTTTATAACGTTATGTTTCTTATGTGAACAAAATCTTTCACTTTCGAAATACCTTTTATATAATCGTCCGGACCCTTTTAAAATCTTTTATTAAATTATTCCAATTGCGTTGTTGGTAATACAGACTGCTTCCAATAGACAGCTGATCGATTTACCAAATAAATCGATTCTTCAAACCAATAAATAAATCTTCTTTATTTTGTTTAAATAATAATATTTAGAATCCCATATAATTGTTCTAAATCTGGAAATATTTCTTCTTTGTTTTATATAACAGGTAACTATTCCATAAATACTTTGTTTACATTTGACATATGTTTATCAAAACATATGGTTATGACTTAACCTTACTTTATTTTTTTAGAAAATCTTATACGAGCCGACGTGGACTTTTCAAATACATTTTGTCGACTCAATTTGTTATTTTTTCCGAGGGACTTTATATATTTTCTCAAAACAATTGACGACTATGACAAAATTTCACCAACAAAATCTAATCACTACATTCGTGACGTCACAGGATAAAAACATGTGTTCATAATTAGCATTAATCTTAAATCTAAAAAGACAGAAATATAGCTGGCAAAATAACAATTAAAACAACATAAGACACTTATAGCCTAAAATCAACATTAACTGAGAAAATCAATAAAAACGTTTAACGATGAAAACTTCATTATCACTCAGACTACCATGGAAACTCATTATCTCCAGCTATATCTTTACAAGAAATGAAGAAATAGCTATACTAGGTAACTCATATATATATAGAATTTACATAGGAAAATATTTACAATAAAAGAAAAACTCAAATGAAAAATTTGTTTACACGTTTTAGGAGTTTAACGATGCTATACAAGATCATACACAAATATCAACATAAATGAAATCAAATTATACTCAAACTTATCTAACATACAGTCCTCCAAAGTGCTTGTATTCCAACAACGGTGAAGAATATTCTATTAAAATCAAAATTTGAAAAACCTGCAACATATTCAAAACAGCTGATTTTCTTTAATGATTAATACAAATCCTTCAATTACAGGAATTAGTAAGTTAAATGTACTATTATAGACATCATAATAATGACCTGTTTTACATATTTCCAGTGAAATATAATCCCGATACTGGTTCAGCTTACTAGGATAATGAAAATACTATCTGCATCATCGGTACATCAAATTTAATAAAAGATAAAGATCTTCTACAAAGAATGGAAAAACTATCCTAACATGTAACTTGAGTTACATACATCATGTTATAGTACAAAACAATCAAATTAATTGATATTCCTTTTTATAAAATATCTTTTTTAATAAAGTTAGGTTAAATATTCTCGATACCTATCATGGTCCTATTTTTACTATTTTTACTTGATAAAACTATCTATAATCGAGCATGTAATCTTTAGCATGAATAAAATTACTATCCTAACATGTATATCCTTTCATTTGTTGCATGAATAATTATATAAATGCTAGCTGGCTAAACCCGATACCTATCATAGCCTATTGATTATTTTTAATATGTCGTAAACTACTGAAATTTTCAAATAGATGATCCATAATCATCGCAATATAATTCTTTAATATTGCTGAAAATAAAGCTCATTTATTAAACTGCATCTCTTCACGCTGAACAGCACGCGGGATTGCTACGTTAGAATGACATTTAGTATATCAAATAGCATAATCAATAAATAATGGAAAAAAAAGAGTATTTTTGTACTCAATTTATGCTTCAAAATTCGATTATGAATTTAAAAAATATCCCAGAGGCGGACGTATAGCTAACTATTGTGCAGAACGGTAGAACTACGTCTCTTGTGGATATTTTTTAGATTCATGATCGAGTTTTGGAGTATAAATTAACGATAAAAAATATTCTTTTTTCCAATTATTTATTATATTATTTGTGTATTACTCGAAAACGGAATCATAAATAAACGTCATTTTGAAGTAGCAATGCCAAGCTCTGTTCAGTTGAGAAAGAAATTGATCAAAATGCATTATTTGATTGTTATTCTACAAGAAATAAGCTTCATTTTGAGCTATACGTCTATTCAAAATTAAATCTAATGAACATCCTATATATTGCACTACCAAACGAAAGGAAATTTCATTCTGGATAGAAATTACCTTATGAATAATTTTCCTGAAACTGGAAATATTTTTGATTTTCACTTTTCGATAATTCTCTTCATAATTTTTTCTAATGGAACACACTGTATAGTATTTCACCATTAGAAAGGGTATTAAATTTTAAGTAAAAAGCTTTAAATAGAATCGAGTGGGCCATGATTTCACTTAATTTTTAAGTGATAATAAACTCAAATTCACAACTTGCTAACAAAATCACTACACTCTTAAATAATTTATAATAATCGATGAAATTAATTAGACAGAGTTATTAAGTACAATTAGAAAATGTTAAGTAAAAATAATCTTACTGAAAAATATTCCAAAGCAAAAATCAAATCAAGCAACTTTGTTGATTTATAGCGTTTACTGTCTCCAGCCTTACTTTGTGGAACTCCATAATCATGAAATATAATATAAATACAAAGATTAATTAAAGTTTCACAAGTTTTATTAATATCTTAACCTGACAATATTGTTTCGACACTTTGTGTCATTATCAAAGGTAGATAAGATTGATAAACAAACACGTTGCTAAGGATAAATACATACAGAAAATAGGTAACTAGATACAATACATAACAAAAACTAAAAATATCTAACACTTCTAATAAAGGAGAATTACTAAGCTCAGTTCGTTCATTCATTAAAGGTACTGTGCGTTTATGTCTGTATATTTCAAAAGCTTCTAAAATGTCTAATTTGTGTTTATTGTTGCAAAAATGCAAGAATTTAATGTTGTTTTGAGGTGTCATTGGGTGGTTCTGTTCCAAAATGTATTTGGCATAATTCGATTTTTCTGGATGTTTAAGTCTATAAGAGCGTACGTGTTCTTTGTATCTTATGTCGAAATTTCTAAGTGTTTGGCCAATATAAACCGAGTTACAAAAAGAATAATTCAAACGGTAAATGCCGGATTTCATGATATCTTGTGTTTTGTCTTTAGCATTGAATAAAAATGAAAAGGTGTTGGTGTTAGTTTTATAGGTTATTTTGTAACTGGTGGTTTTTCTTATTATAGTTGCAATTTGTTCTGATATCTTGCCAAAGTATGGTATTGATATGTTGTTTGTGTCTTGTATTTGAGTGTCAATTGGAAATATTCTTTTGATAGCTAACCTATAATCTTTTTGTTGAATTAAAGTGTCAATCATGTTATGGTTACAATGGTTTGCATGTGCTAATTGTTTGATGATTGAAATTTCTTTATCAAAATGTGATCGTTTCATTGGAGTAGTTAAAGCTCGGTGTACTAAAGATCTATAAGCCGCTAGTTTATGCATTTTATGATGACATGAATCGTTAGGTATAGTGACGTCTGTGCTTGTGGGTTTTCTGTATATGGAAAAATCAAATTCATTGTTTGTATTAATTGTAATAGTTAAATCCAAAAAATTAATAGCTCTATTTTGTTCTGTTTCTAGTGTAAACGTGATGTTTGAGTGAAGACTGTTAATAAGAATTAAAAACTCATTGATAACCTCAAAAGAACTGTCAAAACAAGCTAAAATGTCATCAACGTAACGAAACCAAAAAATAATGTTATTATTTTATTAGCTAACATATTTATGGATAATTTGGAAGATCGAATATTTGAATTAGATCTTTTTAAACACATTGGTAAACACTATGGTATCCATTGTTGTAAATAATTGTAACTATAGCAATATAGGTTTTAGGGCAAAAAGTGTGAAAATACCGATACCAACATTTATATCATCTTTAAGGTGGCTTTCTAGCCAGCAGTTCTAAACTTTTCTAATTGCTTTATTGTTATTACAGGTAAATCAATAATATTTTAGTTTCGGATTACTAAATTATAAATCTTTAACGCTACGTTGTATTTTTATTATACTTTTTAAATAAATTTTTTAATTAATTAATTAACTGTGTTATAATTATTTACTTGCATTTGCAGTTGCTTGGCTACGCTGCGCGGCGCCTCACAAATTCAAACATAATTGCTCGTCAACTAAGTGCCACTTATAATCCTAATAAAACAGTATACTATTATCGTATCGTATCTTGTTATAAAGATATAATGAATCAAAAACTAGCAAACGGCATTTCTGAATGTCCTAGACTCAATATCTCGATATAAAGTGATACTAATAATAATAATAAATAATTAGTTAATTAATTAATAAATTATTCGTTTATATTATGTTGCTTTGTTGTAGCTTTAAAATTATACAATTATTCTGTGTACTATTTTAAGTTAAATTAAAACTTTTATTTAATACTCATATTATTAAATTAATATTTTTACGATTTTTGATGATGTATGTTCATTATGCTTTTTTCAAACAATTTAAGTAAACTTAATATAGCCATTTTTAGAAACAACTGTTTTAAAATTAATATAGATTTTAGTTTTTATTTTATTCTTAATTTTTTATTTACTTTTATAAACTAGTCCTGTGTATAACTTTGTTTTCTCTTACATTCGATGTCATAGGCTACGTTTCTAAATCAAAAATTTATTATAATCAGGTCATAATAAGAACAAAATTATATAATAATATTAAAAAATTTACAATAGAAATTTTAACGATTGTACAGAATCAAAAATTTTACAAATGAGATGAATACTTCCTAAAGTTAATTTTCCACAAAATTAAATCGAATTTATAATGTTAATACCAGTACAAGCTTTATGCACCCGAAAAATTAGAAATAACAAACCATATAAGAGATAGGATATCTATTATTTTCAGTGTTATAAGCATTAAATGCATAAAAAGTTTAATTAAAACATGGAAACAGTGTTTTTATAAAAAACAAATTTATTCATACCCAAGCCGAGGAAAAGGAAAAGAACTGTTAATTAAAAATATAAAGAAAATCAGCATTAATAAAATACTGTACAATATGGGGTTAATACTGGAACTAGGTACTATAACGGTAGGTGTTTACCAGAAGTTATATTTAATCTTGGAGTTAATAAAAAACGTGTTCATTTAAGATATCTTTTATTACTTCTTATTTATTCTTGTAACTATGGCAATCACTTAGCATCCAATGCCTTCTTGAGGTAATATGTATGTAATGACTGTTTTTATGAATGAATATCATTACAGTACTACCTATTTGTTATAATTATTTTCTTTAATACGCAATATTACTGAAGAGTTAC
The DNA here is from genome assembly GCA_929113105.1 of Agrypnus murinus. Classification (NCBI taxonomy): domain Eukaryota; kingdom Metazoa; phylum Arthropoda; class Insecta; order Coleoptera; family Elateridae; genus Agrypnus; species Agrypnus murinus. The sequence goes on along the minus strand of OV816028.1, from coordinate 66,733,837 downwards.
ATTTATTATTTATTTCAATACCGAATTCTCACTTAGAAACCATAAAATACGTCACAAACTATGTTCTGGAATTTTCAATTAAAATGTCATATTTGTGACATTTTTGCATATTTGTGTTTCTACGACTAGAAATAAAACACTTACCTTTTGCAACTACTATAAATAACTATTATGAGATTAAATAATTCAAAAACATGTATAATAGTACATTCATTTTAATATTTTTAAAAACATATTTTAAATAATAATCGAAAGTAGGAAAATGCGAACCTACTGGGGTTTTAAAGGACACTTCAAATTTTAATCATTTTTATGTTAGAAACTGTAGAACAGATGATCGACTAAAACGAGAGAAAGGTCTCCTTGTCAGGATAATAATAATAATTACTCCTATTTAATAAAGGAATTTGTTTATATGTTTTCTTAATTGCACTAAAGAAATATTTCGGTCCTTAGTACAAGAATGTATTGTTAGCGCCAAAATTTTCGAGTGCAATTAGTTAATAGTTAATTTTCATGAGGAACAATTCTTTAATGGTATTGTTCTACCTAGAATGAAAAAAAGAGGAATTTCTTTGTACATTTAGTCTAGTTACTTTTAAAACTCATCAAACTAAACATGCTTGTAGAGATATTTTTATTGTTGGTTTACATAATGTTTTTTGTAACTCAAACAAAAATTGCCGATATAAAAAAATTGGAGAAAAATCCTCTACAGATTATTGAAGGTTTCATTCGCCCAATTTTCAGTAGGACAGGTACCGCCAAAGAGAATTTTCATAATTGCCAATAATCCTCCAAATGATACGTGTATTGTATTCAAGTCATATATGTATTTAAAATCTATTAACCGCCATACTAATAAACAGAGACTTTTACGGAATATCTAAAAGCGGAATATTTAAATTCCACTTCTGATGTTCAAACACTTTGATGTTTGCTTTTGCGTTCATTTACTTGTGGGGAGAAAACAGAAACAGCAGTATCAATCATATTTTGAAGATAGCTTCAAATAGATCAGATGTAGAATCATTCTTCCAGGATTCTTGAGAACATCCCTACAATCTTGATAACCGAACAAAACCTGAGAGTATGATATGAGGTATCTAGTACTTCTAGTTCAAATAAAATGCCTACCTACACCTCCCCCATTCTTCGCCAATCACAGATGATTTACCCAATGGATATTTTGCCTCTGCTTTTTCGGACAGAGCTTTCGTCCTCAATTAAAAAAAGCTGGGCGGTATGTATTAGAAATTCAAAAAATTTCTCTTTGCTTTTTAGGATCCAAATAAATCTGTACTTTCGGGCAGTCTTTGTTCCGAATCAGATGCAAGTCTACCAGTATACGTTGGAGATTTAAATAAATGTATCTTTACGTTATCTTTGACCCACCACCCACCCTCATCGTTTTCGACTTTAGCGCTTTTCTTACTGCCTCATTCATTTTGAAATGTTCAACATTTTGAGAAATGCTCGGCTATGGTTATCTCCGGTATCGTATAGTATGGTATAATTTTATTATTCTTTTTTTGTTTAACTAATTTAATTATTTTATATTTTCTAAGATAATATTGGTATTTCCGGATCCTCATATTGTGTAATACCTCTGGGATTAGAGAATAGGAAACCTTGAGTGAGTCGGAAACAACTGAATATAATTTCTGTGAATCAATATGAATATTTAATATTTCTCACGTAAAACAATTGCAAAGTTTCGAGCTATATACTTCCTGTAACTAATTCATCATCAACACAAAATAGCCTAAATGGTAAAACTTTATTCATTAGTTGTACAAAAAAATATAAAAGGTCGCATATTTTGTTTTTTTATTCTTGTCGGCAATACTGGTGTATGTATTTACCACAATTTGAAATGTTTGATAAATGCACACCTGCTATAGCTAGATACATAAATGTAATATATAATAATTTGATAATCTTGAAAAAAATATATTCAGCAGCATCTCTTAATGCTCTGAAAGCCAAAATCGGTGTAGCGCAGTGTTTGCACAGATTGCTTTAATTTGCCTCAAACCATAAAAATATAACCTATATACCTACTATAAATATAAACTTCTAGGTTAGGTAAACAGAGGATAGAAGAAAGGAGAGGAACTGTTATATTTTTATTTGACATGTATTTAAAAATTGCATCAAAGATTTATATACTGAGATGTTGTTACTTCTTAAGATTTGCACGAAATTAGTAGGTTGAATTAGTTTTAGTTGAATTAAATCTCTAAAGAGTTCATTTCTTTGTCTGTGAAATTTAGTACATTCCAAAATTATGTGATTTGCATCCGCAAAATTAGCTCCGCATTCGCAGGCTGCTGATGAAACTATTATTATCTGTAAAGATGTGCAGGTGTCTGTCCATGCCCAAACTTCAACCGCGCTATAGTAGTTTGGAAATTTCGGGGGACCGCATCGCTTTTGTACCATGATCGTTCATCGACTGTTGGATGTATCAAAACGTAGTGTGTGATCTCATGGTTGTTATAGGCTTTCCAGCGCTGATTCCATTCCCTTTCAAAACTTTCTTTTTTCAAGATACTAACGTAATCTCTCCAGTAAATATTCGTAAGAATAGGAGTACCATCACTAATTGCATCTTTTGCTAGTTTATCAACTATATCATTTGACGGAATCATGACATGTCCTTTGACCCAATAATAGATTATTTGCTTATCATCTTCTTCTAACTTGCTATGTTGTTCTCTTATCTTAATTATCGTTGGGTGTAGTTTTCGATAATCTTCGTTAGCAATTAACGACTGAAGTACGCTTTTTGAATCTGACATGATGCAGCTTTTTTTAAGGTTTTGCTCCTCAGTAAATTTTAGAGCACAGGCAATTGCTTCTGCTTCTGCGGAGAATATTGATATTTTATCATTTAATTTAAACTTGCCATTTAATGTAGGATCCAAGTAAAATGCACAGCCAGATCCTTCAGAAGATTTTGATGCGTCTGTATAAATAATATTCCAGCCTCTTTTATTGCTGACCACTTTTGTGTGCAAGCAATTATCAGCAATTATTTCACCTGTATATGGTGGAAAATAAACACTTATAGTTTTTATATGCTTGAAAAAATCATAACAGTTTGGTTTTTCATTTACTTATTACATTAGTGATTTCTGAGACACATCTATATGCAACAGCTGGAAGTGGGGATTTCTTCTTGAACCAATATGGATGAGTAAGATCTAGTATTGAAATACAATGTATTTTTGATAGTAAATCGTGAGAAAAGGTAGATGCTTTCAACTTTACTCTGTATTTTTTTGCAAGAAAGTTTCTTCGAAGTTCTGTAATCTGTGAAGTTGTTTCTGATTTGCAGCCGCATACAGCATTCATCCGTAGTCCAATCTATACCTAATACAAGCATTGTAAAAACATTTTGTTACCGTATAATCCGCCCCCCATTTTACCTTGGTTAAAATTCGCATAACGTTAAGCAAATTCTCACATTTATTAACTAGTTTGTTTATATGTTCAGCCCACTTGAGTTTGCTGTCTATTATCATGCCTAGATAGTTGACTGAATTGGCTACAGAGAACCTTGTGTTATCCAATGTAAAAAATTCTACTGGCAGTCGTCGTTGACGCGTAAAGACCATTAGGACGGTTTTACTTTCAGATAGCTCAAGACCATTTAAGTATAGCCATCTTCTTATGCTTCTCATAGCACAGGATAGCTTGTTTTCAAGCGAGCTAAGGTTTTTCTCGGCGGAAAGGATGCAAATATCATCGGCGTATTGTATCGCGTTAACTTCTGTACCTAGATTACTGTGGAAATCTAAGGTATATATATATTAAACAGAATTGGACTTAAAATGGAGCCTTGAGGTATGCCTAGAGAACATGTTCGTGGTCCACACAACTTATTGTTCCCCGTTCTAATATAAACAGAACGATCTCTAAATATATTTACTATATTTTTTCCAACAATTTCGGGCATTCCAAGTTTGATTATTTTTTGTTCTAGAATATCAAGATTAACCCAGTTATACGCATTTTTAATATCTAGGAAAACGCAGCCTACTGCTTTGTTATGTGTTAATCGAACTTGAATACTTGTAATAAGATCTAATAGAGCATCATTCGTACTCTTACCTTTTCGAAATCCGTACTGATTAGGGAGCAACACGTTGTTTTGTTCCAGCCACCAGTCTAATCGGGTCTTTATGATCTTCTCATATATTTTTAAAATACAGGAAATCAAAGAAATAGGCCTATAGGAGTTTGCAGATCGTGGATCGGAATTTGGTTTCAAAATTGGCACAATAACTATATTTTTTACGGAAGGTACATCTTGCCCCTTAAGCCACAACGTGTTGAATGTCATTAACAGTGCATGTCTAATATTATTTGGACTGTGGTACAACATTGAGTACGTAACATCATCAAAGCCCGGCGAAGAATCTTTGTTAATATTTAAAGCCCTTTCGAGTTCTTCTAGAGTAATTGGAACTTTTAACCAACTATTTGCGTGAATCTCATTTTGCATTTTGTATACTTTTTTATTGTTAACATGGTCTGGACATAAAGTTTGTAGGAAGTCTGGGATCCATTCCTTAGCGTAGTTTTTTTAGTAACTGGAGATCGATTAAACTTTCTAAGCGTATTCCAAATAGCTGAACATGATGTTTCTTTATTTAATGAATTACAAAATGATCGCCAATTGTTTCTCTTTTTTCGTTTCAAAAACCGTTTTGAATATGCCACGGTTTCTTGATATTTGAGGAAATTCTCTAAAGTACGATTCTCCTTATAACTACTGATTACTCGTTTTCTTTCTTCTATAATTTTATCACATTCTCTGTCCCATCACACGGGAGGAGTTAATTTCCCTTTTATGGTAAATTCTTTTTTAATGGCGAAAGTGTAATTAGCTGCCTCTGTAATTATTAATAATATCTATCATTTTCTCATTTTCTGTAATATGATCCGGGTTTTCTTTAAATTTCTCTGAAAGATATTTTTTATATATATGAAATTTATTTGGTTTTATTTTCCATTTCCTCCCAGGATAGATAGTAATTTTAGTTGATTTTACGTCATCAATACATGTAAATTGGAAAGTGATCTGAAGTATAGGTGTCTTTTAACACTTCCCAGCTTATTTTGGTAGCCAAGAGAGGCGATGCAATTGTTATATCAAGTGCTGATTTTAATTGATTGTGGCGAGTTATTCTCGTTGGTGATTTGTCATTAATTTAGAAAAATCAACTGTTCGTCATTTATCCATTTAATTAAAATATTACCAGCAGTGTTATTTTTTTCAGAGCCAAAAGCCTGTTGATGTGCATTAAAATCTCCACCTAATATAAATGGAGTTGGTATTTGTGATAGAATATAGCTATATTCATTCGTAGTTAACTTAACTGCGCTTGTACAGTACATAGATACAAACGATAAATTGATTTGATTTAAAACAATTCCGCATACGTTAACTTCTTCAAATGTTTTGTGCGAATAATTAATTTGTGTAAATGGTAAGGTTTTCTTGACTAAAATGGCTGCTCCCCCATACCCGTCGTGCCTATCATCTCTACATGTACAGTACGATTTAAAAGATATATTTATATTAGGTTTAAACCAGGTTTCCGAAATAAGACAGACATCAATATTAAATTGTGTTAACAGTGGCGGATTTAGGCACAAGCGTTTGAAGGCCCCACAAGGCCCCGCAGAGGCCTCCTGCCAAGGACTGCACAGGAAACGCGACAAATAAAAATTATTAGCATGGGAATTCACTTTCTCGAAGAAAATGAAACAAGAAACAGATCATATCGTGTACAGGCTGGTAAAAAAGTGTACGGTGGACGCATTAGAGTTTCGTGCGAAAATGCAAGCACTCAGAGCGATAGGTAAAATATTGTAACGGAGTATACTGTTTCACAGCAGACATGTTAGGAATGTATCATCTCTGTCGGTCTGATTGCTGGTCTTCTCGCACAATCAGCACGTTCATCCGACTACTATAATGACTAATTTCTTGAATTAATGGTTTCTGATAGACATTCGATGAACAGTGGCGGATTTGCGCACAAGCCGCAAACCACAAGCCCGCAGAGGACCCTTGCCCATGAACTCACTTTATCGAGAATTTAGTGAAACATGTGAGAACAACAGTTCATATCGTGTACAACATACGTTACATTCGGGGAAGGGGAATTATACCATGCTTTCGAATGGGTGGAATTCCTTAATGTCATTCGTCAATTGTCAGCATTTTCCAATGTTGAAACAATTTTTGAAAAATTTTAACATTACCGATATGTAATGCAACTGGAGAGCGATCTATCTCCGTTCTTAAACGTGTAAAAAATTATTTAAGAAATAATCTTGGACAAAGTCATTTCAAAAATTTATTAGTAATGTTTATTGAAAATGACATTATTCAAAATTTATGTTTTGACATTGAGGATAGAGATTATAGAGATGGCATCCTAAGACAGCTGTTTCGAGCTTTTGACTGTCCTCAGTTAGGGGCAGCTAGTCTGTGAATTCTATACACATCACCCGAGCGTATATACTAGCTCGGAAATAACATTAACACCATCAAATAGCTGTGGTGCCTCCTGTAGGTATCAAGCCGCACTAAACAGCATAATATCATTATCCAATACAGGAATATACAAAATAAAATCCGGTCGAGCGTCCGACCGTATAATTAATATAAATAAAATATACAATGAACACAAACATGTTTTAATAAAGTGAGTTTTTAATAAATTTAAAAGTTAAAAATTGTTAATGGACGACTATTTATTATACTCACAATTTCATAGTGATATGTGTATAAATCGCAGACGGCACCTTAAGACAGCTGTTTCTAGCTTTTCGTTCTCCTCAGTTAGGAGCAGCTCGTCTGTGATTTATACACATACCACTATAAAATTGAGTATTAAAACACGTTTGTGTTAATTTTATATTTTATTTATGTTAATTTATTTTGTTTAATTAATGTTTTACTTTAAGTTATATTTTGAATGCAAATCTATATAGAAAAAATTATCGCCCTGCTGGAAATCGAACCTAAGGCCAATTTCTGAGCGACATCTCTACCTCTGAGCTACTGTGTCGACTACCAGCATATACAGTTATTGTTACCATATAAAGTTATTACAAATTAACGTAAAATTGATTTAACGATATATCCTTCTCATGGCTTTAATCCATACATTTAGAATAATCGGTCTATTAGATGGAAATCTAAAAATGTTTTGGAAATTTATTATTTCAAATTACATTCAAATGAAGCATTTTAGGTATTCAATGTATTTGTAAAATTGAGGTTATGATTTACTTACATTAACAAAAAAGCAGCGGCGGAACAACATGACGTCCAAAATACATTTAAAAATGTGTCTATAACATTTAAAAAACTGAAGACACCAGCAAAACTACCATTATTAATTTAATTAATTGTTCAAATTTCAGTATTAATTTTAAAGGATAAACGATTATTATATTGAGGTATACGCATTTCTTAATTTTTACAACTAACACCTGTTTTAAATATTTTTCCTAGTTTTTGGTGTTTTACGTTTTTGTGGTCGTAGATAAAGTATATTGTGTAACACGTACAAAAACGCCAATTTCACACTCGTGTAACTGCGGCATGAGACGTGAATTCGCACCTGATATTAATAATTATATGTATTTAATTTTTGATAAAGAAATAAAAGGTATATAAATTGTAGTAATTGATTTATACTATGGGGCCCCAAAGATTTCTAACGCTTCAGGCCCCTTAAGTGTTAAATCCGCCACTGTGTGTTAAGAGTAAAGGTAGGTACTCACAGCAGCGGATCCGCAGGCGGATGTCATACGATTGGTCGATTTGACTCAAACCGACCCGAACCGACCAATTTTATGACATCCGCCTGCGGATCCGCTGCTGTGAGTACTTACCTTAATTCTAGATTTTCTCTTTTTACAGTAGTGGATTGTGTGTTCCACTGAAGAATGTTTAATTTATTTGTATTATTATTTTTTATTTGCATGATGTGATTATGTTTAAGGTTTAGGATGTTTGTTCGGAAGAATCCGAAACATAATCTTCCTGTGATGAATGGAAACAGATACTGACATGTGCTTGGTCTTTTAACTTCTTGATTATACGTTTAATACGCGATTTAAGAGCATTTGTCTTAATCGTCCCAGTAATCCATAGTAATATTTCTAAAAAGGATTGGATATCCGAGGTATATTTTTGTGCGAGTCGGTAAATTTCTTGTTGGCCTTTTGCTTCTGTCAAAAATTCACACAGTTTATCGAAATTCATAATTGCGATACCACCATCAAAAATATTTCGAAATTCCTCATATGCTTCGGTTTCATCTTTTAGAGAAAGCGCTTTTCTCGGCCTTTTATTTTGTTCTTTGGGCTTCTTAAAAGGTGTGCCACCACTCTTGTTAATCAGTTCATAATCTAGTATATCGTCTGTAGTTTGCGTTATTGCGAACGTAATGTTTTCGTCGGTAGATGGTGTTGACGGAGCCTGTCGTTTCTTCTCATTTATGGGCTTTTCAGTAAATTTAAGATTGGTATCAACTTCGGTCTTGATGAATTTCAGCTGAAACGGTAATTATATCATTGTTTAAGATTTGTGGACATTTTTAAGCTACGTTCCGTAATTTTTTGCAAGAAAAGCATCGAATTTCATCAGTAGATAGAAAGATTCTATAATAATAATGATTATAACTTATCAACAAAGAGGCTAGTAATTTATCGTTATTATCTAGAATTATATAAATTTGTCTTCTAAAACTCAATATATGATTATATTCTGGATTAATTACCCCAGTCCCGATAAACGTCATAGAAGAGACTATTTTAAATTTCAACTTTTTTAATTCGTCAATAATAATATCGTGAGGCAGACACGGAGATACGTTCGACAGTATTATATATGTGTGAAAAACTATACAGAGTATCTCAAAATACACTAGCAATAACACAGATGGTTAAAGAGCGTCAGAGATAGAATCCAAAACTGAAGAAAAAAACTCTAGCCTGAACATTTGTTTTTAACTTGTAAGAAATTGCTTGCAATACTTGTTGCTAATACGAACATAACAGGTTTTGCTTTAATTTAAGTAGTAAATAAAACTCGGCGAGCATTGCGATAACCACAACAATGTAAAGTAATACCAAAGCCATGTGTATTTTAGCCTGCCGAGTTGATAGAAAATTCCGTGGAGGAATATTGGTGAAGGCCAAGCCTTTGTAAACGATGACATCAACGCAAGCGTTCTTGCTATGATAACCTGATTATATTTATTATTAAAAGTTTATTCGACGGTGTTTTTAGTTTTCAAATAAAATTGATTAACACTAAAAATCGTCCACACTTTATTCAGTACTTTACTTAAACAAGTACTGTATAGAATTAGGTCTATTTGTTCAATGATGGCAAACAATCATAATTTTTACTATACTTTATGGAGTGTTGCCATGGTAAAAATAATAATATAGAAAAAACGTTTTATGTCAAACTCATAATTTTCCATATAGTGTTCACAAGAAACTGTTAACAAAAAAAGAGAACCCTACAGTCCACAGTTTCTGATCTTATCGCGCCAAGAAAAACCACTCTGCAAACTGGTACTGCTATATATGATAATAATTGCTGGAAACAGGGGCCCCTTGTTAATAGTTAATCTGGTCAAGAAAAGTACAAGGAATTATTGTCAGGTTAGTAATTATCTTTTTGCATTGTTCGGCTAGTCCTTACTATCCTTTTTATCAAAAATATCAACAAGTAAGTACTTTACTTAAAAACCGCCCTTCAATTTAAGATGGGGGCCCTCCTTTAATTTAAAAATTAAAAGTAGAATTTATTCTTCAGTATTCTTTTGTTTATTTTCGAATGCCATTATAGCACGTAAAAATGATGTAAATACACAACTGTCTTGGGCAGTCTGATTTGTAATAAATCTGTAATAAATATAATCTAATAACCGCAATAAATTATTTACATTAATGAAAATTAGCTATTCTTCATAATTTCTTCATAACAATCACGACTCATAAACCACAACGAAATAGTTTATTTACGAGCATAGAGTACGAAAAAAAAAGATTGTTTAATAAAAATTATCAGACCATAAAGGCTCCCTATCGTTTGATGTTCATTTATTCCATGATGGTTTTAGTTTTACTGAAGCCGATTACTGGAATCAAGTAATTATTCATTAGAACTCCTAATGTAATTTGCTTATAAAGCCGAATGGTTTTTATGTTTTGTAAATTAAATTCAAAGTCTCCCAGACTAATAAAAATTGCCCCTTAACTAATTAACTTGTTACCTTATTAGGAAACCAAAGGTTTTCTTTAAAAATCAGATGTTTTTATTTTAAAGCTGTTATTAGAGTGTATTTTAAGATAAACAAACTGCAATATCAGTAAAAAAGAAATGTGTTTTATTTACGAATGTATTTATTTCAAGATCAACTTCTTCGCCTTCTTCAAGTGATTCGTAGTATTTTGCGGCATAGACAAAATCGTGCTTTATTGACAAATTATTTCAGGTTCAACAAAAACTACAATCCCCCCCGTATTGTGACATAAGGAGAATGCCTAATCAAATTAAAAAATTTAATTTTTTTTATAAACTAATTATTTCAAATCAATAAAATCTAAATTATAATAATTGCATGAAATTAATAAAACATTTAATGTTCAATAATATTTTATTATTTTATTTATTAGACTGTATAATTATATTCGGTCTTTCTCCCCGACAATATATTTTTTAAATATAAAGAAATAAAAAAAACAAATTCTTAAGTTTAGAAAAATTGTAATGTTTTTTATTTCGTGGAGGCCCTCGATTGATGGGGGCTACTGGGCGGCAAACCACCCAGTCCACTCTTAAATCCGTTCCTGGAGGGGAGTGTAAGGAAAGTGTCATGATGAAAATCGTAATCTAATATGCATATCCTTAGTTCTTAATGGAGTCTCTTGCTGATGGAAAAAGTCTCCGTATAATAACTAAACTTGAGAAAAACATTAGTCTGTATTTCCTCCAAAGCATTTTCAAGCTGAAATTCAGTTTTTTTATACTTTTTTTATGACCGTTGTCAATTTCCTCCCACTGGCTTGCACTTTTCAAAATCTGAATTCTGTCAAAGAGTACGCAGTGAAGTTTTGATACTTCTAGATACACTTACCTCTGATTTTCAAGTCGTAATATTATTGATCGTCTACTAAGAATATGACCAATAGCTCCAAGTTCCAAACACCGACTAGATACATCCATACGTATCCAGAGATTTTCATCTTGTGCTAGTTGAGACCATTTTCCCGAAACTTCACCAGCGCAGTCTACTAACAAACTAATAAAAAAAATTCAATCCGCATTCAACATGATGCATATCCGAAAATACACCATTTCCAAGATATAGGGTATTGAAGCTTTTAAAAATCAATTTCTAAAAAAATACTTAGATATAAGTATTATATATCTAAATAGATGTTCAAAGTTTTATGTTCTAATTTTATAAACAAATGGGTCGCAGATAGAACTACATACAAATATGTTGGGTCGCTCTGCAAAAAGGTTGAGAAACGCTATGTTACTAATAAAAATTGAGCAGGATGTTAAATTATGCCCCCGCCCCCTGCAAAATATCATCCAAATCGACCTAACCGCTGAAAAATAACCACTTCATCATGAACTATCTTCAGAAAATTCTGCATAGGGTCCTAATCTAACTAACCTCTCCTAATAACAATAGGTCGTATTCCGTACAGAGAGAGAGAAAAACTACTTAAAATTCTCTTTTGACCAAGCAGGGAATAATCCCGAAATATTGATATAGTGAGAAATTTATAGAAGAAAAAAGTTATCAATTTCAAAAAATAAAATTTTAATGAAATTTTCTACTTAACAGAACAGTTTTTAATCAGACATAAAAAGATATGGTTTATTTTTGTGTCATTTTAAATCAAGTTTATAAAAATACTTTTGCAAAAATGGTCATCTTCGGTATTAGAAAGATAAAGAATATCTTAAATTAAATAAAAGTTTTAAATGCTACATTTACTACTTATAATGTTCAAAAAAACTTAAGAATTAATTGTTATACTATTAAGTATAAAGAATGACTAGTGGCCCTTGTGGGGGACATGAAGTTCCAGTAATAATAATAATAATACTAAACAGTTGAATAGCTTGTTACTTTTCGTAAGGCTTTTCCAAATTCATTTCGAACTAAAACAGCATGTAGGTACTAAGTACAAGACAATATCGTAACGGTAATTTATAATTATAAAAAATTAATAATTATTATATTTCTTTCAAATGCCCAACAGACACATTTACTTACAGTTAGTTTACATACAGATATATTTTACATTTTCTTTAACTCCGAAAGCGATACGAAACTAGCAGGATGTGCAAATTCACCTCCTAAACGATGAGAATCACATGAGAAAAGTTTATTTATATTTGACGCAGCAAAATAATTTATCAGATTGATACATTTTATCTAGATAACAAAGAATTTGCTTACAAGAAACTTCTTATAAGTTTACCAAAAATTCAACAAAAATTTTATAAACGCGACGTAAAGCAAAGATTGATCAAATCATTTATTCAGCATGACGAAAACTTTGTTAAATTGGAAAATTTGGTTTCCAAAATGATCAAATAAAAGCTTTAGTGCGTTATATTTAACAATTTAATATCAAAACAATACAATTAATTTTGCTAATACTACTAGCGAAGTTTCTTTAGTGTAGGCACACTTATTTATATAAGTTACACGCGATGTCTTTTACATACTAAGATTCTTTGCCAATTTAAACTTTGGAAAAGTAAATAATGAATGTTTTACTGTTGTATTTTATACAAGTATAATTTTAGAGTTGATACAGTATATTATATCTATACTTATACTTAATTCGCATTATAGAGAGAATGTAAAACAACGTCTATATCGCACTTGCAGGAAATATAATTAGAAATACAATATAAATATTTATCCAACACCTCTTTATAAATACCATGTTTACTGTGTTCATTATAAATATGGAAAGTGATTGTTTACTCTTTTGTTACACTATAACCCACGTTGCTAGGGGCAACGTGGGTTATTTTTGAAAAACTCACTCCCTGGAAACAAACCTTCCGTTTCATTCCACAAATATATTTATTGTTATCACCACAAGCTGATAGGAACAGACACATCAATTTTTCGGTTGTTTATAATAAGAAATAGTTATTTAAAACATATAGATATTTGGTAATCTTCTAGTTTTGGGCTCCCAATGCAAATTGATCATAACAACTATGTTTAACGAAGTCGCTGGAATTGATTACTACACTGTTGCCGGTTCTACTTTCTTTATCCTAAATAAAATATTAATTCATAGTTTATAAAAGAAATTCTATATTAACTAAATTATAGGGTAAAATGCTTATTATAATTTCATAGATATAATCTTATCAGATATAAAATTCAGATTTTAATAAGCATCTCTTCTTATAATATAGAAAATGTTAAATATTATATTTTATTTACGATAAAGTAGAATCAACAACAGTGTAAAAGAAGAGTGATTGCCACTACTTTATTACACATAACAGTTGTTTATGCGCTCTTATAACCTAAAAGAAGAAACGTCAAACATTATTTCTAATTCGTAAAACCAAGACCTGCAAACTAGCTACTACTTTTTTACTTTCACAGCCACCTACTATTGCATGTACCATCATGAAATAATATTTTTGTAATGTATAAAATCTTCAATAACTTATGTTTTTATGAAATATAATTAGGTATTGGATAAAATATTGTATGGCACACGTGAGTTAATGATATTATCCACTCAGAAAAATTAACCAACTCGTGCCTACGACCCTCGTGGGTTAATTTTTCATTCGTGGATATTTTACTTAACTCACTAGTACCATAAATAACTATTACCCTTATAATTATCATGTTTGAGAAATAATTAAAATTTTTATAGAACTCATCTTTATTAGTAGTACTAATTTTCACATTTTAATATAAGTGACAAGCGTGGCAGTTGCCTTCAGGTAATGCTTGTACTATATTTATATTAGTAAAATATTTTATATCTGACATTTTTTATTCCATCAACGTTTTTTAATTATTTAATTTCTTTAGATGTCTATCTTTTTATAACAAGTTGTGCATTCTATTTTTTGCGAAATTCCTATTTTAGAGGCCGCGAAGCGACAATTAAGATATAAAAATACGCCATAAGTGATTTATGTATTGATATAAAAATGCATTAAAAAAACCTTGTGTTTTCCAGACCTTACATCCTTTTATTTAGTTAAGTATTGCTACAAAATTAAATCATTTATCCAGTTATTAGCTTAGTTCACACATAAATAATTATTTATATGCTAATTACTATTTTAAATGCTACTGTAATTATTGTGGGCGAGATCTGTTTCAAAATATAAATCACATCTTAAAACAAATTAAAAACAAGTAGCAGCTTTTAATTTTTTAATAACCTTGACGATCTACGATTTAAGTATAGAATATAAATAATAATTACAAAAAGGTCTTATTTTAATAATAAACTGCCTAATAGGATAGATTTGAAATTTAATATTGAAACGAATGAGAAATTCATTATGTAGCACGCAATCTCCTATTTAGTAGATAGTTTTTTAAATATTATCTAAAAGAAGGATCAGCAAGATTAGGAGATATGCTTAGGTTTTTTAGTTATTTTGTGGTTAATTATCACTGAACAATTAGCATACAACAACAAATTACTATTGCATAATTCAGAATAATTTAAAAGCAATTCCCGTCAGATAGAAGAAAGATAAAGCTATAAAGAGCAATTAACATTCATTTTAAAATAATAAATCTAATCTATTACTTACCACAACAGATTTTATTGTCTTTTGATATAAGAGGATTTCTGGGAAAATATTATGAATTAAATAAATTGTAGTTTTTTTTCAATTGTTATACTTGAATTTTGTGATGGTCGTTTTAAATCGCGTAATGTAGTGGAAAATAATAATGATTAATGAGTGAGTTATAGAAGTCTAAGATTGAATGATTTATCATTGGTTCTTTATAAAGATATTTCATTAAAAAATTATCCTAAAGTACATTACCAAAAATTATGCAAAATATAAATATGCTTTACAATGTTATCTATTGCTTTAAACCAACATTAATTACCCAAATTAGTATTTGACTATATTAGTATTTCTGAAATTCTCTGAAAATAATGTACTGTCATAATATTTGACAGATAATATAAAGAAAATACCCATTCAGTAGGTTTTACCTAGTTTAAATAAAATGTTTCCAAAAAGATTTTAGATCGGTTGCCTAATCTCACTGTGAAAACTTGATTTTTCTTAGAATTTTGGTAATTTTTCATTATTCAACTCGATGTGAGATCGTGTCCTAATTAGGCAATTAGAATAAAGTTGAGGCCAAATTAAGGCAAGTTTTTACCTAAAACAGACAGAGTGTGTGATAGTGATGATGTATGCAAGTGTTTACTACCTTACCTGAACTGTTTATATGAGAAAACAATGTTTCAAGTTGACGAGATATTGGTTTCGTTAAATTGTTTCTTGTATGCAAGATTCTACAGCTCATGGTCAAAATCTTTCTTAAGCACAATTTTGAAACTATCTTAAATGTTGGGGTTGCTTTTTGTAGAAGATATCATTGAAATAAAATGGAAGTATGTGCGATTTCCATTGCAATCTGATATAATGTAATTTAGGTAATATTTTCATGTTATTGATACCTAAAAGTATGTTAATAATGTTTATTAGGACGTAAGGTTGAATTCTGTCAAGGTAGGAAGATGTAAATAGGACATTTTAAGTAATTAGGTTAATTTTAGTTATCGGATAGTTGGATAGGAAATGTGTTTTGGTTGACATTCGATTCTTTAGTGGCCTTAGTTTTTTATGTAATTAATTTATTTAAAGAATAATTAATAGTTATAAACAATTATGTGGTTATGTTGTGTTTAGTTTCTAAATTCTTTTATTTGTCACCAAAAGAAATCCCAATAGACGGCTTATGTTTCAAAAAGGGTATAAATAGAGCGACCAGTTTAGTAACAAACTCTGTTATTTTAGAAATTCCCAACAGTGCACACATGATGAGAGCAAAAATATAAAATTTTAAGGTTATGTTGTGAGTTTTAAAAAAGGTAAGCAACTCCAAAGGTCAAAAATGTTAGATTATATTTTGTTGAAATGTCAAAGTAATAATCATATCAAGTCATAAATAAGTTTGTTGTATATGATTTTTAATAATAATAATAATAATAATACTAACATTTAATTAACATAATAGTCAGTGTTGTGAATTTATTTGTGAAATAATTTTATAAATACAAAAGGAAAATCTTATTTGGATAATGGAACTTTTAATCTTCGTTATAATTTGGATGTTGGAAGAGAATTTTAAAATATAATCATTACATGGACTTACCATAATTCTAACACTCAGTTGGATTTTAACTTCAATTTACTAAAACCATTTATGTGGACATGTCGACAATTTGAAAGAGAGATAGGTGGTTGTTCTTCCACCGTTTTATTATTTAAATGATATGGAAAACAGAGGATTGCTGTTTTATAATAATTATAGTTGACAAATATAGTAGTAGTAGCACAAATATAGACACATACAGGGTGTTCCGGACAAATATGCAATGCTTTAGGGGGGTGAAAGGTGGCCATACAGAGACCCCAAAATTCATAAAATGAAAAAAATTTTAAAAATTTTTCCGAATTTTTTCGCCTTTTTTTGAAGACACGAGTCGACTATGGATTGTTTTTAAGATTTTAACTATGAATTACTGATAAAGCAAACAATAATCTCACATCTGCATAACTTACCTACGCTACGGGTATCAATTTACAGAAACAACAGACTTGACTTGTTGCCGGGTGACTCACTACCTTGTTGGCTTGATTATTATTAAGGTCGGTAAATAAAATGTGACATACGTTCATTGACCTAATTGTGATGCAAGTTTTATTGCCTGTTTTTTTATTTTACGAATGGGATTTTAACAAAATGAGCAGAACTTACCGTTTAGATGCAAACAATCTGTATAACATATTTTTAAATAAATCGTCCTATGATGGATTCGTTAGGCCTATAGCGCACTGGCGATATTTTGCAGGTAATTTTTAATCTGCTAAAATGAGCACTAAAGCAAATTACTGTAAGCACACGGACGATTATAAAGTCATGGCGATTAAAAAATTATGTTTAGACTTATTTTACTGGCGATGCAATTATCGCCCTGCACAATCCTACAAAATAGAATAACGTGTTTTAAAGACAGGTGCGCGCACAGACGGTTATTCGCGCTTGTCTTGTTCAATAAACAGCAATGTTTTCTAATGTAATTTGAGATTCAATCAAAACCATTAGTCAATCAAAACTTTCGCAACTCATTCTGAAATAATTAAACATTTTGGACAATGATTCATAAAAGATTAAAATTTTTACAAAATGTGTTATTTAATAGCCCTTCATCAACGTTCGAATGCACCCACAATTGTGGCTTCTTCCTTTTTTTAAATTAGTGGACTAACACAAGCAGTTCAATAACAGTCATCTTCAAATGCCGAAAGTACCGACGATTTTTCTGCGCTCGTGCGCGAAATCAATTATTGTATACGTAATCGAAACTCAAGTTTACGGCCACCTAACACGAAAAAAGTTGACAACAAACTGCATACTGCATTACAATTTCAAAGATCTGGATCATTAACAGTTGTTTGCACAGATGGTTAGAATGAGTTTATTATCATTTAAGCTAAAAGCACGTACAACTGTTTTGTTTTGCTTGTAATATTCGAAGAATTTAGTTACCCTGTTATTTTGTTGATGACCTTTAAAAGTATTAATAGGCATAATTTCCATATACTTTTATCTACTACTTGGCAGTCGCGTGCCTATTTTTTTTTCTAAGAGGGTTGTCATTTCAAAGCGGCATTTCAGTAAATTGTTGGTGAGATGTTACTCTACATATGTTTCCCTATTGCCCTTTAACGGGACGGGCACATTTTTCAAACCACTCTGTATAATAGTTGGCGCCAAATATTGAAATAATTTAAAAATTTAAGATATTTAATTGAATTTAAGTAAAAAGTTAGTAATTAAGATTCGGATGATGCCAGAAATATTACTTTCTTTTATAAGTTTCAAAAATTTATTTTCTTTTATATTTAAATTTTGTGTGTGTTCATGTGTTGTGTGTGTTAAATAAATTTCTGTCATTACAAATTTTAAAGAGAATTTGGTTTATATTTCTTTTGTGTACTTGTGTTCCTAGATCTATATTAATTTAGTGCCCTATTGAAGCGATCCGCCTGAAAGTCTCAGTGTGGTGGAGACTTTGAAGTTTTACCACGATTGTAATTAACCGGACCATTTATTATAAAAGTAAAGGTGTGTGGTTTGTATTTTGTATGTAACATCACTGTGGTACCACCGAAGTCGGTTGCTGTGTAGTTTGTTTGTACTGTTATATCATTCTTCATAAAAACATAGTAATTTTTATTGCCCAAACTAAGGACCTTCTTAATATTATAATATAAACAGCCCTTTTCACAAACGTAGTAAATTGTTTCCAGAACAAAAGGGGTTTTCCAAATTATATAAATTGCTTGCTCATTAAAACGTGGTATTTAGTATGTATTAATACACGAATCGTCCAGTGCAACCTAGATTTTTTACAATCAACCCTCATATTGCCCAACAAGATCATATAAACGAACAACTAATTGAGTAATTATGAGAATGTTATTAGAATTCATTTCTGAAATAAACATAAAAAACAAGTTAAAGCATAAAATACAAGAATAGGATTGATTAAGAAATAAAGATACAATCAATTCAATTCAAATTAAATCAAGGCTAGTGAATCAAAATATCAAATAATTAAATTAAATCCAATAAATAGTTATTTATTTTATAAATAAGTAAATCAGCAAGTGTTAAATTATGTAAAATATAATATATTTCTGTATCTTTGTGTATTCCTGAGATAAAAGAAATATATAAAATTTCCATTCTCTGATAGATCATTGGCGGCCGTTAAACTTGAACTTCAAGAAGTGGAAATTAAATATTGGCTCTTTAATTAATTGCTGACAAAAGGGGTTTTCTGAGTTTATAGACCAAGAACGAAGACATCAGCACCGAGCCTATAAGAATAACTCCTTAAGCCCTCTGTGGTTTTATCTTTCTCTCAGCCACATGTCCAGAATGCTCAACGGCTTCAAATAATACAACATCGTAAAAGTTCGTAATATCAACGTCATGTTAACACATCTGACGTATGATGACGTCATTGAGATTTATAGTAGCACGCACAACATTTAAAATAATTATGAGACGACAAGTGGCTTGCAAGAAGGTGAAATATATAAATACTTACTAAAAATGTAAACTAAAACCAAACTATATGGAAAGAATGTAATAAAAGCAATCAATACATAATTATTGTTATAATATTTAATTTATTTTGGGGTTAATTTTTTATATAATATCCTATTAGACTAGACTTAGACGCTATCGTAACAAAGATGGAATGCACAACTCCCTACTTGCTTACCTTTAATTGAAATAAATGGTCCGGCTAAATATATTGTTGTGAAAAATCTAACTATCCACAAATTGAGACTCTTAGGTTGGTCGCTTCAATAAATAAACTAAATTCTTATATTTATGGACACAGTAATATAAAAACAGATACACAAAGTATAATTTTCAAAATAATAACAGCACAACTTTATTTTCTAATTTAACAAATACCAAAGAACAACAAACACAACAAAATGAAAATTGAAAATAGATACCAGACAAATAGAACTCCTTTTGTGAAGTTAAAAGATAGAAACGTCTCTTAATGGATGAATTTCCCGCTAAATATTTGAATGCATTTTTTTAATCCTATCATTCATTTTCTTCTTTTCTTTATTTGGAAATTAATACTTTTGGTATCATCTTATTTCTTAATTATTAAAAATAAAACTACTATTAAAAATTTACGTTTATATTTTAATTCCTTTTTAAATTTTTGCCGCCACAAAATCTTCAACTTCATTTTTATAAATTCCCAAATATTCGCTCTCTGCTTTCATTGTCCCGACAAAGAAATCAAGAAAGTGTGACAACGACCTTTTTCAAATATTTCCACAAAAAGGCTTTACTAATTGGAATTCCAACTCAATTTAATTGTATAATAGTGGTAAGTAAATTAGTTTTTATTAAAGTCCAAATCCATTTATGATGGATTTATATTTTTATTAAATTAAAATTTTTCATAAGTTTTTCTTTATTGGCAGTTAATACGATATAATCTTCATTGGAGAATAAATGAAACATTTGATCAACTCAAAGCACTTGTTAAATTAATCACTTAGATTTACCGACTTTCTTAAATTTCAAACACGTTTCGCAAAAATATCATTACCTAACCGCAAAATATATGATACGGATTTGTTTACATTTTTTAAAACATCCTTAAATTTACTTATGCTCTACAACAGATGTGCACTTCTTGAAAGATTAAATAAGAAAAGAATATGTTACAAAATGGCCATGCTTTTATATATTTTTGTCGAAACAATTGAATGTGATACAATTTTTGCATGAAACAAAAGAAACAGTCTGAAACAAAAGGAAAAAAAGTCTGTTTTAGGTTAAATTTTATTTTAAATTTGACCTAAACTTCATTTAAATTGAAAAATTAGATAATCGTCACCCACATTGTTAATGGACAAGATAAATTAACTAAGTTCTGTTGACTGTAATCTGTGGTGTCAGTTTCGTGAGGTTTTGCTCTGGTATCTCATCGTTGGTATTTTCACATAGTGCTAAGTGCTGAGGAAGTATTCTGACTATTATCTTCGGTAGCTTCAAAATGCGCTGCAAAAAAGGGAAAGCGGGGCTAGGTATACCCCTTAACATATAAATTGCGCATTCCTTTACTTACCCTTACCAGCTAATATCTAACTTAATCAGTTCTACGTCATTTGAAATGTAACAAATTTCAGCACATACTAGAATTACACATCAGACGCTTACGTTTGATCATGGTAGAAGCTATTTGTGCTTCCTTAATATTCCTTGCTGTAATATTAGCTCAAAGTTGCAGGCCGTAAGAGCAAAACTTTGAGTGAGTTTTATGACCTGTTAGAAGCGCCACATTATATCTCGAAGCATAAGCGCATGGTGGATGTGGAAATGACAAGAGTTAAACGTGTTCCATTTAATCAACGTCTTCCCGTTTATATACAATGGGAATTTAAACTATTTTCGTCATCAACATCACAGCCTTTAGAAGCAAAATTGCGAATAAAGATCGATATAACTCCTAAGTATAACAATAATGTATGTATAAACAAAAGCTCTATCGGATGGAGTTGACTCAAAACAGGAAAACTTCAATTAAACTCAGGTAATTGCTTTGTTATTACATTACAGGTGAGTTCGGCTTTAGTATTCGGTGTTGGAGTAGAGTGGAGCTTAGAGTGGGATCACGTGACCAACGAGTACGAAGAGTTAATACGAAGTACACGAACGAACTAAGACAAACGGAGTGTGTACTTACCCCAAAAACAGGTAGTTACAGGATATGATGTATATGTAGATTATATAATCGGGCATTTTAATTTTGAAAATTTAAGAAAAGAAATGTGGCTTATCATGAATATGAAAAACTCACTGAACAGTAATAAATAATGTAGGTATTCTAATCCTACCACAACCAAAATTTGAAATCGCAAATTGAGGTGAAACCATCATAGGCTCGTAAACAGCACATGCACGCTCTTATGCACTCACTTCAGAGGTTGTGCATATCGAGTTAACTCCGTTAATGCGTAATATCCGA
This sequence comes from Agrypnus murinus, assembly GCA_929113105.1. Classification (NCBI taxonomy): domain Eukaryota; kingdom Metazoa; phylum Arthropoda; class Insecta; order Coleoptera; family Elateridae; genus Agrypnus; species Agrypnus murinus. The sequence goes on along the minus strand of OV816028.1, from coordinate 66,711,928 downwards.
ACGGTAGCGAGTTAGCACTATCTGCTCTAATGTCCATGACCGAACGCCTTTTGCGAGTTTACAGTAAAAAGAGCCAAAATATCAACGAAGCCGAAGCCCAAAGTAAATGTTGAAATTCCTAATGGAGCCTGCTTGAACGTGAAAGCTTTAATTTTACCTTTATTGAATTTTATCTTTAATTATAAATTCTTTTTTTTTGACATTGGAGTTTCATCAAAGGTTTCTTTTATAGTAAATATTGATATTCATAAAAATAGCTTTGCTCAATTTACTAGTAAGGTACTGTAAGTAGTATGTGCCATAAAATTGGTTGCAAACAACTGATTCTGTATATGAAACGTATGATGTTGAAATAAGTAAGTTCTTAAAACATGATTGCATTTTAATGTATCATATCCGCTTTTCATACTTTATTATACACACGTAAGTATGAGATGAATAAAGTTTATAAATAAATCACTATAATTTGTCTATTAGCTTTAAAGTTTTGTATAAACACTATGTATATTATAGAATTTTAACGAATTGACAATTAATTAAACAATTAAGTTATCTGAAAAGACTGATTTTTTAAACTAGTTCTCAAATATTTTAGAATTGAAATTTGCAAAACTAAGGGTATGGATTATTGTGTGAGCTTGTGGGTACTTTGTACCAGGTTTTATTTCTAAAATTTATTTTTTCAGTAGAACACCAACAATTTGTCGTGCCAAACTATAGCAATGAGTAGTAGTTTTAAGATTTGTATATTTATTTCAAGAAAACGTTTACAACAATACAAAAATACAACACAGTTAATAGATAGTTAATAAAAACCTACTCGCAGCATGAATTCTATATAGTGACAGGTTGTTCGCAATTACTCAGAGAATGGTATGGTGAAACCAACCCCACTGGTGCACCTGCACCCTTCTAATATATTAGCTTAATTTGATATCCTATTCTAAATATATTTTCTGTTAAATGTCTTAATTAATAACCAATACAGATTTTCGTTATCAAAAAAAAAAATAAATTTCAACAAAAATAGTTACAAGTAACTTACATAAAATATGTGTGATAGTAATCCTTTTATACTAGTACTACTTTTCTTCTTTATTTTTTATTTCCCCTTAACACTTACAAATAAAGGCTTATCACGCCAAAACAAGCTTTAATGATCGCACATAGCACTACTAGGTTGTACGATTTATTCCCTTCATTAAATTTAACTTTTATAAAAAGGGAAACCCTTGGCAGATTATTATACAGAGTATCTCCACAAAATTGGTTTCTCATTAGACTCACGATACGGAATTACCAAAAAATACTCTTTTCACGACAAATCAAGCTAATACAAGAATAAAGTTCCGCTAAAGTGCGGAACAAATTCGCCTCGGAAGCTAAACAACGCGAAACTACCCCTCAGAGTGCATGGACGTAAAACATCCGTTGCTCTAGGTTCGCCCAGACTTAACTCTCCACACACTTTGAAAGAGTAAACTCTGAATTCTAAAGTTTTCTTTTTAAAGATTTAAGAAGGGCTGTATGAATTTAACTAATCAAACTTAAGTATGACAAAATGTATGGCTAAAATAAAATTAGTCGAAATTTAATTTAACCATTTTATTTTATAGATTCTACTTTTTTTATGTCCCTTATAGCAAAAACTTACAGGTGTAATGTTTGGCAATCCAGACGTCGGCGTCGCCGATCTGCTTTGAATGAAGTACAGTAAAGCCTCCCTTAACACACCTCTTATAGTAAACATTTTGGCTGTTCAAAATTTACACGTTTGCTTTTTACCTTTTGATAATGGATACACAAGAATTTACAACAAAACAGTGAAAAGCTCAAATAATTCGTTTTAAAGCTCAGAGTAATTTTTTTATAAAAAAGAAAGCTAAAATGTAAAACAACAATTTTGCATTTGAAGTTTTAAGCATGAAATGTTAAACAATTAATTTTTAAATTTCGTTGCAAGGTAATAAATGTAATTAAATCTAAACATTAAATTTTGGGACCCCATCTACTTAAAATTCAAGATTTAACTGCGAGAATGTGCAGTTTTTTCTGTGAAATTTTTTATACATCCAGTAGTAAATGCACGGAAATGTAAATGTAAGATATAACATTTTTATGGGGTTTTTTATATTTTTTAGTGGAATTTAATTATATTACATAATAATAGGAACCTAATTATTTATATCTCATTTGTAAAAATGTATACAAAGAATTATCTTTTAATTAATAATACATTTATTTTAAAATATTCGAAGTAAATGTATGTGCATATTGTATCCTTTTAACTAGCAACTTTTTGTTGATAGTGTGGCGGCGGACCTCGTTGGAACCAAATGGACCAACTAATACACTAAATACCTATTTCCCTATCATTTATAAGCAAATCTGCATATAGTTAATTCTTCATTAATAGAAAAAAGCCACTGAAGTGTTTCTTCACCTAGCTGCCTATGCATTTACATTTTGTACACCTATACATTTGAGACACTCTTTGTTTATCTTGATTCTCTTCCCTTAAATAATAGTTACTTATTTTGAGATCCCTTACTTGGAATATGTTCCAAGAAGTTACAAATGATGAGTAAAACTCAAGTAACTACCGAGTTTTATAAAAAATGAACAGCGTGGCCCACGCAAGACGATCCTGTACCTTATCTATTAAACTGTAAAAGTTAGGCATAAAAGTCAAATATCAAAGTTGGTAGGTGTAAAACCAATTTTAATTGTATAATAGTTTTGTATATACAGGGTGGGTCATGTTGCTATAGCTACGATGAACTTTTTTATTTTCAGTGGAAACCCTGTATATTTTTATTGTTTTCCATTCTACACTTTTTTACCTAATGTAATCTAAATTCGCGTTTCTGCATAAATTTAATACTGAATAGTATACGGGTGTTCAATCTGATAGACCAAAAGGTATAAATCTTACAGGAAAACCTTACATTTTTCAAATGGCACAGTTTTTGATTTCCTACCAACTCATGTATATATGTTCTATCTTGAAGTGAACAGTTTCAAAGTTATTGGCGTTTTACTGATCCTCTCGATATTTTCCCTGTTAATTTGGATGGGATAATCTGCAGCGTTACAGAATCAGCTCTATCCATTGGCTAATCATGTTTTTAGCTAAGAAGTAGATTATTTTCAGTTACTTTTGATTTCATGATGAGTAGCGGTATTTAACTACTGTCATTTGTGCGATTTCCTTTCGGAACAGTATAAGTTCATTTCAAGATTATTCGAACTAGGTTATGATTTTACATTTTTGTAACAGTGTAGTACAACATTTTCATTATTAGTTTTCATCATTACAAGAAAATAGTAGAATTCAACTGATTTTTACATATGCAGAATGGGGTTAAAGCTACCTACTAAGATTTTATAAAAACAAATTCCTTGCAGAATTCTCATCTATTACTTGTAGTCCAGTCAATTTAGAACAAATAGCGGAAAGTTGAGGAAAGTCCGTGGATTTTTTCATAGGCCTTCCTGGGGGGCTGTTAAATAACCCCCTAAAAGTCACCGTCTGTAGGTGGCGAGCTCAAGGAGATAATGAGGGTAAACCACGCCCCCTAAAGGTTTTTGTCGTTTTTCTCGGAAACTATTAGGTTTATCGAGATGAAGGAGGTTAAGTAAATTAAAGTTTATTTAAATCCCTACCAGAAATGTCCGAATGTTTTTTCGTACCTCGCCTTCTTTTTGTGTTATCGAAGAAAGAAGATATGTCATACATACATGAGCAATTGGGTCCAATAAATGTGCTCAAGCAACTTTCGGATGTAACTTTTTGTGGTCTCATATTCTTCATGAAATAGATCAGAAACATTCGTTGAGAGCCGGAAGCGATCGTGGTCAGTCATATTTTACCTTAGCATCTCTTCGGCAAAATCCATCAGGCGATATTATCGTTATCCTTGGTGCCAATCGGATGGAAGTTTCGTATTGGCAAATTAATTTTTAGGAGAGTACACTGTGCTACTCAATTTTTTTACCGAACTCAATACCTACAGGGTGTCTCACTTTTTTAGAAATCCTTTATAGAAATATTTATGTAGGTGCCATTTTGTTGTATACTAGCAACCAAGGTACTAACGCAGAATGTTTTGTATCTTAAAACGTCTATTAACATATAATTATAAAGATTTTGCTCCAGATTTAGCATGCATGCAAAGTACTGTATCAATATTAAATTGTAAATGTGGACATACCAAGATCTTAGAAATAAAGGAAATTAGAAGGATTTCTAAAAAAGCGAAACACGTTGTACGTATTAGGTTGGATACAAAAATTGACTAGCACAGTGTACTCTCCTAAGAATTAATTTTCCAATACGAAACTTTTATCCGACTGGCACCAAGGATAACGATAATATCGCCTGATGGATTTTGCCGAAGAGATGCTAAGGTAAAATAGGACTGGACCACGATCGCGTCCGGTTCTTAACGAATTTTTCTTATCTATTTCATGACCAATATGAGACCACTAAACGTTACGTCCGAAAGTTGCTTGACCAAATTTACTGGAGCAAATTGCTCATTTATGTATGACATATCTTCTTTCTTCGATAACACAAAAAGAAGGCGAGGTACGAAAAAACGTTCGAACATTTCTGGTAGGCATTTAAATAAACTTTAATTTACCTAACCTCCTTCATCTAGATAAACCTAATAGTTTCCGAGACAAACGACAAAAACCGTTAGGGGGCGTGGTTTAACCTCATTATCTCCTCGAGCTCGCCACCTACAGAAGGTGACTTTTAGGGAGTTATTTAACAGCCCTCCAGGAAGGCTTATGAAAAAATCCACGGACTTCCCTCAATTTTCCGCTATTTTTTCTAATTGCACTGGACTATTACACACCGGTAGCAATTCTTACATTCTGACGACTGGTTCTGCTTCATGAAACTACACCGAATGTCTAAATCTAACGTGGTAATTGCTTATGCGAGTTTTTGATTCACAATGTTAATTTCCTACACCAGAAAACCACTTATATCTTGGAAACTATTTGACACAGAATGCTAAAGTGCGAGTCTTTTGAACAGTAATAAGATCTACAACTTTGCTACAGTAACTTTTCCTCTAAAATAATTAGGGGAGGCAATGTTTGAGAAATTGTGTTTTTACATGCTATTCGCCTATGTAAGAAAACCGAAACACACCTTGTGTATATAAGCGTGTAAATGTATGTATTTTTTAAACCACTTGGATTTTCTAATAAATAACAGAGAAACTGGATTTTCTCAAAAACTGTGCAGCATTTCGATATATACATTAGGCAAACATACTTAAAATAAAGTATAAAATAAACAGTAGAAACATACAGAGTGTTCCATTGAAAATAAAAAAGTTGATGTAGCCACAGCAATATGACTCACTCTGTATATACAAAACTATTATAAAATTAAAATTTGTTTTACACCAACCAACTTTGATATTTAACATTTTTTCATAACAGTTTCCAAGATAAGGTACAGGATCATCTTGCGTGAGCCACCCTGTACATGTCTTATGAAAATAGTTACTTGAGTTTTACTCATCATTTATCAGTTCGTGGAATAGACTCCAAGTAAGTGATCCCAAATTTAAGCGAAGAGAATTAAGATAAGCACATGGTGCCTGTCTTACTATTACAGTTTCTGGTGTTTCATCGAGACAAAAAAAAGGCAACTTCTTGTCTTGCCTCGATTTTTCAATCACGAAATTTTGTCACTCTTGTTTTGTCTTGAAGTCGAGATTTCTTGGTCTCGTTACAGAATGATCGCTCAAACGATATTAACATTAAAGTCACGCGTTTAAATATTAGATTACTTCTTTAACAAGATCAACAAGAAATTCCAGTATAGTGCAAAACTAGACAAAACAATTATCGTAGACATTTGCAGCTGACAATCTAAGTATTTCGGCAACAGTTTAATTTTCGTTGCGATTTTATTAGCATATAACCATTAAGATGAGTTCTCCTTGTTCTAATGAACCATATAGTGACAGTGGAAGTGAATTTGTACCCAACAGCGACATGGACGTGAGCGGTACCAACCATGAAACTATATCACAAAATGATAACAAGATATCAGAGAAACCAGCGCTTTCTACGAAAGATAACGCAAAAAAAGAAATTAAATATAACGGAGTACTTTGACATGAAATCTACGGAAGTAAAAAACAATAAGTAGGTAAATAAAAACATTTGGCTAAGATTAGGGTAGCAACCCATTATAAGTAAATACGTGATATGTACAGACTAAAAGGGATTAACGGTAGTTTTATTTGCATGAATTTCCAGAATATCGGCATGAAGAATGTCCGTCTGGTCATTCATAAGTTCGTCGTTACGTTTTATTTATTTTGTATGCTTCTAAGAAATTCAATTTTGATCTTTCTTTTCAAGGTGTAAAACTTTTAAATTTTGAATGGAGCAAAGTTGGTTATATGCTAAATGATGTGCCGCTACATTAGAGTCAAATATTTTATTTTTCCAGATTCTGATATGTTAATTAAACTCAATCGGAAAACTTTTACCAGTTTGACCTATATATTTAGAAACACATTGAATTTCATAAACCCCTGATTTGTTTAGGAATTTTTTGTAGCAATTTCGTTATTAACTGATTTTTTAAGCGTGTTATTATTGTAGTAAGCAGGCCATTGGTATCTCTAAATTTCTTACTCAAATCTCTATTAATTTGCCTTTATGGATTAGTAAAATGTACCTAGGTTAAAATCTATTTACAAATCAATGTGTATTTACTTATAAACAAAGTATCATTCATATGATATTTATTATGTACGTACTACCTTCATAAACCATAATTACACGTCGAGAACGTTAAAGAAGTCTTGATGTATTCTCAAGAATTCTTGATTCTTGAAAGTGGATTTCTTATCTTGTCTTGATTTTTAGTTACAACTCTTTGTCATGATCTCATCTTGAAATCGAGACAAGATCAAGAAACATTCTCCATTTAGTAAAACACTAACAGTTTCCAAGATAAGGTACAGGATCATCTTGTGTGAGCCACCCTGTACATATTTTTATACTTAGGCTGCGTCAGGAAGTCCATGCAGGATTTTTCAACACTGTCGAAATAAATTTGGATACCTCCAGGTTCTAAAATTTCTTGTTGTAGTTTGTTTTATTCTTAAAGCGTTTATATAACCCTTATATAATCTGGACCAAACCCGGACTCAGTGGCGTAACTACCGCCCCAGCAGACCCTGCGACGCGGGGGGGCGCAACGATCCCAAGGGCGCTGCTTTCATGAAATTTTATTTCGTTGAGAATAGAAATTTTAAAACAAGCATTGGAGGTAAAAAACATTCTATGGAAACAATAAAAGGCAATTATGGATATACAGCGTGGCGCACTAAATGTCACCCAATTTAATTTTGTTCTTAAAGCTATAGTATTGGGCTATCACCTTTCAAATTGTGGGCGCAAGTTATTCAGTTCCTGAAAATTACGCCAAGTGCAGTTAGAAGTCACATACATTTGACATTGGCACAATAGTTTGTGTTAATGGTGGACAAAGGTAAGGTTTACCATTGCAGAGAAGACAAAAGTTGTACTACTGTTCACGGAAACAAAGAGGGTTACAGTGACTCAGAGACGTTTACGTGATCACGAGACGTTTGCTACACGACGGGCCCCTAGCACACAAGCAATACGCCGATTGTCTGGCAAATTTGAAGACGGTCTGTTTTAGAAAATAAGCAGCCATGTAATGCTACTGTTAGTTGAGGAAGAGTTTGTGTTACACAATGAATGGCGTTGTAATCAAACAAAACACTTGATTCTGGGGAACGGAACACCCGCGAATAATCCACATGAAAGAAAGTTAGATGGAAGAAGTGAGTGTGTGGGTGGCAATGACCAGTCATGGAATCACCGGCCATCTTATCATCTTTTTCTCCCCAAATTCATGGCAAGAGATCTACCAATGCAAACATTGTGGTTTATGCAGGATGGAACGCGCCACCACACTGCGAATGTTGTGTTTGATTTCTCACAGGAAACTTTTGGCTTTCGTATAATGTCACACAGATTTCCTGACCGTCGCCGAATGCTGCCCCATAACCCGGATATCAACTTACGTGATTTTTCCTTTGGATTTAAAAAAGGTGTACCACAGGAATCCCGAAAATGTGGTGTAATGCGATGCAATGTAAAGGTGCGTCTTGAAGATGTGAGGCGATGCGGTGTGCATATGGAACATGTTATCCTTTATGAATACTTTTCTATGCTGTTGTGATTACTTTGTTATCAATTCTGTACCAATCTCTTCCAAAATAAATATGTAATTTATAAAACAAATCGTGCGTCACCCTTTACATTGCTCAAAACAATTAGAAGACTATTTATCTGCTTTGATGAAGACGCTAAGTATAACTAATATACCTTTCCGTTGTGATCAGCGACAACAGATTGAAATTTCTCGGAGAAATATATTTTATAGGGGAAATAGCAAAAACAATGGATTTTGATAGCTTAATTCGCCAGTCTGCGTTAAAGCTCGACTTAAATACAATCGCGGAATTAACAGTAATAACAACCAATATCCGAAGCGACATCTATACAATTCTAATCACATTTATCGATAAACAAAAGTAAAATTTGTTAAATAAGGGAAGCCCACTTAACTAACAACAGGTGTTCAAGGCAAGGACGAAGATATGAAAAGGATGTATGTTTCACATGTTTAACGTGTAAGATACGCCACTGGGCACGTAATTATTGCATGTCACTGAGCATCACTTTGGAATACTAAATGTAATAGGTAAAAACAATGGAAGGCACGTAATTTTCATATGAATTTCTATTCCAGCGCTACATGGGATATAAGGAAATGAAAAGATAATGTATTAGGGGGCGCAAACGTAAGTTTCGCAGGGGCGCGCAATCTTACGTAGTTACGCCACTGCCCGGACTTACCCATCATCCAGATTTGCAGCCTATTTAAAAGAAGTCATTATCAAGACGACCCAATCTAGATCCTTAATGCAAGGCGGGAGCGTGAAATTTGATGCTAGTTCTAAAACTACGCGCTTTTTCAGAACATGTTTAAATAACACATAAATTAAAACACTGATTTCATTACAATGGAAGTTATAATAGGGTTTTATGTCACTATTAGTGCCAAAGGAAGGATTACATCATTTAGTTTTAAAATTATTTTCAGTTTTATATCATGTTATTATTTTAAAATCTATTTGCATTTTTAGTTTTTGCAAATTGCTCGTGTATGGTTTTTCCTAAATAAAGAAAAGTACAGCTGCAGACTATAAAAAGTTTAAGAAAAATTAGCTTTTTTTTGTAGTTAACTACTCACCATGAAGTTACATAAATTCTTTAAATTAACTAATTATTAATTAATTTTATTAAGTTTGAAAGAACAAAAGTTAAAACTTAACTAACACCTTTTCATTACAAAACTGTCAATAACATTAACTAAAGTATAAACCAGCGCGTCCTCTTATCGATTGGTCCAATATTGTCACACCTTCAGGAAATATATCAGATGACTCAGGAAAGTAAACATAACCGATCAACTTTTTCACGAAACAAGATAATCGCTTGATCAACAACAGGATATAAGGTATAAAAAATTAAATACCGTGCAAATCTTATCAATTGGCACGTCGAATGGGGAGAAAGTGCTGTAAACATTGCAGTAGCAATAGTGCAGCAAGTGGTAGAAGGGGAATGTTATTTTGAATCGGAAATCATATACTCGATTAGTTTCCAAGTGATGTGGATTAAAATATAAAAGCGTGTATGTATGTTTAGGTTTATGTCATATTTACAAAAGATCCCACCAACAGATTCATTGATCATAGTTCAGTCAGTGTCCCTCCATCGCCAAGTTTTCTCAGAAAATCAAAAGTTCAGTCGGCGGCGTTCGAGTAGACGCCACACTTGGCGCGTTTTTATTGTGATTTTTGGTTTAAAAAAAAACTTATTTTTTGTAATTTATTTTTAATTTTTTTAAATAGTGAAGTGACGATTTATTTAGGAAAAAATGGCTTTCGGTAAGATTTTAATTGATTTAAATAATTATTCAAATCTGCAATTATATTAATTTGCTTATTTTATTATTTTATTTTAAATCTCGATTACTGAATTTATATAATGTAGAAATTGATTAACTTTTAATATTGCTTTTGCTAGTAATTATTTATGGGAAGTTAATTAACAATCCCTTTTCCCTATCGTTGCCTAAAAATTAAATGCCTTTGAATTTCTAAAATAATCTTCTTTGCAAAAAAAAATATTACAAAATTCAAATTGAGTAATTTGAATACAATATCACCCTTTGATTTATTCCTATCAATGAACTTTACTTTGTGCAACAACCGCGATAAACCCTCGAATAATATACATTTTTTTCGATATCCGTATTATTTGATAACGCGATTTTTTCCCGAATAATTATTTCACTACAATTTTAGATTGTTATTGCGTTGGCATTGGCCGTAATGCCCTATTTTTAAACGATTCTATTTTCACAAGAGTAGCACAAGACATTCGAATAAGAAGTAGAAACAAGATGGAGAATGTAAATCTCATCTTACTATTTTTAGAATGATATGCTTTGAAAACGCCAATATTCACAATCGGGGCAATTTTTTACGGGTAACCTGCACGCAACTTGGTTGTAGTAACCTTGATTGGATTTACGCACAAGTAATGAAAAACAGTTTCTGAAAAGAAGAATTGGTTTAGATTTTATAAAATTAAATTCTTCGGTATGATAAACCGATAAGGAATGGTGGGCAATAAATCTTTGAACTTTTGAAGGTTAGAAAGGGCAAATGATAAAAACATAGGAACAATTTGAAAAACAATACGGAATGATTAAAATAGTAGTTAATAACGGCTTTAGACACAATTACAATAACAATTTTATGCATTCGTTGTTGCGTGTTAGCCTTCACATCCTGTTTTATATAGGTATTAATGCAGTAGTAAAAGTGATTAAAATAGTTAATAATAAAATAAACATGAACAATAGTAACATAAGGAAACCTGATTTAAATACATTATTTATTGGTGCAGCTGTAGATACATGTCTTATGAAGATCTTTTAAAACAGTAACTTGCTCACGTTTTGCTATTTCGAATAAATTAGAACAGTTATTTTTGTACGCCAAACGTGCAGAAATTTATAGTATGAATTACGTATGCAAAATACTTCACACAATAATTAATTATTTTATGAGATTAAGAGTAGTAAGTGGTTTATATTTTTGTAGGCCAAGTTCCAAAATCAACTTCCAAAATAGTTTTTCCTAATGAACTTTCAGTAACAGTCCATAAAGCTTTAGCGACATCATGAAGACTAATCCTTTCAAATTAATTATTTACAAATGGTACTTATCTTCCAAATTCCCCTTATTAGTTAGTTAGATTAAGTTAGCTTACTATATACAATTCATGCTTCTTCTAAAAATAGGTAATTTTTTTCTGATGTTAATCCTAAATAAGATAGGATGCATATGTGTGTTGGTCTTGGGATAAAGATCTGGTTTGGTGCTTACATACTTAACTAGTTCATCAAATAAAAATTGTTTTACAACGTCTGCTGAAGCTGTCTGATCTCTATCCTTTCTTTTATTGTTTTTGGCATTGTTCATCTTGGAGGTTCCCTTCACTCCTGCTTATTTTTCGATACTTCCCCATATGGTTCGGAGTCGTCCTCTTTTTTTCTCTCTCCTAAGGCGGGTTCTATTCCATCAGAGCCACTTTTGGTTTTACCATGTGTTGCTCAAGAAAATACCACTAAATATAAAAGTAATACAGCCTTGGTAGTGTAATGCCTGGCGTGCCGGACTTTCACCCAAGCGGCCCGCGATCGACTCCCGGCGCCGGCAGATCTGGTTAAGGTTTTCTGCAGTTTTCCTTAGCTGTGACACAAATGTGAGATTTGCGCTGTTCCATCTGTAAGGTGGCTGCAGCCGCACAGTGGGCGTACATAATAATAATAATCGCCCCCTCCCTAACGCACAAGCTTATAGCTTCTGGGGTCTTGGTTTAGGTTATGGGTTGTAGTAGTTATTATTATTATTATTATTAATAATAATGATTCAACTCAGAAACATGGTTTGACCGAAATTTTAGGATTTCCATAAATTTGAAGTGTTGATCATTGCTTTCACTTCTAAAGGGTAAACCTTTTTGACAAAAATGTTCACTGTACCGAAAATTTACTTTAACTCGACTCTAGCCTTTTTAATTTTTTATTGTTTATCAGCAGAAGGTAACTCCAAAAGACTTACTTTCTCTAAGTTTACAAGCACAAATCCAGTCAATTTGTGCTCAAAAGAGCCCCTAGCGGGAAAGTTGTGGGTAGTTTTGATTTCTTCCATTTTATATGTTTTTTGGGGTGCTGAATCCGAATCTGAGGTTTGCTAACAAAATTTCGTGACGCAACATTGAAGAAAATCCAAAAAAGGTAAACATTCTTATTTTTTGGCGGCTTTTTGCTTATAACTCGGAAACTATCAACTTTTCTCCGACAAACCGTTCGGGCTCAAGCGATATTTGAAAATTGGCGTATTTTATGTCTCCGCAAAAACCCACTTTTTCCACTCCAAAACTCTAATTTATTATAAAAGGCTGTCAATTAGTGAATTCGTCCCAGTTCTCTGCACATACCTTATTTAGATCGTATATATGTTAAGGTACAGGTAACGTTTTCTAAAATTACATAATGTTCAAGTTATTTAATGAAGTCCGAAATTGTACAAATTCAGTTACAAAAAAGTTGAAATTCCAACGAAAACTCTTGAAAAATTATTACATTTTATTATATTATATTACAATACATATGATTATATATTACATTATTATATGAGCAAAAATTATGTTTAGAATTTATTATAAAATTTATTAAAAATTACGCGAAATAGACAAAAGAATTTATTAATGTTCATATCTTCAAAACTAATAATAGTTATTTACGTGCCAAGCTTTGTAAATTAATCCTTACGGGAGAGTTGGAAAGTTTGTGGGGCGAGCGACGAAGGAGCGAGTCTCCATAATCCAGCGAGCCCAGTAGCGATTAATTGCAAAGCGTGTCGCGTACAAACTTTTATTTCCACCTTCACCAGCATTTTTGTATGAATTGTATATTTTTTATAAAAAGACATTTTGGAATCAAAGGCGGTAGCACAATTTATAGCTAGGCGTTGCCATGGGTTGTGGTTAAGCAACATATTAGTTGCCATAGCTTTTTGTTGATGAGCATTGTAAAATTCTCTTTTAGGAGCCCGTAAAATTTTACAGGGCTGTGGCTGTAGTTACTCATTCACTTAGTTACATAAAGGCCTGTAAAGTGGCATTTACATAGAAGGGGGAAATAAATGTATTTAAGCGACTCATGGTTCACTTTAGAGAGCATAATCATAACTTTGAAATAAATTAGGTGCGAAGTCGGCGACTTAAATTACCCAAAATTATGGCTCAAAACAGGAAAATTGGAGGTTTGTTTCATAGCTATGCCAATAGCGTGAAAATATGCTGTAAATTTCGCTTTTGCAAGCGTTCAAATGGCACCTGCTTTTGAGGTTAGAACTGTTAACCAGAGATTTTTCTGGTTATGCTTTTATTCTTTGGAGATGATGTCTGGAGCATGCAATAATTGAGTATTATACAAAAAGTTTACTTTAGCTCTAGGGAACAAAGCTAAGTAAACCACAAAATGTCAAAGTTGAAAAGCTGAAAATCTCTAGTTTATAGTTATAACGTCGGAAGGTGCTACTGCAACGGCTGCCTGACTTAAGAAAGTTGTTTTTCGCAACTTACATTTGAGTCATTAAAAAATCCAATTTTGTGGGTTATTATTAAATTCATATTTTCAGCTAAGGCAGAAAGAAGCAGCATTTTCTGAACTCAAGTTCGGAATTACCGGCTCGGTCACCTATACATTTTCTTTCCAGAGTTTTAAATGACGATCTATAATGTTATATTTATTTCTTGAGATGTTTTAAACCACATACTTTAAATAACTTAAACTATATCAAAACTAGAATTAAGCTAATGAATTACTGCCAGGAAGGATAAGCTGAAATAAATGATTGGACGAGAAAACTGTTAGATTTGTTTTTACGAAATTACAGCAAAGTGGTAACTGTATATCGCATCGTGTACAGTCCATCAAACGAAAACTTTCGTGTGACCTTAGAATGCGCAGTGGCACAACTGCCTTATCAGTCCGGTAGCGCATTTCTTACTTGAACGTCTTGCGGTGCACTTTGGACAATCTAATTGACCGATTGAAGGTAGTGGCACGAGCGATGCTGGACTGTTTTACCCCAAATCAAGTCGTCCTTCTTCCTCGTCTGCGTAGCCCACGCGAAGATTCTGGTTTGATGGACTGTATCTTTTTGACTACTTTTGCTACTTGGTACGTTAGTCCGGACATTCTTGTACCATTAGAACCCAACCTTGCCCGATATTCGATCACTTTTAAAATTTACATTTTTGGAAATAGATATTTAGCATTTCCTAGAGCTAATTCTTCTGATTTATCCCACATATACAATGTACAATAGCGACCAAAAAATGGAAACACCAATTTGTTGCTATTTGTAAATATATATATTGAGTTAAAATCAAGATTGGTGATGTCATATTATTTTGTAATACATTTGTCAGTTGTTACCACAAGCTTAAAAATAGTTGATTAATACTGGTGTTTCGGCTTTTTTGGCCCCCATTGTACATAACTATTTGGTTTTGTTTATGTTTATTGCATATCAGCTGTCTTTTATTTTTCCTGTTGTACATACATTCAAAATTATCCCCGCCTTTTGAAAGGAGAACCTTGTTGCCTGCAAATTGTAGGATATAAATAACTTTATTATTTGGTGTCATTCCCATGCCTTCATATTATCTTGTTCAGTTATTTAGGACATACCTATATTTTAAATAGAATGGTAGATAGGAAACTCTCTATTTCAGTCCTTTGAATACCATCACACCTTTTGATATTTATGTTCGTTTTCTCCAGAGCTTCCCATAGTTTTGAAAGTGAACGTTAGCGTATTTGCGTGTCATTTATTAATTCTGGTCAGTTTTCGGTCATATTTTCTTATTGTTTACTAGATATCGGTTTTGATATGTCTTTTTCTTGATTCGGTGTAACCAGAAACTTACAAGCCTCTGTACGTCTATTTTGTCTTTAAATTTTTTCCTAAATCTTCGTTTTTTTTCTGTCACTAATTTGTTTATTTTATTCTCTTATTTATCTGCTGCAGTCTATATTGGAGGAATTTGGTACTTATTAGTCATTTCGTACATACTTTCTTTTTTTCGTTTTTGTTATCTATCTAACTACCTTCTTACTGTCTGTCTTTCGCAACGCTTTATTTACTGCTTGATGTAATGCCTTTTTGATATCTTCAAAGAGGGTTACTATATTGCCATGAATCTTCTACTAATTTCTGATTCAAAATTCAATCTGAAGATATTTGATACTTTGGTTTTTGAGGTGTTGCATGTTCCTGTTTTTTCTATTTGTTCTTATTGTACTACGTTGTTTTTGTTCTTGATGTTGTTATGAATATCTTTGTGTTTAAAAAACCGTTTCTTATCCTTAAGTTGTTGAGCGCATACAATATTTCTAGTCATCGCTACGTACCAGCAACTACCGATGGAACTAATTTTTTGCCATTAGTCACAAGAACGTAATTGCTACGGTTTCATTACGTGCCTAGAATCAAATTGGGGAACAATTCTTGTATATAAAATACGTTGCAGTAACCTCTCTGGAACTTGTCCAACTACATTACGGTTACTAGGGAACGTGGCTGCGTAGTAATTGCTACTTTCGTAGAACTTCTTTTCTCTTTGACATATCGTGTCGCGTGTTGCTCTCTCTTTCTCTTGCAGTTTAACAAATATTATATCATTTTCTATACTAATGCTGCGATCGTGACACAAAATGAATTACTGTTTTACTTGTAATACGTATTTAATAATACAAAGAGCAATGAAATGTTTGATTCTTTTCTCATTCCTGTATACCAAAATTATAAACCATTGCAACTTTTCTGT
The DNA here is from genome assembly GCA_929113105.1 of Agrypnus murinus. Lineage (NCBI taxonomy): Eukaryota > Metazoa > Arthropoda > Insecta > Coleoptera > Elateridae > Agrypnus > Agrypnus murinus. The sequence continues at coordinate 66,695,866 of OV816028.1, read as the reverse complement.
TAAATGTTATGAGGTTATAACTATAGATCGAAAAATAACAATGCGCCCTTCTTTAAATATATTTTATAATTAAAAAATGTCTTTAATAAAATACGACAAAAATACTTATAAGTTGATATACATGATAAAAACCATTTTTATATTATTCCTAAGGCACAATTTGGCACCAATTTGTTATTTTATTTATTTGTTATATGTTATTTGTTATTTATTAAGAAGGTTATATAGTAAAACATCTATTAACAATCGTAACAAATTGCAAATTGATTAATGGCCTGCGACATTTTTCAAGTGAATATGGAGTAGTTTACGAAAAATCACTTTAAAATAATTCTCCTCGGTAGCAAAAACGTAAAGTTTTACTTTCAATACTACTGTAAGGTTCCGTTACTTTAAAGGGTTAACCAATGGTTTCAGACAAGTGGCAGGAACTTTCAGTACTACTTCAATGTTTTAAAAACTTTGCTATTGTTTTTTTACTTATTATTTTTTAAAAATCAACTTTTTTACCAATGATGAGTAGCAAGCCTATCGCGCCTTCCCCCAACTTAGAGTATCAGGTAGCGTTTCTGAAGATTTCTTTTATTAGCATTTGGTGAGCCAACACCTTTTTTCAAGAAAGCAGAACCTTAACCGTGGTGCTGGACGTTTATAGGCTGCTTTCCGTCCCCTTTTCTCAACCTAGCATGGAACAGACTACGAAAAATATAAAATCCAAGCCGTAGCAAATCTGCAACTACAGTGTAATAAATGTTGCATAAGAAAGAATGGTTCAAAGCAGTAACAGTAAAAAAGTAAATCGTAGAAGTACTCACATTTAGCTCAAAAGCTGTGTCTTTAGAAGTTCAGAGATTCATTGTTTCAGAACTTCGATCTTTCAACGTTTGCATAATCACACTTACAAAATTCTAAAAGTTCCAAGTTGATTTTCGGGATATAAAGTTTTAGTTTTTTGTAGTTTATAATTTTAAAGTAAGTAAGAATGTACAGATTCGGAATTACAGATTTTCAGAGTATCACAGTATTTTAACTTCAACATAGAGAATTCCCAAATAACACAAGTTTCAACATCGTTCAACAAGTTCAAATTTTTAGCTCCAAAGATTCAGAGTTTAGAAGTTATGCTATTCCATATTTTGTGTAAATAGCACGAATTTCAAGTTCAAGTATTTATCACCAATTCACAGTTTAAAACATTTAAATTTAATTTTTAATGTTTATTTAAGACTTTCAGCACTTTTTTCGAGTGAAGGAACTTTAGATTCTTTGTTAATCAGGTTCAAACATCAGAATTCCAATATTTCAAACTTTAAGCATACAAAAATTCAAAATTTAAAAGATCACATCTTCAGAAATGAAAGTTTGAAGTTTCAAATTTAAAGGTACAAAAGTATCAAACTGTAAGTTTTGAAGACTAAATGTTTTAGGGTTTGAAGTCTTTTTCAATCTGCTAGCTTTACAATTTTAAAGCTTCTGTAATCCAGAAATGTAATACTAAGGGGCAAAATCTGGACTTTACTATTGACTTGTATTAAAAGTCAATGGCAGGTTAAATCTGGTTCCAGAGTTGAACTCTCCGTGAGCAATTACCCCTAACTAGTTCCACTATCAAGATGCATGCTAAAGAGCAAAGTGTGGACTCAACCTTTGATTTATCTAGTATCTGATCTAGAATGAACATTCTAAGGTCAATAATATCCCGACACCATTGTCACCTGGTCACGATCAGAAATTTGGTTTTACATAACGGACATTCGATTTTTTTTATTTGTGTCAACATATTTGAAAGTTGCTTGTACGCTTGGATCTTTGTTTTCAAGTGAACAACTATTTTATAGTCTTGGGAATTTATATGCGGAATCTATTCTGCATATTCTGACCCCCATAGCTTTATGATGAAGATCCGGAACTCTCTTTGCACTTTCGTGTTCAAATCCTACCTCCAGACGTTTTAAATTTATTTAACAGTTTATTGAATATCAAATATGGAAATTTTAAAATTGTAATAAATAATAATTAAGAAAAATCTTTTCTCATTCCAAAACGTAATGTTTATTTGGAATAAATTATTTTAAAATTAATTTGCAATTCTTTTTTAGGTTTTTATGAACTGTTAAGCAACTTTCCTTGTCAGTTAAGTTTTTTTATTACAAGTTATGTATTATTCTTGACCGTTTACGGCACATGACATAATTTTATTAACTGGTTAGTAATTTTAGCATTTCCTGTTTATACCACATGTCTTTGTTGTGTACAGTCAATTTTAATATAACAGTGCAAAGCTAATGATAAATAATTAATATGATTCGAATAAATTAGGTATTGATCATGCAGCTACTAATTGTGCTTCCGCAAATACCTTATGGTTGTATTGTTAAACAGATCTATAGTTACTATTAAAACAAATAACTTTATAGGATAATGGAAAGAACCTCCAAAATATACCGGTTTTGTACGTCTTTTTTCTGTAAATGACTTTATGTACAGCTTGTCAAACTTAACGTTGCGGATAGAAAAATTGATGTATGGGCGGACGCGGAAGCGAGAAAGTAAATAGGCAGATAAATACTCCCTCTTTGCACATACTACATGTCCTCTGACCTGTCTACTGTACACCATCGAGCAGGGTTATCTCAGCCATTAAGCTATGTTTGACATGCTGTACATACAATATACTGGCTAGTATTTACAATAGGGTATATTGTGCGAAATAATCTTATTATGGAAATTCTGTTTTGATTTTGTTAACATTTATCTTATGTGTAATATTAATATTATTAGAATAATTGGTCTAATTAAATAAAGCCAATGAATAAAGGTATGCGCAAATTCTTCTTAAAAGTATTTCATTAATAAATTCGTACACCAAATTACCAAGCTCTAATTCGAAATGTTTCCTATTTGAAATTTTTTTAATGCCAAAGACCTACTTAATTAGACTATTAACCGTTACTGTATTTTTGTAATTATTAAATATAATGTTACCACGCCAAACATATATCTGGATATGTTAGTTCTTTTTCGAAATCCAGATATGTTTGAACGATTTTTAATATTGTCTGAACCCCAGACAAGACCCTATAAACCGTTTGTCGGTACTGGACTTTTTTCTAATTGCCACAATTTCGTCATAAATTGACGAAATGGGAGCTCATGTAGGGTATTGATACCCTCAAACATCAACACGTCCCTCCATGTGTCGCCATATTCTCGTTGCACAGCATGATTTTTCATTATCCAGGTTATATCTGCTGAAATATTAAAGGTAGACGAGAAACTTATATAAGGGACTTTTTAGCATAACCTGATCTATAAAATAGCGCACACATTTTTTTCATGGCCAACTTATTTGCCGGGAAAATATCCAACTTTAGTTTATTAAATGGATCGTCCTGTATATTTTTACGGAATAAAGCTCTAAATACATTTTATCCAACACCTCTATATAAATACCATGTTTACTATGGTCATTTTAAATAAGGAAAGTGATTGTTTGCTCTTATGTTACATTATAACCTACGTTTCCCCTAACAACGTGGGTTATTTTTAAAAACTCACTCCTTCAAAGATAACAACCAATCACCAGCTTACGTTACTTAATATTATTAAAATCCAGTCATCGTGCTAGAGTATTACCGTCAAAACTACAGACTAACTATACATTGCAAATTCGATGTTTAAACTTAAATAAAGAGGTGTTGAATAAAATTTTGTATGGCCCGCGTGAGTTAAGGATATTATCCACTCAGAAAAATTAACCCTAAATTCTCGTTCGTGGATAATATCTTACTTAACTCACTTGTACCATAAATAACTATTTCTTTACAACGATATATTACAAGTGGCTTTTTGCCTTTAAATTACATTTTTTTTATTTACTCTTCCATTACAAAACTATAGCAGCTTTTATTTAATTACTATTTAAAAAATTGTATAATACGTAATAACAAATTTTCTTGTGATGACTAAACCTATTTGAGCACTTTTGGTTACGTTTCCTCCTGTAGGTGTAATTAAGAAGCATGCTGCAGTGATTTTAGTTTGAAGTTCTTGAGCATTTTGACGAGTTTCATACACTTGATTTTTCAGAAAACCCTATACAAAGAAATCAAAAATAGATGTCAGGTGACCTAGGAGGTCACAAAACGGGTCCTCTGTTACCGATACGTTTGTGACCAAATTCATTGTTTAAACCTTTAAACCATTTGCGAACGCAGCTCCATTATGAGGTTGGGGTCCGCCGTGTTGAAACCACAAGTTTCGTGGTTTAGCTAAAGAAGATTCAGGTTTTGCAAAAATAATAAACGCTATCCTGAGTCACAGTTCCATGGTGAGAATGAGGTCCTGATTTTACGTTACGAGATTTCATGACCAAGGGTTTTTATAATCCCAATATTGCGAGCTTATTAAAATTTATGTTTCTGTAAAAAATCGATTCGTTGTTGTTTCTTCTTGAACAGGATGACGTTTTGAAAATGAATCAGTAGACGGTGTAATTTTGTTAGGTTACGGGCTTCCGAAAATGTGAAAATTATCACCGATACAAATGAGACCCGTACCTTTCGACGACAATAAGTGGACTGTATTTTCGAAAACAATAAATTAAAGAATAATAAAAGGATTTATACTGTTAATAATAGAAACCCATAAAGGGACTTACCTTAACTGGCAATGTTTCGGAAATCTTTCAATCCGATTCTCCCGTTTCCCAAATTTACCCCAATTTCTACTCTTTGGGGCCCCAAACGATGGCCGAAAGAACAATTAAAATCCCGTCGCCCAAATCGATGGTTATTTTCCAATTATTTTCCAAATACTAAATCCTTTTATCACCTTCACGAAAGTTCCACAAAACACTCACAAATGAATCATAAAAAATTATATATAATACAAATAATTAAATTACTTTTTAATATCAAATATCGATAAATTAAAAACTCGTTCAAAATGAAATCCAATTTTTACATTATTATGAAAAGGCGATTCGAAAGCAATTGTTTTATTTTGTTTTTGCGGCAAACTATCTTTTATATAAAATGGCGGCGTGAACGATCGTGCTTGACTGTCATAAACAAATTTAAAAGCAGAAAACCAGTGGTGATATATCATTGTAAAGAGAAATTTATTTATTTAGCACTTACTTTCGCAAAAATATTGGGACACGCCAAAGACTGACCTGCATTCTATCGGAATTTTATAAAAACTGATTATGCGATAGGCATGCGGTTGGCCGCTGCATCTAATAAAACCTAGGCCTGGTTACCCTAAGAAGGTGATGGCCCTGAAGGGGCTTTGATGCCACAGACAAGAAGAAGAAGATTATGCGATAGGATAATTATCAAATTGGAAGGTTTGAAGGTTATGTTACAAATAAAGCAAGCGTCTCATTGGTTGCCTGCATAATCAACTACCGCATATCGAAGTTATTCTGTTTAATTTTGTTGCTGTACAGCATCATCTATATTTATTGGCGCGTCCCAATACAGGACGTTCCAAGTTTTATATTTTTCCGGAAAAAAGGTTGGCCATGAAAAAAGATATGTTTTTGTGCTATTTTATAGATTAGGTTATGCAAAACAAAGCTCACCAATACAGAAACATAAACATTGTTACAAAATTATTTGTTTAAATTTGAGGCAAGAAATGGGGTGACAGGACATCCTGTCCTGTTTAGTTCCAACATCCAGAAGAACGCTAGTTTTAATATTTCTCCACTTTGAGAAATTACCAGCTCGATCGGACATTTCAGAATGTCAGTAATTATTTTCTTTCTTTTTGATAGCTGTAGTTTCTGTTCTTTATACTATTTACAAGAGAACAATCTTTTATATACAGTAAAACAAAATAGTCCAAATACAAAAACGTTGAAAAACACTGTTAATAATAATAATAATAATTGCTACTATCCATTACCTGGCAAACCAGGCCCCAGAAGCTATGAAGCTTGTGGAGTGGGATGTGGCGATTATTTTATTACGCCGGCCCAACGTGAGGCTGCAGCCGACTTAACAGATGGTATTATCACAAATACCACATTTGTGTTACAGCTAAGGGAAACTGCAGAAAACCTTAACCAGATCTGGTGGTACCGGGAGACGAACCGGGCCACTTGGGCGAGAGCAGAGCCCGCTAGTCTATACACTACCAGGGCTTTTTTATTGGATAATAAATTACAAGATTTTTAACAAATTTGTCAGCTTCGGTGAATTAGTGATTAGCATGTCTCAGAGATGGAATACCCGGCTGCGGGGGCCTGGGCTATTAAACGCTTTCGACTCCTTCTCATCTCATATAAGATTTTCTGAGGACAGGTCAGATAGTCAGGTAGAGAAAAATAAAAAGTTTTAATATCTTGATTGATTTTTAAGTTTGTTTAAGCGGCCAGGAGCCCCTTCGGTATCCGGGCACCCGGGCTCCAGTCCAAATTATGTACTATTTGTAATTTCGTTTTAGAAAGTAGTTTAGAGTCAACTAATTTTCTTGACAAGATAACTGTGGCCTCAGTTTCCCAATATCTAGGTTAGATATAATATATAGGTTAGATAGACCTCTGGTTAGCTTAAACTGAAAATTGGTTTTTGGGGATGCAGTTGTCCCAACAAACCTATCAGTAATCATTTCTATCTGGTTAAAGTTAACCAGATATTGAAAGCTCGGCTTTATGATAAACTTGATGACATTTGTAACAGTTGTAATCGTTATCACCTTCCTTAAATAAAAATCCTCTTCAGTATATCTTCGTTCTGAACGTTCCTCTGCTACTAAAACAGGTTCTATTGGGATCTACTTTAGCTGCCGGAACATCTATTACTTTAGTAAGAAGCTCCCTGGATAAAAATAAGCACCGTGTTCTTGAATAACATGGCTGGATAATTTTTGAATATTTCTAATAATTCAGGAGGAAATTTTGTCTATTCGATACACTCACTTCAGGCCACAGGTATGTCCTATTTTGCAGAACCCTGTATATTTCATTATGCATAAAATTGAGCCAATCTTCTGCAGAGAACTGCAGTAGAATACTATCAAATTCAATATATTTATTTATTTTTAAATCATATTTTTTTGTATAAAACTCATGTAGAAAAATTATTACCCTGGCTGAGAATTGAATCCAGGACCTCCTGCTTTGCGGTCAGATACGCTGTCATCTATGCCACCTGAGGTGATTACCAACAAAATGACAAATTTTGTATACGAAGAAGATATTAATGTTAACATAGACATCAAGTTAATTGATCGGCAAGGTGCGCAGACATTAAATCAACTGCCAAAGCTAATAAGACAAATATCAATTATTCAATTAAGAGTTAATTCTAAATTAGCCACGACAATTGATTTAATGTCGACGCACCTTGTCTATCCATTAACTTAATTAATGCAATATATTTAGTACTCGTGTATGTTAACATTAGTATAATGTTTGTATGGAAAAATTGTCATTCCGTTGGTAATCAACTTAGGTGTCACAGATGGTAGCGTATCTGAACGAAAAACAGGCGGTCCTGGGTTCGATTACCAGTCGGAGTAACTTTTTATATGGATTTTATACAAAAAAATATGATTTACGTGTTTTAATTGAATAACTTATATTTATCTGAAAAAAAATTATTTTTGATCGCTAAAGGTGTCTATGCTAGTAATGGTGCTCAGTCTTTGAGTGTTCAGCATTTGTTTACGGTCAAAAGCGATTAATTTAAAGAGCCCTTTAATTTTAGGGGTGAATCTTTGTTTAGTCGAAAGCAAATTAGCCTCCAAAAACTTTACTTTTGTTTTGGAAACTGTCATCCATTTGTGATAGGTGCAGTTTCAGGAATTGCAATCGATCTTAATTTGAAGCTTTTATTGACTAACAAAAGTTTTATTCAGATTTTTAGCTTTTCTTAAATTTCAAAACTGGTGGTGGTTGCTCTCAATTTTGTTTTGACTTTTTATTAGCTGTGGTAGTGGTGATCTTCTGCTTATGATAACCGTAACATGAAGTCAGGTATAGACTTATTAGGTATAATATTGCATGTTGTCCAAGAGGTGATGTTTGCAGTACATGCTATAAGAAACTATTTTCAATCTGCAATTACTACAACATAAGGCACCTTTCCTTACTGAGTCCTTCTAAATTCTTGATTTGAATCTTATAAACATACAACATCTAAATGACACTATATATTAAGGTACACTCCTTTTTCTATGTGGTAATGTTTGAAAGCACTTTTAGACTATAGAATGCTTTTTAGGTTTCAGTTGTATATCTAAATAGGCGCAAAGTAAAAACTAATCGTCTGAGCGATATCGTAATCTTGAATGACTTAAGAATCTCCAATATCAAAAGGTACTTGCAAAATGACAAACATTTATTAGAATCGCCAGCTGTAGTGGAATAGTGGTTAACATGCTTACCTCATAATTCAAGTGTCGCAGGTTCCCTCCACAGCCGGGCTGGTAATTGTTCATAGCGTAGAGACAACTAAAAATATACCTTCTACTGGATGAAATTCTATTAGAGTAGACCAAATGACCATATCAATCGGTGCCATGAGGTACGAGAAATTCCTGAGTTAAAAAAGAGAAATTGTTAGATATAAGCATCATTACATACCGTTACCTGCAATAAAAGAAAGAAGATTTACTATAGGGAACATTAAAAACAGGGTTCCCAAGCATAGACATTAGTCTATATTAGAAATTACTATATAAAACTTTATTTTTGTGAAAAAGTAAAATTGAATGTTTACAATACAAAGTATAAAAAGCTTATGCAAGCAAGTAATCTCAGTGTTTCATTTGATAGATAAAAGAAAGAAAAGTAGGAAGTCAATTTAGTTAGCCAGGAATTAACTTCATAACTTCTTAAAGTTTGTTTGAAACATATAAAGAAGAGAGGGGAATTATTAATTGTGATTGTGTTCTTATTTCTCACCGCAAAACAAATATCTCATAGAACAGGTCAGTCAAGGTGTGGTATGATAAATCTAAATACCACTTAGTCATTGTAAGCACATGTAATTTGGTAGATGCAGATTGTCTTGAGATGTAACCATTAACATATTGTCTAATGCATAAGCATTCTTAGTTATTTATAATATAAAATAAGAAATCTAAAGAATCTGACAGTAAATACAAATTTTATTCGTATGTCATGATAATATATCATCTGTCACAATTTAAGGTTATCAAAAAAAGAGGGCTTCACTAACAGTATAATTAAAAATAAAATAACAAACAAGAAATAAAATATTTTATATAAAAAATCCCTGAACCCAAAATTTTACTACATAATCAACAATTATATTTATAAATTCATTTAAAGAGTCGCAGAAATACAAAAAATAAATTATATCAAGTAAGCATATTTTATTTATGTGGGAGAACGAAAACAATTTTTTACTGATACTCGTAAGTAATTTCTACGCTTCTATTAAAAAACACTAAGCAATAAATGGTGAGTTAGTTAAGATTTTTCTGTAAAAAGTTCATTTATAAAAAGTTTCTGTTTTAATTACGTTATCGCAGACATTTGTACACACCCTAATCTTTACCTTCAAACATGCTATAAAATGAACCAACCCGCATAATAAAAAAGCTTTTTGCTGGCATCCAATATAACTTTACCTTCTACAAAAAGTAATCTCGGTACGTTTATAAGGAAGAAGTCACGCAGTTGTAGTCATACTGGAGAGATAATGAATGCATCTCTGCCCAAAGCGGATTTTCTACTACCATATTAGAAAATAAGTTTTGCGCCTCCCATATTAGGATTCAAAAAAGGCTTTTGTCACACATCTGGTGGAAACTACTTTTTGCTATTACCGGTATTGAAAGTATAGAAGATTTCACGTGAATTTGCCGGTAAGGTTTTAAAGTTCGGAGTCCATAAATAAAACGCGGAAATAGTTCCTATTGTTGCACGTCGTATGCGTGCTTGTACGGCCAGTCAACAATGGCCTGAGGATTGTGTTTGGACAAGACTACTTTTAATTATAGAAACTGGTTATGGACGGTAAAATTTCCGTATCTTGAAACACTTTCTATATAACGACACTACTATTTTCGGATAGTACTCGACGAGTTTAGTCGATCGGTACCATTTTTAGGTGAAGGAACCGTCAGGGGCAAAAGTTACGCCACTTTGAAAATCCCATGTTAAGTCTATGGGAATTTTTCTTTCAATAAAATGACACGTAAACAGACTGAAAAGAATGAAAAACGTTTATTTTTTGAATTTTGTGTGAATAAACCTAACCTAACCCTTTTATGCCTAAATTCCCGCTGGTGGCGCCACCTACCTTCCTTCATCTAAAAGTGGTACCGATCGACTACACTCGTCCAATACTATCTGAATATACTATACTATATTATACACAAAAAGTGTTTCAAAGTACGGAAGTGAAGCCGTTATGGACTAGTACTAAAGTAAAATTAAGTTAAATAAAAAGAAAAACATCGCCAAATGGCGGGAGATGAATAAAAAATCAATATTTCTGGACTACACATGCATTTATATATAAATATTACAAAACAGGCTAATGTGCATTTAAATGCATTTAGAAATTGACCTGTGCAACATATATGACTATGAAGCATAATATATCAATTCATATCAGTGATTGAAATAAAATCGTTAATGCACAGAAATTATATCTCTATTTGTAGCAAATACATACAAACATTTTTTAAATTAAAGAAACATTTTACATATAACCATCAGCAACAAATGTCACTTATTAGAGCAATAAACTCGAATAATGATCAACATAAAATTAAAAGGTTATCAGAATTGGAATAGTTAACAAAAGTCAGAGCTGTAATTCAATAGCTACTAATGTAATTTTTGGTATCTTCGATATTCGCACGCAACTTATTTAAATATTGATTTCAATAAATTTTCCACTATCTTCCACTAAATGCCTTCAACGGAAAGATTTAAAAATTATCACAGGAAGTAGAGATATATGGAATTTTTCGAGGGGTCCCTCACTCCCAAAAATTATGTACACCTATTTCCGCTTTACGGCAATAACTGTCTTTATTTCCGTATTCTCACTTGTTATTCCTGTATTGCCGTGTTTATTTCTTTATTTTCGTCTGTATTTCTGTATTGCCGTCTCTATTTCCCTACTGCCGTATTTATTTCGGTATTGCTGCATTTATTTCGGTATTGCTGCATAATTTCCCTATTACCGTGTTTATTTCCGTATTCCGTGTATGATTTTAGCAGTGGGTATATTTGAATGAAATACGCTTTATTGTTATTGGTTTTATTGACAATTTTACAAGAGATCTTAAGTGCTGTTAAAGTAACTGAGAACCGAATACTATGTGAAAAGAAAAACTTTTGAAAAATATATCATCAGATAGACTCTAAGAAATAGAAAAAATACATTGAAATAAATAACAAAAATTAAAAAAATGAGAATCCCAATTCTCATAATAAATAAAATTCAAAAAGAATAAAAAAAAAACTGATAAGTTGTAATAAAAATCAAAATTCCTTCAAATTCTTTTGAAGTATTTGTATAACTTGTTAATTGAGACCCTATCGGGAACGACTGATTTTGAATGGGTAAATTCCAATAAAATTTACTGGACCATAAAATATAAATTCCGAACTACTTCTTGGATGTCGTCTTCTTTCGGTCATACGAAATTTTTCTTTATCAATATCCAAGATTCGTTCAATGTTACCATCGGGTGTCGTAAAACAGCACATAATATTTTTCTAAATCTAATTCCAGTTTTATCTTTCTATAGATAAGTTTTAAATTTTCTATAACTTCACAATTTCAGACAATAATTATTCTTATCCTTTTATCATTCAAGTGGGAAACTTATTAAAATTAAAATAATATTCTTAAATTATATTCACATTCGTGATAAAAAGTCGGTGCCTTAATTCAGAAATAACTATTTTTCCTATTTTGAATTGATTTTTGTCTACTATTTTAAGATTTTTATATTTTCTTGTGTATTATAACCACTGAAATATAAAATTACAACTGCTAGAAATAGCTACTGCACATATCGACGACTTCAACCCCTAGACGACGGTAGTGACGGAAGTGGTTTGTCTATTAAGCGTAATTCCAAAAGTTAACACGCTGGGAACTAATAAGTGGGCGCTGGAAGTGGCGTTTCTCGAGCGTCTGAAAATAACTTTTTTTAATTTTTGAATTTAAAAATATAAAAATTAGAAAAATTTAAAAAATAAGTAGGTAGTGTTGACTAATCTTCACAGCGAAAGCTTCAATATAAAAAAAAGAATCAAGTACATCGTCTCAGTAGAACTCTCAGACAAACTAAAAAAACAGCCTTATATTTTAAAGCGACTGCAGCCCTTACAGTCTAGACCTAGGCTTACATCATTGAGTGTTTAATATTCGAATTGTTCTGATGTATAGACCAACCCTTGCATGCCGCCATAGTTCTCCTTTACGAGTTCTACAAGACCGGTTTGCTAACATACTAATATTGCTGCAAAATTACACCCGCTTCTTCAGATGACTACCTAGATTTTCAGCCGCGCTTGAGATAAAATGCGTAATGGAAATTGAGAAGAGCGGAGCGTGTTATTCCTATTGCCGAGTTTATTTCTCAGTATTGCCGCGTATTCCCCATTTATTGCTGCGTAATCTCTATTTATTGCCGTCTATTCCTCTGTATTCCCGTTTATTTCTGTTTATTTCCTATATTTCCCATATTGCCGAGTATTGCGCTTATTTCCGACTCATAGCAATTTATTCTCGAGAAACTGTACACCTATTGCTGAGAATGAGGGACCCCTTGGAATTTTTAATCAAATAATGAAAAAGGATCTTAAAACATATTTACTTCCATCTCATTAATTCGCAAACTATGAGAATTCTGGGTGATGACAATACACACATATTTCATGAAATTTATTTGCACCCATTGAAAAAATTGATGCGTGGCTAGTTTCTGGTGGGCTTATTATTGTACCAATATTTTTAGATCATAAGCTCTGATTTCAGAAAAAAACAGAAATAGTATTTTAAATATTTTCAGCAAGATGAAATCATTGCCTGGTGCTTATCAAATAATCAGGTGCGCTTCCAACAATTTCCACCAAGATGTCCAAGTTTAACTTGCTTATACTTTTTTGTGTTTCCACATCGAGAACAATAAAATATAAAATATTCAAGCAGTCTGTGCACACATTTCGGTTAACTAAAAGGTAGAACTAGAAACGAAAAGATAGAATAAACAAAAGAATGTACTACATTTGCATCAGAATTGTTCTAAGGAGGATTGTTGAGTAGTCATAGAGATTGAACATTTTGACGATTAATAATGATACCTTAAAGGGTAACAAAGTATTAAATAACTTTTAGGGCGATTGGTGAGGATAAATGTAATCTCGAAAGGTAGGAAATCCCCGGGAGGGGAAAAATAGAAAATAATAAAAAAAATTTCATAAAAACGAACCAAAGAACCATAAATTAAATATTTATAAAATGAATATTATGTGTTACTAAATACTACGTACCGTGTACGTAGTACGTACCGTGACGCGTTCAGACGCATTTTTATGATTAGCGAATCCACAGAAATTATTTGTAAGCAACTAAACTTTTAGTTTGATGCACTTTTTTGTTCTTAATAAAAATACATTTGGTATTTTTATATCTAATGTTGTTTACAAGCAGATCAAGCTAAATCGTCCATTACGTACAAGTGACAAAATGAAGACATAAAATACTGAGTAAGTTTTGCAATAGTTTTGCGTACTATTCATGAAAAACTTACAAGTTGATTATTTATGCAATATTAAAGAAACTACCAAAAATAATGCCATACATACGGTTTTGTTTTAAGATGTCCTTAATGATCAATTTACATCTTGAAGGTGTTACGTATAACGTCACATGTGTTACGTACTGTGACATACCAAAAATTACATATTTCCTTCAATATTATTAGTGAATTCCAGTCACAATTTCTTTTTGCCTCATTTTTATTTGCCTCGTATATTCCTTTATTATTCAATAACAATGAACTACAATTTAAAACTAAATTCACTGACATTACTGTCTTAAACTACCACTGTAATTACATGCACCGAATGACGGTTTTCATCCTACTGCACATATTTCTACAAAAAAAGTCTAACAAATAAGCCATTATCTTCGTAGTTTGGCTGTGGTAATTGCAATTCGTGTTGTAACATGAAATTTGAACATTGAATTTTATCTGTAGAGGTTGATCTTTTCGCGGAATGCGCGAAATATAGTGTATGATGGAAAGAAATGGCTAATAGAAACTTACCGTCATTATTATTTGAAGAAAGAATAACAAATATCTTGTTTACGAAACTAAAATTCGGATTTAGAACTGGTAGAATACAGGAGGACTTGACTTTTCTTAAGATGCAAGTCAATTTCCGTGATCAAGGTAATAATTATCCAGCTCAGCTAAAAGAAGAAGGAGAAATTGGAAAATTACTGTATATTTATTCAAGTGAAAATAAGTAGAAAATTATTTTATAAATGCAGAGCAAAGTGAGAGTGCAACCGTTATAATACAATTTTCAGAAGGAGTAGGAATTACTTACCTATATAATCATTTGGAAGTTTTGTAGTTATAACTGGATAATTCAAGGTTTGTTCAATGAAATTCAAACCTGTTCAATAAGTAATTTCTTTCGTAAAATAGAATTTATAAGCCATTTATTCATAAAGAAACACAATTAAAAATTGCAAAACTTGCCTGACAAAGTAAGGTTATAAATTTCTGGAAAAATAAATTCTTTTTTGCATCAATAGAGGGCGATCAAGCTTTTGACAGTAAAGAGTGTTTCTGATCTGTTGATTATTAGTGTTAATAGTAAAAGTTGAAATTTTTTTAGAGGGAAGCAAAACCCCGGCGTTCAAAAATAATAATTTTTAAGATCTAGTAACATAAAGGAATCAACAAAAACATTATTATTAATTATAATTATTAAAACAAGTTATTTATTTAAAATCACATACGTACAGGGTGATCCACTTAACTTTCCCCCCTACTTTTCTCTGTTATTTCTGTAGCTACAAATAAATGCCGAAGTTATATACATTAATTGAATTTTTTTAAATGGAACACCTTGTATTTTATTGCCTTGTTCGACGTAGAATTGCAGTCTGATTTCAACAATATAGAACACATAGTATTTACTTCTAATACTTTCCAAATTATTTACGTTTAAATATATAAATAAATAATATTAAATAATAACACTTAACATTAATTTTACATTTTCACAGTATAAAATCACTAAATTCACTAATGCCCATTTATTTTATTGTTAGAAATGTCAAAGTAACAATTCAAAGCAAATGTTTTTAAAATCACAGCATACTCGATTGAATATGCGATAGTGTGTAATTTATATATTTAAAAGCAAATATTTCGAAAACTGTTAAAAGTAAGTAGTATATATTTTATATTGTTGAAATCAGACTGAAATTCTACGTCGAACAAGGCAATAAAATGCAGGGTGTTCCATTTAAAAAAATTTAATTTATATATATAACTTCGGGATTTATTATTCAATTGTTTTTTGGATGTCATGTTTAAAAACTTTAGAAAAAACCCTACAACTTTTGTTAGAATAACTTTTTTGTAACTACAGAAATAACAGAGAAAAGTAGGGGGGGGGGAAGTTAAGTGGATCACACTGTGCAATACTAAACAAGAGTCTATAATAAAAATACGGGTAAAATATTATCATCACTTATGTGATAAAACAAACAGAATTTTATTCTTATATTAAATTATCTATTAAAATTGTTTAATAAAAAATGTATAGGACATTCGCCTCAATACATAAGCAAAGTACAGAATTTTAAGGAAAACACTCTCAGACAATTATTTTGCTCTAATTTTGGGCATACAGGCGGCTTTTTTTGAAACACTACACTTCTCATCTACTATCAGGTGCAATATAAGATATTATAAGGTATATGGATTTAGAAATGAAAGTACATCGCCTAAGAAAGGGTTCTTTACTAGAATCTTATTCTTCGCCTACTTCTGTCTTTTATTTTAGATCAAAAATACGATATAACTCAAATATTTATAGACGTTATATTTGATAGCGTCTACGTGATTTGTAAAAAAGTGTCTAAATATATTTACCAAAGAGCTTATCAGTTCTGATTGCGTACTATTAACTGTTTAGTTCAGATTAGTTAATATTAGTGTAACCATAGATAAATCAACGGAACATTGTTTCCAAGTTCTTTTTACACCAAAGGTTATTTTTTTGGAAATTTCAACAGTTTTGTATAGCTACGAGTTTTTCAAGGATACTATATCCATTACCCTAAGTTCTTTGATTAAATGCATCTGTAGGTTAGGTACTCTGGAGGAATTCTTAAGAAGTTCTTGATGAGCTTATAGGCAGATTTGGGATATTCTTGATGTGATTATAGATCCGTCAACTGAAATGTAAAAGAAAACAGTTTTGATTGAATGTGAATCGAATTATAATGCTATTGAAATCACTACTGACACGATGATTAATTGTAATGGTAGAGATTATCTATATTAGGTATGTTATTATCTAATTCACCGAAAAAACTGTTTATCTATGCACTTATAGTCCTTATAGATTATATAAGAATCGATTTTAATTTGGAATCCACTTTCTAGTAAAATACAATAAATATTTTGAAAAATGTTGTTTATTTATCGCTATTCAATAGTTGCATTGTTACCCAGTTAACCAATATCATAAATTATAATTTTTTTGCGATCGGTATCACACTATACAAACATTTTTCAAGTGCAATTCAGATTATCAAAGAAAATTATTTCCCCGACTCGTATTTTGAAGTCAATAGGTTATTATCAATATCAAATACTGTATCAAGTTCGCAATCGCAATGCAGTAAACAACTTATGATTGAATATTTATTTAAAGAATCTAAGATGCATTCGAAACTATTCGAAAATCAGATTAGCAGCAAACATTGAGCTGACCTGTATTAACAGCAAACAAGTTAGAAGTGAAACTAATATGAACGACGAGGATACAGATTGGCATCAAACAGTTAATATGGATCATGGTGAGTGAATATTTATTAATAAAACGGTGGATATTTGAGTATCAGTTGAGCAATTGAGGATAAGCACTTTTACCGATTTCAGAATCAACGTTTCAAACTGTTCTTAAAAGTTATATTGATTTCATGTTGAACTAACTTTTAGAATCGACGTAGTCCAACCATGTCCATTTTCCATAACTATTGATTTTGATCCTCAGAGGGACCTTCATGCTAAATTTGGTGAAAATGCAAAATGTATGAAGAGAGTTATCGTGCTAATGCCTAGACAAACAACTAATACTGCATTAGTTATTTACGATACGAGTGCGGGAACATTGTTCACGCAAGAGAATTGTACAATACTTTTTGAAACGAACGTAGTCATTGTTATAAATGTCAAATAAAATTTTTATCTGATTTCACAACTTTTATTTAAAAAAATAAACCAAAGCAAGTCATGACTGCAATTGACAAATGTGACAGATTGTTTTTCGGCAGAAATTTTGCAGTAAAAAAGGTATTTAAATTTTGCAAGGGTTGGCAGTTGGCACCACTGAGTGTTTCCCGGTTTACTTAACCGGGAAACAAGTGTTCCCGGTTGACTAGACAGTGCGTCGAACACTGCTTTCTAGATAGTGAGTTCAAAAAAATATAAAACTGGTTCAAATAAAAACAAATGTTATGTATTTCCTCTTTTTGTAAGTCTATTTCTTTTCTAAGACTGACGTTATATGTCAGATCAGTGTAAAATTTAAATCTCAATAGTTCTTTCTATTCAATGACACAACTATCAGTATGCGAAGTGTGCAATGTAATACCGGCGCAGTTTGTTAGGGATCGCAACAAATTATATGTACAGTTGCGATCATTTGCGAAGGAACGATAAGAAAATCGTGGTAGCCGGTTGTTCAGTTTTTTGTACAATGTAAATGCGTATTAAAAGGCAGTTACATATGTTTGGTTATAATAGTTACGTATTAAAGCAAACAAATAACAATAAAAAATATTTGGATTTTATAAAGTTTGAAAGTTATCAGTGTTATTTAATATTTAATTGCAGCACCGTATGCTAAAATCCCTTTTTGCAGGCGAGACCTTATTGATAATACTGTACGGTTTTTTAACATCCTGATTCAAATTTTCCCATTCATTGTTTATTGCATCGCATAATTCTTCAACATTACGAGGTTCAAGTCGTTTTAATCGTAAACTATTCACGATAATTGCCCAGACATTTTCAATCGGGTTAAGATCTGGACTTTGCAGTGGAAATGGCAATACTTCAACATCATTTGCATTGAGAAACGCTGTAATTCGACCAGCTTTATGGACTGGGCAATTGCCATGTTGAAAAATGAAATGATCACCATATAATAAATTTACAGATGCTAACATCGCATTTTCAAAAACTTCTTTATAAGTTTCACCCGTAAAACGTTCACCAATTCTCAAACATACTCCAGCACCTCTAGCATTTACCCATGCCCATACGTTTATCAAAAATCTTCCACTTCCGCGATTAGGTTGAACATATTGCTCAACAAATCGACTATTGTTTGGTCGGTATACATTAACTTTTCAATTTTTATAGGATTGAAAAACCTTTTCAACGGAAAATATTACATTCGCCCAGAAATGATCTTCATACCCTATGAACTGGGAGCAAATTCTAGTCTGCGTGCTTTATGATCGTCACTGAACTCACATTTTGCAACAGCTTTTATGCATCTCAAACTGCTTTCCTTAAACGCCGTCTTGCTACAGCAATGATATATCTGGAAAATTTGTTTCTGCTACACTGCTGAATGAAAGGGATTTTGTTGAACATAATTTATTAAATTGCTAGTAGCTTCTTTATCCCCAACTCTTCTTCCAAAGTGAATTCTTCTATTTAAGTGTCCTTCTCTCCATTTTTTTATAGTTATTAAAAACCTTTGCTTATATGAAAATTCTGCGACCTTATTCAAAGACCATCAATTCTCCAGCAATGTTATTGCAGATTTTTTCAAAATTATTTAAGTGTCTTCGCATTGTGACTTATTTGAAAATTTCATCTATAAAAATAATAAGTTGACACTGATGTCAAGGAAAAAGGCAAATTTACAGCATGTTATATTCATCGTTCCTTAGTGAATGATCGCAACTGTACATAAATAATAATATGATAAACTTTGCATTTTCATTTTTCCATTTTTAATTCGTAACTTTAGATGTTTGAATTTCCTCGACAAATGGCAATTATGAAATGACATTATCCATTTTATGTTTGCACTACTCTGAAATATAATCTACCTGGAATAGCAACAGTTAATACCAAGACCAGGAATACAACGTAGGTATTCCCATCCTTGTCTGATACACACAAAGCCCATTAAGCGGTAGGACCTCGTTCAAATTTGCCAGTTTTAATAATAAAGTACGGATATAAAACAAGTAGCCATAAGAACACCATATAGCAGAAAAAAAATGGAGATTCATACTGTTTTTCGGCTACGGCGCGCGGCTGAGTCTGCAATACTACTTTTGCCTTTCTATTAGGTGTTATAGAGTAATAATAATAATAATAATATGCCTTTATTTATACTCCCAAAAAACAAAACTAATCATTTATATTCTTAAATAAAATAACACATGAGGCGAAGTTGAGAGCCTGTTTGAGGCGGCTCTGCTCTGCCACTTAACCTTAATAATGTAAAAAAAACAAAAATAAATAACTGAAGTAGACCTAAGTACATGTTGTAATTGTGAAACAAAAAAATGAGTACAAACGTAATTAATTAAAAAAAAGGAAAAAAATAGGTAAAAAAAGAGTAAGTACCCATTTTGTGATAATATCAGAAAATAATTTTATTTTTAACGTGGGAATTGTCATAATCTTGTAGTAGTTAGTCATTTAATTTAAATAATTTGGTAATTTACACGAATAGGATCTCTTAAACATGCTGGTTCTATTGGGTGGGACGGACAGCAGTCCTCTGAAGCGTAAACTCAAATGATGGACATCTGTACGATATGTAATTTTATTATATAGATATTGAGGACTCTCTTTGATCAGAACTTTATAGTAAAATATAACTGTATGAAAGCGGCGTCTGTTAGACATATTTAGCCAGTCTGCGGTTGTTAGTTTGTCTGAGATTTGATACACTGTCCAGGGTATTCCATAGACGCAAGCAAGCATTCTTTAATCGCTTAATTCTACATGTATCATTTTTGTCTATACACGGTCCATAAACAACGTCGCAATAATTTAATTGTGATAATAACATAGCATCTTTTTAATGTTGGAGTTTAAGAATTCCTAACTTTGATAAATTATACGACGATTATAAAAACCATTTTTAATCACATTGTTGATATGAGACTTAAATCGTAAATCTACAATTAAACCTAAACTTTTATCTTCATCATGAATTCCCACTTTTACGCCTTCTATTTCTGGATTAATGTCATTTATAAACTTATCATATACATAAGAACTGCAAATTAAAATTGCTCTAGATTTATCTGGATTTAATTTTAGTAAATGATTGGCTAAGATGTCCGACATTAACTGTAGATCTTGATTTATCCTTTCACTAGTCTGTTTGGCATCTGACCATTGAAAAGCGTAATACAGTTGTGTATCATCAGCGTAAAAGTGAGAGTTGACGTGTAGAAGTTGTGTACAAAAGTTGAGTACAGTTCACTAAGTCTAGTTCACTGTAACCGCACCTCAGATAATAATCTGCAGGCCCCCGTGCTTATCGTATGGTTCCAGCTGATCCTATATTATGATAATATTTTCTGGGTGAGGAATTGGGGTGGCGAAACATGCATCGTACCTCATGGCACCGACTGCGATGATCATATGGCCGACTCTACTATAATTTAGCTGAGTCTGCGATTTTTATCGCAGTTTAAATTTTGCTTTAATTTAAAAGTTTTAAATTTTGCTCCCACACGGGCACCAAGTGTTCTATCTAGTTACTGATAATTTACCTTCGCGTGTAAATCTTGTGAATTTGGATTTTATATTATCTCCAAAAGAAATTTGAAACGCTACATTTTTTCTAAAGTTTCTTAGGTACAAGAATTGTTTGTATTGTACATGATTACTCGATCATATCTGTAAAAAAACTCTAGATAGCATACTCATTTTTTAAAGTAAATTTACGTCCAACCTAGTGTTAAATAAATCAATATTTCTTTTGGCGTAGCATTTGTGTGTCCTAATCTTGCATTAAATGAGTAGTTACAGAGTTTATGTATTTTGAATGTATAATTCAAAAGGTATACACAGTGGTCGTTGAACGGCAAATGGTAAACACGTTGCCAAGGAAAACATGTGTAATAAGCAAGATGGCGATTAAATAATTAATTCCCATGGATACTATTATTTGAACAAATCCATGGCAGCTAATCTCGAGTTGTATTAAACTGAGTTTAATGAAACCGAAGGTCCGTTGCCTTTTATAGGTTACCTCAGTAGTTCAGTTGAGGGACCCCTCTTTAAGACGGAAGGGCCAAAGCAAATACGTCAAAGGGTGGCCTGTCACGCTGTTTGTTCTCGTTGTTGTGTTTATGCAGCGCTCGTTTTTTTGGTTTTGGTTTCACTAAAATTTGATTTACACTGAAAACGTCAGTTCTTGTCAGTAATGGCATTTATTGATTAATTAATTTCTAGTATCCTGTTTTCCAGTAAATCGGAAATTTTATTAACCACATTTAATTTCTTGTAAATTTTTTATTAGACAGGTTGTTTTTATTGCTATTGTAAAAAAAACTTTTGCACAAGATTAATTGTTTTGTTTTATAGCATTATGCCTGGAGAAAAATGTGCAATTACTGTTTAAGAGTATAATTTAATAACTTATAAAAACAAAATCCAAAGATCAATGCTTGTCTAAATTTATCCGTTATTATCAATTATTGTTGAATAATTCAATTATTGTATGTTCTTTAAAAAATGCAAAACCTGATATCTTCTTTATTCAATTTGATCCGCAACCGGAGAAATTATATCGAAGCTTGAAACTTAAAAGTGTTATCTTCGGTAGTTGTGCTTTTTACTAATGCTAATATTATGTATATAATATTAACAAAACATAAAATATTAGAAGCTTCGTATTATTACTAACACGTTTGTTGTAGAAGTAAACCGTTTGTGAATAATAAACATTTTCCTTTAGTTTTTTATTTAAAAATGGAATAACTTTGGTGGTTGTTTTTACGCAAGTAGGTTAATGGCTTTCTTGTTGAATTAACATCCGGTTGAACTTTGTAAAATAAAAATTGAGTGATACCTATAAACCATTATACCTTTCATAATTTCTTCTGGAGAATATTGGATACAAGACAGTTTCTTTCATTAAAATGTAGTGTTTTAAAGCTGTAACACATACTGTAAGAACTGTTAGACAGAGACGGATGCCGTATAGCAAATGAATATAAGTGAGATAGAATTATCCTAAAGACTCGTTCGGTATATCAGATCTGTTTACTCGAAGAGCCTGGTTTGTATGGTATCCATGGTAGTAAATAATTGTAACTATAGCAATAGAGCTTTCAGAGCTAAAAGAGTTGAAATACCGAACCCAGCACTTATAGAAGAGAGCAGACCTAACCTCAATGTTAGTTTCCACGTGTGAGCAGTAATTTCAAACGTAGATACAATCTTTAATTTACTAGCAAGTTTTTAAAATTACTATAAGTAGTATGTTGAGATAATTGAAGTTGCAAGTACAATAAGTGCCTCATATAGCTTTCAATGTTACAATATATAACATACCTATTAGAAAGTTAACAAGATTATGTTAATTTAGAACATTTAACCTATACAAGCAATTCAATTTTAATTTTTTCATTATGATAATCATGAACCTGTCATCATCTAGCGGGTAGTTAAGCCACTGGATTGTGAAAGCCCTCTATTCCATCAATGTATCAGATATCACGTTTTAAAAAGCAGTTAAGTAGTCCAGCTCCAAGTGTGATTCTTAAACCTGTGACCACCAACCCACTTTTCAAAAACAATTGTTTTCTCGGTTATGAAAGAGAAGCATTAAAAGCTTTTCTGTTGCGTTTTATGTGTACTATGACCTGTTCAGAGGATACGAATCTTAAGTGAAACACCCTGTATATCAATGCATGGAACTCTGTAATTTCTTGTCCTGGTCAGCACTTAAGTTAGTCGGAAATTGGGTATCCTGAAGTTGATTTCTACTTCTCTTTGTTAATCGGAAAGTTTATCTTGTACAAACAGATAACTTAGTTTATGAACCTATTTGATTGGTGTAGAATCCATATGGTTATCTTGTGAGTTTCTTCTATTTCGTTGTATACAACTAGGTATTTAATTCTATTATCATGTCACTTATTAGTGAAGTCATTTTCTTTATGATATATTTCGTTCCTTTACAATTTTTGCAAACGGTTAACTGCTGCCAATAATTGTACAGAACGATAGCTCTATTTGTAACCCGTTGAGTTATGATGTCTTCGTCCCCCCTCCTTTTGCTATTTTGCATCCACCAAGGGGGTGCCCCACCGATTGAGAATCACTGGTTTATTAATATTAGATAATCAACAAAACGCAATGTACTGTAGATTTTCCAGGTTTTCAATTATGTTAAATTAATTACTATATGTGTTGGAAATAAGGTTTTTCGCACGGAGACGACCTTGCTGAAAATAATACTTTACCATACTTTTTGGAGATATTTTGCATTGCCTAGAATCAGATTATCAACATCTGATTGGTGATATTAACATTTTTGATAAGTTTCTTGCTCATGTGGGAATTACTGTTCCTGTGGCATATTGGCATTGCTTTTTACTTAATTTATACTATACTGCAATTTAAAGCATACATATAATTCTGAGTAAGGGTCATAACGCTAGGAGTATTATCCAGTCAAATATACCAACGGTGTCTATACTGAAGTATGGTATCAAATTAAAATATTTCGTCCAATAATAAAATACAAAGCCAATACGTTTCCGAACCTTGTTAGGTAAATAACAATTACACCATGATATATATCATATGTAACATAAATAGCTTTTCTTTAATCAGAATCTTTGATTACTATTCAGTTTTATAATAGTTACTTGTACTATTATTGGACACCTCTATTCTAAGAGCTAGCTGTGGAGTAAGAATGCAAATCCCTTTACAGATTGCCAGCACTGGGCTTTTTCATGGTTTCATCAATACATCTTGATATACTTGCTAAAATCTTTCCATAATTTAAGGTTTTCCTTTTAACTGCAAACTTCACAAAAAACTTTAAACTCCTGCAGAGCGCCAAAGATAAAATAAAACGAACGTAGCAGAAATATTCGAGACAGATGCTCTGAATCAGTTTACTCTTCCTGTTCAATACTTTGTAATGCTTAGCATAATGCCCGTTCCCGTCATGGTACCTAGTAGGCTGTAATAATTGTTTAGAAAGTTGTCAATATATTATTTGAAAGAATACACCATTTTTCTTGTTCACATAATTTCATTAAAGAGAGATAAATCCCGTCCAAGAATGAAACACATTCATTCATATACCTGGTCCTTCGAGCCGGATCTTGTCTATACTATCTGTATTGAATAAATCAAATGCTTCTCTAATGTCATTTTTCTGTTCTTGAGGAAGAATGAAGCTACTGTTATACTTCCTAATTCTGGTATGGACATATTTTTTAAAACTTTTCCTACACGTTAATTAGTCACTGTTACCTATATAGATATATCTAAGTGTTAGAATGTTAGAATAATTATAATAGATAATCAAAATTTCACATTATCTTACACCACAAACTTTTTGTTATACCCGATATATGCGACTTCAACAAGCAATATATGCACGAGAAAGACCCGTTATCTTATAATTCGTATTCTTACTTTACATAAATGAAAAAACCTGTTACAAAAACTGCTAAATATAAGAATAACCATCATTAATGTCATATGTTTCTATTTACCGTCCGTGAACATGAAAACGTGACACTGGGAAAACGGAAATTACAAATAGCTTTTTATTTTTAATTCCACCACAAAAGCTTTTTTTTTAATTTGTAATTCCTCATCACGACGAAATTAATTATTTATGCACGTTGACGAAATCAATATTAGCATGAAGTTTAAAAAGATTTAGTATAATATATATTTTTTTTATTTTTCAGGGCAGAAATTATTTAAACTGACTGACAAATTAACAACCTTGGACAGAGTGATACTGTGCGCATCGGAGTTTTTTGGAACGGCCATTCTGGTATTTTTGGGATGTGCCTCATGCGTCGCACTTGGGGGCAAGGGACTTAGCCATGTAGAAATATGTTTAACTTTTGGACTTGCTGTCATGATCTCTGTACAGGTAAACAGACTTTTTCGAAATAGTTATCTATTTAAAGTTTTTATTCGACTTTCGATTTATAATATTGTAACTATCTCTAGATAATTTTATTATCTTGTAATAAAGCGGCTTAATTTATAAATGTTATAATAACATGAAAAAACAATAATAATTGAATTATTGTAAAATAAGGTTAATGGTTATCGGTGTCAAAGGTTAACTAAAACAGTATTTAAATATTCAGTTTTGACGTCATTAATAGAAAAACACTTTGATGCTGAGTTAAACATATCTTTTTATGTCTTAATAGACATTCCTGTCTATTTTTTTTCTGATTTTCTGTTTTTCTTACAGGTCTTCGGCCACATCTCTGGATCTCACATAAATCCAATTGTCACGATAGCTGCGGCCATCATGGGAGAATTGGCGTTAATTGAAGTTCCTATTTATTTCCTAGGACAATTTGCGGGAGCTTTTGCAGGATATGGTTTATTAATGGTAGGTAAATTCGATTGATATACCATAACTACCTCATATGCTCCACTTGCACCTCATAAACTGTACACTATTTTGTTAAGAATATTGGGATATAAAATGGGTATGATATCAAAAATTTGAACTGTCACAAGCTACATCTTAGAACTAACATTTAAAAAAATGCAATGCGATTAAGATTGTTTTCAATATGAAAATAAATTAACGTTTGTTTTTCTTGGATAAGAAGAACCAGACTAAACATAAGATCCGATCACACGATCGCTACCACCATTACATGCTTATATCTATCAAAATTCAATCCAATTATTATATAAATTTTGATGACTTTTAGACAACGAAAATGTGAGAAACAAATTAGAAGAAAAGCAGTTGCGACCCTGGTGGTCGACAATTTAGGCGAAAGAGTTCTTTACGGTCGCAGTTATTGGTATACAGACGTCGTGTTTGCGAATTTCAGGGCCGTCCATAACTAAGTACAGTAAAAAAAATCGTACAAATCAGAGTTTTAACATAATATTTTGTACAATGTTTATTACGGAATAAAATGAAGTGATTGATCAAAAAATATACTTTTTTCCAACCACACAAATGTGACACTGTGTTCGATCCGATGAAACATTACAGTAAATAAAAAGTAGTTTAATGTCATGTTGTTTGGCTTTAAACAGTTCTCTCGCAGAGTTTGCTAGTTAAACGCGCCTGGAGAAAAATAGTATATATAATTCATTAAAAAACGCGTTTTTGGAACTGATAAGATTGCTAGACTCCGCTACCGTGTCGTCCGGTAATTTTCTGATTCGTTTCAAAAATGCATTTTTTGTACTAGTCGTAATTAAACAAATAACTTGATACCTATGATACCCATCAACAATTAAAACTAAAAGCCTGTTTTTAAAGAATGTAATCTTTTGTTAAATAGAAAGTCACCAATATTGAACAATAGTATTATTGAAGAGAAAGAAAATTGGGATTCGGAGTCCACAAGCCAAGGGCTGACTGTACGGGCTTTTCTGTCTGAGTGACATACAACAAACAGTTTCTTGCCTACTTGACAGATACTTAAAAAACACCAAAATGTTAACCACAAACGTAATTTATTGATAAATTAAAATTAGCATATTTTAATACACAACATTAGTAGTAATAATAGTTATTTTCGTTGCAATTGTACTGTCACGTCAATTTCTAGACTTGAAGCCGAGATTTAAAGTGAGATTTGTAAACATGAAATTGTAAAACGGAACGAAAAAGTTTATACTGTATGTCTCCTTTGGAAATATAATTATCATTTAATTAAACGGATCAAGCTTACCTAAGTAATAGCTATTAATATAACATCCGTGGTTTGTTCACTAGTTTAATTTTAAGACATCTAATGGTTGTTTACATCTGTGGTTTGTTTAATAGTTTCAGAAAATCAAGACGTTATTAATAAAAAGTAGTATTCTTTTTTTAATTCTCTTATAAAATCATCGAGTCTGTATGGGTTGATTTAACGGCATGGTTATTTTATTTTCATTTTGTTGGCTTGTTTTTTACT
Organism: Agrypnus murinus; assembly: GCA_929113105.1. NCBI lineage: Eukaryota > Metazoa > Arthropoda > Insecta > Coleoptera > Elateridae > Agrypnus > Agrypnus murinus. The sequence continues at coordinate 66,668,462 of OV816028.1, read as the reverse complement.
TATCAGTATAAGTAATATTACCGTAAAGTACAAATACAGTTATTACTTAGTTAACTATCCTACTTTTGTATATATAAATAAAATATTAATGTCCTGAAACCGATAATAGTTGTTTACGTGGCAAGCTTTGTAAATTAATCTTTACGGGCAAGCTGAAAATCTTGTGGGGCGAGTGACGAAGGAGCGAGCCTCCATAATCCAGTAAGCCTAGTAAAGATTTATTGCAAAGCGTGCAGCGTATAAAGCTTTATCTCCATCTTCATCCGCGTTTATTGATTTATTGTATCTATATTTTGTATAAAAAGACATTTTATAATCAAAGGCGGTATGACAATTTACAGCTAGACGTTGTCATGGTGTTGTGATTAGGCAACAAATTAGTTTCCAATAGCGTTTTGTTGATGAGTATTGTAAACTGTACAAGTCTCTTTTACGAGTCCGTAAACTTTTACAGGGCAATAGCTGTAACTTCTCATTTACCTACATACCATAAGTGCTTATAAAGTGTCATTTACATAGAAAGTGGAAATAATAGTTATTTATTGTATCAGTGTGTAAAAATGCACGTTAGTCACGAAAGAAAAGTTTAGCCACGAGACCGTACAATTACACACATGTGCCATACAACGTAAAATCCAATACCTCTTTTTAATGAGTTTTTATTCGAATAATAATCTTTATCTACGATCATACAAAAAGTGACCACTTTTTACACTGATTTTCGTGTAAAAAGTTAACGTTTATTGCGCTAGTGTTATAAAATTTTTATTGCACGCTAATGTTAAGAGTGTATAATAAATTAATGATTTATGAATATTATACAAACTGGTTGCTAAACAACTTAGCACATAAAAATCTAAGCACGCTAATATATGTACACCTGACATAAGTCACAAATTAAAAAAATATATCAAATACAATAAATATTTTAAGTAAAGCGTTATGATCGTAGATAAAACGTTGTAAGATATACGTGCAAAAAGTCTCTTCATTGCACTCACATTCTTTAAGACACTCACTCGTACCTCGCACGTGTGTTAAACCGTTCACGCAATAAAGAATGACGTTTTACACTTATATCTTAAATATCTATTTCAAGTTGACAAATTAATTTTTATATTTGTCAAAAATCATTATAATTGCATTGGAAGGTCATGGAATTTAGAGTAGTGAGTTTTTGAATATTCTCTCACTAGTAAGTAATATAATCACATCTGTTCAAAATCACCATATTAATACCGTCATTATTAGGAAGGTGTTGGATAATAGTAATTTATTGTATAAGGGTTTTAGATAGCATTTTATTCACGCAAGAATGTTTAAACGCGAGAGCTTGCTCGAGCGTTTAATTTTCTTAAGTGAATAAAATGCATCTAAAACCCGTATGCAATACAATGTTTTATCCACAATCACACTCATTTAGAATCAGAATTGCCGAATTTTATCAAAAAATTATTTGACATTTTACTGCGACGGCGGATGTTACCTTGAAAATCATTATTGGTGTTCCATTTGTCGTAGTACCTTTGCTTTACTGGTTGCTAGTGTGTTCAACAATCATTATAATTCCATGTGTTTTATGTATAGAAACCCTAGAGTTTTATAAACCACATTATACGTTGGCAAGGAGTTCAATTATTACCTTATTATATAGTGATTGTGGATAAATAAAGTTATTTTCCCTTTCTAAATGTTTCTGAAAAAGGGCAAGGCCATGCTTTTGTTTTGTCAAGTTGCAGGTTCAACATTTACTTTTCTTTGAAATTGTCGCACCTGGTTCCTTATTTGAACCTTGTTGCATGCTAAGAAATTTTCTGGAAATAATAGTTATTTTTTATACAAGCGTTTAAAATAAAGGTTTAATGGGCGTATAGTTTAATCCCTCGAGTGCGCAAGCGTGAGAGGATTAATATACGCGAATTAAATCTTTGATAATGATTAAATAATTTGAATTAAATCGTCATGATCGTGTTGTATCATAGCAACGAGAGAATGTTTACAAATAATTCGGAAAATTACCTTATTGTTATTGGAGGTTTGTTTGTTTGTTTGTTTTTGGGCGAGGAATCAGGATGGCGGAGCATCCTTCGTACCTCAAGGCACCGATTGTTATTGGAGGTAGATCAATAATATTTTTATTCACAATCATATTGCAATATGTACATTTCATATGTTGTAAAAACCTTGGAAAGTAAGCTATTGCTATAGCAACACCAAAGTGGTTAACAATTTCCTTTATTTCCCCCTTCTATGTAAATGCCACTTTACAGGCCTTTATGTAACTAAGTAATTGAGTAATTACAGCCACAGACCTGTAAAACTTTACGTGCTCCTAAAAGAGACCTGTAAAATTTTACAATGCTCATCAACAAAAATCTATGGCAACTAATGTGTTGCTTAACACAACACCATGGCAACGCCTAGGTATAAATTGTGCTACCGCCTTTGATTCCAAAATGTCTTTTCATAAAAAATGTACAATTCATAAAAAAAATGCTGGTGAATGTGGAAATAAAAGTTTGTACGCTACACGCTTTGCAATTAATCGTTACTGGGCTCGCTGGATTATGGAGGCTCGCTCCTTCGTCACTTGACCCACAAACTTTTTATCCGATTTAAATTTAAGTTTTTATAAATATATTTAACGCTAAAAACATATTTTTTATTTAATATTAGTTTTATTTTTATTTTTCCGTATTTTATATTTAATAATTACAATGGAATTAATTAATTTCTAATTTTAAAATACTGAGCTCATACATCGCCATCTAGCGGCTAAGAACGAAACCTTACTTAAAATCTCTTTTGGTCGATAGGTGGCTCTGATTGAAATTATGACATAAAGTCACTAGATACAATAAGTAGCGCAATCGTCCGCCATGTTTGGGATTTTTAAAGCGGAAAATTCAAAATGAGATGTCTCAAACATTTATTTCACTTTCTGCTTGCTGCAAGTGAAATTGCTGTTGTCCCTAAGATAAAAATCTTTGATTTCACCAAAATGAGGAAAATTAGTAAAAAAATGACTGAAAAAGAACCAGAGCATAATGTGAATTGGACAATAACACAGAATATGTAATGGAAAATTATTTATTTACAGAAGCTCGCATTGCCATACTGCGGCTACTCTGCGTCGAAATATTACAATTTGGTTTTTTATGTTTGTTATTCAACAAGAAATAGACCCGACACTTAAAAAATAATTTTACAATTTTTTCAAAAATGTCATGACAATTCGGAATGCTATCAGGACACATAAAAGTATTTATAGCATTGCTTATAAAATCATCTAAAATTAATCTATTTTCTAAAATGTCATCTTCATGAGCTCTAAAACTAAGTTCTATATTAAATATGCAATCATATAATGATAATTTAGGATATACTAAAATGTTAGATTTATATTCTCTCAATTTAGTAAATCTAGTTAAAACTGTAACTTCATCTGGAACCTCCTGTACTGCTTTATAACAATTAGCGCATATTGCATAATGCTTTTTTATTTCATGTAAAACAGCACCTAACAAATAATATAAGCCGGCCTGCACTGCGCTCGAGAAATTAAGATATGAATAAAATTCATCTTCCTCTTGTAGCTCGTGACGACAACTAAGAAACTTTAGGTTAAAATCCCTGGTTAAAATCACAGGTTAAAATTAAAGTCTCTATAATTACCTAGGAACTTTAGTTCAAATTATGTCACATGTCCAACTGTCAAAAAAAAATTGTCAAACGGCAGCCATGTTTGGGATTTCGATAGCTATCTTTTTCTATCTTATAGGCCTAATTGATTGCGCTACTTATTGTATCTAGTGACTTTATTATGACAGTTTATAAAAATTTTTTTTTTAATTTAGAATTACTTTTTATTTTGATTATCTTAAGTCTAATTATTGTGAATAAAATAGTATACATGTTTCGTTGGTAAAGTTTCCACGCCTCGCGATATTGTTTGACCGAGACGGTACGTCGAGCTTGGAATTATCGCTTGGTAAATTTGTTATTTGTAAATTATTTGTAAAGATATCCTTTACCAACTCAACATGTAATATACTAGTTTCGCATTACTAAATTATATATTTTTAACGCTACATTGCGTTTTTTATTATACTTTTTAAATTAATTTTCTAATTAATTAGCAGTGTTGCAGGTAGTATATTCTCTTATTAGCTGCAATCTTATAACATTTATTTATACGTCCATAAAAAAAAAGTTGAAATCATAAAACATTTCGAATACAAATATAGAAGTTGCGTTAACCAATTAATTAATAAAAAAATTAACCATCACATAACACATTACCATCCTACACACTTCGGTTTCTTGTGGTGGGAGAAGGTTCATTATGCAAGCCACGCTGTTCCTAGTTCTTCACAAGATCAAAAAACCATTCAAGCAATTATAAGAGGTTACTTTTCAGGTGGGGAAGTCTTCGTAAGAAATTATTTTACGATAAAACCCAGATGAATTAAAATCTTCTACTTGAAACTCTTTTCTGAAATCACATGTTTAATGTTTTCATATAATTCCCTTTTTTCAGCTTTTTAATACATTCGACTCTAAAATTATGTCATATGAAAGTTGACCAAAAACAGCATTTATGCACAGATGCATTATAATTAGACTATTATTGATAGATCTATCTAAACATAACTGTCTCTTTATGCCCCAAGGGCCTCTTTATGATCCGACGGGCAATAATGAAACGTCAATTAAATGTCAGAGCTGTATTTGTAGAACTTGATTGGTTCTTAATATAATTTGTAAACTTATCACCAATGAAAATAAGCTGAAATTAAGCATTTTAGATAGTAACTATAGTAACGTACTTCGTATATATGCACATAACTATACGTACAGCGGCTTGATGTAACCTACGTACTCATTTAATTATATTTTTTACACAATAATAGATTTGAGATAAAAACAATCTGTGCATAAAATAGTGTATGCATTTCGGGCATAACTTGCTTTTATGGCCCTACAGCCTTTTCCTAGCCCTCGGCTGACGCCTCGGGCTAGAAATAACGCTTCTGGCCATAAAAGCTTCTTTATGCCCTTAATACATAAATAACTATTTTGTCATGTTTGATTTTCAATATCTCAAGGACGGTACGTGATAAGGCATGTTTCTCTAAGCGGTTAAATTTCGCGTTAAAACCTTTCAGAATCACCTTCATATATTTAATCAAGAACTTGATTCTGATTTAAATGATTCTACATGGCCTTTCTTCTTGCGAAATTGTTTGTTTCTACTCTTAACCTTACAATGTTTTCAGTTCTTTACTTTTTCTTTCATTCGGATGATTTTGTTAAACAACTCCAAAGTATACTCTTGACCGTTTGATCAGTAGACCTTGACGTTTCACTCAAAAACTGAAAATTTTTAGACTGTGCCCATGAGGACTTTTGATCAAAATACTACAACAACAAAATACATCAGTTTCAGTCCAATCTGACTGTATCTTGTTTTCCATTTGTTTTGTGCGGGTTCTTTTCCATTAACTCCAGCTTCCATGAGGAGTCCCCATCCCCCTATCCAACATGCGGATTTTTTACTGCCTCATCGAAGCCAACCCAAATCTGATCTGGGCTTAGGCAACTGCCTAGCACATGTCCTAGTAATTGATCTAGTGTCTTTTGCAGTGAGTTGTTAGCTTTTACCGAACCCTAGTAGAGTTGCCCAGGAGTTTCCTCTCCTCAACCCACAACTCTTCAGCCCCGACACAACGGCTCATCTTAGAGTTCAGGCTCGCCCAAGTGAACCACCGACGACTTTGTGAATACCACATGGGGTGGTGAGCGATGCCGTGATGAATGAAACGGGGCTTATACCTGTAACTTAACGGAAAATACACACTGCAGAGGATTCTTTGTGGTTGATAAGATAACCGTTCCTTTTGTGTGCCTTCACTGTAGTGAATGCATAAATGCATTGTATCATATTTCGGGAAGCAAACATCATCTTGCAAAAAGCTGTTGCTTTTGTCGACTAATTGAAGTATAAATCGTATTATTGCATACTGTGTTTTTACTGTTTGATGACGTCTCCATTGCACCTTTGATTTGTGATTGATCATTGATCGATGACATTTTCAGGATGAAACAAGATTGGTTGAAGTGTGTCCTATATGTATAATATGGCAAAATTGATTAATAGAAAAATGTATAGAACTTTTAAATAAAACTCCGCTAGATCACACGGCAATCTCCAGCATATTACAATAGAAATAAGACTAAAAACGTAACATAAATACAGGGTGTATTGAAAAATGTACAATTTCGGAACAGAATTGCGAGTAACGCGATATTCGAAGTTTGAGTTGAGTTGAGTTGAAGTTCGGAGAAGACTGTAAAAGTTAGTGTTTAGATTTTTTTTTCATTACATCTCCTACTGTTGATACAGTGTCTCCATAAAGTTGGATCCGTATGGGAATTTTTTTAATATTCTGATTGGAAAAAACTTTGTGGGGCAATCACCTCTGCTTCCAAAAATACTTGAAACACGCCACGTCAAAGTTGACAGATGACATTAGGCATCTGTCAAATTCGAAGATTGTTTAAAAAACAATCTGCGAAAAGTGACGTTATTTGTTAAAATATGGAAAAATCTTATTAACAAAAAAGTTAGTTTGAACGTGATATTCCGAAACGGAAAATTTAGTTTTTTAACATTTTTTGATACACCCTTATAACTAAATGCAAATTTTGAAATTCACACTTGTATTTGGTAATTTCTTGTTTTTTAGCCTTTTTTCCAATACAAATTAGATACTTTTCTTCTCCATGTTATTTAGTTCTAATGAAGGCTCAAAAGATTCGATTTGTTACTTGTATGGGACCATGGAATGGATAAATACTAAAATACTTTGTGTGACTGTGGCATACCTATTCTTTATATACTTAAGTATAATATCTAGTATAGTCATAATTCTGTTGAACTAATTTGTTTTTAATTCAACATTAACGTCAATTATATTAATAAGAGATAATAACAGATAAAGCCTATTATTTGTTTCATGATTCTATTACTATTTGCTAGAAAAACGACATTTCATTCGTGTATAATTGCTACTAATAGCTGTTTCGTTTTTCTTATTTTTGAGTCTACATATTATCAAACTCTGATTGAAATAAATACATATGTACTATTAGAAAAATCTTTTCTTGGCCTTGCTTCTATTTTTATTTAAACAAGTTTGAGTTGGTGTAATTTTAAGCAATAAACAATAATGCACTTTTTCAGTTACATAAAATAATAATTAAATAAAATAATGGGCGTGGTAGTTAGTAGTGTTTTTCTACTATTAGATGATTAGTATGTAATGGTTAGAGAACAAAAAATTTGTTCAAATTTCCTTGATCTCTTATTTATAGTACATGTATCGAGAATGTTATTAATATTTTTTTGTTTACTTGATGGTAGCATCATTTGCCGTGCTGTAATTATTGTTAATGCATCATAATACTTTAATTAAAGATAAACTCTAGAAAATCTTATATTCGTCATGGAACTTTGAGAAACGCTTCTACTGTTAATTGCTGTTTTCCGCTACCAACATTTCTATTTGTTTCCCGCTTTGTTAACTGCCACAGTAAGTAGACTTTTACTTACCGAATCATTGTCAGTTGCAACGACAACATAACAGAACTGTTATGATTCATAATGTGTGTATGTGCTGTTACGAAAATAAATAGGAATTAATGATGGGAGGATCTATTATTGGGTATTTTTGTTACTTCAAACGAATCAATTATCAAGAAAATTACCTTTACAACAGACATTTTATTAAATTACATTAAGTTAGCTTAAAATGCAATATTATGAAAAAAAATGTATGATGGAGAGAAAAAACTTCGTCCAGAAGTCCTTGAAATGTATTTAAAAGAAATACTGTTTGAGGCACTAGTGCCGTTTATTGTTTTCGATCGACGTCTTACGCATTCTGGTTTAAGGTTAAGTTTAAAACAAACTTAAATAAATCTATTATGGAAGCAATTTTGAAAATGAACATTCTCTGTTTCGTATCAAATTGAAATTTGAGTAATAATTCCATTCTTACTGCAACGAAACGCTAGGTTTTTGTTTTAATTAGACGTAACCTCAAACTGTCAGAAGTGAATTATTGAAAAGAAAATGGTAATCGACGCGACGGTGGTACTGCTGACATAAATCTTTTTGAATTAAGTTTCGAGGGCGCCTAGACGACTTTTCTCTTGATCAGGTTGTATATGTTGTTGCTTGGTGTCTATACAGGGTGTTTTTTATATAAAGGATTTTGGCTTAATGGGTAACATATCTATAAAGGAAGAAGGCAAAATGCATAAAATTCCGCACTATCTCAAAAATAAACTTTCACTAAAAATTGTTGAGCACCCGGAAAATTAAGCAAACTGAATACGGCCCTGGTGTCTGAAGGAGCTATTATTTCTATGCTGATCATTCATTTAATCTAGGTCAAACAAAAAGATGTTTACTATTTAAACTGTTTATAGGTAGTAATAAATACATAAATTTGTCAAGTAGACTAAACAATGACAGCACCTAAATAAATAGGTTTTTTTGTTATTATTACAACTACTGCATTTCCGTATTAGGTTGCAAATCGTTATTAATGATAATCAATTTGAATTGTATTTAATCTCGGACATCGTTAGAAATAATAAGTAAATCGGTAGGTTAATAAAATCAATTAACAGTTAAAATTGCTGTAAAACGGAATATTAAAAACATGACATGTCTTTATCCCGAAAATATGTATTTGCATAGCTGCAATTAAAGTACTAACAACGTACAAGATATTTCATTTTAAAAATAACAATGGTATGCTAATGGTATAATACGATCATTTCTATCTATTAAAACAGCATAATAATTAATGACGTGACGTAATAATTCATTCATTCAGAAGATACTTAGTTAGATGTAGAAAACACTCCAGGTTTCACTAAATGCATAAATCTATTTTATTTTCTTAACAATAAATAGTAAGTGAGAAACCCAAATTGGTTGTAATACAGAGGGTTTATTAATTGGCAATACTTACCATATTTTCTATGCTTTTGAAACGGAAATTACAAACATATGATTTTTCTGAAAGTCTACCGCATTGAAAAGAACTTCGTAATAAATTATTAAACAAAATACGTATTAAGAAGTCACAGAAGGGAAAGTACCGCATCCCTTTCAAATGTGTCGCGATCTGTTGATCGAATTACCAATTTTCGGAAATTATTGCCATCTGGATTTGTATAAAAGTTCCTTAAATGTGTTCTTACATAATCATTGGAAATATGACACCACTAGTGTAAGAATTAATTAAACATCCAATTGCAGTAAAAGACGAATTGAAAAACTAACATAACAGTATCTAATTACTAATTACCATTAGGTGTAAAGAATAAATGCCATGTTTCTTTCTAACATCTCTTTTAATATAAACACAAATGCATAGTTGTTAAGGTTTTTAGATCGGGTTATATTTCTAAAAAGTACCCTATTTATTTACTCCGTAATAACTTCCGACCACATTATTTACGTTATAGCTTGCAGCCAGCCATAAATTAGCTTTTTTATGTGACATACAACAACAGTTTTAACAACACCTAAAGGGGTATCACATTTTCAATTAAATTTGTACAAATTAAGACAGGTTAGTGTTACAGGGTCAGACTCGAAATTTAGTAAAACTTTAAAATTAATTTTCTCGAAAACTATTCCTTTGAAGAACAAACTTTATTAGGAAAATTTGCTCTACTATATTCCAACTATCTACCATTTATCCAAAACCCTTCAATTAAAATACAGTCCGTATATTAACGACAATCACTCACCATATCAAAATTCCGACCGTCTATACAATCTTTAATTAACAATTGGAAGTTAATATTTTATGCTAAAGTGAGTTAATAATGATTATACTATTATATACCAATCTTGAGAAGAGTACAAGGCTGTAAAAGTCTTCTCAATCGTGGTTTATATATTATTTTTTCACTACTAGCACATTTATTCCTACTATTTAACCATTTTTATATTGATAAAAAAACTAAAAAGTTTGATATAAATGCTTGATTTTAAATATCTCTTGAGAAAAAAATAGCCTTACCTATTTGTCAAAATATAGGAAAATGTTATTAAGAAAAACTGTTTCTAATGACATCTTACTTTCACATACCGAGATATTGATGTTGAGATATAGATATTGAATGAGCTATCCCACATAAGGAACATGATAATTTTTAACATTTTTTGATTCACCCCTGTAACTGACTATTGAACTATTGAACAAAATTGATCTTCCCGGACGATTCGAAACTGCTACCTACTAATGGTCAGATACGGGGGTGTACCAAAAAAGGTTTAAAACAAAATTTTCCTTATGTCGGAATCTCTGATTCAAGATCGGTATGTAAACGTAAAATGTCTTAGAAACATATTTTCATAATAAAGTCTTTCCATATTTTAACAAATAAGGCCATTTTTTCTTGGCTTTTTTTAATAGGGAATTTGCCAGCTATCTTATGTCACCTATCAACTTTGACATGGCGTTTTTTCCCAATTAGAATATTAAAAAATATTATAGTAAACATACGACATAGTATCTTTGAGAACCACTGGTAGAACATTTAAGTTATTTAAATATTTACATAAATAGACCATCTTACCTCCTACTCAATACATTTTTTATGGAACAAAATATTGATGATAAAAATGTAGCTGCTGTTATTCAAAGAATGATGATTTTTAGTCGTTTTCCCTGATGATAACACTTATACCGGACGAAACTGTGGAAGATGGAAATTTAATATAGTCGATTTTAATCACTTGAAGTTTTATACTTACTGCATCAAAATTTTGAAGAAAATGCAAAACCCATCAGTTATCACATTCGATAATTGCCGTATTTTCTGGAATGACCCTAAACTTTCTTCTCGTTAATAAACATTCTCTTAATTCACTTGGTGTATAAACAACTACTATATAAAAAGATTTTTAAGTAGTATCGTTTGCGCTAAAAATATTATACAATACTAATCATTAAATGCTTACAACAAATTTCGAAAATCCCCCCCCCCCGAAAAACTTTTTCTTGATCTGTTAAAGGTACTGGATCATACAGTGTGTATAAAAAATAACTTAACTGGTCAGTATCTCGTCTTCTGATAACTCTACAAAAAAAAGCTTCAAATAAAAGTTGTAGGGAGTAACTTAAACTATGAATCTGAAATCCCTTTGAATATACAGAGTGATTCATTTTCAAGGAGTGCATCAAGGTTACTTTTTTAAATAGCACACTCTGTATATTTTTCAGTTTTTGATACTCTATTAAATTACAAATTCTACTGTAAAAACAACATGTTTCTAAGTTTATTCGTTCGCATTACATTAAAATTGGTACACCTACTGTCTATTTCATATTTTCTCCATTTGTAACTTTAGAACGAATAAACTTGCAAACCTGTGGTTTTTTCTGTAGAATTTGTAATTTAATAAAGTATCAAAACCTGGAAAAATCTACAGGGTGTGCTATTCTTAACTGGCATTTACTACTCTGCAACCAAGTTAATCCTATAGAACATTCGGTTTTGTTCGAGATTTTACAAACATACTTCAACTTATAAATATTCGATATACAGTATTTATATTGAAGTCTATTTCAACCTTAGATTTAAATGCATAAGTTAGATAAATATGTACACGTCGTATTCCATTTACACATCAGCTTCTATTATTTTTCACTTTTAACTGTCTGGAATTTCTCCAACTATTTCCTAACAGCTTTTCTAAATTAAAATGTCTAAATAATTCAAGAATGAAGTTAATAAGTCTCTTTAACATAAAGAGTCAGAATTTAATCATATTTAAAGAAGTTGTGGTAGGATAGTCTGAGCCAAAAGTCAATGGAGCTGTGCTATTTTGACAAATAGAAATAATTACATAGTTTTGCTTCAAATAATGGCTTTAACGATACTATTTTTAATAGAATGCATGTGAAGGCAGTTTAGTTATTATTTATATATACGTTTATAATTAATGATTAGTCTATTTCAAGCCGGAGATTAACTTTTGATTGTCTAGTCCAAACTTAAGAACCTGAAAAATGACGAAAAAACAATTTTTCTAGCCTGAAATCTCATTCAAGATTACTTTTTTATTAGTAAAAATAAAATAATATTGCTATGTAAACACTAGAAAATAAACAAATCTCTCTAGAATATAAATAAATTATACGCTTCTATACTTCAACCATAAATACATGAAATGAGTCATCTTCGTAATCACACCGGAATAAAGAAATACCACCCGAGATGAGATAAGATAAGAGTGCAAATTTCACGTTGCTAAGAATTCAGTGACGTACGCTAGAACCAACAGATTTTCATTGCTTCATTTACATTTATTTTTAATTAAAAAGGGATTTCTACCGCTAATGAATCTTTCTAGCTCATTTATTGTTTATTTTATCATTTAGATTACAGCGTGGTCTTCACGTGATTCTAGATGCATTTTACATTTTCGCCCACGTGTTTGTGATGAGTCATTTCTTGTAACTTTGGTTGAACTATAGAGTAGTGAATAAGTGACAACGCTTCCTTAAGTTGGCACCAGTATTTCGTTTGCTGTTCTGATGAAAACAGATTAATGCAGTAAATGACTTTTGACTAATTGACTTAAGGTTTGAGGTTGTCTTTGCAAATATTACAAATATGCGTATATAAAACGACGGATGAAACACTAGTTATTCAGATTCATTTAAAACGTAGCAGTAAAAAATTTCCGGATTATGTGTCTTTTTATTTAAAACAACTGATTTTGTTTTCGAGATGTAAATTACGAGCGGCCAGTGGTGCTGCATGTAGATATATAAAGCATTTAAGTTTTTTTTGCCGATCGTTTGTCGCAATGCGACGTGTAATCAAGTATTCAATTGACAAATTCTTTGTATTAATTTTTTTTGGCGAATCTTCGTAACAAATCTGAAACTTTAACAGCACATTCTTACAACGTTTTTGCGTGAAATGTTTTGGTGTGAAGTTTTTTTCATCATTTTTTATGAAGTTATCATAATTGCGATTTATGCATAAACAAACTTTCTAAACATTTTTAAAGATTTTTCAGGAAATAATTTTGTACATTAATATCTATCAACTGCACTAATTCTTTTACATTTTCAACATATTTTTCTACAGCCACGTTCTTAACATTTTCTTTTTCAATTTTCAGAGTGTAACACCTTATGAGCGACAAACAAATGTTAAGACCGTAGCCTCTACATCATATACTGTAGGAAACTGTTCACCATGGGTAAACGCAGATATTACCGCAGTACAAGGATTTTTCGTTGAGTTTCTCATTTCCCTGATGCTGGTTTTACTTTGTTGCGGCGTTTGGGATTATCGGAATGCGACTAAGCATGACTCGGTTCCTATTAAATTCGGTTTAACAATTGCTGTACTTGCATTAGCTGGGGTAAGCAATATATATAAATAATGATAGCTAAATAATATGTAACTCATGATAAATGTTTAGGGGCCATACACTGGCGGTAACATGAATCCAGCAAGAAGCTTTGCTCCAGCTGCATGGCATGGAGATTGGATGAACCATTGGGTAAATATACTTATAATCTTAGGATCAAGGATTCTCAAAATTTGCAAAACTTACATGCATTATTTTTAATTTTAGGTATATTGGCTTGGCCCAATTCTCTCAGCTTTTGCTGGAGCTGGATTTTACAGGATAGTATTTTCAAAACCAAAACCTCAGGAAATTATTGATGGAATTGAGGTTATTCCTTTGAATGAACGTAAAGCTTAAATTGAGCTAATCCAGTCAATCGTTCAAATGTTGCCTTAATAAAATTATTAAAATCATTAAAATACGTACCTACCTAAAAGAAATATTTAATACCTAGTTGATATCATTTGTATACAATTTACATATAAAAATGGTCTCTAAATTATTATTTTTTTAATAAAAAAAGTATCCATAGATAATGTCTTAAATGACCAAAAGCTAAAGAATTGTATATATTTAGAAATATTATTTATCGGATATTATATATGGATACAAATATAGCAATCTTTTATTAAAAATACTCCTACTTAAAATAGTGCCCTCACTTTTGCACTTTGCTATAAATATTTAATATAATAAATTGTTATGTTTGTAAATTATTATTAACTAATCTTTTTTATTATTTTTGTAACTGTAAGAATTTGATTTTTTTATCGCTTTAATGATATTAAAATAGTTTAGTAAGAATAATTTTGTAAACTTATGAAAGTAATAGTCCTTCAACATTATAATTTTACTTTGAAGTTGTATATTACGACTGTTGATTTTATTATTTGTTTTTTAGAAATTTGTTAAGGCATTTAAAAGTTGCACTTTTTGCGTTTTATATTCTTGTTTTCCTGCTTTTAATATGTATAAACTTGTACGCTGCATAAAACTATGTGTTCCTTTTACTTATAAAAGAAGTTGTATATATCTAACGAGACTAGTATAAGCTATATTCTTTGTGATAGAATACTTCACAATATATACTTTATTTCTTTATTATAAAATTTGGTTTTTATTTGTGTACATTTCCCAAGTACCAGTAGGAAAATCGAATAAATAATAAATGTACCTATCTTGTCATGTACCACTTAATTTTGTGCAGATGGTAGATGCGGCTGCAACCCTGCTCTCGGTGGTGGATTTAGCACAATTTAATTTTGAAGCCCCCCGTCTAGATATTTTCCCTACCACTGCAGTGTGCATTCTATGCGCACGTTTTTACAACATGAGTACCGGTGTGGATAGATTGAATTCTCGCCTAACATGAAGTCACCCACTGATTGATGTAGTTGGACGGAGGAGAATTCAAGTGAGGTTTATCCAGGTTAGGGGGGAAAACTCAGCCGATGGAAAACTGCATGCTATCAGGTAGATAGGATTCTGAGTAAGAAGTAATTGAATCTCATATGACTGTGCAGTTCCAGTCCGATGATTCAATGAAACTTTCTCGAACCACTACGCTTAAGGGATAATGATGCGAATACATAGCCTCTCATTATTCAAGACAACTTCACCTTTATAGGTACACACTGGGATTTTACTTATGTAAAATTAAACGAAGCGCTGTCGAGGGCACACCAGGCCTAAAACATGGTAAACCGGGGTGGCACAACCGTCCAAGCCCAGCCAGATTGCGGTTAGAATCGGTCGGGCAGTGGTCCCATAAAAGTATAGGGAAAGTCCGAAGCTGGACTAGGGGTCATCTCCTGTGCCGGGAGATTGTCCCCAACGAGTGAGTACGTTTATAACTCCGGTACTAGCCTGAAGAGTTAGTAGAGGTCTGGATAGGTATACCTCGCTCCCACCAGTGGTGAACTGGTAGCTATAGCAATAGCTTTAGCGCGTTAATCGAGCGTATCTCGATTCTTACCGGCACGTACACTGGTGCGGTGGTTTAAGTCGAGAGGTAGTTGCCACCGTAGTGTGTTATTTGTATGTATTTATTGCGATGTATTAACTTAACGAGTATAATATGCCCCACGTTCAAGGCAAAAATAAAATATCTGCGATGATTTTAACTGATATAATAAAATACAATAAAATAAAATACACCCCAAATATTTTTCCTTTTCCCAATCGGCTAACTCAGGTTTTATTCGATAGAGCATGAAATAGTTGAAATAATAAAATCTTATTGATTCTTATATCTTGAAGAAAAGAAAAACTTTCAATGAAGACACTTGGGCTTCCGCAACTGGACAACAGCAAGCTAAACTCTAAATATGAAGAGAAAAAGAAATGGATGCTTGTATACACATCAATTAAACACATAAATAAATTGAAAAACACAATCTTTATTTAATTAATGAAAATAAATAGAATTCGAAGATAAAAGGAACTAAAAAAAATTATTCAAAATAGAACAATAAAGTCAAATAGGAAATTGTTTCCCCAGCTTGTTCAATTAGTCGTAATAACCTGACCTAGGGCTATAACAGTTCTTCACTTGAACAAACTAACATAAATCAATAATCAAATAAAAATATTTACAAATGTTCAAATAACTACTTTATGGTAAATAAATTTTAATAGAAAAATTTAATTTGTTTTATTTATGAGAAATGAATTCTTTTAAAAACCTTTAAAGTTAAAAAATATTGGATTCTGAAATTATTCAGATTGTCTTTATAAATTTTGTTATTGGCAAATCAAATTAAAACCTTTTATTTCGACCAACCTAGTACAATAATACATTTATTTCCCAACAGATACAAAATATCCAATTACAGGGAAAACAAATAATATAAAAGAAAAGAAAATTGCGTGCATATTACTGCATAGTAACTAATAAATAATAGAAACAACTGAATAGTATTAAATATTACATAGAAATATTACTGCATAGTACTAATAAATGACAGAAACAACATTTTTAATAAAAATACAACTGTTAGATATAACTAAATAATTAAATAATGCAAGTAAACACAGATGATTTTAACAAGGAAAACAAAAAAAAAGGTAGTAATACGTTATATGTGATAAATTAAATATATAAATTAAATATATAAATAAAATATATAAATATATAAACGTTGCAAAGAGATTATAAATTCAAAATATTATGAAATTACTTATATAAGAAAAATAGAATAAATAAAAAATAAATGATTATATCAGATATAGTTATAAGTTTTTGAATCAGTTAATAGCGCCGTTTAAACACTTCGTGTAAACGGAAAAGACAGACCCTAGCTTAAGAGTCCTGAAATTTGCAATTATATTGGTGGCGTCATCTGATGAAGTAATGCGAATTAATTTAAGATTAATGCGTCAACACGTCTTAATTTATCCAAACAGTAAGAGTATGTACAAAATATGTAACTGATACTCGCCACTGTATGAATTCGTGGTACCACTGTAACCCACAGGCAGGTGTGCAGAACAGAAGGTACGTAGCATAGCGCATGGGATTGCATAGCAATGCCGTACGAATAACAGCTCCAGTACAGCCTTCCCTAAAATATTCGCCGGCAACGACTGCGCCAAAACACCTAAAAGTATGACCATTAATACATGAAGTGAGTCACCACAAATGCTAAAGATGGATAAAGCTGTTCGAGATCACGTGGATGCCCAGTGGCGGATTTAACACTTGAGGGGCCTGAAGCGCTACAAATTTTTGGGGCCCCCAAGGATCAACATAAATTAAGGTCTATAAAACAAAAAATAATAAACTATAAAAAAATAAACAATTTACCAAAATCGAAAACTTTTTATTAACATTATAATAAATTATACTTATATGGATACTGTATTGTACAAATCAATCGGTAAGTGCAGAAAGGTAACATTATGTCCATAATATCAATGTCAAATCAAATATTAATGCAAAAATATATAAAGTACTAACAAAATAATTCAAAATATCTGAACGCAATAAAAACACACGCGCAAAATATAAACAAGCAGAGAAGTGAGGTTGATTAAAATACTACTAAAACAATGGTGGATTCACGCATGCTTATATAAATTTGGATTGGCGGGACCAGGCGAGCTTCGCATCTGTAAAGTTTAATCTGTGGTCAAATCCGGCAAATAATTAACTGCCTAGTCATTTACTAAGTGACGGGACAGACAGTAAAACGAGAATAAATCTATACGATTTTGCTTCATGCCTAGGCATGAAGAGGGTTCATTGAATGAAGGTTACTAAATGTCGTTGTTTAGAACAGGCAGTTAGTAAATGACTTCATGTGCTGTGGGCAAATGAGGTAATAACATCCACATTTTTTTGCAGAACATTCGTTAGGCAAGGGTAAAGATTTTCCAAGTGTTCATCTAAAAAAATGTTCTACGAAGAAATGTGCATGTTATTACCTAATTTGCCGACAGCACATTAAGCCATTTACTAACTACCTGTTCTAATTTAGTAAATTTAGTTTAATTTAGTAAATACCTAGGCATATAACAAAATCGTATAGATTTATGTTCGGTTTACTATCTGCCCCGTCACTTAGTAAATGACTAGGTAGATAGTTAGTTTTCCGAATTTGACTATCTTCCTGCGACATATGTACTGTTCTGGCAGGAAAATCTCGCACGATTTTTATCAAGTAGGCTGATTTTTCTTAAATTTTAGAGGAGTAACAAAGACTTTTCATGGCATGACACAATATCATAGGCGCGTCAAAAATAACTATTTCAATAGAAATAAAATAATATTGGCTGATTTTATTATTAATATAAAAAAGAATTTATATCAAGACACATCATTTTGATTTAGAAATTACGTATTTTTTTAAATTGTACTTTATGACATATGTCATTAAAAGAAAAATAACAATTTGACATAAGTAAAACTTGCCACTGGATGTAAGACCGTTTACAAAATGAAGAAAATCGAGTGAAATTTTCTGCCGGCATAGTACTTAATCGTATAATTTTAGGTTTTTGGTATAACTGATTTATTATTCGTTAATTAACATTATACGCACTAATAAATATTAAATAATAGTTATTTATGTAACAAGTACATAATGTAGAACTTTATAGATGAGTTCAGTTTATGGCCGAGCGAGCGAAGCGAGC
The DNA here is from genome assembly GCA_929113105.1 of Agrypnus murinus. Lineage (NCBI taxonomy): Eukaryota > Metazoa > Arthropoda > Insecta > Coleoptera > Elateridae > Agrypnus > Agrypnus murinus. Next base: position 66,649,861 of record OV816028.1, on the reverse strand, counting down.
GAGGCCTATAAAAAGGGCGAGTCTATAAAGTTCGATTATGTAAGAGTTGCATACAAAGCTTTATGTCCGACTCCTAAAATTGGCTTATTATTAAAAAAAATCAGTTTATAAATTTGACATCTATTCTTGACAGAAGAAAATTTGACATGTAATATACAGTTGCTATTGGAAAACTGAATATACTACACTTTATTTTACAACTACCACTTTATTTTACGAGTACAATAATAAGCCAGTTTACTGCCGCAAAACAATACAATAAACAGTACTTTATAATGCAATAGGACATAATAGTATATTATATTACTAGGAGTAGAAGGAGCTCATTATCTGTTGAGCTCAGAAGTTTGCTGCCGAGGCGTTAGCCGAGGCGTGCAATTTGAGCGAAACAGATAATGAGCCTTCTACTCCGAGTAATATATACTATTTTTTCTTCAAGCATACAAAATATGTTCTCCGAAACTATTTACTCACAACTTTAATATTAAATGTACAATTTTGTAAAGTACAATTTTGAAATAAACCACTAGCATTAGTAGGCATTCCCTCAATGTTTACAATAGCTTGTTTTACATTAGAACTTACATTAGTACCTACAACAGTTTCTTCTACATTAGTGGTAACATTTTCTTGATTTTCATTATCTACAGTGTTAATGGCTGAAGTACCAGGATCCAGTATTTTCATTGCTGTTTGTTTTTTGTGTGTAATAGATTCTTCAATGTATCCCTCCGCAACGGTGGTAGATTTCCAGCCTCCATGCCTTTTTAACGAAGTTATATCTGCGCCATTATCCACCAAAAGTGTTGCTGAAGTTCGTCTTAGACAGTGTCCAGTATACTCAGCTGGATTTGGAAGTTTCAAATAAGTGGCCACTTCTTTAGGTACATTTGAAATCTTGTGAATACCCATAACAACTCGATGGCATTTACCATTTTGATATTTGATAAAAAATCGGGTTATATTCATATCTGTAGGACGCAGTGAGATATATTGTCTGTATAAATTCAAGTAAAAGTCTCCGAGTATAGTGAATGAGCGTGGCTTTTTTGTCTTATTATCAGGAATTTTCACTAATATCAAATTTCCTAAATCTTCAATGTCATTCACATTCATATGTAGCAACTCATCACAACGGCAAGCTCCTGTGACCCCAAATAACAAAATGACCTACAAATTCCACATAATTAATTATTTCAATGTTATACTGTATGCAAAATTCACCTTTGTAGCCAAATATGTATTATTGGGTGCATTTTTCATGAAGTTGTCAAAGTGTTCTTTACTCAAAACTTTTGATTTCTTTGGCTTGTAGCCATCACTTTGGCGTTTTAAAAATGCTATTAGTTTCGTATATCGGTCAATATTTACATTATGTTTGATGTTAAGTTCTGACTTGATCATTGAATACTGGGCCCACAATGATGAACTCTTCATTTTTTCTGCCAAATGAGAAAAAAACGCCAAAAGAACGTTTTCGGAAAAAGTGTGCGCATTTTGTTCCCTGGTCCATTTTATGAACCTGTCATATGCAAAGTCGTATAATTTTCGAGATTTTGGTGGTATTAACGTTTCAATAGCGGCGTTTGCTACTTCCGCTAGTTCAGGTGGGGTACACTGCATTATTTCTTCAGACATTGTTTTATGTTTACATAAAAACACAATAATTATTCACAACCACGGTCGTATCACAAGCACGCGTAAATTGTTTGTTTACTGTCAGCTGTCAAAATATATCTAGTGAAATTTGTGCTGCCAAAGTAGCCATCCCTAAAGTCACTTTTATTATTATATTAGTATAATAATGAAATTGCATTATTATACTGCCAAAAATATTAAAATAATGCCACTGTTCTATGCAGTTGGCGGTGTAAAATAATAGTAATATTATTATACGCTTAAAGAAATAGTAGATTACATACCGAGGCGGGAAGTGTTTCATTCCTGTCGAGAGCTAAGATAGCTCACCGAGGGCCCAGGCCCGAGGTGAGCTAATGCTCGAGACAGGAGGAAACGTCCCGCCGAGGTTTGTATACTATTTTATTCGGAATCATCATATTTTTTAACAAATAATAATTATTTACAACTGACAACTGAAGTGACAAACTTGACCTAATAATGCACCCGCCCTCTACCGAGCAAACTACGAACTTACAACAGGTCGGGAATGATCACATTCCTGACCAAGAGAGGGATAACAGGTAGGGAATGATTACATTCCTGACCAAGAGAGGGAATTAAAAGTAAGTTAGGAATGGTTAATTTCCCACCCTCTGAGGCGGTTAGGAATGCACATATTACCATATGATTCCGAATAAAATACATTTATTTTACAATCAGTTATTTTACAATGGAACTTTTCTACTTTTACTATACCAAAAACAATTGACAAAAGTCATTCAGGAATTTTACCCGTTGAAAAGCGTTGTAAAATTCCCCTTCACCGAACGTCTTATCAGAAACCATTAATTCAAGAAATTATAGTCATCATAGTAGTCTGATGACCGCGCTGATGCTGATTGTGCGAGAAAGCAAGTGTTCGGAGCGACAGAGATAATACATTCCTCGCAAGTCTGTTGTGAAACAGTATACTTCGTTACAATATTTTACTTATGCTTGCCTTTTCGTAGAAAACTATAATGTGTCAACCGATATGAATGAAATCCGTTTTTGTTTCACTTTTCGCGAGAAAGTGAATTCCACGTCAATAATTGTTATTTATCGCGTGTCCAGTGCGGTCCTTGGCAGGAGGCCCCGGCGGGGCCCCCTGACTTGCGGGGCCTGAAGCGGCCGCTTCAAGCGCTTGTGCCTAAATCCGCCACTGTGGATGCCATTCACAGCGAGCATGTCATGCAAAGGTGACATTCAGTTGTATTCCTGACTCCCCCTTTTATGTAATTTTATGAAGAGTAACTTTCTTAAACACGAGTACAGACCATTGCGATGCGTCGCTGATATGTGGTGATAGATGCCAGATGAGCGTGTTTTCGATTCGTTATTACGCGGGTGACTTATTTCTTGTATCTTTGGTCGGACTTTATTAGGTTTGTTCGGATATAGTCAGTTCAAAATTGTTTGAGAGCTAAAACGCAACAACCGTTACATGTGAGCCAGCGTAGTAATGATTCAGAGGCTTTAAAAGACTACTGCGCTTGCTTATTGGTTCCCAATTAGTTGGGAATAGTTTTATACTGCATCCGCGAACAAACCTAATATCGTTTTTCGAGCAATTTCGTCACAGGGTTTTTCACTTGTAGAATTACTTCCCCTAGGAAAAAACTAGAAGTGTTTAATTTAAGCATTAATGATAATATGTACTACTCTGCTTCAGATTAACTTCGCATAGATATCTCATATAATATACCTATAGGGATATTCGAATAAGGGTTTACTAACTTCTCATATTAAATTATACTTTTATTAAGTAACGGTAATAAAGATGAGTGTAAAAATTTGAAATGAAACTATTTTCTTGAGACCTTAGATTTGAGGACTCTCTATTTAAGAGCTCCCAGGTGCGCGGTTCATGCGCCTGTGTGGAAATCCGCCACTGCTCTGCATTCCACATTAAGAAAAATTACAGCAGCATCTAGCATTTTCGTTTAATCAACAGGGCAGTTGTGGGACCAGTCTTCTGTTTAACTGGTACTGAAGTTGTTAGATCAGTAGATGGGCTGGGCTGAGGGTTCTTGTTCCTCACTTAGTGAGTTTCCTTGTGCTTTCTGGCTTGGTGAATTTGACTGGTCTTGTTCCTAAATAGGTGAATTGAAGGAAATAAGAAGGCAGGGAATACCTACACTACTTTAGTAAAACACTACTGAGTGTTTAGAATTTCTATGAGAAACCGCCAACAAAACTATTAAGCAACTACATATATTATAAGGTACAGGATGATTCTTTTTAATGCACATGGGTTTATGAAGCAAGACAAGAAGGTGGATAGATTACAAAAATGGAAACTAAAACAGTTCTACCTCAAAAAAAACTAAATAACACAAAAACTGAATAATATTACGATAGTTTTCGTAATAGATTGTTAAAAGATAAGATGATACACAAGGTGTTACATTGACACTTCAGAAAACTGTGATTGTTACTTATTAAATAAAGTTTACTCTCTCCAGCCTTACTTTGTGGAACTCCACAATCATGAAATAAAATAAAAAGATTAATTGAAAGTTTCAATTAATCTTTTTATTTTACTTATTGAATAGTCAATTATTGTAATTTAAGATGTTTACCAATTTTACATTAATAATAATAAGTAAATATTCAAAATGATTTCAGAAAAGTAGTTAAAATTTGATTTAAAGTAATTTAAAGTTATTAAGCTAAAGTTATTTGGGGTGTCATTGCGTAGTTCTGTTTTAAAAGGTGTTTGGTGTAATTACTGATTAGTAACTGTTTAATAATCGTCTTATTTTATGTCATGATTATGGAGTTTTACGAAGTAAGGCGTACACATTAAATCATAATGTTTTGTCTACTTTAGACAAAATAATGATTTCTTTAAATTATTCGGAACTGATTGCGAATTAAGTTCTGAAAATTACAGAATATTTTTGGATACTTTTGGAAAAGTGTTCTTTCGCAAAATGAACCAAACGAAGTGCCCAGGTATCCCAATTTGTTGAAATTTGTTAACACCGTAAGATCTTTTCCTAACTCAAATGCCGATGCAGAAAGAGTGTTTTCCATGTTAACTGACATTGTCACCAAAAAACGCAACAGACTTGATCCTTCAACGGTCAATGCAATATGCGTTGTTAAGTCAGCATTGAAAGCTAAGAACGAAACTGCATTGACCATGGCCATTGAAGAAAAGCACTTGACTCGTATGTCATCTAAATACTTGTACAAGTATGAGACTTCAGAAAAAAGTGAGCTACGTCTTTGTAGTGTTGATGAATTAGAAGAATTCGATTTATTAGATGCCTCATTGAATATCGTTTGATTTAACATTTGCGCGCATACTACTCGGTTTGTTGTGTTCTAATATTTTTGGGTTTCCAGTTGATACATTTAAATTCTGATATTAAATTTTGATATGCTAATCTTATGCATCTTATGGTAGTTAATTAACAAATGCTTCAAATTGCCTAAGTAAGTAGTACGTACAATTTTCTCTGAATTATTTAAATTGTGAACTATCAACATAAAGCATTTAAAAATGCTGCATTTAAAAGTAGTTCTGTTCGTTTAGTTGGTTAATTTTATTATTTAACGCATTCAATATTGTATAGATTTATTTTGTAAATACGATATGTTTTTCATTTGAAAGTAAGAGTTTTCAGTTGTCATAATTATAGAGAAAAGAAAGTTGACGTTTTCCGAGAAACCAGCAAAATTTCCATTTTTCTTGTTTCCGTGGGTAATGTGTATCTTATCCCATACCCTTTGGAAGTGTAAAGAAATGTTCTGCCTTATTTTGCCAAAATTAGTTGTCCGCAATTATTTTATTGGAGGTTAACTTTCTTAATTAATTCCTGGTTTACATTCTATTAACTAACTAAACGTAAAGAGAAACATTCTTTACGTTTTTCTCCTGATGGAAGAAATCACCACTTTCTCACGGTTTCCATTGAACAATAACATTTTATTAGATTTATAACAATTCGTTTATCGATATGAAATACATATTAATAATTAAAAATTAATTTGTTATATCGACTTTGAGTGACCATTGTTTTCATATTAAAATTAACGATTAATATGCAATGTGGATATTTTATTAAATTTTTCAATTTCTTTTCAACATTGTATTATAAATAATTCGCTGAGTAAATAATAATTTTTAAAATAGCTTGGAGAGATAAGATAATGCATGTACTTCAACGAACGCTGTCGCCGTCGGTCGAGTGCGGCCGAAGATAGCCCGCCGGGTGGGCATGGTAGGAGCTACGGCCCGTAAGGGGAAACAGCAACAGCGGCTTGATTCTGACATCACTGGTACGCAGTAAATAAGTTTAAGCAAGCTTAAATATGAAATTCAAAATGAAACGTTAGATGGGTTGCCTAACCTCGCTTTCAAAATTATTATTTTGAGAAATTTATCAATGTTATTAAAATGGTTTCTAATAAGTAACATGCACACTAGTATACAATAGTCAGATAAATGATATTTGAAAAGCTGATTTTCCACAGAATTTAGGTAATATTCTTTATTCAACTAACGATGTGAGCGTTGATCATATCGAAAATTGCGTTAAATTAAGTTGAGGCTGTAGTTAATTAAAATTTGACCTAAAACAGACAAGGTGTGTTGTAATAGGGAGGTATAGAAGTATTTACTACCTTACCTGAGCATTTTATACGAATGAAATATGTTTTCAAGTTAACGAGATTTTGATTTCATTAAATTTTCTTGTATTTAAAAACTTTACAATTCTCGTGTAAATAATTTTGATGTAGGATTGTGAAGTAGTTTTTTTAGCACAGAATTGAAACTATCTTGAATGTGGGGTTGCGTTTTACAAATGATATCAGTAAAGCAATATACAAGTACCTACCTATGTGCATCGTACACTGAAAAAATGTAATTGGCTTGAATTTTCATTTTGTTGATATTTGATATTATGTAAATAATGTTTGTTTGTATATAAAGTTTAATTTTGTGAAGATAGGAAGCTGTGAAAAGGTTTTTTTAAGTAAATAAGTTAATAAATAGTTGTGTAAAGATGAGATTGCATAGAGGATCAATGAAAACCTTATTTTGTAATAAAAACATGAATGTAACATACCGTTAGCTAGAACTAAATAATCTATTTAATTAGTTTAAGGACCAGTTAAAATTTATAAACAAAAATTTGGTTATGTTATAAATCACATATCAGAGTTCTTTTGTTTAGATCAGAATTTCCACTGAATTTCTAATATATTTAACAAAGTTCTGTGAATACAAGTGTTTTTCTTTTAATAACAAGTGCATTAAATTTATTCAAGTGACAATTTATTTAGAAATTTTCTTTTTGATAATAGATTTTTCAAATTTCGTTACGATTGGATTTTGTAAATGGAAGGAAGCTATATTTATAGAAATAATTGACTTACTACAATTAAACAAGCAACTGGATTTGGAATTCTATTTATTAAAGCCATTAATATGGAAATATTTGAAAGAGGTGAATGGGTAATTATTCGATATCCAGACGCCTATCGTACATGCATACATACGGAAATACCAAACGCTATGGAATTTTCGTTGGAAAGTCGTCATAAAAACAGATAGATATTATAAAAATCTTCTTGTCATATGACACAAACACCATTTTTACGCCATTTTCACGTAAATAGAGCCAAATTTTTTACTAACTGTAAACTAACATCATAACATTCTAACCTAAAAATAGCGATTTTAGCATTGTTTTTCTTATTAATTACCGATGGCAGATTATTGTTCTCTGAGTTATCCTTTACAACTCAGTATCATTGGCTTACCTGGGTACAGGAAGGTCCGTATATCGAGTAATTCATAATTATAGTACCTAAGAATTATGTTGATGCCAGAAGTATTAATCCTCAGATAAAGAGAATTAGAAATTGATATTTTAGAAATTTTGGTATTTTTTATTTTTTTTGTTGTTTTTGTTAATTAAATAAATTTGTGTTGTTTTAAAAAAAATTGCTTTGCACTTGATGAATATTACTATGTTCCTAGATCTATATTAGTATATTATGTATTAAGTGTTTTAGAGCCCGCAGAGTCAGTTCGGATGTCGCCTCAGAAGATAAAACGATAAAAAGCTCTAAAACACTAATTAAGCCAGAAATGTATGCTTTAATTTATGTCCGGTCTAATTTTAAATTAATATTTAATTTTAAAATAATAATAATTTGAAAAATGCAAAACTTTAAGTAGGTAGGTGCAGTGGTAAAACTTCAAATAGATAGGTGCAGTAGTATATAATTACTGTTATTACTATGGAGATGACGTAAACAAGGATAGCTATTTTCTTAGCGTACTCTAAAAAGTTTTCAAGCCCTAGAGTTCTAATTTAGCAACTTACGCTCTAAAAACAGGCCTATAAACCGGTCAAATTGACCGGTCAAGGTGAGTTTGTATCTATATTATTACCACCGCCGTCTGTATTTCTATAATCGTAACAATATGGATCACAGGACTCTTCATCACTGATGGAGGCAAAACTGCTTGCTCTGATCCATATTATGGTACATAGACATACAAACATATTGTGTAATTTTCAGAAATTAATTTGCAATCAGCTTCGACTAATTCAAAAAAAAAATTTTTTTTGTTGCGATTTATAACACCCTGTGAGTCGATAAGGGGGCATTTCTGGACCTATGTTAGTATAAACTTGCGGATCCGGAACAATTTTGAATCACCCTATATAAAAAAATAGCATCATATTTGTCTTGCTGTCCTAGATCGTTATGAAACCAATAGTACTTTAAAAAGTATTCATTCAAAAAAAATATGTTTAAAAAAATAAAAATTATATTGTATAAAGTAAAGTTATATCAACAAAGTTGCATTGTTATGTTGAAAAAGTTCTTATCTAATAAAATATAAAAATGTTATTTACATATTCTTTCAGCCCACCAAACCCCACCGCGCATGTTGATTTCTTGATGTAGATACTGCTTTCCAATTTCAAAAATCTCCTCCCCTTACTATTTAGGTTCCTACAAATCCTACAAAAGGACCAGAATATGTATTTAATATTAAGAAATTATTAGAAATTAATAATTTCTAATAATTAATTAATATTAGAAATTATATTAAGAAGGGATTATTACGCGGGTAACTCATTTATTGTATTCTTGGTTGAACTATACAATATTATTTACACATAGTATCATTGTATTTTGCGAAACACAAAAACTATACAGTGTGGAAATAAAGTAGCGGATAAATTCGATAACTTCGTTAAAATTAATTTTTTGGAAAAAATCTCGAAGAGGTATAGCGATTTTAATTACTTTGCGCTATACTGTACCATTTTAAACATTTTTTAAATTATGACGTCATCGATATTTTTTTAAATGCCAATCTATATTTTTTATTGTCGATTTTGATAGTACTTTTTATTCTCTTTTCAACTGTATACAATTTTCAATATGTGACATTTGAAAAACATTGAAAAAAACTGCCCAAAGTTCGAATATTAAAAATTCTTTAAATTTGTAAAATGAATCTAGTCACCGTATAAAAAACGTTACGTTTAAAAAAAGTTGAGATAAACAGTCTAAAATTTTAATTAGTCTAAAAAGAAACTAAATTGGCTAACAAGAAAAAAACTCTAATAACAATAACATCAATTACAAAAATAAGCACAGACATAACAGTTTTTATTACACTAGATGTTCAAAGTGACGACCCTGTACCATCTGACAATACCCAAGACGATTATGAAATTCATTTCTCATAATATTAATCTAATCTCATGTAAAATTCTTTGCTTGAGATCTAAATTATTGGATCGATTTTTATACACTTTACTTTTTAAGTACCCCCATAGAAAGAAGTCTAATGGCGTTAAATCAGGGGATCTAGCCGGCCATTTCATCGGACCTCTTCTTCCTATCCACCTTCCTAGACGAACTTGGTGCAAATAGCGTTGTACATTAATTGCGTAACGAGACGGAGCGCCATCATGTTGTAACCAAACGCTATTGTTTGGTAGCTCGGGATTGTTTGCATTGGGAAATAATGCAGCTAATGCAGGCATCAATTCCAACTCTAAAAATTGCAGGTATCTTTCTCCAGATAAATTATTTGCGAAAAAAATGGCCCTATGATTTGGTCACCAATAAACCCTGCCCATACATTAAGCTTCTGAGGATGTTGTGTATAAGTTACCTGCATCCAATAAGGATTTTCTCTAGCCCAATATCTACAATTCTGTTTATTAACCGTACCGATTAAGCAAAATATTGCTTCTTCCGAAAATAAAATACGCTGAGAAAACATTGGATTGAGAAGACAAATTTCCATCATCTGGTCACAGAATTCTTGTCTACGATCAAAGTCATCTTCTGCCAACTCATGAACCAATTGCAGCTTATATGGGTGAAATTTTTGAACTTTCAAAAATTTTTAAACTGAAATATGGCTTACGTCGTGGTCCAACGCAATGCTTCTGTGCTAGTTCCATGTGGATTGTTTTCAATTTCTAGTAGCACATCAAGTTGTACATCTTTATTTAATGTCACCGGACGTCCACTTTTTGGAAGATTCTTTACAACGCCATGGTCTCGAAATTTCTTTTCAATCCCACTAACCATTGATTGGCTTATGGGTTGATCCGGGTACGTTTTTATAAAAAGTTGACACACTTCTTGATGTATTCGAATTCTGTCGCAATAACCAATCATCATTAACACTTCAATTCGCTGAGCTCAACTGCGCCATTTTTATTAATAAATAGTTTACTAAAGGTAAATTCTACTTTAGAACAAGAAAATAACATTTATTTTATTGTTTACTTCTGACAGCCGTAACTAAGGTTTTTGTTTTATACGGCGACTAGATTCATTTTGTAAATTTAAAGAATTTTTAATATTCGAACTTAGGGCAGTTTTTCTCAATTTTTTTCAAATGTAACATATTGAAAATTGTATACAGTTGAAAAGATAATAAAAAGTACTACCGAAATCGACAATAAAACATACAGATTGTCGTTTAAAAAAAATATCGATGACGTCATAACTTTAAAAACAAATGACGTAACAAGTTGAAAATGGTAAGTATAGCGTCAAGTAATTATAATCGCTATACCCCCCCTTCGAGAGTTTTCCAAAAAATTAATTTTAACGAAATTATCGGATTTATCCGCTACTTTATTTCCACGCTGTATAAACACTCAACATTGCTATATTATTATTGGGAATGCTTTGTAAATAACTTCATTAGGCAACCCATATTACATATACAAATAACAAAGCTGTAGAATTGGTTGCATAAATACAACGTACAATTAATTCTTAAAAGATTTTGTTGTAGAAGAAAGTTGATATATTTTCAAAATTATTTATTTATTAAAAGTATATCTGAATGCAAAATGCTTTTTATTTTATTCGAGACATAAAAAGTCTAATTAAATTTAATTTCGTATGAAAAAGTGTCAATTGCCTTTTTTTTATAAAGATTCATAAATGTATACATAATATTTTTGCATTTGCTTCCCTAAATATAAAAGGCAAAGTCAAGTAAAATGTTTAATTTACTTTTTGCGTCTCTTTAATAAGAAATGCAGCATTAAAATTCACCATTTTTATATCTACCATCAAAGCCCTCCTTTTCTAGTAATCGACAGCATACGCTAATGCACTAAGGAAGCAAGAAAAATTGCTGTACATTCTACGGGCAGTTTAATATACTGACAATAAATACCAATCTGAAGACATTAGACAAAGATAAAACATTAGAAACCTTGTATTTGCTATCACTTTTTAAACAAGCCGACATTGCAAAAAATACATGCAGAGATAGATTAAAATGAGATTAATAATTTTTTTGATAAAATTTTAAAGAATATTGTTCTGAAAGTTTGAAGATTTAATCCTCTTTAGATTACATACTCGATTATAAAAGATAATTCACATTTTCTTGTATGCTTTAAATTTACCGCTAGTGTTATTGATTAAAAGAGCAGACTATATACAGCCATCCTCTTTTGCTTTCTCTTTTTCCTTCTGAAGCCAAACACAGTTTATTTCGAGATGGCGTCGACAGAGCATGCATTTTGACGATCGCTAATAAATACCGCCGTATCACTTAGAATTTGAAAAACTCGCGGGTGATAATTTGATAAGCGAAGTGTTTTTCAACGAGCCCTTTAAATTATCGTTCTACATTCAATTTAAATTTTTTAAAGGTAAGTTGTTATATAAAACTGAATGCCTTTCGGGCTTATTCAACTTGAAAGGATGATTTGAGACTTTAATATAAGGTGTAGAAAAATATTTGAGAGAAATTTAATTAAAAATTTTATTCAAGATACGTAATGAGATTAGAATATTGCTTGAATTTGGCTTAAAGCCAAATTAATATTTGGATTTATTTTATTAGAAGGATTTGGAAGTGTATTTTTGGTATAATGTTTGGCCCCTGGGTTATGTTTTTGTTGTTGATGTTAACCTTGCTGGGAGATGGTTAAAGTTCAAGTTTAATTGTTAAATTGTTATTCAATAAAACCGGCGGCAGAATAAAAATTTTGCCATTGAAATAGATATGACAATGGGGTTTTTATAATTCATATGCGGTTGAAATTTATATTGAGGGATTATTTTTATTTACGTATTCAATTAGCACCAAGTACAGAAGATATTCAACATCAAAATGTTTGAAGGGCGCCAAGATTCTATTAGTTATAATTTAATCTAATTTAATGCTATATACATACTATAATAATAAAACACAGCATAGTATAGACTTTCATATAGAATATAAATACATTTTATATACTTTTACACGGATTTTTGTTTCAATGCTTCTTTTCTATTTCTTATTTCTCATTTTTCAATTTCATATGAGTAAATTCATACTGAATTTACATTCAGTATTCACTATTTTAGATTAAATTTAAAACCAGTAAGAAAAAGTTCGTAAATAAGATACTACCCAAAGGGGGGGTATTCAACCTATGATCTTTGCTCTTTACGGTTTACGCTGTATTCGACTGACCTCAGAAAATTTGATGATAGTACCGGATCCATGTGATCACCAGGCGCGTGTTGGGACATTTAGGGTCCGGGACAATAATTTCCAGAAGAGTCGAATTGAACTACATAAATAAACCTAATAGCCACCTGGTGATTTTTAAAAAGGGGCGTGGTCATTTTTAAAAACCATTTGCCACCTCAAATCGTAAGATTTTCATATGTTCTTGTATATGCAGACTTTGCTGGACACATTCTTTAACTTATATTTCAATACAAACACGAAAAATGTTATAATCTACATCATTTGAAATTCTAAGTATCTACAGAAATAGTAGCGCCAGAAAAATGTCATGCAACTGGCTGCTCAAATTCTCACGATCATACTCTGTACAGTAGTATATACCGCCTTGTAATAATTTCGCGCAGCATTGCTTCTGTTATGAGTTGGAGAGTAATAGATATACAAACAATAGGAGGAAGCAAGATAGATTATAAACAACAACGTGAATCCGCTGAGTACTTGATAGTATTTTTAGCTATCAATTGTGCTTTTGAATAACCTGACATTTCGATTAATTGGAGAAGAAAGTGGTTTACTGAAATGCATACTTTACAAATTGTTAAGCTTGTTGCAAGAACACAAGGTAAATTTAATAAATACATACTACAAAGCTCGTACAAACAGCACTTTAGAAACTAACATAAAATAACAGGCATGGACAAAATTAACATAGTAAATAACTGGTTAGTAAATAACTAATATAGTCCAGGCGGTAGGGTAAAAAAAGTCACAAGACTTGATAACAGCAATTTTTTTTGTTTAGTATGTAGGGGGGGTGTGTAGTGAGTCTACATTCAAGTTTTCGTATTAAACGGAGTCTGCGAAGTGTCCGCCATCTTGGAAAAAGAGGTTAAAGTGTTTTTTCAATTTATCTCGTTAACCGTAGGTCTGAGGAAAAAAATAATTCATAACGTTTTTTTCGGAAATTCGATTCTCTATTACTACTTCCTCACTACACTTCTTTGCGAGATGTTTGTAATAAAAAAGTTATAAACAAATAACCGTAAAAATTTAGGGGATGAAAATCTTTGGGGTGAAGTAACTATTTCATTTTTGGTCGTACGCGAAAAATTGTTGTTACCTTTCTTGTAGACAACTTAAAAACGAACAATTTAGTGTACTTACATTTTTGGTTCCGTTCTTTGGTATAGTGGGAGGTAGCGGTCAAATGGAGGTAAGTTGAAAACGAAGCAGGTAAGCCGTATAACGTTTTTCCTACTCGTAAGTTATTTATCTCCTTAACCGTACGTCTGAGTAAAAAAGTTGTCAGCACAACTTCTGTCGGCAATACGATTCTCTACAACTTCCACACTACACTATTTTGTGTCATGTAAGCAGCTACAAAGTTATTAAAAATAAACTGCTAAGATATAGGGGGGTGGTCATTTGTATTGAACGTATGAGATGAAATAAGTATTTCATTTTTTGTCGCATGGAAAAAATTATTCTTACCTTTCTTGTACACAATGTAAAGACGGGAATTTTGATATACTTACTTCTTTATCACGTTCTTTGGTATAGTGGAAGGCAGGAGTTGAAGGTTTACCCATGGCATATAATATCGAATTTGTTGAACATATGCATTCTTTACGCAATTAAACAATGATTCGATAATAATTACATAGAATGTATTAGTAGGTGTACTTCTCTAGCGATTCAAATTCTGGTCGATGGGTGGAAGAATGGTCCTGTGCCTTTAATCACTCGAGGCGAACTGCACAGGCGCATGAAAGTCGTAGAATACACCATGAGTGCCATCCACTCAGTCCCATGGGCCAGTCGGTTTTGTCTAGCTTAGTCGAAAGCCGTTAAGATGAGCGTCTGTTTCGTGTGCAAAAAGGTAGCGAATGCGGTTTGTGCCGGTTGACCGTGATCTATGGTGCGCCGGCTGTCTGCAACGCGATCTTTAAAGATTTGCCCTGCAAAAACTATTAAAACGTCCAGCTTGCCATTTTGCATTTAAATACAGAAATGTTCAAAGAATTTGTACAATTTTTTCAGATTTTTAAAAATGTGACCACACCGATTTTTCTGCATTTTTAAAATATTTCGTTTAGAAAAAAATAAAAATACGTTTGATAACAAAAAATTATTAGGCTGTCCAAAAAGCCCGTCTTCGAGTGAGCAATATACAAAAAAATATTTGTTCTAGGGAAATACTTTTCGAAATATTTATATTTCTTTAAAGGCGTGCAAGCAGTTTTGATAATTTTTTCAGTTTGAATATTTCCGAAGTTCTGCGTAATTTAGCAAATTGATGAATGAAAGTTATGTTCTTTAGTTGATTGCTACCTCATAAGTGATTTTCATTGAAATCCGAGAGATCGACCCATTTTAGTGATCGATTTCGCATGGAATGACCCTATGCTAAACTGTATCATTTTTACTCCGTTGCTTTTCCTTTCTTCATCTGCATATTTTCTCATGTATCGCCCAACTCCTGTGCTGCAGAATTTCCAATTCTAGCATTCCAATTTCCAATTTTCCAATTACTCAGTAAATTATCAAATGTTTCTTGGAGTTGTCAGATGTGCTAATTGTTAGATGTTAATTGGGTTTTATCGCATTCTTGGTTACTTTTTTTATTTGGAATGTTTCGGGGACTGAATACTGTTCCAGTCTTCGGACTTATTTTGCAATCATAATTGTTGATTTATATTAACTTTGGATTGTTTGGGCAATTATGTAATCGTTAATTTATATTACCCTCGAATTGCATATTTGACCTCTCCGGGTTCGAACAAGGTACCTACCTAATTGGATACTGATTATGATTCCGGCTCTCTTTCTACTTAGCTACTAAACGGTCGCGGCGAGTGATCACTGAGTGAAAATATTTCAATTCTTCATTTACGTAGCCTTCTATAGTAACATATTGGAAATTGATCCCTTCTAAGTTATTCTTCTGCAAATACAGTTGTTCAGGTGTCATCACTTACTCGATGTTTTGTCTTTGAAGTATTTCTGGTCCTGGACTAAATTGGCATTCACCAAAGTAGGAAGCAGCTAATGATTGGTTACATATAACCCTTGCAATGCCGTCGTTGCAGGCTTTTATTGGACTAACATCATTCATTGTCAGCTGAGGAATTTTACATCCAGCCAGTATGAATTTAAAGTTTTGGCGAGTTGTAAACACACAAACATTATTTGTACCACTACCTACAACTAAAATACATTTTTTGAGGCGTAGCTCCACAAACTTTGAAAACTTATGTGGAACCCTGAATAGTTGGTTTTTGGAGCGTGCATAAATTTCTTTTTTGCAGTTGGGTTTTGCCTGCATTAACTCTTATCCAGCACAAAATCTTCCAGCTAGCAGCTTTTAAACATCAAGTTCTTGTGAATAGTGACTCTATCCTCATCCCAAGTTGAAACTTTCAGAATATTAGAGGAAAGTTGACCTTTGACATATATTTTTTACGAAGTTTTTAAAAATGCAGTTTTTCAAAATTCAGTAGGTACAGGGTGGTCCACACAAGATGATCCTGTACCTTACCTTGGAAACTGTAAGAGTTACGAAAAAGTCAAAGTTGGTTGGTGTAAAACAAATTTTAATTTTATAATAGTTTTGTATATACAGGGTGAGTCATAATGCTACGACTACAATCAACTTTTTTAATTTTCAATGGAACATCCTGTATATTTTTACTGTTTTCTTTTCTACACTTTATAATTGACGGAGATTAAGATAGGACTCTCACTTAAAATATTTACTTTCCGAGTACAATATTGCAGCTCAAATTTTTTACTTTTAGCTCAAAATTAGCTCCTAAGTAGCTTATAATTCTTATACAGGTAAATTTGAATTTTGATTGAAATTCTTGTGATATTGGGTGTTGGATTGACGTCAAGGTATCACCACCTAAAAGATTTAATTTCCTGGTACAATATTGTAGCTCAAAACTTTTATTTTTGGCTCAAAATTAGCTCATAATTTAAAGCTAAAGCTTTTTGATTTTGTGAAAGCGCATGGAGGTGTCAACTTTATGGACGAGAGTGTAACTGAAATATCTTATGTAATAGACCATTAGGCATGCATATGAAAAGTAATTTAACTTATACTTAGCAATTAAGTAAAAATAGTGCAGTTTAAACCAAAAATAAATACGTTTGACCCAAATTTAGAAATAAGTGTAGTAATGTCAAAATAGATTTTAATTGTGTATGTGAGAAAATATTAATACATCGCATCTTTTAATTCTATCCGCTACGAGTGGCGTTTATTCTCCCTATTTCTTGTTTGTCAAACCATCCTTAGTTTTAGGCACCAACTACTCAAAATCCTTTTTCCAAAGTCTTGAGATTTCAAAAACGAATGCATAAGATTATTTCTGTATATTTGACGTCCTGAAAGTATAAAATTTGATCTGAGAACTCTAGATATACTGAAAATCGATGTGTAGTAGCTCCCTGGTGGCATCTATTGTAATTCACATCTGACAGTTGTAAGTAATCCTTTTATTACTTCTGTGCCGCTTTGTATGCTGTTTGACTTTTGATTTAGTGTATTCACTCTCGAAGGTTTAGGAATTTTACTGCATAAGATCCAAAGTTAACTCAGGCACACTAACATTATAAATTTCCTTTGAGATGTATCCTTTCCAATTTCGAGTTTCTGAATTTACTAATTAGGGACTTCGATCGAGCTGTAAATGAAAGAGATCAAACTCCAAACAATCGAAACGATACGGCGTTACGAGAAACAATTTTTCAATTATTAATCAATTATCAATCCCTCAAAAATAAGCAAACAAAATTCCTACACATGGACATCAATTTGTAACATTAACAAATAGAACATAAAAATTTTATATTTAATCCTATATAGCTACCGGCAGACTTCTTACTTATTCGAATTATATATAAAAGGGGCGGCAGTTAATCACAAAGGCTTACTGATTTCAGATAGGACACGGGAATAATTGAACAACATAGAGGGCGCCATCCAAATTGTTTGTTGCTATTGTTTAAAACCACCGACGGAAATCTACAATTCGGGAAAAGACTTGCATCTGAGTTACGTTAAGTTAGTTTTGTGTCACTTATTGTTATTCTTTTATTTTTGCTAAAAGGATCACAAACAATTTGTCGGGCCGCGCTATAACGACTGATTAATGATTTTTAACTTCGTTTATTAATTCAGATTCATCAACTCAATCGATATATTTAGATCTGAAGTACAGGTACGGATCAGACTTGTGATTTACGGGTGAAGGTTGCACTTCCATAACATTCCAAATATCATTGATATTAGTATTTGCGGTTTACGGTATCACTAAAGTCTGCTACCATGAATTTTTCAGATTTCTCGAGCCAGTAATATCCGATAGAAGGAAGAGGGACATAAAAATGAGTGTTTCAAGCCTCTGTCTGACTTATTTTTGTTGAAAAAACTTGAATATTTGGTCCAAATTTCACGTTCCTAACTCGCGTGGTTTACGAGATATAGATTACTGTATCAGACCGACGGACGGACGCTCGCACAATTTCAGTAGGACTGACGGTTGACTTGCGGAACCTAAAATACAGCGATACAAAAGACTTGTGAATGAACCAGTCGCTGCGCCAGACCCAGGTTTGTGGAGATCATTATCTCGATGATCCTCTCCCCTCTAGATCCGTGACTGCTGAGATATGGTTGAAAGTTGTTTGTTTGTTTTGTTATCGACCGTTCAACCCGAAAAGTTTTTTCTCGCCTTTTCGCATAATTACGAAATAGCAATAATAATATATCATACATATTCCATGTGGCAGGTTATCAGCTAATTATGGTCGAAAGCTAATTAGGTAGACTTCTATCAGAAAGTAAAACGGAAAGAATACTATTGATAAACCGCTAAAAAAGCAAACCACGCCGCCGACCGGTAAAATTATTCAGTTCGAGTAATTTTCTACAACTAAAATCCGACAACTTTGTTTTCGCAGCAGAATATGAAAATTGGTATTAATCATTAGGTGCCTATTCGCCTATTCGCACTTTGCTTATTCAGACTATCTGATATAATTTGCTTCTGATTTTGTGATAGAAAACTCAACATCTATCCTGAACCGAAGCTGCATAAAATGAAAATATGCTAGCCTCAGATGTCAGCCAAATTGAACAACCTAGAGACACCTTAAACTTTGAAATGGTCAAACACATCTATACCTTTTTAACTTCAAATTTATAATAATAATCTTCAAATTGAGAATAATTCAATTCAAATTGAGAATAAACACTTTCAAATTGAGAATAGACACAATCAAATTTAGAATAAACACCTTTAAAATGAGAATAATCAAATTCAAAATGGGAATAAATTATATTAAATTAATTCTGAGCCTTGTATACAAAATAATTTAATAAAATAATTTTAAGCGGCAAATTTGCGCCGTCTATAACAGTAATGGTGACTGGAGAAGGCTTGCTAGTACATTAAGAGTTAAAAAATCAACTGCGTACCGATGAGTAAAAGAAAATCAAAACATTGTGAAAAAGCCGCACAGAGGACAAAAATTTGTAAAAACTTCTGGACCATTGCGGCGTGTGGTTGTATGGTCCAATATATTGAAGACAATCCAAAATTAACTTTAAAAGAGCTTAAGCATTAATTAGAAGAGGACGTCAAGTAACTGTGTACGGAAACACTCTAAAGACATTTGGACAATTTGTTGCTTTCACCGAAGAAAATACGAAGAGAACCTGAAAGAGCAAACAGCGATGAAAATAAAGCGAAACGACCTGACTAAGTTCAGCAACTGCTGAACTATCAAGCTGATAACGTGCCGATTATATACAGTGTCTGCCATAAAGTTGGATCCATATGAGAATTTTTTTTAATATTCTGATTGAACAAAAACTTTGTACGGCAAGATCTGCTCTGCTTGAGAAATACTTGAAATACGCAATGTCAAAGTCGACAGGTGACATTACGTATCTGTCAAATTCGCTAGTTTAAAAAAATCGGTGAAGAATGGCCGTATTTGTTAAAAAAAGGAAAAGATTTATTAAGAAAAATTGTTTCTAATGGCATTTTACGATCACATACCGAGTTTAAACGAGATATTCCGACATACGGAAAATTTTGTTTTTTAACATTTTTGATACAGCCCCGTAACTGGCCTAAAATTAGCAAAAAAAGTTGGAACTTTCTGGACGATTTTCCAATTTCCAAGAAAATATCTCATAATTTTATTTATCTTTTTTTTATTAAGCCACGTTTGAATAATACAAGAATGGTTGTAATCATAATTTAAGTACATAATTAAAAATGTTAAAAAACAACATTTTTCTTATGTCGGGATATCTCGTTCAAACTCGGCATATGAACGTAAAAACGCCATTAGAAACATTTTTTCTTAATCAAATTTTTCCATATTTTAACAAATAAGGTCATTTTCCCTGATTTATTTTTTAAATAAAATACCTAATGGCGCCTGTCAAGTTTGACATGGTGTATTTCAAGTATTTTTGGAACCAGAGGTGATTGCCCCACAAATTTCTTTCCCAATTAGAATATTACAAACTTTTCCCATATACATTCAACTTTATAGCAGACACTGTATCTGGACGCAACTAATTTCAATTTGTTTATATCATAACGACAAGGACAATCAAAAACATTGTTGGTGCTGCAGCTACATTACGGCTACTTGCCTGGAGCCAATATTCACTTGGAGGACTATCGGGTTGAAGCTGCTTCGAATTTTTTTTAATAGTCTACGTCATTACCGGGAAACCGCGGTTTCCCGTAAAAACCCGGAAATTTAGTAGTAAGCCCCCCCCCCCCGAAAAAAACTCCAAAATACGCCTTTGTTCCATGTCATGCTGGTATTGAATAGCAGTTATTTGTATTGTTTTATTACTTTATTATCACGAATATGGAGATAATAATATTATATTATATGGTATTATAAAAATACCATACGGAGTGATAAAAAATCAGCTTTAGCATTTGTACTATTGATTCTATAATGGTCTAGGACAACAAGGCTAATATGATGCTACTTTATTTTTTTTACAATGTAAATGCGTAGAACAAAATAATAGCAAATAGCATCATATTAGCCTTGCTGTCCTAGATCATTATGAAACCAATAGTACATTACGTTTTTTCTGAAATCGTGGAATTAAAGCTGCGTTCGGTATTTCACATCTGTTTACTCCAAGAGCTCAGTTTCTCTGGTATCCATTGTTGTAAATAATTGTAACTATAGCAATAGAGATTTCAGAGTAAAAAGAGTTGAAATACCGAGCCCAGCATAAGAATTTTAAATACAAAATGTGTTTTTAAGTTTTTAAGAGTAACCAAGTAGTAGAGTAAGTAGATAACCAAGTCAACGTGGCTGTATACGACATATGTCAAATACATGTGAAACAATGCAAATAAAAGTGACAAATGCATATATTGAGACGAATAAGAAAGTTGCCGGACAACGCGTTAACGGAGTCTGGCAATCTTATGAGTCCTAAAAACGCATTTTTTGTATGAATTAAACATTCTATTTTTTCTTCAACCTTTTTTAACTAGTAAACTCCATGAGAAGACTGATTAGAACAAACAACATACTGTTAAACTACTATTTATTTACTGCTAACTTTTTAAGTGTAATCTTCACTACAATTTTACTGAAAATTTGAAGAACTTTCGACAGGCGACGGACAGAGATCTGTGTTAAATGAAAAGGGGTTGGGATTGGTTTTTGTTTTTTATGTCTTAACAAATTAATTTAATATATTAATATTATCAAAAACAAAACAGATAAATGATTATGATTTAATTGAAAATTTCCCTTTTTTCGCATTATTGGTATAAAACAAAATGTTTTAGAGCACCGCGAAAAATATGACACGCGTAACATCAGATTATTTTTTGTCCTAGTACAAAAGTGACTTTTTGTTCAGTTGCTAAGGTACCGAGTAACAGTTCCTAAATGGTCTACTTTTTATACAAAATTATTTGATATTAGTATAGTGTCATATTCGAGCGGTTGGAGAAAAACGTTTTTAATTTAATTTATTATTTATTAATTTTTATTGTTTTAATATTTTTATTGTCTTCCAATTGAATAGGATAATTCTGATTTTAAATTTGATCTTCCCCATTTTGAAGATGTTTATTCTCAAGTTGAATTTATTATTCTCAATTTGAAGTTGATTATTCTCAATTTGAATTTGATTATTCTCAATCTGAAGTTGATTATTCTCAACTTGAATCTGATTATTCTCAATTTGAAGTTGATTATTCTCAATTTGAAGTTGATTATTCTCAATTTGAAGTTGATTATTCTGAACTTGAAGTTGACTATTCTCAATTTGAAATTGAAAAGATATAAAAATTATGCTCATTTTTGTCGAAAGTTACAAAGAACGAATAGATCTTACTAGAGACAGTGAAGTGGAATATAAACGGTTACTATATGCAAGAGTTTCCAAAATCAATCAAAACCAAACGCACTCGACGTTTTCTAGAGATCGTGATCAAAGTCTCATTTTATGATTTAATTTCCATCTAACTACTCTACTTGGTAACCTAACCGCTTATGTAAGACCACATTGAATTGGTCAATAAGAAAAAATAGAAAAACATTAAATCAAGTTATAGTGATAATAGATCGTGCCACTTTTTCTTAAGGGGGCGTTATTGGCGCAAAATATTAGTGTCAAAATATAGCTCACGTTTTTCATTCAGTTTTCTTTTAATAATCGTTTTTCTAGCAAGATAACGTTTGGTGTCAATTGCTAACTGTTAAGGTAGTGTGGATCATAGTTTGTAAGGAGTAGATATCTAAAATAAACTTTATAATCGTAGTCGAACATGGCCAATTTTGTAGAATTAACGTTTTCTAAAAAATAACCAAACTAAACATAATAAGTTATTATAACACTGTTTAATAGTAAAATCTATGACAATGGATAAATGTTTTTGCTTACTTATTTAGTATTGATTGAAATAAAATAGATGTACACGGCGCGGAAATTAAATATGGCAGCACGAAAATCAGTCATTTTTAGTTTTGAACGCTTTGAACGCACCAGAAAGCGTTGGGTGGTAATATTCGCGGGACATTTAAAGGTAATTTAACTTAACTAATCTTTTAACTATTATTTATTAAATTCCCGAAGTAAATGTTGTTTTTCTTTACTTAAGAGCATGTGATGGTTAGTTTTTGAATAAACTATTTCACTCTTAATTAGTCCTGATTAATTTCTTAAAACGAATATATATTTTCAATATTTTAATATAGTAATACTTTGCTTTTTCTTAAAACCAGCAAGAACAACTAATATTTTTAAAGATATTTAGCAGTTTTATATTCCCCTTTTTGATTTAAACTACCTTAAATTATTCCTTGGTATTTAAAAATTAAAAATTTCAGTTAAGGGGGCGTTATTGGCGCAAAATATTAGCGTCAAAATATAGATCACGTTTTTCATTCAGTTTTCTTTTAACAATCGTTTTTTTACGAAGATAACGTTTGATGTCGATTGCTAAACTGTTAAGGTAGTGTGGATGATAGTTTATAAGGAGTAGATATCTAAAATAAATTTTATAATCGTAGTCGAACATAGCCAATCTTGTAGAATTAACGTTTTTAAAAAAAATAGCCATAATACAGTCATTATATCACTGTTTAATAGCAAAATCTATGAAAATGGATAAATGTTTTTGCTTGCTTACTTAGTATTGATTGAAATAAAATAGATGTACACGGCACGAAAATTTAAATATGGCAGCACGAAAATCAGTCATTTTTAGTTGAATGCTTTCTGCACCAGGAAGCGTTGGGCGGTAATATTCGCGGGACATTTAAAAATAATTTAACTTTCCTACTCTTTTAACTATTATTTAATAAATTCCAGAAGTAAATGTTGTTTTTCTTTACTTAAGAGTATGTGACGGGTAATTTTTGAATAAACTATTTCACTCTTAATTAGTCCTGATTAATTTCTTAAAACGAATATATATTTTCAATATTTTAATATAGTAATACTTTGCTTTTTCTTAAAACCAGCAAGAACAACTAATATTTTTAAAGATATTTTGCTGTTTTATATTCCCCTTTCTGATTTCAACTACCTTAAATTATTCCTAGGCATTTAAAAATTAAAAATTTCAGTTAAACTTAAAATATTTTGAAAGTTCACGCATGTCTGGCAACACTGTGAGCACAAATTTTAGTTTTAAAGAAATTAATTCGGTTTTGGAGACCATAGCGCCATCTTTAGGTGTTTATAGTTAATGAAGCTTCCTATTATGAAAACTGGCGGCGATAACGCGCCCTTAAATTTAAAATATTTTGAAACTTCAGGCATGTCTGGCGACACTGTGTGCAGGGAATTGTAGCGCCATCTTTAGGTGTTTATAGTTTCTGAAGCTTCCTATTATTAACACTGGCGGCGATAACGCGCCCTTAACCATTTTTCGTTAGAGATCCTTGATAATAATTAAGATAAGAGATGAGACATGATGAACCAGAAACCAAGGCCCACCTGACTTGTCAAACCATTATTATTATTTTGACAGCTTGCTAGCTTGGTATTATGTTACAATTTTGTTATTATTCAATTCAAAATTTAATAATTATTCAAATTTTGAAAGAAAAAGAATATCCAAAACTTTATTCCACTACATTAGCATTATGCATATAATCATTTAACATAAATCAATATATGAAATATTTATCCTAAATAGGGGAGAGTGGTCCACGTTCAGACATTTTATCTTCGTACATGAATTATATACGTTCATTTGTGTACGAGATGGCATGTAGAAATTAAGATAAAGTTACATACGTTTTTTGGAAAACATATTTTTCCAGAAGTTGCCCCATAGCGAGGCACCTCCGGACAACACACGGGGTACATTCGTACATAATTAATTAAAACAACAATAATGTCAAATAATTATTTTAATGACTATTTACTTATTTTTCAATAAATATAAGAAGTTATACCCTACTCTATTGAATATTAAGATTACGGAAATTAACAGCAAATTTCAGAAATCCTGACTGCCTAGCAGTCCCTTTAATCTCAAGACGGTTGAGGAAGCTTGGTGACGATTTCCTCCCGTTTCACAAGTAAAAAATCGTTTGTTAAAGGGAAGACAAATCCTTCATGCCCCTTCTTCCTCATGAATCTGACATAGTAGGCTGGCACCATATCCTCAGTAATCACCTTTTGAACTACCCCCACAAGGTATTTACAGGTTTTCTTCGTTGCAAATTTTACAAGGATGTAATTTCCTATGGCTAAGCTTTCATCATCTAGTATCTCCTGTAAGGGGCCACTTTTTTCATTAGTCTTTATCAAAAAAACTTCCATATCAGAAATGACGAACTTACTTTTCTTCTGTGTGATAGGTTCTTCTAAATCAGAGGAATCAATCGACGATTCATTCATTGAATCCACTTTAATCCCCAGAAAGTCGAATACGTATTTACTCGAAAATAAGACCCCCTCGATTATAAGACCCCCCCTATATTTTGGAGCGAATTTTTAAAAAAAGCTTTTGTATGCGAATATTGGACCCCTAAAAATATAAGTAATATAAGATATTTAACATTTTTCAGTTTTATTTTGTTAACAAATTCCGTTAGTTATGTTCATGGAAAAAAATCTACCCTTTATCTCTTCGCGGAAACAATGCCTTTGTGGAAGCAGTTTACCTGAATTCCAGGAAAACTTCTAAAATTGTAGGCAGTTCATTCAAAAATGGTCAGATGTCACTCCAATAGATAATAAGATTTTGCACATTTACTGCAAAGATTAAGGTGCTATTATTGTTAATAGTTAGGTAGGTACTTAAGAGATTACAATTCTTCGGACGGTACTATGAAAGGCTTAATTGAATTTCTTAGAAATGTTTTTACCACCACTGGGTTTTTTCACTAATATCGACTGTGTCAGTTGTCAAGCTTAATTTGTAAAACCATTGTTATAAAAAAATATATTATAAAGG
The DNA here is from genome assembly GCA_929113105.1 of Agrypnus murinus. Taxonomy (NCBI): domain Eukaryota; kingdom Metazoa; phylum Arthropoda; class Insecta; order Coleoptera; family Elateridae; genus Agrypnus; species Agrypnus murinus. The sequence goes on along the minus strand of OV816028.1, from coordinate 66,624,226 downwards.
TTAATAACGATCTTACAGAGGGTGATGACGACAACGGCGATTCTGACTAGGTGCTAAGCTAACAATGATTGTATATGATTTCATAATTTTCGTAATTACTGTAGTTGTTGCAGTCAATAAACTTTCCTTATCGCGGTTACGAGCATCAATATCGGCTAAAATGCAGACAACCGGGCGAGATGTTATATTATTAAACAACAGAACGCTATTTTAGATGTTATTGTATTGTAATGCAATTTTTGTTATAAATACTGTAAACATTACTCAGTTACACTCATTGTTTTCACATTTTATTGAATATCTTTTTATACTCGATTATAAGACCCGACTCGAATATAAGACCCTCCCACATTTTAGAGCAAAAATCTAAGAAAAAAAAGGGGGTTTTATTTTCGAGTAAATACGGTATTTCATAAAGAATGCCACTTTAGAATTTTAGATTTTGCATTCTTCTGTCCAACGTGCTATTTGAAGGAAAGGGTAAATGTAGCTGGAGTAAAGGGTTATAACCACTTGCTCCACAAGTAAATCTAAGTTGTAATGCAGCAGAAACTGTTTTATTTGATCAGGGTACAAAGCGATTACTATCACGTTGCATTCCATCAATTTGGTCTGCACTAAAAATCATAGGTTAAATTGACTAATTAGCGACAACTGTCAAAATTGAAGTTTAAACAAAAAATTCAGTTTGTTTTCGAGTTAAATCAGAAAGTCCGTGGATTCTGGTTCCAACCAATCAGAACGGGCGTCCAACATGTCTCATCTCTTATCTTAATTATTTATCAAGGATCTCTATTTTTCGTTTGCATTTTTGTTATTTATGGACCGATCTAGTTGCAGTATTTTTTTCAGCACGACTTATAACACTCGATATAGAATTGGTGACAATATATTTGTTTTACGATTGCCTACATTTGTTGTTATTTAATAATACTAATAAATAGGTAAAGTACAGAATATTTTGTATTCAGCTGAATTATCTATGAACAACATCTTTGATGATGAACTCAAAAGGCTATATTAATTCAATTTTCTTTTCATTAACCCAATGATCATTCAGAAATGAAAGGTAATTTGTAGGCTAATGATTAACCTTTTACATGCAAAAGGAAATTTTTTTATTTTATTCTCCATAAACATGTACAATAGTTACGAGTTTTAGATTAAAACAGCAGTAATAGCTCCTAGTTTTTAATTTAGTTAACGGAATTTTATTATCTGCTTCGTAATGTTCCAATGCGCGATTTTTGATTAATACGAGGAAATGGGTTGGCGACAATTCCCCATAACTGGAATTAAAAATGATATCGACTCACAGTAGTAGAATTTTTTTCGCAACCTTGACCGTTATGGAGATGTATCAAGCATTTTATTATTAAGATTAATATTTTAACTTTTTTTCTTTCAATGGAAAATCCTACGTAGCTAAAATGTAGATGGATATATTCTTTCTTGGAATGTTACTCTTGACGTTTCCGGTAAGTGAACATTTATTTACTACGTGGTTTACAACTGACAAGTTTCTCATAAGAAAAAAAATTAAAAGTGTAGCTTGCGAAAAATCAATACATATAATTTTGTTTATTGTTTCCAGCCTTATTTTGTGGAACTCCATAATCATGAAATAAATAAAGATTATTAAAAGTTTCACAGTTTTATTAAAATACAACCTGACAATATTGTTTCGACAGCTATGCTGTCATTATCAAAGGTAATATAATTATAAACAAACACGTCGCTAAGGTAGATACAAAATAGGTAACTAGATAAAATAATAATAATAATCAGAATTAAATATCTAATACTTCCAGTAACGGAGAATTACTGAGCTCAAGTTGGTCATTCATTAAAGGTACCCCGAGTAAATTAGACATTTTAGAAGCCTTTGAGATATACAAACACAAACTCAGGGTACCTTTAATGAATGAACAACTTGAGCTCAGTAATTCTCCGTTACTGGAAGTATTAGATATTTAATTCTGATTATTATTATTATTATTTTATCTAGTTACCTATTTTGTATCTACCTTAGCGACGTGTTTGTTTATAATTATATTACCTTTGATAATGACAGCATAACTGTCGAAACAATATTGTCAGGTTGTATTTTAATAAAACTGTGAAACTTGTAATAATCTTTATTTATTTCATAATACATATAATTAACTACCGTAAAAGTTAGAAAATACATTTCGACAGTAAAAATTATTCGTACAGCATTAAATTCATATAAAATTGAAAATGTTAATGTTTCGTAGCTGGTGTTGTAATTTTACAGCACTGTAAAAAATTTACTATAGTACATACATAACACTTTTCGCAAACGTTATACAAATATAACTAGAATTAAGTAGATAATATTTAAAAATCCATGCCTCTTATCAGACAAATAATTGTTAAGAGAATTATCTATAAATACCTATACGTTCCTATTAATTGCTCGTGTATACATATTGAATATAATAGATAGATATTGCACGAGGTAATAATTGAAGATATTAGATGGATAAGATTTCTTATCTATTTTTATCAAGTTTAGGATTGGTTTATACCTTGAACTACTAATTATTATAAATTGAATTATACAGGTATAGATAGGAAGTCCAAATTTTTTTATACAGGCTGTCTTGTAAAAAAACACAACGGCTGTAACTCTATTATTAACTAACAATTCGATTTCAATAATTCAATAACCAAATAACACAGGGCTTTAAAGACTACAAAACAGCCTCATTATAGATATTTTTTCGGCATGATATTTCTGGCAAATGACAGTCAATTTTCTTGCTCATTTTGCTAGAAAATTGACAACTTAATTTTTTCTATTTTGCGTCTATAATAAAGCTGTTAAAGCACCCAAAACAGTGCGTTAATAGCTCATTTGAGTGCTTTAATAGCACAACTTTTTCAAAGTTTTTCAAAAATTTAAAACGCCTTCTTTTTGGATAGGAAATAAAACTGTAGATCCCGTGTCAATGGGATGTTTGGCACGATAAAGATCCCTACTGGGTGTGGGATTCCTCCAGATTCGGCTAAATTCTAGTAGGATCGGCCAAATGATCATAGTAATCGGTGCCAAGGTACGAAGGATGCTCCGCCATCCTGATTCCTCGCCCAAAACTAAATTTAAAAATGTCACATCAGTGTTGTCAACTACAACAAAATTCCCTAAATCTTGAAATTGCGAACTTTTCTATTTAAAAAGGAAATAAAATGCGCAAAATAGAAAAAATAGCATAAAAAAACTCGTTTCATAAGTCATTATTGCACTCGTCCTTTAGAAAACTCGCCGCAAGCGGCTCGTTTTCTAAATTTGGACTAGTGCAATAAATCTTGCCTTATGAAACACGTTACTTATTTAATATACTATTGTAGAATGCTTTTGAGAATTAATTTCGCTTTATAAACAAAATTGAATGCAAACCAATGAAAAATTTTATTACCTAGTGAAATAAAACAATATAACAACTTTTTGTATAGGTTTTTAAGATACAGATCATGAATCTGCTATGTTTTTTTTCGGGTGAAGTGAAATTTCAGTTATATTCGAATTTGTTTTCAAATAACACTCGTTTTTAAATGGGCGAGAAGGGTAGGCAAGTTTTTACCTTTACCAGGTAACAAGATTTGTTACCTGGTACTGATTAAGCACATTTTGGTACAATATTTGTTTGTTCTGCGGTTACGAGAATCGGCAACGCCGCAGCTTATTACCTTACATTACAGGTTATTACGGTTACAGATATCATTACCCAGTAGTTAAGAATATGCAGGTTCTAGCGTTTACCAGGTAGATAGATAGGTAGATAGGCATGAGTAATCGCTCCGAAATGGATCCAGACTTAATCCGCAACCACCCATCACAAAGAGCCGAGGGCCCTAGACCAGTCCAGATGAACGAGAGTTATAGTTGCCCCTGCTCGATATTTTTATCTATCGTTAGATCGAGTCGGGATACACTACTTATTATATCATAGCCTATAGTAGCCAAACACTATACAAATAATAACCAAATTTAGGTACTGTAGTGATTTAGCATGGCTTGATTTAGTATCCAAGGTAACAGATGTAAACAGAGTCAGATATGAATTAATGAATAAACCAGTCAAACATTAATTCTCTCCTTTGCAACATTATAGGAATAAAGCTTAATAAGAATTAGTCTTATGATTAGTCCAAACTCAACGTAAGTAACATAAAACTGTAGAACCAAGAAGCATCAAAAGATAAACTAATATCTAACTAAATCGCCAAAACTATCAATCCTGTTCACGTGTTATATGCATCTATTCTTCTATTGGTGTTTTGCATTCGTAAAGTAGAAATCAGTTCGTGAACAAACCAGTTTGAGTTACGACTCGTGAGGCAGGTATGTGTTGGCTAGTGGTGGGTTATAACACATAAAGATCTCGGTGCTTCTCAGAGTGTTACAACGCCTAGGTAACATGAGACATGTTTATAGAAGCGTTGAAATATAAAGTATATCCATCTTTATTTTAAATACAGATTTTTATATGTTGCCGTTTCTATCACCACCACTGGTTTGACAATTCGAGCGATCTTCAAAAGTACCATCCATGCTTATATGCACGCATAGACATATATCTGGGTGACATGATAAATGCACCGACTTTATTGTTAGTAAATCCCTACTAGGGGTGGAATTCCCTCCAGATTCGGCTAAATTCTAGTAGGGTCGGCCAAATAATCATAGCAATCGGTGCCATGAAGTACGAAGGATGCTCCGCCATCCTGATTCCTCGCCCAAAAACAAACAAAACAAACAAACTTCCGATAACAAAATGCTATGATGCGCCGCTACTGTTTAGCTTGACGTGTCGAGAAGTGTTAGAGACCTTTTAATTTCCCGACGCTTGGGCATTGGGTGTTACGAGAAGCGTTATAACACACCACTAGTGTTGGCTGCATGACACGCGAATGGCCATCGAATGATCGAAATAACAGTATTTGACCTAACCCGAAAAAACGAATAGCAGATTTGTGATCTACAAAAACTATATGAAAACCTGGATATTTTTTGTGTTGTACCATGTTATTATAAATATTGCTCAAAATCGAATTGTCAATAACAGAGTTACAGCGTCATGCATTTTTATAAGGCAGTCGGTACAATAACTGCTCAAACACTCCTGTTTATTCAGTTGTATAGTGTGCAGTATTCTATCACTAGTTTTTTACAAAACTTTTTAAGTGCTTATCTGAAATGATAATCTCAATTGAATACGCTACGAAGATAACATAGAAGATAGTCACTGAGAAGATCAGTATAAGCTTGAGATAAATGAAAGTATCACTTAGAACAATGGAGAGCAGACCAAACCTCCTAAGATTACTACTTAATAGAACCATAAGACATTCGGTCAGCCTTATATACATATGTCTAGATACTAGATGTATTTAGTAAATGGCAGCGAAGATTTAATAAACATATGCCATTTAGTATACTGTGCAGCTGGTGCGGTAACAACAATGCGCGTACTGTAACTACTACAAAACAGGAGCCGAAAAATCCCAGAAAGGCAGATATCACCATGAAAACTGCGCCTAGAAATTAAAATACTTATATTAGGAGCAGTACTTGTAGAAATACATATAACAATCAGAGTCCTAACTGTAGAGTCAGAATTAAAGCGAAACAAAAAATATTAACGAGGGCAGAAATTAAAGCCAACGATCCAGAGTTTTGCCTATGTATACATAGCCGAAAACAAAAAAATCTCAGCAAATATATCAGAAGATCACATTTAGAACGAATAGATACCAGCACAACAAATAACTTCACCAAGCACCAGCATCGTGCTATAAAAACTTAGAGCAAACACATCATGTGCCACTGTAAACAGTCCCAACTAAACAAGAGCTGACCCAACAATGAATTGGTTCAATATATTGTCAAACTCGTATAAACATAATGAAAAGAGGGATATTAAGGCGGCATCCCTACTACAAGTTTTCTTTTTTTTAACTTACGTGATAATTATGGACTATTTATGGACTCTCGAATCCGCCCGAAATAATTTTTGGGTTCATGCCGATTTCGAGAAAAGCTAAATTCAAGTGTGGGGATGCTAGCTTAACATTAAGCGCCCATTTTCCCCTAAGTAATTGACATACCTGCTTGTATTTAGATTTATGGTCTTTTATGGGCTCTTCGAATATGTAAATCTCAACTGCATCGGAACTACCCTTTTGAAGTTAATCGCTATTCAAATATTTCAAACACCGTACATTTTGAGATATATTGAAATTTTGTGTGCAATAATTACAGGCTATTTATATGCTCTACAACGCTTTTAGTCACAATTTCTAGGCTGCACCTCTAATAGCAAAACCACCCACGAAGACATAAAATATCGCAAATTTTGAGATATGTATATCGAAATTCCTTTTGCGTTAATTGCAGGCTATTTATAGGCTCTACAATGAGACTAATCACGATTTCTACACTGCACCTCTAATAGCAAAACAACCATCAACGACATCAAAAATTGTTAATTTTTAGGTCCCAAAATTTCTTCCTTGAAAATTGTAGACTATTATTTTATAGGCTCTATAACGCGCTAGTAGGACCGTTTGAAAGCCTATAAATAACCTTCAATTATCGCAAAAGAAATTTTGCGAACGTAAACAGTCTTTGGTATTATTTTGAGGGGTAGTTGTGGCATTAGGGACGCAGCCTAAAAATCGTGATTAGTGGCGTCCTAGAGCCTATAAATTATCGTGTTGATATATCTCAAACTTAACGATTTTTCATATAACTTCGAGGGTGATCTTGCTATTAAGCCTAACAATCGTGATTGAGCATTGTAGAGGCTATAAGTAGCGCGGAATTATCGTATAAGAAAATTCAATATTAACGATTTTTCATGTCTTCGAGGGTGATTATGATATTAAGAATGCAGCCTAAAAGTTGCGATTAGTGGCCCATTGAAGTTCCCATAATTCATTCATAAGTATAACATAATGTTGGAGAAGAAATTATTATTTTTCGAATTTTTTAAATTTTTCAATAGCGAAGAACTTCGAAAGCGTAGTTCCGATGCAATTGAAATTTACATATTCGAAGAATCCATAAAAAGCCCATAAACAGCAGATCAAGCAGGTATATCTAACTACCCTAGGGAAAATATGGGTGCTGGCTTAACTAGAAGCTAGCACCCCAAGTTGAATTTGATTTTTCTCAGAACCAGCACGAGTCCAAAAATTATTTTTGGGGAGATCTGAGAACCCATAAAAAGCCCATAATTACCACGTAAGTTAAAAAAATTCTTGTAGTGCGGGTGCCACCTTAATATGGCTAATGAAAAATCCTACTGGATTGCGGAAGAAATTAAACAACAAAACTTAAAAGCGGTAGAGGAACCAGACACCATGCTACTTTACTCGGGTAAAGACCCGAGGCATCATCTTACATGATTCCGAAAATGAACGATACGAGCGAAGCCAGACCTATTACAGAGAACAAAGAAAACACCATTAATCAGTATTTTAGCAGAGTAAACTGTCAAAATTAACGAAAAATCAAACTGGATTAAAATATTCCTATTAGTTTCCGAAATATTAAAAAATCAGTTTTAAAGAGTAGAAATATTCGCGATCGTACACTTAACTTTGATGACCTGTAACTTGATCCAGAATCTTTTTTGGGCCAAACAAAAAAATAGAAGTCCTTTTATTTTTAACAAAGGATAACATGCTACAATTTCATCAAAATTGGTGACTTTGACCGGCACCACCTGCTTGTTGTGAGATGGAATAGGCCTAAAGTAGTATTTTGAGCAACAACACTCCCATTATACCAAAACCTGGTGAAGCTGACAACAACATACTGGCACTAAACAACGGCAAAACAAAACTCATGCACGGGAGATTTTACAATAGACTTCTACTTATCTAACCACAAGATATTTATTTCCTGAGACTTAACGGGGAATTAAGGCCAGATCGTCCCAACCAGATACTACCAAATAAATATTACCAAGACCCGAGTGGAATTGACGAAATGCAGGCAGGTTCTGAAACAAAGAAGAAGAGTCAGTCATCTCTTTTTGGGTTGTACTTTCTGGGCAGCCACTCTGCATACTTACTTGTAGTAAAGTTGTGCACCAACTAACAGCACTAAATAATCGGTTAATAAGCGAATATTTATCTCCATACAAATATAAGCCTAAACCTGAATTGGAAAGCAATACTACGAAAATGTGCTGGGACACAAGTATCATAACAGATAGAATTGTTCCAGACCGGCAGGTCGTGTCCGATGGTGTCAGCACCGGCATGACAGTCGATTTCTTGAGACAGAGAAAAACTAAAAAAAGTATCAAGCACTCGCAGATGAAGCTAAAGATCTATGAAGGATACAAAAAATAAGAAATAAAGCCTCTCATAGTATCCCAAACGGAATTATTTATACGAAAACCCCCATCCATCGGAAATAACTCAATATATTGCTGCTATCTACTATCAACTGGATGCAGAAAACTGTGCTACTCCAACAGCTATTATCAGTAGAACATTCCAACAGTAACGCTCTCAACAATATTCAGTCCTACTCGCAGGATATAAAAAATAATAATAATAATGCTAATACTTTATTATCAAACAGCAACGAAGCCAATTAGAGAACAAGTAGTAGGACAATAGTAAACACAGTTTAAGGCGGTACGAACAAAAAATATACATAATTAAATAATTAATAATAATAATAAGTGTTATCACACCTACATTTTTAGTATAATAAACATGCTAATAATTACAGTTTTTATAATTAATACAATACTCATTTAATAGATACGTTAAATTACATTTAAAAATAGCACTATCTGCACATACTCATAATAACTACAGGAGACTTTTTCAATATATTAGTTATTTTAGTAAATGTACATAAAAAGTGTAGTAATTTCTGATAGTGTAAAGAATTAGCTTGGGTAAGATAGTAGGGCAATAAATTTTGCTATGAATTAATTTCGACAAGGTAGTCATTAGTGTCATTTCAAAGGTGTTAAGTAAATTGAGAAAATTTCTGGCGGGATATTCATGGTGAATACCGAACCAAAGATATTTCAAAAACTTCTTCTGGCGATTTCAGTTTGATGTATCCAACAGTCATAATACGGCATCCAAATTAGGGCGCAATATTAAAGCTGACTTCTGACTAAGAAAAAGTATAGGGTTCTCAATGCATTAATGTTAGATAATTTTTTACAATTCCGTATTATATGATCCAAAAGTTCTATCTTGCAGCAGAGTTGATATATGTGTGATATACAAGCTGTGTTTGATATATGTATGTTTACTACAGCCTTGATAGTATAATGTCTATCGTGCTGGACTTTCACCCAAGCGGACCAGTTCGACTCCTGTTGCCGGCAGATTTGGTTAAGGTTTTCTGCAGTTTTCCTTCGCTGTGACATAAATGTGGGATTTGCGCTGTTCCAGCTGTAAGTCGGCTGCAGCCGCACGTAGTGCCCACGTAATAATAATAATCGCCCCCTCTCTCCCGTACAAGCTTATAGCTTCTGGGGGCCTGCTTTCAGGTTATGGGTTGTAGCAATTATAATTACTACAAGAGAAATCCTTATCAAACGTTACACCAAGGACCTTGGTTTCGTTACATCAAATTAATTGGTGTTTGAACTTTTTTGCAAAATGGTATATAATAATTGTTTCTATCCATTGCCTGGTACTGCTACCAAGCCCCAGAAGCAAACAAAAGCATTTACTTGGATTATCAGATTCCATGCTATAATTATGTAATTTTCCTGGGATTCTTGAAGTCTATTGTCTACAAACAAAGTAGTTTTTGTTGTCAATTAGCTGCTTGCGATAGCTTCAAAATCTCGATCACATCGATGGACGTTGAACGCATCAACACAAAATTCAGAATTACTGATGTCATCTGATAGCGAAAGCCGGACATTACGGCGCGACCACTAGGGCGCAGCCGGTAGGGCGTGGGACACTAGGGCGCAAGGACATTAGGGCGCGTGGACACTACGGCGCGAAGTAGTAAGTTGTGATACATATATGTTTACATACATTATGTATATAATACATACTGTATTGATGAATGTAATGGCACTGGTTGCAGGGTAATGCTTTATATTATAATATTACAAAATGGACCATTCATGTCACTAGATATTTTATTTATGTTTCATGTAATCTTCAAAAGGGCAGATTTTCCTTTCAACATATAATATGGTTGTTTCTTTTATATAAGATAATAAATAAATATTTTTTGATTAAAGAGATTACATATATAAAGTATGATCTATTTGGATCTTAAATTATATTAGTAATTATTTTGAGAAACAACCTATAATTAAGTTAGATTGTTTGGCATTCGTATGTTTATACGTGTTTGCAATACTTAAATTGAACGACTCGAGAATTATTATGTATTGTACAAATTAAACAACATACTGTATATTATTGTATAACATGTGAGTGAAGGAATGAGGAATTAATAATAATAATGTTAATAATATTTATATTAACTGAGTAGCAAATTGTAGAAAAACGAAACAGTTCAATAGTAGGAATATTTATGTAGATAGGTACATATATTTGATACCTACAATGATTTGCTTTTATTTTGTCATAAATAAAATACGTTATGTTGTACGTGTGTAGGTGTACGTTTGTTGAAAAACTTAAAATTTAGGAAAATTGAAAAGCTGTTTAAACACCTGTTTCTATAAAACCTCACAGTCTAGCTTTCAGTTCTGAAAACTTTTTTATTACATTATGAATGTCTAAGGTATCTAATAGTATTTCACATTCTATTGAGATATTTGATAGATCAACAAGTCTTTCTTGGAATTTTATGTAACCTTTAACAAGCGGTAACTCAGTAACTGTACTGAAGTGATTTGCTAAATATTCCTACAAACTATTTATTTTCAAATCTTTTACTATATAGTAATATATTTTGTTGAAAACAAGTTACAAAAAATTGACAAAAACCTTTCAGCTGGCCAAGGAAGCATAATAAAAATGAGACTGGGACAGTCGGATTCCGTCATAGTATGTTAAAAACACAATAGTAAAAAGGAAGGGTCAGAAAGGCTGTAAAATTCTAGCAAATATACATAAATTATTATCTTCAAAACTTCAAGAATTTAGCTTCGTGACTTTTGTTAATATTGAGGATCTATCCTTCTTATGTATCTTTAAGATATTTCACTTAGGTATAATCACCAAGAATACCCTAAATTCAATAAGTAATTCAAGAAAAGAAATTGTTAAAGAAATTGGAAATAACAACATAAAATTGGGATAATTTATGTTACACAACAAACAAGAATTTTTACAATTATCAGCTACAAGATAAGCCTTTTCAGCGCTTAATTTTGATAACTTCTCGAAATATTGAATTTTTACATAAATTATCAAAAACACAGTTTTTACAAATTTTTCAAAAATTTTATAAAGCACACATTTTTAATATATAAACTTTGATTCTAACACACGTTGCAAGATAATCCAAAAGGTTTCATTTAAATTTATGCTGCCGGTAATTATTCCGAAATAATTGATGTTTTCTTATTAAAGGTACATCCACTAAATAGTACTGTTCGTGTTTTTAGTTATTCACTCTGTGTTAGGCAATAATATTTTTGTATTAAATTTTTAAACTTTACTAATAAATGGTTTCAATATTTATTGATCGTTAAATTTCCTCGCGCCCTACTATCCTCGCGCCCTAATGGCTATGCACCCTAGAGTCCTCGCGCCCTAATGGCCGCGCTCTTATGGCCGCGCCCTAATGTCCTAGAACGCATCTGATAGCGGTTGACGGTCTGTCTGGGGCGTATCACATACAATATGCATGTTAGGGGAAGAGCAGCATGATTTAAAAATTAGAAATCAATTGAATAATAAATTATTTATATATTTTTTAATATTGCTTTATATTAAATCTGCTTCAAGTTTAAGTTTCATTTAAAAGTGATTTATTATGATAATCAGTTTAATTTTAAAACTTACTGCTTTTTTCTTGATTTGTATCTTTTAAACGACAAAGTACATAAATACTCAATAACACTTACAAGTAGATGTTACAACATGCAATGCGCGAATGTAAAAAACTTAACATTATAATTGTTGAAAGTTCTATTTAAACATAGTACGTCCTAAATGCGTGCAACAACTTTTTTTTAACAAAAATAAAATATAAGTACTATATTGCAGTATCTGCAGGCGCGAGCATTCAAACCGGCATAGCACAGTTAGTATATTTCGACGACCGTGTATTTATTTATTTATTACCTAAACAAAACGGGCTTTGCCTAATTACATTGCCGTGAAATCCCGAAGATTTAAATTAAAATATATTAAATTCAATTACACGCGAGTACGAAAATAAGAAAAACCAACTTAAATAATAATAATAAACAGCAAAGCAATAACATGCTGTTTCTGTTTTAGTGCATTAATTTCAATATGTCGCCTTAGCTATTGTTTGCTACAGATATAATCAAACTTCGAGTTGGTTCAATTGCAACCCTCGGATCTCTTTCTTTCTAGTAAAACGATAATATAGAAATATACACTTCAACAATTACCATATTTCCGACAGCAACAGTTTTCTAAAAAGACATTGAAAGGCGTGTATACAGGGTGGAAGGGGTTACTGTGTGTTAATTTTAAGGTTGGATAGAATACATCATACATCAGGGTAAAATCAAATTTTCTGCACATTTACAAATTTTTGAAAAGAATTAAATTTTAAATGTAAAAGGAATTTGATTTTACGCGTAAACGATTGAACATACGAAAATATTACAAAGGTTTTTTATTGTGCTAGATCAGAGGCACCTTCTGGCAAAGCCCCACAATTAAACTAATATTATTAACGCGGCAAAATTATGTTAAAGTTTACAACGTTATTAGTTTTTTTCTGAAAAAGTGGTACGTCCTAGAACAAAGTTGTATGAGACTTTTTTTCCCTTTTTATGTCTTCTATCGTCCCTTAAAATTAACGCAGAGTAACCCTTTCCACGCTGTATAAGATGTCTCTCGAAGAGGATGTATATGTAAGGGCAGTTGTCCTATAAAGAACATTATATAATTAGTATAATAATAGTTTTTAGTTTGTTCTTCGTCATTTTGTATGTCATCTGACCCTTAAAGATGCCTCCTCTTGAGTGTGCCTTAAGTTGGGTATTTAAAAATTCATTCATTACAAATGTTATATATTATTGAAATTTAAGATCCCTGATAATAATGTCATCAAGAATGTCATTCCTAAGGCTCATAATTGCAAATTCTTCCAAAGCTCAACATAAGATGGAAAGCGCAGGCAAGCTATTATTTAACAAAAATCCAGATATATCCAATTATGACAAATATTTTGTAAAACAGACCCACACGATGACTTCTCAAAATAACATCAAATTCCTACCCCAATTGGTTGTATATATCTACCATACCTTTTCTAATGGTATAGGTTGTATTGAAACACGCGTCAGTTAAGGGGGCGTTAATAGCGCAAAATATTAGCGTCAAAATATAGCTCACGTTTTTCATTCAGTTTTATTTTAATAATCGTCTTTTTAGGAAGATAACGTTTGATGTCGATTGCTAAACTGTTAAGGTAGTGTGGATCATAGTTTGTAAGGAGTAGATATTTAAAATAAATTTTAAATCTTGTAAAATTAACGTTTTCTAAAAAATAACCATAATACACAATACTAAAGTCATTATAACACTTTTTAATAGCAAAATCTATGACAATGGATAAATGTTTTTGCTTACTTATTTAGTATTGATTGAAATAAAATAGATGTAAATCAGTCAGGAAGCGTTGGGTGGTAATATTCGCGGGACATTTAAAAGTAATTTAACTTTCCTAATTTTTTATTTAATAAATTCCCGAAATAAATGTTTTTTGTTTTTCTTTACTTAAGAGCATGTGATGGTTAGTTTTTGAATAAACTATTTCACTCTTAATTAGTCCTGATTAATTTCTTAAAACGAATATATATTTTCAAAATTTTAATATAGTAATACTTTTCTTTTTCTTAAAACCAGCAAGAACAACTGATATTTTTAAAGATATTTAGCAGTTGTATATTCCCCTTTTTAATCTCAACTACCTTAAATTATTCCTTGGCATTTAAAAATTAAAAATTTCAGTTAAACTTAAAATATTTTGAAAGTTCACGCATGTCTGAGAACACTGTGAGTAGAGAACTGCGATGCAATTAAATTAATTCCCTTTTACCACTGCCTACTAGATTCATATAAGCTTCGCTTGTATAAGCGAAGCTTATATAAATCTAGTAGGCCGTGCCTTTTACAGACTGTAGCGCTATCTTTAGGTGTTTATAGTTTCTGAAGCTTCCTATTATTAACACTGGCGGCCATAACGCGCCCTTAAATAAATAACTGTGAAACTATTTACTAGAAATTAAATATTATGTTATTGGATAAATCTGGCATTTTAATGTAAATAATGCCAACTAAAAGCTATTACGTCTACGTAACATTGACACAATGCAATGAAACAATATTGAATATTTGTAAACAAAAGTTATCAATAGTCTAACAAATTAGCTGCACGAATAAGGTGTTAATTACTGTTATTTCAGACTGACGCCATACCAACAAGTAACATTAAATGCATACATTGTTGTTTAATTTGAAATTATTAACGGTAACTTACCAGTTAAGAACTAAAGAAACTACTGCAGCGGTACTATACACAAGCTTTATGTAATTTTAAAGGCAACTTAAAACACTATAAATAGTTTCTAAACGAATTTCAGTAGACTTATTTTATCGCTGACAACATAAATATAGCATTAGTAGGTATCAGTATATAAATCATAAAATTTTTTAATAAAGACTAATATATAAAAGTATTTCCATCAACACAAATTCACAAAGGTTCTAAAGCCAACACTGTTCACAATATCAGTATATAGATAGTTCAAAAGGTTATCTACATGTTGTCAAAACATAAACATAGTTTATATCACAAGTTATCGAAATATGTGTTTCGCTGAAGACGGTTAATACCCGGTTAAATCTACGACGATTAAAGATTTACTCCAGTTCATATTGATCAAACAATGAAACACTCCTAAAAGACGGTGTTCTAGATCTAGAGCTACTTCTCCAATGCGGCCACCTGATCGTTTGTACTAATTGTACTAAGGAATGATGAATCTACTCTAAAGTATAACCAAATAGCGGAAAAACGATAGTTTGTCAAAACAATTTACCCAATTTAAATCTGATTGAAATTTTATGGACTATTTCTAAGTCTAGGTCTAGGCTGTGTAAGATAGATTACAGAACCAAAAGAAAGATGATAGAAGCAGTAACTCAGGTCTGGTTTCGGGAGGCAAAATCTTGGAAAACTACAAGAAAATCATAGATTCCATGCTAATACGACTTATACTTATTATATAGTAAGCTTTGATGGTAAATAAAGGATTTTTTTATAATTACCACTTGCGTTCCTATTAATTTTCACACTAGTGCATCAAGAAGTATAGTTATTAAAATTTAAAGATAAACAAACAGATTATACACAACCAATAATAACCGCCTTGAATCGACTAGATATATGAACCAGTTGGTTTTTATTTTATATTTTTGGGGAGAGGGTGTCACGGTTGGCAATATGTGCAAATCTTCATTAATACTGATGGCAATGAATTAGTACGAGATTGAGCAGAGCAAGTAAGGCAATAGTTTAGGCAATGTCGACATTGTGGTGGACAACAGCGATTGTCGCATTGATGACATTAAATTGAACAGTGGCGGATATGAGACCCGCAGTATTGACGGTAATGAACTGAGTAATGACGACATTTAACTGAGTAATGGCGGTAATGGAATTATAGCATTTAAGAGCGCAGTATTTGAAATGGGGTCTGTAGTGAGTTAAAGAAGGAAGTGCTAACTAACATAATTAATTTTTTATACTTGCGTGTCCTAATGAACTTCATTAGGACACGCAATTGCGTGTTAGGCCTTTCTTAATCCACAGTTTCTCTGTAATTAAGAATTCTCTTCGAACTTTATTTTTTGTTTTTGTTACAGTCACAGTGACCACATCATCTTTGACCACAATATCGTCTACTAACATGTTGATCAATTCATCTCTTCGGCAGGCACCACAGAATCTCATTATTAACGCAACCTTAAATAATTGAAATATATTAAAAATTTAAAGTATTTAGCACAAAATTTTACTTACTTTCATAGCTAAATGTTGGTTATTTTCTGCAGTTGTTATAAATCTATCAATATGGTTAAATTCCAATATTTTAGATTTTTTGGGCTCATAACCATCAGAGCACCTGTTTAGAAATGCCCGTAGTTTTGCATATTTTTTTATATCTACGTTTTTATAAACATTTATGCACGATCTAAGCATGGAGTAAATCGACCATAAACTAGAAGATTTTAATGTTTTGCTTAGCTTTTCAAAATAAGCTATTAGTATATTTTCAGAAATTAATTTTACATTTTTTTCTTGACACCAATTTTCAAATTTGGTGTACTCTTTTTTGTATGCATCCTCTGACTTTTTTGGAAGCAATTTGTTGATAGCCCCATGGGCTACTTCTCTTATTTCAGGTGGGGTGCAACTTATTTCATTTAAGTTATAAGTTATGCTGCTATTCAAATCAGCTGGTATTTCCACAGCACTTGCAGGAATCTGTAAAAATGTATTTTAGAATCTTCGTAAACGTAAGAAAATCAGAATTTTACTTTTGATGGTGATGAAACCCTAGCTCTTTGTGTGTTTGTTCTAACAGGCTGTTGTTGCTGCGTAACAGCTGGTGCATCAGTCGTATTCCCATAATTACTATTCACGGCAGTATAATTAGGATTATTATACGTATTTGTTGCTGGAGAAGAACCATACTGCTGAGGAGCACTGTTGTATTGTTGTGATCCCGCTGTGGTACTGTTAACATAAGCTTGTCCAGCATTGTACGGCTGCGGTGTCGTGTTGCCATACGGTTGGGACTGATGACCACTTCCATACTCCTGCGTCACCTTCATATTGTCCGTCATATTAGACTGTTGCGTCAGTTGATTTAAATACTGAGTCTGCGCAGCGTTCAAAGTACCAACCATCGGTTGTATCTAAAGATTCATATAAATTCAAATTATGTAATAAATAACTTGTCGCTACAAGTCAGACTTACATTTTCTAATGACACCACTGGCGTGACAACAGGCTTAAGCTCTACATTACCCTCAAGTTGAGGCGTCACTGACACACTTGGCGTGAAGACTTTTGCATCTGCTAAGCTTCCCTTATACTCCTCCATTGACCAATCGTCTGCAGCTGGAAAATCGTCCCAGTTTGAAACCAATTATACTGAGTTGTAGAGGATAACTTAGAGAACAATAATCTGAAAAAAAAAATCGCGCCGGTCGCCGGTAATTAATAAGAAAAACAATGCTAAAATCGCTATTTGGAGGTTAGAATGTGATGATGTTAGGTTACAGTTAGTAAAAAAGTTGGTTGTATTTACGTGAAAATTAGTGATTCTAATCTTTTAATTTAGTAAAGATATATTTGCACTTACATATGTATTACCAAGTTTATTTTCAGTAGTGGGATTTTTAAATTCTTTTTAATAAGATGGAGGGAGAGAATATCTGACCATTTTACCTTCTTGTCACAGAAACTAAATTAATTTTATAAAAACCTAAAAACAAAACAATTTAAATAACAAATGCTGAAGTTGAATTTTCAGTGTAGCCAACTGTCAAAAGTACTTAACAAAATTTCACTAACAAATCTTATTTAAAACTAATTTATTTTTTAATAATTAACGAAATAACGACGCAAGTATGAAAAATAGTATAAAGTATTCGTTTCATAAGGCGTTTTAGCGCACTTGTCCGTTAGAAAACCCCCCGCTTCGCGGGTCGTTTTCTAAACTCGGACGCGTGCGCTAAAAACGCGTCTTATGAAACTAATACTTTAATATACTATTAATGTACTACTATGGACACGACTTCTGAGACTTTTAATAGCTTTTTGTCTAGTGCAGTGCTTCTTTCGGGCGGTTGATTTCTTAACTGTAGGTATCCGAATTCTCCAATTAGCCTTGAAAGATGTAATAAAAAATGAGCACACATTTCGTTTAGAATAAAATTATTAATGAGTAATCCACAAATTCTATGACGGCATCATTGCATATCATTGCCGCCGCGATCAAGCCTTGAGATTTCGGACGAGCAACACATACATACACAAGATCGCCTGCCAAAATATTGAATTTTCATTTCAATAATTACGATAATGCACATGCATTGTATTGTGCCTTGTGTAATTTAAATTACACATTCGGCAAGTTTCTATAATACGAATGTATTTCACGTGACTTGACCCAAGAAATTAGTATTTTATCGGATTGTTCCCACGGGTAACATAGTTTTTTAAACAATTTTTATTTGCATTTTTATTTTTACTAAGTGCATACGTATTCTCTTTTTACTATTTTATAATACTTCTAATAAATTAAACAAAAATAGTTATTTATTTTAATAAACACAGATTAAGTAAGTACAATTAATTACTTTTTTAATCTCAAAGGACATCACATAATAAATTACAGTAAATGTAAACTATGCGTTATCCACATTCGCTCATTCCCACTGATAACTGAGAAGTCAGCCCGGATGCGTTGATAGTGTGTAGGTGAACATAGAGTTCCTGAATGAAAACTTTAATTGTGTTATTTTAGAGTGAGGACACGAATGTCAAAATTTATCTGTTTCTTGGCCAAAACTGGGCTGTCTGAAACAAGGATATTTTTTGTCTCTTTTTACTTCAGTACTTACAAAGTTATAAATTTTAGGTTATGCTTTATGCCATGTTTATTTTTATGCATATAAAAGTTTTTAATGTGCACATTATGATTTACTTACTGCTTCTAGAGAATCTTTAAAACTACTATAGTACGTACATCAATTTTATAATTTAATAATTTACGACAGCTATTAATAAAGTATTGACTGTACCCGATTTCAGATTTATATAAATGTCATATTGACAGTTTAATTGATTTTTCATGATTAATCTTTCAATAAAAGTTTCAAAGCATCAAATGTCACTAGGAAAATTTGACATGCGTGACTTAACTCTAAATAACACTGAGCTCAGTTTATATATAGTAACTCTAGGTGAAAAGAGTGTATTTTTACTTAAGGTTAGCGTATTGTAAAAAAAGACGGACTGCTAAAAGCAAAAGGTAAGATAAAGAAACAAACAATATCTTTATTCCCAGTTATCACTACGCTTGTTTAATTTAAAGCTAAACAAAAAATAGTAATACGAAATGGAAATATCTCTTAATTCAATAAAAGGAAATTTCATTTATTTACTGATCACATTACATACAGTACAGATAATATACCGTGCGATCAGAATCAAAAATTGTAGGTAGTGCCTTCAAAAAAGTGGCCAATAAAAATTCATTGTCGCACTAAGAATAAGTCTTGGAATACAAAAATATAAAATTTAAATAAAACAACTGCAGAATTAATTTCAAATTATTGAATTATAATAAACCAAGATCGTTCTAATCAAGATTTAATCCGTTATTTACAATGCATTAACAACATTAAATATCGATTAATTATTTAAAAGTGTTAATTTAGTGATAATCTAGTCGCTTTGTATGTTTGCTAAATATCTAAACCATAAGGATAAATTGTCACTCCTGGTAGTCGCCTTAGGTGGCTCAGAGGTAGATAGCGGAAAACCCTGGGTTCGATACCCTGCCGAGGTGATACATTTTCTCTATGAATTTGCATTCTAAATACAACTTAATGTAAAACATTAGTTTTTATTTTTTTGTTTGAATGTTTAAAATATAACCGTTTAGAAAAATGAAAATTTTCTGGATAAAAAATGATTTTGTATACAGTCCTTGCGGATTAATTTTTGAGGTATCGGACAATTAAGTATCCAACTATAAAAAAAATCAATTTCAGTATCTTTAAAACCGAATGTCGACGTAACACATCATCTGTCTGGGATACCAGTAGGAGGAAAGAAATGAAAAATAAATATAATGAACACCGAACTATCCAACGAGACAGGCAGATACGTTACGGCAACTTTCAGTTAAAGATATTTAGATAAAAAGTATGAACAGTATTTTAGATCTTGATCCGCAATTTTTTACATTTATAGATGATTGTCTAGTACTTCAAAACTTGGCACTCAAGGACTATTTACGAAATGTTAAGAACCTTTTATGGACTAAAATCGTGGTAGGATATATTTGTTTGTTTGTTTGTTTGTGTTTGGGCGAGGAATCAGAATGGCGGAGCATCCGTCGTACCTCATGGCACCGATTTCTATGATCATTTGGCCGACCCTACTAGAATTTAGCCGAATCTGGGGGAATTCCACCTCCAGTAGGGATCTTTATCGTGCCAAACATCGCATTGACACGGGACCTACAGTTTTACTTCCTCTCCGAAAAGAAGGCATGTTTTAAATTTTTCTCCGCTATGAAAAATTACCAGTTCGGCCGGGGATCGAACCTGCGATCTTTGGATTATGAAGCAAACATGCAAACCACTAATCCACCGAGACTGGCGGTAGGATATATTTATCGGTGACAATTTTACTATAGTAAAAATTAGTCTCCCAACATTACTATTTAAAGATGGCAACTGCAATTCTTCAGTCATTTAAGTCGTTTGACCGGAAAACCATAAATGTTTGCTTACGTAGTTACGTAGTAAAAAGGTAGTGACCCTCTGTAGCGGACAGATAATCCAAGTTTTTATTTAACGTGGTCTACCTGCGTTAGCTTTATGATCACGCCTCCCTTAGGGGACTACGAATTGAGTTACGTTCAATTAGCGCTTCGGTTGCATTTGTAAGAATTACCAGTATTCGCTGGTGGGAGCGAGGTTGCTTATCCACCCTCTACTAGCTCTCCAAACTAGTGCCAGAGCTATTACCGTCTCCGAGGGAGTCCTATCACCCCTAATCCAGCATGCGGACTTTCGCTGCCCGGACGAGTGCAACCTCAAGCATGGCTGGGACTTGGAGACTGGGTCTACCTAGGATATCCTAGAATTTAGCCACCCCACCCTACCATATTAAGAAGCTGTCTCAGAGAAACTGCACAAAGGATACAGAAAAAGATTGTATTCTCCAATTTCTCACAATTATCCAAACTTTCAGGGACGATTCTTTAGCCATTTATGGGCGTACTGACCGAAGAAGGCATCACTTACATTGATAAACTGGGGGTAGTAGGGCGGTAAAGGTCGAGATGCTAACTTTGTGTTGAAGCATCGTATACTCGCATGCTATAGCTCATTTTGACTGGCTAGGTGAGTAGAACAACTGTGTTATTGGTATGATGGTGCATTCGAAAATCCCTACTGCGCGCAAAGTTATATCAGGAAAACTACCGAGAAATGGAACCTCCTGGTGGCTTAAGATTAAGTGTATCTGAAGCAAAATTTATTGTAAATTCTGAAGATATATAGCTTATGGTGGCAAACATTCTGAATACATAGAAAAATGCATAAAACCACCAGGAGATTCCATTTCTTAGTAGTTTTCTTGATATCACTTTGCGCACAATATGAATCTTCGGATACAACACATGGCAAAGTTGTTCTACTCGCCGAGCCCGTCAAAATGTGCTATAGCATGTGAATATACGTACGATGGTTCTACGCAAAGTTAGAACTTTGACTATAGGCTAAAGAATTATCCTTGAAAAATGGAAGTAAACTGGAGAACACAATTTTTTTTCTGTTACCAGTCTAGGCAAATTTATTTCAGTTTCTCAGAGACAGCTTCTTAAGACTTGGTGAGCCCCGTCCGACTACACTTGAAATAGAGACCCGGCCACTACCAACTAGGAGGTGGAGTTGTCTTAGGTATGAGAGGCTATATAATCGCATCAACACCCCTTATAAAGTGATCCCCTGGAGCAGCTTTCCTGGGATCGGCTATACCTATAGGTCTTAGGTCACCGAAGTGACTCAAACTACTGGTCCATCGCAAACGGACATTTCCTAGAGTGTTTTTACGTGGAGCACCTGTCGTTAGACCTAATCTCCACGTTCCTTCCAAGAGGAAGTAATTGAAGTACGCTCAATCAGCGCGCATATGCTAAGCATATGCTTCCAGTAACTCGTCGAAGCGAGGTTGCCCATCCACCCTCTACTGGCTCTCCAGGTCAGTACCAGAGCGATAAACGTGCTCACCCGTCGGAACCCTCTCGTCCTATTTCAAACGAGCGCCGGATTCCTCGTCTAGCATTAGGACTATTCCCTAAACTAGGTTGGGTACATCCGAACTATACAACTTTACCCAGCCTTAGTTGGGGCCACTGTCTGATCGAATCCAACCTCAGATGTGAGGGAAATTGGTCTTTTAACGATTTTACCACCCCAATCTCCCAGTTATAGGCCTGGTGTACCCCTGACAGAGCTTCGTTTCGAGGCTGCTTCATACGGTCGATCGAAGCATCCCGGTGTGTCCAAGGTGAAGTTGTCTTGAACGTGAGAGGATATGTATCTTCGCGTCAACGTCCCTTATGTGTAGGTCTCTAGACGACTTCTGAGAATCTGACGACTGGAACTGTACAGCCAAAGCCGGACCCCCATACTGTCGTCTTCGAAACGCTACCTGGCGGCATGCAGTTTCTCATAAGTTAACGAGCGACGTTAACTCCCTGACGGAGATAAACTTCACTTGGCTCTCCTCCATTCGTCTAGGCCAGACAAGAATTTGTCATTGTTGTAAACATACCCCCACGTTCCTTCCAAGAGGAAGTAATTGAGATACGCTCAATCAGCGCGCTAATTGCATAGCAATTGCTCCCAGTCAGCTCACTGGTCGGAGCGAGGTTGCCTATCCACCCTCTACTAGCTATCCAGGCTAGTACCGGAGCGATTGACTTAACACGTGCTCACCCGCCGGCACCCTCCCGTCCTCTTTCATACGGGGCTAAGTACCTCGTCCAGAAATAGAACTATTCCCCCAACTTAACTCAGTTGAATAGAGAGTGCCCTCCAGTCCTCTTTCATACCTTCATAAGCTCCTCCCCGAGACAGGGGTCTAGGCCAGACAGCGGGATACTTAGCTCCATAAAAGACCCTGACGTCAGGTAAGAATCAAACCGCCCACACCGGACCGTCTTGTTAGCGGAGTTCCCTCCGCAACGTTTTAATGTCATTGTCGAGAAACACTTCGGTGAAACACCTAGGTGGAACTCTACCACACATTTCCTTCTGATCGCGTCATCCGTTACCCAGTCAGGCCTGGGATTAGGTAGACAACGACCAGTTCTAAGGATGAACGCCGTGTAGTCTACCTACAAGCTAGTCTTGAATCCTAGTGCTTCCCGATACCTCTAACGACTGCCCTTTCTCCGTCTTCAGGCTAGTCTCGGATACTAGTGAAGTCCGACAT
Source organism: Agrypnus murinus (assembly GCA_929113105.1). NCBI lineage: Eukaryota > Metazoa > Arthropoda > Insecta > Coleoptera > Elateridae > Agrypnus > Agrypnus murinus. The sequence goes on along the minus strand of OV816028.1, from coordinate 66,600,759 downwards.
CTCCAACGACTGCTTGTCCGATCGCAAACGGGCAGTGAGGCCAGCGATAGCTAGCAGTGACAGTCACAATTACGGAGCCTGTGGCTGCTAAGCAACTCCCAATCTTCTTAATGGATCACGCCTATCCTGACTGTATTTTTGATTATTTTGAAAAGTGAATACCGAGCATCATTTACATTTTCGACTATTGATATGCCTACTAATGCCACTATCGGCTATAGTTGAATATACTGAAAGTTTAAGAATCTCTTCAATTGTTAAGTCTCTTCCGGAAAATAACAAATTTCTTTTTAGTAGATCCATTTAATATTCGTGAGTTTCATACTTCAAATAAAATTTAAAAGATTTTTATTATATAAGAGGAAAATCCATTATAAAGTGTACTTATTTCCTTTAAAAGGCAAGTCAGTCATAATAAACCATTCTTTACAATACTTCCTTATTTTAAACCTTAAATCGGCTTTCTTGGTAGACTAGCAAGAATAATATTCTAGTTTAAAACCTGCAAAAAAGCAATCTATTTTAAATAATAATTAGAAAGCGCTCTACTTTACAAAATTCCCTTACCTGGTCATATATCATCGCGTGTAAGATTTATATTCTATAGTGCAACAGTAAATGTCTCCATAAACAATTTCTTTAACAAACAAAAAAACTCCTTTAATTTTCCCCACAAATTTTCTTTACAATAAATACTGTAGCTGTCAAAAAAGATAAAAGATGGTTACCACGGCAGTATCTCGGAAGTTTTACGGTGTGTTGAGTACTGTTATAATAACATGGGATGCATAAAGCTAAAGCTACTTTTCTTTTGTATGCTGAAGTGGAACAACGACACGAAATGAATGTCTCTTATGAGATTTCTTCGGTATATAATATTCACGTTTTAATTTCCAGCTTTTAAATAAAAAATGGAACGACATAAAAGGAAAATCAAATTACATTTTAGCATTGCAATTCTCGGTTATTTTTTTTCAATATTTATAACACTTGTATGCTAACATTATTTAAATATTTGCATATCCATTTATTGCGCTCCGCTGGATTATACCGTTATGGTACGTTGGCAAAAAATTGCATAGAAACTGTAAGGTATTTATGTAGTTAGCTACACAAAGTTTTTGATGTGTGAAATCCGGTGTACAGGGATTTGGAAGGATTCAGTAAAAAGTTTACTCTTTTTCTGTTGGGGTGCAACAATTTATAATAACAGTTTGAAGGGAACTTTTAGATCAATGGTGACGTAACAGATTATTAACGGATCAACAACTATAACTAGTATTTTTAAAAACTTCAGAAATATTACAACTGAATATCAAGAGCGTGAGATACTAGATTAATGGAGGAGTATCCATTTATTTGTTTAAAGTAGTTCACGACTTGAATTGAATTATTTGTGAAAAAATAGAAATAACAACTTCTATTTGGTGTATTTATTATTGTAGTTATAAAACAATTGCAAAGGAAAAGTTATACAATTTTCTCTGCATTTGTCTTCCTTTCCATTGTTGAAAATCTGCAAGCTAACAAAATGCTAGTGATTTTATTTAAAAAAGGAGTTACTACTACCGCTTTATAGAAAAAGAAAACACAAAATTATTATAACATACCGTTAAATTCCTCCAATTGGGTGGATAGTGCCGTTTCTTCCTCCTAGTTGTGTGAACCTTTCTATGTAATAATACAGGGTGGCCAGCGAACCTGCAAACCTTGAAAACCGAGAAAAAACCGGGAATTTGCACAATCGGAAAAAACCGGAAAAGAACCTTGAATTAGTGATCAAAGTCGGGAACACTGGAACAGTAACAATTTAATTTTTAAGGGCGCGTTATCGCCGCCAGTGTTAATAATAGGAAGCTTCAGAAATTATAAACACCTAAATTTCTTTAAAATTAAAATTTGAAAATGTAAATAGAAACATTATTTGATCACATCGCAGTTCTCTGCTCACAGTGTTGCCAGACATGCGCGAACTTTCAAAATATTTTAAGTTTAACTGAAATTTTTAATTTTTAAATGCCAAGGAATAATTTAAGGTAGTTGAAATAAAAAAGGGGAATATAAAACTGCTAATAATATTAGTAGTTACTATATTAAAATATTGAAAATATATATTCGTTTTAAGAAATTAATCAGGACTAATGGGGAGTGAAATAGTTTATTCAAAAATTAACCGTCACATGCTCTTAAGTAAAGAAAAACAACATTTACTTCGGAAATTTATTAAATAATAGCTAAAAGATTAGGAAAATTAAATTACTTTTAAATGTCCCGCGAATATTACCACCCAACGCTTCCTGGTGCAGAAAGCGTTCAACTAAAAATGACTGATTTTCGTGCTGCCATATTTAGATTTCCGCGCCGTGTACATCTATTTTACTTCAATCAATACTAAATAAGTAAGCAAAAATATTTATCCATTGTCATCGATTTTGCTATTAAACAGTGAAATGTGAGCAATATTTTGACGCTAATATTTTGCGACAATAACGCCCCCTTAAGTTGATATCATTGTTGAACAGCTGGTCTTAAAATGTCAAACGTATTTACGCAAATTTGAAAACCAAATGCAGAATTAGAATTTTCAGTGTTACCAATTGTTAACCTAGTTAACAAAGTATAAAAATTTACCATTAGTGTGCAATATGATATAATAACAAGATGTGAACATCAAAAACAGAAATGATAAACCCACTAAAAGGACAAGTGTGTAAAACCCACGAACGGCACTTCGAGATTCGAGTTTCGAGCTTTTAGCTCTCATCAGTCAAAGATAGCACGCTCATAGATTTCACACACCTACCAGAGCTTCAATACATGCTCGAAATTAACATTACAATCAAGAGACACGAATGGTGACTTCTATAAGTGGGCAAAGCTTGGCTTGGCTTTGCGGGGAGTTTTTTAAAGTACAATTACACTACAGGACAAATATAAAAAAATAGTATAAAGTATTCGGTTCAAAAGACGTTTTAGCGCACTATCCTTTAGAAAACTTGGATGCGTGCGCTAAAAAGGTGTCTTATGAAACTAATACTTTAATATACAATTTTTTATTTATGTGTTCAATGGCCCGTTTCACAAAGCTTGATTAAATTCCGATAAACTTAATTGTGATTAAAGTTGAAATATAATTGGACAAGATTTCAGGTCTCTTAAATCTCAGCCAATGAAATTTCTGAATTTCGAATTCAATGACAATTAAGTTAATCAGAACTTAATTAAGGTTTGTGAAACCGGCCACAAAAGAGATTTATTTGAATACTGGAAACCGTAACATTTTAACTCTGAAAGTTGATATTACTAGTGAACAGTACTACTATATTTAACGGTGTCTCCTAGCCACACATTGCCACAACCACAGTCCTTACAATCCATGATTAGGGTTCCTAAATATGAACTGAGCACTGTGTTATTTGGAGTTAAGTCACGCATGTCAAATTTTCCTAGTGACATTTCATATTTTGAGACCATTTATTAGAAGGTTGGTAATCATGGAAATTGGTTTAATAAATTAAACTGTCAGTATGACAGTTATATAAATCTGACCTTCGGTACAATTAATACTGTATTAAAAACTGTCGTAAAATTGATATAACTATGTACCGGTTTAAAAATTCTCTACAAACAGTAAATAAATGATAATGTGCACATTATGAATTTTTACATGCATAAAAATAAACATGACAGCATAACCTAAAATTTATAACTGACAGCTACTGAATGTTGTCACTAAAATAAAAAGAGAGAAAAAAGTATCTCTGTTTCAGACAGCTTAGTTTTGGCCTAGAAAGAGATACCACGAGATCATTTGAATTTATAATTAAAGTTGGCTGTGATTTTTAAATTAGATTGGCAACACTAACTGTTCACTTCTCAGTTTGATTTGAATTGTCAAAGTGACGCTCCAAAATGTTTAATCTAGAACATAAAATTGCATAACCTCTAATTTACACAGCGAGTCAATTGGCAGGTTCGCCAAACGTATAAAAAAATTCCCGCCTACTTTAATTTTAAATTTAAATGATCTCACGGTAGATTTTGACATCCGTGTCCTAACTCTATAATAACATAGAGGTATGTGAAGTTAGCGGACAAATTTCGAAAAATCAATTAAATAAACAGAGTTCCGGGTCGCGGCAGAATAGTTCTACAGTTCTTGCTAGTTTTTTTAAAGAGTTCTGAAGAAAAACCCCCAAAAACCTGGGAAAACGAAATTGCCCGCCAACTTCACGATGCGGACAAATTATAAAAAATGCACAATATTTTTGGAGTTCTGAATAGTACGATAATAGTTCTATAGTTCTAGATAGGTTTTAGAAATAGTTCTGAAGAAATAACTGAATAAAAATAAAAAGAAAATTTCAGAAATAGAAACAAAAACTGTGAATATCTTTCAAAATTCACTCCAGATCGAAAAGTTTCTTGAGAACTATTGTTAGAACTCTTCTGCCGCGACCTAGAACTCTAATCAGAACTGCGATATCGTTAATTTTATTTCATCCCCTATTATACATCACAGTATCAAAATTAATCTTAGATATTGGGATAGTTCCTTTAATTCTAACGCGATCGAAAAAATTCTTAAGAACTATTGTTAGAACTCTTCTGCCGCGACCTAGAACTCTAATCAGAACTGCGATATCGTGAATTTTAATTTCACCCCCTATTATCATCACAGTATCAAAATTAATCTTAAATATTGGGATAACTCCTTTAATTCTCACGCGATCGAAAAAATTCTTAAGAACTATTGTTAGAACTCTTCTGCCGCGACCCAGAACTATAATCAAAACTGCGATATCGTTGATTTTAATTTCATCCCCTATTATACATCAAATTATCAAAATTAATCTTAAATATTGGGATAGCTCCTTTAATTCTAACCCGATCGAAAAAATTCTTAAGAACTATTGTTAGAACTCTTCTGCCGCGACCCAGAACTCTATTCAGAACTGCGATATCGTTAATTTTAATTTCACCCCGTAGTATCATCACAGTATCAAAATTAATCTTAAATATTGGGATAACTCCTTTAATTCTAACCCGATCGAAAAAATTCTTAAGAACTATTGTTAGAACTCTTCTGCCGCGACCCAGAACTCTAATCAGAACTGCGATATCGTTGATTTTAATTTCATCCCCTATTATACATCAAATTATCAAAATTAATCTTAAATATTGGGATAGCTCCTTTAATTCTAACCCGATCGAAAAAATTCTTAAGAACTATTGTTAGAACTCTTCTGCCGCGACCCAGAACTCTATTCAGAACTGCGATATCGTTAATTTTAATTTCACCCCGTAGTATCATCACAGTATCAAAATTAATCTTAAATATTGGGATAACTCCTTTAATTCTAACCCGATCGAAAAAATTCTTAAGAACTATTGTTAGAACTCTTCTGCCGCGACCCAGAACTCTAATCAGAACTGCGATATCGTTGATTTTAATTTCATCCCCTATTATACATCAAATTATCAAAATTAATCTTAAATATTGGGATAGCTCCTTTAATTCTAACCCGATCGAAAAAATTCTTAAGAACTATTGTTAGAACTCTTCTGCCGCGACCCAGAACTCTATTCAGAACTGCGATATCGTTAATTTTAATTTCACCCCGTAGTATCATCACAGTATCAAAATTAATCTTAAATATTGGGATAACTCCTTTAATTCTAACCCGATCGAAAAAATTCTTAAGAACTATTGTTAGAACTCTTCTGCCGCGACCCAGAACTCTAATCAGAACTGCGATATCGCTGATTTTAATTTCATCCCCTATTATACATCAAATAATCAAAATTAAGCTTAAATATTGGGATAGTTCTTTGAATTCTCAGCTGGTCGATCAGAGTAAGCAGACCGCCGCCATATTGGTGCAGAGAAGGATGATTTTTAATAATGGACAATATAAACCACGTTTTACGTGTTTGACATATTACAGGTTTGATCTTGCAGAATCTTTCACCTTTCTACTGGGTGACGTTTATGTGATTATTAAGCAATAATTCTTTCAAATTGTCATGCAACAGTAATCTTTTATTTACGAAAAACTAACCTTAAGTGAAAATTAGTGATTTACCTATATCACTTTTTTTGACGATACGATTAGGGATTCTGACCCGAGAAATTGTGTTCCGGGAATTCCCCAATTTTCCGTTGTCTCGAGTCCCGGGAATAATTCGAGACACGGGACTTTTATATATAAGATATTCAATTAAAATTCTTACTTTAGAATTAAGGTTTTATTATTTCCTTAGCCAGTTTTTTTGAAAGAAACTAGTAAACAATCATTTCAAAGACATACAAACTATTCACAACTTGTCTATAAATAATCAATGTAGGGAAAGGGATTAGTTACAGTAAGAAGCTTTTGTTAGGTACCATACACTCTAAAAAATTCCCCTTGAAGTTGCCTCCATTTCTTGGGGTAAATTTACTTCAAAGTGTAATTTTCATAGGAAGTGGGAAATTTCAATATTATATATGCATGGCATATAATACCGAATTTGTTGAACATATGCATTCTATACGCAATTAAACAATGATTCAATAATAATTACATAGAATGTACCCTATTTTTAAATATTTATATTTATTGGACTTGACCTTATAGTGAAATTGTGCTCTAGAACAAGCACAAGCTTTTATAAAGTATACTTTGTTACCTCCATTTTTTGGGGTAAATTTACTTCCAATGTAATTTTCATAGGAAGTGGAAATTTCAATATTAGGTCAATATTAGGTAAAGTTATAACTTTACGCAGGTGTTTTAATGTTAAAATGAAATGTAAGATTGCATTGAGATCGTAATTTTAATCTGTAAATTTATTTAAAACATGACAATGCAAATTTAACCTAATATTGAAATTTCCCACTTCCTATGAAAATTACACTTTGAAGTAAATTTACCCCAAGAAATGGAGGCAACTTCAAGGGGAATTTTTTAGAGTGTACCTGCCCAAATCATTTAATAAGTAAACTGTACTTTCTATTCAATTATATTCAAAAAGATTTTTAATCCGGAATTTCCTATCTTATTGATAAAGGTACTAATATTTTTAAATAGCAGTCTTCCCAAAGAACTAAACACAATGTTTTTACTTAAAAATTCATATTGAATTATTTATAACCACAATAAACCAGAAATAATAAAAACTTAAGAGTGTAACCAGGTATTTTTTTAGTAAAGAGCAAAGTGGTTTAGAAGGATGAATGCATAAAATTAATTAATAAGAAATTAGAAAAACTTGCCGAAAAAGAAACAAAACACTCAAAAAAAACAGTACAAAATTACATGGTAGATTACCCAGATTGGGATTATGTTCATTCAGGTAAACATGTAATTCTGCCACTAATAAAAAACGGACTAATTTGCAAATCCTTTAAAATGGGTGTAAGGCAATGTACTCTTACATTAACATGTGCGTTTGATTGTATTCTTACATTGACGATGTTTGGCCTTGGAAATAGTGAACAATTTTCAGCGTTTGTAAATAGTTCGGAAAACTTTCCGACAGGAGATTTAGCGCGGAAAATAATAGCCGACGGAAAACTTAACTCTGGCCACTATCGCACTAGATTTGTCATTTTAGAGAACATAGGCATCATACAAAAGACTATTAACACAAGACATTTAACGTCGTTGAATTGCAACACAAATGTCAGCCATTTGTGTCAATATTTGTTCTCTGATGTACCATGTCTCACAACATATAAAGAATGTCAATGCGGTTATAAACATGAAAAGAAATTTAATTTCGTGTCGGTGAATATGGCAATTATAATTGACAATGGATATGACAAACTGCAAGCAGCTATCGATGATTTAATTGCTACGACATCCCAATGCTTCGAATGCAAAAAGCAGAGTGTTCTAAGATCAGAAACACAACCGTACATCTTGATTGACACAAGTCTCATTACAGACACAAATATACACTCTGCGAAAGAAAAAGAGCAAATGTACTGCGAATTGCAATCTATTCCCAAATCTCTAACGGTTCATAACAAATCGTACATCGTAGTTGGAGCTGTTGGTTACAAATCCGACCACTACACCTCGTTTACCTGTAACGGTCGAAATTGGTACTGCTACGATGATTTACAAAAAAAAAAACAAAACGCATCAAATAATACAAAGATTTTTCCTCATTTATTTATGTACGTGGAAAAGTAATTTTGTTATTTAATTTTTATAGCAATAAGAAAATGCGTCCGTTATTTATTTATTTAATAATATATATTATATTTCATACTTGACTGTACTCTGTACTCTACAAACAAATTTGTTAATTTCCATAAATTAAATATTTACAAAAAAATATAGTAGTTACATTTGTATTTCCAACCTCAACCTGAAACGTATACAATCTCGTATTTTTCAAATAATATATCTATATCTGTAAATTTTAGATAAAGATTAATTTTTATTATGTTTAATTAATGATTTACATTAAATTATATTTTGAATGCAAATTCATAATGATGTATCGCCCCGGATGGGAGTCGAACCCAGAACCCACCGCTATCTAGAAAGTATGGAAATTCATGTGGAAAGTCTTTCACTATGCTGATAGTCGTCTCCCGGTAGCTGAGTTGGCAGAGAGCCGCCGTGAGACTTCACGGAACTATACAAAAATTTAAGATCAAATCTTGCATTTTTGTTTAGAATAGGAGATGAAATTAAAATCAGCGATATCGCAGTTCTGATTAGAGTTCTGGGTCGCGGCAGACGAGTTCTAACAATAGTTCTTAAGAATTTTTTCGATCGCGTGAGAATTAAAGGAGTTATCCCAATATTTAAGATTAATTTTGATACTGTGATGATAATAGGGGGTGAAATTAAAATTAACGATATCGCAGTTCTGATTAGAGTTCTGGGTCGCGGCAGAAGAGTTCTAACAATAGTTCTTGAAAATTTTTTCGATCGCGTGAGAATTAAAGGATTTATCCCAATATTTAAGATTAATTTTGATAATTTGATGTATAATAGGGGACGAAATAAAATTAACGATATCGCAGTTATGATTAGAGTTCTGGGTCGCGGCAGAAGAGTTCTAACAATAGTTCTTAAGAATTTTTTCGATCGCGTGAGAATTAAAGGAGTTATCCCAATATTTAAGATTAATTTTGAAAATTTGATGTATAATAGGGGATGAAATAAAATTAACAATATCGCAGTTCTGATTAGAGTTCTGGGTCGCGGCAGAAGAGTTCTAACAATAGTTCTAAAGAATTTTTTCGATCGCGTGAGAATTAAAGGAGTTATCCCAATATTTAAGATTAATTTTGATAATTTGATGTATAATAGGAGATGAAATTAAAATCAGCGATATCGCAGTTCTGATTAGAGTTCTGGATCGCGGCAGAAGAGTTCTAACAATAGTTCTTAAGAATTTTTTCGATCGGGTTAGAATTAAAGGAGCTATCCCAATATTTAAGATTAATTTTGATAATTTGATGTATAATAGGGGATGAAATTAAAATCAACGATATCGCAGTTCTGATTAGAGTTCTGGGTCGCGGCAGAAGAGTTCTAACAATAGTTCTTAAGAATTTTTTCGATCGCGTGAGAATTAAAGGAGTTATCCCAATATTTAAGATTAATTTTGATAATTTGATGTATAATAGAGAATGAAATAAAATTAACAATATCGCAGTTCTGATTAAAGTTCTGGGTCGCGGCAGAAGAGTTCTAACAATAGTTCTTAAGAATTTTTTCGATCGCGTGAGAATTAAAGGAGTTATCCCTATATTTAAGATTAATTTTGATAATTTGATGTATAATAGGAGATGAAATTAAAATCAGCGATATCGCAGTTCTGATTAGAGTTCTGGGTCGCGGCAGAAGAGTTCTAACAATAGTTTTTAAGAATTTTCTCGATCGCGTGAGAATTAAAGGAGTTATCCCAATATTTAGGATTAATTTTAATAATTTGATGTATAATAGGGGATGAAATAAAATTAACGATATCGCAGTTCTGATTAGAGTTCTGGGTCGCGGCACAAGAGTTCTAACAATAGTTCTTAAGAAACTTTTCGATCTGGAGTGAATTTTGAAAGATATTCGCAGTTTTTGTTTCTATTTCTGAAATTTTCGTTTTGTTCTTATTCCGTTATTTCTTCAGAACTATTTCTAAAACTTATCTAGAACTATAGAACTATTATCGTACTATTCAGAACTCCAAAAATATTCTGCATTTTTTATAATTTGTCCGCATCGTGAAGTTGGCGGGAAATTCCGTTTTCCCAGGTTTTCCGGGGTTTTTCTGCAGAACTCTTTAAAAAAACTAGCAAGAACTGTAGAACTATTCTGCCGCGACCCGGAACTCTGTTTATTTAATTGATTTTTCGAAATTTGTCCGCTAACTTCACATACCTATAACATAGTTAAAATTTTCATTTAGGAACTCTATCCATTATTAGTTAACAGCTGTTTAAATGTCAACTTATTTACGCTGTAAATTTGGAAAACAAATGCAGAATCTGAATTTTCGGTGTTGCCAACTAGCAAAAAACTTAAAGAACTTTTCCCTATTTAAAGCTAAAGGTAACTTATTTTTTAAAATGATTAAAAAATAACACAAATAGAAAAAATAGTATAAAGTATTCATAGTATAAAGGGTCATTTTCGAAACTTGGACGCGTGCACTAAAAACGTGCCTTATGAATTTACTACCACGTTAAATTATTGTCACGTTGGAAACACGAACATTTTTTATCCTTCTTTTATTTTACAGTGGCGGCTCAAAAATAATGTAGCGTATAAACTTCAATAATTTTAAATTAAATAGGCTTACTTGATAATAAAATCGTCTAACTAAACGAAGTTCTGAAACGAAACTGTTTTGTAAAATAAGAAAGCAAGCGAAATGAAGCAAAAATTCAATGCAAACCCGGAACAACGTGGCAAAGCACAACTATGTATACGAGAAAGTGACGAGTTGACGCGAAATTTGACGTAACACATTTCAATACTGCTAGACTAACACCGTAAAATACACTAAAATCTGCGGCGCGAAATTCAAATCGCCCTCACTTAATTTGGGTCACTGTCATACTATTTTACAGAGTTCAGTTAAGCTGATCTATTTTTGATCGTTATTTAGTTATTTTGGCTCTTCCGGCAATATAAAAGGCTTCAAGTGAAGTCTTATGTTTCTTTATTATTAATTCTAAACTAATAATCTGATCATCAATATGGGTATGCATCAGGCACCTAGCCAGGGGACGGACTGAAGCCTCTCCACCTCCAAAGCATATACGCGACTGATTGATATAATAGCCCCCCCCCCATCACATCATAATTTTTTACTTCTATTTTTGAGATGAACTCTCCCCGAAGCATATACGCGACTGATTGATATAATAGCCCCCCCCCCCCCCCGATCACATCATAATTTTTTACTTCTATTTTTGAGATGAACAATACTTTAAAATTAGCTCTACCCCCAGCTCCCCGAAAAATTCTGGCGACGGGCCTAGTGTATGCGTAGATTATTATTGAAGGAAAAAACCGGAAAAAACCTTGAATTTAAAAGTACCACTTTTGCTGGCCACCCTGTAGTAACAGATCCACATGGCTTTGGCAATACCATAAAACCATTGAGCAATAGAATCGTGAACAAAATGTAGGATTTTCAGATAACATCAAGATAAGGGTCAAAATACACATTTTTTTTCTGGAATATTGTGAAAATTCTATAATGCAAGGCGACAACTAAAAAATGATTAGATTAGAGTCAAAAAGAGATGCTTGCACAATTACATACATATACTATAAGTTCGAGATGTTCCTTCATCCTGCATTAGGAGAATTCCAGTGTGACTCAAAAATATGGAAACTTACAGGTATCTCAAGAATGCTCAGCAGGATCAAGATAAACTCGGTATTTTACGTTTTCTCTTTTTTTTTGCTCCCTTCTTTTTTGTAGATCGTACTAACTTGTTGATTTTATATGCACCAATCTATAAATTCTTGTAAATAATTAATAAATCTAGCATTGACTAAAACAAGTGCATAATATTTTTATCTAGCAGAATCGGTGGGATATGAATTATTTATTTTTTATAGTAAGATTTCCTAATCTTTCAATATACTAGGCTAAACGGAAGAGCACCAAGTAGAAAACCTTACACACTTATATACAGTGTGTTTCACTGTACAGCTCGACGCCGCTCAATTTTTCTTATATTTATAATCGAATCAATTCCAAAGTTCTATGAGGTATAATTGAATCCATTAAAAGGGATTTGTGTGTAATTAGAAAACTCATTTATTATGACTATGATACTATGATCGAAAATAATCGAAGAAATATAGTAGGCCTTGTTCAATCGAAAAGATTTGTTCTGGACCGCTTGAAAATCATAAAACCAAATTTTGGTTAAACAGTCTTGAATAATAATTGTTATTCATTTTTATTCATTTCAACTAATCATACAATATAATCAAGAAAGAAGCTAGAGCTTGTGCTTGCATTGTTAGAATTAAATGTTTTGTTCAAAAGAGTGCCATGGAAATTATGGAAGTTATTTAACAAAATCGCCGAAATGCTTATTGTTCGTTGAAAAGGGAGAAACAATTTGTTTGGAACTGTTTCTCATCAACCATCTCCATTTTGTTAAATAAAATACTAACATAACTAAGGCACTTAAATAAATACCCACTTTTAATTAACTTTTACTATATTACTGCAAATCTGTATATGAATATCTTCACCCTGACCGGGAATCAAACCCAGGTCTCCCTCTTTCCGAGCGAACGCTCTACCAAGTGAGCTACCAAGTCAACTTACAGAAGGATGATAATAATTCTATAGGAACCAAATAATTGTAATACACAACGTGTATAAGATATAATTGCATTATTAAGTTGTGATGGATCTGCAGTTCGTCGACAACACATCAACTATCAAAGCTAATCTTGATTTTTAATAAATCCTATAAAGAAGCTAATTTTTAATTTAAGGTGAATGTTAATTATTCATTAATGTTTTACATTAAATCATATTAAGAATTACGAATTACTCGGATTACTTTTTGTACTAGTACAACAGTGATTACTTTTTGTGCAGTTGCTATGGTAACCAGTAACAGCTCCTAAATGGTCTACTTTTTATACATCAAATACTTTTTATATGAAAATAATTTGATATTATAGTGTCATATTTGTGCGGTTGGAGAAAAAAGTAATCTTTTTAAATTCTATATGAGGTCAATTTTTCGGTTATTTTGGCTAAAGCGTCCTTTACAGCAATAGATCGTGTCAATTCAGCAGCTAAAGAATCAGGAAGGCAAAGCCAGAGTGACTTTTAACTATCAAATTGATATCCTCTGTTGCTATGCAACACACTTTCCTAATATAGCGAGCAATTTTAGACCTCTTAGGTAATTACTTCAGACACTGACACTTGATTAAAGATTTATTTCAGTAATTTATCCAAAATCCTATGCTTAACAGTAGATGCTCGAAAAGAATTCCGGATGTATTCCGAATGAATTATTGGAAACTCTTATGGTTCATGAGCTACCAATCTAACGATTCGGATAGCTATTATTTAGAAATTGTTTAGCTATGACACTAAAATGGACCGTAGCACCGTCATGCATAAACCATAAGTCCCGATGTATATCCGGTGGGATTGCATCCATTAGTAAAGATAGATCTTCTTCCATGAAATCTCAGTAATTTTGTTCATAATGTAGCTAGTAAAAACGTTTTATGAAATAGTCGGAAAGGATACTGCCCCAAACATTACATACAAAAGTTTGGCTATGACTATTATCTGTAGTAGTATGCGCATTTCCGCTAACCGACAAAAATTCTGTTTGACTCGTAAAAAGAACACAAGAATGAAAATGTGGATTGCCACTCTGTTGTAGAAACCATTGTTTATGATAGGATAACTCGCGTGTCAATTCCAGGATTTTGCGAAATGCTATCTGGTACATTCTCCCCTAGTGTGTGATGTTTGGATGTTTCTTCCATATTTACAACGGACTCTTAGCTGGCCATCTGCGATTAAGTGACGAAATAACACTGGAGAGCTGAATTAGAGGTTAGACTTTCGCTCGTTCCATTCGTAAAACGCATATTTGTCATTTCTTTGTTTGTGTAATTCATTGTTTCAACACTCTTCGCACCAAGCATTAATTCAGTTAATAACAGAGTCATGACAACAACAAAAATCAATTAACATATATTTTTTGTTTTTTTTTAATTGATACAAAAGAATTCCCAATCTGTTCGCGAGAACAATAAGTAAATATTTTGAATGAATGCGCAAGAGAGGAGAAGTATGCCATTGACTACACTCCGCAATTAATATTAATATTCTTCAATCTTCAATCTTCTAGGTAGTACTGGAGGGATGTTTAGGTTGCTTGGTTCGTCATTGAGTTGTCCCTGGAGGTTGTTTAAGTAACTCTTGGCTAATCTCTGAATTTCATCTTCAACGGTCGGTATGCCTGAGTCATTGTGGAGGGTCTTGTTGCTAACGTACCAAGGGACCTGAAGCATTTTTGTTATTATTTTAGATAGGACATAGGGTGTCTTAAAAGTGTGGGAACGCTTGAATTTCTCGAGAACGACACATCCGATTACAAAAAGAAAAAACACGTGTTCCTTTATTTTTTGAAACCTATTCAGTTATGATATGCAAACATCACCCCCACCCCCCTGGGGGGTGGGTCGGGAGTAAGTTGTGAAAATTTAAATGGGAACACCTATTTTTTATTGCACTTTTGCATTCTCCATAAAAAACTGTCAAATTGAAAATTTCGCCACCACACCCCTGACCTCTCTTGGGGTGGAAAGAGGGGAAATTGCACATATTCGCAGAAAAACGATCTTCTTTTACTTTTTTTTCCTCTAAAATTTCCACCCCCAAAGGGGTGGGGGCGTAGGGGAGTGGCGGACAATTTGTAAATCACAAAAAAAATTTTGGAGGAAAAAAAGATCGTTTTTTGCGGACATGTGCAATTTTCCCTCTTTCCACCCCCAGGAAGGATCGGGGGTGGAGGGGCGAAATTTGACCTCGCTATTCACACATACAGAAACTTAATGTGACAGACACGGCTTTTAGAATAGTTAGTGAATGTACGTACGCATTTATAATTTAACATAGAACTGTAAAATTATTGTTCTTAAAAAAAGATTTCAACATCTATCTGAGGAAGATTTGTCCATTATTACATTATTATTAAAAGAAGAAAAAATCCGAAGGACAGTATCTTATTAACGTTGAACAAAAGTGATTCAAATATTTTCGCATGAATTGATTTCAATTTGAAACTCTACCGGTTTACCGGTCCATTATATATGTATTTGGACATATTTGTATTTATTTTGTATCTATGTACAATGGTAACCAAAAAACGGAAACACCAATTTCTTGCTATTGTAAATGGATATATTTAGTTAAAATCAAGACTAATAGCATACTATTTTTAGTATGTTTTCCAGTTGTTACCAAAAGTTTCTGACATTTAAGTAACCATTAAATAACTGATATCACTAAACCCCATTGACAGTGTGTAAAATTAAAAAAAAAACTTGATTAATGCTGATATTTCCACTTTTTTGGTTACCATTGTACATTAAAAATGGAAACCAAGTCTAACGCCCGGAAATGTACAGGTAAAAAGTTATAGGTAACTACATTAATTTGCCATTAAAAACCTATTGAAGAAATATTTCTAAGTTCTGGTGAAAGATGGCGTTATTTATTCAAGTATATATGGCGCTATTGTTACTTGTGTTGCTTTTGCCATTTTAATTTTGCATTAAGATACTTCATTTGTGTTCTGTTCTTGACACAATTGGTAAATAATTATTATAGTTGTTTAAGTTGTAATTTTAGTGTCTTTAGATTAAAATGACCGAGTCTTCTGTGCGGTTTTGAAATTTCAATTCACTGTCCAAAACTTGTAAAGAGGATGTCACTTGGGTACAGCAGCAGGGCTTGTTGCGGTCTAGCAAGATCAGCAAAACTAAATTCTTAACACTACAACCAACAAGGAGATTAGGTTAAGTTAGGTTAGGTTAGGTCAGCGCTCTCCGGTTTTAAGCAACAGAACCAGCGGGTTCGGTTAAGTCAAGTTAGGTCAGCGTATTCTAGCGGGAAAATTAGATACTAACACTTTCCCATAGAGTTATAATGGGAAACTGAAGTACGTGTAACTTTTTACCTCTACATCACGCTTCTTTTTATGGACACGCCTACCCTTTCAAAATGGGCGTGCCCGGTTATCCGAATTTTTAGCCTTAGATTATACAAAACTATGTAATTTCTAACAGCTGTTATTAATTTTTCATTATCCATTCTCTCCCAAGTATAAATTCGTATTTGCATGTTACGGAAACCCTATTCACCTATTCAACCTAGCCATGCAGATGCGGACAGACAGGCAGGAACGTATCCGCACAAACAAAATATTTTCTCCGAGTATGTTGTTCGGACTAGGGCTCTGCCATGGCTCTGCTTAATAATCGATTAATCGGACCTTCGATTATTTTTTTAAATAATCGATTGATCAATCGATCAGTCGATTAATCGATTATATTTAAAGAGAATAATCGTAGGTTCGATTTATTGAAGAATCGGTTAATTAATCAGTCGATTTAATCGATTGCTTTTTTAATCGATTTTTTTATTATTGATGTCTATAATCGCACAACCCTAGTTGCTTGCAGGGCTAGTATGCCCCGTCCTTTTCTATCGCATTGGACAGTACGCATAGACCCTCTTTCCCGCACAATTGTAAACGACGGACGTAGTGTGAGCAGCTGTCATTCTGCGTCCCCCTCTATCGCACTGAATAGAATGGGTCTATCTCTCTCTCAAACGCTTCGATTTATAAATTTTAAACCCTTGCAACCCTGACTCTTGAACGGTTTTTTGCAAGCAACCTTATACTATCGTTTTGCAAAAAAATAAGCTTTATTTTGACATATAATTTATTTGGTTACTCGATCGGTGAAGGTATCACTTTCAATTCACTTATTTAAACTTGGCAACTGTATAACCTTGAAGAGAAAAAGGTAAGCAACCCTATGTTTGCGTCTTCTATAGGGTTTGCACTTTAAATTATTGTTAATTTTTTTGGTTACGAGATCGGTGAAAGTATTTAAAAAAATTAAATATGGAATTTTTAATTAAAAATATCCTTGAACAAATTTATTTTGTTAACATATTTTATTTCATAAAAAATATAATTTATTCGGTTACTCGATCGGTGCGCAACGACATCAATAACGGATCCTGTACTATTAGTTCAGTTTCAGATCTTTAAGATTATACTACAAAACCATAGGTAGCCCTCGCGTCGGAAAGTACAATGATTTGTAATAATAATAATAATAATAATTTTGTATAAATATTACAGAATTCATATTAAAACGTCGGTATCGCCTCAATTTTAGAATAAATTACAAGGTCGATCGCTATAATTTTTACATATTTAGTCAGAATTTATGAAGAACAATTCTAGATATTATTATGTTTTGCATTACTTAATTGATTTATAGATACTTAAAGTTATCTTTGTAAGCTAGTTATGGTAATGTATACGTTTAAATGTAAACCAATTTAAAAATTTTAATGGGTATTCGAAGATTATTAACCACTGCAGCTGTGAATTAAAATTAAAAATACTAAAATACAGTAAAAACATGCTACAGCGCCATCCTTTTCAGAGTAACTGAACTATTGTCCACCAAAACTGCTTAAAAATGATAATAATGGTAACCGAAACTGTAATATGATTATTGTTGTTATAAATAAACTTTTATCAATTAAATTTGTTGATCTGTGAACTACTCGAGTACTTTCAAATTATCATAAAGAGATATTTTAGTTTTAAGAAAAAAATATTTATACTTACTGTTACAGTTTTTATGTTGATTTAGTTATTTCCGAACAAATTTTAATAATTCTTTTGTGAAAATTGAGTTCATACTTTGATCTACAACATTCTAATGTTGGATAGACAATCTATGATATATTCTTTCTTAAAATAATGTAAATTCAGAGACTCTTCATAGCGTATTTTTATACAGTCAATTCCCCCCTTAAAGAATATTTGCTGTTCCTGGCACGTTACTCGTTTGTTACGTAAATTACGTTGACTGTAGATGAACGGACCTCAAAGAGTATGATATCTATGTGCATACGTGGAAGTTACATAAATGGAAATTAAGTGATGAATCGAAAAGCATTTAGTATATAAAATAATTATATAAATACTTTTCCTTAAATAAATTCCAAACAAGTATTGGTTATCTAATTACAAGAAAAAGAAAATTCGAACAAGATGAAATTTCATATAATCTTATTAAATTCTTAAACGCAATCTCACATTTATTACATCTGAGATTATTTCCTGTCCCGCAAGACTTTCTTAGGAATTAGTTTTTTTTTAAATAAACTTATTCCTCAAAAAATATAAATTAACTTCACTTTCGCGCAGATGCCTTTGAAAGTTCTTTCCCCTGTGTGGAGAAAAATCTGTTACGAATAAGCAAAGTTTGGTCGTTGCACTCTAGAATTATTTTTCTAATTTTGAAATGCATTTGACAGTCTGGCTATTAATACATTCAATTTAAATATCCAATTAGTTTCCGCACAGTGTCAAATTAAAAACAAAAAGTAATTCGTTCTTTTTGCATTTTCTAATTTCAAGATGATCCTCTTTCAAAAAGCACCATTGTGATAATTAAATTCTTTTGTAAAAAAAATTAATAATTTAATTCTACTTAAGAACATTTCAAAAGAACCCGTAAATAAAGAAAATGTCAGAAAAATAAATGTGGTTTCTTTCTTCCAAATTGGACCATTTTATTCCTTAATGAAATTTTTTCAATAAAAAGGGAAAAACCAAGTCACATAAAAAAGGCTTCCAAAAAATACTACTACGGCCAATTGAATAAATGGGACGGATACGTTGGAGTGGAACACCTAAATTTAGTCGGACAAGCCAATTGAAGCCATGGAACGTAACTCTCGTTTACATAACTTAATTATGTAATTCGTAGTGGGCCCGAAACTGTATAATATTCATGGATGCAAGCTGAACCAGTCATTAATTTTTATATAAACGAAAGAGTGTTTGAGGATCTTTATTCTTTAAAAAATGGGAGTATGTGCAGTGCAGCATGGAACTACTCATTTGATCGTTATAGGCATGTAGATGTATTATAAGAAAGGTTGCACATAAAAGCTGAATTTGTTTTCATTTGCGGTACGTTACCGTACCTGGTGCATGAAAGTTTCCAGTTTACAGTTCTGAAATTAAATTTTTATTCGCTCTGTTGGCTCTTACTAAAATTAGCTCTATTTACGTGATAAGTAACGTACGTAACCTATTTGGATATGGCTGTAAAGGTTAATGGTTTAGAATCTTTGATGTTTTATTTACAAATTATAACACGTGATAAGTTTAATGTAGTATTAAAGAACAGTAATTTATTTACTACTGTATTTATCTAATTTTTTATAATTAATGTAATTCCATATCAATATTATTTAAAACAAATAAGGAAGGAAGGTTATTAAAGTTTTTATATATGACAATATATCTATATATTTGAAACACACGGCTTATTTTTGTTCCAGTTCGTTTGAGAGGTCCAACAGGTCGATTTACGCGTTTCTTTCTTTAAATTAAAGAAACTACTTAATTTTTATATTTTTTTAATGTTTATATTTTTAATTTGAAAAAATCTAAAATGTTTAACTTGAGACAGGCGAATCGGACATTCACTAGGGGCGCCCTCTCACCTTCCAAAGGTGGCGAGTTTTACAAGTACTGTAGCTTCCAATACAGGGGTGGAGTATTAGGGCTACTTTTATTAATTCTTGTAGAAGGAAATAAAACGCAAGTTTACTTCTATGAATTATTTATTTGACTCTACTAGTTTATTGATTCGCGTTGCCTAGTACCATTTCGTATCTATGCAAAAATATATGAGTTGTGAGTCGTTACAGTCAACAGTACTCTTCGCTTATAAATATAAAGGGTGATGCAGCCGTCCACTTCCATCATTAATAAGCGTAGACAAAATTCGCATAGTTGAAAATTATGAACAGACGAATTATACAAATAATAGCTGATGGCAATTGCTTATTCAGAGTAGTTTCGTATTGTTTGTATAAAAGGCAGGGAATTTGCCAACACTATATTTATATCAAGTTTTTGAAATATGTACTAATAGACGTTTTCAAGAATGTTTTAAACAAGATCGATTTTTGATTTTATTCTTATCATTTCGTTGTACATAGGGTAACTCTTCGATTCCTTTGACCGTCATGTCGTGACGAGGTTTCCCTAGTCATATTTTAAAATATATTTTCGATAAATATCTACAAGTTGTAATTTCAATGAAGCAATAAAAACAACATAGCAATAATCACTTATGGATGCGCTCCGTTTTGCTGATATCAGTGATATCCCAGTTTCGTACAGTGTTGATTAAAAGTAGAAAAACACCTCGATATCTCGAAAACAGTTTGCACGATTACTACTAAGCTTGGCATTCAGATGTTTTTACATAAAATGCGTCTAAATTTAGTATCGATGCCGACTACTACCAATTGTTTTATTAAGTAACGGAAGCAAGTTTATAATTTTCATTTTTGTCATGCGTCCGTGTATGTGAAAACGATAACTCTCTTCAGAATTGATGGGTTTTTACCAAATCTGCCATGAAGGTTCCAAAAATAGTATATACTATCTAGATTCTAGACGATCTAATATATAGAAAATGTACGTGGTCCGACAACGCCCCATTAAACTTCCAGATCCCGAATTGCTTCCCCTTGTTTGCTGTAGTGGTTTAACGGCGTTTATTTTAATGAAACACTGGGTATATCTGCACATAAAATGATTCTTAAAACCACTGTAAAACAACAATACTATTACTAATTAATAATTAATTACTCTGCTTACTCGCACAGTAGATTAATTTTTCAACGGATTGACTGATAGATTACATATGTCTGTATACATTATTCTTGCAACGATAGTTTACCTGTATAAGTAATCATTTTGTATCAAAATGGTATATGAATGAATTAAATAACATACCATTAGGATGACGTTGAATAACGACAAATGTAAATCTGAATTTAATGATTTGTATTCTGTGTATCATTAATGTAAATCCACATATGAAAAAAACCGTTTCTAAAAGTTTACAGACATACATAATTTACATTCAGTTTTAGTTAGTAGGACATAACATTTTTTGTAACATAATTTCCTAGTTTGAATTTCGATTGTTTATTATATTTTTTATATAATGTTTCCGTTCTGAGATTCGATAATTTTTTTCTACTACGCGATTTCAAATTGAATTTTGTAATAGTTGTAAACTGTATTAAATTAATAATTTAAAAATGTTTCAAATGTTCACTGAATATGCCAATGTCACCAACCTTATATCTTAATTAACAAAATATTTACATTTCTAATAATAAATAATGTAAATTAACGCGTAATAGAAAAAATAGCAAGAAAAACGCGTATTACAATGCCTAATTTTACGGGATGGGACAACTGAACGCGGCCAACTGGGCGCGAGACAAGTGGGCCCAGAGACAACTGGACGCATGGACAACTTGGCGCGATACAAGTCGATGCAAAGATAACTGGACGAGAGAATCTGTTGAATATACATATTATACTATATTAAAATGTTTCTGATCAGAAAAAGTAAAGGTATATGATTATATTTGCAGGGTTAAAATAACAACATTGCAGACGAACAAATACAGATGGCTTAAAATACATAATAAATTGTATAATGACATATATTTTATCTAACTCACATAATTTATTTATAGAAAACAATGTCGTTAGGCATGGAATTACTTAAAATAAAAGGTTTTGATATCTGCACTACGATACGTACTTTTGCAGTACAGTGCAGTAGTAATGTAAACCCAAATACTTCTACTATTAAATTACTTTGTTTCTAATTTATGTAATTTATTATATTTATATTAATTGGCTAAAGTACTCTGTACGTATGGTGTAAGTATAATATGTAAGTAATGCTGCACAATATTCTCATTTCGATTGAACGAATATAATTATTCACCTTTATTTTTTTTATTAAGTAGTATGTATAGATTTAGGATTAATAACAATAATTTGATGAAATATTTGCCAGAAATTTCTCATAATGAACACATGAATTAATATTTGATTCACATATTGTAAGTGTGTACTTAGTGTACTTACATTTTATAATGGCAAGGGTTATATTTCGTAGTCGATGTAGTCGCTTTCTAAATACATTTTGAGTTGGCTTTATGTTAATAGACAATTTATTATGTATTGAAAGCGATTCGTACGTATTGTTATGCAATATTTGTAACCAGCAAATTTTTTACAAAAAAACAAAAACCCTACACTTGGGCGCCAATTGTAACCAGCAAAAAACTAAGCCCACGATAGGACTGTCAATTTGTAACAACAAGTTTTACAAGAAACAAAAGTACTTACGTTATGCAACTTATCTGAGCCTCGTCTTAGCTTAAATACCATCAAATAAAAAACTCTCTCCCTCTTGTGAGATTAAGGCAGGTCATAGGTGCCAGCATAATTGATTTAATTTAATAAATTAGTGACGTTAATGCACCACAATACTGAACTCTAATTCTTAAAATGAACCAGTCTCAATTATGCAATGGCCGATTTCCAACACTCTGTTATTACACAAAAACAGCATATTATAGAAAGTAAACAAGAAACAACACAAATAATACCATTTATTAATTTATTTAACATAAAAAAATCATTAAATAATAAAAAAAGAACCGAAAGGCCTTCAGTTTTTTCGTTTTTCGCAACTCTCCGTGGCAAACAAAGTATTAATCTACAAAATCATCTTTAAACCGGTGTGAACATATGGAATTCAGCTTTGAGGCTGCGCGAAAGCATCACACACAAAAATTCTTCGGCGCTTCCTGTCAAAGACACTCCGGATGTTAGCAGACACTCCACGGTGCGTTACCAACGAAACCCTCCATACTGACCTGGGAGTACCCTACGTAGCAAGCGAGATCAAGAGGTTTTCTACTACATATAACGACAACCTATACAGTCAACGACCTCAGAGGCCTACTAACCCGACAACTAGAAGTCACACGATGACTAAAACGACAATGGCAGCTGGATTTAGTTATTTAGTAACACAACTAGGACCGAAGAACCTCCAACGGGAGATTGGCGCTGGCTAATGCTCCCCTCATAGCACTTTAATTGTTATCCTAATTACTAAATACTCAATATTGTTATGAGTAGATTGTAATTCTGCAATAAATTTATAAAAAAAAATAAGATCTTCACATGGATTATAATAATACAACTAAATTAAAAGCAATACTTTAAAAATTTTTCCTATGATTGAAGCTAATCAATTTTACTTGAATAATATTAAATTCAGAATCTCATAAAAATGTACTTATTCTCATATCAAAGATTTTCTTTAAATTGCAACATTACAATTTCTATCCAAAAATATAATAATCCACTGCTAAATCTTGATCAAATGAACTATTTAACACTTAAAAAATAGGATATAATGAACCCACCTGTTTATTTCTGTAAACTTAATTTGGTTTACTAACGTTGCTTCGAATAACTTGTTGAAGATGACAACCAAGTGCACCAGGCAATTGTGAGCCTTTCCGGAGAAGGGTTCCAGTGACTCACTTATGGGGTTTCAAAATAGTAGGGACTACAAAACCATATTCCCCATTAACATCAAACAAACAAACAAAGTTGTAGCTTGCAGTTGTGCATCTCAAATATGGAGAGTGACACTAAAATACGTTTTAGAATCTGTCGATTTTCTTAAAACACCAACTTGATTGCAGGTTTGCATCAATATTCTCGAACTAAAGTGTGGATCGATTTTCTTAAACTAAAGTCCGTGTCGAAGTTCCCTTTCACAAAGGGTTATTCCAAGATGGACGACGAAACGTGACAAAGAAAATTCTAATTTCGCTACCTACCTTCCACACTTTCAAACAAGGATTTCGTACTTTTAATAAACCACAAAACCATTTTATGCACTAATAAAATTATAATTTACCCATTAAAAGTAAATTTCACTATTTAAAACCAAAATTTTAATTAACCACCTAACAAACGCCTTGCATTATCAAGAGAATTTTTACAAGACTGATCGTGTCGTAGAGTACCAACGGGTCGCAGAGGGGAAATTGTTTCCCGCTAAAAGACGCGTCTGCCATTTTATTGTTTGTTAACGAATTAGAACGTCAGAAAACATTTATGCCCAAATAGGGATTATTGAAAAGTCGATATCTTATAGTTGAAATCCCAAATCTAGATAGCGTTGCAAATAAACATTGACAGTCGAATTAATTTTAGTATACAGGGTCTTACAAACAATAACCAAATAATTTTTTTGTCAATATACATGGTGTTTTTAAAATAAAAGAACAGTCAGAAAAACTGTCTGTTATATGTTGTTAGTGTGATGCTACGTATACTATTATATAACTTTATTTTTTCGGATTAGAAACATTTGAACGTAGCATGTATACCTAATAGATCTTCGGGCCCAGTTGTCTTTGCGTCTATTCTCCAGCGCCGAGCTGTCGCTGCGTCTAGATGTCCCTGCGCCCACTTGTCTCGCGCCAAATTGTTCCTATGCCCAGTTGTCCCTATGCTTGCTTTTTTGCAAAACCTTTGTATTTAAACATTTCAGTATATGATTTAAATAGTGTGAATTCACTTTATCATTTATTACGGTAAGGTTTCATATTATTTTCTGATTTATTAATCACAATGTGACATTTATAGTTAGATTTTGTTTCTTTATATTCGTTTTTCTTATCAATATTATTTCTACTTTTCGCTTGAACCTATAAATTAAACTTGAATTAAGTCTTAATATGGCTAATGGAGTTTTAATGGAATAACAGTCGAAACATAGTACATATATGTAATGGCATAATTTTGATCTTTGCTATTGCAAAGACTTCCTTAAGAACGAACAGTCCTGCTGGAGTAATTTAAAGATACAGTCCTGCAATATAATTCACATATTTGACATTTACTTGTTTTTACTGCAATGACCATGAAAGCATATATAGCGAGAGCGAGAATATAGTGCTTGAATTTATTAGTTATTTGGCTATCCAATAAATAATTCATCGCTAATTTAGTTTTACATATCTTTCTTTTTTGCAATTAGTAAATGTTGCAAAAAAAACTTAAATTTGATTCAATTTTATCGTAATTTAATCAAATCCATTTATAAGAAAAAATGTCAACTTGACCATGTCTGTAACAGCTTCTGAATCAGATATAGAAATATATATGCAAATGGTAACTAAAAGAAGATCACATTCTAATTATTATTTCAACTATACCTTTCTTTCTCTGTTTCAGAATAAAATAGAATATAAGAATAGTATGAATAAGAATATAATTGCAGAGAGAAAGCTTACGCTTAATCTTAAGCAGTGATGCTTATATTGTAAAACTTGTGTGAAAGACTACATAATTGTTGTAGATTGATTCAGTCTTGTAATTTACTTAATTAGTTTAATTTTACCATTGATTATATTAGTTTCGTTCCATGTTACACGTAGAGTTTATTTTGTATGAAAGAACTCCAAGTATAGATTAGGGTAAATTAGTAAATAAAATACCTGTTTGGAGATCATTGTGCTAGTTTCTTAGTTAGTTTTTATAGCTAGTTTTTAAAATGCGAAACCTTTTTTGAAGTTTAGTTTTTTGAAAGTAATTGCCGCGAATTATTTTTATTATTCATGTGTTTTGTCTAGCTATTCTTCAAATGTAAATATATTTTTTATATCCTTATTATACTAACTACATTCGTTTAATGAGTTTGTCGTATATATTTTTATATTATATATTTTTTTTTATTTTATTAGCCTGGGATTTTTATTTAAAATTAATTTGTCTGAATTCTATAAGTTTGAGTAACGTTGCGTGAGCTTTTTTTATTAAAAAACATTTGATTTTTAATTTTTAATTTTAAGTTTAGAAATATTGAACTCTTAATATGATGTGTTTGATATAATATGAATATATCTCATAAATATTCAAGAAATAAAATAAAATAATTTTTCTTTGGTTTATTGCCAGGAGAAAACATAAAAGTAGAAAATAAAACTTTATTCAACATAATAAATATGAAGTAATTTTATGAAATATTAAATATTACAAAACTTAGAAAACAACGTTATAGCCATAAGGTTGCATAAAACATTTAATAAAAGTTAATACAGCACAATAAGCACCACCCCGATTTATTCAATACAATTTATTAAATACTACAATATCCAGATTACTACGGATGCTAATAATGTAGGCATTGGATAAGTTTTATCGCAAGGATCATTAGGAAACGATAGACCTGTATGTTACGCTAGTCGAACCGTCACTGAAACAGAACAAAGATATAGTGTCATCGAAATAGAATTATTAGCGATAATATGGGCAATCAGATATTTGAGACCCTATGTATACGGAAGAAGATTTTCAATCTATACCGATCACCGACCCCCTAGTATGGTTATGATCATTAAAAGAACCTAATTCCAAAATAATGAGTGACATCTTAAATTTAAAGATATGACTTGGATGTGATATATGAAAAAGGAAAATATAACACAAACGCAGATACAATATCGCGAATAAAACTAGATAACCTATATGCATTAGATAATGAAAGTCTCATTCCAGACGAAATAATTAATTATATATTGGAAGAAGAGGTTGTAACGGCCTCATATACGTATAGTACAATATCAAAGTAAACGATTGCAGTCAACTAGATATGTATTTCCCAAAGCTAGCTCAGCTAAGAGAAAAACCCGTGCGCCACTCGTTTAAGTAAACGACTGCGACCATAATCGAGAATGCACCCCAAACTTCTAAAAGCGCATCAATCACCTTCAATAGTTATTATGGTACACCCTTTAAAGTGATTCGAGATAAATGTGTACGGAAATTACAACTACAGTGGGAATACAGATAATTAAGCTTTTTTTTATTTAAAAACATTTGATTTTTAATATAACTACTATAATACATTGAACTTAGAATATTGTTTAAATATATTTTATTGTATAGGTATAACACTTAATATGATATGTTTGATATAATATGAATATATCCCATAAATACTGAGTGAATCTGCATGAAAGAAATAAAACAAAACCAAATCATTTTTCTTTGGTTTATTGTCAGGAGAAAACCTATAAAAGTAAAAAAATAAAACTTTATTCAACATAATAAATATGTTGTAATTTTATGAAATATTATTAAAAACTTAGAACACAACGTTATATCCATAAGGTTGCATAAAACATTCAATAAAGGTTAATACAGCACAATAAACACCACTACCAATTTATTAAATACACTGTTTTATTTGATTTTGCACCACCCAAATGTTTATTAGCAAACAAACACCGCCATACACTTTATTATGCGTGTTTATTTTCCAACGGATTAACGTCGCCTGCCGTAACCAAGCGAAACTTCTTTTACACAGGGAACCAACATTGCCGCTTATGTGCCTCAAGTTTAAAAATATGCAATAAACCGTCTAAAAATGTTTTATAAAATGAAAAGAAAGTTTTCAGAGGTTTTCACGCCTCAACACGTGTTTTAATTATTTTAATTGTAAAGATCAAAATTAATGCGCTATATAATGTTTATATAATCTATAAGAACAGAAAATATGAAGATTTAAATGTAAAGTTGTTTGCTCAAAACAAAACATTTAGTGAATCTTATGTTAAAATTTATTTGTATATGCAATTTTTATCAAATATATACTTTTAAATATTAATTTTCTAATATCATAGAAACATTTAATACATACTACCCCAGTAGCACAAACATGTTGGAAAAATATTGTTTCCGCAGATTGGCCAAACATTGTAAATGACAGACACTGACGAGATTGGCACAATATGCGCAAGCAATATATCTCCAGTACTGCAGTTTGATATTGGCCATATATTGGAACATTATATTGATTCAATATACGTTTATAGTATTGGCACAATATGTGCATAGATGTCTCCAACATGGTAATATTGGTCCAACGTTGAAACATTTAATGGTTCAATATTCTTTTACAATATTGGCTAAATGCATTCACGAGATATTCATTCACCGTTCAAACGTAATATTGGTGTAGTATACTTGTACTAGTATTGGTACAATATGTTGATGTGATAATGCTTGATATCTACATTTTATTACGATTAATGTCTCCATCAACAGGTATTATTTGTCACAAATCACTTTGTATATCTTCTGTTCGTTTAATCCAATCATATTAATAACCGACGACGATACTAATAATAATAAACCGACAGTCCATATCGTTAAATTAAAGTTCAACTGTAGATGAAGTCGGAGGGAGAGATGGTCATCGTAACATGAAGCACTATTATCCGCTAAATGTAATTCAATTTTGTTATTTTGTCCATTTACACTTAAAACTATCGATATATCTTCCATATAGAACTCGTTTTAGGTGTCTGTACTTAACACAATAATTCATTTGCATCATTGCAAAAACTGTAAATAAAAACACAAACGCATTAAATTTTGTTAATTGGACTTTTATCTATTGGATTTCTAGTTAAAACATTAAACAAATTGTATCAACGTAAAATAGATAACTAATAAAATTAAATATATCAAACATATATTGGCAACATATTGGGCCAATAATATATACTAGGAGTATTTGTTAAAAAGTGTAGCTTAAGTTTGATATTTCATTCACTTCAATAAAAATCTGTAAAATGTATTAAAGGCCAGAATATGCTATTTTCATAAATTTGAAATTACATAATTATGTACCTACGATTATCGTATTTACACGTTCCGAAAATGAATCACAGACATATTGTTTACACAATTTTATTCATGTTTAAACAAAACGCTAATTAAACTAGGCGGTTATAGCAATTAAAATATATGGATATTATAGTGAGTACTTACAGTATATAATGAATATAAATAACTGACGCACTTACAAACAGTAAATATAAATTCTTCAACCAGAAACGATCAGCAGCAGATATCGCAACACTAAAACAGATGGTTGAAAACGGCTGCTTGTGCGTTATTGAGGTATTATTAGTATTCACTATTTGATAAAACCGTTTGAGTTATGGTAACTTGTAATCATCTTTCATTTTTCTCGACGTGGTACACATTTGTAAAACTTTTTCACGCATATAAAGCACCCACCTATGTATAGCTATTTTGATTCCTTGAATAATCAAGTAACCTTGTTTAAAGGTTGCTTATTCAGTGTCGGAACTATAAATGTGAAATATTAACTGCACTATATGTCCAATATAAGACCAGTACAGAGTAATACAATATGAATAATTTGTATATGGGACTTATGTAGAAGAAATATTGGTTACGTATATTTGCCGCCAATTTTGAACCAAAATAACATCAATATTAATTAAATATATAATATTAAATATTTACTAATGAATCTATATATATAAAAGGGAAAGATTGTCTGTATATATGTATGTATGCGATTTTCTCCGCAACCACTGGACCGATTTGGATTGGTCTGGACCGAAATTGGTATCATTGGAAAGGTCTTGACCCAGAATAGAAAATAAGACCAAATTGGACTCTGATCGGCCATCGTGGTCCGAAATAACAGCGAAAAACCCATATATGGAAGTTAAAAATGGGTACTGAGATTGATGTGAATAGATATGTTGTCAATTGTCAAATTTGGTAATTTGACAATTACAAAAAGTAAAAACATGTAATTTCAATAAAGCGTAGCAAAGCGCGCCGGGTATTTGCTAGTTAATCATATAGTGGGGTGATATATAAGCCCAATATAGGATCAAGTTAGGGAAAACATATTTTTTAAATTTATTATTTATATATTGGACCTTTGTAGGAGCAAGATTGGCTATATATGTTGGGTGCCAGTCTTTAAGCGATGTAATACCAATCTTGATTGAATCTTCCAAATATTGGCCCTGAATATAATATGTTACCGATATTGGGTCAATATCTTGTGCTACTGGGGTATGTTCGATTTTTATATATTTGTCTTATTAATTATTATTATTAATCTATTAAATATATATTAAATGTAGGTATATAAAGATATATAAAGATTCAAATATTATTCGATGTAAAATAAAGATTGAATATTCTTTATATTAAGAAACATTTTATTCGTAAGAAAATTAAATGTTAATAATACATTTAACAAATACATATTTATTAAATATAGTATGCTACTGAGGATCCGATGAATCTCTGCTTTTCTACATGCAATTAATTCTTTTTGTAGCAGATATAATAAGAAAAGTCTTAATTAGCAATTTTTTTGGAGATAAGTATCAAGGAGGATACTTTTAGGAAACCCATAACATCAATCTTCCTAAATTTGCTGAAGCACATATCCCTGTGTGTCAAATACTTTTCTTTTTTAAGAAATGTGCCACAAACCATTTATTGTTATTTTATCTAGTTAGTTATAAATGGTTTTATAATTTTGTTGTTGTTGTTTTAAGATATTTAAAAATTCTTCATCATACACACTACTTAAAATTGTATTCTGACCTAGTGCTTACTAAAAAATCTTCTTTAAGGGAATACCATTCTGATTAATAAATGATCTATGGTCAATGTAATTAATATTCTACTAGAAAAATGTCAGGAACATAATTTCTTAAAATACGAAATACCTCGACAATCACTAACATAATTTATGTCAAGCTAGGGCCCAGTACTAACATACACGCTGTAGTGTAGGTA
Organism: Agrypnus murinus; assembly: GCA_929113105.1. Taxonomy (NCBI): domain Eukaryota; kingdom Metazoa; phylum Arthropoda; class Insecta; order Coleoptera; family Elateridae; genus Agrypnus; species Agrypnus murinus. The sequence goes on along the minus strand of OV816028.1, from coordinate 66,569,909 downwards.
CTAACTTTTCGTCAAAGACGAGATGCAGATCGACAATCTAATGAGACAATTTTGACTAAAATCTAGAATTAAAAATAAAATGGCCAGACTTTAAATAGTAATCCATTATTTCTAAAAACAGTAAAAATTTCTAAACATTAAAAAATCATTTAAATAGGGAAAAACAGGAAATTCTCGAGGTCAAATCTTATAATAGAATTTTTATTGAAAAGGTTCCTCCAACATTAAAAATACATCAGTTGATAGAATAGAAAAAAAAGAGAACATTTTGAAATTTATTATTTAAATTTATTATTGGTTGCGTGATTATTCATTATTTATCGGCTTACGTTACGGTCATACTTAAAAGTAATTGCCTGGCACGATGTTACACCTAAAACTCAGATAATATACCCGTTAAAAACATAATATCAACTTTTGAGTAGGAAATAAACTAAAGTACTACAAAATATTATTGTTAGAATGTAGTTCATATAAAAATAATAATGTAAAATAAATGCAGCATTTGTTTAGTTTCCTAGAAAGAACGAATGTAAATATACTTTATTTCAATGCTAATTACATCTCTACAACTTTTAGTTATAAAGATAATAAATTATCATTTTAATAATAATATAACCCAGTAGACCGTAAAGAAATCTTCACGAAAGGTTATCAGCAGAAGGTCAGCATTGGCAATGCAAAGTTCTGGTTTTTCGAATTATCATTGTAAAAGAGAGCTTCAGTTAATGTTTTATTTTTGTTGTTACCAAGTAATAACATTCAGCATGTAAAAGCAGAATCCTTCTTAAGCCGGATCACCCGGTATATCTTAATCATTTTCAATTACAGGGTATTACTCGTTGTTGAACGTTTCGAGATTCGGATAAGATCAGAGTACTACTATAGCATGCAAGTTTTTACTGCAAATTGTCGTATAATGGTAATTGTTTTAGAATTTTAAGTCTTTGTAATAGCGTCGGCGAATTCGTTAATTACGCTAATTCCACGTACATAATTAAGTACAAGAGGCATGTTAATTGGTACTCTAAACGGTTTCGCCCTTATGTTGGTGGTATCGTTTATTTCGAAAATAACAATAGTTTAGTAGCTATAGAATACTCCAAATTTTTTTAATGAAATACCTATCTACTTAAATATTTAAGATATACTTAGCAGTGTATAGCAGAATTAAAGCGAAATTGTGTAATTTAACAACACTGCTCAAAACTTTTCCCCCAACTTTAAACATAAAATATTAATTAATGTACATAGGATGTTTTATTAAATTAATTTTAGTGTTTCTATGCGACCTTACTAAAGACAAATAGAATTATTAAAAGAAGGTTATTTAATTCTAAATTCAGAATTTGGCCTACATAACAAAAAGAAAAATGTAATCATAAAGGTAATAATTATTATCAAAGTTTGATATAAATTATTACGTTTGCTTGTTTAATATGAATATACAAAATAGATAGGTAATGTAAATTTGTAGTAGTAAAGTATAGATTATGTGACCGGTTTCCTTCTAAGGAAAGCGTAAAAATAATCGTGTAACACACAAAATTTATTAAAATAAGCACAATAAAATTATTCTGTTAGTTATTATGTAAAATTCGAATTTTCATACACCTGAACTTCTTATCAGGCCTAGCTTTTCTTTAAATAGGAGGCAAAACATGTTATATTTAAATTTGTATAAACAGGACGGATCATACAATTAATCAAGCTGAAGTTTAGGGCTCCACCATAATTGAAAAGATCACTACAGCACATTTATTCAAGAAGGTCTCTTTATTAAATTAATCAGAAGAATATAAAGCAGTATGTAATAATAATAACCGATAATCAATTATGTCATCGACAGCGTCATCCAAATTACCAAAAGTATTTACATAGAACAACACGATTGGATTTCAATGAACAAGACCCAAGTAGCATCTAAGTAGCAGTAACTGAGATCGGAACTTTGAGTAGTTGTTACGTAACTACAACTAAATTTATAACTTTACAGGTTTAATTACTTTAGTTCGGAATATTTTAGTCATTATGGAGTTGTTTCTACTATTTATTGGAACTATGTAGTTCCATTACTTCTGAGTAACTTTTGAAGTATATGGAACGGTATTGTCACTTAGTATAATTACTTTAAAGTTTTTGGAACTTTAAAGTAGTACTTCAAAGTACTACAGTTCTTTAAAGTAACGGAACCTTCCAGTAGTATTGAAACAAAAACACCATTTGATTGGTAGTTGGATTGCCTAATAGAGGCATATCTGCTGTAGGTTAGTTTGGAGGTTAAATGTGTTTTTGCACTGGTAGTAGTTGTGGTCAATACAAACTATTATTTTGCTCCCATTTATAGGGAACAAGGGTGAAGTATATTCCCTGTTTTTCTTTAATTAAAACAACCTTAAAATATGTCATATCTAATTATTATGTACTAGCGGTATAAGAATAATAATGTTCATAGTTAAATGAGAGGTTAAAATTAAACGTTTTTAAAGTTTCAATGCAGTGACATTAGGAACTGGAAAGTGGTTACGAAAACTTATTTTATACTTCGTGGTAACAGCAATCTTGAAATAGAATTTGTTTAGTTCCCCTTACTATTAATTAAGCGACACAAACTTTATTCTACAGTGAATACTACTTTAAAGCGATTTTTTGGTAAACTAGTCAAAATGGTTTGTATAAAGGCTGATTCTCACCATACGGCTAGACGGCAGCAAGCTACCAACAGCCACCGGACCGACAAAACATGGTACTGATTCACACTATACTGCTAGCCGGCGGCAGGTGACCAACAGTCACCGGATCAGCAGTCTCTCCCAAAATTCTAACTATGCATTTCGTAGGCCACAGATTATTTTTATTATCTTTCATCGTTCATTGTATAATGTAAAAAAGAAACACTGATTACAGAAAAGTTCAGAAAATTTGTATATTACGGGTAACAACACGACAGTTTACGGCGACCGACTGTTCACACTAACCGTTTCTTTTAGGAACGGACCGACACCGACCTGCTAAACTTTCTCACAAACAATGGTGACCAACAGCTGTTGGCGAGGGTCCGTGTCGGTGATGGTTGATGCCAAATTTGTCGCCAAAGACTTCAGATACTTGCATGTTTATAGGTCCTAAACCGTTCTGAATAATGCTTTACTGTCTTGGCAAAGATGTAGCTATTATTACGGCCAGCAAATTTGCTGAACACACCAATACAACAAAAAACATATTCAAACAATGTTTTCGACTATAATGTCCAGAAACTCCCCCTTTTTCGTCGATTCTTTGGAATTTTCCACCTACAAATGCCAAACTGTAAGGAATTTCGCTTTAAAATCTCAAGAAAAAAACAAAAAAGACTTTTTTCTCACAATTCAATAAAAAATTAAACGCACAATCATGATTTTAACTCCAATTTTAATGTAGATTCAAAAAACTTTGAACAATGAAACGTAGTTATATTTTCATGTTTATTCTGTTTCTTCTTCATCTTCTTCTTGTTGCAAGTTCCAGCAAATGTCTCCTAGGAAAGCATCGAGCTTCTTGCCACTGTACCAGTGCTCCAGTCTTGCCGTCACTTGATGAAAACGTTCTCCATGCTCATCGGATTCGGGTGGTGGTTGTTCGGCGAATTTGTCCATAAGGCAATGTAAATAGTGAATTTTCAATGACATTCTTACATTGATATTGTGGAAAGCATCAAGCTTGTTTTCAATGTGTATGCGCCAATTTTCGTCACGATGAATTCCAACTACATTTTTAATAACTACTATGACACAATCCCAAACCACTAGCTCTAAGTCACAGAGACAGGCTCAAATCGTTGATCCTTCATCAAATGTCGAATATCAGGTCCATTGCGAACGCCTGTGAAAAAATCATTCGAAAATATGTGTTAGATATTGAACAAGAGAACTTCATTGATACGAATGTATGGCTTCATACAAACCTTCTTTTATTTTTATTCCGCTCAATCTTAGGAAAATCGTGTTAATTCATTGAATGCATTGCCTTCAGGATTCAGTGTCTTTATGAAGTTTTTAACGATTCCAAGTTTGATATGGAGCGGTGACAGCAAAACTTTTTCCATTGGAACAAGTGGAGCCTCAACGATGTTTTCTTGGCGCAATCTGAATCCTACTCTCAGAGGCCGGTCCTTTTTGGTGTATTGATCGCCAGAAAATCGAGTATTCCACAAACACATAAAACACATGTGTTTTGTGTATCCCGTCTGCATCCCTGTCAAAAAAGCTACCACTTTCAAATTAGCACAAACTTTCCAAAGATGGTCTTGGTATTTCACCAAATCAATAATTTTTTTCAACGATGGGTACTTTTCTTTTGTGTTTGTGCTGATAGCAATCGGGACACTGTTTTTTGTGTTTGTGATATGAAGCAAAACCGCCATGAGACTGCTCTTAGATGAATCAATAAACAATCGCCAATATTCTGGGTTATATGCACGGTGCATCGTTAAAACCAAATGCAAGCCCTTGATATCAGTGCAATATGCTACAGAATTGTATTCGATGGCTTTGAAAAAAAAAACAGTGAAATGACGATGACGACCGATTGCCCCATATATATTCACATCTGATGCTAAGATATTTGCTTTTTTCAAATCTTGACCCAAAAGAATGGACTGATGCTGTGATAATTTGAGGCGACGAACCATTTTATTCAGACCGCTTTGCGAAATTTCGACGTGCTTTCCACAAACATAACAATATTTATTAAATGAATGTTGACCACATGAACTCATTCTTGATATTGTTAACGAATTTATTTCTTGAGTAGATAATAGTATATTAAGGAACGAGTTTCATAAGGCAAGATTTATTGCACGAGTCCAAATTTAGAAAACGAGCCGCTTGCGGCGAGTTTTTGAATGGACGAATGCAATAATAACTTATAAAACGAGTTTTTTATGCTATTTTTTTATTTTGCGCCTTTTATTCCCTTATTAAATACAAAAAATAGCAATTTCGAAATTTAGGAAATTTTGTGGTAGTTGACACCACTGACGTGACATTTGAAAATTCAAATTTGTTTTTGTCAATTTTCTGTTTTTTCATTTTTTTTTCTCAATGTTACCAACTTTGGAAAAGTTGGGCTATTAAAGCACTCAAATGAGCTGTTAACGCGTTTTGGGTGCTTTAACAGCTTTGTTATAGACGCAAAATAGAAAAATAGTATATTGTACAACTAGTGTTACAATGACGATGTTTGTAATACGAGTATAAGTTTGCTTAACGAGCCGCGAAGCGGCGAGTTAAGCTATATACGAGTATTACAAAAAGGAATTGTAACACGTGTTTTACATACTACTTTGTCTATTTCGCCTTAATTTACAATTTACTTTAAAGAAATGGGAAAATGTACACGCGGGTATTTTTGATGTGGTAATGTTGGTAATAACTGATAACGCATACAATGACATCCACTGTCATTTTGAAAAAATCACGTAGGCAGGAAAAAATTCAAGTTTAAAAAAAGGTGACAGCTTAGTTGTTTCTTCTGATATAAGATAAAAATGTATTTTTATTATAAATAATTATTTTGATAAGACAATCATGTACTCAATCAAGGTTTTACTGTTTCTATTACAATAAACATTTTAATACATCAAAACTGCTTAACATACAACAATAGAAAATAACTAACCTAACCTCTAAATCTAAACAATGAAAATGAAATTTGAGTAGGGACGGACACGGGATTCACGACCATCAACTTGATCCGGAAAACCAACAAGCTTTTCAGCGCATTTTCGTAGGAAATCCGCTATTAACCGCGCTTTGTTTTAATTCAAAGCTTCTTAAAATGAAATATGTTTCATTATTCTCGCTGTTATTTCTGAGCATCATAACATTCAAATTTTCAAAACGGCGCCAGTTAACGAATACTTATTAGTACCTATCACGGGAAAGTGCTTTTCTTTTGGATAATGTGCCCCCAAAATACTTCCGCGTGTTGGTTGTCGAGCATTATTTTCCTTTTTGTATTCTTCCTAACACCTTGGTTATGATCCCATTAGTAGGTAAAAACTGAAAAAAATATTTGATGAAATGGAGGTGTACATCATTCAACTCAATTAAACTTACCTCAATATCGACAAGCGATATACGTTTTGGCTTTTTAATCTAATTTTGATCTTGAAATCAGAATATAGCTGTGTTATTGCTTATTACGCATTTACGTCTGACACTGGACTTCGTTGACAGAATGACATGACAGAGTAGGCTGGCAGCAAAATTTACTTACTACTGCCAGCTTTACAAATAAAAAAATCACCACTTCCAGTTGCACAAAGTAGCACTTTGTGTAACTGTTTTTCGCAAAAACAGTGTCACAAAGTAACCTTTGTATACGCGAAATAGACAAATTACGTTCCGATACTAATAAACAATGAACTGTAACAAGATATGTCATAATAAGGAATGTCAGAATTATAAACATCAACAATAATGGTTCAGAGATACGTAATATGGTGAGTGTGAATGTCAGTATAATAGCGACATCTGTGATAGATAGGGTAATTTGAGTTAAAATCATGATTGTGCGTTTAATTTTTTATTGAATTGTGGGAAAATAGTAGATTGTTTTACAAGTAAAGAAAAGTGATTGTTTTCTAGCGAGGTGAAAATAGATTGATTCACGAGCGAACGAAGTGAAGCGAGTGAATTAACTTTTCACGAGCTAGAAAATTCACTTTTCTGACGCGTAAAACATGCTATTTTTTTGTATCCTTAATGGAAAATGAAGAATGAAAGCAATAATCATTATTATGTGTAAATTATTTAAATTACTATCATAGTGGCTTGTGCGAAAACATGGTAACCATAAATAAACAGTGAAAATTCTGACAGAAAATGGAATCAGAAAGTTTCTGTGAAGATTTTGCGAGTGAAAATCGTGAAATTGTGGAGGCCGCCAACGAAGCAACGTTAAATTTGCTACCAACAAAGTCACGGGAGAAATATGAAAAGTGCTATAACCAGTTTTGTGAATGGAGAGTAAGTCAACACGTGGAAGGTGTTGATGAAAACATTATGTTAGCATTCTTTTTTGGAAAGGTATAATAAATAGTTTGATGTGTTTTTAAATACAATTCAATTATTTGCATCTTTTTTGCAGTCCAAGATTCTAAAGGCATCATCCTTGTGGTCGACTTATTCGATGATTAAAAGCACCTTGCAAATACACGAAGGTTTAGATATTTCAAAATATAGAAAATTAATTGCGTTTCTGAAGAAACAAAATGAAAAGTACGAACCCAAAAAGTCAAAAGTTTTGACGTCTGAGCATGTCTTGACATTTTTGAATGAAGCTTCAAATGATTCATTTTTATTTCTGAAAGTGGCTTTAATTTTTTCTCTAAATGGTGCATGCCGCAGTGAAGAATTGCGATCACTGACAGTTGACGATATAGAAGAGACGGAATCGGTTGTCCTCGTAACATTACGTAATACAAAGACGAAGAAAAAACGAGTTTTCACTATAACTTCCGAAGCTAATGGAATTGAATTGTATAAGCAGTATCGGAAATTAAGACCAGAGAATATTAGTCATCGCCGATTTTTTATTTGTTACCGAAAGGGCAAGTGTACAGTGCAACCAGTGGGTATCAACACATTTTACGGAATGCCAAGGAAAATAGCTGAATATTTAAAACTTCCAGAAGCTAGCGGCTATACAGGTCATTGCATGCGTAGGACATCAGCTACGTTGTTAGTTGATCACGGAGGTAGTATTTCCGATTTGAAAAGACTTGGGGGATGGATTTCAACTTCTTCCGCCGAAGGATATATTGAAGACTCTATCACAAATAAAATTCAAACATCAAAAAAGATCTTCAGTACTTTGAATCATCAACAGAACATGTCAAAGCATCACCCCCCGTCTCCTAAATTGATCAAGTTGATGGAGCAACAGCAAATAGATTTGGAACAACAGTTTCAATCAACTTCTTCAAGCGTCGATTTATCAACGAGAGCCACCTCAAGTGGACTATCTTTTCATAATTTAACTAATTGTACAGTAAACATTTACCAAAATAAATAAAATAACTAACGAGTAAAGTGTTGTTGCTAACGATTAAAGTGTTGCTAACGATTAAAATAGCAGTTTACTTTATTAATATCTACCTATTCAAGTTACAGTTTTCCATTAAGGATACAAAAAAAGTCTTTTTTGTTTTTTTCTCAAAATTTTAAAGCGAAATTCCTTACAGTTTGGCATTTATAGGCGGAAAGTTCCAAAAAATCGACAAAAAAGTGGGGTTTTCTGGACATTATAGTCGAAAACACTGCTTGAATGTGTTTTTCTGTATTGATGTGTTAGCAAATTTGTTGGCCGTAATAATAGCTACATCTTTGCCCCAGACAGTAAAGCGATATTCAAAACGGTTTAGGACCTATAAACATGCAAGTATCTCAGTCTTTGGCGACGAACCCGACTGAAATCAGCAAAATTCATAGACAAATTTCTCCTAAACTAGAACTCAGTATACTCATAAGAAAGTCACTCACTAGGTGCCCCGTTTGTCTCTATTTTCGACTAGCACAGTGTTATCATTACATTTAACAAAAAGGTTGCATTGATTTATACTATTGGTATTTCATTACCCATTTTGTGACACAATCGCAGATTAGCATATAAAATGATAATAGAATATTTTTTAAGTTACAAGAGACAGAGAGAACGACCACGCGACACAATGTGTCAAAGAGAAAAGAAGTTCCATGAAAGTAGCAATTACTGCGCCGACACGTTCCCACTACGCGTAGCCTAAAAACGTAACCAAAACGTAGCTGGACAAGTTCCAGAGAGATCACTTAAGCGTATCTGCTATACAGAAATGTTATAAAACCGTAGCAATTACGTGCTTATGACTGGCGGCAAAATCTTAATCGTTCCACCGGTAGTTGCTAGTACGTAGCGACGAGTAAAAATGCTCCTTGGGGAGGAGATTAAATTGAAAGAAAAATAGAAAAAATAATCCTATAAATATAACACGAAAATCTAAAATACTTAACTTATTGGAGCTACTAGTAAACGCAATTACTAATTAAGAAAAGTAAGTTTATCAGATTTGTAATTACTATAAGTTTCAAATATGAGATTAACGATCGATATGAAGTTTGAAAGAAATTAAAGTTATAGGATGATGTTTACACTTGCTTGTGTTGAGTTTTACATAATTTTAAAAGAGAAACCATGAAATTTAAACAACTAGTTAAATAAATTATTTATTTAAACAGCTGCATGTTATTTAAACGTGCTCAAATGCAAAACAGTTCTTCAGGATAATCTAGTTCTTACGATATTAAGATCCAACCTCTCTTGCACTGAATACTGTGTTAATACCGGAGGATATTATGAGAACAATAACAACCAAAATTAAAACCTGTAAATTACATGCACTTAAAAGTAGCGACTCATGGTCGGAATTTCTTTCGGGAGTAGGAACTACTCTATAAAAGTTCCGACCCCAAGATTTTCATATATAATAGATTTTGAGATAAATGGCTTAGACTATTAAAATTTTCGATCCTATTAAAGCCCGTTAGTCTTCCCCTAAATACGCCACTGCTTTTTGGTAGCAGAAACTTTTAAATTCGAAAGAATTGACGATAGAAACTTTGATTCCCTTTGATCTTTGGATCTTATGTTAATAGGTGCCGTTCCGAATTGTGCTCTTATCTATCTAGTTTGAAGAAGATCTATGTGAGCCTAAGCTATAAAAATAGTTCTTTCAAAAACACTTCTTTACTCCCCTGCTCCAACCCGCTATAAGATTCCCATACCTTTTCATACGCATAGTAAATAAATATAAATAAATTTATTGGAAATAAATAGAAGCTACCCTTTAATCTAATAATTGCGTGTATTAATATGTACAGGGTGCAGAATCGCTTCATGCATAATATACAGTTTAACGTGCATTTTTCTTATCTTTACTTTAATATTATCTTCCCTAATTATTTTACAATAAACATATTAAGGAATGCTGTACAGAAAACAATTACAAGTCAAATAATGCCTTTGGTTACGGATTGCATTTGATTGTAATCGGAAAAATTAATAAAACTTCCATTTATGCATAAAACAACTATGCCTTGGAACGTCAGACCATCGAACGATCAAAAATCAATTATGCTTTGAAAACATTAGAATGGCAGAAAATATGTTTGCTTCATACAAGATTACTTTGAAAAATTGAATTCATTGTGTTTTGCGGGATTTTTGGGTGTAAGATAGAACAATAGAGAACTTGTGCAAGTGCAGTCTAGAGAGGAAAAATGAATTTTCCTCGCTATTTCGCAAGAGGAAAATCGAAGTTTCTGGGCATGGAGTGAAAAAAATGTATTACTTACCGGAAAAATCACGAGCAAGAAAGTTATTTAACCTTTGTTAATAATAAAAAATGTTATTTTGCTGATAATGTTTATTTGTTCTAATACAACTATGCCCAACCTTTAAGAATCTTTTTCTATTTTGCGTCTATAATAAAGCTGTTAAAGCACCCAAAACAGTGCGTTAATAGCTCATTTGAGTGCTTTAATAGCCCAACTTTTTCAAAGTTGTTAGCACTGAAAAAATAAATGAAAAAACAGAAAATTGACAAAAACTTCACTCAATTTTCTGTGTCAATCAATGAATTTTCAAATGTCGCATCAGTGTTGTCAACTAGCACAAAAATCCCTAAATCTTGAAATTGCGATTTTTAAACTCGTCCTTTAGAAAAGTCGCCGCAAGCGGCTCGTTTTCTAAATTTGGACTCGTGCAATAAATTTTGCCTTATGAAACTCGTTCTTTAATATACTATTATTGTCACAGAATCGTACAATTTCGTCTCTAAACTATCAATCATAAATACATTGTGTCTGCATAGAACCATCTGATTATAACTTTCGCTTGTTGTATAATACAAATCCAATAGTCAAGCAGCTCAATATAACCTTAAAAAATGACATTTAGGTAGCAAATATTTTCCCTTCATCGTTCCAATGTTTCCAAGGCATAACTGATTTTTTGCACAAACGGTTTTATTTTCTTTATTTTTTCCGGTTGCAATCAAATGCAATCCGTAATTAAATATTCGATTCGTAATTTTTTTCTTTACAGCTTTCCTTAATATCTTTATTGTAAAATAATTAGGGGAGATAATACTAAGATTTGAGAAAAAAAATGCGCGTAAAACTGTATTGTGTATTTTAAGCTATGCTACACCCTGTATACGCGATGCTTTGCTGTTAACTTTTTCTTCTGAGTAAGTATCACGGAATGCTTTTATAATGTGAATAATATAATTGAGCTAAAAGTCAACATAAAATAATTTATAGAATATTGAAATGTGAATATTTAAAGCTGTTCGTTTAGGCTTGAATAAAATAAATATTGTAAATCCGTGTGAAAGTAAATTGTCTATCTATAACAGGATTAATTTAAATTAATAAAGGAGTAAGGCTATTTATTTCCGAATGTGACATATCATGCACAAAGAAACTCTTTTCAAACTGTTTATTATTGTATGTTTATAGTATATATGTAGAAGAGGGACAATAAAAAGTTTTATTTGTATGCTAAGAATAGATTAATTATAATAAAGAACAAATAGAGCAAGAAGAATGTTTATGGTTTATTATACTGAAAGCAATTAAGTGTCAATTTTACACAACAGAATGTTCTTCAAGTTCAAATAGATCTTTCTGGGAACAACTCTTATTATTATTATTAGATCAATGCTCGGAGTGTAATAATAAATACATTCGTCATAAATTATTGAATAATAAAGTTGCTTTTTCCTGGCTTAGGTCATTGTTACTTTTTTACCGCTATAAACGGTGTGAAAGAGGTCGTACGATATACGTAACGATTCAAGGTGTCATATCCTCCCTTTTGATATAGGTGATGCTGTCAAAGAACGTTTTTCAGGATTATTGTATATTCTTCGAAATAAACCATGTTTTATCCCATGTCCAGTATAAAAGTTTTAGTGTACAGCACGAATGCAGCAAGTTTTAATAATCTATAGTGTATTGTTCTCTTCTAATTCAATAAACGTGGCAAAATCGAGATTTGAGAACATTTAAACGACACTGGCTATTGTTATTAAATATATCTAGATAATAATTAATTATTTTCTTTTATTCTGAAAAATCAAAGCCATTCAATTCCACGCCAATTTATTCAAATTGCGATTGATTTAATGATGTGAAGGAAAACTCTTTATTGCTTATTAATTATTAATAATATCTGCAATAATATAATTAACTTCGTGTCATATCACAGTTTAACCAACGAATTTCATTTAATTTTGCAGTTGATTGCTAATTCATTCATTCATTGAACTAATGTAAGATTAATTAAATATATTTAATGGAGTTACGTGGCATTGTAAGATGATGATTGAAAATAAGAGGTTAAATTTCATAGGGTTACCAATAACAATGGAAATTAGCCCAATTTAGTTGATAATATAATAAACATTCCATTTACGCTGGAATCAAATTCACAACTTCTCAATGCTGCCATATTGAGTAACGGCAAAAGCTCATTTCTACAGAACACATACATATTACTATGAATATAGGGGAAGTTAAAAAAATAAATACTGACAAAAGACGATTTGCAAAAAGAGATGAGATGACATGGAATACAACTTTTCTTACCTTATAAAAATTTTATATATTGATCCAGGAAAGGCACGAGGCTTCTAGAGAAACCCAAATATAATGATTTACCCATACATGATAATACAATTTCTGTCAAATATCGCCTTTACAAATCTATTGCAGCGAGTAACATAATCATACTATATTGAGACTCTGGTTTTGGTTTTGGTCGCTAATGCAGAATATTGTTATTTAAATAAAAGCTAATTGTTAAACACATAAGATTACGCAAATGAAAAAATACATAATAAAGAACATATTTTTTTTCATTTATTTATCAAAATCTTAATTAATCACATAAAAGAAAATAAAAACAAAATTGATACCAAATTAAATTTTGAAGCAATTCGGAAATAAATTACTAATTATAAATGAAATCAAATCAAATTAAACTTACTATTTAATAACAAATAAAAAAAAAATTAAATGGATAATCTTTTCATTTATCATTTTCTTGGAATATCACAACGAAAATTACTTAAATTTGAAAAAATTTAAATATAATAAAATGTAAGTATCTAAATTAAATTAAATTAAACTTTGATTCAATAACTCACTTTTTCTTTTTAAATTTGGCGCATCATATATCTCATCTCTATTTAGGTTCGAGTTGCTTGACAAACTTGTTAATCGGCTCCCATCTCTGATCCAAACAATTCTGACAAAAATTATTCTGACCTTATTATCTCCATACATCAATCGAATTACGAAAATATTGATCGATCCAAATATAATTTCCAGACCAATTGAAAACCAAATTAAAATTGAAACAAAATTGAAAACCTTCCTTTTGATATTTCCAAAATTAATTTAACGTTAACAAAGTTAAATAAAATTATTGTTATTATTTTTAAAATAATTTTTAAAAGTTTAAGAAAACTATTATATTCGATAAACAAATATATATATTTGACATATAACACATTATAACACACTTCATACAAAATTATTTATTATTGACGTTTCACATACCCTTACTTCTTTATTATTTTCAAAGTTGAATTCTAACCTTATTAAAATTATTCATTTTTGAAACAGCAAGTAGCACACGTTGTTGCTCTGCTAGTATATTGCTACTTAATTGTTAAAAAATGGATTCCCTTTATATACTCTTTTGGAAAACAAAAGAATTCTCTCAAAAACAAAACAAAATGACATTTAAGATTTTACATAACCCACTTATTATTTATAAACTTTCATTAATGCAAAAACTGATTATATAAATTCTAGAAAAGAAAATTCTGAATTTAACCATATACAAACAACACTTAGCTTAAAAACTAGAATAATATCTCTTCTAATCTCGATAAAAGAACAATTTTCTATACTAATAATTAACTTAATTTCATATCAACACCTTTTTACATTTTCCTTTCTTCAAAAATATAAACATTTAATCATTAATAATATTATCTGAATGTTTTTAGATATCAAAAACTTTGCTATACAAGCCAAATTGCATAATTCGATTGAACGTTAGAAAGGTGCAGTTTGTCAAACATGTTTTTATGTGATTCCATCAACAAGATCTAACCTTTATATTAAAATGTGTATTAATTTTGTGGATATAATGTTACTCGACTTATTTCCACTAAAATTTTATCAAAAAGCTTTAAGACTGTGAAAATTCAATAAGACTGCAAAATAAACATATACCTCGTTAACATGAATTTTATGTTACAACTATATTTCAATAAGTAAGTTGATATACATTCACATACACTTTCAATACAACATATTTTGTCTGTTCCAGATGGTTTATTACATTAAAATTAAACTAAGCTTAATTAAGTTGAAAAATGCATAAATGCGGTCCCCAAATCGTTGAGTTATGAGGAAGATTATCCATTTTCTATTAAAATATGGATTCCCACATATCCTTTATCTGCTTAAAGAATTTTTGTGTGGATGTTAATCTTAACTAACTAAATTTATTATCATTAAGAAAAAGTTTTCACAATTTAGTCTTTTAAAAGTTAGGTTATGCAACCATGGAATCGGTTAGTTATAGAATTGCATAAAATCTGCCTATTATATATTATCGTGAGACTAAATTCTCCCTAATATGATCAAATATCATGACAATATGTACTATTAGCCATGTAAATTGTGTTTTTAGACAATTATGAAATTAAAAATCCAAATTACTGTATCAATTTTCAGTTGCAGCTTATGCAGTGCATTGACTAGAATTCCGCCAATTTTTCTCCTTAAAATCACAGGTATTACATTTAAGTCACATAAAATTGCCGTAGTAAATATAAATTTTTATTTTCAAAAAATTTTAAAGTCTTTATGGTTTCAGGTTTTATTCTCTTTTGACTATAAAATGTTTCCCCAAAGAAATATAAAAACAAAAATAAGTCTCCTTTATTACACCAAAACATTGCACATTACTAAACATAAAAAAGTAAAGGGTATAAACTTGGAAGCTTTAGAGTGTAATGTTGTCCAGCTTTTAAAATACGCCTTTAACTTCTGAAGTATCCTCAGGTCGTTTGATAATTAGTTAGAATTGCATTTTATATATTTATCCGCCTTATTATACAAATTAGAGAAATTGATTTATTGCGATTTGTTACAAAGTAAAGTTACCAATGATAGTAATACTCCTTTCCTTTAATGACGCTTTCATTTTGATTGTGTAGTATAAGCTCGAAAATATGTAAAAGAAATCCATTTTAAATTATTTTAAGTAGTACAGCGTTACCCTGGTCTTTCGTTAGGTTAGGAACCATAGCACTGACGATAAACAATGCATACCCTTTATTCAGTTTGGAAATGGGAACCAAAAAGTTAATATAACCAACTCACAACACTAACGAATGCCTGCAACCCCTAAATAAACCGAAATACAGAAAAGGAAAGTACAATGTCTACTAAACGAAATCCTAAGCATAAAAACAAAAGATTCGATATGGACAAAAATCGTGCAACTGCACGATCTCTTCAAAGGCTGACAAATACGCGAACGCGTCCGTAAAAACTTGGTTCTAGTAATTCAAAGGAGCAAAGTGACGAAAAGTAAAATGTGCGTACCCCTATTTGAACATAAAAATTCTACGTACTTAAGCACGTTGTTA
Source organism: Agrypnus murinus (assembly GCA_929113105.1). Taxonomy (NCBI): domain Eukaryota; kingdom Metazoa; phylum Arthropoda; class Insecta; order Coleoptera; family Elateridae; genus Agrypnus; species Agrypnus murinus. The sequence goes on along the minus strand of OV816028.1, from coordinate 66,554,152 downwards.
GTTAAGTCTAGCGCATTACGTAATATAAGGGTGTAACTAATATAACTAGACATCTCGTAATGTGGGACACCCCTGTAATGATTTAGAACTTATTTTCTTATCAACATGTAGTCGCTTCTTGCTAGTTTTCGAGAAAATCACATTTTAAATTTTAAGTACCCCATTGTACTTACATTGTGATTTTCTCGAAAACTATTAGGAAGCGACTACATGTTAATATAGAAAATATTTTCTAAGTTATTGCAGCTAGCTACACGCCATTACAAGGTTTCTAGTTATATTAGTTACACTCTGTATAGTCCTAATAATAACACTTTTAAGTTTTCTCCTATTTAAGTCCGATAATATACCCGGTGACACCAGCCATATGACTAGCCATTTCTTTATTTAGCAACAGATTTAAATCAAACTTAGGTGTTTTATTTATAGCTTCCCAATTTTGCAAATATATTAAATTTCACTAATACTTCCGGATCCACTGGAAGTGGCACCAACTTCAAAAATCTTTGCATATTACGAATCTGCGAGAAATTCTAAATCCAACTTTAATTGCCATTGCAACGTTAAAAAACAACTTTTTAACTTCGAAACTAGAAGGGCGTAAGCCTTAAGATTATGATTTTGACCCCAAGATTTACGTTTTTAAATGAAATGAGTATTTGTTTGTGCTTCTAATGATTCTACATACTTGATATATTACAGTAAAATTTTTCGAGAAAAGCACTTTTTTGTGTAAGTTATAAAAAGCATGGCAAACAAATTTGTTTGTTAGTATTTTGGCAAAGTCAAGATTTAATTGATATAGTTTAATTTGCTGAAAAAATGAGATTTTCAAAATATAAAAGGTTTTAAGCAGGAATAACTCATGGCGATAGAAGGTTGGGTTTTCAAATGTATTTTAAATGGGATTTCAGCGTTTTTGGAGAACAGGCATATTTTTTTGAAATTTCAGTATTTTGACTTGAAAACTTGTACCTTAAGGTTTTCGGTCGCTGAAATCGAATTTAGCATCAAGAATAACTATTGGCAGATGAAAGTTGCGTTAAACTTTTTAACGAATTTGACAGGTCTAATGATAGCTGTCATCTGCCAAAAATCATTTTAGATACTGAATTCGTGTTCTGCAACTCCAAAAAGCATGAGTTTTCAAGTACAAGTTTTCAAGTCAACTGGCACGGGTTATTCTTGTTTAAAAACTTTTATATATTGTCATATGACATTGCGTTTGAAAAAGATTTCCGGGTAAAAACGATAATGTTTAAGTTTTGAATTGCTGTGGAGATGACGATAAACAACCTAGCAACGATTTAAAATTTTTGCTAATGACTAGATGGTTCACGGCCTTCTAAATTCAAAATTATAAAAGTTGTTTTTTCGATGCCATAACAACAAAAGTTAACAAATGAAGTGTTATTGGATTCAGAATGTCTTGTAAATTTGAAATTTGCAAAATAAGTAGTACATCCCATTTAAGATTCTGGAGTTGACAGCACTTCCGTTGAAATCGGAGGTCTTAGAGAAATTTAGTATATCTAAAAAATGAAGTTATAAATAAAACATAAAAAATTTGATTTAAATCGGTTGGTAAATGAAGAATTAATAGCTAGTGTCATATTGGAGTTGTACCCAGTATTTATAACTTGAATACCCTTTTAACTACCTATACAGATTTCAGTGTCACATTTTGTAATTTTTCTCTTTTTTTTTCAGGTAGGGAACTAATCGAGGTGATCTTTATCTCAGTTTCCGTTATGATAGCATGACTGTTGCCATTAATGGAAATACATGTAGGTATTATTTTTCATATCAACTTGTACATCCTGTTTTTTCAATTATCTGTTGAACTTGAACCTTATAAAAATAAAAATAAAAATGTAGAATAGTTGATTTTGGCGTGAAGTGTTGTGGAGTGAAGCTAAAAAGAATTGCGAAAAACAATTGCTTTTTATGTAACATCCTCTAAAAAAAAAGGTAGTCGCATAAAAATTATGAATGGTGGAATATAGATTTAATGAACCTACGGCTCCGAATTTCTAGGAAAATAATTAAGGTAAGTTTAGATAAATTTTATTTCAAATATCAAAACAAGAAATTCGTAACCTAAATGATAAGGTAACTAGAAGTCCATTGTCCTCAACGGCAATAAGATTCTGGACATAAAAATAGCCGTCTAGCAGATTTTCTCAGAAAGTCCGCGTCTTCACTTTTCAACTTTCATCCATTGCCGTACACTTTTATATTACACTTAAAATTACCCAAAAATTGACAGTTAGTGTCTATCCGTGGCGCAATTAGTGAATAGTCAGTATCTTTGGTATAGTAAGGCACCAATTCTTTTGATATCGTCGTAGGCTACGATTCTGGGGAGGCGCTGTTTACCTAACCTTCTAAATAGCTTACCGGTTTACTTTGTGGTGCGATTTCAGTTCCAGGGTCCCGCTTAAAACTACACATTGAAAATGCATATTTTAAAGAAGTTCTACACTTGTTATTTTTTAAGAAATTTTAATGATTGTTATATACATAAATATGGACTACATAATGACGTTCTCCAAAGAAAGGTTGTTTATGGCTAAATCGTCGATGTTGACTTTTTAACGGTTCTAACATAATTAGGGTGATTTATTGGTACAATACGAATACTTGTCAATAGTTAAATAAAAGTTGATACATCTCGAAATAGAAATAGATGGAAGCAGAATTAATGAATAACAATGAGGTGCAGTAAATGCTTACCGATATCAAATTTTAGACTTTTACAAGACAACATTTTAGACAATTTTATTTTAATTGAAGCAAATTAAGGTATAGATTTTTGATAAATAAACTTTTAATAATTGAATTCCTTTTTCTAACGATGTTTGGTGAGTAGTTCTAAAAAAAACCTTTATATATGTTATGCAATCGATCGAGATAACAAGGTTTACCTTTTATGCAAAAATGCGTTGAATTCATCAACTTATTAGTCTTAGATAAGATTCAAAATGAATTGTGTGGGGCTAACAAGAGATATGTATTTATTATCTATTTATAGAAATCACCATGAAATTAAAGAACTTGAAGGAATATCCTAGAATTGGTAGAAAATAGCATTAAAGAATATGTTTGAGTGGTTCTTCACATTTTGTGTTTGATATTGGATTCTGAACATACAGGAAGTACTATCGATTTTGATACATAATAATATCGGCTAATAATATTTTATAAAAATAAGTTTCTTGCAGATTTTCTTCTACATATTTCTTACGTACTGGGAGTAATAGTAACATTCATAATTCTTGCATGTACACATAGTCTCTAAATTCAACGTAGTAATTTTATTGCCGAATTTCTGATTTACAATGTTAATTTATTATACCAAGAAATCACTTAAAAATCTTGGAAATTATTTAAGACAGGGTGGTAAAGTGGGAGTTTTTTGATTAGTATTCATTTATATCTACAACTTTGCTATGGTGACATTTCCTCTAAAATAATTGGGGGGCAATATTTGACTAATTGTCTTTTCACATGCTTTTGACTATGTGACAAAACCGATAATACATCCTGTATATACATATGTTTTACTTACAATCTTATCACTTATAATCAGTTTTTAAAGTGCCATAGAATCAATTGCTGTTTGTACAGATGTACAGATAAAGATTTATACTGTGTCCGCTGATGTGGTTCATAAAAGGAGAAACTCTTTTATTAGTTATATGTAAGTTTCAGTTTTATTTATGTAATGCGATTAGTCTTAAATATTTAAGAATTTTTCCCAACTCTCTTTTGTCACGTATGCTTATCACCTAACCTGTCTCTAAGCTGTATGAAACAACAGATCTAAGTCTATGTCAAGCAATTCCTATAATTTTTTATTTTCGAGATTTAACAGCAATAAACTTCAAAATTCCAATATTAACAAAATAAATATTAATAAATAAACTCGAAAGACACAAATGGTTAAAGGTTTTTAATTCTGGAAGATTTTGGAAGTTTCAAAGCTGTAGTGCTTCTGCGATTTAAATTTAAGTATAACGTTTCAGAGTTCCAATCTTTCAAAGTCTTATCGCTTCAATGTTACACAATCTTGAGTGCTCCAGAATTCTAGACTTTCAAACTTTCGGTTTAAAAAGTTCTTAGTTTCACTGAGAATCATCTCACGACGGTTTAGAGTTTACAACATTACAAAGATTGTTTCAAATATTTGTAATCGCAGTAGCCATGATACCAATTCATACCAACTGCTGGCTAGTACTACCCACCACTGTCTTTCATCTGCATTACAAATATTCAGTATTCTGTCAGTTGTGACATTTTATTGAACTAAACGATTTATAGTTTTTCACAGTATCCCCCCCCCCATATTCAATGCATTCATATTCATTCATTCGCTGAAACCACTTAGCAAAAGCCTCACGGTAGACCTCTTTTGTAATATACCATTCGCTATCTACTGTTCGTTGGCTCTATAAGGGGTAGGAATATGACCACTAGCAGAGAAGAAAATAGTTGGAACATCCAAACTGCTGGTTGAGAGTTTAATTCCGGGCCAAACTGATATATCCACGACTCATGACCTGTAACGACGTCGAAAATGCATGTCACATTATTTTCTTGCACCTGTCAATTATTTTCTTGCACCATTCCACTCGAGCTTCTTTTGTTCGTAAGAGAGAAGGTACCCACCGGTAAACAAGTTTACGAACTCATAATTTTTCGCATAAGATCTGATTTACGGCTGCCGAGCCAATATTTAGAGGGTTTTCAATCGTGATTTATGTAATTCTTCGGTCTTCATACAGCAGGTGTTGCACAGCAGTAACGTTTTCGTCCGTTACCACTGTCGCTGGAAGACGGCAGCGATCTTCGTCTTTTACGACCGCCTCTTTTGTTTAAACTCAGCATACTAACTAAAATTCCTCGAATGCCGCTGATAACCGGGCGAGGCACTCATTTTGATTTAAACCACTTCAAAAATCGTTATAAATCAGTGCGCGAAAATGTTTAACGATTTAATTCCACTATGTTACTGTTATACTGCATAATATTATACTGTATATTGTAAGATTCTTGGATCGGGCGCTGCTCCTGCTGACTGGTTAATCCCTGACTTCGAGTTCCGAGATAGAACTGACTAGACCGGCTAATGCACTTATAGGTGCTCGAGGAACATGGGAGAAATGGTAGGAGTAGGACGGAGCAGCATTCGCAAAATAAAACGTCAAGAGAAGGGACGCGTGCTCTTGCTTGAGTCGGCCGCTTATCCGAGCGGCCACAGATTACAGCGGATGATAACCATAAGGCCGGAAACTTTAAGGATCCTCCATTAGGTCGTTCTTCTTCTAGTCTTCAAAGTAGACGCGGAACGGTGTCCTTTTTAGCGGACGTGGATGTGGGGGGCTGTTGTCCTTCTTGACACCTTTGAAGATTACGATCACGGGTTCTGGAGACGGTGCCTTGGTCTGCCCTTGAATGGCTTCCTCTAACAACTTGATCGGATTTTTATCGCTAGAAATAAAGAGAGATCTTTAGACAGACGGTATATGATTGGAATAGGGCGGTTGGACTGACACGGCTGTAGGTCTGGTGCTACCGACAGGAGCACTAGTATACCCTAACGTTGGTTTATTGCACGAGGGGATGTTATCGGACCAGTCAACGGCGACCCGGTACTTATCTGTCCTATTGCCCTATATGCCTGCGGTATCGGGGGGTTTAGGCGACTGCTGGTTCGCAGATGCACGGCTCCGGTCTTTAGGTCGATACGGAAATCATGCCGGCTCAGAATATCCATTCCTGGGATTAAGTTGACGTCTTATCCGAACGGCGACAGATTACAACGGATGATAAGCATATACAATTTTACACAAATAATAATTAAAAATAAAGTAACTTCGGTACAAGAGGCCGTATATATAAAGTGAAGTAAATGCTTTTACTTCTAATAGTAAAAGGAAAAATATATGCTTTTTAATTAGTAACAGTGAAATCGACTTATAGTCGCATTCATGCATTTATAGAAGCATTTGCTACATTTTATGCATACGACAGAATGTCACAAAACAATACGATTTCATTAAATGGCTATTACTCAGCGTGCAATTACAAAATATCGACGAAACTAACACGGTTGCAACTGATAAAGGCGCGAAGTACATGACGGTAAAACGCGGTTGATATATTTACTGCGGTGTTGCCATGTTTTTAGCAATTTTCAGCATTACCCTCGTATGTGGCGCTTCTTTATAATCCTTCTTAAATAAAGTGATTTAATGTAACACTTTTCTTCTAATTAGCTTTTTCTGTATAAAAATGGACAACTTCTTTGCAGAGATTTTTACTTTCGGCTCGCTCTATATTTACAAACACAAATGAAATCGAACATAACCAGGCGCGTGCTGGGCCACCGGGATACCGTGAGTTTCCCGGTGGGCCTTTATAAAAATGCCTCGAAGGGCTCTACGCCACGAATTTAAATTTTAATTAAATTTAAATTACCAACAATTAAATTATATTGAAAGTAGAAACAATATTATATACCTCGCCGCTGTTCAACTCGATCGCACCTGACGAACAGCGACGATTGAATCTAATTTTCTTCTCCATTTTCAGTCTGGCGAACCATTCAAGAATTCGATCATTTTGAAGAATCGAAGTATCGTAATGTTATGGATGCGTTGCGTATCATATTTATATTGATGACGTAATTTTGGGATATTTTGTAGGTTCTGCCTAGAAACTTCAATTGGAGTTAATACAGGTTATGCGATTCGGTGAATTCTAGTTGCGTAAGTGGGCAAGTAACTGTCCGTAACTTCTGGCGGCTTTACCATTGGCTGATGTCCAAATGCCAGTTCACTTCGACAAAGAAGAACTTATATTTATTAAGGTTTTAAATCTTCATTGGGGCCCCATGGCCGAAGTGTTGTTTCTACTTGTGTCACAGTATACATCGCCTTTGCACAAAAAGGAAATATCTTATCGGAAGTAGCGAGAATTTTTCGATTCTTTAAGATTTTTAACCCCAGTGGCTCTCTTTGCAAAAAGGTTGATACAGAAATTGTGGATGGCGAAAATAGATTGGGACAAACCTGTTCCTGAGGCAGTGATCAATAACTGGAATTTGTTCAAGTTGGAACTTCCGAAACTTTCAAATTTAAAATTGTTTAAATGTATTAGTTTCGACTCGGCCGTCATAAAAGAACTTCATGCATTCTTGGATGCGTCTGGAATTGGTTACAGTGCTGTAGCGTATTTAAAGGTTTTATATTCTGACGGCTCTATCAGAGTTTTCTTGATGTTTGGGAAAACTAGAGTTGTACCTCTCAAAACAATCTCCATCCCACGTTTGGAATTGTGCGGTGCTGTATAGTAAAATACTTACTGAAAACCAATAACAATACTTACTGTACTATAATGCACCGACTTTAGATTTTTTCTTAATGACAGATTATCACTCAGGCGTAGGTACTGGTCTCTATAGCTTATAGATTGTAAAGAAAAATTAGGGTTGGTAAAAATAATAAGGATTCTGGGCGCCATTTGCTTGCAAGTAATTAATACATTCACAAAACCCGCAAACAAAAAAGATTCTGATTATATTGATTGAATTTAATAACTTCCACAAGTGAAAGGTCCAACATCATCACATCGAAAACTAGACTGACACATATAACACCAATAGAAAAATTGTTCTAGAACCTTCCACGGGCAGGACAGGACAGGGTCAAAAAACTTGCTTCGTAGCATGAAACCAGATATTTACAGAATATTCCAAACTGTTTTTTATATGTGTATTTTCGAAGAATCTATTCATCAAAAACGAAAATATAACGTACGTACCGAATACATAAATTTGAATTAAATGTGTTTTTAGACATATCATTTTGTTAAGAAGTCAATTTTATCTCGTATTTTTCTTACAAAAACAAATTTCATCTGCGTGAGAACACTTTAGGATGACCTTTCACATTAACGAAAACACCATTTGATTTAAAATAAAAGCTGTAATTTTATACCAACTAAAATATACTTAAATGTACAGGGCCGTCCTAAGATTATTTACAATTAATGCATTTAAAATTGCATTAAAATTGAACCTGGAATTTTAACACGTGACAGTGTTGGCAGAAGAATTGGCGTAAAGTCTCATTGATACTTTGAAGAAGCAGATGACGTTTGACGATACGATCGCTTGCAAGACTCCCAGACACCAAGACAATTGTGGCTCACCGAGTAGCTTTCATTCAAGATTTCGTCACTACTTCGTCATGGTATTAACGTTCCGCCAGCAGATAATTTGGTTGATCGTGCCTCACGCGGACTTTTGCCCTCATAATTGCTAAATCATAGTTTGTGGTGGAAGGGACCTCCATGGTTCTCTCATCTCCTAGACTCGGGCCCATAACAACCTTCATTCTCTGCAAGTTTATTTCCGCAAGAAGAACGTAAAAATTGTACTGACAGTTACTAATGAATCCCATATAATAGATGTTCTAATAATTAATCTAAATTATCCTTAAAAGATTAACCAAAATGGGATGTAGGGCCCTCTTAGGAAATATTTTCCCGGGCGTTAAATTTGACCCAACACGCGCCTAAACATAACGTTATCAAATTACTTATAGATCGATCTTTACATATTGGCATAAATCAAATACTATGTGTGGTTAGAACACACCGTTTAAAATGTAGTGTTGTGATAGACCGCAGTCCTTACAATATATTATTGTTAAAAGAGTGTCAGCTGAGTTTTCAAGCATTGTAGCATAAATGTAGTATTTATTGTTTATTTACATAGCTTTTTGTCCTTATTTTTATTATTCTTGTCCCTTATTTTCACCATAAACTAGAAACATCCTCAGATGACTTCATCAATCCATTTGAACCAGTTAGTTGGGTGTTTGCCCGGTCGGTTTAATAACCAGTTTGCCACTGATGCAGAATGATCTTTTAATTGAGTCTTATTACAGAATCTAGTTGTGATACCTTTAAAAAATTTCGTAAAATTAATGCCGAAAATGACTTGAATTGATCTCATGTTGATGTGTACCTTCTTCTTGACTATATGACCGCGCAAAAACCGTTAAAATTCAACCAATTCTGCAAGAATGTCGCTTCATTATCCTAGACAGACCACACACATACAGTAGAGATCTGGTACCGTTTGACTCTTATTATCCATTTAGAAACCTGAAAAACCTCCGAGGATGCTCTTGTATTTATTGAATCAGGACAGTATTTAACAAATTACATCGAAAGTTGTAAGATGTATTTTATTTATACTATTTTAGTCTTTTTTCTCTGGTTTGTAATACATTTGATAATATTTTAATTTTTTAAGCCGAAAGAATTTAAAATTAATCTTGATGGACATAAGAATAGATAGTATAAAATAATTGTTCTTCTAAAAACTGCTCCTTAATTTCCAACATAACAATCCATTCGTTGTCTAATGTCTATCATTAAGTATTATTAATTAAAATTCTTTAAGTAAATTTAGTTGGCATTTAAGTTTGTTAAATTCCAATTATAAAGTTTTAGGGTTTTTTATCTTTATATTTGAAAATGGGAGGAAATGAGAGACTCAAACGAGCTAGATTAGCAATCCACAAAGATAAGTCTTAGGAAACAAACAACGATAAGTAAGAAAACATTGTTTTAATTTAGTTATATAGTTGGCAAGTTCATAGGGAAATAAACTGTTTAAAAAATATTATTAAACAAAGGTTAATGAAGTAGAAGTGAAGCCTCCCGAAGTTTTCTTTTCATCTACAACACCATTTGTGAGATGCTAAACTACCTGTTTGGATTCAGTAGGCTTTGATTATTGTTCACGCAGGTCGTTTATTACACTATGTGTACTATATCATCCCTTGACAATTTACTTATTGGCGGAACGCCCAACCTGTTTGTTCTATCGGCCTTCTGAGATGTAATTAAGAATCTGTCAGAATTAATTGTAAACGTGAGGTTATGTGTGTAACAATAACATTTGTTCTAATGAAATGACTTCTAAGAAAATTCTAAAACTAACTTCACCACGTTAGTTAACTGCATGGTCGTCATTAAAGTACCTACTTAAATTTGTTTAATCTCTGTAACCAAAAAAATGTAATATAAACACCTTATAATAATAATCCTATAGTACATGCACGATGGCGCTCTAACGCATTTTTACCATCCAAGGAATACAATATGAGTGATGACGTGCAAAAATATTACAGCGTATCCTTCGTGGTCCTCAAACAAATAAATCCATTGTTTTCATTCTTGGGGTGATATTGGAAACTATGGTTGTTTACATTGAAAACATTCAAGATAGAGATAATAATTTATGGCATAAGACAGTAACTAAAATTTCCATCAATCAGTTGAGAGCTGTGCATACGAAAATGGACCAGCCGCTCGTATCATACTCTTACACAAACATTAGAGCAACATAGTGGCATGTGTTGCATTGCCACAACCTACCCATTTTGCATCAGTTAAGCCTTTGTGTCCTTTAATAACAGTTGCTTACAAGCCTACATTGAACAAAACGAAGGGCATGTTTGACATGTATTGTGTTGTGTACAGATTCGTACATGTATTGATTAAAATAACATTTTTGCCGTTCGTTCTTGTTTTAAAGGTTTAAAAATTATTACTGGAACGTAATTTCTTTATAATAAGACTTCTTTTAGAAATCTTCAACAGACGCGAAGCTACGTACTGTAATGAGTTTCCATCATAATATTAATAAAAGAATAATTGCCTTAGCTGTCAAAGTTAAAATCATGAATCGATATTGATACCCAACAAAGAAACATAAAGTTTTGAGTGTATGCGTTTGTCATTAATAATTGTTAATTGAACATTTATAAAGAATTTAACAGAAAACGATTCTAGTTTGAGCTGATTTTATTGATTTGGCACATGTACATAACAAGATTTAGTTAAAGGAATTGTTTTGGGTTGATGGGATTTTCACTTGCAGTTACATCTGAAAGAAAGAAAATGTATCTCATTGACAATAATATAACAATACAAAAATAGCCTTGACTACGGTTATTAAGAAACCAATATCTGTCTTAAAATGCAATTACATAATTGACAATAATCATGATATTAAAATAATGACCAAAGGCAAGCTATTTTGAATTGAAATATAAACAACTGTCAAATATGAGAAATAATTGCAATCTAAAATAATGTTTAGTTACTAAGAAGCTAGTTAAGTAAATAAATGGAGATTAAAAGGTATTAAAAGAGAATAGTTGTAAAATTTATATTTCCTGTAAAGAAATGCTCTATAAACAAGAAAAATAAAAATGTAATTGTTTAACGAATGTAAAAAGAAAAAGAAAATATAAAAGAAGAAAAATAAAACTTAACAGTAGAGCAGAGAACAATAAAGGTGTGAAGTTTCATTCAACTAGTCACGCTAAACCCGAAGAAACTGAGACCCGAGAAAACAAGAAAGAAATAAAAATTATTCTTGAAAGTTGTTCAAGAAGTAGCACAAGAAGGTTTTTATTAGATGCGATTTAACTCAACGTTATATATTCGGCTGAACATCCAATCCTGAGAGGTGTTCCAAAGTCCATAAGCAGTAGGCAGACTCCAGCGTGGTGATTTTCCACACAGCATGCTGAAAAAAGGGAAACATAAGTGAATCAAGATACAAGGTGTGTGACAAATAAAAAAAAAGTGTTAATAAAAGCATTTTAAGATCAGTTTAGTTAAGGTTAAACGAACTCACCATAATGCCTTAGTAGATTTGTTTGTAAAGCTGCAAATGATAAGCCACATAACGTAAAAGTAATAAAAGTTAGTTATAATTTGAAATATTAAAAAGGAGATCAAAACTTACTTGATCGAGTCATCACAATTGTGTTATTTACATTTTGGGGTTTTGTTATAAACCAAACGTCAAAATTGACGTTTCGAGCTGACTAGGGATTTCCCATTTAACCAAACCATCACAAAATCAAAGAAAGGTAAGCACAGCATTTGATAAAATCTCATTTGATTAAAACCATGAATTCTCATAAAGGAGACCAATTGAGGATTCCTTATTCAAGGTTGCTCTCTGGACAACATATAGCGTGTTATGTACTGTAATGTTGCAAAATTTTATTTTGTTTATTAATCTACAACTAGTACATAGAATAATACTGTACATGTCTATCTCAGGTCGCTTTTATGATTGTAAATAATCTTATAACTTTATTATTATTAATTATACTCTTTTTTATGATTATTATTAATTATACTCTTTTTTATCCTCCTGTGGAGGGGGGTCTATAATAATAATTGCTACTACCCATTACCTGGCGAGCCAGGCCCCAGGAGCTATGAAGCTTGTGCAGGTGGGAGGGGCGATTATTACTATTACACAGGTCCATAGCTATGTAGCCTTAAGGCGATAGGACACGCTTATCCCACATTAAGTGACCATTATAAGGCGCGTACATCGTCGCGACTACTTCTACTAACGTCCATATACGAAACATCAGAAGGAAATAGACTGAATCATTTGTATTTTTATAAATTTGTAAATGTAGCAAAAAGAAAATTTTTATTAGAAAAAAAACAAAATCAATTGGATAGTTAAAGGGTTATAGAATAGAGGAAACACGTTAAACTGAAAAAAATTGTAATATTTGTGTAAATAAATGGCATTAAAAACAAAATTTCGTTACTATATGTATTAAAAAATTTAATTTCTAAACTAACTACATTTATTTAAACCGCATCAAGTACTTCCCTCTAATCTATAAACATATAGTTAACTGCACAAATTTCTATTTTATGAAAATTTTGTTTACTTAAGTAACAATAATGAAATTAAAGTAAAAAGCTGCATTGCCCATCTCAGTTCTCCTCAGTTATTAGGCTAATGCACTATCTTTGTCGAATAGTGTCGGATTCTAAACGTACATTTGACGTGTCCTAAAGAATTAAAATCGCCCATGTAAGATACACATACTAACGTCGCTCATTTCTCGTGTAAAAATAGCTGGGCAACTGATTTATGCTTTTCGATGTATTCGTGGCACGCATGCGAGCTTCGGATGAGTTCGGACGCTATCGGCTGCCGGTAGAAGTCGAGTGCCGTTCTCTGTTCGATTAGGTAACGCCCGGTAGGATAAACAAAGAGAAATTGATTGTTTATGACAAAAGTTTTTTGAGAAATAGAATAAGAATTACGTTAAGATAAGTTCGTTTGAAGCGTGGTCGTGTCCTATGCTCTTAAGCTATTGATGACTGAGTAATTGGATATAGGGAGATTTAAATTCATGTGTTAAATATTAATTGATAGTTGCATGTGTAAATCTAACCATGACTTTAAAAGCATGTTTATCTCACAATACAAAGGTCGATTCTCCGTTAGAATGACTAAGATTTAAACATCCATCTTTACCGATTTCGGATAGGACCTACGGTTTTAGTAGGGCCCGTGCTAATGTCAACTTCGTGTGCTAAATACCCTTACAAATAATGAAATTCATCCTTATTAAGCTAAATTTCAGTATCAAAGTAACCAGCGCCATAAGGTACAATGATGCTCCACCACCCCGATTTCTCGCCCAAAACCCGAAAACAATAATGTTAGGTGTATATTTACCATAACATGGGCATTCCTTTCTCCTAGAATTGAAATTTTGAGAACCTTGTACTTTATGTACTCTCTTATGGTTTATAAGACCATAATAAAATGGGAAAGGAGTAAGGCGGGAGAAAATATTTGAATTCTTCCTTACATAAATGTGAGGAGGAAACTACAGAGAAATGAAGTATCCGGTAGAAGCAAGTTTTTCCGGATTAGAACGTTGAAGATGTATATGGTAGGATAAATCACGACGAGTAGATGCTAAATAAATAATAATTATAAAATATGCCAAGTTTCCATAACAGCAAAAAAAGTAACGGAGTTTTTTAGATTGGAAGAATATGTAAGCAATAAAAGAACTATTAAGAAATAGCATGAAACCAAGGAATTACTGTAATTGGAGTTCACATTTTGGCAAGTTTATGTTTTCGTTTTGCACAATTATGTGGACAGCAAAAGTACCACATGTGATGTTTAAAGTTGTGCTGTTATTTCAGTTTGATTCAGAATCCTACATAATTAACTCTACCGTATTGTAAATATTATTTATTGTAGATGTTGTCAACCAGTACTTTTCAGCCGTGATCGGTTGTCAAATTCGAGATCAGCCAGCTTTAGAACATCGACATTAAGATGCCATCTTGACAGCAAGAAGGTTATTTTTAATTTGTATTTTTTCTGAGAAGAACGAAAAGTTATCTGCAGACCGTTTTTTAAAATTTAACTTTTTTTCAAGTACACTCTGTTATTCCATTTTTGTAATCCATATATAAGGAACATGTGTCTGTGTTTGTCCGTTTCGACAATTATCTTTAATAGAGCGTATATATTCAAATTGAGCTAGATTAGTTATAATAAATTAAGTTTTTGAGCTCTTATTTGCACCAAACAAATTCTAGTTTTATCTATTTTGTGGTTTAGCTTTCTAATATTAAAATTTAGAGATTGTTACACAGTGTTGCCAAATTTCGGAAATCATAGATTGTCTTAATTTTTTAAAATAGAACACTCCTGTAAATATACAGGATAGATTAAATAATAATTTAATCCATGAAAAGTACTCTTAAGAGTTATGTGTACCTCCGAAATTGTGTGCTAAAACATGTAAAACGCGCGATTCTGTAGCACCGATATTTACAAACCAATTGAATCAATTTTATTTCTCCGGAAACTACAAAGTGTGAACTACATTTTCACGTAAGATTTCAACAAAATGTTGAATACTTACTTGAGAAAAACAATGCAAAGTTACCCAAAATCGATGAAATTTAGCAGCGTTTATCTAAGTTTGTAGGCGTATTATAATTATAAGCTTACGTGAAAGTGTAGTACGATTCTTCCACTTTAAACTATACCCTAACATTTAAATGAAGGATTTAAAATTACCGATATCACGAGGGCAGAATTGTAAACAGCATCTCAAATCACGCAGTGTCCACCTCATGATCACGTGGTCGACTCGAGAAATGTATCTGATAACAGAAACAACTGATAAACTGGAATGATTCAGTAGCGTCACAAAATGTCCTTTACGAAGGCTAACATTGATGCTTAATGTTGTATTCGATTATAATCAAATACACGTACAAAATAGGGAAAATGAAATTAATTTATACTAGAAGAACAATTATTATTAACGTCCAAGTTTAATTATTTCATTCCACCTATAAAATACTATTTGACTCACAGTTAGGCATATTTTTGTTTTCCATGTAACATGTATCCAAGTAGACGGCAAAAAATATAAATTAAATTAAACATATGAAAGCAGAAATATTGTTATAGACAAAAATTCTTAAGAACTACTATAATAGTTAAGTAATTCCTTTACAACAGTAACAAATTGTTTATACATTAATTGTTTTATTGGTTATTTGAAATTGGTAAATTATTATACATTACAATTCCTAATATATAAAAAGGATTGCCATCATTTAGTATCAGTTTTATGCACTTAAAAATGTAAATTAACACCAGTTATGATTTTGTATAGTTATGATTATTGATTGATTCCCTATTTTTTACTTTTAACGATTTATAGTTAAAATTTTTGCAATTACTTTTCTTTAAATGTATTATTTACCCTATGCTATTTAAAACGTAATGAGATTTTTAATTATAAATCGTTATTAAGGTTGAATAGATACTTCAACGATGATAAATTTACATAATGTTAAAAAGTACTATCCGAACGTACGCTACTGACTTTTTTAAAACGTCTCTAGTAACACGATACTGTGCTTGCATTCTTAGCTTATCGTAATGTTCTCACAGCTGATGTGCACGCGTTCATTTAAATCCTTCATTTGTCAGCGAGAGTATAGTGAAGGTAGTATTTAAAAATATTAAGTAGTTTTATAGCTACAGTAACTCCCGATTAAGATAATTTTGATAAATTCGCACCCAGAATTTAAACGTGAACTCCCTTCCACTTGTCTGTTATCGTAATGGCGTTTAAGGGGAATACGATCTCATATTCCCGGTAGATATAAACATTATTTTTGTAGTCAGCATTTGTTTTGATTATTATTATGTGCGTTTTTTCATATCATTATTTTATTATAATATTATACTTGTTATAATAGTTCTTTACAAATCAGAGATTTACAACTAAAAACCATTAATTGGATTTTTATGTGCATACGGTCCAAGCCGTATTAAGTAAGACAGGCGCACAAAAGTCCGTAACCTTTTGCGTCCCTTTCAATTATGAATTTTTTGTTCTTATGTACACATAGTATAATTACAAGTTTACGCACATTTTATTGGAACAAATATAAATATTTTATTAGTAAACGTTTTTTATACATAAATAAATTCAATTATTGTATTGACTATTGTATTAGTATTGATTCAATAGGTAAAACTCGGCAGTACGGTATTCTACGACGAAAACTGAATTAAGAATTTTAATTTTCATCTCCGATGACTGCTTCAAGAGATATATTTTTTTATTTATATTAAATTGCAAATTTAGAACCATGCTTTTTAAAGCTATACGTAAATGTGATCAATGTACTACACATGATGGGAGAACTGAGAAGTTATCCAGTGATAACTTAACTGATAAAGTAACCGTTCATTGACTTAAATCATCTGCAGGTCACTGTTTTCGTAACAGTCTTCTGATTTTAGGCTTTAGCCTGAAACCAGAGTTATTTTAGTTATGAGAGTTATGCACAGTTGTCTTGCTTCTTCATTGGGATGTCCAGGAAAGTGTTCGAGGTAATTCCTGGTTAGTCTGTTGATTTCTTCTTCCACAAGCTGTATACCAGATCATCAAGCAAGGTCTTATTACTAGTGTATCCTGGTGCATTGAAGTTCATTCTAAGTATCTTTGATTGGACTCTTTATTATTTTTGTGTTTGATGGTTTAGCAGAACCCCAGAGTTGGACCCCATATGTCAAGATAGACTTTATTATACACTTATATACCAGTATGTACTAGTATTTTATTTTCTGTTGAGAGTTTTGATTTACGAACTATTAGCCAACCCATTTCCTGAATTTTTAGGTTTACTTGAGTTTTATTTGCTGTTATGTGTGCTTTCCATGCGAGTTTTTGATCGAGTCCCAGATATTTCCCTTCGATGTTCACTGATAATTGTGAATTTAATGTGACAGTAGGACATATTTCGCTTACTATACCTGATTTCATAGGATATAGTTGGAGGTTTCAGTGTTGAATCTTACTTGAAATTATCGGTCTATGAGATTTGATTTTAGGATGAGATAGTGCGGTGTGGGAAAGGATATTTTAAGTTTATACAGGAGACCTTCATGCCATATTCGGCCAAAAGCTTGTTAAACGTCCAAGAAGGCAGCTGTATATAATATTTTCACTTCATGACTTGTGAATATGTTTTTAACGATCTTGTGGCATTGTTGTTTAGTTGAGTGACTTTTCCTATAGTCAAATCGGTGAGTTGGTTTATTATTGGCGTTTATTGCGGTGTCGTCATAGATTCTTTTGAGCAGAAGGCTTTCTAAGGTTTTTGACATGATCAATAGTAAACTTATTGGCCGGTACGAAGCGACGGCATTCGGAGGTTTATTTGGTTTATTCATCATTATTATTTCAACAAACTTCAGTGTGATCTGGTAGTATGCAAAATACGCTGTTATAAATTATGGTTAGCAAAAATAGTGCTTTTCTAGTCAATATTCCCGTACATATAAAACAAACACATCGTTGCTCAAAAAGAAGAGCAAGGCGTATATGGCAAAGGAGTTGTAATCCCATAGAGATTAACCCGACTGCTTAATTTAGATTTAGATAATTTCGATAACTCTCTTAAGGAAGTTGTGGTGGGATAGTCTGAGCCAAAAAGTTATGGAGCTGCGCTATTTCTACAAATAGAAATAATTACCTATTTTGCTTCAAATAATGGCTCTAACGATAGTAGTTTTATTAAAATGCATGTGAAAGCAGTTTAGTTCTTTAGTTCTTATTTATATATGTAGGTTTTTAATTAATTATTAGTCTTTTTAAAGGCAAAAACTAACTTTTGAATGTGTAGTCCAAACTTAAGAACGTGGAAAAATGACGATAAACAATTCTTCTAATCAGGAATTTTATTCAAGTTTACTTTTTTATTAGCAAAAATAAAATGATATTACTATATAGACACTAAAAAATAAACAAATCTCTCTAGCATATAAATAAATTATACGCTTCTAGAGTAGTGACAAAGTGACAATGTTGCCTTAAGTTGGTACCAGTATTGCGTTTGTTGTTCTGATGAAAACAAATTAATGTAGTAATAGTATATTGTACAACTAGCTAGGAAAGTCATACTGTTTTTCACAAATTTGCACTTTTGATTAACGACGGCGAAGCCTGAATTTATCAAGCAAATGAGTGAGAAAGATGGACTTTCATAACGTGTTGCACACGACATTTTTTGCATATTGTAAGTTGAGAAATTAATTAAAAATGATTTATGCTAAATTTAAAAAATCAGAAAAACATAATATTCTTTGACAATAATCTTCGAAGAGATTGAAGTCTGTTTTTTACAAACATAATTAAAAAATAATTAAAAAAGTGCTACTTTCATTACGATTTTTCGTTAAAGAAGTCAATTTTCATAGTCAATATGCAAAAAATGTCTTTGACTCAAGTTTTGAGGTTATCTTTGCAAATATTACAAATATAGGTATATAAAACGATGGATGAAACACTAATTATTCAGATTCATTTAAAACCTAGCAGTAAAAATTTCCGAATTATGTATCTTTTTATAGAATACAATTGATTTAGTTTTCGAGTTGTAAATTACGAACGGCCAGTAGTGTTGCATGTAGCTATATAAAGCTTTCAAGTTTCAATAGAACTGATAAGTAGCCACGTACTGAAATAACACCCCCGTACTTGGTCATTTCATTGTAGCGCTAAAAGCAAGTACAGTTGTGCGTTAATTAAATGTACCCCCAGTTAAACAGAAGGGTTAATTTGCCAGTTGAAAATATGGATTTAGATTTTCAAGATAAGTAGTTTTAGCCTATGTTGCAGTTATTCCGCTTGTATTTATAACGATGTGTTAAATATAGGTACGAAGGTTATGGGTATTTTTTGGCATTTTAGCAATAATCTGTTATAAGTTTCGATTCCCGCGTTCTAATTTATACATGAAAGGGAAGCATCTTTAGTGAAGATTTCCTGAAAATGCCAGACCCCCTACCTGAGTCAGATTTTTTAAAGGTACTACTGCAATTTATAGTTTATCTAAAATTTAACATAAGAAGTGCAACAGAACATTCTTTAGATAATTAAACAAAAACTATATGGTATTCAGGTTTGTTCTTGCACAAGTGGAAATTTAATTTTAATTTTCGTTATTCCTACAAAACAGTTCAAACATTGGTAAAGAACGGTATTTTGGAAAGCATTGTTAGTTGAGATAAACGCGATGCGCTGGTTTTTCAATTTTTACACCATACTGCGTTCCTAAAAATTGCGCTCTAAGCCGCTGGGGCTTTCTGCACTACTCCTGACACACTCCTGCATACGGTCCTGAACTTCAGTATTCATCCTCTACAATTTAATATTAATAATTTAAAACTACGTAGAATAATGGTATCTGTATAGTAAATGGTGATTGAAAAAAATAATTGAATTACGGTAATCGAAAAAGAAAGTTACGAAAATACATTACAATAAAAAATATAAATTATATACGGTTATGCGTACAACGCACAAAAAACTATTTTGAAAATTGCGGCAATAGGCCGCCATTCGTTTCCCTCTCAGTTGTGAGTGAGATGGCTACCGTGGAGCACAAGGTTTTCTACGTTCTTGAGTTCGCAAGAAGTGAGTCACAAATTGTAGTGCAGCGGGCATTTCGTGCAAAATTCGGTATTGAACCACCAACGAGAAAAAGCATTAAGCGTTGGTTTACGCAATTTCAACAGACTGGAAGTGTGTGTAAAGGGAAAAGCACAGGTCGACCGCGTGTGTCAGAGGATGATGTCAGACGTATTGAAGAAAGTTTTGTTCGCAGTCCAAGTAAGTCTACCAATAGAGCTAGTAGAGAACTTGGAATACCCCAATCAACTGTCTGGAAAGTTCTGAGGCGGGGTTTGCTGTACAAGCCCTACCGATTACAAATTGTGCAGGCTCTCAACCCTAATGACAAAGAGATGCGTCTCGAATTTTGTGGTTATGTGCTAGGAATGATGGAGGATGACGCGTTTCTGCAGCGTATCATTTTTAGCGATGAAGCGACTTTCCACCTTAGTGGAAAAGTCAACAGACATAATGTTCGCATATGGGGTTTGCAAAATCCACATTTAACATTGCAACACGAAAGAGACTCACCGAAGGTAAACGTGTTCTGTGCCGTATCCCGTACAAAGGTTTATGGACCATTTTTCTTTGCGGAAAGAACTGTGACTGGAAGAACGTACCTGGACATGTTGGAACAATGGCTGTTCTCTCAAGTTATGGAAGATTCACAGGACTTCATTTTCCAACAGGACGGAGCTCCGCCCCATTGGCACCTTCATGTACGAGGCTTTTTGAATGCATCCCTTCCTCAGCGCTGGATAGGTCGCAGGGGAAATACAGACCTGGCTCTACACTTCTAGCCACCGAGATCTCCTGATCTCACCCCATGTGACCACTTCTTATGGAGTTATGTTAAGGAAGCTGTTTACGTCCCACCTCTACCAATAACTCTGGACGATCCGCGGAACCGTATTACAGCTGCCGTGCACTCAGTAACAGTAGATACACTTGCTCGTGTGTGGGACGAGTTCGGCTACCGTATAGATGTTTGCCGTTGAACATTTATAATGTATTGCAAAAAAACTTTGAAACTTCCACTTTCCATTGGTAAAAAGATTGTTCATTTTGGATTTGTACTTTAATAAATATTCGTCTTTAAATATGGGTCCATTATTTATAATAACCCTGTATAATAATATGGGTCAGCAATAAACTTGTAAATTTACTGCAATTATTGACGTTTATCTTTAGGTACCTACTTAACCCTATTTATAAACCACAGTTGTAGATATTCCTTCAAAGTAGAACAAAAAAATACATAAACATACATTCAAAGACTTCATAAAAACGAGTTCCATGATATATTTACCACAGTTATAGTGAAATCAATTAATAGAAACATCATAAATAACAATTATAGTATAAAACTAAACAAAAAGTAAAGGATTGTAATTATAAATAAAATGAGAAAACTTAGTATCGTGGAAAAGAAAGTATCGTTGGATTCATCTCCAACAGTAGGTACTTTTCACGAATTAAATAATATAGATTCAGAGTGTACCATTTAAAAATAGTAAGAAAATCTGATTTCGGAAATTTGGTAACACTGTTATTGCGGATAACCGCGAAAATTAATTATATTTTGTTACTAATAATAGCAGCGTTTATGAAAATGTCAATAAATAAATAAATAGTTAATAGTTGTATTTTGACAATAATTTAGAAAATAAATTTATAACGTTCAATATTTTCATTATTAATTGAGTTATCACTCTTATTACCTGTAAGATCCACACTTCAAGAAAACTGCGCAATCATTTTAAACATTAATATTGGACGCCATAATCCAAAATAAGAGAAGATTAGAATTTTTTGGGGCAAATCAGAATTCAATAAGTTGATTAGCAACTTTGCTAGCTCAATTTAAATATTGACCGTTTACTGAAGATAACACTCAAGTCCGAAACGGTGAGTTGCAGACCATATTCTTGATATAGTTATAATTAGTCCCAGAAAACTGGAAAACTAAGGAAAACTAGGAGCACAGGGACAACTGGCCGCAGGGACAACTTGGCGCGGGACAAGTGGACGCAAAGGCAACTGGACCCGAAAATCTATTAGGTACACATGCTACGTTAAAATGTTTCTAATAATATTAATAATAAAGCCTGTATTTCAACTGATATATAAGAAAATGGAGTGAGTTAAGTTCAGCTATTTTAGAAACATTCTAGAATCAAAACAACAACATTGCAGAAGAATATGTACAAATCGCTTTCAATACATAAAGCCAACTCAAAATGTATTTAGACAGCGAATGCATTTGAAATATAAGCCTTGTCATTATAAAATATAGTATGAGCAAAAAGTAATTCCATCAAAGGTGCCTGGAACTTTTGAACTCATGTGTATTACAACACCAGAAAATTATAACAACTGTCACTGTCAAAGAACTCTGATTATTTTTTATAATTTTCTGGTCTCATAATACACATGAGTTCAAAATTCCAAAGGCACCTTTTGATGGAGTTACTTTATGCTCATACTATATATTACTTCACAACACTCTTAACTAAAAATTGGGAAAATACGAGGTTTGACTTCAGAGTAACTATATACAGATGATAACACAAATAAATATCTTAATTTGGCTTTACAGATTTATAAATAAATTGAGTTATATAAAATATGTGTCATATAATCCAGCTAACAATATGGCATTACTAATAAATTATTTTTTTATAAAAAAACTTTCCCAAAACTTTCAGAGATAAGCTATAAGTAAACGGCCCACCCTGTAGATTACAGTCTGTTGAACGAGCTGAAAATAGTTCGAAGTGATAATTGGCTCAGTAAAGAAGGGAAAAGTTCAGTTCAGAAAAGTTCTGCCTCACTATTGCTCAACATGACTCACAAACATGCTTTTTGTTCTTCTAACCCACTCTTGTATCTGCATGAAAAACGGCGGGGCGTCTACCTCTTTCGCTCGAGTGCTGTTTACAAAAATTGGCTTTGTAAGCCCTATTTATTTAATGAGTACAAAGAAAACGGTTCATCAATAAAATCGTATATAACAATGGATAAACCGCAAAAAGGACATGCATCCGTTAGATTTTAATGAGATTTGGC
Source organism: Agrypnus murinus (assembly GCA_929113105.1). Classification (NCBI taxonomy): domain Eukaryota; kingdom Metazoa; phylum Arthropoda; class Insecta; order Coleoptera; family Elateridae; genus Agrypnus; species Agrypnus murinus. The sequence goes on along the minus strand of OV816028.1, from coordinate 66,531,212 downwards.
ACATGTGGCATTATATGGTCGTTTCAAGAGAATTCTATCTCCGAATACCTTCGATAGTGATATTACACGCGACAAAAAGCTCCATGGTGACCTCTTTTGTTCACGTGGAAGTAACAAAAGTAAGTTTATTCGGAATAGGTAGAAAATACGGCAGACAGTCCACAAATGCTAGCCACGTTTGTAGGTTTGTAACACGAGTTACCTAATTCTGAGGTTTGGGACAGCCTGCGGATTAAGTTCCAGAGGATATGATCGCGGTCCTGACCGTTCGATATTTACTAGGCTACTACCTATCGAGAAAAACTTTCAAAGCAAAAGTTTCTTGGTTGCCAAAGATGAAAACTTTAAAAAATTTTGCATTAATACAGGGTGTTTCACAAAAGCGAGACACATCAAAACTTTTCTTAAAAAAGGACACCCTATATATTTCACTCGGAATTGATTCCCCTGCCAGTAGGTTCTTCAACGATAGATTCTTTTCTGAATCCGTTGCGACGTTGCCAATTTATAAATTGTTTTCTTAATTTCTTGAATTTTGTAAGGTCATAATAAATAAGGGCGAGTTGTATAAATGTGGTTTAACTTTAAACTTGGCTCAGTTGCTGCAGTAACGATTGTCAGAACAATCGTTGTCTAGGTTATTGATTCTAGTTTAAAGTTAAGCTGTGTTGGTACGACCCGCCCTAAGTCACAGTTTATTTATCTATGTGAATTTTAAAAATATTTTTGTAGACAGTATTATCAGGGTTCTACAAACACTACTAAAATGTTTCGAAGTTTTTATGTACTACATGATATTCAAATTACACGCTATTGTATGCTTTACCGGAAATTACTTCTGCTACGTTCTAACCAATCCTAAAATGTTCCCTTGAATAGGTGCAACGTTGCCAAATTATGAATTTCTTCCGTGAAATCTCTAATTTTTTTAAAGAATTTCAACAATTTAAGTTTCTTAGAACTTTTGGCAGTTACTACAATATCTTGTATTTCATAGTACTTCAAAGTTTATACTTGAGTACAAAATACTAACAGCCGTACTTCTAGAGAGATTACATGCGTGTAACATACTATTTATTATTAGGTTATACGCGTGTAATCTCTCTATAAGTAGGACTGTTAATGTTTAGCATTATTATTTATCCTCAGTACTTACCAAATGTGTGGCTTCTATTTTCTTAAAATTCCAAAAATGCAAGAATTTCTAAGCCATCTTAGGCTAGCCATGAAAAATAAATTAACATTTCAATGATACTAGTTATATTTACTTTAGTTTTGATATTTAGAATTCAGTTCGGTATTTATCATTACTATTCTTGTTACTAATATGATCTGATAATAATTCCTTAGAAGAATTAATAAATATAATGCGCGCCCTAGAAAACCTTCTAGTTAATGCGCAGGAAACTGTCTCTTAATTGTGCGAATATATGCTCAAAACTTTTTGCAAAGGAAACACCCTTGTAAGATATGTTTAGAAAACTGAAAAAAGATTTAACAGTATTGATTATGAAAAAACCATAAGAGCTGATACCGTTTTAACTGAATAACATATTTTTGGCAGCATCGCAACTGACGAAGAAGATATTTTAGGATTGGATAAGATACTAATCGAAGTCTTAATTTTCAGTAAAACATATCAAGAGTTCCATTTGGAAAAAATTAGTAAATTTGATTTAATGTTATGAAAGTTTGAATGTATATTCTAAACATCCTGTACATAAACACAAATTGGAAATATTTTAATAGTATTTGTAGGACTCTGATAATATTGTCTGCAAAGATTTTTTTTTAAATTCAATTAAATGAATAAACTATGACTTATTTACTACGACTTTACAAACATTTAAGAAAATAAATTATAAATTGGCAACGTCGCAATGGAGCCAAAAAAAGAATCTATTGTTGAATAAACAATTGATAGGGGCATCAATTTCGGTGTCCTGATTATAAGAAGCTTATTTTCATTTGTCCTACTTTTGTGAAACATCCTGTATTATAAATATTTTTATTCACAATCATATTGCAATATGTACATTTCTGTCATTGTTAAAACCTAGGATTGCTATATAAACAGCAAAGTGGTTAACAATTTCCTTTACATGTCTGTAAAACTGACCAACAAAGTCTGGGCCAACTTTTATTTTTAAATTATTTAAAACAAGACCTTTTATCCGATTTAGATCTAGGTTTTCATAAATGTATTTAACGCTAAAAATATCTTTTTTATTTAATATTAGATTTATTTTTATTTTTCCGTATTTTATATTTTATAAATACGATGGAAGAAGTAATTTTCAATCTTAAAATACTGAGAGCTGAGAGCATACATTGCTATCTATCGGCGAACAATGAGACCGTACTTAAAATTTCTTTTGGTCGATAGATGGCGCTGATTGGAGTTCATGACAGTTTACAGAAAATTTATTTTAAAATTTATAATTATTTGTTATTTTGATTATTTAAGTCTAACGATTGTAAATAAATTAGTATACACGTTTTTTTCTTGGTAGGTACTTCTAGTATTTCTAGTACTGTATTTCTTGGCTTGTAAAGATGTCCTTTATCAACTCAACATGTAATATACTTTTAAAATATGCATTTTTAGCAACCAAGAAGCTTTTATATTGAAAATTTTTCTGGATATTTAATAAATTAGGCGATATCATTGCATAATTTTATTGTTCCTTAAATGTACACCCTGTGTATGTAATTACTCAACCATGATTTTTGATTTTGATACATAGCCACTTGTTGGATACATATTAACTTAGGTATTTACTTGGTATATTATGACTATAATCAAAAACAACGAAACACGTTATTATATAGCTGTCTTGTTATGTTGAAAAAGGAAGTGAAGACATGTTCAGAAATTACACACTATAGAGATTGCAAAATTATGTTGTTTAATTAAGCATATAACTGGAAGCCTAGAACTGTTTATATTTATATAACCACGTCCTTGAATATAATATATATTATGTATGTCTGGATTGCTAATTAAATAATTACAAGTATTTATACACGTTCGAGAGTTTTATAAAACATTCCATTAATTTCTAGGCTAGATTCTGAGGTCTGACCTCTGAAGTAATCAGTTATCAAACGTAGGACCTTACCACCATAATAAGTTTCCTGAAAAGGACATGAGCTTAAGTTTTAATTGTTATCTGTGGCCACAGAAAAGCATTATTGTAGGCTTGGGGTCTAAAAAGAATAGGATAACAATACCCCTGTGTGTAGTTAACTCTGATAGAGACTATTTACAAAGAACTCATATATATTTTGTACTTAATTTCAGTTGGTATAAAAAACAATTGTTTACAAAGATAAGTAGGTCTAGTGTACTACTCACGCCATTATAAAAATAGAAGGTTACAGTAATGAATAATAATGGTTTAAATGATTGAAGATTTGACAAGGAATTTTTTGCACGTATTTAGCTGGGTCAGAATATTATAATATAGAATATAGAAAAGATTGTAATCTTTGAATTGTAATTGTAAACAAATGTTCTTCTGTTTGCGTAATTTCTATGGAATTGGATTGTTATAGAAATAGATTCTGTCCTACATTTAACTACAACAACAGTGGCAAAGCATTCCTTTATAGATTACAGTTTCATTAATATGCTTACAAAATTGAAAATTGTGCATGTTAATTAAATTAGGGAGTAGTTCAGTGTTTATTAATTATAATAGCAAACATTTAAATATTAATGGCGTATTAACTAGAACTACTGGTATCGAGGGGGGGGGGGGGGTACTCACTACCTTATATAATGTTCGCCATTTCACAAATTCAGAAATATTTCTGATATTTTAAAAATTTTCAGAAATTTCCAAAATTTATTACAAAATTTCTAAATTTCTTATCATTTCATAAATTCCTAAAAATTTCTAAATTTCAAAAATCCTCGTAAATTCTAAATAACTGAAAATTCTAATTAAATCTATATTATACAATCAAATTAACAAACTTCATTATGTTATATTTTCATACAACTAGTTTTGATTTCTTAAAATTTGGAAAAACCTATCATCTGATTAACAGTGGTGTATAAAGTAACTGATGGCCCCTCTCATAGATACTTATACCCATAAACACGAAGCCCTTGGAAGATCTACAAGTAAATTACAATTATATTTAAAAATACGCTTTTGGTAGTGCAAAGCCAGTTTTAACCAGGTATTGTGTACTCGGAGTTGGACACTTCGGCGCAGGGACACTTTGTCGCAGGGGCATTTTGGCGCAGGCCGCATAGGAGCAGTTTGACGTGGAGACAGTTCGACACAGCGACTTTTCATATATAAATACTATTTCAATTATAAATAGTACTACGCCTTTATTTAAAGAAATTGTCTACTATTATTGCCATAATTAGATAAACAAAAAACAAAGTAGGTACTTACAGGTAATAAACACAGTATGATAAAAAAAACTGAATATTTGCCAATCAACAAAAGCTCGTATATACTGCCAGAGGGCTTATCAATTATTGCGTGAGTATTGTTTATTATTAGTGTACTCAGTGCTGTTTAATTAACAAGTAGAAATTTCTTGACACCTGAAAATGAATGTCACCAAAAGGACAGTGTCTCCTGAAGGGTCGAACCTATTCATATCTAACGTAATGAATAATGTGGAACTGATGCTAGTGTAATTAAATCTTCTGTAAAAATGGTAGTTGTCACTATACAGGGTGTCCTGAGTAAGAACGCATTAATTTTAAGGGGTGATAGAAGACATCAAAAGGAACAAAAAAGTCTGAATAAGTTTTTTTCTATGTTAATAGGCCTTCGAGTAATTTAGAAAAAACCATTTCCATATCTGGCAACCTTGCTTAAGTATAATCGCAGCTGGGTCTTGACCTTGTTTTAAAAAATCAAACAAACACTGTTTAAAAATAATAAAATCCAAAACAGATTAGTCGGGTGACTAATTCTACGAAAATTGTAAACCGCACTGTTTTTCCGTAAACAAAATTTATACGTTGTACGTTAAAAACACGCTGATTCATAACAAACCAACTGTAAAAGTAAAACAATAATTGACCTACATTTTATATTAATTAATTTCCGGAATATTTTTAAAATTTCTTGACGTATTTGTTTTTTAGATATTCTCTTATAAAACATTAAAAACTGTTTTTAAATAAACAGCAAGTTGCGAATTGCGTTATAGACAAATTATTATTTCAAAGTTCAACGAACTACAAACTGAGTATTATCTCAACGGTATTATTTACAAAGCTGTAATCAGGCATTGACCCAAATATTCTTAAATTGCAAGGTTGTAAACAGAACGTGATTTATTTCAACGTCGACACAAACTTCCAGATCAGCATTTTGTGCGGATGTGGAGCAAATTTTATTACAAACTTTACAGGGTTGTCACGTTTCTCAATTGAGTAAAATGAATTTTTAATTGTAAAAAGAATTCAATTTTGCGCGGAAACGACATACGAAACGATAAAATGTCATGAAGGTTTGTTGTTGTGATAGATGAGATGCATCTGCCGACAAAGCGCCATAATTAAAGTACTATTATTAACGCGGCAAAATGATGTTAAAGTTTCCAACTTTATTATTTTTTTCTGAAAAAGTAGTACGTTCTAGAACAAAGTTGTATCAGACTTTTTTGTTCCTTTTGATGTCTTCTAGTACCCTTTAAAATTAATGCGTTCTAACGCCGGGCACGCTGTATATGTTTTGGTTTTTCAATAATGCACGTAACCTATAATTTTCTAGCTACTCTTTAGAAATTACATTTTGATCAAACTGTTTAAAACAAATGAATTTATTTATTATATCTATTGGAGTGACATCTGACCACTTTTTGAATGAACTTCCTACAATTTTAGAAGTTTTCCTGGAATTCAGGTAAACTGCGTCCACAAAGGCTTTGTTTTCGCAAAGAGATAAAGGGTAGAATTTTTTCCATGAACATAACTAACGGAATTTGGTAACAAAATAAAACTGAAAAATGTTCAATATCTTGTATTACTTATATTTTTAGGGGTCCAATATTCGCATACAAAAGCTTTTTTTTTAATTCGCTCCAAAATATAGGGGGGGTCTTATAATCGAGGGGTCTTATTTTCGAGTAAATACGTATGTAACTAGATATATTTTTGTTGAGAGTAGCTTCTCTGGATTTGATTGATTCTGGTCATAAACAATTCCGTTTGTAGCTACTTGTACAAAGTATTCCAGTTTGGCATTATTGATTAATTTATAAGACATATTTTTATAACAAAAGACGTCTCTTTGTATTGTCTAAATAAAGAATTTCTAATTAATATTAATTATACGGTTCTTAAGTATAAACGACATTTTCCAGAAGAAAAAATAAAATCATTAAACAGTTCGACTATTCTCACAAACGTTTTTCTCATAGATTTTCAATAACATTTGATTTCCAATTTTTTATTCAATTTCCAGCACTGAACGAAAAACAGTGTTATTATCTTCAAACCAAAACATTTTTTCGGTTGTTTACCTAAAAAATACTCCGTTTGGAATTTTCCACTAACACCCTCCTAATTGAACTATAATAATTGGGAAATATCAATTTCCTTTCTATTGAAATCGCTCAGGCACGAAAAACAACGTAAATGACATTGTTATTAGTCCACGACTTCCATGGAACGAACAACGACAACAAAAATATTTACACACAATGAATACGAGAGAGTATACCCTTTGGAGTTTTATTAATGTTAATAATGTTTTTGATAAAAATTTATTTTTATACTTTTTTTTATTATTTATCCAATGACAGATTTTTTAATGTTGGTCCTCATTATAAGTTGACGCTAATAATTTATAATTTTCCTGCTGAATGGTTCAAATTGGCATCGAACCATGACAAATAATGCCACCATACCATACTTCATACCAGACTTGCTTTCGGCCATAATACCTGTATTTCTTGCAATTCCGGTATGTTGTCGTCGGTGAGGTACCGGTCTCTCCGCAAGCGCAAGATCGTGTTCATTATTACGATCGCGGGCGGCTCGTTTTTGAATAATTGACGTTATACCTTTTATACATTGAAGTCGTTCAGACAATAGCCATTGTTACAACCGCTCTGTACCTAGACACGTCGAACCCTAACGAAAATTGCACTCCTGATTAAACTGTTCTTACTGCCAACAATGACCCCGTTTAATTAGAATTGAAAAGAAAAGTTCTTAATCCGCTTTGCTAAACAATAACTTTATTTATATGACCGCAAACAAAATGAAAGTTTCAGAAATATTTCCAGGGATGGAGAACGAGAAAAAGTTATCTCTGGGTGTTTAAAAAAGGCAAGGAAAGTATTCAAGAGGAAAAACAAAAGGGTATCATTAAAATTACCTTCAATTCTGTCGAGTAGTAAATATTAATTATTAATTACATCAAAACTCCAAAAAATGGACTTTTTGTAACATAATTTGCGAAAATTCAAAAACCAAAAATCAGATATTATAAATTTACTATCTTATACAAAAATAAATTGTCCATCTAACTGTTTTTGTTTGAATTAAATTGTACCGTTAGTTTTTTTTTGTTATGCGCATTCAAATTCAGGGATCAGAACTTTTGCATTCGATAGTAGAACTGATAGCAATGAGTTTTCCATATCCGTAGTAATTCCGATGACCATCGGCAGTTCAGCAATATTGAATAAAATGGGACAAAATCCCTTCCTTGAGCTTTTGTAAACTGCTAATCCATGTACCTAGATTCCGTCGAACCCTAATGAACCCGATGAACCCTAATGTGCAAAATTGCACTCCTGATTAAACTGTCCTTACTGCCAACAATGGAGCCTGTTTAATTAGAATTGAAAAGAAAAGTTCTTAATCCGCTTTGCTAAACAACAACTTTATTTATATAACCGCAAACAAAACGAAAGTTTCAAAAATATTTGCAGGGGCGGAAAACGAGAAAAAGTTGTTTCTGGGTGTTTAAAAATAGGCAAGGAAAGTATTCAAGAGGAAAAACAAAAGGGTATCATTAAAATTACATTCAATTCCGTCGAGTAGTAAATATTAATTATTAATTACATCAAAACTCCAAAAAATGGAATTTTTGTAACATAATTTGCGAAAATTCAAAAACCAAAAATCAGATAATATTATAACTTTACTATCTTATACAAAAATAAATTGTCCATCTAACTGTTTTTGTTTGAATTAAATTGGGCGGTTAGATTTTTTCCATGCGCATACAAATTCAGGGATCAGAACTTTTGCATTCGATAGTAGCACTGATAGCAATGGGTTTTCCATATCCGTAGTAATTCCGATGACCATCGGTAGTTCAGCAATATTGAATAGAATGGGACAAAATCCATTCCTTGAGCTTTTGTAAACTGCTAATCCATATATCTAGACACCGTTGAACCCTAACGAAAATTGCAAAATTGCACTTCTGATTAAACTGTTCTTACTGCCAACAATGGAGCCTGTTTAATTAGAATTGAAAAGTTCTTAATCCGCTTTGCTAAACAATGACTTTATTTATACGACCGCAAACAAAGCAAAAGTTTCAGAAATATTTGCAGGGACGGAAAACGAGAAAAAGTTGTCTCTGGGTGTTTAAAAAAAGGCAAGGAAAGTATTCAAGGGGAAAAACAAAAGGGTATCATTTTCTAACCCGGAAAAGATTCTAAGCGATTTTAGTATCGGAACATGGGAAGGGCAACGAGAAAATACAGATAATAGACTTGTCTCTTTACGGGCTGTTGGACGAAATTAAAAGCGAGGGGTGAACTACTTCTGCAGACCTTTTAAAACGGCTTACTGAATTATTCAGTAATCGCTGAAACCATGTCGAAATTTTGCAAGCTCAGTAGGCACTGATAGGCTGTCAGTGTCGTCTCAGGAATAATGTACGAATATTGCAAACTTAACGGGCTATCTTCTTGTGTTTTACTTTCATGCTCATCTCGTTTAAGGTAACTTAGCATAAAATTAATGAAGATTATAATTTCGAAAGCGAGAATTTCGGGTTCGACGTTTTAAGATAATAAATTTTAATTCTTTTTCTTAAAGAAATTATAATATATAACCATTTATTAAAGTCTCAAAATAAATAACTGAGTTTAAATATACAAATTACCTTTCTTGAAATACACCGATATCCAGTCCATTACCTATTGTTAAATAAGTACCATTGCTTACTACTATAAATCTGTAGTAAAAGAATTAAGAATCAAATAAAATGTCCCGACTATCATGAATTAAACCTATTTGCTTTGTCATTACAGTCTCATCCAGTCCAGAATTGGTGTTTCTTAGTCCTTCCTAATCCTCTTTTCCCTCATGGACTACACTGGAGAAGCTGTTTGGATATACGACAATTCGTATGGCATATCTACCTCCATTAAAGTCAACTGCTTATACTGTAGCACCTAAAATTACTCGGTACCATTAATCGTCAAAAAACAAATGCATGAGCAAAAGCCCCACAATTGGGCCATCGATTGTAACACTTGGTTTTCTGTCAAGAATTATGCACTAATCAACCAAATACAAAAACAAATGCATCATAAAACAATATACTTTAAAGCTTATTCCTCAGCTGCGATGTCTCATTAATTTACATTATGCTCCGGCGTCGTGTATGTTAATCGTAATGGCTCACTGATTGGGAATAGAACGCAGAAACAAATAATAAGATAGAGGCCGACACCAAAAGCGTTTGAAGTTATGAAATAGTTTCAAATACAGCCTGAGATCTGCGCAATTTGGAAAAGGAATAAGCTTAAAATTTATGTGAAATTCATAAGTTTAATACATCTTTTTTTATAGCAAAATTTAGTTTATAAATGGAACATCAACCATTTGTCGTGCCAAATTAAAGCATTGATCATTAATTTTGAAATCTGTTTGCTGAAATAAATAAAAAACATGTTACATTATTATACCATACATTCTAGCTTAATTTTGGGATCCCATTCTAAATACATTTTCTAACTAAATTTTGTAATATAGAAACAATCTAAAATTTTGCTATCAACCAAAGAAATTTTAACAGAACATTTGTAAACTCATACACATGCCATGTATGACATTAATCATTTCGTAACCGCACTTTTTTATTTCACAATAACCGCACAGATAGATGCTTAATTCACTAAAACAAAAGCCCAGCCATCACACAAAACAAAATATCACTAACACTGCAATCTGAGGGAACTGTTGCGCGAGCAACAATTGAATTCCAAACAATTTTACATTAATCGGAATCTTCGAAAGCTTGAGCGGCGCGTAAATAATGATTTGAAATGTTGCTGAAATTTTACATTTATTGCCATCCCTCAAAGTTGATGAGAAATCTATTCACAGTATAACGCGCCACTTTTGCGTATTTACAATTTTAATATTTTAAATAAGTTCTCTAGAAGAAGACCCTATTTAAACTGTATGACCTTACAAATACAAATTCTCCATCTCCTCGAAATGCAATAGTCACACAATTCAACGACTGGATCTGCACACAAATACTAGTCTCGACATAGACCGACAATACAAAACGGAAACGCAAATAAACTTTTGCACAAAAACTGGTTTCTACATAGACCGACAATACAACAGGGAAATGAAAATAAACACTCTTTCACAAATACTATATAGTCTCTAATTAAATCCACTATACGGAATTACCAGAAATTCCCATCACTAAACTGGTCTCTAACTAGACCTACATTACGGTGCGGAACTATAGATGATAATCTGCAATCACATTTTAACTGTGTAGACAGAACACGGTGTACTGACCTCCGAGGGGCAATCCGCTTAGGGATGACGGTACACAAAACGTCCGTCTCGATAGTTGAAGCTTCTTCTGAAGGGTAAAGTTTTGAATAGCAATATCTAGGGTTTTTTAGAATATAACCACTCAAGCTTTAATGTGACGACAGGCTTAGCCACTAACAAAACTTAACATATTTATTTCTTATTTTTCTGTTAAAAGGTGCACAGGAGTAATAAAGGGAAATTTAAAACGATAAGGACTTGTCAATCGAATAAGATTTATTACAATTTTAGTCCTTAATTCTTTTGAAATTCTACAAGGAGTTATTTACAGAAAATAGAATCATAAAGTAGTTTTTTAGGGGAATTTTAAAGAAGACGTGCACACAGTAAGGTTTCAACCATAAGAAAATATTTTATTTTCCTACAGAATTGAATTTAGTAAAATTCGTTACCAAGAAATTTATATTAGGCGAGGAGTCTGCATTCCTGCATGTTTATTTAAATGTAGCTGCTTTTCATATTCAACGATAAAACCTTTTACATTTTCTACTTAAAGTTTCAGGCAAAGCGAACTAATTCATTATACCGGGGGCTACAAAGTTAAACATAAACTAAATAACCATAGTTTTGGGCTCGTTACAATACCAAATAGAATTATTAGGAGGTTACTTAGAGATTTGCAAAAAAACAGAAGACAAATCTACAGAAGACATTTACAAGAATTTAATAATATCCAATAATAATTTGTATGGACAATTAAAAATCTTAACTTAGTTTGGGTAAGTTAGGATTTGTTTCATTCTTTACCATGAAACAAAGGTTATAAAGAAGAACGATACAGCCTGAATTAATCACTATAATATATTTTTTATCCTATTTGTCTATACCTGAATTTGTTATACACTGTAACGATGAAGTGAAAAGTTGTGATACTTTAAATTCTATAATAAATGTATGTAAAATGTATTTAATGAATAATTTAAAATAATTATAAAAGGCAGATGTAATAAGCAGTTATAATAAAATTCTTAGTAAAGTTTCCTTGCAGTACCATAGGAAATAATACGCAATGGTAGCTTTGGAATTTGGACACTTTATAACAATTTTAACAAGCCCGACAAAATAAATCGAGAAATTGGTCTCTGTGTGATCAACACCTGACAATATGGACCGGAAATAAGCTTACATGGCATATTGTTTGAAATGTTAGGAAATGTACTCTTCATAAAATTTCTTCATTCATTTGATAATCTCTTCATTAATTGCCAAATTTAAAAGGAAATTATTTTTTGCTTGACATATATAGCGTTATTTTACTCTCCCAAAAGATGAACTAAAATGTCAGTTTCTCTGCCTAGGGAGTAAAAGTGTATTCTTGGTGGCATCAATCAACAATGCATTAGCCAAATTTTTGGTTCCGGTTAAGGAATTTTACAGTGTTAGTCTCTTCAAGCTTGATTCTGTATCTACTTTTGATAATAGTTATCTGCTTTTAAAATTTTATACTTTCATTTTCCTGCTTTGAGAAAAGAATTTGATGCATTTTTGGGATGTTTGTAAAAAACCATTTCAATTTTTGAGCGAGTATCCAGTATATTAAAGCTTATATAAAACATTGTATAGGATCAGGTACGAAATAATTAGTTATGTATCAAGGGCGTAAAACAGGAGTTTATGGGCCGCAGCGTGTAGGTATTAGCCCGAGCCGTTAGGCGAGGGACATTAACACACTAAGGTCCATAAACGCTAGTTACAGCGGAAACCAGATTATTTTTAAATACAAGTTTAAATTTAGCTGGCGTAAAGTTCCACTTTACCACCCGTTGAGCGGTAAAGTAGACCAAGCGCTGCAAAGTGCCACTTTATACTCGCTAGAGCACTTTTTCGCCCTGTCGTACATAAAATATTGTTTCTAAGTTCTATTTATGTGTAAGTTCGATTTACGAATAATTCACCTTTTTATTATTAATACTTATTAAAAAGGTTTATTTAAAAAAACTATACCAAGATACATCATTTTGATTTAAAAACTTTATTAAATTGTATTTTATGACATATGTCATTAAAAGAAGAATAATAATTTGACATAAGTATAACATGCCACTGGATATGAGACCAATGACAAAGGAAAAAAATGGGTGCGGAATTTTCCTGCCGGAATAATACTTAATCTATTTTTCTTTGGTTTTGTTTTCGTCTTTACAGAATAAGCTCGATCAGATATTAGAGCAATAGATTCTGAATGATAAGTTGAGTTTTGTTGATTATTTTGACAAGTTTTAGAACCAGTAGCGATATATCCTGTAAGTGATTTTGAAATTATTAGATTCTTGGCGCCCTTTCTAAACTATTTAAAAATCGTACTAATTCCGGAGCTGTCAATTTTCGGACTCCGCTAATGCGTCACGCTTTAAATGTCGGGCTTGGGTCTAAAAAGTGTCGTGTTGATTAGTTTTACTTCTCTGCTATAGAGAAGTAATTAGTGTCGTGTTATTAGTTGTGTCGTACTTACTGTTACAGAACTACTGTTGTTTTTTCGACTTGCTTATTGTGTGTTTTACAATAGAAACATAGTTAGATGTAAAATGAATAAGAATTAATTCTGGATGTATATAAAAAGTTTTTGGGATAACATCCAAACATCGCCTTACTAGACATGTATAATTCAGTTACCTAAACTCTAGAAGTTAGTGCTGCTTTAACTGTTCGAATAGTTAAAAGAATTTCTGAAACACAACGTGCTGACTCCTGCAAAAGAGATTAGAGATCGGAAAAATGGTTGATTACGTATCAACAGAATATACTGCTCGCAAAACGAATTTGCGTAAAATGCCATATTGTTTGTTTACATCAGTTTTCAAGTAGTGTTGCATACAGTTAAGTAGCTGTTTATTGTAAAGTAGCTTCTATTGCATTCTGCCATTCCTCAATGACTGTGTATGTATATTGTACAGCAAAGGTGATAGCGAACACTCCTGTTGTACTTCTGTCTATTCTTCCATCTCTTGCGTTAACATTTATTTTGTTATCTTTATATATTTTCTAATCACTTGAGTCAAATATTGTGGAGTTTTTTGTGTGACATAATTTGTCACAATTTATTCCTATTTATGCTATGAAAGGTTTTTTTATAATCTGCAAAACCCATTCTTCAACTTTCAGAAACCTTTAAAAGATATAAACTACAGAAGCAACCCACAAAAGTGCGTGGAATTTACAAACATTACTCCAGGATAATACTGTTTCGAATTTGTTGGACTTTTATCGCCTGAAACAAATACTTTAATATTATTAATACCGGAAACTATATACTTTACCATATGCAAATAAGAGACATTTTTGAAGCGCCATCGTTGCAGATAGGTATGCTACCAAGCGGTGTTTTTGCGGTTAGAAACCAGACATACACCAGACATAAATTGTTACAATTTATCTAAAATATTAAATCTTTCATGACAATGATTACTGTTTAATTACTCTTAAAATATTTTAGAAATGTCGAATTTAAATGCAAGAGGGTCCTATTAAATTTTGTGTGCCATTTTTCAAAATAAGTTTCCCGTATTAATAATATCAAGACATTTCCCCGGAACTAACCGCTTGTAAGTCCCTCACGCCATCCATGCTTTTATACAAGCCATGAATAACATTATTACCAAGAGTATAGCCCCTCTATTTCAAATAGTAGCGACATCGTGGAGCGAACCTGACACAAAACTTTAATAAAGAAAAAATACTACATGCAAGTTGTACATGGAAATTTGATAAAAAGTTGTTTAAAAATTAGGATTACGCATGAACATGAATGTCCATTATCAAATTAATGTTAAATTGTTAATACATTTGTGTAAGAATATAATTAAACCTAAGATTTATTGAAAGACGGAAGAGTATAGCCCCTTTATTTTCAAACAGTAGCGACAACGATTGACCTCACCGCTGGAGCAAAAGCATCAGAACGATGTTGGTGACACTGAATGTTACCAGATTTGACATTACGTCTTACAATAAATCTTAGGTTTAAAAATAATCATGCACAGGAATACTTCCAATTTCACATTAATTTGATAGTGGACATTCATGTTCTGTGAAAACGACCATATTAATATGATGTATACCTCCGTAATTGTAATTTTTGAACAACTTTTCATGGAATTCCCGCTACACCATGCATATAGTAATTTTTTGTTTATTAAAGTTTGTGCCAGGTTTGCTCCACGTTGTCGCTACTATTTGAAATAGAGGGGCTATAACCAAGGGGTAACTAATGCGACATCTATAGAGTGGCAACCGCACAAAACAGCAATAATACAGCATGTATGTCAAGGAAAAGATTATACACTGCTTATACAGCGTGGAAATAAATGATTTTCATCAAGTTCGCTTTGGAATTTTTTCACATGTAAATTTTTCTGTACCGCTCTACTCTTTTTGATTTAGTGCTAAATTAGTTCTGTCAATAAATGAAATCAATCTGTCAAACAATTCATAGAATTTATTGAATTTATTTAATAAGCGTCTAAAATGTACACCCTTGAAGAAAACACATTCATTATTGAGGCGTATTTCGGAACCAGGCGCGTCGTAAATGGAGAATGGCAATATTCTGTTCTTGAATGTCGAGCACAGTTTCGACTTCGGTTTCCAAATTATTTTGTCGAAGAAAATGCCTTGCAGCACCACATTTGCCAAATTGTCGAGAGATTCCACACAACGGGAAGCGTGATGAAAGGGAAATCCACTGGAAGACCACAAACTGGCCAAAATGTCGTCGAACAAGTTGAACAGCTCGTCGAAGAAAATCCACATTCCTCAACACGTCGTATGTCTGCTCAAACGAATGTATCCCACACTACCGTTAGAAAGATTCTGAAGCGCCGTTTACACATGCATCCATATAAAGTGTCTGTGGTCCAAGAAATCTTGCCTAGAGATCACAACAGTCGAATGGAGTATTGCAACTTTTTCCAGCAAAATTTAAACAACGACGATGTTCTCGATCTAAGTTTTTTTACGGACGAAGCTTGGTTCCATTTAAGTGGTTATGTCAACAAACAAAATTACTGAATGTGGTCTGTTGTCAAACCCCAGAATTTCATCGAGGCTCCTTTACATCCTGTCAAGATAGGAATATGGTTGGCTGTATCCCGCCGTAGAACCATAGGACCAATATTCTTCCACGATACAATGAATGGTCAACGTTATAGGGAACAATTATTGGCTCCATTTTTAGAAGAGTTGCATCCCGATGAATTTGAAGGTGGCTTCTTTCAGCAAGACGGAGCAACAGCACATACTGCTCAAGCAAGTTTTGATTTTCTTGAAGAGTTTTTCCCTGGCCGAGTTGTAAGCAGGGGAACTTGGCCCGCAAGATCACCAGACCTCACCCCGTTAGATTTCTCCATATTTGGCTTTCTTAAAGATGAGGTCTTTAAAGAAAGGATTAACAATTTGCAAGAACTGATGGCACGGATTACATTAAAATGCAACGAGATAACACCGGATATATTGCAGCACATTTTCAACAACATGAAACGTCGCGTAGTCTTATGCATGCAGCAGAATGGGGGCCATTTTCAACACCTGCTGTGAGCAACAGCTGATCAGCTGAGCACGATACAAGAGCGCAGTTCAAGCGGCAGCGCCAAACTTGAAAATTGAACCGGAGTGAAACGTATTCCGCTGATCATTAAACTGTTTTTTTTATGTCATGTTTTATGTCTTCATGTTATAAAGCGTGTCCCCGAATGCGGATGGTTTGCCTATGAGCACACCATTGTGATATGGTTTCGTTAGTTTTATTTTCAATTTGACTGCCTTCTCTTTTTTCGTAGAGCGGCACGTCGTGCTTTTACATGGGGAATGCAATGGTAACTTGATGAAAATCATTTATTTCCACCCTGTATAAAGTATGGAATAAATTAATTATTTCGTAAATAGGCAGTTTTTGAATAAAATTCTAAAATCTAAATATACGTCTTTTGACATATCTACTGAATTTATGATGTCATCTGTATCAAAGTCTTCCTACCAATTTCCAATTAATTACAACGTATAGGGTAGATAAGAAAATATGTAAATTAAAAAATATCTTGAGGGTGTTTTTATTAATTTATTTTTGAATAATTACTAAGATTCGGTAAAAAAAACTAAAAGCAAATATTTTTGTATTTAGGGTCGGCTTTTACCAGATTTGCGTTTATTTCAATAATTCACAAAAGCTGGTAAATTTTATATTTTATATTATGTAATTTTTAAAGTGCATGTACGTCTTAGTTAGTTGGTACGGTTAGATACGGAATTAAAAGACCTTTCAAACAATATTCCCCCATTACCAATCACATGACCCATATTTCCGTTAAAAAAAACTGTGTTCAAAACACAGATATCAGGTATGTCGAAAGATGCGTATTTAAAAATAAAAATCGACGTGTCTTAGGAAGTTGTCCAACAGTTGCCTGTTTAAGAAATAACTTATTCCATACTTTATGTACACAGTGTAGATTATACCTTTAAGATTTTTATGTTTCACTTGCATATAATTTGTTGTTATACCTATGATACGAGCTATATAAACAATTTTATAACAAGCGGAGCATGATAAGCGGGCATTATCGTTTATAACGCCCAGCGTTTACTTTGCCGGCGTTACGTTCAAGAGTAGTTTGGATCATTAGGCCAGAAACTAGATGTTTGCGTACGTCTGTGTTGCGACACAACAAATAACGAAAATTTGCAGCGCAGTTTCTGAATTCTTGTTGTGCCGACTTCTGCAAACATTGTTTAGATAAAATCCACTTATTCTTTAGATGACATGTGCTATTAGGATTTTTTTCTGTTTTCATGTTGGTGACAAGCAACAAACAAAAACATTTAAATTTAAAATTTCATATCTGTGTTTGGCTCTTAAAATATAAAACATTAGGAAAGACCAGAATCATCTACCACATACGATCGCGATGGAATCTCAATATGGCGGAGTCGGTGTTACGGTTTTGTAATTACAGAAACTACATAACCTCAATTTTAAAACAATGCATTTTGAAAAATAATCTTAGAATACTTACTTATGAAATGTAATTCCCTTCTTCGTATTTTTTGGAGTTTGAGAATAACCACTGATTTATTTACAACAATAAATATCATAGAAACCGAGCTCTTCGAAAAATCAGATTTAGGTAGTTATGCTCCTTCCAAATAGAATCTTGTGTGCGCCACGGATATTAGTAGATGATAATGCCCATCGGGCGTCATCGTCGCCCTCCTATTGTATTGATTCCGATGGAATGGTTTATGTTATTGCGTTTTGTCAGTATCGTCGTGTGCAATTTATGCCCCTATAGGTGGCAAACAATTTTCACAGATTTTTACAAAATTATAATTATTTATATCGCCATGAAAATTCTTGAAATTCTGAATAAATTGAGAAGTCATGGCAGGTATTAACATAAGTAAGCTAATGCCTCTGACTTTAATGCGGTTGTTCTTGATGCATGTTTGAATATAGTTGTTTCTCTAGCTACTTTTCCGTTCTTCAGGTATGTAAATATGTCAGGTATGTGTCTGTCCGTCTGTCTTTCTTTCCAAAAGCTTTCCTTACTTTTCGGTGACATAAAACATTGAAACATGGCATGAAGTTTCTTGGGCACCCGCGAATGATGTGGCAAAACCTGGAAAATTCAAAAAGGGGCTAAGCTTATGCCTATTCTAGTGTGTCAAAATATAAAGTTTGTTTAATTTCCATGAAAATCAATATTTCGGGTCTTTAATACTGCTAAACAAGATTCTATTGTTAGTTTTTTTGAAATTTAAATCAGTACCTTAACGGTACCTGAAAGTTTGGAAATTGTTATTTCCCTGTCAATTTGAACGAGATTCGTTATTCGAGAATCTATGGACAGTTACAACAAAATTAATTAACTGATGGTGTAAAACAATTAGAAATCCATCTTTTGTTTGTTAGTACCATTGGTTCTTCTTGTTCTTCCTCTTTTTGCGTCCATAAGACTTTGTAATAGACAAGTCACTTTCTTTCGAAAATTACATTTAGAGGTAGTTTACCTTTTTCAGTGCTATTCAGGTGCACGTGAAAACGTGATCGATAAAATAAAGAATTTATTGCCTGCTATAATAAGAATGCCACAACTTAATATATATTTTCTATAAAACACGTTTACACAATCATTATTAACTTTTTCCATAATAATACAGTTTTATATTGTACGTTAAAACAACGTAACCATAAAGCGTTGCAAGAAACACAATTTCATTTTGCTTACAAGTTGATAGCTTACGTTGCAACATTAGTCGTTATCATTTGTTTATTGTTCCTAAGACCCACCGACCGAGTTTTTCTTGCACGGTAAAACTAAGAAATCCTGCTGGCAGACATGCAAAATTTTCCGCACGTATCAAAATTTCCTTCTACGGGCTCTGAAACCCTGAGAACTTCCTTCCTGCTGTTTTCCTGAAACGTTCCTCCCACGCCATTTCAGCTCCAACGCATACACAATCTGCATATTTAACGCATATTTAATGTTGTTTTCAGTTTTCCTTCCGCTCATTTTTCTATTTCTATTTTATGTATCGCGATTTTTTTTACGGGCGCTAGAATTTCTTTATATGTACTACACCTGCCTTGCCATGGGGGACTTTGTATGCCTGCTAATTGATTAAGAATTTAAAAGACATTCCCTTTGTTTCTCTTGTTTAGTTGTAGTTGTTAGTTAGGCAAATAGGGCTTAACAGTCTATGGGAATTTTGACATTGTCCATTCGCAATATTTTCAGTCTATGGAAAAATTTTGACATTGTCTTTTCGCAATATTTTCTAAATTTCTGGAAATGTACTAATCCGACGAATTCCCTCCTCATAGTTTTCTAAATATTCATATTTTATTTAAAAAGTGTAAGATCAAAATACCTATTCAGGAAATTTGGATGTTGATTTCATTTCTTCAGTCCAAAGACCTTAGTATATGGGCGAGTACCAAGAAGATTCAAAGCCAATAGTGGGTGATAAAGAAAAGGGTCTACCGAAGGGGTAAAAAAGGAAAATCTGCGACTTATCTGGTCAAGAAATGTTAATGAAATCAAAATTGTATCGTGGGATTTAAATAAAGAACCTTTTAATAAAGAGTTTATTTTTGTGTACGAACATACCGGGACAATTCCCGGAGGCCTGGGGTTTGAGATAGTAAAAATTAGTTACCTAAGTGTTAATTCTGAAAAGTATTGTTGTGATTTCTTGTGATGGAGATTAATCATCAACCAGTTGCCAAGAAAAGAAAGAACAAGTAGTAAGTATCTACCTCCTACCTAATACCTATACCTAATTAACTATTTAATTACAAACATTTTTCCTTACATTATAGTTTGTATTGTCAATCGCATTTTTCCATTATCAAATTATGTCCTATAACATAATGGCCTATTCTGACAAGACACATTTGACAGATTATTAAAATGAATAAATTATGTTTGTAGGAAGTTAATTGTGTATTTCCAACTGTTCCTAAGCCATAATGAGTTGAGTACTATCCCACGAAGTCGCAACAATAAATAGAAATCACAATCAGGAGCAGCTGATACTTCGAAAAGTAAAAAATAATGTAATAATGTAGTTTAGATTTGCAAACAATTCCAGACCAATAACAATTAAAAATTTCGGTATATAGTTTCAAATTTTATTTATCCACTCCACTATTCAGCCAATTCAGTATTACGACTTTCAACATAAGGGTTAGTCGTTAACATTACCTGGCAATTGTTAGTGTTGTCAATGACGTGTTTATATTTATTTTGAATTTAACGGCGGCGTTAATATCAAAGTCAACGCTAAGCGGGCGTTGCAAATGATAATGACCGCTAAAAATGCCTATTTATTCACTTGGTTATATGGTTTATACCACAGCGCAGGTATAAACAGCAAACAATATGACAGTGAGAAATATATAACTTTATTTCCACTTTCTATGTAAATGAATAGTTACAGTCGGAGCCCTATAAAATTTCACTTTTTTTTTCTCCTAAAAGAGACCTGTAAAATTTTACAATGCTCATCAACAAGAAGCTTATGGAAACTAATTTGTTGTTGAACCACAGGGTTTTTGCTAGGGGCAACGTAGGTTATAATGTAACATAAGAGTAAACAATCACTTTCCTTATTTAAAATGACCATAGTAAACATGATATTTATATAGAGGTGTTGGATAAAATAATAATAATAATTTTGCTGGAGATAGCAATTAAAGTAGTCTGAACCTAAAGTTGTTTCCTGGACTGGTCTGAGAACCCAGCACGCCCCTGACTCTATACATAGGTTATGTTAGTATAACGTAACCTCAAGATATATATAACATATGGTATGTCAACTCGCCGTCATTTCGTCAACCAATTTTAACGCCAGCTAAATTTTTGATAGATGGAGCGACGTGCGAGCATGATTGTCATTCTACAGCAACATAACTTGTAATAATGAATATTTACTTTTGGCCAGTGGCGGATTTAACACTTAAGGGGCCTGAAGCGTTACAAATTTTTGGGGCCCCATAGTATAAATCAATTACTACAATTTATATACCTTTTATTTTTTATCAAAAATTAAGTGCATATAATTAATATCAGGTGCGAATTCACGGTGGGTGGGTGGAGGAAATTTCCTCCCCAAGATTTTTTAAATAATTCAACTTTGTCTCATGCCGCACTCACAGAAGTGTGAAATTGACGTTTTTGTACGTGTTACACACTATACTTTATCTACGACCATATATTTAATCTAGAATATGATTTGAGATTGAGGTGCTGGATGTCAAAAGTAGATAATGCCACGTTTTTTGTGGAGTGTCAGTTGTAAAAATTAAGAAATGCGTATAACTCAGTGTAATAATCATTTATTATTTAAAATTAATACTGAAATTTGAACAATTATTTAAATTAATAATAGTAGTTTTGTTGATGTCTTCAATTTTTTGAATGTCATAGACACATGTATTTTGGACGTCGTGTTGTTCCGCCGCTGTTTTTTTGTTAATGTAAGTAAATCATAACCTCAATCTACAAATACATTGAATACCTAATGCTTCATTTGAATGTAATTTGAAGTAATAAATTCCCAAAACATTTTTAGATTTCCATGTAATAGACCGGTTATTCTAAATGTATGGATTAAAGCCGTCAGAAGGCTATATCGTTAAATCAATTTTACGTTAATTGAATAACAATTTTTGTAATAACTTTATATGGTAATAATAACTTTATATGCTGGTAGTCGACACAGTAGTTCAGAGGTAGAGATGTCGCTCAGAAAGTGGAAGACCCAGGGTTCGATTTCCAGTTGGGGTGATAATCTTTCTATATGGATTTGCATTCAAAATATAATTTAAAGTAAAACATTAATTAAACAAAATAAATTAACATAAATAAAATACAAAATGAACACAAACGTGTTTTAATAAAGTTTTGTTGATGAACGACTATTTTACTTACAATTTTATAGTGATATGTGTATAAATCACAGACGAGCTCCTTAACTGAGGAGAACCAAAAGCTCGAAACAGCTGTCTTAAAGTGCCGCCTGTGATTGATACACATATCACTATAAAATTGTGAGTGTAATAGTCATCCATTAACAATTTTTAACTTTTAAATTTATTAAAAACTCACTTTATTAAAACACGTTTGTGTTCATTTTGTGTTGTATTTATATTAATTATACGGTCGGACGCTCGACCGGATTTTATTTTGTATATTCCTGTATTGGATAATCAAATTACGTCGTTTAGTGCGGTTTGATACCTACAGGAGGCACCACAGTTATTTGATGGTTAGTGTTATTTCCAAACTAGTATATACGCTCAGGTGATGTGTGTAGAATTCACATACGAGCTGCCCCTAATTGAGGAGAGCCAAAAGCTCGAAACAGCTGTCTTAGGATGCCGTCTGTGATTTATACACATATCACTATAAAAGTATGAGTATAATAGTTATATACAATAGTCCATTAACAATTTTTAACTCTTAAAAATAAATTAATCTTTATATAAGTTATAACTTTGTATATTTCAAATAATTAGAAATATTGCATGTGCTGACATCTATGGCATTTTAATAGAACCACTGAAAATGCGAAATCATTTCCCACGGTCATTTCCGTACAGTTTAAAGATTATGAACAATGAGTCATTTTCATAGTTACTAGACTGTGTGAAATGTGTAATTTTCTATAGTGGTTGGTAGATAAATTAGTTATTAGTATACCAAATAAGCACTAAAGTTGTACTTTTTTATCACGAATATGGAGATTGTTAAACAAACATAACGAGTGATAAAAAATCAACTTTAGTGCTGAGGTGTACATTACGTTTTTTCTGAAATCGTGAAATTAAGAATTTAAAATACAAAATGTGCTTTTAATAACAGTAGAGGAAGCAACTAAGTCAACGTGGCTGTGTTGGACATATGTCAAATACATGTGAAACAATGCGAATAAAAATGACAGATGAGTCCTTAAAAGTCAGTTTTGACATATGTCATTGTGACAGATGAGTCCATAAAAGTTCTACTATATTTTAGAAAAACATCTTATTCCTTAAAATCAGTTCATTTATAATGGAACTTTTCTGGTTTTAGAAGCATCAAAATTTATCAATAATATTTTCAAAACAGTCAAAACATAAATTTTGCTTAATGTCATTTTCAATAAACATTACTGATAAATTTTTTAAATGTCCAAGATTATTTCTTAAATAATTTTTTACACGTTTAAGAACGGAGATCGATCTCCAGTTACATTACATATCAGTAATGTTAAGATTTTCCTTTAAATTGTTTCAACATTGGTAAATGTTGACATTGACAAATGACATTAAGGAATTTCACCTATTCGAAAGCATGGTACAGTTCCCCTTCCCCGAATGTAAGTCGGACGACCGCGCATAGTTTGTTAGAAGGCATTGAAGGCAAGCCATTCGAAGCGACAGAGATGATATATTCCTTGCAGGTCTGCTGCAAAACTGTATATTCCGTTACAAAATTTTACCTATCACTCTGAATGGTTGCCTTTTCGCACGAAACTCTATTGCGTCGACCGTACACCTTTTTTACCTGTACTTTCGCCTGTACACGATACGAGCTGTTGTTCTCACATGTTTCACTATTCTCGACAAAGTTAGTTCCCATGCCAATAATTTTTATTTGTCGCATGTCCACTGCGATCCTGGGCAAGGGGCCTCTGAGTGCTTCCATCGCTTGTGCGTAAATCCTCCACTGTTCACCGAATGTCTATCAGAAACCATTCATGAAAGAAATTAGTTATCATAGTAGTGGATGACCGCGCTGATTGTGCGAGAAGACCAGCATTCGGACAGACAGAGATGATACATTCCTCGCAGGTCTGCGGTGAAACAGTATACTCCGTTACAATATCGCTCTGACTACCGCTAGTTTCTTTGTACACTTTCTTTACCAGCCTGTACACTATATGATCTGTTTCTTGTTTTACTTTTTTGTGAGAAAGTGAATTCCTACGCCAATAATTTTTATTTGTCGCGTGTACAGTGCGGTCCTTGGCAGGAGGCCTCTGCGGGGCCCCCTACCTTGCGGGGCCTGAAGCGGCCGCTTCAAACGCTTGTGCCTAAATCCGCCACTGCTTTTGGCGTATTTTTCGTAATACAAATTAAATAAACTTTTTCATGATGATAGAGGTACAAGATTCTTTGGCACTATTAAAATGCTAAATTGTGACTCTTCTTTATTTAAAACATCTTTGGTAATAAAACTAAATTGAAATTTTATTTTTTACAGCAAACTAAGGTAACATCTTTTTTTATTTTCATTTAACTTAAATAATAAGAATACAAATTGACCTATGCAAACATTTCTTTTGAGAATTGTAATTAAATTCATCAATTATTTTGTAATATTTTACGGAAAGCAGATAAACTGCAAGCATGGATTGATGCAACAGGAGTTTTATTAACAAGTAAAGACCTTGTGTGCCACTATAAAAAAATCTATATGCGAAATTCAAACCTATTAGACGCTCTAAAGATTTCAAGTATTAAAAAAGAGTAGGTATAAGTCGAATTATATATACTTAATGCTTAAACATGTTTTTAATTATATGCATTAAGCAGGTTAAGTAAAACTGTACCAGACCAATTGTGGTCAGGGCAAGGAAAGTGAAGTCGACATCGATCACTATTACAATAAAATGTAAACATAAATGTAATGTACGTAAAGATTGGTTTGACCCTGTAGTACAGACAGATTCATATTTTGGAAACAAAATTCTTTCTGGTAACCAAATTTTGAAGTTATTTTAAGAACCTCAGTCACTTCCATGAGAATCCATACAAGACCTTCCATGCAATGTCCCTGAAACTATAAGAGGTTTAGATTAAAGCGATTTCATTTTTTGATAAATTTAAAAATTACATTTTGACAACTGATTTTCTAAATACCTTATAGTGTGATTGAGAAATACATAACGGCCCTCACTCCATTACCATTAGCCACATACAGAAAGGTGGAATCCCTAAAAAGAGCAATTTTAATAGAACAATTAAACATCAAACTATTTACTGGTAAAATTTATCACATGATACGAATGGCGTTTTGCTATCGAAAACAAACCAGAAAAATTAGTTTAGAAATAAGTGTTCATTTATACTTACCTGTATATTTGAGAACGCGCTATCCTTTATTAATTCTGGCTTGTTAATTATAATAAACAGAAACAAAGTTGCATAAGAAACATCAATTAAATTCTCGAATGACAATAATAAAAATATAAATTTTATTATTAAAAAAGCTTAATAAATTTTGAAGTTTAATAGATGTGGTTTGGTTTGACACTCACGTTTCACTGTTGCGGCATCTAGCGGCGACTTTCGAACTAATGATCTCGTTTCAATTTTGGGTGAAAAATTTATCATGGCCAGCATAGGGGAGTTGACCTACCAGTGTTTTATATATCTTGCGTAACCTACATGTTAGGCTAGTCTATGTTTACAGAAACGTTAGGTTAGGTCCACAGTTAGATTTTTATGTGTTGTGTAACATCTTGCTTAGAATTTGCTCTACAACTGTTAATTTTATACTTTTACTATTTTTATACAGGGTGTTCCGGAAAAACATGCAATGCTTTAAGAGAGTGAAAGGTTACCATATAGAGACCCCAAAACTCATAAAATAAAAATTAAAAATAAAAAAAATCGGGTTTTTCCGTATTTTTTGCAAGACACGAGTAGACTATGGATTGTTTGTAAGATTTTAACTAGGAATTACTGATAAAGCAAACAATGATCTCACATCTGCACTACTAATTAAAAACTGACCTCCGCTACGTACGTATCAATTTACTGAAACAACAGAATTGAATTTCAGCAGCAGTTGCCGGGTGACTCACTACCTTGATGACTTGATCATTTATTAAGGTCAGTAAATAAAATCTAACATACGTTCATTGACCTAATTGTGATGTAAATTCCATTGCCTGCTTTTTGTTTTACAACTGTGATTTTAACAAAATGGGTAAAACTTACCGTTTAGATGCAAACAATCTTTATGACATGTGTTCAAATAGGTCGCCGTTAGTCTGCACACACACACACACTCGCGCACGACGTATGATAGATTCGTTAACAATGTTATTATGTTAAATTATGTTAACAAACATGTCGGCATTTGCACGAATTTGTTCTGCGGCAATTTCAATGCGTGCGCGTAGCTCTTCCTCGGTATCCACTTCTGTCCTGTACACTAATGTTTTAAAATATCCCCAAATACAAAAATCGAGGGGAGTCAAGTCCAGTGATCTCGCAGGCCAGGCGACGGGCCCTCCACGTCCTATCCACCGGTTAGGGTATTCGTTATTCAAAAACTCCCGTACCTGGCGAGCAAAGTGTGGTGGTGCTCCATCATGCATGAACCAAAACCTGGGCAATTCGATTTTCCTGATTGCGTTCCAATAGCCATTGGCAAAATTGCACTCGCGGGATATGATCTGCAGGTTTTAATGAGTGTACTTTTTGAAAATGATATGGGTGTAGGGAATTTTCTTTTAAAATGCGCCAAACGCGAGTAGAAGGTACACCAGTTTGTGCTGCCAAGGTACGCACGCTAAGAGTGGGATCCTCTTCAACTAACTCTAGAATGTTTTCTTCCTCCGCGACATCTCCGTGGTGTGGATTGCGTCCTCTCCCACCAGCTCTTGGCATAACCGATCCTGTATCGAACATTCTCTGTATAGCTTGTACGATCGTACGTGCATTTGGATGACGGCGGTTAGGAAACCGAAGGGCATACTCTCTGGCGGTGGCAGCACCATTAAGATGACATTTGCCGTATAAAATAATAAGTTCCGTCCATTCAGCAGGTGTATAGGGTTCTGCCATAATTTAAACAGTAACTAAATACACTTAAATAAACTACTTATTACTAAAACAAACACTTAACACTACCTAATGCAAGTTATTAATTTAAAACGTGTATTAATCGAAACTCAAGTTTACCACCACCTAACACAAAGAAAGTTGACGACAAACTGCATACTGCAGTTACAAATCTCAAAGATCTGAGTCAGTAACAGTTATTACAGATGTTCAAAATGAGTGTTATTATTTAGTTAAAAACGTTTTAAAAGCACGTACTGCTATTTGGTGTTGATTACTTTTCGGAGAATTTATATTTATCCCGCTACCTGCTTGGGTTAGTTTATGGTTCTTTTGTCCACGACCTTTTAAAGTATGTACTAGTAGACACAATTTTCTTTTCATACAGTTTTATCTACTATGTTGCAGTGCCGTGCGTATTATTTTTATAAGGGGGGTTGTCATTTCAAAGGGGCATTTCAGGAAATTGTTAGTAAGATGTTACTCTACACATGTTTCTCTATTGTCCTTTAACGGGAAAGGCATCTTTTCCAAAACACCCTGTATGTTTCTTTAAAACTTGCTATACTATGTCGTCTTTGGACTTTTTTATATTTTCGAGAGCCTGTTTTACCATATATGGTAAATATGGGGATGATCGCCCAGCGGCTCTGATCAAGGCATTCCCCCATTATGCATATCTTCCAGTTCAAGACTTACATTCAACTGTTTGAGTGACTGAGTCATTCAGAAGCATTTTTAATACACGGTTCTAAATTATATTTATGCTTCACTTCTTTCATGAAAAACAACACTGAGTACTTTCAGCAGGGGTATGAACACTGAACTGAGTTTTTTTAATTTGACCGATAATGATGGTCTAGAGGGCAAAAGTGGCCGGAAGTCAATCCTCGAAGGGGAGGTCTCCAAGATCGATGACATGTAGTCCCGTTGTTATTATTTTTTTAGCTAGTCCGAATGAGTCAATGAAAAATTATGTCGAACGGTATGCGGATGTACAGAGATGTTAATGAGATCTATAGACTTTTCTGCAGACCCTACATACTGTATGGTATACCACCTGTATCCGTAAGATGAAATGGGTATAATTCATTTGGTGAGAATAACTGAGAGTTGATCATTAGAATTATCTCACAGGAAATCGGTTTCTTGAGTTTGAAATGTCAGAGCTCTATTGAAGCAAACGGATAATTAACTCCATTACAACACTGATTAACTATAATAACAAAAATGTAATCTCGTCCCTTCTTATCTGCTTTAATAATGAATGTAGTTTTAAAACAGAAAACCACGGAAATTGCTAATATACATGGTTTGTAAGTCAGTATGTTAATAGTCATTTCCTTTTCAAATCAAAAGAATTTCATTAAAAGATGAAATTCTCTCCTAGCAATGAATAATCATGTACCGATGAGGATAATAATCTAATTAATCATAGAATTAATAACAATATGAATAATTTTGTAAAATCACTCTGCCATCTATATTAATCATAATCATTAATGAAAATGATAATGTAACATTCTTTTTCTTTTCAGGTAAGGAACTAACCTATCTGAGATGACCTTCATATGTTCAACTTCTGTTTGCATGGTAATGTCATTAATGGTAAATATATACATACATATAGTTACAGATTTATCTTATGTCATTTTATTACGCATCCTATTTATGTAAATAACATTTGAATATAATAAAAATAAAGATTTCAAAGAATTGTTGAGTGCAATAGAGGGGACAACTAAAAAATATTGGAATTTACTAAGATGACTTAATTTGGTTAGTGGACTTATAGTTCATTCTTACTAGTTTATTTACGGAAAAGGAAAAGTAAACGTAAACAAACCTAATAGGATTATAACTACGTGACGTCGCTAGTGTACTTAGTACACTATTGGTTGAACTTTCACTTACTTAACCCTACGCCTACATGTTGCGGTTTTACATAAATATTATTATTATATAAATTACAGTAAGGGATATTTACGTTTGCGATTTCGAGTCTTCTTGTCTGCCACTGTAGTGTAAAAATAAATAATGCTTTAACGAAGGCCGAAAAAAAATTATTTTAAATCTGTATAAGACAACCTTGTAGGCTAACCCTACTGTGACCGAAGTGTACTGTTTCTTCGGTTTACAGAGTATTACAGGAATACAGAACTGAACAAGTTCTATCCGTCGCCGAAAAAAAATAAAGATTGTTAAAACCTATGACATTAGATGCTCCAAAGACATTATACGAAAAAAAATCATTAACTTTTCTTCGGAAATGAAGTTCCAACATTTGATAAGGATCTTCAAGCTGTTGACAAAGATTTGCTTAAAACAATTGAATACCACACAAGCAAAACCTGACCATAACAGTTCATTAACGAATAAGAAAGATATAATAATTGTCTTAATTATACTCATTTTATAGTCACAAAACTTTCTAAAAAGGGTTTGTAACAAGCAGATTATTGGTCAGTTTACTATTCATAATGCATTGTTCTAGAACAGGGGTGGCCAACTACACTACCTTTGGAAGCCACATTTCAGGAATGAATATTTGAAAGAGCCCCGCATAGACGTGAATTTAGGTGACATCCTAAATGCATCAATTTTATTGTTAGTACACAGAGAAAAATGTATTTAAATTTCATCAACAATTGTGTGGTATTGTAAAACAAATTGGTCTTAAAAAAGTGACAGGGACAATTTGTGTACAATTATAAAACAAGATTGTGTCATTTAGTTTGTCAAGATTTTGTGGAAGTCAATAGTAATTTTGTAGAATCAAATGAATAGTTGTGTATAAGTTTCCATAACAAATTGTGTTACTTAATAAAACAGAATGTGTAATGTTATTGCATACAATTTTATACAAAATTGTACAATTGTTGCGCTAGTGTGTGCCACAATTGCTTAATAGTATTTAACACAATTACTTGTTCACATTTATACAAATTGTGCAATACTCTGGCACAAATATTCTATACAGAAGGCTAGATATCACAAATAAAATATATATTTTTACATATATTAAAATATATGTAACTAATATGTATATAGCTATACAATGTATAGTATTTACATACTATACAACGTGTAGTATATACACGTATAACACGTATAAATTTTCTTTTGCCGTCGGCTGTTTATATATAAATCTCGAATTTACATTAATAGCGACAATTACAAGTGGTGACATCTATAGGATGTCATCCATAAACTTTGCGAAACACAATAATTAGTAGCAAGCAGTTTGAACACTGGATTATGATTTCATTCAAACAAAATATTGTATTTTTCTAAACATTTTTTACAATTATACTTCAACATAATATGCTAGCTTATCCTCTACAACATTGTTCCAAAGAAAGCAGAACTAAATCTGACTGTGTTAAATAATTGTCGTAAGTTCCTGTTAGACAATTCAGTAACGAAATCCTACACAACGCTGGACAATACGATTCTACAATTATAATATAAATTTCTCCAACACCGTTTTGAACAATATTGTGCAAAGCTCTTTTGAAGTATTTCTCTCTGTGTACTTCCTATAACAAAATGCTATGCGCCACTACTGTTTCTGTGTTAGCCACTTTTTTATTTTTCAACGCTTGATTCCGGAACAAAAATATCCTAAAAAGAAAGAGTGTGCTCTGACACTAATCTCAATTCTTGGTACTTCGTATTGTTGTGAGTCTTTGTATTCAACACTTAAAATTAAACATAAGGATCGGTCTGTTTTAACTGATCAGCATTTAACTGAGCTTGGGCGAACTGCCCTACGAACAAGTCTTCAACCAAATTTTTGGCAGCTAACTGCTAAGATGGACAAATTGTTTGATAGAATCAGAACAATAACTTAAATAACTTTTAAATAACTTTTTTTTATAAGTTTAATCCTTCAGTTTTGTAGTCTATCCTCACATGGATTTTTTTATGTTTTTGAATAACTTTGTAACAAAAAATGAAATAAAATAATTACTTTTGGAAATTGAGCAGTTGTAGTTTACCATATTTGATATATACATTTTGTTTGCATAAAAGTCTCACCACTCGCCTGAGAGAGCCGCATGCGGCTTGTCTGGCTCGCTATGGCCATCCCTGTTCTATAAGAAACTCCTGAATCTCAATAGCTGAATGAACAATTATTTTGAAGAATTTGTTTGTGGCTCAATAACATTGTCATGTATTCTACGTATTTATATTTATAAATATTAAAAACTTTTCAAAGCCATAACAACTAATAACAGACAATGACGCCAATATCACAGATGCATCAGCGCTATTTAAAAAATCGGTTGCTTTCGGGACCATAAAAAACTATTGCAAAAAGAGCTTTAAAACGTTTGACGTTTCCGTAAGTTGGTCAATTATGTGCTTTTAAGCATAAGGTCTAACCTATATTAACATTTTCGGCTCCATAACAACTATAGTTTGTATTTTGGAGGTCCATCAAAATATTTTTATACCATGGTAATTTTCATCCGATGTGTCAATTTGGAGTCAATCATCCTAACGTTCATTTGACCTTTTTAATGATTAGTCTACCACTACTTCAGAAATATGAAAAAACTTTTAGAATAGAAACTCAAAAATATACCTAGCACAATTAACTATCTACCTTTAAAAAGGGTTTCAACAAATTCACAAAAGTAATATTTTATCAGAGCACATACTTTTCGCGTAAGATTGGAATAAAATTGTTCGTTCAGAGGTATCCCGATTAGACTGAAACTTGTTATGGATAATAGAGTAGAGAAATTGGAACTGCAGAAAATCAGAAGCGTTTAAAAGAACAAAGTAAGTAGTAGAGATGGTCAAAATCTCAACTGGCAGTAGCATCAATTATAGCATCCAAAAATTAACTGATTTTGTTTTGCGTTAAACCTCTGATATGATGGTTATATTAATAGTTACTTCCATTACCAGGCTAGAAAGTGAGTGTTTTCTAAAATATGAGCAGCCGAGGCTATACACTTCTTGAAAACCAAACAACCACTTTTCTGTTCTGGTACACATGTTATCTTTGATTCTACTCAATACTTAATTTTAACTTAACAATCAACAAATATTAATTCTGAGATAGCGCGACTTAGCTACTTTTTGAACGCTCGTTATTTCCTTTTTATTATCTTACCACCTAGGCATTTTTATATTTTGTCAAATTATTCATCAAATATCTATTTTCTTGCATCCCTTTATGAAGAATAATATTTACGTTATAAATCCGCCAAATGAGTTTTTACGTACGAGTTACATGTTTATGGACGACGTGACGAAGGGATCGTGTCAGAAATTGCTAAACTAGTACTGTGAAAAGTTAATTATGTAACACAGTGATTCCTAAAGTGTGTTCCGTGGAACCCTGGCGTTCCGAGACAGTATTCTGGGGTTCCGCGGGACGAGTTGCGGAAGATAAGGTATAATAATTTCATGAAACGTCGTTTTATGAAATAAATTTTTATATCAATTTAAGGTTGAAATGAAAATTAAATTAAAAGTCGTGTAATATAACAAAAGGATGCCACTTGCAAAGCTTTAAATTATCCTACAATAACGCTCTAATTACTTAGTATTTTATTTCGTACAATTGGTATTTTGTAAAATTGTTTGTTGCATGTTTTGTGTATCTTATACATGCATGTTAGAATAAACTATTTGTAGATAACTTTTTGATTATTTTTTAATGCCCAGTTAAGATTATGATGTTTGTAGATATGGCTAGCGTTCCGTGAAATGTAAAATGTTGTATAATAGGCCAGTGAAATTAGACCCGATTGGGACCGTTCGTGGAAATAAATGTTGGAAAGCGGGAGATCGCTTCGATCGCTTCATTTGACATCAAATATAAGTATCCTAGGTTTGCACGGTCCCTCGACGCGAGCTTACCTGAGGGCATCAAAAGAACAACAAAATCTTCGGACCTTTTTTAGTTTTTCGCTTATAACTTCAAAGCGGTGCTTTCCAACGAAAACTTCACTATTACAAGAATTAAAGAGCATTAAATTCTGCGTCGAATGAGTATTCAACACTTTAAATTCGGTCCAGTGGTATGATCAAAATCGATGGTCGAAAAACGACAATTTTGCAAATTATCGATTTTTCGTCAGACCGGACACCCAGAGGCTTGCCGTATCAAAAAAACCCTTGGACTCATTCTGATGGTTAATATAAGTCAAGAAATACCTAAGCTTTGATATTGTAGAGGTTGCCGGATTAAACTAATGGCTATTTCTTTGCCATCCCCCATCACAGCAATTGTGATCAATCTATATGAAGTGCTGCAGTACTGGTCGCTCGATCATTTCGAAAAGAAAATCTTTTGTGTGTTATCACATCTATTGGTAGATCAAAACCGCTGTTTTTTATTTTTATTCCTTTTGATTGAAATATGGCAGCTATATTTGTTTCGTGGTGCACGACGTTTCTTGCAGTTTTTTTATGTAAACATAAATCTTGATATCTCAAGAAGGGTTGGTCTTAGAGACAAGCGGTAGAAGCCATTGTATTGCTCCCATGTCTGACTACATCTTTTAATCTAAACATAATTTTCGTAGGATGCTTACTTACGGGTGCAATTTAACAACGTTTTTACAAAAATTCCCGCTTTTTAGGGGGGCATATTTCATATATCAGATGAAAATGAAGGCTTAGGGCTGATTTTCTTTTTAAAAGTAGGTTAGAGGTAGTTTCTGTATAAAATATTTTAAATCTGAAACTTTACTATTTTCGTATTTATGGGCTTTTTAAGTTCTCGTTATGATACGTAATATCAAGATTTACGTTTACATCAAAAAACTGCGTACACCATGAAACAAATATGGCTGCCATATTTCAATCAAAAGGAATAAAAATAAAATAACAGTGGTTTTGATCTACCAATACTTAGTTGTGATAACACAAAAACAAATTTTGTTTCGAATTCATCGAGCGATCAGTACTGCAGCACTTCATATGGATTGATCCCAATTGATGTGATTGGGGATGACAAAGAAATGTCCATTAGTTTAATTCGGCAACCTCTACAATATCAAAGCTTAGGTATTTTTCGACTTGTATTAACAATCAGAGTCCAACGGGTTTTTTTATACGGAAAGCCTCTGGGCGTCCGGTCTGACGGAACATCGAAAATTGTCGTTTTTCGACTGTCGATTTGGACCATACCACTGAACCGAATTTAAAGTGTTGGATACTCATTCGACGCAGAATTTAATGCTCTTTAATTCTTGTAATCGTTAGAAAGCACTGCTTTAAAGCTATAAGCGAAAAACTAAAAAAGGCCCGAAGATTTCGTGGTTCTTTTGATGCCCTCAGGTAAGCTCGCGTCGAGAGACCGTGCAAACCTAGGATACTTATATTTGATGTCAAATGAAGCGATCGAAACCATCTCCCGCTTTCCAACATTTATTTCCACCAACGGATCTATTTTACTGGCTTATAAGGGTTCCGCGGAAAAATAAGTTTGGGAACCACTGAATTGTAACATATAACGAACAATGTTTTACAATGCCATACTGTATCGCATTGTCGCGTTAATGGATTGTTGTATTAGGTTAATGTAAATTAAGTAAACAATTAAAAGTAATCTGAATACTTTAATAAAATTAACTTAATTAATTTAACTGCAGTAGCAACAGTATGTGTGGTAGTATTATAGCAACCGCTTACCGGACTCAGTACTGTAATGTCACGTTTACCAGACTGAAATCATTAAAGCAAACAAGAGAATGAAGCACCATGAATAAAGAGAAATATTTACAAGCCAGTAGTTAAGGTATGCGAATTTAACGACATTGTACAAAAGAGAATTTTGATGCGAATTTCATACATAGTAACGTGTAGATGGCTTAAGGATATTGATAGTTATTGCAAAGTAAACTTTTTGAACATGCCTAAAATAACAGTAAGTACCTACGTATATATATTTATTTTCTTGTCAAAACAAAGAGTTTGTTATTGTTGAGCGCTAGAAATATAGAACCAACTAATTTATGAGTATTTATAAACAATCTAATTAGTACTCTTCGAAACTCAGCATTACATCTTTTCTAAAGATTTTAGAGTCGGTAAAAAACGGTTGGATCCGAATTTTTAGTAAAGTGTTTATTTCTCAAAATGAGTCCGGGGGACTTTTTTTGTGCAAGGGAATAATTTTATTATTCAAAAGTTTAACGCTCAGAAAACAAGCTGAATGTATTTTATTCATTTGGGCTATATAATAAGATCAAAGGAACAACGGTCAGTCTCGTAGGACACTGCAAAACTTACATTTTGACCACATGGCAGGAAACTGCAATAGTTAGTTCATTAACTCTTGAGAACTTTAAGGATTAAGAATTCAAAATCTGAATGGCAGGACTGTTCCTCCAACATGTGGCATGTGACATCTAGCCGAGTGTTGAATCAGTGGAATTGCACCTTAACTTTGGCCTAATATACATAAGGTTTATTCGGGTATGTGAATTGTACATATTTTGTCCATCGTCTTTCCCGGGTATTTCGTGCGAGTTCCCATTCACCCATCTGGTGGAACAATTGGTTCTATACCATTCATACAGCTCTACCAGTCGAGCGATTCATCCAGCAGCTCCACAATTTGGTTTGATTTGAACAGCAGTCCTCTATCATCTCTCACTAGCGTCGTCCTTGCCCAGTTTCTATGTGTTTTTGTCCGTTTTTATTCTAAATCACCAGTGGCCCCCGTTATTGATTATTCAGACGAGAATAGTTTATTAAGTCGCTAAAATATCATTTTTAGGTTTTATCGAGGATTATGATATCTTTAGGTATCACCGAGACCCTTTGAAGTAGAGAGAAAGTAGAATCTCAAGTATTCCCATCTGATAGTGGTGTCGATTCGTGGGATGGTTTCGTAATGCAGTTTACCTTTCTTTATGTGGAATGTTTTTCATAATATCATCGACTACCAAGCAGAATTAAAGAGGCGGTAATGAGTCGCAATGTTGGATACCACGACCAATTTTGAAGAATTGTAATCTGCACAGCTTATATTCAAAAGCAATAGTGCTGTTCGCATATGTATCTCACATGATCAATAAATGGTGGTCGTAAACTACGTTTTAAGAGTATTCTTATAGAGACATAACCGATCACTTTCGCTAGTCTAATGTCGTAACATGCAGTTGCTTCAGTCTTGAATTTATGTGATGCAAACAAAACCAAAGCAAGCATTGCAACATTTTCGCGGCCATGTTTAAAATATCTCCCTTTTGGGTCTGTGATGTTTGCTGTTCTTATTCTGTTGACCAGAATTTTTTCTTGTAACTACAACAGACATGCCGTCAATTCTGCGGCATTGGCAGGATTATTTCCAACGCGGCGTTTTGGAAGGAATATTGTCCTGTTTGAAAAGAGTCATATTGGGACAATTCTCTTACTTAATCAGAGATTGTGGAAAAGTGCACAACGGTTATCGGCATCGCCGTAAATGTCTTCTGATCGCTTCCCCCGATACTGACCTCGAGTCGATTTGTGTTCCTTTTGGATTTGATAGATTTCCACTAAAAACTGTTTGCATATTTGCCTATAGTATGATAGGCTTCTCTTGGCACCTTTGATGTCTTAAATGGTTTCCTTTAGGAATTCTAATTAATAAGTATTAATTTACAAATACGACCTTATCGTGTTGAACTTACGTCTCTATTTTCAATTATAATTTTCTCTTTTATTCGTACTCATCGTTAAGTTTGAGCTGTCAGGGCTTAGGGCTTTACGGACCGACAAATGAGAACATATGTCTAAAACCAGATTATGTTATTAGTCGTCTAGCGACATTGGACAATTTGGAGTTTGCCTACCCAACAAACTCGTATTACACAGATTTAGCGTTGCCTACGAGCAACTGAATTTAGAGGACCCAAATAACTTAGAATTTTAGCATTGAAGCAAAAACATGAAAGAACAGTGTTAAGAATTGTTATTGCCATCTCAGCCAAGCAGAGACTTGCAGATTTTATAACAATACAGTTGGCGAACTGGCGGCGCCAAACATTTGAATATTTAAACGTGAGCTATTTAACAATATTTATAATTAATTATAGTTCGTAAAAATTATGTTGATGCCAGAAGTATTAATCCACAAATAAAGAGAATTAGACTATTTTGGGATTGATACTTCATAGAATTTTGGTATCCAAGTTTTAAATTTCCTTTTCATTTTTTTTGTTTGTGTTAAGTTTATTAAATAAATTTGTGTTGTATAAAAAAAAGAAACATTGCTTATACTTGTTGCATATTACTGTGTTTCTAGGTTTGTATAATTATTTAGTGCCCTATTGAAACGACCCGACTAAAAGTCTCAATTTGTGGAGAGTTAGACTTTTCACAACAATTTTATTTAGCCGGAACAATCACTTTAAACGAAAGATAAGAGAGTTGTATGTTGTATGCATCTGTATTATTGCCACCGTATTATTGCCATAAAGTATTAGCTGTTCATCAACTCGGATGACAACTGGGATGATAATGAGTGGTGGGATTTAAGTATTATCTACCTTTAAGTATTATAACGTTTGTGGACCTTTTGTAGGTTGTCATTATATATCTTGGGATTTTTAAGTTTACTCTAAAGGTTACCCAGTGCTCGTGTGCGATGCACACCTTGCAGATGCACTTGCAATAGCTACAAATATCTTCTTTAGTGTTAAGTTGTAATTATAACGAACAAAACATGCTCTTGTACCCCTTCCCCATGAACTGCTCTCCCCCATTCTCAGTTTTAAATTTTAATTAAAATCAAGTCTTAATTGGCTTAAAACTAATTTGCTTAGAGACGAAGGTAGCTGGAGATACGAATAAATTGGTATTGCATGAATTGACTAAAGAGTTGATGAAGAAATAATATTGTGATAGGATATCACATTTAAGCCAGATTTCAAGTTTTTTTTGTACAATTACTCCGCCAAAAGGAGAAAATACAAATTTCGTACAAAGACGAAACATAATTTATATATTTGGCACGAAAACCCTGCACCTACACCTGACTACAAAATGAATCGGGCTGTTGTATTTTAAACGAGATTTTAAATGAGTTTTATTGATGTTCATGTAAACAAGCTCAGCATAAACTTTAATACAAAATTTCTGCTGTCGGTTTATAATAATATCGTACACCGAAAACATAACAAACATCAACTTCCAATTAATTTAAACCGTGGTTTAATTAATAATGATCATCGACAATTATTAACCGCAATACAAACATTAGCGTGGAGGTACGGTTAATAAGCACTAATTTGTAATTGTAATATCGCCCATCATTGTAGATGAATTGCTTTCGTCTGCTTTTCCAGATGACATTAAAAATCTAGTAGATACTTTGTTACGTAAGGTTTAAAAACACTTTAATTTCTTGAAGGACTACTGGTTGCTGTTGCATTTTTAAAGACTAATTAAGGCAACAAGATGACATTGATCACATTTATTCGTATAAAGACGAGTGCTAATTTTAAGGTCAGCATTTTTTTACCAAATAAGGAAATATAGAGACCAAATATGGCTTTAAAATATACAATCTCATCTTATGTACATTTTCATAATCATAGTAAGCGATCTGTTTAGTTTAGTTGTGGTCATTACAACTAATTCAACTACATTTTAGTATGTGCACCAGTGTGAATATAAATTAAAGTCATTAAAAAAATCAATTTCAAATTGACTGAACCTAAAGGTGCAAAATAAACAAATCAATTAACAATCGATTTCCAATTTTTCGGGTTAAATGGTCAAAGTTTGAAACCTTCAGATGTTAAGACTGTTATTAATTCAGCGTTACTTTCACTAAACAAATCAACTTAAAATATCACTCATATTTACGTTAACATATCTCTCGGCAGAAACGTCTTATTAACTCAAATTATGCTCGGGTGACGCCACCCAAATTGTTTGATATTATTATTTAATAGCAAAAGTTGAGAAATCTACAATTCAGGAAAAGATTTCCATTAATTTACGTTAAATTCAATTTGATTATTTTTTTTTGTATTTTGTGATTTATTTTATGAATGATTATAATTCATTATTAATTTTGAAATTTTTATATTGAAATAAACCCAAGTATAAAGCGTTTACACAATACAATAAAATGCACAACAGTTGAAGATTATAAAAATCTACTTGCCGCATAAATTTCTACATATTAGCTTAATATGTCGCTTTCTAAATAGATTCTTAATTAAATTTCTTATCTAAAAACCAGTCTAAATGTTTGTGTGCGGGAACAGCTGAATTCTGGACGATTTGCATTAAACACTGAATCTTTGAACTTTACAATAATATCTATTGTTAATTTTGAGTTTATTATTATTGATTTGTTGAACTGGGCCTAAATAACACGAAGCATATTATCTTACAGAATCTCTTCACAAAAACTAGTCTCTCCATAGACGTGCAATACAACACGGAACCTCACAAAAATTTTCCTCGCAATGACTGGTATCTTACTAGTTCTACGATGCGATATGAAACTTCTAATAACTCTCTAATAACAAATAACCAAACTAGTTCGATAATTGCATTTAAACTATGTTGGCTGAACATGGGCAAATTCACCGCGATCACAAACCGTACGAGGCGCCGCCTGATATGATGCCATAAACATGAAGTGTCCGTATAGATAGGCAAAGCCAGACTACATTACCTGGCAGATGAATTAAGCTCAACCAAAATTAATATTAAGATTTAATAATTTTTTTACTGCTGATTGTTATAAATTGTATTTTGATGTAACGTTGAGTATAATTCATATTTTGTAAACTTCTGATTTTGACTTTTAACAATTTCAGGAATCGCTTTACCACGACTCATTTTCAGTCCTATGTATTCTCTTTGTAAGGAAACTTTTACAAAGACCTTCTTGCTATTTTTTCAGTACGAGGATGGGTTGAAAACTTCTCGCCCTGAGGTAGAAAACAGTATTTTTAGGGGTTGATTTTTATTTTATTTCTTAATAAAATCTTATTTGAGCTCGATGCACTTGGTCCAGCGATACTCTAAGCGATTCAAACCATCCGTAAAAGGAAACGTTAAGGTCTTCAACATATGCGTTTACAACATCAATGATTTCAAGATTAGACGAAAATTTGCGCCCTCCAAGCCATTTTTTTCAAATTTGGAAGCAAGAAGAAATCACGGTGCGTGATTTAACAATTCGAAACCAAGTTCATGGATTTTCGCCATTGCAGTTGCCGACCGGTGAGGGAGAGCATTGTCTTGATGAAACAACACCTTTTTCCTCAACATGTGTGGATGTTTTTTTAGCGATTTCTTCTTTTAAACGATCTAGTAAGTTAGCGTATTATTCGCCTGTGATACTTCTTCCCTTTGCCAGGTAATCAATAAAAAGTATGCCCCGGGAATCCCAAAATACCGTGGCCATCACCTTGTCGGCCGATGGAACAGTGTTAGCCTTTCTTGGTGGTGGAGAATTACCATGTTTCCACTGTTTGGATTGTTGCATCGTTTCAGGGGTATAGTGATAGACCCATGTCTCATCAGCGGTAATAAATCGTCGCATAAAGTCTTTTGGATCACGCCGAAAACGCTGCAAACACTCTTTTGAAAACCGACTCGTTGTTGTTTTTGATCAATTGTGAGCAGTCGCGACACCCACCTTGCACAAATTTTTTCATCTCCAAATTCTCGTGTAAAATTGAATGCACGCGTTCTTTAGATATGCCTACAGTATCAGCTATTTCCTGCAATTTTAATCGACGGTCGTTTAAGACAATAGCGTGCACTTTTTCAACCATTTCTTCAGTGGTAGCAGATTTGGGTCTTCCCGAACGCGGTGCATCATCGCAGCTTTTCCCACCTTGTTTAAATTCAGCAGTCCACTTTTTTAAAGTGGAAAATGAAGGACCAGATTCTCTCAGAGTAGAATCCAGCTCTTTTTTAATTTCTGTGGCAGTTAAGCCTTTCAAAACAAAATATTTTATAACAACACAATGTTCGTGTTTTTCCATTCTTCACAAATAACTTTAGCAGTCAGATACACATGAAGTTATGAAGCAATCGTTTTGACATTGCAGATTCGACTTTATGAAGGTTAGAACTTTACGGCTGTCAAAAAATTTATGCACTCAGAGCGCCCTCTCTGGGTCAGGCCGAGAAGTTTTCAACCCGCCCTCGTATAACTGCAATACAATTAAGATTTATTGTATTAGATTAATTATATAACCTTGATATGTTTTAAAAAACATTGGAAATTATAAAAAGCTGTATTAGAAGCACTAACCAATGGAAATAAATCAAAAAATTGACGCTTTTAATTAGCAAATGGATCTGACATAAGGGTACTGAATCTAGATCTTAAATATACCCACTAATATGCCGAACAAATTTATTTTAATCTACCTGACAATTGTTTCGACATTTAAACTGCCTTTATCAAAGGTAATACAAACAAACACATCACTAAGTCAAATTAAAAAAATAGATAACGAGATAAAAAGATAAAAAATGGAAATTTTTGTATTAAACATTGTTAATCCAAATAAGAATAATGACTTGAGAACACTGTTTTTTTCTAAATTCTAAGTTCAATATAAGGAATTATTTAAACAAAATAAAACCATAAAATAGATTAGGTTTCGTTTGTACCCAATTTTATTGCCTGCAAGCCAACATTTCGTTTATTTTTTTATATAATATTTAAGGAGGATTTCGAAGAATACGTGCAAGATGCTAGATTTCAATCCGTGAGAAATAGATTTTATTCGTGCAAGTTTTAACTTGGTTAACTTTAACACATTAAAAGAGATGTCTGCATTCTGAGATGTTTGTTTAAATGCACCTGTCTTTCGCATTAAAAATAAAACCTTTTACGTTTTAAACAACTTGAATTCGAAACAAAACGAAATAATTCATTTTTATATCCGGGATTGAAGATTTAAACGAAATGAACTAATTAAACTGCAGATTTCAGTTCGTTACAAGACCCAGAGTTCAAACCAGATATTTAGAAGCTTATTAAAAACTTTAACAGATTTATAGGAATAGCATAGATTGAAAATGTTTCTGATTCTTACCTAGATTCCAGTATATAAAATCCTTAAAATTAAAAAAATGTAATATTAAATACTAAATGTTCTAAAATGCTTTGAAGAACACATTTTTATGGTTTACACTTCCTACTGTTTCATAGCTTTACAGATTTCATATACTCAAATCTTCATAATTTTAAATACTTAAAGTTTCAGACATTTGCATCATATATGAACTACATATATGTAGTTCACACGATGGAAAGATTGCAGTGGAATGGATTCCAATGTTGCTTTAACTATGGATTTCAAATTAATCCATAAATAAAATTTAATTAACTCAATAACCTTTAAGTACCGGACCAATTCCTAATCTGAAGTATTTTTCAACATTTTATAATTAACAAAACGAAAAGTAATTTTAACAAAAGCGATGATTACTTTCTACATTCCACTCGAAAACTAAGTGGGCACTGCCCACATTGCTCATCTTGGAGCGATAATGACTTTT
Organism: Agrypnus murinus; assembly: GCA_929113105.1. NCBI lineage: Eukaryota > Metazoa > Arthropoda > Insecta > Coleoptera > Elateridae > Agrypnus > Agrypnus murinus. The sequence goes on along the minus strand of OV816028.1, from coordinate 66,488,562 downwards.
CTACTACAAGGTGGTGTTCCATTCTGCTTAAACCACGCACTATGTTTTGATAGAACAGGTACATCATCCATTAGTAGCCAACTCGTTCCTCTAAAGTCTAAAACCTTAAGTACCTCTTTCCACTCAGAATACCGTCTATGAAATCGATCAGATGGTCAGTTAATAATCACACGTATATACCTCATATTACTTTACATGTTTTTGTACAGTTTTGGAATTTTGATCTGACCAATAATGACAGTAGTAGATTGTTAACCGACAACAATCTTATTATTATAAAATTTATACTCGCTTGAATTTTTCAAGTTTACTAATTCATTAACCATACAATAAACAGTTGCATCTCTCATGATTTCTGAACAAAATTAATTTCGTGACAAAATACTGGAAAAATTAGGATCAAGAGTAAGATCAGCAAAAGCTGTGGCGCTCTGACCTATATCGTAGCCTAGCAACCTGGTATAACGCGCAGTACGTGTCACCGCCAGTAAGAGCCTTCTAAGGTAAAGACGGGAAATTCACAGTCGTTCCTGATATTTATCCTACATTTGAGCAACTGGTCCCAAAAACGGAGATAAATAGATGATAGACTTATTTTTATTAGATCTCCTACATTAGCGAAATTGTTATATTGAATTAAAGTTATCGAATGATACCGCCAAAAGTCTGAGAGAGACCTTCGAGTTTTAAGAATTTTTGCTAAACTGTAGGTAGGGAAATCTATGGTATTAGCAATAAATCGAAGAAAAGTGTCGTGTTTTTACATATCTTTGAAAGACTACAACCTTACTGAATTGGATTCCCCTGGGCCCTGAGTTTAACCTACATTATATAGTTTATGGAAACCCGCAGACAGAAGTATTCAGAATGATTTAACTGAGAGAGAAACTATCTAAATTTAGTTAGTGTCGAACTCCTTAATTTGCGTGCAATAGTATTGCCATTTAACTATGTTCTAAATGATTACCTTTTTTGTCTAGCTGACTGCTGCCGCTTCTTCAATGATTTTCTATTGTTATTGTGGTAAACACAAGAACACACATGGGTCCCTAATAAAATAAAAGAATATAATGATATTTAGTATTTTGATTTATTTATTTTTTATTTTACGCCTACACTGAGAGAACCAACATCTTAGGTCATAAGTCCCCCATGTTACATGCAACACAGTCACACACTCATAGTTGACGGCCTAACTTACCAATTTAATTTTAATTTTTCCAATTTTAAATTTTTGACGAAACAACCTTTTGCCAAAATGGTACTCTTTACAGGCACAATACAGGATATGGTCTAGAGATAACCCATACTAGATTCTGGAAGTCCGCAAACAATTATCGTCAGGAGATAAATGTATGTGCTGGTATTGTGCGCGAGCGTATTCTGGGACCATATTTTTTAATGAAACATTATCTAGTATTTCTAGAGAAACATCTGGTTTGAACAAGATGATGCTCCACCACATTACCTGCAAATGCAAGACGTTAGATGAAGTTTTTGCTCAACGCTGATTGGCAGACGAAGGTCAATCGAATCGCTCACTCAGTCACAGGACTTAACCCCACTTGATTTTTTCGTGTGGGTTGATTATCTAATAAAATAACGGGTTTAGCACAATAAATCCAACAATGTCAAAGATCTTCAGGCTCCCATAACGCAGGAAACGTAATTAATTCTTACAGATGTCATTGTTTTCAACTCTCTGGATTTTCCGACCCATAAACATTAGACCCCCATATAGGTGCCAATGAATTTGGAATTAAGACAGCAATACAATAAAACCAAAAAATTGTATGTTGCCATTTAAAGAAAAGTGCGATGACATCATTGCTCGAAAACTCCTGCTTTAAGCGTGTGAGCGTTCTTCTCAAATTGTACCTAACCTCTAAATCTAAACAATGAAAATGAAATTTGAGTAGGGACGGACACGGGATTCACGACCATCAACTTGATCCGGAAAATCAACAAGCTTTTCAGCGCATTTTCGTAGGAAATCCGCTATTAACCGCGCTTTGTTTTAATTCAAAGCTTCTTAAAATGAAATATGTTTCATTATTCTCGCTGTTATTTCTGAGCATCATAACATTCAAATTTTCAAAACGGCGCCAGTTAATGAATACTTATTAGTACCTATCACGGGAAAGTGCTTTTCTTTTGGATAATGTGCCCCCAAAATACTTCCGCGGGTTGGTTGTCGAGCATTATTCCTTTCCTTTTTATATTCTTCCTAACACCTTGGTTATGTTCCCATTAGTAGGTAAAAACTGAAAAAAATATTTGATGAAATGGAGGTGTACATCATTCAACTCAATTAAACTTACCTCAATATCGACAAGCGATATACGTTTTGGCTTTTTAATCTAATTTTGATCTTGAAATCAGAATATAGCTGTGTTATTGCTTATTACGCATTTACGTCTGACACTGGACTTCGTTGACAGAATGACATGACAATACATTACAATGACATTACAAATAAAAAATCACTACTTTCAGTTGCACAAAGTAGCACTTTGTGTAACTGTTTTTCGCAAAAACAGTGTCACAAAGTAATCTTTGTATACGCGAAATAGACAAAGTATTTTTCTTAATAGTTTTTGGTTTTCTTCATAAAGTTTAATATGTTTTTGATGTAAAATGAATTCTTCTTTCGATTGGTACCAAAACGTTTCTTACATTTCCAAGGGTACAAATTTAGGAAGAAAATGATAAAATTTCATTGGATTTCCTATATTATCGTTTACAAAAAACACACTGTATATGCAGACCGTATTAGTGTAGTACGGTAGGAAAAACTCTAAACTGGCCAGCCCTCATTAAAATTTTACAAAATCGGTGCCTATTGTTTATTATTGAATATGTACAAGTACAACCTCCAAGCTTTTCTTCACCGCCACATTCTTAGAGCTGTTTTACACTTACGAGAATTGATGCGAAATTCTTATCCAAATTTTTGCTGAAATTTTTCAACAAGATTTTGGTAAAGAAACTTTGACGTGTAATACGGTATTTTTATTCCGAAATTTATTGTGAATAGGTTCACAATAAAATTTTGGAACAATTCCTAAAAATTTTAAAAAATTTGCCAGTAATCAACGCGGAAAAGTGCGCACAAAACACTCGCAGTTGAAATGCAACACATGGGTTTATTTTGTTTTTAGAAATGGTTAATTGCTTTGTAAACAACCATGCAATGATAATAAAGCTAAAAATCAAGTAACATTTAATCGCTAGGTGCGCAAAATGACTTTAACTTTATTTTATTTATTGAAGTGGACAAAATGCGACCGGCGGACAGAATTCATTAAATTTGTTATTGTATGTTTTTCAATTAATATTAAATTGTACTATATCCTAATATAAAGGTTAATTAACTATTTATAATTGTATATAAATATATTTATAGCTCTTAACACAAATGGCATGAAAATATCACGCATATTTATTAACAATATTTTTATTACAAGGTATAGTATACAACTTTTTTCTGAATACACCATCATTCTTTGTTTACAATGAACGCCCAGCTGCTTCGCAAACACGTGTGCGTATGACCATAAATTTGAACAGAATCTTATTGCAATGTGTAAAAAAGTTATTATTATAAATGTCAAAGTTTCTTTACCAAAACTTGAAAAATCTCCGCAAAAATTTGATTAAGAATTTCGCATAAATTTTCGGATGTGTAAAACAGCTCTTACCATGGTTAGGTTACTTATTACTCCAAGCGTGTCTTCACCACTCTTGACGCATTCGCATTGGCTTTCACCAACAATCATTTCCTTGTTATTACATTTACATTGTTAAGATTAGGAAAATCTCTAGAAAAATAATTTCTTATTTAGAAAAATAATGCCTATATATGGAAAATGTTGCATTAGTGAAAAAATTGTAGCTCAATCGCTATTAATAAACAAGAAAACAGAGTAGTTTGCTATTTTACCATATATGTTTTTAAATAAAACGTTTTTGTCTTAGAAATTAATAGCATATGAACCACAAGGTTTCTTTTTAACCCCTACAAATATTTCATAAATATACGAGAAGATATGTTGTTGAATGAAATTGTCATTAAAAATGGGTACAATTTATTACTTATTTTTTTACAAAAACTAAAGTATTGCGATGATATGGATCATCTATTTGAAAATTTCAGTAGTTTACGACATATTGAAAATAATGAATAGGCTACGATAGGTATGGTGTTTAGCCTGATAGCATTTATATAATTATTCATGCAACAAATGAAAGGATGTACATGCTAGGACAGTAGTGTTATTCATGCTAAAGACTACATGCTTGATTATAGATAGTTTTATCAAGTAAAAATAGAAAAATAGGACCATAATAGGTGTCGATAATAGTTAACCTAACTTTATTAAAAAGGATATTTTATAAAAATGAATATCATTTAATTTGATTGTTTTGTACTAGAACATGATGTATGTAACTCATGTTACATGTTTAGAATAGCTTTTCCATTTATTTAGAAGATTTTTATCTTTCTTAAATTTGATGATTGATAGCATTTTTATTATCCTAGTAAGCTGAACCAGTTTCGGGATTCTATTTCGTTGGAAATATGAAGAGTAGTCATTATTATGATGTCTATAAATGTACATTTAACTTACTAATTCCTGTAACTAAACGATTTGTATTAATTATTAAGGAAAATCAGCTGTTTTGGATATGTTGGAGGTTTTTCAAATTTTGATTTTAATAGAACATTTTTCCCCGTTGTTTGAATATAAGCACTTGGAGGACTGTATGCTGGACAAGTTTGAGTATAATTTGATTTCATTTATGTTGATATTTGTGTAGGATCTTGTATAGCATCGTTGAACTTCTAAAACGTATAAACAGATTTTTCATTTGGGTTCTTCTTTTATTGTAAATATTTTCCTATGTAGATTTTATATGTGTGAGTTACCTAGTGTAACTATGTATTTATTTCTTGTAAAGATATAGCTGGAGATCATGTGTATCCATGGTAATTTGTGTTTTAATGAAGTTTTTATGGTTAATCGTTTTTGTTAATTTTCTCAGTTATGATTGATTTTAGACTATAAGTTAGACTATTTGTTTGTTTTTGTGCCAGCTATATTTCTGTTATTCCAGATTTAAGATTAATGCTAATTTTAAACATATGGTCTCGTCCTGTTACGTTACGAATGTAGCGAATAGATTTGAGCGAAGAGAAATTAACGAAGTCAGTCGACAATACCTATTTGAAAAGTCTACGTCGATTCATATAAGATTTTCTAAAAAAATAGAGTAAAGTTAAGTTATAACCATATGTTTTGGTAAACATACGTCGAATGTAAACAAATTATTTATGGCATAGTTACCTGTTTATAAAATAAAGAAGAAATATTTCCACGTTTCGAACAATTATTTGGGATTGTAAATATTATTATAAACAATATAAAGAAGATTTGTTATTGGTTTTAAAATCGATTTATTTGGAAAATCGATCAGCTGACGATTGGAAGCAGTCGGTATTACCAACAATGAAATTGGAGCAACCTAATAAAATATTTTAAAAGGATCCGGACGATTATATACAAGGAATTTCGAAGGTGAAAGATTTTGTTCACATCAAGAACTAAAAAGCTATAAAGACAATTTTTATTTTAATCTAGAATTTGATTTTGATCATTTTGGGTTGTTTTTAAATAACAAAGATATAACAATTTTGAATTTGTTTATTATTAAAGATAATTCAATTTAGCTTAATAAATTCATTTAATATTTGTAAATAACTATTTTATTGACTGATAAATTTATTTTATGTTAGTTTGTTGAAGTGGATACCAGTTTCAACCCCCATTTCAGGTTGCAACTAAGACCTAAAACACTTGAGCAAACTCTAGGAAGATTTTCCTATTTTTGAATTTCTTTTGGTTAAACACTTGTGTTGTGTGCTTATTTTGAATTGTGATTTTCGTTTTAACCACAATGAAAATAAAAATCTGTGTTTGAATTTATTCATGTTTTTATTTGATGTTCATACAAGTATCCATTGTTCTTATCTTCATACAAAGTTTATGTTCCTGTTGTTTAGCTGCAGAAGTCCAAATGCTTTGGTAGTAAGTCCTGTTCCAGGTACAGGAATTATTAAGATTGGATTAAATATTTTTATCTCATGCTCTATTAATATAAACCTGAGTCAGCTTAAAAGGGTAAACTAAATTTACTGTGTAATTTTTAATTTTTCATTATTGTTAGATTTCATCGCAGTATATTGCTTAGAAATACATAATATTTTACGGTTATATGTACAAATAAATTTACTTGTGTTTGTTTTAAAATTATTTAATTTGGTGCAGTAGTTTACGAACAATACTCTTTCAAAGTGGGGGCTCTCCAGAAAAAAAATGTATAGTAAATGGCTGTCTGTTTATTTACACACAAATTTAACTGCAAATTTTGCAAAAAAATACAACGATGTGGTAAAGATTTTTTTTTAGCAATTTTAAAAGCGCAACTTTGAAGAGCGCAGTTTGAAACAAATAAACATATTCCATGCCAATATACCTTTTCAAAAAGTTATGTTTTCAGAAGAAATTTTGAGTAATATCCTAGATATTATTTTCTGCAACTGGAAGCACAATATTTATGCATACTTTTATGATATTGACAAAGCCTAACAACTCCTTTGTATATTCTGTAATAATAAACTGAACTTTCATTTTTCGACTAAAAATGTAATTTTCACATTTTGAAACCATACTCCCTAAAGAGAAAGTTAGTTCTGTTTTAAACTAAAGTGAATCAGAAATCAAAGCACTTCAAATCAATTCTCGCCAATTTCCTTTATTGGAATGCCACGCATTTCTGTTTTCCAACTACTGTAGTGAATCACAGGGAGAGCCTATTAAGTCAGAGTGTAAATAACTGACGAAGACAAAGTTAATTCTTCAGGAAAGTGGTGACAACGTAAACTTGGGGGTAAAGAAAATCCTCTCAAAGAAAATGCTGGGAACATCGCAGACGCTATTGTGAGAATTACTGGCTATAAAAACCTGCTTGTCCAGCAAACATAATCGTGTAATCTCTTTGCTTGATGTTCACATATGTGCAAAAATTTGCGTTAGTACATAAAAGAGAGTTTTAAATTATTTATGTTAACGCTAGAAAAACCTTTTTTTAAGTGTATTACGCAAGTTCGGATTTTTATTTTATCATACAAAAACCAGGATTTTTGTAATGTTCACAATAAAACAAATCAAAAATTCAAATCGCATTTTGCTATGGTAATTTTTCGCTTTGATGATTACATTTCATACATATACATATATATAAAATTCAGAAGCCAAATATTCGTTAGACCTAATTGAGCTTCGTCATGCTGACATTGAAACTAATGACCCTCTAGAAAAAAAAAATCCCACATCGTTCTATATTTACCAACCATGTATGAACTTTTTTCCCTGTCTACCCATGGGAGAATTTTATAACTCTTGAACAAAAACAGAAAAGTTTGAATAGTAACTTGGACAATTTTAAATAATTGGTCGATATAAATTGCGGAGAAAATGTTCGCATTGTATAAAATGATTAATCAATAAGTTATATTGACTATCATGTCACGTAATCGTCAACGAATTCATGAAATTAGGAATAAAAGGAATGAATGATGGGAAGTATTCTTCATACCTTACAAAATGTTTCTATAAATATGAATCCAGGTCACATTGAACACAAAAGAGGCAAACCAATATTCAATAGCTATTGTGCTACTAAATACTATACATACTGGGTGTTTCGGAATTAGTTAGAGAACCTTTTCATACAATTAGAAGTTTAAATCCAGAAATTACCACAAAATCGATTTATTCAATTCTGGCAGTCTAATCTGGCCTAAACTAAAATTTAAAGCAATCGACATAGCTTTGTAGTCTATTTAAAGGAATTAAAGGAAATATTTAGAATTAAATCAAAACGTTATCAGGAAACCATCAGCAATTTATAATTGAGCATAATTATTTGGAAAGCAATTTAATTAAGGAACTTCTATTTAAAAAACATTTTCTTCAAAAATTGTAAACAGATCAAAATCAAAACAAAATAAGATTACATAATCTACATAATGTTATAATTTGTATGCAGCAAATAATACAACCATTGTTAAGCAATATGCAGGACACATATTCAGAATTGGAATTTTGAAAATTAATTGTTAATGATTTGTTTTCAGCTTTCTTCTAGTAAATACTACATTAATGAATTAGTGAAACAAAATTAATTAATATTAATTAATTAACGAAAAACCTTTGTTTTACACTACGTAAAAGCCACAAATTCAGTGGCGTAACTACCGCCCCCGCAGACCCTGTTACGCCGGGGGGGGGGGCAACCCTTCAAAAGGCGCTGCTTTCGTTGGGAATAGAATTTTAAAACAAGAATTGGAGGTAAAAAACATTCTATGGAAACAATAAAAGGGAATTGTGGATATACTATAAATTGTAATGAAATTTGAAACTTAAAAGTTTAAAAATTTCAAACTAAATGTGCTGACTTGTTGGATCAGCGACAACAGATTCATAATTCATAATTGATGATAATTCTCGGAGAAATGTATGGCTGTTCTTCAGTTTAGGTTCACCACCAGCAGCCGCACATATGGTATATACCGTTCGATGCGTCTCATCGAGACGAACAATAGTGTGCAATGTCCATAGCACGGGAATTTTGAAGGAAGCAGTAGTTTTCGAGACATTCATCAGAAACCTTTTTGGAAGGGATATCCTTCCTGAATATGCATGTTTTGATGCGTATGCGACCTATCCTATACTTACCTAACCTAACATAATCTATCCAGTGCCGGATTACCGCATAAGCAGACTAAGCAATTGCTTAGGGCCTCCGTCAAATTGGGGCCCCTTCAAAGGACGAGATTTATTTATGTTTGTTAATATTTAAAAAAAAATAGCAATATTATCTAACTAATTAAATTTGAAAATATTTCTAAGTATACTATATAAGGTTGCTTATATATACTTAATAATATTATTAATATTTATGAGTTAAAAAATGTCAATTTTTCAATCTTTCAAACTTTGGGGGATTAAATTTTTCTAACCAATAGTACGGTTATGCAAACCAACAGCCCTTTTGTTTAAGTTCAAGTTTATTATTGGCTTAGGGCGCTGCTGTCGGTATTCTCCGAATTTCATGTTTAAACTTGAAACGATAACGATGACGAAACAATACATAATTTCATCATTACATACTTTCGAAAAAAAAACGAAGATGAAAGTATTCATGTCAATTACAGCAATTTCTATAAAATCATTATAAATTAATGATAAACTCCAGACAGTTTTTCCGAACTTAGAAATCTGCCCTAGAATGTTTTTAACATTAATGATAACAAACTGTTCTGGAGAGCGATCTTTTTCGCAGTTAAAAAGGATAAGAAATCCTCTGAGGACGACGATGCGACAAGATAGATTGAGTTCATTGGCTGCATGCATCGCTTAAATTTTGACGAAATTTTAATAAAAGAATTTGCTTGGCAAAAGTGTAGAAAGAAGATGTTCTAAACGAGTTATATATCTATTGTACATACGAATAGTCAAGTGTAAATCAAAAGTATTAATGAATGTATATTTATTGATTGATAAAATTGATTGATAACTGAAATGCATAAATATTGTATTAATTGTTTAGTTAAGTTATATTGCAATTTGTCATAAACCTATAAACAAAATTATAAAAATCCTATTTAGATAGATTTTAAATTAAAAATTGGAGTTTAATGTATACATTTGGATAAAAAAATTGATCAATGGGGCCCCAAAATATTTACTGCTTAGAGCCCCCCAGACTGATAATCCGGCCCTGAATCTATCGTAGATTAGCCTAACCTAACCTAACCAAAAACTAAATTAAAACACGTGTGAATTGATCAAGAACGCAAACCTAAATTAAACCGAAGTTAGGTTAGGTTCGGTTCGGTTGGATTGGGTTGGATTAGTTTCGGTTAGGGTAGGTTAGGACACTATTGTTCAACTCGATGAGACGCATCGAATGGTACATAGCATGTGCGGCTGCGATTGATGTTAAATGTCATTAATCATATAAACAATTCTTGGAAAGATACAAGCAAATGAAGAGGTAATGAATTATTATTAGCAGAGAGAGGCAGATCTTGCTAAATGGGTAGTAATGTACACTATCCCGTGTGTTCGTGTCTATAAAATTATGACAAGTGATGATCGCTCAACTACATTATGCAAGGTCACGCCTCTCTCTGATTATTAGTGTTGCATATTTTATTTTAACAAAAGCTACCTACGTATAATTGTATATACAGGGTGTTACCATGGAAGCTGAAAACCTTTTAAGGGGTGAAAGATGAGTGTATGAAATGATCATTAATTAAGAAAAAAGAACGTCATATACGTTTACAAGAATTTTAACATTTTGGTTTAAATTTTCGCGAAAATAAAAGTAAATACGGGTCCGTTTTGTTTCAAGAATTTAATTTAAAACTGAACATGCTCAAATACAAAATAAAGTAACAACGGCAAGGTCAACTTCCGAAACTTGCTTAAACATGTTGCATAAACCAGAAGGCTTATAACAGCTGACATTATAAACCTCTTAATTTGTCTGTTCTTTCTTTCTCATTTCTTGTAATCCACATTCATTCTGAAATAATAAATTGGAAGTAATAATAAATTTAAAAAGTGATAAATTACTATTCGTTATGTTTGTAAATTCATTGCTTATCAAATTTACGTAATTAGGTTCAGGATTAATAATGTAAATTATGCAACAAGTATAAAAACATTAAATATTCCACATTAGAAAACATCGCGAAAAAATTAACTAGTAGCAATTTACGTAAGAAATTAAACAATTCATAGTAACTAACTAAATAATTCAAAATGATTCACTTATATTCTCATTCCTTCTTTAGTATTTTTAATTTAAAATGTGTGTAACAGGGGAGTACTTAAAACTAAAAATTCGATTTTCTCGGAAACTAGCAGGAAGCGACCACATGTTGATAAGGAAAATATGTTCTGAATCTTTACAGCTAAACCTCATTACGAGGCTTCTAGTTATATTAGTTACACCCTGTATAAAGGGCGCATAAGTAAGTCTAGCAGGGGTGCGCAATCTTACGCAGTTACGCCACTGCTCAAATTTCCAATTATTTCTAATTGATTGATATACAGTATTGGAAAAACTTCGTCTAGAGATTGGATGTTCATGTGTGAGCAAAAGAAAAATAGCGAATAGCAATACATCTGAGAAAGATAGGTATTATGGCATACTTGCAAAGTCTTGAAATATAATTTTTTTTTGTAAGGTTGGTGCTATAGCTAAAAATTTTTAAATATAATTGACGTTTGCCGTTTTGACGCAGTAATCTAAATTGTTTATTTTATTAAATAGTGAAGTTCATTCTACTTTTTAAAATAATTGTTCATTTTGCTTAAAGAATAAGGTATTTTTCTCCAACACCTCCTAATAATGTCGCTATTAATATGGTGATTTTGCATAAGTAATGTGATATATTATTCACTAGTGAGAGGATATTCAAAATGTCACTACTTAGAGAATTACTATTTCGTAAATATAATAAATACAAAAATGAATTTGTCAAATGAATTGTCAAATTGAAAAAATTATTATTCTAATAAAAACTCATTAAAAAGAGGTGTTGGAGAAAACGTTGTATTAATACGTGTGTAATTGTACATTAGTCACTTAAGAAAATTAGCCACTTAAATTAGCCTCGTGGCTAAACTTTTTTTGCGCGACCAATGTGCATTATTACACACTAGAACAATAAACTATTAATACCGCAACGGAATTATTAATGGTTTATCTTAGTCTATTAGAACTACAAGGTTTTGCGTTGATAGACGTGCTTCTGTTGTTTAAAGGCGCTATTTTCAAAGCTAACGCAGATACTTCGTAAAAAACTGCAGTTATGCGGAAGCTCATACGAAGAAGAGAGGCTTTCCTTACTTTTAACTGACTAAATAAAAAATCATCTGGTCTAGAATATAATATATAAGAACGAAAAAAAACTTTTGCAATCTACTTGGTTATCTTTTTCAACATTTTTACTGTAAATATCTTTGACACGTTAGGTGACCAACGGAAAAAAGAAGAACTAAGTATATTGAGACGATTCTCCAGAACTCTACATAAATTATATTGGGATGAGTTTAAAGCACATGATGCATTCGGAATACTTCTGTCAACTTTTAGAAACTCCCAATCAGCATGCACTCTCTGGATTATAACAATAGAAAGTTTACTTAATCTGTCTTAAAGCTCTTTTATCATTTAGGGTTGGGTAGATCAGTTGTGTTAGTTGTTAAATGGAAAATGCACTTTCCATATGATGTATACGATTGCAGCCTAGATCTGATGAACGTGGATTGAAATAAGATTCAGAACCTTTAATAAAAGTATTCTTACTTCTTAAACACATAAGTTAAATATATCCCCTGACTAGATATTAAAGTTCAAATTGTTCATATTACCACCAGCAGAGAATTCTTAGCATCACTGAGCTTATACTGCAGAGATGAAAATAGAAAACTATTTAATAGATGAGATTATGAAAGGTCTATACGGATGGAGGTATAAACGAGTTATTAAAACAAGAAAGTGTAGAGTTAAAAGAAAAATGACATAATATCATACATAGAATCTGGGCAGAAGAAGCAATGATAAAGAATGGACGGAAACACTATCAAACACAACAAAACTTAGTAAACTGTCACTGTCATTTCATTCGCAAAAGCCTCATGCAAAGATTTAGAGAGAATTAAAATAGAAAACTAGCATAGAGATTATAAAAAAACGACAAGTTACTTTATGGTTTAGTTTACCCTGAGCCGCTAGATGTCGCAACAATTGCTACAATATCCTGGTTATTCATATTCGCTGACGGCGGAAATGAATGAAGCTGGTCATGGTAATATGACAAGCGCGAATTTAGAGCCGATAGAAGGTTGGTGCATAATAGGGTAACTACATAAACAGGTTTATGTAGGTTATGTTACCAATGGTTACTAAAAAATAGACCCACAAATACACTAATAGGCTGATTTTGATCATCAATAATTTTTCTACCGAGCAACTTTTACTTTTTCCGGAGACCATACCTACAACATCATATAATCACTAGTGTTAACTATCGAATAGCTAGCCGGGTACCGTTCTCTATAATTTCTGCTCTTTTTGAATAGTATACGTACTTTCGGGGATATTGGCACGCCCGGTCGCTAAATATCGCACGAAAGTGAAATGTCCATAACAATGGTTGAAAAGCTCCCTGCAGCTTCCGTTAAGACATAGAAGGTATGGTTGAAAATGAACATCAAACAGAAAAGGATCCAGAAAGTATATAGTCTAAAACGGCTTAAAAAAGCTGTCGCATGATGCATATACGAAAGGAGGATGATAATTAAGTAGCGTCCACGTAGCTGGCACTGGTAGGCAAATCACCTGTTGGTAACTTGTCTGTGAATTTGAAAGCAGTCTACCAAATGCTTTGTTGTTAGCAGCTGTTCAAATTAAACGTGTTTTAGTTTGTATTGCAATAGATAATATTGAGAAACGCTCCGTCATTAAATTATTTACATGAAAGGCTTAAAGAATTCAGAAATATTAGAAGAGATTAATAGTGTTTTGGGTGACTCTGCTCCTTCATATACAGCAATAAATAATTGGGTGGCTATGTTCAAACGCTGTTGTACGAGTGTCTAGTATGAACATCGGTCCTAGAAGTGTCACTACTCCAGAAATGCGCAAATACACGGTATGGTGATAAAGCTCGACGGCTCAAATTAAATAAAATGGCCAATGCCGTTGGCATTTGAAAACAGCGGGTATGCAGTATTGTTACCCAAGAATTAGGGATGAAAAAGTTATCGGGAAGGTGGGTGCCACGTTTACTCACAATGAAACGTTTTCCAGTGCAAGTATCGCAAGAATGTTTGGGCCTTTTTTAGAATAATCCGACTGATCTTATACGACGATTTATTACCAACGACGAAACACGGATCCATTAGTATACCCCAGAAACAAAGATTCAATCTAAGCAATGGACAGAACCTGACACCAAAGAAAGTCATTACCATGAAGTCAGCTGGTAAGGTGATAGTATCAGTTGTTTTTGGGACGCACAGATAATGATTGATTGCCTTCCAATGACAAACAATAAATGGTGAAGGTTACGGTAATTTTTTGGGTAAGTTGAACCAAAAATTAAAAAAAGCTGGCGAGTGTAGCACGCAAAAAGGTTATCTTTCATCATGACAATGTACGTCCCTATACCAGTGTCGTTTCAATGGCTAAAATCCATGAATTGAAATATGATTTGCTTCCGCACCCACCGTATTCTCTCAATTTGGCTGCTTCAGACTATCACCTATTTCCCTAGCTGAAATCTTTTTTAGGCAGACCGAGGTTTTCTACTGACGAGGAAATCAAAGCCGCAGTAGACGGTTATTTTGCTGGACTCGAGAAAAACGCGTTGGAGCATCTTTGGAAAAAATATATTGAACATTCGGGGAAATTATATTGAAAAATAAAAATATCTTTGTACATTGTTTCATTGTTAGGCCACCTAATTATTATCCCGCCTTCGTATAAAAGGCCAAACACATCATTCAATTTTTTTTAAATAATTGTCTGATTAATTGTCACAATACATAATAAAAGTTCAATAATATAGTTACCTATGTCTTCATAAAACAGTATGGAAATACTTAGAAATTAAAGAACTGACCATGCATGCATAAGTCTAACCGAGAATCCCCGTTCTGCATGATCATCGATGTACCTTGTTACCTTTCAAATATTTACTTAATTTCCAATTAAAAAACTGGACTGGACAGCTATGAGGTATGATTAAAAATAAATATGTATTAACGCACTATACCATTGATCAGCACCAGTGCATCTTTTCCTAAATCTATTCTGAACCAAGAGTTTTTCATGCCTATGTTGCACATAACATTTATAAATCGATAAACATAAACAGATTTTATTTGTTACTCACTCGTAAACGTCATTTATTTCATACTGTATCGTATTATCCATGTTTAGGGTAGCGATTACAGTTCGAAAATGCGATTTTACGGTCTAGTAAAAAATTTTTATTTCCACTTCCTATGTAAATGACACTTTACAGGCATTTATGGTAACTAAGTAAGTGAGTAGTTACAACTACAGCCCTGTAAAACTTTACGGGCACCTAAAAGAGACCTGTAAAATTCTACAATGGTCATCAACAAAAAGCTATGAAAACTAATTTGTTGCTTAACCACAACACCATGACAACGCCTAGCTATAAATTGCGCTATCGCCTTTAATTACAAAATGTCTTTTTATAATAAATATACAATTCATAAAAAAAGCTAGTGAAGGTGGAAATAAAACTTTGTACGCGATACGCTTTGCAATTAATCTTTACTGGGCTCACTGGATTATGGAAGCTCGCCCCACAAACTTTCCAGCTCGCCCGTAAAGACTAATTTACAAAGCTTGGCACATAAATAACTATTACCCGGACTCAAATAAAACAAATCAACTGATGAACACTCGTTCTATGTTTTGGATTCGACTAACAGTTGCCTAGATGCTCGTTGTTCATAAATGTCCATATTTTCAATTCGGGAATTTATTTTATATATTTTTTTTAATTAAACCAATAATCCAATAATTACAGTATGAAATAAAATGCATTACATCATACGTCCTGGAAATGTAATTCCATCTCCAGGACTTAACGTCAAATAACGTATTAACTATTAATTAACTTAACTTAATAACGTAAATCACTATTAATGTAACTAAACACAAACAACGAAAAAATACTTTTATGCACAGATGCATTATAATTAGACTATTATTGATAGATCTATCTAAACATAACTGTCTCTTTATGCCAAGGGCCTCTTTATGATCCGACGGGCAATAATGAAACGTCAATTAAATGTCAGAGCTGTATTTGTAGAACTTGATTGGTTCTTAATATAATTTGTAAACTTATCACCAATGAAAATAAGCTGAAATTAAGTATTTTAGATAGTAACTATAGTAACGTACTTCGTATATATGCACATAAGTATACGTACAGCGGCTTGATGTAACCTACGTACTCATTTAATTATATTTTTTACACAATAATAGATTTGAGATAAAAACAATCTGTGCATAAAATAGTGTATGCATTTCGGGCATAACTTGCTTTTATGGCCCTACAGCCTTTTCCTAGCTAAAAGTTTTACAAGATGACATTTATAGACCAATTGTCATAATAATATGCTCATAAAATACTATTACAAGTTCAGGATATTGCTAATACAACCAGTAATTACAGAAGATACACCAGAGTAGAAATGCAATTATTAAGGCATTAAATGGAAATTACGTCGCCTGAATTGCCTCTTACTTTCATAAAAATCCAAGTTGTTACCGAAAATGAAACTGTTATATTACCACATTTAATTTCTTTGAATTTTTGAAAAACACAAACATTCATGAAATGTAGCAAACTTCAGTAACTATACAGCAAACGGTTGTTTCTCCTAATTGAAAAATATCTCCGTATTGCCACATAAAAAAATTAATATTCAGTCTGGAAGTTTTATGTCATTTCAGCAAACTAAGATAAACCAATCAAATTATGTAATTTTTCTAGTATATTTTTTTACTTTCGCCATGAACCTACAACTTCCTAGGTTACATTTAATTGAGAGTTTTCCAATAAACATTTAATTTAATATTTCCTGCTACATAATTCATCTTTTTATAAAAATGTCTTAAATTTTATTAAGTATGAAAATTAATTGTTTTTTTTTGTTTCAGGTGAGTGTATGGAACAAAAGAATCAAATACTTGCTTGCTGGTAAGAAAAGGAGGACTTTATATTCAGTAGATGTACTAGGTCGGCTTTTTCACAATATTGTATCAAATTCAATATAAAATGCGCATTTAAGAAATCATTGTAGCAACTAGCAAAAATAAAATAATGTTAAACATAAATAAGACGTATTTATACAGTTTAGTAATTCACAATTATCGTGCTCTGAATAACATAACTTCCTAGTGAGTGGCTGTCACTACGAAATCTCCCAGAACTTGCTTCACACTTAAAGATTCTGGAATCATGCGCTGTGACCTTCGTCTAAAATAAGTACAGTAGAACTCGATTATTCGTGCTAATGGCGGGAGCAACACAGTCGAAAAACAGGGATAATTGAATAAATTAATAAAATATGTTAAAAGATATAGCAAGAAATTTTATATATTTTAAGTTGATTATTTATATAATAAATATGTATGTACCAAATAAACATACATACATATTGTCATGATATTTGATCATACTAAGGAGAATTTACTTTCGATAATATTTAACGTTAATATCTAATAAGCAGTTTTTATGCAATTCTATAGCTAATCGATTTCATGGTTGCATAACCTAACTTTTAAGAGACTAAATTTTGAAAACTTTAAATGAAAATAAATTTAGTTAGTTAAGATTAACATCCACACAAAAACTCTTTAAGCAGATAAAGGGTATGTGGGAATCCAGATTTTCATAGAAAATAGATAATCTTTCTCATAACTTAACGACTTAGGGATCGTTTATGCATTTTTTCAACTTAATTAAGTTCAGTTCAATTTTAATGTTAAAATCATTTGGAACAGACAAAATACGTTGTATTGAAGGTGTATGCGAATGTATAGCAACTTAACTGTTGAAATATAGTTGTAACATAAAATTCATGTTAACGAGATATGTTAATTTTGTAGTCTGTTTTGAATTTTTATAATTTTAAAGCTGTTTGCTAAGTTGTTTTAATGGAAATAAGAAAAGTAACATTATAACCACAGAATTGATACACATTTTAATGTAAATGTTGGATCTTATTGATGAAATCACATAAAAACCTGTTTGATAATCTGCGGTTTACTAACGTTCAATTGAATCATGTAATTTGGCTTGTATGTCAACGTAGTTGGCATATAAAAACGTTCAGGTAATATTAGTAATAATTGAATGTTTAGATTTGTGGAGAAAGGAAAGTGTAAAAAGGCGTTTTTATGAAATTAAGTTAATTATTAGTAATAGAAAATTATTCTTTCGTCGACATTAGAATTAAGGGTATTATTCTATTTTGCAACCCAAGTGTTATCTATGGCTGAATTCAGAATTTTCTTTTCTATAAGATTATATAACTAGTTTTTGCATTAATAAAAGTTTATAGATAATAATTAGGTTATGCAAAATCTGAAATGTAAATTTTTTTTACGAATCTTTTGTTTCCCAAAATAGTCTATATAGGGAATCCATTTTTTAACAGTTAAGTAGCAATATTCTATCAGAAGAACAAGGTGCGTTTCTAACTGCTTTAAAAATTAATATTGTAACGTTCTTTTCAAAATAATAACAAAAGTGCCGTTTAAATCTTCTATTAATAAGAAATATTTATTTACAAACACTAATGAATACACTATAAATTAACGCTATGATTATAAACCATTAAAACTATTATTTACAGACTATGGATTTCTAATACAACATTTATCTTCACATTTACTATTTATTTCGTGATACACAGTTAATGACTAGCTGTTGACTGCTCTCTTTTATCCGCGAAGTCGATTTTATACCCTCATATAATCGTACCAGAAGCCGCTGGAACCTACTATGTATTTCTGGAAGGCGCTAGATAAACCGCGTCTGATTTACATGCTTGGTGCGATGCGTCATTCTCTCGAATGCTGTAGAATATTCCATTTGTTGTGTGAAAAAGAGGTTCTTTCTTTTTCTCTCTTGTTACACTGCCCCCCTCTTCAAGTCTGTTCTGTCCCAGAACAGGTTTTTTGCTCTGGTTCCTGTAGAGCGGGTCATGACGATATTGACAGTCTTCACCTCGACTACACGTTCCATTACGGTAGAAGTAACAGTCTACGCTCTTCGTTGGCCTTAATGCGGGCTGTGGGTCAAAACTGCAGACGAAGATCTTGACGTCCGTACCTCTAAAGACAACTTCCAGCATGTTTCTAACGATTCTCCAATCCAGCTGGTTCCGCCCACAGCCGAGTTTGGGAACTGCCAATTTGTTAATTCCCCTGGTAAGCAACTCGATCCTCAAATTCCATAATGCCCTCCACAAGTCGACGTAACTCGGTTTCTGGTAGTAAAACTGCTTGGTTACCAAGTAGTAAATGGATCGGTCATGATCAGGCAAGCGTAAGGATTTACCAACAGAGGGATTTTGTTTTCGAAGTTCATTCAGCCGTCCAAATTTATTTCTAAACACTACTGCGATCCCCCTGAACATACGGAGATCCTCGGAGACACAGTGGGCAATGGAATAATCACCAGGGACCCGGAAGAGATCTTGTTGCATCTCAGTCGTGACTCCGAATCGCGCTTTTCTAGTTCCAGAAAACGCAGCCATAAATTCTCTGAAAGTTGGCTGATCATCTCCAGGCCTTACGGTATTGATAGCCACCTCAGCCTCATCTTCCCGATCCGGGACTGCGTCATTATTTCCCTCATAGTGCGCCAGACGATTGGAGTGTACCACCTTTGGTTTCCCTCTTGGCAATTTCTGGATGCGATAAATCAAGTCATTTATTCGTTTCTTCGCCTGGTATGGGCCCTCCCAATTCCGCTGTAACTTTGGAGAATAGCCACGACGTCTTTTTTCACACTGAAGTGTCCTCCTGAGGCACCGTCATGGAGATGTCGCAACACTGTAGCCACTCGGCTTCTTGGAACCACGAACTGAGACCTAATGGTGGTGCCATCTTCACTCTCCAGTACTCGCTTCAGGAGATCGTCTTCCACCTTCAAGGACTCCCATTGGGCCCAATATGCTTTGAGCGTTCTGTTGAAAGGGCTGACGGCCTCCCAGACAGGCCTTTCTCCCACGCGCTTCCATTCCAGTACCATTTTTAGTTCGGGATCAGCCTTCTGCTGTCGTTGCAATTCTTCCGGCAACCAATTGTCGTTGACGATGGTAGTTCTTAATACTTGGCAAATCCTCTCTTCCAAGCGAGAGCAATGACGGCAATCCGTTGGACAGGGTCTTCTTGAAAGAGCATCGGCATTTCGATGACTAGTGCCCGCTCGATGTTCTGTGTCAAAGTCGTATCCTTGTAATCGCTCGATCCACCTTGCGACCTGGCCTTCAGGATTACGGAATTGTAGAAGCCATTTCAACGCTGCATGGTCCGTCCTCAATAAAAACTTCCGTCCGTACAAGTATTTGTAGAAGTGCTCAACGGACTTCACGACGGCCATAGTTCTTTTCTGGTCACACAATAATTCCTTTCGGCTTTCGACAAAACCTTACTAAAATAGCCGATGACCTTTTCTTGTCCATCCTGTATCTGAGAAAGTACACCCCCAATGGCCAGATTACTTGCATCTGTGTCAAGTATGAATTTCCCTTCTGTCCGTGGATAGCTCAATATTGGTGCTGTCGTGAGGCCACGCTTCAACTGTTGGAAAGCTGTTTCACACTCTCCGCTCCAAACATACTCGCGCCCATCTTCAGTTAACCTTGTCAGAGGTTTCGCTATATTGGCAAACCCAGGAACGAAACGCCTGTAGTAGGTACATAACCCAAGAAATTTACGAACTTGGTGTTTATCTCTCGGTGTTGGCCACTCTTGAACTGCACGAATCTTATCGGGGTCGACTGCCACTCCATTTTGTGATACGACGTGCCCGAGATATTTCACTTCCTTTCTGAATATGTGGCACTTTTTCGGACTCAGTTTCAGATTGGCTCCACGTAGTCTTCGGAACACTTCCTCTAGATTTTTCAAATGTTCGTTGAATGATTTTCCGACTACAATCACATCATCTAGGTATACCAGGCAGGTCTTCCACGACAGCCCTCTCAGGATGGTCTCCATTAGACGCTCAAAGGTAGCCGGAGCGTTACATAGACCGAAAGGCATAACTGTAAACTGCCATAGTCCGGAACCAATAGTGAACGCGGTCTTCTCCCGGTCTTCAGGTTCCATTTCAACTTGCCAATAACCACTCTTCAAGTGCAAAGTCGAAAACCATCGCGAACCAGACAGGGTATCTAACGTGTCGTCGATGCGTGGTAAGGGATAGCTGTCTTTCTTGGTCACGTTATTGAGCTGCCGATAGTCCACACAAAATCTCGTTGGCCCGTCCTTCTTACTGACCAGGACCACCGGTGATGCCCATGGACTGCTGGATGGCTCGATGACCCCTTGTTCTTCCATATCGGTAATAATCTTCTCGGCTTCTGCTCGCCTTGCTAGAGGTAGACGCCTCGGCTGCTGACGGACAGGCATAGAGTTGCCTGTATTGATTTTATGTTTTACTATATTTGTTCGTCCCTTCTGGCTGTCGTCAAGAGCGAAGATATCTTGGTATCGGTGAACCAATCCCTGTACCTCTTTCACTTCCGTTCTATTTAGGTCTTCGCACGAACTAACAACCATACCCACTAATTTTTCACCATGGTTTTTGGGCACTGGTTTTGGAACATCAGCCATACACCTGGCTACTCGGAATACTGGCACACACTGTCCCACAAGGGTACTCTTCTTCAATGTCACCGGATCCACATTAACGTTCATAAGCCTCACTGGTACTGTCTTTCCAACCTTGATCAGCGTTTTTCCCACCAGTACGCCACTATGGATCTTCTTATCACAAACAGGCTCCATCATTCGCACACATCCTACCAGAAGATCTCCATCCAAACCTGCCTCGATAACCATCTCGCTTTGACCCGGCAATATCACATCTTCTTTCAGTAAAACCCTTACGACAGGATCTTCTCATGGGTGCAACGGAAGTTCTTCATTACCAACCTTCAAAACACCCTCCTTCAAGTCCAATGTAAAACCAAATTTTCTCAGGAGGTCCATTCCCAAGATGAATTCGTCAATAATGTCGGCTACCAGCACCTCATGATCACGTTCTTCACTTCCAATGCCAATCCTCATCTTCACCACTCCGCGTGTTGGTATCACTTCACCTGTTGCTGTACGGAGTTGAGTAGTTGTCGGTAACAACTTAATGCTTCTTCGTAGAACGTCAGGGCGTATAATCGATTTTGTCGCCCCCGTATCAATGAGTAGGGGGACAGTTCGATTAGCAATCTTCCCATCTACGAACAAACTGCTGGTATTGTTCTTCGATGTTACGGCATGGATGGTGATCTCCGGGGCATCTCCACTCAAGGTCAACGTTCGCCCCCTTTCGTCGACCCCCTTTAGTTTTCCGACTGCTGAACTTGTTTTGGTTTAGGGCAACGACGTCGTATGTGCCCTTGTTCGCCGCAATTCCAACAACGAGGCCCTCGAACTTCTTGATGATTCTTCTTACGGCTTTCTTCCTTCCGAAGAACTCTCAGTACTAACTCCTCTAGGTGATCTTTAGAACCTTCTTCTTCTTCCACAACGGCCCGAACACGCCCGTGACCTCGGGACGCTTGTTTTGCAGCTTCAAATTCTAAGGCATGAGCAAGCGCATCATCAGTTGTTCTTGGTCGTGCCAATCTCAATGATTGTTGTGTTTCCCCGTCTCTTAACCCATCAATGAAGGTCTGCACAGCGAGTTGTCCCAGAAATGAATCGGGTGCCGTAGGGTACGCCAATCGGACAAGCCGCGCAACATCGGCTTCAAACTCCTGAAGTCTTTCTCCATTCTTCTGGACACGATTCTTTACTTGCACGTGATAAACCTGTTGTAGATGCGCGTCTCCATATCTCTTTCTCCAATCTAGAAACTAACAACTGGTAATCATTTCCCTGTCCTGCTGGAATAGTTTGCAGGACGTTCAACGCGTCTCCACGCAAAGCCACAGTTAAAGAAACGGCCTTTTCCTTGCGTGTCCATCCGTTGGCCCCAGCGGCCGCCTCAAATTGTTTGTAGTAGGTGGACCAAGTTATCTTTCCATCGAACGTGGGTGGTTTTACTTTTATCCCTACGGTAGGAACCTTCTCTTCTTTAAATTGTTTCTTTCCTTCATTAAACGGCCACTCAGACGTTGAGGGAAACCGTAGTTGATTCATTCTATCTTCCAACATTTCGTCGTCTTTCTTAGCTGTTGGTGGTAATTGCATTTGGGCTATTTTCTCTTCTACCATCTTTATTACCATATCTTGTTCCGCCAATCTACCTTCCAACAGTCCTAACGCGCTGGCATTCTCAAAAAATTCTTCGAAAACTTTATCTTCCAACGCTTTGACATTTTCCAGCAATTCTCCTTTAAGCCTTCTAGAACTTTCCTCGGACTTTTCTAATAATTCTTCTTTAAGCGTTCTAGAGTTTTCCAGTAAATCTTCTTTAAGCATTTTAACATTTTCAAAAACTTTTTGTTCCAGCACTTTAGTATTTTCCATTAGCTTTCTAGCGTTCTCTTCGGACTTTCTAGCATTTTCTTCGACTTTTCTAGAACTTTCTTCCATTTTACTTAACAACAAATTAATATCAATTGCGGGTCCAGGTATCTCGAAGCGGTAATTTTCAGGATCTTCCTTCTGTTCTAAAAGCCATTCTCTTAGCCGATTTATCAAAACTTCTTTCTTTCCATTACTATCCAAGTCCCTCTCGTCCAATTCCCGTTTTAAATCTATCACTAAGAGATCTTTTAACAATTTCATCACCATTTTAAATGTTTGTTGAAATTATTTTTTGACACTAAAAATTTATTCTCACAGCACTTTATTTAATTATTACGCGATTTTGTTTATTTTGAACTCCACACCTGACACCACTGTAACGTTCTTTTCAAAATAATAACAAAAGTGCCGTTTAAATCGTCTATTAATAAGAAATATTTATTTACAAACACTAATGAATACACTATAAATTAACGCTATGATTATAAACCATTAAAACTATTATTTACAGACTATGGATTTCTAATACAACATTTATCTTCACATTTACTATTTATTTCATGATACACAGTTAATAACTCGCTGTTGACTGCTCTCTTTTATCCGCGAAGTCGATTTTATACCCTCATATAATCGTACCAGAAGCCGCTGGAACCTACTATGTATTTCTGGAAGGCGCTAGATAAACCGCGTCTGATTTACATGCTTGGTGCGATGCGTCATTCTCTCGAATGCTGTAGAATATTCCATTTGTTGTGTGAAGAAGAGGTTCTTTCTTTTTCTCTCTTGTTACAATATTGTAAGGTTAGAATTCAACTTTGAAAACAATAAAGAAAAAAGGATGCGTGAAACGTCAATAATAGATAATTTTGTTTGAAGTGTGTTAAAATATATAGTTTTTTTGTTTATTGTTTTCAGCCATACTTTGTGGAACTCCATAATCATGAAATAAATAAAGATTATTAAAAGTTTCACAGTTTTATTAAAATACAACCTGACAATATTGTTTCGACAGCTATGCTGTCATTATCAAAGGTAATATAATTATAAACAAACACGTCGCTAAGGTAGATACAAAAATAGGTAACTAGATAAAATAATAATAATAATCAGAATTAAATATCTAATACTTCCAGTAACGGATAATTACTGAGCTCAAGTTGTTCATTCATTAAAGGTACCCTGTGTTTGTGTTTGTATATCTCAAAGGCTTCTAAAATGTCTAATTTGCGTTTGTTATTACAAAAATGTAGGAATTTAATATTATTTTGAGGAGTCATTGTGTGATTTTGTTCTAAAAGGTGTTTGGCGTAATTCGATTTTTCAGGATGTTTATTTTTGTAATGACGTACGTGTTCTTTATATCTTATGTCAAAATCTCGAAGTGTTTGTCCAATATATACCGAACTACAAAAAGAACAATTTAAACGGTAAATGCCCGATTTCATTATATCATGTGTTCTGTCTTTAGCATTAAATAAAAATGAAAAAGTGTTAGTGTTGGTTTTAAATGTTATTTTATAATTGTTGGTTTTTCTTAGTATATGTGCAATTTTTTCTGATATTTTGCCAAAATATGGTATAGATATGTAATTTCTGTTTGATTGTTAATGGGATATATTCTTTTGATAGCTAACCTATAATCTTTTTGTTTAATTAAAGTGTCAATCATGTTCGGATTGTAATGATTTGCATGTGCTAGTTGTTTAATGGTTGATATCTCTTTGCTAAAATCTGATTTTGTTAGTGGAATAGTTAAAGCTCTGTGTACTAATGATCTGTAGGCTGCTATTTTATGTGTATTATGGTGACAAGTTTCATTTGGTATTGTTATGTCTGTTTGTGTTGGTTTTCTGTATATGGAAAATTCAAATGGATTGTCTGCGTTAATCTTGATATTTAAGTCTAGAAAGTTTATAGCCCTGTTTTGTTCTGTTTCTAGTGTAAATTTTATATTAGGGTAAACCAGGAAAAGATCTAAAATTAGCAGCTTCATATCGACCAATCAGCTTACTGTCTGTGATATCCAAGGTCTTAGAACGGCTTTTACTTCGACGACTAAATCAAGATTTAGCTCCAGACGACTGGATACCGCTCCATCAATTTGGATTTAAAAGTGGCCATTCGACTGTGCAACAGACCCACCGAATTGTACGGGTCATAAATGAAGCACTAGAAAACAAGGAATTCTGCACAGCAATCTTTCTGGACGTTAGCCAGGCCTTCGATAAGGTCTGGCACGAAGGCCTTTTATTTAAAATCAAACTCTACCTGCCTCCAAGTTACTTCCTAATACTTAAGTCGTATTTAAATAATCGTGTTTTTAAAACAAGAGTGAATCAAGTGGTATCTGAACTATGTGAAATAAAAGCAGGTGTTCTGCAAGGAAGCGTTCTCGGGCCAGTTTTATACGTGCTTTATACATGTGACTTACCAACAACTGTTAACACTACAACCGGAACGTTCGCAGACGACACAGTAATCCTAGTCAGGGACCAAAACCCACAAACAGCTGCCGCAAAATTACAAAACCATCTAAATGAGCTACAAAGATGGTTAACAAAATGGAAAATCAAAATTAATGAAAACAAGTCAGTGCACGTCACTTTTACGCTGAGGAAAGATCAATGTCCACCAGTCAACATCAATGGCACAAATATACCACAGTCCAATACGGCCAGGTACTTAGGACTTCACTTGGACAGTAAACTAAATTGGAAAGAACACATAACTAAAAAGCGCAAACATCTCGACTTAAAAACAAAAAATATGCACTGGCTGATTGGAAGAAACTCATGTTTGTCCCTAGAGAACAAACTGCTCCTCTACAAGACTGTCCTCTCTCCTGTGTGGCTCTGGGGCTGTGCAAGCAAAAGTAACATAACCATAATCCAAAGGTATCAATCGAAAATTCTACGAACGATTGCAAATGCACCTTGGTACGTCACTAACCAGACACTCCACGATGATTTAAAAGTACCCTACATCACAGACGTCATCAAGGAACGAAGCATCCGCCACCATGACAAATTGGAAACCCACAGCAACATCTTGCTACATCCACTACTTGAAGACCGTCCTAACAGACGTTTGAGAAGAAGCTGGCCAATAGACCTAATTGACGGTTGAAAAGGACACTTTGTTGGAAGTACCCTTATCATGTCATAGTACTGTAAATATTTAGTACTTAAGCGAGCACATTAGCTCATAGGATTGTTGATTCTGATTGCTAATAAAACCTCTCATTAAAAAAAAATATATATATATATATATATATATATATATATATATATATATATATATATATATATATATATATATATATATATATATATATATATATATATATATATATTAGGGTGGATACTGTTAATAAGAATTAAAAATTCATTGATAACCTCAAAAGAACTGTCAAAGCAAGCTAAAATGTCATCAACATAACGAAACCAGAAGATAATGTGTTTAGAGAGGTTTAATTCAAATATTCGATCTTCAAACTTGTCCATAAATATGTTAGCTAATAGAGGACTTAGAGAATTACCCATAGGTAAACCATCCTTTTGTAAATAAATTATGTTATTAAAAGTGAAATAATTTTGACTTATACAAAGGTCAAATAATTGAATTAACTCTAACCTTTTAACTAATTCTATATTACTATTGATCAAGAAACTATCTAATAAAGGAATACATTCTTGTGGGGGTATTCTGGAGAACATGTTGCAAATATCAAAACTAACAAGTTTTGAATGTGGTGGAAGATGTATGTTTTGCAGCTTATCTACTAATTCTAATGAATTTCTAACTGAGTATTTCGATTTGTAACCTATCGTGTTAATAATCTGGTTCAGTTTTTTGGATAAAATCTGATTAGGTGCATTGATGTATGATACAACTGGTCTTATTGGCATATTCTGTTGATGTGTTTTGACTAGTCCATATAGTTTATGTATTTGTGGGTTTTTATTAATGATTTGTTGCTTTTCTAATTCTGAAAAGCAGATATTGCAGTTTTCTAAACCTTGTTTTATTTCTTTTTGGAATTTTGTGGTTGGGTTTTTGACATTTTAGCTTGTTTTGACAGTTCTTTTGAGGTTATCAATGAATTTTTAATTCTTATTAACAGTATCCACCCTAATATAAAATTTACAATAGAAACAGAACAAAACAGGGCTATAAACTTTCTAGACTTAAATATCAAGATTAACGCAGACAATCCATTTGAATTTTCCATATACAGAAAACCAACACAAACAGACATAACAATACCAAATGAAACTTGTCACCATAATACACATAAAATAGCAGCCTACAGATCATTAGTACACAGAGCTTTAACTATTCCACTAACAAAATCAGATTTTAGCAAAGAGATATCAACCATTAAACAACTAGCACATGCAAATCATTATAATCCGAACATGATTGACACTTTAATTAAACAAAAAGATTATAGGTTAGCTATCAAAAGAATATATCCCATTGACAATCAAACAGAAGACACAAATTACATATCTATACCATATTTTGGCAAAATATCAGAAAAAATTGCACATATACTAAGAAAAACCAACAATTATAAAATAACATTTAAAACCAACACTAACACTTTTTCATTTTTATTTAATGCTAAAGACAGAACACATGATATCATGAAATCGGGCATTTACCGTTTAAATTGTTCTTTTTGTAGTTCGGTATATATTGGACAAACACTTCGAAATTTTGACATAAGATATAAAGAACACGTACGTCATTACAAAAATAAACATCCTGAAAAATCGAATTACGCCAAACACCTTTTAGAACAAAATCACACAATGACTCCTCAAAATAATATTAAATTCCTACATTTTTGTAATAACAAACGCAAATTAGACATTTTAGAAGCCTTTGAGATATACAAACACAAACACAGGGTACCTTTAATGAATGAACAACTTGAGCTCAGTAATTATCCGTTACTGGAAGTATTAGATATTTAATTCTGATTATTATTATTATTTTATCTAGTTACCTATTTTTGTATCTACCTTAGCGACGTGTTTGTTTATAATTATATTACCTTTGATAATGACAGCATAGCTGTCGAAACAATATTGTCAGGTTGTATTTTAATAAAACTGTGAAACTTTTAATAATCTTTATTTATTTCAAAAATATATAGTTGTTCATCGAATATAAAGTTTTTTTAAATATCATCATCATCATTTTAAAAATAATAACATTCATAATTTTATTTAACCTGTTATACTTATCTGTTAAATTGAAAGAAGATCCCTTTTTAATAAACAACAACAATTTGGCTATCAATTTATATTTGAATCAATCAATGTTTTCATAATTGGATTGATAGAATTTAATACAATTTTTGATAGAATTTTTTGGATCGCAGATGGGAGCCGATTAACGAGTTTGTCAAGCAACTCGAATATGTGGCGCCATATGAATATGTGGCGCCAGATTTAAAAAGAAAATGTGTTTTATTGAATAAAAGTTAATTTAATGTAGCGTATATTTTTGTTGTGCATTTTTCTCGTCCACAGCCCACGAAGACTTTTAAAAAAACTGACTCAAGAACATCACAAAATTAGACGTAAACTGGGTGAAATGGTACATTGTTTTTATCTAGGCACTGATAAGATTTGACACAATGTCAAAATCCTTTGAATCAGGAAAAAGTGGCATATTCAAAATGTCACACTTTCAAAGAACAAGCATGTGCCTAAAACACACAAGAAAATCAAAAGAATAAATTTAGGCTGCTAGTCATGGAACTGTAGCTTCTCTTTACGATATAAGTGTGGGGGATACATCGAGAGAAATTCTGTTTTGAATGGTCACATTAAAGATGATAAAATATGTATAGTTACAGTGAACCGTAAAGTATTGCCTCCTATAGAAGACGCATGATCATTTTCATTATTTAAGAATATATCATTAGGTTCAACTGTGGATGGGTGCTCAAATGGATCTATTCAGATGTGTTTAAAAATGAGACAGACCACAGCACCAAATTATTTGTCGGAATTTTTTCAAATGTGGTTATAGTCAATGTGCTATCCGACAATGTGTATGTAAAATACAGGGAAAGCATTCTGTCAAGTAGACTAACTATGGACTCTAGTATGAAAGTAGACATTGACGTTCGAAAATGCTAAAATATGCATGCATTTATAAAAAACACCAAAATATGCATTTATATGCAGTTTCAAATTGACATATGTGATTCATATGTGGCTTAAACATGTAGAAATATAACTCTGCATATGTTTGCTATAAGCAGAAAAAACATGCAAATGCATAGAAATCCTATACCTACTAATTACAATACATTCACTTAATTGATTAATTGATTAACGTTAATTAATCAACAATTAATATTAATTTATTTACGAACCAAAACGAAAGTCTCAAAGTTTCTCCAAATCTATCCCGCACGAAAATAATGTGTGGGGACCTAGTTCTAGAGATTCTCCTATCTTTGTCCCCTTACCGTTTCTCCCCTAGCAGATGACTCAGGATTGTTTGAATATAGTCTTAACTTGCTGATTACCATAAGTTCTTATGCGAAGATTTTATTTTGGCTCTTACATAATATAGGAGTAGAACGAGAAGTAGAAATCAATATGACATTATTAGTGAAAGTTTATAAAATTTTCCATATACCAAAGACAAAATGATACTTACCTCTTGCAATGGCTGATTTTAAGAACTAATACATTAGCAATCTGTCCAGGCAAGTTAACATATTTATAGGATCGAACAATCAAAAGTGTTGCGTTGTAAGCGTCCAGATGTCCTTATAAGAAATAGTCTAAAGGCGCGAACTCTGTGTTAGCGGTTGCTCGGCTCTGTTTAAAACAGCCATTCTACAGCTCATCATTGTGTAACTGTTGAATAATCCATTTCAAAATTAGTTGTCTATACCTTTGTGCAGCAATTATACTTTGAAAGAATATGGGACCAAATATTTTGCGTCTAAAAATGATAAGAAAATCTTATCCTCTTGAGAAACATGTACTAACTGCCAATCAGGTGCTACAATTCTGGAAGTTGGCTGTTCGATTAAATAAATTCAGACTGCATCGAAAAAAACGTTAACTCCAAGGGTTGAATCCATTTAAGTAATTTTAGAACTACATGCGGTAATAGGCACATTTCTCGAAACCGAATGGAAGCAACTCTTGTATACAACAGTGGCGTGCGGTCCATGGAAGCAATGCTTGCCTTGAGAATTTATTAAAAATAAAAACAATGCTAACAAAAATACTTTTGTAAAATTATAGTTATCGTTTATTTAAATTGAAATATTTATCAAATTAAAGCTCAATATCAACTCTGTACCGCAAAAAGTATAATTATTTAGAGTACTATTTTAAATTAGGCTCATTAAACTTGCACGGAAAGGTAATACCGATTCAAATGTGATACATACACTTCATTTAAGCACTGCTTACAAATGCTCTTCTCTTAACCTTGGCGTGAATCAGCGAGCGCGGGGTGTTATAATAGTCGCATGCTGTTTGGCTGGTTAACATTGTTTGGTCATAATTTTTATTGTGCTTCGTTCCCAAATGTTTATTTATTATAATTTGGTTATTTGTTCGAGTTAGTGTTACTTAAGTTACTTAGTTTTTTTTAAATAAAGAATGATAGTCAACAAATTCCATAAGTATAAAGTGTAAAAGTGCTTCTTTGAAAAACTTTTAAGCTTAAAAATTATAACACTGTTTTTTATTGTACCTAGCAGGGGCGGATCGAGAGAATTATTTTGAGGGGGAAATCTTTGGAAAAATAATTGTTTTAATAAATAATAATTAAACAAACATTATTTGTTTCTATTCTATGTAAACTTATTTCTAAATTGCGGGGGGGATTATTCCCTCCCCGTTAATCCGCGCCTGTACCTAGGTGTATTATAATTAAAATCGTGGTTGCTTCCCTAGCCTAAATTCTCACCGCACGCCACTGGTATACAACTTCTTCTTTATCCCGTTTGACCGATAACTTGAAGTGGCAAATGTTAAACAACGCATGTAGTCCAAGCACCAGAGCAAAAAAAGTAGGATCATAATGCAATCTTCTACAGAATTGATTTTCTTGTTGGAAAATGTTCAGGGGTGTTCCCTGAATGTAACGTCAAGTTGGCGGGACGGGGGCGGTTGAGCGTTAGCCGCCATCTTGGAAAACACGTTTTATCAAATATCTCGTGAACCGTGCATCGTCCGACAAAAATAGCACAGATCGTTTTCGTAGATAATAACATTTTCTACAAATTTTATTCGAAACTTTCTTCTGTATAGTGCACAGGTTTATATTTATAGCGCGCCAAACGTTTTCCAACATGGTTATTGCTAAATATATAGTTAACGGTTAATGATACATTAAAAATATTAATAACCAAAATTAAAGAACATAAAATTTCCAATAAAATTTATTTGAAGTTTTTTTCTATAAAATTGAGATTTTAAGTGCTATAGCTTGGTAAACTATTGCACCGCGTGAATTATCGGTAAAAATGTTGCTCGTAGTACACGGAAAACATTTCATAAACACATAAAACGGCGAAAAATGTTCAGAAAAATGACAATGCTGTGTAGTGAATCTATTAATATTATAAATAGTGTGAAGAAGTACGGCACGTTGCCATTCTTTTAGAACCTACCACCAGGTTCAAATTTGGGTTGGATTTTACCATAATCCTGAAGAATAGGGTCGGAAGTCGACTATAAATGGACTTCAACCAATTCGAAGTACTATGGCTCACGCATCATCAAGTTTGCTTCAAATAATGTCTTGCAAATGCACAAAAAATTGCGGGGCTGCCTGTGGATGCCGAAAAGCTGGCTTAAAATGTTCCATTATTATTTGTTCAAATCGTAGTGGACACACATGCGACAATGTGCCAGATATATTGTATGACATCGAAGACGAAATCAATGGAGATGAAATTTTCATCTCCTACGGATATAGTGGAGGCAGAATTCCGGGATGTAGAAGGCAATGAATGTCTTCCTTCATCATCGAAACATATGAAACTTATGACGTAAAATTATCATCCACGTTCATCTTTAGCATATAATGTTCATAACTGCCAGTCTTTAATATTTTCTCTTGGATTGAGATAATAAATCCTTCAGTTTCTGTATGAAGTCTCCCTTTTAAGCCACATTAAAGAGTTTTCTTTGTCTATGTTAGTATCATTAAGCATTTTTGGATACTTGCCATGTAAAATCTTATCTTTCTAATTTTGAACAACGTCCGATTTGCTTGGTATATCCAAAGGAGCATTATGTATTATTATTATTGTCATTATTATCATCATTATTATTATTATTATTAATTTTTATGATCTACGTGATGTACAAACAATTGTATCTTGCTACATTGACAATTTTTTATGATAATACGTTCTACCCATGTAAGAAAGATCTATAAATTATGAGTACTTCTTCACACTATGTACAATATTAATAGATTCACTACACAGTATTGTCATTTTTCTGAACACTTTTCGCCGTTTTATGTGTTTATGAAATGTTTTCCGTGCACTACGAGTAACATTTTCACCGATAATTCACGCGGTGCAATAGTTTACCAAGCTATAGCTCTTAAAGTATCAATTTTATAAAAAAAACTTCAAATGTTATTGGAAATTTTATGTTCTACAATTTTGCTTATTACCATTTTTAATGTATCATTAACCGTTAACTATATATTTAGCAATAACCATGTTGGAAAAAGTTTGGCGCGCTATAAATATAAACCTATGCACTATACAGAAGAAAGTTTCGAATAAAAGTTGTAGAAAATGTTATTATCTACGAAAACGATCTGTACTATTTTTGTCGTACGATGCACGGTTCACGAGATATTTGATAAAACGTGTTTTTCAAGATGGCTGCTAACGCTCAACCACCCCCGTCCCGCCAACTTGACGTTACATTCAGGGAACATCCCGAACATCTTCCAACAAGAAAATCAATTCTGTAGAAAATTGCAGAAATAAATTACCCGGTTACTGGCCTAATGAGAGTTTGCGAATATCTTTAATAACGTCTTCTGTTAGTACTACTCAAGGTCTATATTGCTGATCTATCTTGCTATCGTCCATTTGATACACATCCCATTTCTCAAATCCAAGCAACAGTTCGTTTGGTGTGCTTCATTAAAAATTCTGAATTTCCATCTGGATGTGTTAGGAGAAATCGCTGAAAACAAGAAATCATGGAACAACTCCATAATCCATTATAGCTGCAATATTTCTGCGAGGAAAATATACTTCTAGCAGTAATCGAACTTGCTTTTTCAAGAACACCATCTTCAGCCCTGAAAAGTAAACTGAATTTTTTGACTGATACAAATGTCAAGTAAACATACCTTAATAGACGGAGAGCCAGCAACGTATTTCGAGTTGTCATTTCAACAGTCGTGAAAATTTGGGTACTAAATATCATGTACCTGCTGAACACTAAAAGTCGATTCTGGCAGCCCCCTGCGGCCGGGATACTACCCCAAAATAACTAAGAGGGTGAGAAATAAGATTCAATTTATTTAAAGTAACAGTCATGAAATTTCAGGAGGTTACTTCCGATAGTATTCTTTATTTATAAAAGATATTACCAGAACATTTCCTCCCCTTCTAAATGTTGCCAAACGCTGTAAATGTTGATTTAAAAAAGTGACATTTGTGTTATTTTAAAAGTCTTGAATTTTGACACAATAAATAAAGTAGGTATATGTAGATTTACATGTTAGTGCGAGCGAGACAGTTATATAGCGGCCTGCGGGTTAGAGAGAGAATCTTATTTTTCACCCTCTTAGTAATGTTGGGGTGGTATAACCCGGCCGCAGGGGGCTGCCAGAATTGACTTTAGTGTTCAGCAGGTATATAAGATTTAGTACCCAAATTTTCACGACTGTTGAAATGACAACTCGAAATACGTTGCTGGCTCTTGGTCTATAAGTAAACCAAAATGAGACAAAATTCGTGAAGTGGACTACGTATTTATCAGTGGTAAGATATTTAATGTTAATATGAATTTTCCAGTATGATTTAATGGTAGTAACTTATCCTTAATTAATTTTATAAAATTCTTCCCTTTTTAAAAATTATTAACAATAACATTTTAACATTTTTTTTGACTTACTAAAACATTAAAATCAAAATTCTTTGACAAATCTCTGCATAAGAGAATAAAGTTTAAGAAGAAGTCAATATTTTTTATCAAACATAATATTCTTATAAACAATAAGCAATTTGTAATAAACGAATTAAATTATGTATGACTTATCCGTCGAGTTCTTTTTTCAACATTTTTCTTATCAATTTATATTTGGTGTACATTTACCAAAACATTGCTGGAAAAAAAATTAATTCATATTAACATTGAATATCCCACCACTGATAAATACGTGGTCCACTTCACAAATTTTGTCTTAAATGTAATAAATAAATAAATAAACAAGAGCAACAAAATCTACTAAGGAATTAAAACAGTAAAAGGAAATCTTGCTCTGCATCTCTGTCAGTTTAGAAATTTAGATACAATGCTGAAAACAGTTTTAATATAAAAAACATTTACATTTTTCGAATTGTTGATGATTTATTACTAATTAATTATTTCTCCATGAATCAGATTATTTATATTGTTATGTTTAATTGAAGTTTGTTGCTAAAACAATATTAAAATGCATATAGCAATACTACCTATCTACCAAAAAAAGTTTGTGAAAAATCATTCTCCTTATGAAGGTGGTTATGTGTAGGAGATATTCTTAATTGGATGAATACACAAAAACGAGATCCTTGAAAATAAAATACTCCTATGTAATTTAGGTTTCCATGCTGGAAGTATGAGATTAGAGATTGTTTAAGGTATGCCATACTTTTTTAATCATTGGCCCAAACTGAAAGATTCAGAAAAAAAAGACACTGTCATAAAAATTCTTTACATGTCACCAATCAGCGTTAATAATAATAATAATAATTAGTTTTGCAAAAAATCTGCACCTACTTGCGAATGTATTGTTTGATATCATAGTATTATCTTTGGCGTTTTCTCAAAACAGTGACCAATATTTTTTTATATATTTGGTTACTTGATTTAAAAGCTGCTTTGTTTAGTATCTTCTACAATAAACTGTTTAGCCATTATTTGGTTTGTCAGTTTAAGGCTCTTTATAAATTATGAAATCTATTAAAACCCATCGTGCATTGCACATTAACTTCAAGACTCATACTGTTAACTGCTTTCATTCGTGTAACAAGCTTCATTAAATGTGGGTTATGTTACCAAGAATAAATGTAGGTTACTATGCAAACTTCCAAATTAAGTACGATAAAATTTTGTGCGCTATTATAATTACATTTTCCATAAATTAATATGCGAATATCTGAGAATTATTGTTAGTCTTGAAAGAAAGAAACATAGTACATAAAAACCATACTTTTCAGAACTAAAAATGTTTCTTTGATAAAGATGTACAACTGTAATAACGCTGCGCTCACAATAGACACGTGGACATTTTTTTTAGTTTATTTCGAAGATCAAATCAAAATAAAATTCATAATTTATTGGATCATTTAAGTAGATATAACAATGAATAAAGTAAATAATAAACGCAACTTAAACATTTTAAGTACACGTTATACTAATACGTTTATGAGCAAAGAATTTACATGGTATGCGTAGCTATATAATCTAGCTATATAGCCTTACGATCACGGTTCCCGCAATGCCGAATTGTGGTGCTCTCAATTAGTGCGTCACTAACCTTTGTAAGTGCTTCCAGTTTATACTGGCAGGAGCGGAGTTGCTATCCACCCTCTACTAGCGTTCTAGGGTAGTTCCGAAGCTATTAAAATGCTCACCTGTCGCGTCTGTACCTAGTCCCGTAGTCCAGCAAGCGGACTTTCCACTTGCCCTATCGAATCTCATCCAAGCATGGACTGAGCTTGAAAAATTTACCCTCCAATGTAACAATTAAAGGCATGTGCCTTTAATTAGTTAGTCTGTTATACGAATACGATACTAAATTCATTTTTCTCCAACCGTATAAATGTGACACTATAGGGAAAGTCTGGGAAATGAACCCCCCTAAGCATTTTTACTCATAAAATCTATACTTTGATTTACATTGTTTCAAAAAAGATGACAGCAGATAAAGGAAAGTATACTCCTTAATATCCTGTATTTATATTCTAACAGAAAACAAAACATAAAATTATATATACATATATATTTAAAAACTATTGAGTGACCCTTATTACACCACCATGTCTTGGCCAACTTTTATTTTTCTATTATTTAAAACAAGTCGTTTTATCCGAAGGAATTAATTAATTTTCAATTTTAAAAACTGATAGTCACTACATCTAGTTACCTAGGCCAGCTGGTCGATCAGAGTAACGCAAACCGCCGCCATATTGGGACAAACGAAGCACGAAATTGTTCAATATTTGTCCTGTATTGAATTTATTCAAATCCACGTGTACTTTAAAAGGTTTTTCTTATTCTGAAAGATCAAACCTCTAACATGTCAAACACGTAAAACGTGGTTTTAATGTGTCCATTATTAAAAATTACCCTTCTCCTGCCCCAATATGGCAGTGGTTTGCGGTACTCTGCTCGACCAGCTGGCCTAGGTGACTAGATGCAGTGACTCTAAAAACTGAGAGCATACATTACCATCTAGCGACGAATAATGAAACCTTACTTAAATTTTTTTTGTGATCGATAGATGGCGTTGATTGGAATTATGACATCCTACTAGATTCATATAAGCTTCGCTTTTATGAATCTAGTAGGCCGTGTTCTCACAGTAATTTATTTTAAAATTTAGAATTACTTTTTATTTTTATTTAAATCTAATTATTCTGAATGAAATAGTATATACATGTTTCCTTGGTAAAGTTTCCAAGCCTCGAGGTATTGTTTGACCGAGACGGTACGTCAGATACTTTGGTAGTGTCTTTACCAACTCAACATGTATTATACTGTTACATTTCCGTAGATACATAAGACGTACGATACGTTTGGAGGGCTTATATGCATAAAATGGTGAAATATTCATTTTTCAAATCAGGTTCTGTATAACAGTTAACAGTGTAATAGTATTAAACTATTTAGTAACGATGACAAGTTCATAGAAGAAGTAAGAATTTCATCTCGTGCGGTTCTTTTCAGCCTCTGATGCTGATCACTATTTAATAGGCAGATTCTATGAAATGTGAATTAGCCCATTCGAAATATTTAATTCGTGTATGTAATGACGATTTACCAAAACAGTAACAGTCTTTGTTACAATGACGCGAATTCGCTGGATTTCATATACTTTAGAACCGCATTGCATAAATACAATGCAAATAGGTGTCGTCACCTGATAAGACATTGCATATCATTGAATCAATCATGGTTAATGAAATTTCATGGGGTATTGTTGAATTTTTCGACAATGTAAGTAGAACGAATGCATTATTTGTTCATTCATCAATACCCTGTTTGATTAACTCCGTACTTTTTATTGTCATTGTAAAATATAAGATTTACAATATCGTGTTGCCTTCGATATAACTCTTTTACATATTTTAATTGTCTTATTTATATCCAACAATTTTACGGCAACGAAGCAACAAATAAAGAGCACTAGTATTGTTTAATCGTTGTTGTTTATTTTGCTTAACACTTAGCCTTGAAGTTATTTTACTCAGCCTTAACCACTTGCTATATATAGTGTTGACACAGTTTTATCTAACAAACTTTAGAGAGTCTAATGTTTGCGTGGGTTACCGACTATGAGTGCCAGGAGAAGTATGTTTTTACTTGTTGTATACGATAATAACTACGAATATATTCACACTTACATTCTTTAATACGAGTAATATTGTATTAATCTCTAGCAAGCTCAGTATTTGAATACACCCTTATAAGTCTTCTACTTGCATAAATATTCACTCTTTAAAGATTCATTTAACAATTGATATAATATTGACAATATAACATTTGATAATATCAATATCCTGGAAAATGCTGGAGATACGAAACTTGATTACGGGTACCCCAGTTCTTACAAAATGAAACAATTAAAATGTTTAAATACTTTCTCCTAAGCTAAGCAAGAACTCTTTTTGTAGATAAATAATGGAGAAATCTGTGTTTATATAAACTCTTCTTAAAGTGAACCTTAACCTGCTAAAGCTATTAGGATGGTAGTTAGGAATCACCCTGTATATTTAATGTATTTAAAACTTTATATCTCTTAGCAGCATCATTTTCATAACGTTCTCGAAAATAATGTGTTGATTCGATTACTCTCCACTTGTGCCGATCACTCAGGTTATCAAAATATTTTCGCAGAGGATAGTATTTAGGAATCACCCTGTATATTCAATGTATTTAAAACTTTAAATCTCTTAGCAGCATCATTTTCATAGTGTTCTTGAGAATAATGTATCGATTCGATTACTCTCCACTTGTGCCGTTCATTCAGGTTATCAAAATATTTTCGCAGAGAATAGTATTTAGGAATCACCCTGTATGTTCAATGTATTTAAAACTTTAAATCACTTAGCAGCATCATTTTCTTTGTGTTCTAGAGAGTAATGTATTGATTCGATTACTCTCCGCTTCTGCCATTCATTCAGGTTATCAAAATATTTTCGCAGAGAATAGTATTTAGGAATCACCCTGTACATTCAATGTATTTAAAACTTTAAATCTCTTAGCAGCATCATTTTCATAGTGTTCTTGAGAATAATGTATCGATTCGATTACTCTCCACTTGTGCCGTTCATTCTGGTTATCAAAATATTTTCGCAGAGGATAGTATTTAGGAATCACCCTGTACATTCAATGTATTTAAAACTTTAAATCTCTTAGCAGCATCATCTTCATAGTGTGCTTGAGAATAATAATATATCGATTCGATTACTCTCCACTTGTGCCGTTCATTCTGTTTATCAAAATATTTTCGCAGAGGATAGTATTTAGGAATCACCCTGTATATTCAATGTATTTAAAACTTTAAATCTCTTAGCAGCATTATTTTCATAGTGTTCTTGAGAATAATGTAGGTATCGATTCGATTACTCTCCACTTGTGCCGTTCATTCAGGTTATCAAAATATTTTCGCAGAGGATTTAGTATTTAGGAAGCACCCTGTAGATTCAATGCATTTAAAACTTTAAATCTCTTAGCAGCATCATTTTCATAGTGTGCTGGAGAATAATAATGTATCGATTCGATTACTCTCTACTTGTGCCGTTCATTCTGTTTATCAAAATATTTTCGCAGAGGATAGTATTTAGGAATCACCCTATACCAGTTCGTGGTTCCAAGGAGCCGAGTGGCTACAGTATTGCGACATCTCCATGACGGTGTCTCAGGAGGACACTTTGGTGTGAAGAAAACTTTGGAGAAAGTTAGAGAGCGTTTCTATTGGGTCAACTGTAAAGAAGACGTGAAGGTGTGGTGCCGGAAATGTGAATTATGTGCCACTGGTAACGGACCCTTGGGGAAACGAAGAGCACCTATGAGGCAGTACAATGTGGGTAGTCCTCTGGAAAGAATAGCTATAGATATTGCCGGACCATTTCCCGAAACCGACGATGGGAATAAATACATATTAGTGGCAATGGACTACTTTACCAAATGGGCAGAAGCATATGCCCTACCAAACCAGGAAGCTGCGACTGTTGCTGACGTACTAGTCAAAGAGTTTTTCAGTCGCTTCGGAGTGCCCATGGAGCTGCATTCTGATCAAGGCCGCAACTTTGAGTCTGTACTATTTGGAGAAGTCTGTCGATTGTTGGGCATTCGCAAGACTCGGACCACACCGTTACATCCGCAGTCCGATGGAATGGTAGAACGCATGAATCGGACAATGGGCAAATATTTGGCCAAGGTCGTCTCCGATCATCAACGAGACTGGGACCAATACCTGCATCTGTTCCTGATGGCTTATCGTGCATCGGTCCACGAAACAACCGGTCAGTCACCAGCGTCTGTGATGTTTGGACGCGAGTTACGGTGCCCTTGTGATCTGGAATTTGGGTCTCCACCTATAGAGTAGGAGGTAGCCGGGAATGATTATGTCATCAACTTAAAGAAGAAGTTGGAGGATATTCACGACCGAACCCGAAACAATAGTCGAATCGCGAGTGACCGGATGAAGGCTACGTACGATGTGAGAGCCCGAGAAGGAGGGTTTCAACCTGGAGAGCTTGTCTGGTTATACAACCCGCAAAGACGTCGTGGCTATTCTCCAAAGTTACAGCGGAATTGGGAGGGCCCATACCAGGTGAAGAAACGAATAAATGACTTGATTTATCGCATCCAGAAATTGCCAAGAGGGAAACCAAAGGTGGTACCCTCCAATCGTCTGGCGCACTATGAGGGAAATAATGACGCAGTTCCGGATCGGGAAGATGAGGCTGAGGTGGCTATCAATACCGTAAGGCCTGGAGATGATCAGCCAACCTTCAGAGAATTTATGGCTGCGTTTTCTGGAACTAGAAAAGCGCGATTCGGAGTCACGACTGAGATGCAACAAGATCTCTTCCGGGTCCCTGGTGATTATTCCATTGCCCACTCTGTCTCCCAGGATCTCCGTATGTCCAGGGGGATCGCAGTAGTGTTTAGAAATAAATTTGGACGGCTGAATGAACTTCGAGAACAAAATCCCTCTGTTGGTAAATCCTTACGCTTGCCTGATCATGACCGATCTATTTACTACTTGGTAACCAAGCAGTTTTACTACCAGAAACCGAGTTACGCCGACTTGTGGAGGGCATTATGGAATTTGAGGATCGAGTTGCTTACCAGGGGAATTAACAAATTGGCAGTTCCCAAACACGGCTGTGGGCGGGACCAGCTGGATTGGAGAATCGTTAGAAACATGCTGGAAGTTATCTTTAGAGGTACGAACGTCCAGATCTTCGTCTGCAGTTTTGACCCACAACCCGTATTAAGGCCAACGAAGAGTGTAGACTGTTACTTCTACCGTAATGGAACGTGTAGTCGAGGTGAAGACTGTCGATATCGTCATGACCCGTTCTACAGGAACCAGAGCATAAAACCTGTTCTGGGACAGAACAGATTTGAAGAGGGGGGTAACAAGAGAGAAAAAGAAAGAACCTCTTCTCGAACAACAAATGGAATATTCTACAGCAATCGAGAGCATTACTCATCACACGAAGCCTGGGAAAGAGACGCGGTTATTCTAGCAATATACCGGTATGTTCGAGCGACTTCTAGAAGATTTGTAGGAGGGTATAAAATCGACTTCGCGGATAAAAAGGAGCAGTCAACAGCGAGTAATTAGATGGGTATCACGAAATAAATAGTAAATGTAAAGATAAATGTTGTATTAGAAATTCATTATAGTTTTAGTCGTTTATAATCATAGCGTTAATTTGTAGTGTATTCATTAGTGTTTGTAAATAAATATTTCTTATTAATAGACGATTTAAACAGCACTTTTGTTATTATTTTAAAAAGAACGTTACAATATTTTCGCAGAGGATAGTATTTAGGAATCACCCTGTATGTTCAATGTATTTAAAACTTTAAATCTCTTAGCAGCATCATTTTCATAGTGTTCTTGAGAATAATGTAACGATTCGATTACTCTCCACTTGTGTCGTTCACTCTGGTTATCTAAAGATTTTCGCAGGGGATAACGATGTAGGTTATTATAATTAGAGTGAAGCTTGCTCTTTCTTGGAATTTCTCACATGACGATAAGGCCAGAAAATACTCCAGCCATGTAGCTCTTTAGTATAAACTCTTTTTCCACTTGTTTACACTATATTAAGGTAACTGCAGTTTCTCACGAAGTATTTTTTTTCTTTGAAGTCTTTAAAAGGGGTTGATTTGAAGATGTATGCCTCGATTTGTATTAATACTTTTCAGCACCGAACCCCATGAAGTCTTCTTTAGCATACTTTTCACGTTGTACAAAGTTTGTACAATCGAGTATTTACTGCTTAATAACAAATCAATTAAAACTAATTGGGGATTTCAAATTTGTTTACAGACATAGGTATAGTTCCAACTAGTTTTAGGTCAATTAAAACAATGGTTATTGTAAGAGTCAGTTAATAGGCCATCAATATAATATTTGCTGAAGAAAGCTGATGAATAACTATAAATTTGCAAAAATCTAACAAAAATGCTGTAGGTGGGTCCTAATCCTTAAGTTTTAGGGGGCGAGTTTGATGAACTTCGTTTTTCACACTTACTGTTGCTGTTTGCTTATTTTTTACTGGGCTGCTGCAACGTCGAGTTGTAATAAGGAAGTTCTCGTATTTAGAGTCTTTGACGCACTAAATAGCTCATCTTAGATGTATTTTGTTCTAATACCTCCTAACTGTTTAGAAATGAGCAGATAAATCTCCAATTAAATAGTCTATAAAATTGAAGCTAGTGGGCTCTTGATATTAACTATACCTTAACGATTGAAAAGCATCTGTGGGCGCCTAGGCTTAGAAATATAGAGTTAGATCTTCAAATTCTTCGGATCCTAGTGCATTGCGTCGGTTACACCTGCATTTTAAGCTAGTACATATTTATTAAATTTTTAGATAAATAATGATCCTATACAGTTTACTGTCTCCAGCCTTACTTTGAACTCCATAATCATAAAATATAATAAAAATCAAAAGATTACTTAAACGTTTTAGATCGAGGTTAATTTTTATTATGTTTAATAAATGATTTATATTAAATTATATTTTGAATGCAAATCCATGTAGAAAATGTATCTCCTCGGTTGGAAATCAAACCTAGGACTCTCCGCTATATAGACCTATCAATATAATATCCTAGAAGGTACTGTGCGTTTATGTTTGTATATTTCAAAAGCTTCTAAAATGTCTAATTTGTGTTTGTTGTTTCAAAAAATGTAATAATTTGATGTTATTTTGAGGTTAGTTTGAGGTAAATATGTTCTATTAAGATTGTTTTTCTACATTCACATAACATTATTTTTGTTCACAGAACATTTTCTCTATGATCGATCACATGCTTTTTTCCATTTCTACATATCATTATTAGTAGACGCGGTAGAAGTTATTAATAAATGATTTTACTTTGCTGACATTTCAGGTCATAATCAATACCTGTATTGTACAACAAATTATTCAAATTTCGTTAATTATATAACGATATTACTTCGTATGCGTGTTGCTTCAATGTTTTACATTCTTGTATTTGACGAACATTGATGTTAGATAAAGCAGGTAATATGCTATATGTAGACATATAATATTGTACGGTTTGAATTGTATCAAGATTTTCTTTCTTGTTGTTCGCTTTTACCTTTTTGCGGCAATAAATTAAGTGTAATAAAAGTAAGACTGGTTTACTTAATTATTGGGTGGTAAATGGAAATTGTTGCATTCTTGTTTAT
The DNA here is from genome assembly GCA_929113105.1 of Agrypnus murinus. Taxonomy (NCBI): domain Eukaryota; kingdom Metazoa; phylum Arthropoda; class Insecta; order Coleoptera; family Elateridae; genus Agrypnus; species Agrypnus murinus. The sequence continues at coordinate 66,444,744 of OV816028.1, read as the reverse complement.
AAGAAACAAGTAAATAATTTACTCATATGTGATGGAATCTCTTCGCCCATAGCGCTCCTTATTAGAGTTCAAATTCTTTACACAAATAAACAGAAAAAGACTCCGCGATAGGCACCATTTACGATTTATCAAAACTTTTTTACATCAAAACAACTGAAAGTAAACGATAAACAAATAAATCATAACAATCTTATACTTACGTTAATTATTGCTCCCGGGAGAGACTTTTTAATTACTTTTAGCGATCGTGGGCGTTAATTCCAAATGCTTACTGATTTTAAATAGAATCGGGAACAAATGAACGATATAAAGAGCGCCGCCCAAATTGTTTGTTGTTATTGTTTAAAAACAAAAATGGGAATTTACAATTTGTTAACATAATCATAAAACATCAACAACATTTGATTAATATAATATTAAGCCTACAAACATTACGATGTTCCACACCTTTTAACTTATTAGGGATCCCAATATAAATACAATTTTAATTTACCAATTTCTTAATCGAAAACAAAATCTGCTTTATTATCATCATGTATGAATTTTAAAACTATTTAACTACAATAACTTACTGAAAGAACGTTTGTCCTTATCGCATCCATATTTTATCCTATCGCATTTGTTTTGACCTCAATACGTCTTGGCGCTAATACTTGTAAAGCTAATCATCACGACAACCCAAAAAGAAAAAACATCGTAAAGATGCTGGAAAGTAATTGAACTCTGAACTTTTCTTATAAAGAACTCTGAACTGTGGACGATACACTCACCTCTACCCCTAAACTGGTTGACTCATTTATAATTTATGTTTTACTAAATTTATACACTTCTGCTCGATAACCGGAACTGTAATCAAAACCAAATTTAGGGTGCACATTTATTTATGACTCTTCTCAAAAAATTATAAGTTATCTCGAAAACACAAAACTTTTAAAATCTAATTTGATTTATTATTTTTATAAATTCCCTAATTTTGATAAATGATCCTAGACAAATTTAACAACTGGAAGTTGGACAGCCAAAGTTGAAGCACCCCTTCGAGAGTCTGTCTGCCACTTCTTTACTTGACTACTCTTCGAACTAGAAATTGTACATACCCTATTAAAATTAAATAGGGGCTGTTTGTTCCAACCAACCACACAATATTTTTGACTCCTACTAACTATTAACTACTAATGATCAATTTAGACTAAATTCTTTCTCGTATTTTATAAAAAGTGCAGGACTATAAAAAAAAGTCTGTCCCTGTGTGTGAATATTAATATTAAGGAAATTTTTCTCAGACTAGTATATGTTTGCCTAGAACGGATCATAAACTGCTACGTATTTTAGAAAAAACTAAATTTATTAGAGTGCTAAAAGAATTTGTGCCTTTTTTATAATATGAAACAGAAAATGTTTTGCGTATGTGTCTAAAAAGGGAATACATTTTATACAAAACGGTACATATATGTATATTTATACAACTAATAATTTTATTTTAATGTTTACGAAAACGAAAATAATTTTTTTTATACCGAGGTTGAATATAAAAACGAAGCGAAATTAATACTTTCAAGTTCGTGCTCGTTATAAGTTATAATAATATGTCAGTGTAATATAGTTTCATTGAGCATATAAAAGACTTTTATTTCGTTTTTTATTTTTTTTATGAATTTTTATGCTTAATTAATACTAATTAGTTCACATCAAAAAAGGGCACGTCGATTTTTGGTTTTGACGTATCAATTAAAAATCAAATAAAGTATGCATAACTGCTCTACTACATCAGTCTGGGCTATAACAGGGATTACATACGTATAATTTCACGTGTAAATCTCTGTTCAATGTTAAATGTGCGCATTTGATAGAAATATTAAATATTAGTAGTATAATGCAATCTATTATAATATAATTATCATTTAAACTTTAACCAAAAAGTGATTTCTTAATAACAATAATTTAGTAAAAAAAAGTGCTAAATTTTATTAATTTTATTTTGTACATGTATAATTATTCTCCATAAATGAATTTTTATATTTTTTAAATTAAAATCAGGTGTAATTTAAATTACAATTGTTATGTTACTTATTAATCAAATATAAATAAAAAAGTTTTATCACGCACTAAAATATTGTATTTGTTTTACAAAATTTCAATGTTTACAAGACGATTTTAATTTTAATTAATTACAAAACAAATTATTAACAAACAAAATTAAAACATATACAATAATTTTGTAGGTAATACACTTTTTTATTTACAATTTTTTAATATATTAATGTTCAAATACATTTATTATAAATGATAACATACATAATTCGTGATGACATAATTAAATTATTTAAATGATTTTTAATATTTTTATGTGCGTATATCTAATTAATAATTAACAGAGCAATTTAATGTAATATAATAATACATTAAATTTTAATATATTAAATTAAATCGGATTGTGATTTACAAAATATGAAAACAGGTTTATGGAAAATAATTAGATTCAACATAATATTACTTAAAATTCAACACTGTTAAATTATAAAAAAATTATAGCTACTAAACTATTATAATTATAATTATCTGCAGTATTCGTAAAATATTAAACAAAGCACTTTCTAGGTAACATAAACCTATTATTATTATTATTACTATTATTATTATAAAAAACCTTATTTTAGGAAGAACATGAACATGAAAAAATATAGGGGGGTCGTTTGATTTTTAACATCCAGTAGAAAAGAAATGGGCACATCAAGACCAAATTTTGATTTGCCTTTTTTGTAGTGTATTATTAATTATATATACATTATTATATATCACCAGCTGCAATAAAAGAATACAAGATTTTCTATAGTGAACATTAAAATAAAGGTTTCTAAGTATATACAAGTAAAATAATAATTTCGTATCTATTGATAAGAGGAATCTCAATAATAAGTCTCCAATAACAAAATCTCTTGCAAGATACTAGTCGACTAGTCCCAATGTTTCAATGTATAGTTAAAAAGAAGTAAATAAGAAGGAAATAAATTGAATTAGCCAAAAGAGGAAATATTGCATCCAGGTGGAGTTATTTCTTCATGGCACTATTTAGAATGTGTTACTTGTCTATCGAGAAAGCTGATATATCATTCCAGAGTTTTTGGTTTAGCTGAAACAAATAAAGAAGAGAAGTGAATAGTTAATTGTGAGTGTGTACTTATTTCTCACCACAAAACAAATATCATATATGCCAGGTTATCCAAGGTGTGGTATAATAAACCTGAGTACAGGATAGTTAGTGTAAAGCACATGTAATTTGATAAATGCAGATTGTCTTTAGTTTTCACCATAAAATATTCTCTAATGCAATTAATCATTCGTACTTACATTCAACATAAAATGAGAATACTCAGACGCTTAGAATTAATCTGACATTAGACAATAAAAATTTATTTATATGCCAAATAATATATCATCTGTCGCAATTTAAGGTTATCAAAATAAAAAGAGACTTTCAAGAGAAGTTCAAATATAAATAAGCGAGAAATAAAATATTTTCATATAAAATATCCCTGAAACCAATAAAGACATTTTATTTATTACTGAAAATTTTACATAATCAATTATATGTTAAAAGCAATTTAAATAGTTTCAAAATTTTTATATCTAACCATCACAATAATAAGTCTTACAATATAATTAATTACATTTACCCAACAAAAGTAATGTAAACGTTTTAAATAAATATGTTTGTTTCTATGATATTGTGTAACGTTACGTTTTTTTCAAACTAATAAATACTAAAGGAATCCCAGTACGGTCCTGGTAGTTTAGTATAATTCAATTATGTCGGAACTGCAAATATTACATTAAGCTAAATAATGTTTCCTCCAAGTACAAGAGTCACCTCGAAACATATTCGTAAGTAATATCTCATATTTTAGCAGAATTTTTATTGATGCGAGTGTTTATTTTAAGGCGTTCCCACATTAACCAAATGCTTATTTTCCCAGAAATAGAATGTTCCAGAATAAAAATTGTTTTAAATTCCAAGCTTATAACGGCTAAAATCTAATATCGACTTTAACAAAAATTTCCTTATGGCACAGATAAGAAATTTTCAAACTATAAAACCTTAATAATATTTTCCAACATTACATCTTTATGCTTTAAGTATTTAAAATTTCATGCTGGGAGTTGCTATGGGAGCAGTTTAATTTTACTTGCTCGTGTAGTATTAATTAAACAAGGAATTTGCACTATATCGATCTCATTGAAGCATTAATGTTTATTTAACTACTAACTACATGCTACTAACTGAAAAAGTTTCAATTTTTGTTTTTTAATGGGTTTTAATATACAATTTTAATTAAAAATTTCAAACAAACCAAATTTTCTAATGTAAAACTTTTTATGGTATACTGACTAGTAAACATCTGTTTATTGAGCTCTGTTTCTATGGGTAAAGATTCTTGTTACCGGCTAGCCCGTTATTAAGCCCGAAATAATTATTACGGTCTCGTTATCATCAAATTGATCATGATCATTGATCATCGTTATCAATTTAAACTAACTAAAAAACACAACAAAGAGACCCCGCGGCGGGCGCCAGTGAAACTAACGTTTTCTTAACACAAAAAAAAACAAAACAAAATCTTACGCAAACTGTACAACACAAGATATTTAATACTTACTGTACAACTCAAGATTGCCTCGGCTTGAGATATCTACACAACAAACTTAAATTCAGGTCGCAGGTATTGTTTCCACAGCTCACAAATTATAAAAGAAATAGGTTATAAAACACAAAAAATGCATATTGTTGAGCGCCATCTGTTTAGGAAAGTCCAGGAATTTTATAAAGATAATGACCTAATTAGCCACCTGCAAGTATAATGTACAGATTCAAAAGGGAATCCCCGTAAGTTCTCGTTGGAAATTTATTCTAGAACAAAATGACGTAAACGTACTTTATTGGCTAATGAAAATCCCGCTATATTTCTATTGGATTATTTAAAATCTCGTCCTTCTCAAGAAATCATCCCACCGCGAAATAATTTAGTTTTGGGTCAGTCGAAGGTAGTTTAAGATAGGGGCTGGTTGAATTCACAACCGAGCAAAGTGGCGTTTGCCACGGGGGAGGCCTCGCGCCTTCTCCGTGAAGAGAGTTTTACGAGGGATGATTGCCTTTGGCATTTCCCAATTTTTTAGTTGTGTGTTTTATTATCGATAAAAGTGCAGGCATTTCAGTGATTAATTTAGAATTGCTTTTACTGAAATCTAGTAATTAATTCCGTATGAGTTATCGAATTATAGTCAAAGTGCAGTTAATATTTGGCGGCTACATTTCAGTTTGTTGAATGATTTTGTTTGATCGTAATACAGTTACTATGACCAACAATGATATTTATCGAATTCGACTTATCGTGAAGCAAGTTTTAAAGTTTTAAAAATAAATAATTAATAATTGAACTCATATGGTTATTCCGGCTATTCTTTTATAAGAAAATGACAACTTTATTAAAAATTACTTCTAATGAGAGACAGTTATTGTGAACTTTAATTCCTTGGTTCAAATTCAGTAGCGGCGTCAGTAACGTGATTTCCAGATTCCTTCAGTTTCATCAAGCGGTCGAGTTTCGTGATAGGTGTTTGCCCTGATAGTAAAGGCAATATTGTTTCAATTGCTTTGTAAGGTGAAGTTGGATTGAACTATTTGAATAACGTATTGTGATTTAATGGATTTTATTTTTGGGTAATATTGATGTAAGTTGAACCATTATTTTTTTGTGTTGATTATTTTTGACCAATATTTGCATGTGTATTATTTCCTGTCGTAAAGAGGTCTTACGTTGGATATCATTTTTATATTTAAAACTATAATGATGTTTTAACTGGAAACTTCCTATTTTTTATTTTCATTTATCAATAAATCTGTAATTAAAATTAACTAAACTGAATATTATAGGACTATATATTTATGAAAGTCTTTAAATATTTTTATTCAACCTAACTTTGACATAACTGATTATGACTAATATTTAAATTAAATTTAATAGATCTGTCGATTTCTGTTTGCGAGCATTAGGTCATTATCTTTATAAAATTCCTGGACTTTCCTAAACAGATGGCGCTCAACAATATGCATTTTTTGTGTTTTATAACCTATTTCTTTTATAATTTGTGAGCTGTGGAAACAATACCTGCGACCTGAATTTAAGTTTGTTGTGTAGATATCTCAAGCCGAGGCAATCTTGAGTTGTACAGTAAGTATTAAATATCTTGTGTTGTACAGTTTGCGTAAGATTTTGTTTTGTTTTTTTTGTGTTAAGAAAACGTTAGTTTCACTGGCGCCCGCCGCGGGGCCTCTTTGTTGTGTTTTTTAGTTAGTTTAAATTGATAACGATGATCAATGATCATGATCAATTTGATGATAACGAGACCGTAATAATTATTTCGGGCTTAATAACGGGCTAGCCGGTAACAAGAATCTTTACCCATAGAAACAGAGCTCAATAAACAGATGTTTACTAGTCAGTATACCATAAAAAGTTTTACATTAGAAAATTTGGTTTGTTTGAATTTTTAATTAAAATTGTATATTAAAACCCATTAAAAAACAAAAATTGAAACTTTTTGAGTTAGTAGCATGTAGTTAGTAGTTAAATAAACATTAATGCTTCAATGAGATCGATATAGTGCAAATTCCTTGTTTAATTAATACTACACGAGCAAGTAAAATTAAACTGCTCCCATAGCAACTCCCAGCATGAAATTTTAAATACTTAAAGCATAAAGATGTAATATTGGAAAATATTATTAATGTTTTATAGTTTGAAAATTTCTACATTAAAACAATCGAATATGTTGGCAAAATTACTATCACTTTATAGTAGAGAGTACTATATATGATATCTATTTTTAGACATGGAAATTCCACCGTCGGACGCAGTAAATTTCAATGACGAGGGGTTTCCTGAAATCGTGTTATTATGCAATTTCAATATGCATGCAATCCAGGTCTCTCCCCTGACATTAGTAATTATAACTTCCCATAATCAAATCGATACCCCGACGACAATTTGTTTTTATCGTGTTAATAAGAAAAGCTTTATATTATATTATTGAAATGCCTGTTAATCTATTATCGAACTGTGCATGTGATAATTATTAGTTTGTTTATTGCTAAATATAACCTAGTAATTGGTGTCACAAATAACAATTGATATTAAAGTGTATAATGAACTCTTATCTAACAATGACTAAATAATGCGAGTAGGTTTTGGTAATAAAAAAGCTATTAATGGTTGGTTGTAAACGTTTACCTTTTATTGGGCAGTAGCACCTCATTCATTAATTTTTTTACACCTTGCCCTTTACTGTTGTAATTACTTGTCATTTTTTAACTCGATTTTATAAAATGTCTTCATCATTTTTTATAATGTTAAAACTAAAATACTACTAATGAGCCTTCATGGCCAGTGAAAAGGAACTACTATTATTATTATTTATTATACCGTATAATATGATTATTGAACGCCACTATACTTTTAAGGTCTAACATCAATGACTAGAATTTGATCAATTTTGTAAACCTGAAACACAGAAAGTAGAAACTAAACAAACATACATCAACAATAAAACGCAGATACATAAACATATCTCAAAAAACCGTTAAAACACAGTCTTTATTTATTTCTTGAAGCTTTACCTGCGGTTTGTGGTTTGCCAGATGACATATGTAGAATATAATTTATATCATAAGAATATTAAATAACAATTATAAACCCTCTTTGTTGTTATAAACAACTAAATAATAAATACTACCATAAATTACAATTATACAACTAATAATACTGGTTTTATAACAGCAATTAACTAAATAAATTCATTAGTGATTATATTTTGACGTCAAAGAAATAATTTCGAAGAAGTATACCGAACGCTACATTTTTATATTATATTGTAATGATATTTTTCAAATAAAATAAATATTAGAGGGTTTAAAGATAATCAAAAATAAAGAATACATCAAAATTTTAATAAAAAGTTGTGATTGTATTTTATAAGACAGGGAATTATAAATATTATGTTAAATGTTCAATTATAATTATTATTGATGAGTTTGATGAGTTATTGATGAGTGATGAGTTCTTATAGAGGAAGTTTTCTTTATGAATGTTACTTCTATATCTCCATTTATGTTTGCAGCGAACTAAAAAAAGGGAACTAAATGTATTAGTTTAGCAAAAATATCCTTTATAAAAATTATGATAAGAAAATATTAATAAAATTGTAATAAATACATCTGCGAAAAAATTAATGTACACATACTGGTACATATTGCGAATACATAAATAAATTGGAAAAAATAAAAATAACTTACCCTATAAAGTATATGCATGTTATTTTATTTAACGAAGAAGAAGAATCAGTATTATGGTGATGAACTGATACTAATAATAATAATATAATAATAATAATAATTGCTACAACCCATAGCCTGGAAACCAGGCCCCAGAAGCTATAATCTTGAATTGAATTGATGGAATATAAGCCATACCTAAAATAAAATTAAAAGGAAAAAAGGAATTAACTATAAGCAGAGTCAAATATAACAAGATCAATTCAGTGAAATTAAAGTGGATGATATATACAGGGTGATTCAGAAATAAAGGTAATCCTTTAAATGGGGGTAGATGGGAGGCAGTAGAACTAATTTACCTTGACAAGTATAGGTCAAAAACAAATGGTTTTCCGGAAAATGAATTTTAAAGTTTAATGGATTTTGGATCCAAAAGGATTCAAGGTCAGGACCGGATCCAAAAATTCAATAAAACCTTTTTTTTTGACCTTTACTTATCAAGGTAAATTAGCTCTACTGCCTCCCCTCTACCTACCATTTAAAGGATTACTTTTATTTCTGAATCACTCTGTATAGAAACAAAGAAATAAGAAGAAATTCACTTACTAATAAACAAAGCCCCACAAAAAAAAACGTTCTGACCTGGGAACGTGACTATGGTATTCGGATGTATTTTTGGACACTGAAACCAAATCCCATCTCAGAAAAGCACATACACCCTCAAAATCTTGCGTTAGCGCCAAAAAACTCTCAAAATGGAGTAAAACCACTCCTGACATATGGTGACAATAAATACATGCAAAAATGGTTACTTATGCTATACTATGCTTATGCTTATGTGCTTATGCCTATGATAATTATGGCAGGTAACATAACCTAAAAACTACTTTGATATTTTTCTCAATATTTGCCACCACTGATGTAAACTAACTTAAGTAATCACAATACAATTGGTAGTAAATATGTAATAAAAGAAAATATTAACAGTCTTACTTCATTAGAAAAAAGTAAAGAAATGCATTGTTTAATAAAATTATTTATGTCATAGTTTAAAAATTAAAAAATAATAAATGATATAAAAAAATAAAATAATAAACTGAGAGAGTCAGATCAATAAAAAAATACTTTAATAAAGATTTAAAGTGAAATTTAACTTAGTATGTATGTAGTATTTTCATAGTAAGAGTTGGTAAAACTTCGTTTTGAGTTTGGATACATCTTTTTTTTTTAATAAGCCTTTTATTTGCAATCTGTTATGATGATAACAATAAGCAAATCAGATTTAAGATAAATGAGAATTACGAGAAAGATCAACATTTATCGCCTACTTTTTGCTAGGTAAAAGATTTCAAAACTAATTGGCGTTTGTCATTGTGACATGTAAAGCTTGGCAAGTATGCTACGAGGTCTTTCTTTCTAGATGTATTGCTGTTTGCTATTTTTTCTTTGCTTACACATGGAAATCTAAACCCAAAGTTTTACCAACAGTGTATACACACAAATGTTTTTATATGTAATCCTAATGTTAGAAATTAAAAAAAAAGTTTCCCGAATATGACATTCCTGTTAGATTCAACTGGTACGTTTGAGAAATTTTAATGAAGATGTAACCTATCAATTGTGTTGACCTGAAGCATTATCCATGAAAATATTCCAACCACCATCAAGAGAACTAGTTAGGAAATTCATTAAGCTATACCCTGGTTTATCGTATTCAAAATATATCCGAATCGTCCAGAATTTACTAGAATTTTCCAAAATCGCAGTATTTAACTAGAATCTCCAAACATATCAGACTGGCCAATAAGAGAAAGTAAAAACGCATAAAGCAAATAATAGAAGATGCTAATAAAAACACTATTTGCTTCATAATTATACAGGATGTTTCACTTTACTTTCGTATAAATTTAATATCTGATAGTACTCGTCAATAGGAACAAATAATCCTTATGCCAGTTTTGATTTTACGCACATCGAGAAAAATTTGCTAAAAAAGTCAACTTTCGGGAACTGCTGGAAATAATAGTCAAAACAAACTGTGACATCACCTAGCATCAGCTGCACCAGTGTATCAGGTGCCACGTTGAAAATGAAGTTAGATACATCCAGCTTTAGCTTTAGAGGATAAGAACCTTAAGTGAAACACCCTGTATAAACTTCCAACTATAATTCTATTACATCTATAAATTCTGATAAAACGAATACTAAATTAACAGAAAATTGAATTATATTAGCAGAATCCGCACAATTAGCATCCATATCAAATAACCGTTCGAAGGAAAAAATATTTAATACACTTTCGAATGTAATAAATCAATTCCTTCAAATCTTTTTTTAATCACGATCTCTTGTTAGAGAATCCAGAATTATTATAGATATAAATATAAATTTTACTAATACATGTCTGTAAACGTCTATAGTTTGTGGATCAGACCCTAAAGAAATTTAAAGTATCAAAGATGCGAAAAAGTTTTTTTCTTCAATAACACTTATAGTAACTGTAATGCGGTTAAAGTGCAGGTTACGCGGACGATTCCACTGCTTCATTTTGTAGTTTAGTCACAAACAGTTTAAAAGTCGGTAGTTCTATTCATGTATGTATTCGTTATTTGCATTATTTGCAAGAAATCAATATAAGGTGTGTCATATCTAGATTCGTAGTGGAAGCGATTCTGCTACTGCATAAAATGTCAAGGTTCATTTGCAGTTTCTCTTTTGCAATGGGCGTGAATTATTCTACGAAACACTGAAATAGCAAAATCGGTGCTTCAATTGTAGTAGACATATTTCGAGTGTTTTCTGCAATCTCAGTGCAGTGCCTTCATTGGATGTGAAAACACGATTTATCTACGAACTTTCCTTATCTATTAGTTTGTATTAAAACTGTGTAACCACTAAACTGTACTCGTGCGTTACAAGATGTTCAAGGACAGGGGTGCGAACCTATGGAACGCGTGTCAGAGGTTTCACACAATAAGAATTTACTGACACGGGATGCTTTACAGATAAAATAGTTAACGCTGTTTTGTTATTAATAGTTTGCTTTTCCGACAGCACATCAAGAAAAATTCATTTTTGGATTTTTTGCCACCCCTGTTCTAGCATGTGAAATCAATAGCATCCAAAAGCCATAATTCGTCTAAAGCCAAAAAGAAGAAGAGATGTCTGCAGAACATCTTGTAATGTCTCCGATCGTTTCAACGTTCTTCGCATTCAGAGAATCGAAAATACCAAAAGCTTGCCTTAATAAATAATATTGTAGGAGACTACGTCCCTCTTTAGCGGAAAACTCAGTATAACTTTGGATTTGGAAAATTCAGATATTTAGCTACTTAAACACCAGTTGTAAATGTTGTTAGTTGACATGCTTGTAATGGATTAAAACTAAACCAACGATATTTGGGACCATATTTGTATCTGTTCGTCTGCATCCTTAGTGATCACGACTGTTTTGAGCCTTGCATACAGCTGTGTGATTAAGATAAATAAACCTTATGGTTCGCTACAATTTCAGTTTGTCTGTTCAAGAATTCTGAAAATGCATTTGTAACATCAGTTAGTAGAAACATAGATATTTAATGAATATTTCACTAAATTGATCTAAAAATTGAAACAAAATACTCTCAGTTACATAATGAAGGCTTCGTATAACAATTTGAATCTCCCTAATTGGATATTATGTGGATATAATTTAAGATTCATACATACAATTTTTGCAAACAAAGCTAAAGTTTCAAAAGGTACAATTTAAACGGAAAAATTAGTACTGACGTGTTGTAACAAAAGAATAATGAGAAAAGTTGAAGCGTTAAGCTCATATTGATCATAGCATAACGCTCATCATTGCCTTGAACAATAATCAAAGCAATTTATCACATGTGTACACGTACAGAGTTGAACCAAAGCAGTTCGTATTTACGTTTAATCACTTTTCTATTTAGCATAACGCAAAGTTTTTACTTTTTCTATTATCACCAAAGGTTATCGTTAATAACATTCTACAGCTGATTTGGGCTCATATTTTCTAACTTTATTTAACAAGCGATTTTTTTTATTCAGCAAGTAAGCTTGATTAAATTTTTTAATACTAATTATTTGCATTTTTTTGTTGCAGACATGCCTTGGACAAGACATCATCGTCGAAAAAAATCCGTCATAAGAAAGAATGTGCAGTAGCAACTAGCAGCAACTCCTCTCGTAACACGACGACGCCTTGCTTCGTTAACTTTGAGCCTTAATTGGTTTTTACCTCGTAAACCTTTTATTTGTAATAAAAACTTTAGTTGTTACGCGCGATTTACGTTTTGTTCTACCGTTCTCTATTTACAAAGATGTACTTTAGTTTACGACACAGCCTAGTTAAGTAGATATACAAAAGTAGAGAAAATTAAGAGTTTAAATAATAGTTTATCATAATGGTAGGGAAATTATGTGTGAGATTGTCACCAAAGACGTTTGCACTATGTGCAATAGCTATAACCGTAATACTTTGCATTTATTATGCAAGCTCTGTAACAGATGTAAGACAAAATGTAAACCAAACGGGCGAAAGAAGGACAGCCGAAATCATTGAACTACCTTCGGATGAAGAATTGGAAAAGTCCGTGAAAGTTGTAAAGCCGAAACACGCGAAAGAGGAGGGTTTTTGCCCTGCACTAACGGCAGCAGAAGCTGATGTCAATACAGTGGATATCTTTAAGGACTTCGATTTTCAGGTAAGTTTCACAAGTATTATCCTTCTTATAGTTCTGTTTATACAAGAATGATCAAATTTATGCCTTCTTACTTGTAACTATAGCCGGTAGTTTCCAAAGTGTGTTCCGTGGAACCCTGTGGTTCCGTGAAAATATTTTGGGATTCTGTGGGACGAGTTGCCATAATTCTAAGGTGAAAATATGAAATTATCCCGAAATTATTATTAAGTCCTGTAATACAACAAAAGGATGCCACTTGCAAAGTGGCTAAATGGCAAAACTTTAGATTTTCCTACAATAACGGTCTATTTTATTTGTTGTTGCTATTTGCTACCGCATGCTTAAGTGAAACTGGATTTTCGAAATATGTAAATATATACAAATGAATATCGCAATGAATTGAATGCTTCACCAAATAATATGCGAATGCGAACTATCAAATATTAAACCCAATTTTTAAAGAATATTGAAGTCTAAAACTATAGTACATAGTCTAGAACTATGTACTTCGATCACTATAATTAGCATCTAGGGGTTTAAGTCGTTAAGTCGTCGATATGTGCTGTAGCTACTTTCAGTAGTTTTATATTTCAGTGGTTATAATACTCAAAAAGTTTATATAAATCTTAAAATAGTAGAAACAAGTCAATTCAAAATAAGAAAAATAGTTATTATTTTTGTATTAAGGCACTAAAGTTCGACTTTTTATCACAAATGTGCATACAATTTAAAATTTTAATAAGATTACCACATGAATGATAAGAGAATAAGAATATTTTTCTGAAATTGTAAACAAAAAAATTTAAAACAACAATATTTAGTTTTTAGGTTAGTGAACTTCACGTAAATGACTATAAAAGCTACAATTTTATTATATATGGATATTTAATGATAAAGTTGAATAGAATTGTCTGAAGAACTTATGCCCTATCCCTTAAGAATCCTGGACAAAATGGTGGATAAAATTTGCTACCTATATTAAGCATATGATATATGAATAGGTGGGAATGGAGAGGGTAAGTCGGGTGAAGGGGAATAAGTCGAAAGGGAGGGATAAGTCAGATAGGAAGATATGTTTGGAGAAAGGAGGGTGAGCTGTGAGAGAGGAGTACTAGGCAATGCTAGGCTTAGTCTTTCAAACTGGTTATGTTTGTATGCGTTTATTTAAATAATCATTCATGAAACCACGAAGAATTGTAATTACACAACCAACGTTGTATATAAGGAAATTCTTCAATAAATAGCCTTTTGACCATCCTGTCTTGACGGGGTTTCCCTCGTAATTATTTATTGCATGTCTTGTGTATCTTATGTACATGCATGTTTGAATAAATTATTTGTAGGTAATTTTTATTGTTTTAATGCTCAGTTAAGATTAGGATGTTTGTAGATACGGCAAGGGTTCCGCGATATTGAAAATATTGCATAAGTGTTTCGCGGAAAAATAAGTTTGGGATCCACTGAACTATACAAAAAGAGCTTTGCATTAACAAACAGCCACATAGCTGAGAAGGGGTGGGCATCACACGGTACAGGATCCGCCAGGGGTCTTCCATGGCAATCTACAACACACTATTGTAACATGTAGCCTATTGTATAAATCGCCATTCATTCGTGTTATTTACTATGGTCATATGGTATTCGTTTATGTTGGTACACCTTGTATTTAAGTTAGCCTACAAGAAAAGATTAGTGGATCAATTAGATCAATGGATCTTGGAAGAAGATTTATGCGTTCAAAGATGGGCAATTACAGCTTTTTCAATTGATTCCTTAATCAATTAATATATTTAGTCTAATATATTAATATATTTAAGTCTTTGAAGAAAGTGGTACTCTAAGAAACGTGTTTTCTTCTAAATAAGCGCTTACTATTTTAAATTTCTTATATCTTCTGGTAACTGTTATTATTAGTATAATACTTATATAATACTATGATATTATATAATTGTGCTTCTAAAAATTCAATTGTAAAATCTCCCCAAGTAAATAAATTATTATTTCTGTTTATCATTTTGTTTATTGGCTTAAACAGTATTCATATTCTGAAAGTAACGAAGAAAAGTTACATTTAGTCTCCTTTTTAAAGAAAAATTATTTAAATTACATACTTTTAAAATAAGTTAGCATAGCATAACTTATAAATAGCATAGCTTAGTTAGCCAGAGCGGGGTGATAATATCCCAAAGTCACTGCTGGCCCAGTTCGATCCCAGCTGGCAGGTTTTTTAAATATTTATTAAAAAACACAATTTAAAATGCAATCTTTCTCTTCGAAAATGTTTTTCTGTATAATTTCTATAGTTTTCTGTTTATCCCTCACGTGAGATTTGGTAGGATGGTAGCGGACATAAAGTAACTTACGTATGTAAAGTTAGAGCGCTGTGGTACACAGTATTCATATAGCTGGGCTGCAAACAGGGTAACAAATGTAAAATTTATATTTTTACATACGTAAAAATCACGCTTACAAGGTGAACAAAAAAATTCATAACTCTGCTTCTAATTACTGTAGAACTTTAATTTGTATCTTATTTTAAAGCTAATAGAGCACAGCTTTCATAAAAAATGTTTTATAATAAAATATTAAATATTTCATTCGAAGGTCAGATGATGCGACCTTTGACCTTGAATATTTAAGAAAGTGTACCTTCAATTTGAAAAGTCGGCGCCTATGGACACGATGGTAATGTGCTGGCGCGCCATCGTGTTGAAACCAGCATACTTTATACCGACTACAATCTAAATTTGTGTATAGTATTGTATCTAAGTAGTAATGATATTGTATGTAACTATGTAATTTTTAAACAGGATCATTCTAGCTGTTTGCAGTTAAATCGACGTAAATGCAAGATCAAGTCTCTGATTTTTTAATTATTCCGTAACAGGCACTGCTGTGGGTTTACTGTGGTTTGCAAATTTTGATTTACGTGGGCCACGACATTAATTCCATTATTGTCGTTAAAACCCCGTAAATATTTCATATTTTGACATTCAAAGCGAAATATACCAGAATTAGAAATAAAAACAATTTAATTTATTTAATTTAAAATAAATATAAAACAATTAATTTTTATTTGTAGGTAGATAACACAATTTTTATGTATCGATCAAATCAACCCACATAGAGAGATTCGTGCCAAGTTTTGGCAGTGATGAGTAATAAGATTTAAAATTGGTTTTCCATTAAAATAGAAAAAAAGACAGATTTAGAGCAGTTCTTTTTTTTTAGTTTTATAAAATTATCTAAATAAAAAGTTAGAGTTTTGTCAATTGTCAATGCATGAAATGAAATACTAGTTTATATTTCAAACATTGATTATTTCAAATTAATCACTCATACAATATGAGGATAAAAAAGTGTTATTTTCGAATGAAGCTTATTTTCATCCCTCTGGTTATGTCGATTTGCAGACCATGTAGAGTGGTAAGAACCCACATATATTTCGTAAAACGTTTTTGTATACAATGGAAACTGGTGTAGTTTTAGCTCGCAGACTGATATTTTTGTAAGATACCCCGACCGCAGAGAAAACGCAGAGCCAGGAACATTTATGTTTTCATAAATCAACTAAATGTCGATGAATTGCAGTTAGGATACTTTCAACAAGGTGGGGTCGCTACACATAATAGTGCTGGACAAATTCATCAATATTTGTGTATGTCGATGATCGAATAATCAGTAAAAACATGTTTTCAGAATTTTCTTCTATTCCTGTGTTTTACTGGTTTAAACTTGTTTGCATGAGTTGTTACAGAGTAACATATTTAAAAACTGAACTTGAAATGAAAAGTTTGTTTGCGTTTGAAAGTAGAGGCAGGGTAATTCAAACAATTGTTGCAGAAAGTTTAGCGTTTAGCACTTTTTAATTTGCCAACCAATCAATTTTAGTCACAATCTAAAAAGTGCTTTTTTGTTTAAGTCCAGAGTTCATTTTTTTATTATACTGAATTTGACCATAAACCCCAAATACGGATGATTAAATATTGATTTACATATACTTTCGCTTTTACAGTTACTGTATTTCAAATGCAGTTTTTAGTTCAAATATATTTTGAAAATTTTTAAAAATCATCGACAGTCGAACTTCTATATAACGAAGTTGGTAAATTCTGAAAAAAAATTCGCTATAGGGAAATTTCGTTATAAAGAAATATCACTTTTTGTAAATATTATTTTAATAATTTCGTTTTAATTCGAGTGATTCCGCAAACTGTAATGCTTTGTGTTTAATTAATTGTCGTAATAATGGTGCATTTTTGTCGCCAATTAAATGTACCCACTTTAAAAGTGCTTCATCTACGGCGTCGTAAACATAAGTTCTAGCACGTTTTGCTATAAGTTCACCAACTTATTTTAAGATTGATTCGCGATTTTTTATCATAGTCGATAAACTACTGGCAGAAATTCCAAACTTTGCAGCGATGTTTGTAATAATAATAATAATAATAATAATAATATTTATTTATTCTGACAATAACCAAAAACAATATGCAACAGATAAACAATAAATAATATACATAAGATACTTAATTTTCTAATTTAATTATTTATATATATTTTTTATTATTTATTATTTATTTAATTTATTTATTTTTATTTAATTATCAGAATCGCAAGGAAATGATTCAGCATAAGCTGCTCTTCCATCATCTCCCTGGAGTTAACGAACGACTAACGGCAGGATTATTACACAAAAAAAATTAAGTATAGATTTATAACATATCAATTACACAAGAATCAATTACATAAACTGTTTACGAACTGGTGTATCAATCGGTTAGTAGTAACTTTTTGAACAAAGCATTTTTAAATTGTGTAATAGCAAGCGTTTTGATGGAATATGGTAGCTCATTATAAATTTTTGCGACATTATAGGTAAACGAACATTGGTAAAAAGTAGTATTATATCTAGGGATAGTGAACAGACCTCTATGCCGCAAATTTATATTGTGCACATCTGTTCTGTATCTTATTTTATTGTATAAATAGGGAGGCTGCTTGTCAGATATTATCTTATGGTAGAATGCAGCTGTTTGTAAGTAAAACCGTTTTTTCATATATATATATATATATATAGCCAACCTGTATCAATTAATTTATGCGAAATGTGTTCATATTTTGGAATTCATTAAATAAGACGCAAACAAGAGTTCTGGACTCGTTGAATACGCTGAGTTGTGTCATAATCCAAACAAGGGCCATATACAGGACCAAAATAATTAAATTGTGATAAGACCATGGATTCGCATAGTAAAATTTTCGATTTTTTACTTCAATAATCTTTATGGGGATAGATCAATTTTAAGTTAAAATAAGCTTTTTGTATGTATGTAGAGACTTGCTTCCTGAACCGAAATGTTTTGTCAAAAATTACTCCTAAATTCTTAGCATTTTCTAGTATAGGTACTTCAATTTCACCAATTTTAATAGGTGGCACTTGAAGAGCGCCACTTGATTTTCCTAATAATAGAGCACATGATTTCGAGGGATTTAACATTAATGCATGTTGTAATGAAAATTCAGATACAGCTTTGAGGTCATTATTTAAAATTTTAGTTGCTTCTTTGACATCACTTGACTTGAAAGAATAGTAAATTTGAGTATCATCTGCATACATGTGAATATTACAGGCCCCTACACAACCACAAAGACCGTGCGTGTACAAGGTGAATAGCAGAGGTCCTAATATGGATCCCTGCGGCACCCCTCTGATAATATCGACAGGTGAAGATACCTCCTTAGCCACTTTAACTCTTTGTGTTCTATTACACAAATAGTTTCGGACCAGACCAATCGCATTTTCACTCAGACCTAAATAATGTAATATTTTGAGAAGTAAATCATGATTTATTGTATCAAAAGCTTTACTATAATCTAATAAAACTAAAAAAGTAGATTTTCCTTCATCGTACGCTTTAAAAATATATCAGTAATGTAAGATAAAGCAGTTGTACAGCTGTAACCAGACCGAAAACCCGATTGATACGTTGGTAATAATTTATTATTTTCTAAGTATTCACGAAGTTGCATGTTAATAACCTTTTCAAATATTTTTGAGAGTGTTGGGAGAATGCTGATTGGTCTGTAATCCTTATAATCGACAGGGTGTTCTATTTTCCCTATCGGTGTTATGAGAGCAGACTTCCAACTATCAGGAAAGATATTCTCTAGAATACAAGAGTTAATTATGTGTACTAAAAATTGTATAATAAAAGGGGAACATAACTTAATCATTTTGATATTTAATCCATCTAATCCCGTAGAACTACTTTTTAAAGAATTAATTATTTTGAAAACAATCTCGGAATCTATAAGCTTAAAGTTAAAAACAATATCATTAACTAACGTATTATTTATGTAGAAATCTATAGTGTTCTGATCGACAGTCATAGAAGGAATGCTATCGACAAAAAACTTGTTTATTTCATGAATGTTACCATCAAAAGAATTATTAGCATTATTTTTGGAATGTACAATATCTAGACGTTTGAATTCTTTCCACATCATATTAGAGTTACTGCTAGCAATCTTAAACTGTAAGTAAGCTCGTTTTTCATTTTTTATAGCGATGTTTGTATAATTGCGCAACATCCTGTAATATTCACATGCAGCTGCGGTTTTAAATGTTTTAAATTTGGTTTTTGCTTTGTCCCTTTGTTTCATAAGTAATTTAACATTATCAGTTAACCAAGGTGCAGGTTTTTTTGTAACTGTAATGGTTCTCCACGGTGCACCCTTATTAAAAAGATTTTCTATAAGGCTACTTAAAATATTTACCTTTCTATTAATATCATTTTCATAGAATATATCATTTAAAGAAAGTATTTCTAACTCGGTATAGAAAATTTCAGAGTTGAAATTTTTATAATCACGATAAGTATAAGAACTTGGAATGCGCGGTATTTTTTGACATGTTATTTCACAACTTACTAAGTCATGATCTGACAAATGAAAATTCTCAACATTCGATTTTTTATGAATGAAGCTTTAGAAATAATTATAATATCTAACAACGAATTTAATCTAGTGGGTTCTTTGATAATTTGAGTGCAATTTAAACTTTCTAACATATTATTGAAATATACTGTTGCAGGGTTATCTACCATAAGAAAATCAACATTGCCATCACCCATGCATACAATGTTATCAGAGTATGGTGTGCACAACATAATTGAGTTTTCAACTTCATCTACAAAAGCTTTATAGTTGAAGGTTGGAGGCCTATAAAACACTCCTAATACAATTGTCTTTTTTGTATACAGTTATCAATTTCCCGCAACACGTTGGTTTTCTCAATAATGGTTAAACACTTTCGCTTTGATTTTTCTTGTACTCTAGTGTAGAGCTGTTCACTCACAAAACTAAAATTAAAATAAAAATTTGCAATGCAAGTTTTTAACTTTACGTAAATGCTAATTGAATTTTAATCTTTCTTAGAGGGGTGGAATCTCCATTTAGACAAGTAACAATGTGTATAATGCATCGAAGCTTAATCTTTCCTAGAACTCTCATTCAGGTAAATTTTCGGAAATCCCTTGAAAAAGTAAGAATGTAAAGATAAACCAGTTGTAAACCTTTTAATGACAATTTTAATCCTTCTTAGAATTTCCATTTAAACAAATTTACAAAATCCTTTTGCAAGGATTAAAGGTTTTTAAAATGTGTGCAGGCTTCTTGGAAGATGGGTAACATTTACCTGGAAAAATCTATTTTAGTTTGGCCTAAAAAATTTCTTAAATATAAATTTTACTTCGTTATTTAGAGACACTTTTATATGTATTTTTTCTAAAAAGGCAGTGTACAGCACAAAAATTCGTTATATAGAGAAATTTGCTATATAGAAGTTCGTAATATGGAAGTTTGACTGTATTTGAAATTTGAAGTAATATTGCAGTTAACTGTAGAGCAAATGCACTTTTTTAGTTCAGATGTACTTTAATCCAATTTTTTGAAAAATACCTTTTTGAAATAAGCAAGAAACATTATAACACAGCGATAATTTATTTAAAATTTGAAAAAATAATACAGTTAACTTTAATTCTACTGCACTTTTTTAGTTCAAATTTATTTTTGAAAACAAGTTTTTTTTTGCATAATCAATAGAAATTGTAGAACCGTCAGAATTTATTTGAAGTTTGAAGTAATAATACAGGTAACTGTAGTGCAAATGCACTTTTTTAGTTCAAATGTACTTTTGACATTTTTAAACAAACATCTTTTTCAATAACCAATAAAGTGCGTAATGTAATAAGACTCTGTAAGATTGTAAAGAGAAACTAGTTTACAAATTGCTAATCATTACGTATTAGTGGGGAGGCGAATTTAGTAAAATATGTAAAATTACAAAGTTGGCTCACCCTGACACCACCATGCTAGATTTTATATTACAGTAGTACAGATGATATTTTGACCGGTGGTCACTGTGTATGAGTGGGACCCTCTTTTCTGGACGCCATTTAGGAAAATGGCGGATGCAAATATTTGATTGTTCGTACTTTGGAAACCACTCAACCTCAAAACTTGATCTTGGTGTTAAATTATATGTTTTTTGGGGTCAAGGCATTCAAGAAAGTCTTTAATTTATTCATATATATGTACAACCCATCTTCCATTTTCCAAAATGGAGACCAATATATGGCATTAAATGAATTTTTAATTAATTATTTTTCAACTATTACATTATTACTTTTACATTTTATTTCTATTTCAGGAACAACTTTACCTAAACTTTTGAATGTTTTTGAGTTGTCTTGATATTGTGTTGAATACTGTTGCATTGGAATTAGGCTGCATTCGATCATTGATAAAAGCTTTGGTAGCAACCTTTCCTCTCTCAAACGCTGTGAGTAAATCTTTCTGGATGTCTTCTGAAGCAACTTCCTTGGTTGAAATATTTAGTAAATAAGAAGTATCAGAAAATACATCACAGAATTGAAACTGATTCTTAAGAGCCATCAAATCACGTTCATCACGAGTAATCCTTTGCTTCCCTCTTTGAATGTGTGGTTGATCATCCAAGTCTTCGAGATCTGCCAAACCTACCATCCTTCTTGTGTCTTCAGAGAGTTTACTGCGGACATTGTGTGTCAAACACCATTCATCACGTGCAGTGCGGATGTACTACAGATTGTGCTCGATCTAATTGTGTGTGTACAGTAAACAAGCTACCATTCTCAAATATGTGTGTGGGTGTTCTCTTGAGCAGTGTAAGAACATATATTTAAACCAGGATGATGAGGATGAAACAGTGTAACTCTTGAATTTATATTCTATCACACAGGGAAGTTAGGCCCCGCATAAACGACATTTTTAATTGTGGTTTTCATGTTTGAGTAAAATAATGAATATCATGTTTAATTGTAGTTTTCATGTTAGAGAAATAAGAAGAAATATCATTGTGTTTGTTTAATAAAGGAAGATTGTAATAGTTGTAAAATAATTAAATAAAAGTTCATTTAATGCCAAATATTGGTCCTCATTTTGAAAAATGGAGGATGGGTTGTATACATGAATAAATTAAAGACTTTTTTGGATTCCTTGACCCCAAAAACCTAATTTGACACCAAGATCAAGTTGTTAGGTTGAGTGGTTTCCAAAGTACGAACTATCAAATATTTGCATCCGCCATTTTCCTAAATGGCGTCCAGAAAAGAGGGTCCCTCTCATACACAGTGACCACCGGTCACAATATCATCTGTACTACTGTCATATAAAATCTAGCATGGTAGTTGCTAGTTAGCTTTCAGGGTGAACCAAATTCGTCATTTTGGCCATCTGCCTCCCCACTATATAAGCAACTGAAGCTTATTTAATTAAATTATAAATTATAACAATTAATAAATATAAGAAGTTAAATTTAACTTATATAAATAATTTTAATTACTATCTAAATTAAAAAATAATTATAGTATATAATAGTACTAATAAATAATATCTCCATTTTTTTTGACGAACTGTATCTTTTGGAAATGACCGTTCAGTGTCACAATAAGTTAAAGGTGCATATTTATAAAACAATTGCAAGTGTTTTGATTTAAAATAACTGTAGTTAGGGTTTTTAAAACTCACTTAAGGGCGCGTTATCGCCGCCAGTGTTAATAATAGGAAGCTTCAGAAATTAGAAACACCTAAAGATGGCGCTACGGTCCGCAAAACGGAATTAATTTCTTTAAAACTAAAATTTGAAAATGTAAATAGCAACATTATTTGATCGCATCGCAGTTTTCTGCTCACAGTGTTGCCAGGCCGACATGCGTGAACTTTCAAAATATTTTAAGTTTAACTGAAATTTTTAATTTTTAAATGCCAAGGAATAATTTAAGGTAGTTGAAATCAAAAAGGGGAATATAAAACTGCTAAATATCTTTAGAAATATCAGTTGTTCTTGCTGGTTTTAAGAAAAAGAAAAGTATTACTATATTAAAATATTAAAAATATATATTCGTTTTAAGAAATGAATCAGGACTAATTAAGAGTGAAATAGTTTATTCAAAAAAAACCGTCACATGCTCTTAAGTAAAGAAAAACAACATTTACTTCGGGAATTTATTAAATAATAGTTAAAAGATTAGGAAAGTTAAATTACTTTTAAATGTCCCGTGAATATTACCACCCAACGCTTCCTGGTGCAGAAAGCGTTCAACTAAAAATGACTGATTTTCGTGCTGCCATATTTAAATTTCCGCGCCGTGTACATTTATTTTATTTCAATCAATACTAAATAAGTAAGCAAAAACATTTATCCATTGTCATAGATTTTGCTATTAAACAGTGTTATAATGACTGTATTATGTTTAGTTTGGTTATTTTTTAGAAAACGTTAATTCTACAAAATTGGCGATGTTCGACTACGATTATAATATATATTATGTAATTAGGAGATCGAGCGATACTTTAAATCCGAGAAGATATATTATAACTCCGAGGCGCCAGCAGAGGCTTTATAACATCTTCGAGGATTTAAAGAAGCTTGATCTCCGTATTGCATAAGTTGTTTTATTTTATTTCGTATTTCAATTATAATTTCTCCCTTTTAAAATTCATCCGAATTTATTGTATAATGAAGCAAGTTGCCTTGTCTGTGTCATCATACGCGTAACCAAGGAGATAAACAGCAGCATATCACGTGTGGCTGTTATGCAACATCAAATGATTTTTACGTTGCCAACAATAACGGAGATCAAAAACGTCTTGAACTCCGGTGTCATTGACAACGGAGATCAAGTTATACTTTATTTTAGTAATTGTAGTATATAAACAATTGTTTGAAATACGAAATGAATAAAATTTATTTTAGATATCTACTCTTTACAAACTATGATCCACACTACCTTAACAGCAATCGACATCAAACGTTATCTTGCTAAAAAAAATGATTATTAAAAGAAAACGGAATGAAAAACGAGAGCTATATTTTGACGCTAATATTTTGTGCCAATAACGCCCCCTTAATTCATTTTGAAACTAATTCGATCTTGTTGAAACTGGAAAAAATAAATCTACATTTACTGATGCACTGGGCTGATTCTCTAATAAGGAAATTGGGCGATGTCGACTATCAATGGGCAAAAAGGCCATTCTATATAATTTATATTGTAATAAATGGATAGCAAACTGTCCTCGTATGCATTTAACGCAGTAGACGCGACGCGACGTCTCCTCCTAACCCTGTGCAATTTGTTCAAATTATTTTAACTGTAATGATGCAATTCGTTCGTCAAATTGTTTTTATGGAACTGATTTTCAATACCGAACTCGACTTCATCTCATTTAATACATCTTTTCAAAGTATGCGTAGTTAGAATGATTTGATTGTTTAAAGTGTCTTACCCTGAAAATGCTCGAGATTAGTTGCATAATTTCTAATTAAAGCTAATTATTAATGGTAATATCCTTGAAGGCAATAACAACTATTATTAGAACAATACATACTAAATTTTATAAGTGTTAATGTACAACTTGATGTCTAAATAAAAATATCAAACATACCTGAGTGTTTATTTTTTCAGTTTTAATTCAAAAAGTAAAACGTCTAAAATCATAAAGAATAGCTTGTTAAAAAAATCACTTTTAAATGTGTTTTCTACTCTTGGCTATCACAAAATGCCATCGGAATCCAAATCAAGAAGACTATCTGAACTATAGAGATATAGTCAATGACGGATGCACTTCGGTATCGGTCTATGGGAGAGAATTTGCATAATTATGACGGAAAGCTCTCGTCAAACTGTATTTAGCTGTCGAAAGTGAGGGGTCAAAAGTTCAGGTTGTCACAGTGCAACATAGCAAGGGCTAGAAAAAAGCGTATACGAGTATGTCGGAGAATTGAGATAATTCTGATCGAAAGTAAAGTATCTCATCGAATTGGATCGATTGATACCAAACTTAACCTAACCTAACCTAAGTTTGGTATAAATCGACTCAGTTCAATAATATCTTTTACTTTACAGTATAATTACCTAAATCTTCGTGCACTTATATACGCAATTTTAGCCCTTCCACGTGTACCTTTACCTATCATAAGCCAGTTTACCAGTTTGAGCTTCCCACTTTCGACATCTAAATTTGATATCAACCCATTCAGTTTGACAAGATCTTTTGGTTTAGTTCACAGTTATCTATGTGTACATAAATTCTCGCGTACCCGCATACCAAAGTCTAATCTCAATGGCCTTAAAGTGCAATACACATACATAATTACATACAGGATGTAGAACAGGGTTACGCACAATAACGCGTAGAATCTGACCTTGACAGAAATGTTGCTAATATTTATAGTACAGGGTATAGGAATCGCTTCACGCACAGTATAGATTTACTTGCATTTTTATCAAACCTTAATATTATCTCCCCTAATTATTTTACAATACTGATATTAAGAAATGCTATAACGAAAAAAAATATGAATCGAATTTTTGGTTTCGGATTGCATTTGATTGTAACCGAGAAAAATAAAGAAAATAAAACTTCCGTTTATACAAAAATCAGTTATGCCTTGGAAACATTGGAACTACGATGGGAAAATATTTGGTACCTAATAAATGTCATCTTTAAGGTTAAATTTAACAATAAACAAGATTAGATTTAACTGCGTGACATACAATATAACCTTAAAGATGACATTTAGGCAGTGGCGTGCGGTCCATGGAAGCAATGCTTCCATTAAGAATTTATTAAAAATAAAAACCAATGCTAACAAAAATATTTTTATAAAATTATGGTTATCGTTTATTTAATCAACCTAAAGCTTAATATCAATTCCGTACAACAAAAAGTATAATTATTTAGAGTACTATTTTAAATTAGGCTCATTAAACTTGCGCGGAAAGGTAATACCAATTCAGATGTGTTACATACACTGAATATAAGCACCGATTTCGTTGCATACTGCTCTTCTCCTCGCCGAGTCCGCCCATAGTGTTACGGTTGACATCGTATAAGATCGTTATTTTTAAGTGTGCTCCGTGCCCAAATGTGTATTTATTATAATTTGATTATTTGTTCGATTTGGTGTTTGTTAAGTTTAATGTTACTTAAGTAATGTAAATCTGCGAATAGACTGTATTTTGAAACATTTTATTATTTCAATTTATATAAGTTGGAGGCTTTTAAAGACAAATAATTCTATTTGTTTGCTCTATATGCAAATTTAAAATTGCATTATCGTCATGACTGCAAATTCAGCTACTTTGGTGGAAGGTTCGAGTACTTTCGATACATCCGAATCGCGACGATTTTGTTCTTCTGTTTGTAAATTATTAGATTTTTATTAGGAGAATTTTCTGCATACAGGCAAAGAGAAAGGCAGATCAAAACCAGAATTTTCAAATTTAACAACAAAGATTAAAACCTGCATCCGGTATTTTACTAAAAAGGATCGGAAAATCGAGTTGAATTATACGTAAATACATAGTAGTAGTTTTTAAAATAAAGAATAATATTCAACAAATTCCCTAAGTATAAAGTGTAACAGTTCTTTTTTGAAAAACTTTTAAGCGTAGTAATTATAACACTGTTTTTTTATTGTACCTAGCAGCAGCGGATCCAGATAATTATTTTGGGGGGGGGTATTTTTGGAAAAATAATTGTTTTAATAAATAATAATTAAACAAACATTATTTGTTTCTATCCTATGTATACTTATTTCTAGATTTGGGGGGATTTTCCCCAGTACCCTCCCTCCTCGTGAATCCGCGCCTGTACCTAGGTATATTAAAATTAAAATGGTGGTTGCTTCCGTAGTCTAAGTTCTCACGGCACGCCACTGCATTTAGGTAGCAAATATTTCCCCTTGTTTCCAAAATGTTTCCAAGGCATAACTGATTTTTGCATAAACGGAACTTTTCTGTCTTTACTTTTTCCGGTTACAATTAAATGCAATCCGTAACCAAAGGCATGATTCGAGTAATATCTTCAATTAATATCTTTATTGTAAAATAATTAGGAGAGATAATATTAAGATTTGAAAAAATGCACGTAAAACTGTACTGTGCGTGAAGTGATTATACACCCTGTAGTATAAATATTAGTAGAATTTCTGTCGAGGTCAGATTCTATGGCTTCCGCACTGTCCCTTAATAAAAGTATGTTGATGCAACGGTGTCCGAAATCGGATTTCTTCTAATGTCATGAAATTGAGAACGATTGCGTTTTCTTTGAAAAAACTTAAAGGATATTAAAAGGGATACATGTACAGCGGATTTCAAATAGATCTAGGACAGTCAGTATCCCATAGTGTAACTGTTGCTTTTTCTTTTCCTAAAATGTTTATAGCTATGCGATACTATGCTAATTGAGTAAATGAGTAGTCTTTATAGTAGCTGTAAAGTGGGGAACTGTCTGTAAAGCAAAGATTGCCGACTTGAGTGTTGAAGTAACAGAACTGGTTTCTAAATTGAGAAGTTGAGTTACCTTAAGTCATTGGCCATGAGATAATGAAGATGATTAACTCTAATGGAAAACATCCATGTTTTTCAGTATTTAGAACATTTAATGTATTGCAGACAATATGTATCTGCTACATGTACCTACAGGAACTATGGGCTATCCTACTATAACATATGATGATGTTTATTTAACAGTTAATACGTTATCTTAAGATTTCTTATATTTTAGCAGCTCAATAAAAAACGTTCATACTTCTTGAATCTTTTATTTATCACTTCTGTTTTTCTGTTGTTATGGCAATCCATATGCATCTCAATACCTTCCCGATGGAAGTTGAGAATGTAGTGATATACATGGTGAGCATATATACAGCAAGATCACAACATAACACTCCCCGTATGAAAAAAGGCTGAAACATATTTTAAATGGTAATTCAAAAAGGCATTCAACGCATTACCCAAGAAAAAGATAGAATCTATTACTGTCCTTGCATATGGATGTATAATAAATTCTAGCTAATAAAAACTTCAGGGTGGATTGCTGTCTCTTTTCAATGAGTTTGTACAAGAGTATTTAAATTACCTTCCACAATATAATTAAATAATAATAAGTAAAAATAACTATAAAATGATACAATTTAACTTATCTTAATAATCAATAATAATGAAAAATAACTTTAAAATGATATAATGTAACTAATCCTAATTAAAACTGCAGTAGTCGGCGCATATATCTATTGAAGGTTTTTTTACTAGAACGAAGAGCGAATACGAATGAAAAAAAAGTTAAAATTTATTTAAAATAAGCAGGCTTAAGTCAGTGTATTGGTTTGGGTTGATTTAACCCGTCTAACAGACATACCACTGATGCGTATGGCCTGTTTAAGTGTAGGATTGAATCTATCAATTATTCCTTGGCTTATGGGATGATACGCAGTGCACTTAATGGGTTGTGAATTGCGATGGAAGTTGTGAATGTAGTAATATACATGGTGAGCATTATACACCAAGATCACTACAGTACCATGCTTACCGTCTTTCCCTTACTTTACAAAGGACCCCGCACGTTTCTTATGGAAAATGCCTTTCGCTCAAAGTGACTGAAAATACTATCACTTTGTAGGTCTTTTAGCACAGAACAAAAGTCTCCATGGGCACTACTCATGAAATGCGATATTTTTTTAGAAAAATCCAAAAAACGTTTTGCAAATCGAAAAATTGTAGCTTGCTGTATGAACGTATTTCGTGTGTATATTTATGTCAATTCATGTAAAACTGTAGTTTTTATAAACTATGTTACACGTTTCTTCATGATTTATAAGTAAGAAGGCGTTAAAAAGTAACTAAAACATTTATATTTGATTCAAACATAAACTCTAGATACTACTTTGACATATGTTTTTTGTGTGATATAATAATTAAAGATACATATTAAATCATGTTTAATTTTCATTTTTTTTATTATAAACGTAAATAACATAAAAAGTTTCGAAGACTTAATATTTTAGGAAGGAGTTTTACTGTTGTTATTTTGGTATTGTTTGTTATTTTTTGCTTCTGTAAATAATCTTTTGGAATGTAAATAAACGTTCATTTGAATAACGTTAACAAAACCATTGCAATAGGCTTCATCTTTTTTCACAACAGGTGAATATTCTTTATTTTACAAAATATTGAATTTTTTAGTGATTAGTTGTACGTCTTAAAAAATCATGGCCCAAAGAAATCGCCGGATACCATGCTTCATTTGTGATAACGCATTGATACCTCGTGCCATGGTCCGACTATCAGGAGAAGAAAACGCCGCCAAACAAGAAATAGCACTAGCTAGACGTGCTGCAAACGGCCGACCTGAGAAAAATATAACTCCAGAAACTCGCGTGTGCAATAATTGCAACATTTTAATAACGCGCGAAATAGACATAATGCAAAGCGATCCTGATTGTCTGAGATTAAATGTACTATCGCAAACTAACAAACGCAGTTGCTTGGTGTGCAACCAAGCAACGTCCTTACGCTTGCATGTCGGATCGATATTTTTGTAAAGCGCAACATATACGTCCCTAGGAGAACTGTATCTTGCAATGAGCATTTGAGTGATTCGGGCTTGATTTTACCAAACCTGGTGGATGGCCTAAGGTATGTCAACAGAACAGTTGTGTTGCCAGGCAAAGAGATCGCAAGATTTTTTCAAGGACTTCGAGAAAAATTGAATGACACTGGTAACATGTTTGATACTGAAGAGAACTTCACGGACACTCAATTCGCAATTGTTTCTCCCATTACTAAGGAGCAGTTCAACGACCTTTACGGATATTGCGATCCAGTTCCAATTGGAGATTGTTTGCGTTATGTGTCAAAGAAGGATTTATTATGTCTACTGTGCAAACTGAGGCATGGACTTAGTGACGAATTCTTAAGTATCGTGTTCAAATACTCTTCAAGACAAGCTACAAGCCTCGCAGTTTCTTTGGCGAAACGATCACTTGCTGTGCGATTCGTTAACGAAAATATAGGATTCCAATCGATCACACGGGATGACTATATACAACAACACGTGAATGATTTTTCAAATCATTTATACAATAATGAACCAAGAATTTCAAAGGCTATTGTTTACAATGATTGCACTTATCTTAATATTGAAAAAAGTTCTTGCTTCAAAGTATTGCGTCAGTCATACAGCGTCCATAAAGGAAGACATTTGCTGAAGCCATCAGTTTATGTAGCTCCAGACGGTTACATATTAGATATACAGGGACCTTATTTCTCAAATGCAGCTAATAACGACGCCAACATTTTAATGAGCGAGTTCAACCAAGATGTCGATGGAATGAGGGCTTGGTTTCAGAATGGTGATATTTTCGTCGTCGATTGTGGATATAGAGATGCCAGGGATCCGCTCGCCAGGATGGGCCTCGTTTTCCAAATGCCAGCACTCTTGAAACGCGGGCAAAGTCAATTATCGACTGAAGAAGCAAACGCGTCACGCGTGATCACTATCATGAGATGGATTGTCGAAGTTCGTAATGGACATTTGAAAACGATTTTCAAGCTCTTTGCTAATGTCATCAATACAGCGCATATCCCGAGCTTGAATGAATTGCTGCGCAATGCTGGTGCAATGATAAATAAATATCATCAGCGGATCACAAGGCGAAACGCAACTGCAGAATATGCAATAGAAATTCTTCGTCAGGCTAGCGAAGTTAACACTGTTCAGGCAAAAGTCGAACAAGAAAATCCGAGGCTAAAAAGAGGGCGTTGGATCGCATTAAACAGAGAACATTTACCACTATTTCCAGAAGTGACTCTCGATTATTTGAACGAATTGACCTACGGCACGTACCAAGTAGAGTTGTCACCATCCTACATACAAGATACTATTCTTCGAGCTGATGAAGATGAAAACGATGAAGACCAAGTTTTGGAATTGGATCTGAGGACTAATGAGAACGGATTCATTCGAATCAGACTTTTCTCCCGTTTTCGAAATGCAACACGCCATCAGTTATGGATAGCGTACAATGAAGAGTACAGGACTGAAGATAATGAAGATCAACCCATTTTAGGATACTATTGTACATGCAAGTCGGGAGCAAGGACGTTAGGTGCATGTTCGCACACTATAGCAGTGATTTGGTATTTAGGTTACGCTAGACACCAACAAACTGTTAACTATCCATCACTCACCGTTTTGCATAGTATTATTAGCGCACAGAATAATCTGGGTGATCCCTAGTAAAAGTAGGAATATATTGGTCATATTGGAAACATATATTCCTAATATTTCCAATATATTCCCAATTTTTGCAATATATTGGGAATTTTAAATATGATAATGTCAATGTTGCAAACACAGTTCTGGTGCTTTCACTCCAGCTGCGAGATCAATTATTGTCACTACTATTTGAAAATATAGCAGCCACAACCTTTCATTACAATATCGAAATACTTCACTCTTGAAACAATCGGATTAATATATCAAACCAAAAAAGAGATGTTATTTGCAATCGAAAATGGTTTCATTACTTTTTAACTCCTTCTTACTTATAAATCATGAAGAAACGTGTAACATAGTTTATAAAAACTGCAGTTTTACATGAATTGACATAAATATACACACGAAATACGTTCATACAGCAAGCTACAATTTTTCGATTTGCAAAACGTTTTTTGGATTTTTCTAAAAAAATATCGCATTTCATGAGTAGCGCCCATGGAGACTTTTGTTCTGTGCTAAAAGACCTACAAAGTGATAGTATTTTCAGTCACTTTGAGCGAAAGGCATTTTCCATAAGAAACGTGCGGGGTCCTTTAACTATATACTCACCTTGGCGGTTTCGGAGCCTAAGATTAAGTTGAATATTCAAAAGAAAAAGTGGATGGGAAGCTTTGTTACCACTGTTGAAAATTAGGACGTATGGACGTATTTTTGCAATGTATACCGCTAATTTTCAACGAAAATAATCGAAAACCTAAATTAATCTCTCTTTTTTCTGAAGATCAGATAAATTAAAATAACTTGCATAAAATGTTTGAATTCTTTACCTCTTGTATTTTCCAATGTAATCGATGCCATTTTTTGGAGTGTTCTAAGAATATTTAAGCTCGTTAATCTTAGAATTAAACAGAGTCTTATACACACGACATGAACATCAATTACATTTTAATATTGATGCAGCAATATTTGACATTTACCATCGAGGCAAATATTGAAGTTCATTGCACACGAATATTCTATTCAATACTCAAAGGGCATCACCGATAAGGTCTAGTGGGGAATTCATCCATTATTATTCTAGAATGCATTTCCTATTACACAATAATGCTATAGGTATATGCAATGCTATAATATTTAACCTATATAGTATGCAATACCCAATTTTATTAGAGTGTTGGAGTAATCCGAAACTGAAGGGGTCAATCATTTTTAAAACACCAACAAACGACCTTGCTTTTGCGTTTAGGTAAAAGAAATTGTATGTACTGCTTTGATTATTATTATCGAAGTGAGTTTTCATAACTTATTCAATGAGTGGTCTGTAATTTACCAGTATTTTCTCGCTCTGTCTATGAGTAGCTGATGTGATGAAACTTAAGACAAAAGGTAAGCGTGGGCAGTAATTATCCAAAAACATCAGCTACAAGTGAAGACTGAATTAAAAAAAATTATTAAAATTAGAAAAATTATCAAAAAAATCAAACCACGATTTGAATTCGTCCTGACAATTGAACAAATTAATTATTACTTGGATTATAAGAATTAATATAATTATAATAAGCTGCCCAATTAGTATAATATCAACCCCAGCTATTTCAGCATTAATTCACGACTAGTGGCTGTTATCAGTATAATCACTATAGTGGTGATTATCGCTGAAATGCATACGCTATTCGTTGATTTCGAAAAATTTTTCTACACCAAACTCATGTCCCCCCTCTAGTGTGGAAAAGTGAAAAATAGCGAGAAACCCCATTATTTCAACTAGGGGGAAAACACAAATTATTCAATTCGTAATACATCCATTGTATATTTGTACAATAAAGTTTGTTTTTAAAGTTAAAGATTAGAAAATCTTCTCTTCATAGTCCTCCGTTTCGCTTCACAACTTCCTGAAGACATTGGTGATGACTCACGACACAAATCTTTAGGATCGCAAACTATAACACCACCATCATGGCCCTGAGTTCCACCACATTTTCGGGTTTGTTGTGGTACACCTTTTCTTTGAAGAAACACCAAAGGAAAAATTCACTGTAACATTCTTTGTTTCCGCGAACAGTAGCATAACCTTTTCCTTCTGTGCAATGGTTAACCTCCATTTTTCGTCGTTATCATGTATCAGTGTCAAGTGGCTAATGCGTGCAAGATTCGTAAATGTCTAAGCAAGCTTAGCAAAGTAGGTCGTCTCATACATTTCCACTGTTTTCATGAGCATGAAGATGGCGTCAAATGGCGGTAAAATTTAAAATTGACGTATAGTCAATGCTATGATAAATTTTTTATTGTGTATACGTTTCAAAACAACTGTAGATACAGAATCAAGCACGTAGCCAGTGGGGGAGCTCAAGGCCGTCCAAAGCATATATGTCACTTCGAGTTTTTTCACTTTAACGTAGATTTAATATATTAGACCCTCCAGAATGAAAATTCTGGCGACGGGCCTGTATAGAATAGTACACTATGATGTTTTTGTTTTATATTAAGACGTATACAAATATCAGAATGTATTTACAAATTTTTTCAACAAACAAAACTAGTTTAAAGATCTAAGTAAACGCACTTTTTGAACTATGAAGTTTATTTTTCTGCAGATGTATTTGGAGCTAAAACATTACTGAATTACTGAATATATTTAATTTGAATGATATTTGCATACAGGGAATTTTAATGATTTATGTTTAATTATTACATTAATGGATCTAAAATCGTTCAAGTTGTCAATGATATAATAGTTATTTATGTATTAAGGGCATAAGGAAGCTTTTATGGCCAGAAGCGTTATTTCTAGTCCTAGGCGTTAGCCGAGGGCTAGGGCCATAAAAGCAAGTTATGCCCGCTATACATATACTATTTTATGCACAGATTAATTTTATCTCAAATCTGTTTTGTGTAGAAAATGTAATTAAATGAGTACGTAGGTCATCAAGCCGCTGTGCCTTTACTTATGTGCTTTTATAAAGTACGTTACTATAGTTACTAATCCAAAATATTTAATTTCAGCTTATTTTCATTGGTAATAAGCTTACAAATTATATTAAGGAGGATACAGCGAAATGTAAAAATGTAGAGAATGACGTGAAATTTAAACCTCGAGTTCTTTGACACTTATTCTATTCGGTAACTTTTTTTATAATTTTCTTGTGTACCATTACCGAGAAAAATGGAAAATAAAATTCAGAATTTAACATGGGCTCTTATGGAGACCATCTAACCTTTAGCAGTTTTAACGGAAAATTATGATGAAGAAATGTAGGGAATCTGATAAAAAACTAAAATGACATACTCTCATATTCGAAGAACAATGCTGCCCACTATTTTTGAAATCTTGTGTCTAGTTAATGCACAATAATAATTTAAAGTAAACAAAACAAGAATTTTTCACGACATATGTGGTAAGACAGCAGAGATATGACAACACCTCATAGCGCGCGAATTCAAATAACAGAACAGAAAGATGACATATAATGACTGTTATAATAATCTATATTTTATTGTATTAACTAATAATCATATATTTTATTAATCAAATTATGTTGAACAATGTTCAGTCTTCTGCGTTAATAATATCAGAATACAAATGTTAATTCGACGGAAATATTGCAAAATGTAAAATTACCTTTTGCAATGTGATGAATACAATTTATCATCACAATCAGAATATCCACGAAATCAGTAATACAAACACAAATTTTAAAAATACATGTATTAAACCTCAACCTGTGCCTCAACAACTTTTTATATATTTCTTGTATCTGCTTAGCAGATTGTAATCTTTAGACTATACAAAAGTTAAAAAATAGAATATTCCCATCTGTAATTGCATACAAAATTACAAAACATTCAACATGTTTCCACTTATATTTTGGGATTGACATTTGGAGGTTAGGATGTCAACTCAATCGAAAGATGAACCCTAACACTGCTACCAACAAAATCGATTGATTTCTTTGAGTTGTTGCCACGATTCTTAACCTATTTACATTTATATTTACACTTTCAACAGTTAAACAAATGCACTCCAATCGACTTAAATTATTTTTAATATATACAAATAATTAATAAATGCATTATAGGCATTCATAATAAAATGATTTTGTTCAGTTTTAAGAATGTTAATTTAATTTTTTATCGATTGGTATTTCTTGTTAGAGCCTATGTAAAAGCATAGGAGATATCCCCTTGCCCTTCACCCCGCAAAGATCCGCTGTAACCTCCTTAAGAACCAATCAGGTTCTGCAAGAAACAGCTCTGACATTTAATTGACGTTTCTTTACTGCCCGCCGGACTATAAGAGGTCCTTGGGTCATAAAGAGACGGTTATGTTTAGACGAGTGTAGCAGTAATAGTCTAATTATATACACGAGCGGAGCGAGTGTTGTAATTCATACGAGTGTATTTATAACCATTATGTGCGAGTTGCATACACTATTTTTTCTTCGACCGTAACTGATTTGTTACTACTAAGTGGACTTCTAAAACTGTAATAAAGTGTAACCTCAAACTGCAAACTGGGTGACGATCAGACGAGGGCTTTTCTATACTACTTCTAATTTTTTAAACTCTTATTGTGTTATAAAAATTCGCGACGAATTTAATTATTACTTTTTAGGACATACTTACGAAATTGATAAATAAAAGCACCAAAAAATATATTCAGAATTTCTTTAAATTAATATTTAATAAAACTAACAATATGAATAATTTGTTAGAACAGATTTAAAATAATAGTAATTATTATCACTTGTAATTACACGAGTGCTTCGAAATTATCGATTTGTAATACGAACGTTGATTAGCAACCACGAGTGTCATTTTTTGACGTTTTAATTTCCCGACGTGCAACGGAGGGAAATTTGTCAAAAAATGACACGAGTGTTGCGTTTTAATCAACTTGAGTATTACAACAGATAATTTCAGAAGCACGAGCATGTAATTCGGTAAGATTATTTCATGATACAGTTGTTTATTTAAGCATCTACTTATTAACATAAAGATTAGTATTTGACATGAAAGTAAAAAATGGGACACATGTGACACTAGTTTTCAGCGTTGTCACGAAGATAAAAACAGTCGAAAAGGACAATAAAAAATTATCGCATTATCGCTGTAATCCAAAAAATAAAGCTTTGCGATTGGTCAAAAACGAAGTAGAATGAAATAATCAGTAACATTTATTATTCACTACGTGACGATGGATGATGAGGTACGTTCCCAAGTTTAGTATATACTAACTTTGGCTCGTTCCTACGCAACCATTTCATATTCTTGACTATCATTGGTCAACAGCTCGTTATTCTTGACTCTCATTGGTCAACAACTCATTGCATAATGGAAACTCGTTGTATAATGAACCTCATTATAAAACGGCTACTGCATATATGTACTATAATAAGTGAATTATTAGAGTATAGAAGTAGAAAATAAGAGTTTTCATTACATCTTCATAATATTGATTTATACGAGTGCATCAAAGGTCTTAGAATCATATATTTAATACTCCTATATTGCTATTAGTGGTCTGGAGAGGGACGAAACCATTACCGTGCAGACATATATGCGTCTGTCTCTCTCGTAACTACTTCGAGTTTTACGCGCATGCCCGAGGGAAGGGCGCTTGCGCCGCCACACTTGCCAATTGCCCCGCCACACTTGCCAATTGCCCCACCAGACTCATGACGCTTGCGCACAACGGGTGGAGTAGTCTAAAAAGAGATAGAAGTAGTAGTTTGCTGTCTCACTTACTCCGTGACACTTTCACTTACGGGCGCTAGCAATATAAGTGTATTAAATATATGCTTTTAGAATCGTCGTAGGCCATGACGAAGGATTTTATTTCTTAAATTATAAGATATCCCAAATAATCAAATTTCTATTATTTAAACTTAAATAAAAACCATACATTAAAGCAAATTTTATTTTTAATAAAGTTGTTATATAATTTTTTTACTGGTTAGTATTCTTTGTCAATGCAAGGAAAGTTCACAAAAGAACAGAAAACATTTATTTAACCAATATTCATTTAACCTAATTTAAACATTCAGGATTTAAGAAATGTCACCTTTTTTTCTTAACCGGTGCCAGTTACAATACTTTTGATACATTCGTATTGAATGGTAGTTACATATTGACATATTGTTAATTTAGTGGAATAAAGTTTTGCTTAATTTCTGCTTTTAGCGTTTGAATAATTACTAAACTTTGAATTGAATAATAACAAGCTGCCTCTGTCAAAGTAATAATTATAATAGGTTAGTAATAATTATAAAGTCAGGTAGGCTTAGTTTCTGGTTCATCACGTCCCATCTCTTCTCTTAATTAGTAGAGAGGATCTTTATATGCGTGTAAAGTCACTAGATATACTGTGTGATCATTTAAATTTCAGATCTAGTAACCCATGGAAATTTTAGTCATGTCTTTTATTAATCAGAAAATACCAAGTGATTGTTTTCATTTATACTCTATACGCCTACTCTAATCTGAAATTTAAATGATCACACAGTATAAAGTACCGCAATTGGTCGCTATATTGTGTCCGCGCGAAATCCACAATAAATTTATTTTTTATGTTTCAATAAAGTATGTTTCTTATTGTTAACTGTTTTTATTAACAACTATTTTTATTTATAGATTAAAATCGAACCATTTATTAAATTGATCTAATAATAATAATAATAAATCTTAAAGTGTCAACCTAACCTCGAATAACCTCCAAGTATCATCGGACACCGAACCTAACCCGAGTGACCGCAAAATGCCAATCTAACCTCGAATAACCTAAAAAATGTCATGTGTTCGTCCTGCGAATTCAGTGGCATTGTCAAAAATGTAAAATGTAAAAAATTTGATCAAAAACCTGCATTTTGTAGTTAAATAGTCCTATTAAAAAGGCTATTTATTTAAAAAATATAAATCATAATGCAATACTGCCTGTGGGCAGTGGAAGTAACCTCACATTATTTCCAGTAGTACAGGAAGGTATACAACAACTTGGCATTTTTATCAAAATTGTTTAAATAGTACTTAAATACCTACACTATAAATTACACTTGTAAATGAAACAAAATGTTACTAAAAAAATGGCGAAAACATGGTGCAAAATGATAGTTGATAACAATTTTACTACCATTCCGCCATATTGTACCCGAGAAAGTACTTCTCTGTCTAACACATTGGAACTTTTAAGTGAGGCACTTTATATATCTAGTGACTTTAAATGCATGCAAGGTCCGAAAATGTATAAGCAAGCTTAGAAATATAGGTCGTCGCTACGCCGCCATTTTCGCGCTAGGTAACGTTATAAAACGTTGAATTAACGATTAGCACCAACTGGTACCAACAAGTACACAACTGCATACAAGTTGAGTTATCACTTACTGCTTATTACTGCTTCCTGTTAATCAACGGAATTTCTACGAACTGAATAACTTTCCTGGCCAATTGTAAATCGTGTACCACGCAGCATGTTGCCAAAGTTTGAAGATGCGACTATTCTTCAAACAATTCTTATTCAATTTCCCAGTTTTCAAGATTGAATATATCACCAGATCTTTCGATAAGGATACAGTCTTTAAACTTGAGCAATGTATATGGCTTCGCTAGACCTTTAAAATGAGGTGTCACTCAACCGACTTTTGTATTAAAAAGATAAAGATAGAACCTCTTGGAGACAGATTCAATAAGCCACCATTTTTTTCTCTCGATGACGACAGGATTTTCAGATTTTGGCGATATATTAAACAGGGCTCCCACTTGTCCTA
Source organism: Agrypnus murinus (assembly GCA_929113105.1). Classification (NCBI taxonomy): domain Eukaryota; kingdom Metazoa; phylum Arthropoda; class Insecta; order Coleoptera; family Elateridae; genus Agrypnus; species Agrypnus murinus. The sequence goes on along the minus strand of OV816028.1, from coordinate 66,405,352 downwards.
AAAATCCTAAAATACCTAAAATAATGACTAACTAAAAAAAATCCTAAAATAAACCTAAAAATTTTAAAAATTTTCGAAAATACCTAAAAATTAATTTTTTTATTGTGATCTTATAAATATCCCTGCCACACACTAATAACTTTTATTTCATACTGTATCGTATTATCCATGTTTATGTTAGCGATTACAGTCCAGAAAATGCAGTTTTACAGTCTAGTATGACTGTAATAGTATATTACGTTATAAGTCCGGTAAACCCAAGTTTACAGTAGCGAGTTGAAAACGTTTCCGGACGAGGCGACGAAGGAGCCGAGTCTCGAATGTTGAAACGAGCTACTGTAATGGTTTACCGGAAGTATGACGTAAGGCGTTTTATTTCATACTGCCTCACATTGTTCATTTTTTAAAAAAATGCATTTAAAATTTTCAGTCCGGTAAAATTTTTTACCGGACTCAAATTAGATTTTCAGTCCGGTAAAATTTTTTACCGGACTCAAATTGGATTTTCAGTCCGGTAAAATTTTTTACCGGCCTTGTAACGTAATAATTCATTTACCGGACTCAAATGAGTCCGGTAAATACCCTTTTACCGGACAGTATGAAATAAAAATTTTTACAAGCATACTAGACCGTAAAATCGCATGTTCTGGACTAAAAAGTTTGACGTAAAACTGACAAATGTGACACAGTATGAAATAAAATAATTTTTTTGTAATGTTGGTGCTAGGTAATTTTGTTTAAATAATTAACATTTGTAAAAAACATTTCAGGTTAGAGGGAAAAGTTGTACATATAGTTTTACACATAATATTAAATTTTCAGTGATGTCAAAATGACAAATGTCTAGTATTTTTAAGATTTTTTTAACTAGCACCAACCTTACAAAAAAATGTTACTATATTGTAAAGATTTGCAAGTATGCAAATACATAGCTCACTTTCTCATATCGGTTGCTATTCATACTTGCTATATTTCCTTTGCTCACACTTCAAAATTTAAACTCAAAACCACATTTTGCTAACACTGTATAAAAAATTATGAGAGAGTTGCAACTTTGTTTATTTATTCGTTATTTTTATATAAAATGGAATTTAATTTTTGTTTATTGTATATACAATCGCAGTCAAAAAAAAATGGAAACTCCGGTCTGGTCCGTCACTTTTCTATAATTTTACCTACTGTAAGTGTCGGTTGCGTCTTACGAATTATTTAAATGTCATAGAAATTTCTATAATAAAGCACTTCTTAATCGCCTTTTAAATTACTTCTACACCGCTGTCTTGTAATGCAGACTTTTGTTTATCACCATGTATAATATGACTTAAATGAAACGTATATGTCTTACCTTCATCGTATCATATGGTCCTAAAAAATACCTAAATTTTTGTCTTAAAAAATCCTAAATTCCTAAAAAAATTACAATATATGAGAGTGGGAGCCCTGATTAAATATCATAAGATCTTTATAATAAGCCACCACTCTACTATTCTTCGTATTAAAGAAAGAAAATTCAAGATAGCTCCCATCCGGTATTTTCGAAATCTAAGTTAACTTTTCCATCATGACGGCCATACTTTAGCTACTAAGACAAGTCATTTCGCAGTATATAAAAAATAACTGTCATTGATGAAAGCTATAGAAGCACAATAATATGCTACAATATTGTGTGTGAAAACTTTTTTCGTCATATGTTATAATTACTCCAGATTTTGGCAGATATCTCAAATTACTTGGAGATTAGCAAGATTAGGGGTTGGATTTTTGATCCGCCTATTATTCTGAAAGTAGACAACCACTTTTAGCCACCATAAGTGATCCGTTAAGAAACTACAGCCCACGGGGTGCGCACTCTCCGTATGCTACCTCATATTCAATTTAGTTGCTACCTACGTTCACTGGGGCGTTGATGCAGGCTTTATTATTAGTAGGTTTCTGTATTATCAACACATGATGGTTAGTGTTATGGTTATGGTTGGCAGGATTGTTGGTGTAAAACACAAATCCTGACGTTTCTAGTGTGTTGTACGGTAAGCGATATGTCTTCTACATTGTCAAGTGTAAGTGTAACCTTCCTTTACGTTTACAGTCTACGTTCGGTTCGCCAGTTTCGAAGGTGTATAATAAAATGCCTTATAAGTGCTGTGTACCACAATGCACTTATAAACAAGATGCTATGTTACACGTATTTCCACAAGAAAACGAAGTAAGTACTTAAAAGATGAAACTTCATAAACTATAAAATTTTTGCATTGCAGCTGTTCACAACATGGTGTGAAAATATTGGCAGACCAGAGTTACTTACAAAAGGGTTCAGTCTGGTACGTAAGTATTATAGGGTTTGTGCTAGACATTTCCAGGAAGATGCGAAATTTGTTGCTTGTCACAATCGGACAAACGTGAAAGTTGGCAGCATTCCAGTGTTACATATACCCCATCAATTACCTGGTAAAGACTTGTTAATAAATATTTCTACAGTTATTACGGACGTGTTTTTAGGTGTTAAAATGTAATTAGTTTTAAATAATATGAGATGCGCTCTTTGTTTGGTGTTATTATAGATATTATGTCCATGTACAACACTGTATAATACAGCTATACTTTATTGCTAAATGATTCTTTATTTTGTACTGTTGTCTTTTATTGAATCTGTTACTACCTTTTATAACACTGCAACACGAATCATATTTTGTTACTTTAAATACGGAACTCAATGCATTACAGTAGATATGCTAAGAGAGTTCGAGCGCAAAATCCCATGTATTTTCTTATGGAGGTCCGTTTTGCATTTCAAGGTCATCCGCGGTTCCCCACTCCTATCCCCACTACCCCCTACTTAGGCCCCCCACTTAGCCCCCTACTTAGCCCCCCCACTTAGCCCCCTACTTAGGCCCCCCACTTAAGCCCCCCACTTAAGCCCCACTCCTATCCCTACTCAGCGGCCATTTTGAATAGCCATTTTGAATCGCCATCTTGGATCGCCATTTTGAATCGCCATCTTGGATCGCCATTTTGAATCACCATTTTGAATGTCATTTACATATCCGCCATTTTGTATCTGTCATTTCCAACTTGTCATCATTTCCCGCTGAAAGATTTGAATTCCTAGCGCTGCTAATGCCATCTATCGGTGACGTCATATGATCGGTATAGTAGATTTCTATACGCCTGTAGATAGGCAACCCGCTATATTTTTTTTATAAAAATCAATGGAGCCAACAGGGTTTGAACCGGGGACCGCTCGAATGGTAGCCAGCCAATGCATCCACTACACCAACGAGGTAATCTATTAAAGCACTGTAAACTGGTTATAAAAAAAAATTGTTGACTAGCGACCACGTACTCATAATATAATACAATTAATTTTAGGTATAAATCTAAACGTGATACATTATTATTACTAAATTAATTTATTAAAATAAAAATAACTCAGAACTAAATTATTAATATCAAGAAATTTATTTAAAAAAAACATTTCAATTCTAAACGTAACTGCTTTCAAATAAATACAAAATAAACAAAACGCGCTTAAATAAATGCGAATCATTATACGTGTTTTAGTTATAAGTTTAAGCGATAACAAAATGATTGGAATTTGTTATTATGTAATTATGCAAGTTAAAAATTCAATTAAAGAATCATTAGATCTTTTACAGCCAAATATGTTTCAATCTTGATCTCAATGCCTAAGACTTTCATTAATTAAACTTTTACTGACGTTTTGTAAAATTGTATATAAAAAAATTGTTGACTAGCGACCACGTACTCATAACATAATACATGTTAGTAATTTCATATTATCAGATATGATATCCATTATCTCAACAAAATCATTAGCAAAGACGTGTTTTAGTTATAAGTTTAAGCGATAACAAAATGATTGTAATTTCTTATTGTCAATACATATATCAGGGTTAGATTTAATAATTCGATATACATTTCACCATTCAAATATAAATTTCATAACAAAAGAATTAGCTTTTCTTGGAAGCGAATTTAAAAAAAAAACAAACATGTAAAAGACAATTTTAAAATATCAATATTTGAAACTCTGATTTCTTGTCTAACAGGGTGGACTCAACCATTTTTTTTTGTTTCAAGACTGTTTCTAGCCTAAGGATGTATAGCCCCAGGGTTAATTAATTGAGTTTGACCTGTAGAGCATTATACCTAAAATAAGATACAATATATTTAAAGCAATTTAAAACATTCGATTACACAATAAACAGAATTTGTTTGCTAAAGAATCAGTGTAAAACATTCAATTTCATCATCGCTGTCACTGTCGTAATTGACTTGATATTTTACAGTAGACATCTTTCATTTCCCACCATTAGATTTGAATTCCTAATGCCTCAACTGCCATCTATCGGTAACGTCCTGTGATCGGTATAGTAGACTTCTATACGCCTGTAGATAGGCAACCTGTTACACTTTTTATAAAAATCAATTTTGGAGTAACCAGGGTTCGAACGCTCAACCATCTGATTAGAACTCCATAGCTTAGCCCCGAGACTACGGAGCTTGTCTTTTAAATTACTGCATACGAGTTATTTATAAAAATGCTTTCACGTATATTTGATTAAAACCAATTTATTTAAAAATAATTCCCAGAAAATATTTATAAATATTGTACATTAATAATATTAAATCTTTAGGATTCAAAAATTATAAGCCAATTATGATTATCATCATGAGTCATTGAGATGAGACAATTATTAACCTTATATGAGCCAATCGTGAAGAAACTCAAGAAATTTTTCTTGATACATCTTAAATATAACAATTTGAAAACTATATACAGATATTATTACTACATGAGGCCCGTAACATCAATGTGATAAAATAAAAATAAATTGCACTATTGCGGACCCGGTACTAAATTATCTAAAAGATTACATATGTACAACTAAGTTAAAATCTCATAAAATAAATACACAAATTAAAACTAAATCTTATTTACATAAAAATTAATAGATGTTATGCAAACACCTGGCATATATTTAATATTTTTAATTTCTGTATAGCATTTTTCGAATGCTACACAGAAATTATTTAGTTGGATGCTGCTTGGTGACGTGACGTATCTTCGGTTATCGATTAGAATACCACCCCCAGGGAGTTCTATCTTTTCCTCGTATGAAATAATTGCACCTACTTCATAATTAGTACTGCTACTACACCTGTTAATTACTTCTTTAAATTTTAGAGTTAATTCCATTTTATCTAATAGAGCAGTATCACTTTGTGCAAAACATTCAATTTCATCATCGCTGTCACTGTCGTAATTGACTTGATATTTTACAGTAGACATCTTTCAAACTGTTTTGAAGAACTGATAATATTAAAAAAAAAAAATGATTGATTTTATATAGTATTTTTCAGGAAAACCTTCTTCAGAAAAACCTAATAATTCTTAATTGAAATGTTTTCAAAATATGATTACATTTATTTATTTTAAATATAGTCATATACATAGTAAGGATTTTGGTTTTTCCTCTATTGTTAATGGTAATAACCGTACTGAGGTCAAGCTTTCACTAGATGAATTAAACATTTTTTATGAGAATACAAAATACAGTGATCTTTTCATGTATCATTCGTTTCCTCGCATAACTTTTAGATTATCTGTGAGAAATTCTATTTTATTTATTTAGTACATGATATGATTTTGTTATTTTTAAACTTTCAACATATAAAATAGGTATAAATTATCATATCTAGAAAAAACACAATTATAAGCCAATTATGATTATTATCATGAGTCATTGAGATGAGACAATTAGTCAGTCTTATATGAGCTAATCGTGAAGAAAGTCCAATTTTTCTTAATGCATCTCAAATCACTTTGAAACAATTATTACGTATGACTAGAGTCAGTTTAAATTAATTATAAATCTAAAAAATACATTTTTAAAATTAGGATGTAGCCCCGAGCTGTTAATGAAAAGCAATTAACTCGTTTATACTGTTCCCCAAATTAGATTATTAGAAAAACAACCTTTCTAATTGCTCGGAAATTAACTAAAAATGACATATAAACTGAACGGTTTTTAAAAATAAATCATTGTGAAAGAGTTTTAGGAATCATCAAGACGCTATCCTACCTTCTCGTGTAAGTGTTTTAATTTTTAATTAGCTTATATATTAAAATACTATCTCATTTACGATATGTAATATGTAAATGTTTTAGATTGACTTTATTACAAAACTTTAATATTATAGCAGTATAATCAAAATGGATATCGTGAAACTTTTCAACAGTATAGTAGAAGATAAACCAATTGTATCCACAGAGGTGTTAGAAATCAATAAGGCTTATAAGATTTTAAGTCTGAAGGACATGGACACCAGATATGGAAGATCGATTTTAGTCGAGTTAAATAATTGTAAAATATTTCTACCAAAGAGATATAGCGAAAAAGTCGATAAGACTCTTATAGACGAGATCAATAGATTAGGTAATTTTTCAGTAACTATAACATCATTCAAAACATATGGCAGACATCATCAGAAGACGCCGGTGCTTGAGATGAAACAATTAGAAAAAGGTAATTTTTTTTTTAAATAATTTGATAAAAATATCTAAAAAGTATAAGACTCTAATTACATATTTTATTCTTTTACAGACTAAACAAGCAACCACCTGTAGTAGGATGAACTGGAAGTAGATGACTTTTTAATATTTTTCTATATTTATGTATATTTAAAAAATAAATAAATAAATAAACTTTTTATTGAATCGATGTTTAATTTCTTTGTTTGTAGTTGGAGGTTGAAACTTCTTTTCATCCTATATATCATGCATCTGATCTCTTTAAATTGATTTTTCTCATGTTGATTTGATAATTAATATTTAAATAACTTTTAATTTATAAACAAATCCGCAGTCAAAGGTTCAGATGAAAATAAAAAACAAATATTTTATACAAGAACTTCTATTGAAAGAAGAAGAAAATACATTTCATAGAGATATATTTCAACAGTAGATGATGAATGATAGGTAATCGCTATCTACATGAGGTAAAATTATATACAGTAAGAAGGTATATATAGAAATCGTTTACAAGGGTAGTAGATATAATGAAAAAAAGGTTAAAAATCTGTTCAAAATTACATTACTAACGCTGATCAATACCTACATATTACTATTTTTCTGTGTTTCTGTAAGAATTTATTTTCTGTTTTTAATACCGTATGTCTCATTCACCTGTTTCAAAACGTTAATGCCCAGACGCTTGTAAACAATGAAATTAAGCAACATCAACTCAATAAATTAGTTTATTTTTAAATATATATTACAAAACTTTAATATTATAGCAGTATAATCAAAATGGATATCGTGAAACTTTTCAACAGTATAGTAGAAGATAAACCAATTGTATCCACAGAGGTGTTAGAAATCAATAAGGCTTATAAGATTTTAAGTCTGAAGGACATGGACACCAGATATGGAAGATCGATTTTAGTCGAGTTAAATAATTGTAAAATATTTCTACCAAAGAGATATAGCGAAAAAGTCGATAAGACTCTTATAGACGAGATCAATAGATTAGGTAATTTTTCAGTAACTATAACATCATTCAAAACATATGGCAGACATCATCAGAAGACGCCGGTGCTTGAGATGAAACAATTAGAAAAAGGTAATTTTTTTTTAAATAATTTGATAAAAATATCTAAAAAGTATAAGACTCTAATTACATATTTTATTCTTTTACAGACTAAACAAGCAACCACCTGTAGTAGGATGAACTGGAAGTAGATGACTTTTTAATATTTTTCTATATTTATGTATATTTAAAAAATAAATAAATAAATAAACTTTTTATTGAATCGATGTTTAATTTCTTTGTTTGTAGTTGGAGGTTGAAACTTTTTTTCATCCTATATATCATGCATCTGATCTCTTTAAATTGATTTTTCTCATGTTGATTTGATAATTAATATTTAAATAACTTTTAATTTATAAACAAATCCGCAGTCAAAGGTTCAGATGAAAATAAAAAACAAATATTTTATACAAGAACTTCTATTGAAAGAAGAAGAAAATACATTTCATAGAGATATATTTCAACAGTAGATGAAGAATGATAGGTAATCGCTATCTACATGGGGTAAAATTATATACAGTAAGAAGGTATATATAGAAATCGTTTACAAGGGTAGTAGATATAATGAAAAAAAGGTTAAAAATCTGTTCAAAATTACATTACTAACGCTGATCAATACCTACATATTACTATTTTTCTGTGTTTCTGTAAGAATTTATTTTCTGTTTTTAATACCGTATGTCTCATTCACCTGTTTCAAAACGTTAATGCCCAGACGCTTGTAAACAATGAAATTAAGCAACATCAACTCAATAAATTAGTTTATTTTTAAATATAATCATATTATATTTTATTTAAAATTAATCGCCTCCTTTTCTATAAACTTACCTGTACAATCCAGACTTCTCTATGATCCAGACGGACGAATAAGTATACATCCCTATACTTATAACCCTCTATATGTATTAAGTCTTCAGCTACAAGACACGCTGTAGCAGCTGGGTAGGGAGGCAGCTTTCCATCACATTTTAGTACATGTATCAAAAACTGCGGCTGATGACATGATGAATGTGGTTGATAGCATAATTAATGTGGCTGATAGCGTGATGAATGTGGCTGATAGCATGATGAATGTGGCTGATAGCGTAATTAATGTGGCTGATAGCATGCTGAATGATGACATGATGAATGTGGTTGATAGCGTAATTAATGTGGCTGATAGCGTGATGAATGTGGCTGATAGCATGATGAATGTGGCTGATAGCGTAATTAATGTGGCTGATAGCATGCTGAATGTGGCTGATAGCATAATGAATGTGGCTGATAGAATGATGAATGTGGCTGATAACGTAATTAATGTGGCTGATAGCATGCTGAATGTGGCTGATAGCATAATTAATGTGGTTGATAGCGTAATTAATATGTCTGTGAAATATAAATAGAAGTTGTGTTATAATGATGCTAATAGTTGTCTACGGCTATTAAAGATGGACAGACTTGCTTGTAATCTCTGCAACAAAAGAATTCGACAATCTGATTTTGCACGTCATATGAGAATTCATCAGGGATATAAAGTGCAATGTCAGAAATGTTCCAGGGGATTCTCACGGACTGACAGTTATAAGAGACATTTGAAAGCAATGCATAATATGGAAGATGGGGAAGACGATATAATAAATGCTCGTAATGCGAAACATAGAAAAGTTCATCGTGATAAAACAGAATGTAGTTGTGATGACAAACTAAAAGAGATTAGGACAGACTTGCTTGTAATCTCTGCAACAAAAGAATTCGACAATCTGATTTTGCACGTCATATGAGAATTCATCAGGGATATAAAGTGCAATGTCAGAAATGTTCCAGGGGATTCTCACGGACTGACAGTTATAAGAGACATTTGAAAGCAATGCATAATATGGAAGATGGGGAAGACGATATAATAAATGCTCGTAATGCGAAACATAGAAAAGTTCATCGTGATAAAACAGAATGTAGTTGTGATGACAAACTAAAAGAGATTATATCTCTATTAGAATCTATTTAATTATACAAAAAGATTATAGGTTAGCTATCAAAAGAATATATCCCATTGACAATCAAACAGAAGACACAAATTACATATCTATACCATATTTTGGTAAAATATCAGAAAAAATTGCACATATACTAAGAAAAACCAACAATTATAAAATAACATTTAAAACCAACACTAACACTTTTTCATTTTTATTTAATGCTAAAGACAGAACACATGATATCATGAAATCGGGCATTTACCGTTTAAATTGTTCTTTTTGTAGTTCGGTATATATTGGACAAACACTTCGAAATTTTGACATAAGATATAAAGAACACGTACGTCATTACAAAAATAAACATCCTGAAAAATCGAATTACGCCAAACACCTTTTAGAACAAAATCACACAATGACTCCTCAAAATAATATTAAATTCCTACATTTTTGTAATAACAAACGCAAATTAGACATTTTAGAAGCCTTTGAGATATACAAACACAAACTCAGGGTACCTTTAATGAATGAACAACTTGAGCTCAGTAATTCTCCGTTACTGGAAGTATTAGATGTTTAATTATGATTTTTATTATTAATTTTTATTATTATTATTATTATTTTATCTAGTTACCTATTTTGTATCTACCTTAGCGACGTGTTTGTTTATAATTATATTACCTTTGATAATGACAGCATAGCTGTCGAAACAATATTGTTAGGTATATTTTAATAAAACTGTGAAACTTTTAATAATCTTTATTTATTTCATGATTATGGAGTTCCACAAAATAAGGCTAGAAACAATAAACAATAATAAATATAGGAGGAATATAACTATATCTAATTATTTTATAAAATACTATGTTAACTACGAGGTAATATACTGAATATATACGCCTGTATTCAGCCTCTAGAGGGTTCATACCCTAATATAAGGTTAGTGATATTGCGTAATCTTCTTTTATTCTATAATATTTCTCTGTTTAAGTTCAGAAATAATCGAAATTATTTCGGTTTTGTGACTGCTCATACCCTCTTTCTTTTCGGCGTACAGCAAACGAAGTCGATCCACTAGTTGGTCAGGTGTGCTCTGACGCATCCAATCAGGCTTCATTTTGTTTAACTTTTTAAATTTGGGAAGACTAAAATTTGTTATTCTGTATAAATTAGGTTTAATAATATGCTCATATTTCCAATGTTTTACGCTTATTATTTTACCCTCTGGCCTATAATCTTTTCTGTATGCATTGGTTAGTGAGATAATCTGCATGTAATTTTCAACATCTTCCTCCGTAGGTGTAGAACCTAGATGTTTAAGTGTTAGTAAATCAAATAGTCCAGGTGTTCCCTTGAAAAGTTTGTTTTTAATTAGAATATCTTTTCCTTGTATTCCTACCGAAACTGAAGCAAATCTCAATTCGTCGTTATCCTTATGGAGACCATATCTCGTTCTATCTATATTTCTTCCTATCAACGTATCGTAATACTCAGAAATATCATGATATTTCTCTGACCCTTGATTATATTCTTCTTCTTCATACTCCGATGATGTCGACGTAGTTGATGTATAAGAAGGTAGTTTTTTAACTTTTAATGAGTTGTTATTGGATTTAGCAATAGATTCTAATAGAGATATAATCTCTTTTAGTTTGTCATCACAACTACATTCTGTTTTATCACGATGAACTTTTCTATGTTTCGCATTACGAGCATTTATTATATCGTCTTCCCCATCTTCCATATTATGCATTGCTTTCAAATGTCTCTTATAACTGTCAGTCCGTGAGAATCCCCTGGAACATTTCTGACATTGCACTTTATATCCCTGATGAATTCTCATATGACGTGCAAAATCAGATTGTCGAATTCTTTTGTTGCAGAGATTACAAGCAAGTCTGTCCATCTTTAATAGCCGTAGACAACTATTAGCATCATTATAACACAACTTCTATTTATATTTCACAGACATATTAATTACGCTATCAACCACATTAATTATGCTATCAGCCACATTCAGCATGCTATCAGCCACATTAATTACGTTATCAGCCACATTCATCATTCTATCAGCCACATTCATTATGCTATCAGCCACATTCAGCATGCTATCAGCCACATTAATTACGCTATCAGCCACATTCATCATGCTATCAGCCACATTCATCACGCTATCAGCCACATTAATTACGCTATCAACCACATTCATCATGTCATCATTCAGCATGCTATCAGCCACATTAATTACGCTATCAGCCACATTCATCATGCTATCAGCCACATTCATCACGCTATCAGCCACATTAATTATGCTATCAACCACATTCATCATGTCATCAGCCGCAGTTTTTGATACATGTACTAAAATGTGATGGAAAGCTGCCTCCCTACCCAGCTGCTACAGCGTGTCTTGTAGCTGAAGACTTAATACATATAGAGGGTTATAAGTATAGGGATGTATACTTATTCGTCCGTCTGGATCATAGAGAAGTCTGGATTGTACAGGTAAGTTTATAGAAAAGGAGGCGATTAATTTTAAATAAAATATAATATGATTATATTTAAAAATAAACTAATTTATTGAGTTGATGTTGCTTAATTTCATTGTTTACAAGCGTCTGGGCATTAACGTTTTGAAACAGGTGAATGAGACATACGGTATTAAAAACAGAAAATAAATTCTTACAGAAACACAGAAAAATAGTAATATGTAGGTATTGATCAGCGTTAGTAATGTAATTTTGAACAGATTTTTAACCTTTTTTTCATTATATCTACTACCCTTGTAAACGATTTCTATATATACCTTCTTACTGTATATAATTTTACCCCATGTAGATAGCGATTACCTATCATTCTTCATCTACTGTTGAAATATATCTCTATGAAATGTATTTTCTTCTTCTTTCAATAGAAGTTCTTGTATAAAATATTTGTTTTTTATTTTCATCTGAACCTTTGACTGCGGATTTGTTTATAAATTAAAAGTTATTTAAATATTAATTATCAAATCAACATGAGAAAAATCAATTTAAAGAGATCAGATGCATGATATATAGGATGAAAAAAAGTTTCAACCTCCAACTACAAACAAAGAAATTAAACATCGATTCAATAAAAAGTTTATTTATTTATTTATTTTTTAAATATACATAAATATAGAAAAATATTAAAAAGTCATCTACTTCCAGTTCATCCTACTACAGGTGGTTGCTTGTTTAGTCTGTAAAAGAATAAAATATGTAATTAGAGTCTTATACTTTTTAGATATTTTTATCAAATTATTTAAAAAAAAATTACCTTTTTCTAATTGTTTCATCTCAAGCACCGGCGTCTTCTGATGATGTCTGCCATATGTTTTGAATGATGTTATAGTTACTGAAAAATTACCTAATCTATTGATCTCGTCTATAAGAGTCTTATCGACTTTTTCGCTATATCTCTTTGGTAGAAATATTTTACAATTATTTAACTCGACTAAAATCGATCTTCCATATCTGGTGTCCATGTCCTTCAGACTTAAAATCTTATAAGCCTTATTGATTTCTAACACCTCTGTGGATACAATTGGTTTATCTTCTACTATACTGTTGAAAAGTTTCACGATATCCATTTTGATTATACTGCTATAATATTAAAGTTTTGTAATATATATTTAAAAATAAACTAATTTATTGAGTTGATGTTGCTTAATTTCATTGTTTACAAGCGTCTGGGCATTAACGTTTTGAAACAGGTGAATGAGACATACGGTATTAAAAACAGAAAATAAATTCTTACAGAAACACAGAAAAATAGTAATATGTAGGTATTGATCAGCGTTAGTAATGTAATTTTGAACAGATTTTTAACCTTTTTTTCATTATATCTACTACCCTTGTAAACGATTTCTATATATACCTTCTTACTGTATATAATTTTACCCCATGTAGATAGCGATTACCTATCATTCATCATCTACTGTTGAAATATATCTCTATGAAATGTATTTTCTTCTTCTTTCAATAGAAGTTCTTGTATAAAATATTTGTTTTTTATTTTCATCTGAACCTTTGACTGCGGATTTGTTTATAAATTAAAAGTTATTTAAATATTAATTATCAAATCAACATGAGAAAAATCAATTTAAAGAGATCAGATGCATGATATATAGGATGAAAAGAAGTTTCAACCTCCAACTACAAACAAAGAAATTAAACATCGATTCAATAAAAAGTTTATTTATTTATTTATTTTTTAAATATACATAAATATAGAAAAATATTAAAAAGTCATCTACTTCCAGTTCATCCTACTACAGGTGGTTGCTTGTTTAGTCTGTAAAAGAATAAAATATGTAATTAGAGTCTTATACTTTTTAGATATTTTTATCAAATTATTTAAAAAAAAAATTACCTTTTTCTAATTGTTTCATCTCAAGCACCGGCGTCTTCTGATGATGTCTGCCATATGTTTTGAATGATGTTATAGTTACTGAAAAATTACCTAATCTATTGATCTCGTCTATAAGAGTCTTATCGACTTTTTCGCTATATCTCTTTGGTAGAAATATTTTACAATTATTTAACTCGACTAAAATCGATCTTCCATATCTGGTGTCCATGTCCTTCAGACTTAAAATCTTATAAGCCTTATTGATTTCTAACACCTCTGTGGATACAATTGGTTTATCTTCTACTATACTGTTGAAAAGTTTCACGATATCCATTTTGATTATACTGCTATAATATTAAAGTTTTGTAATAAAGTCAATCTAAAACATTTACATATTACATATCGTAAATGAGATAGTATTTTAATATATAAGCTAATTAAAAATTAAAACACTTACACGAGAAGGTAGGATAGCGTCTTGATGATTCCTAAAACTCTTTCACAATGATTTATTTTTAAAAACCGTTCAGTTTATATATCATTTTTAGTTAATTTCCGAGCAATTAGAAAGGTTGTTTTTCTAATAATCTAATTTGGGGAACAGTATAAACGAGTTAATTGCTTTTCATTAACAGCTCGGGGCTACATCCTAATTTTAAAAATGTATTTTTTAGATTTATAATTAATTTAAACTGACTCTAGTCATACGTAATAATTGTTTCAAAGTGATTTGAGATGCATTAAGAAAAATTGGACTTTCTTCACGATTAGTTCATATAAGACTGACTAATTGTCTCATCTCAATGACTCATGATAATAATCATAATTGGCTTATAATTGTGTTTTTTCTAGATATGATAATTTATACCTATTTTATATGTTGAAAGTTTAAAAATAACAAAATCATATCATGTACTAAATAAATAAAATAGAATTTCTCACAGATAATCTAAAAGTTATGCGAGGAAACGAATGATACATGAAAAGATCACTGTATTTTGTATTCTCATAAAAAATGTTTAATTCATCTAGTGAAAGCTTGACCTCAGTACGGTTATTACCATTAACAATAGAGGAAAAACCAAAATCCTTACTATGTATATGACTATATTTAAAATAAATAAATGTAATCATATTTTGAAAACATTTCAATTAAGAATTATTAGGTTTTTCTGAAGAAGGTTTTCCTGAAAAATACTATATAAAATCAATCATTTTTTTTTTTAATATTATCAGTTCTTCAAAACAGTTTGAAAGATGTCTACTGTAAAATATCAAGTCAATTACGACAGTGACAGCGATGATGAAATTGAATGTTTGCACAAAGTGATACTGCTCTATTAGATAAAATGGAATTAACTCTAAAATTTAAAGAAGTAATTAACAGGTGTAGTAGCAGTACTAATTATGAAGTAGGTGCAATTATTTCATACGAGGAAAAGATAGAACTCCCTGGGGGTGGTATTCTAATCGATAACCGAAGATACGTCACGTCACCAAGCAGCATCCAACTAAATAATTTCTGTGTAGCATTCGAAAAATGCTATACAGAAATTAAAAATATTAAATATATGCCAGGTGTTTGCATAACATCTATTAATTTTTATGTAAATAAGATTTAGTTTTAATTTGTGTATTTATTTTATGAGATTTTAACTTAGTTGTACATATGTAATCTTTTAGATAATTTAGTACCGGGTCCGCAATAGTGCAATTTATTTTTATTTTATCACATTGATGTTACGGGCCTCATGTAGTAATAATATCTGTATATAGTTTTCAAATTGTTATATTTAAGATGTATCAAGAAAAATTTCTTGAGTTTCTTCACGATTGGCTCATATAAGGTTAATAATTGTCTCATCTCAATGACTCATGATGATAATCATAATTGGCTTATAATTTTTGAATCCTAAAGATTTAATATTATTAATGTACAATATTTATAAATATTTTCTGGGAATTATTTTTAAATAAATTGGTTTTAATCAAATATACGTGAAAGCATTTTTATAAATAACTCGTATGCAGTAATTTAAAAGACAAGCTCCGTAGTCTCGGGGCTAAGCTATGGAGTTCTAATCAGATGGTTGAGCGTTCGAACCCTGGTTACTCCAAAATTGATTTTTATAAAAAGTGTAACAGGTTGCCTATCTACAGGCGTATAGAAGTCTACTATACCGATCACAGGACGTTACCGATAGATGGCAGTTGAGGCATTAGGAATTCAAATCTAATGGTGGGAAATGAAAGATGTCTACTGTAAAATATCAAGTCAATTACGACAGTGACAGCGATGATGAAATTGAATGTTTTACACTGATTCTTTAGCAAACAAATTCTGTTTATTGTGTAATCGAATGTTTTAAATTGCTTTAAATATATTGTATCTTATTTTAGGTATAATGCTCTACAGGTCAAACTCAATTAATTAACCCTGGGGCTATACATCCTTAGGCTAGAAACAGTCTTGAAACAAAAAAAAAATGGTTGAGTCCACCCTGTTAGACAAGAAATCAGAGTTTCAAATATTGATATTTTAAAATTGTCTTTTACATGTTTGTTTTTTTTTAAATTCGCTTCCAAGAAAAGCTAATTCTTTTGTTATGAAATTTATATTTGAATGGTGAAATGTATATCGAATTATTAAATCTAACCCTGATATATGTATTGACAATAAGAAATTACAATCATTTTGTTATCGCTTAAACTTATAACTAAAACACGTCTTTGCTAATGATTTTGTTGAGATAATGGATATCATATCTGATAATATGAAATTACTAACATGTATTATGTTATGAGTACGTGGTCGCTAGTCAACAATTTTTTTATATACAATTTTACAAAACGTCAGTAAAAGTTTAATTAATGAAAGTCTTAGGCATTGAGATCAAGATTGAAACATATTTGGCTGTAAAAGATCTAATGATTCTTTAATTGAATTTTTAACTTGCATAATTACATAATAACAAATTCCAATCATTTTGTTATCGCTTAAACTTATAACTAAAACACGTATAATGATTCGCATTTATTTAAGCGCGTTTTGTTTATTTTGTATTTATTTGAAAGCAGTTACGTTTAGAATTGAAATGTTTTTTTTAAATAAATTTCTTGATATTAATAATTTAGTTCTGAGTTATTTTTATTTTAATAAATTAATTTAGTAATAATAATGTATCACGTTTAGATTTATACCTAAAATTAATTGTATTATATTATGAGTACGTGGTCGCTAGTCAACAATTTTTTTTTATAACCAGTTTACAGTGCTTTAATAGATTACCTCGTTGGTGTAGTGGATGCATTGGCTGGCTACCATTCGAGCGGTCCCCGGTTCAAACCCTGTTGGCTCCATTGATTTTTATAAAAAAAATATAGCGGGTTGCCTATCTACAGGCGTATAGAAATCTACTATACCGATCATATGACGTCACCGATAGATGGCATTAGCAGCGCTAGGAATTCAAATCTTTCAGCGGGAAATGATGACAAGTTGGAAATGACAGATACAAAATGGCGGATATGTAAATGACATTCAAAATGGTGATTCAAAATGGCGATCCAAGATGGCGATTCAAAATGGCGATCCAAGATGGCGATTCAAAATGGCTATTCAAAATGGCCGCTGAGTAGGGATAGGAGTGGGGCTTAAGTGGGGGGCTTAAGTGGGGGGCCTAAGTAGGGGGCTAAGTGGGGGGCCTAAGTAGGGGGCTAAGTGGGGGGCCTAAGTAGGGGGTAGTGGGGATAGGAGTGGGGAACCGCGGATGACCTTGAAATGCAAAACGGACCTCCATAAGAAAATACATGGGATTTTGCGCTCGAACTCTCTTAGCATATCTACTCATTACTATAGAAGTTGTTCGTTTTCGTACATTACTGTTAGTATTATACTAACCATGTTTCGAAAACGCACTCTTTGTATGGAGAAAAGTAGTCAATTTTGCGGAATATTCCGAATACTAGTTTTAAATTTCCCGCCATGGTTCATTAATGCGACTGCCGCGCTCAGCGATGTTAGGTCGCAACTAAAATGAATTGTTGTGAAATTGGTTAGAGTGTCGTATCTATATACCAATATATAACGCATGTTCATTTAAATTCGTAATCTAGCAACCTTTGGAATTTTAATGAAAGAAGACAGAGCGACAGATATAATACGTCGCAGATAGAGACAGGCAATAATCCAAAGGTTGCTAGATTACGAATTTAAATGAACACCCGTTAGTTCTTTCATCTGTGCTACAGCCTTCCGAAGATATAATGCAAACCTATGGAGAATGCGTAAATGGATGGCTGCCAACCTAATAGTGTGAGCTCGAACGCAGCTGGTTGGTCTTTAGAAGTTAGGTTAAGCTTAGGTTAGACAGCTTCGAGGTTATGTTAAGTTACGTTAGTTCGTGTTCCGTTTACATTCTGCATTATTAAATTGAAGTATCACTAAAAATTGGAGAACATAAATAGAAGTTGTTATGGAAATTTTAAGTTAAGCAGAATATACCGGGTGTCCCAAAATGCTCTTTACACGCAATATCTTAGGCATTCTGTAATATGCATTACAAAAAAAAACTGTTACCCTCACTGGTTTTTATACTAAGGCACTGGTAATAGTTAGAGGAACAGTGATAATTGGACTACATGTAATCAACCCTTGAGACTTCTCCGTCAAGATTGACCTCTAGCTACTGATTCAAAAATGACATTTGAAGAATTGGCAATGGTAATTAAAAGTAATCGACTCTGGGGACTTCCCCGTCGAGATCAGATTTGACCTTTCGAAACTCTCTGCCATTCATAAAGGATCAGCTCTCACCTCCAGGCACTACAAGAGTAGTCATCGGTCAAAAGTCTACACTTTTAAGAGTCTGACATGTTCCTAGGAGTGCCCTGGAATCTTAAAAATGCTTATGAAGTCTGTTTTGCCAATTGAGCTGTTGGAGCACTATTTCTACTATTTAAGCCTTTGCGTTTTGTTTCAATGGTATCTTTAAATTAAAGCTTTTAACAAAAATCATTTTCAATTTCCTTAAAGTTAGAAGTTGTAAGTTATATATTATTAAATATTTCGCCTTTTATAAGACTAGCTTATTATAAAGCCATTAAACTGCAGTCGACCTAGCAGAATTAGTAATGATACGAGGGTGGTTTGATAAGTCAGTGACTTTTTGAATTTCCCGCGCAGTAACTTTAAATGCAACACTGCTCCCGTCAACTGCCATCTATGAATAGACTACTGTAAAATTTGGAGAAGGCTGCGCCATTTAGTTTGTGTTTGACAGCCATTGAAAGTAAACAACCTCGTGAATTTTAACGAAAATGGAAAAAAGTGAATTTCGTGTGCTGATTAAGCATTATTTTTTGCGTACGATCACCGGCGAATATTATTCAGAGCTTTTGGACAGATTCGATATTGATTTGAACCAGAAACGACCGCATTTGGCGAAGAAAGAAGTGCTGTTCCATCAAGGCAATGCACGGGTGCACACGTGTGTAGTCACCATGGCAGAAATCCATAAATTGGGCTACGAACTGCTACCCCATCCAGCATATTCTCCAGATTTAGCCCCCTGTGACTATTTCCTGTTCCCAAACCTGAAGAAATGGCTGGGCGGTAAGAGATTTGGGTCGAATGAAGAGGTCATCACTGAAACAAACGCCTATTTTGAGGGCCTTGAGAAGACCTATTATTTGGAAGGAACAAAAAAAATTGGAAAAACGCTGGACTAAGTGTATCGAGCTAAAAGGAGACTATGTTGAGAAATAAAACGCTTATTTTATTCAAAAAGTCACTGATCTATCAAATCACCCTCGTATTAAGGCATTATTGATGCATCTTGGCATTACCGAACCATGGTTTGAAAGTTTTTTGTATTATTTACTTATACAGGAAGAATTTTCGTTTCTTTAATTCTTTAATGCGGGGAAATCGTGTGGACAGGATATCCCCCTAATCTCTAATAACTGAATTTAGCAGAACTGTGAGGAATTCCACACTTTAAGTGGAAAACTTTAACATACGATTCATTCAAGTAAACATTGGTACCATCTGGTTAAAGTTATTGTGTACTGATGTGTTCACTTCTTGATCTATTTATAGATATTTTTTCAATGTTTATAAATATTTACTAATTACGTTGCCTAGTAGTATATTATTTATTTAATTAAATTAAACTAGCTAATTAATAGCGGATTCTTAAATCAGTTATTTTTTATTTATTTTATATTTTCACATTATAGTTCCTGATTCTCAGCTGATTTTGCTAAAATTTAATTTAGCGATTGTAGTAGGATCGGCCCGGCCGTATGATATATCAATTGGTGCCATGAGTACAAAGGATATGCAAGGACAAAGAACTGGTCTCGCCAAACGTGGTACTTTTTGGACACATTTGAATCTGACTGGCCCAAAAGCTTAGCCTCTCCCCCACTTCCCTAATTATTGTTATCTTCTAAGACCTCTGTGAGTATACATTGACTTAAGTAATATAATTGTGAGTATAATTAACCAAAGGGAGAACAACCACATTTTATTTATGTAGTACCTACCAGTAGTACTGAACAAGAATTTGGGTAGGTATGCATAGTAAAGTATTACAAGCTGTCTACGCAATATTAATTCAACTTAAGTGCTTTAATTACCAGCACTGCAGATTATTCACATACGGCCATAACAGCTGGTTATCTTTGCTATAAATAACTCGTAACGTTTTTAATTTTTACACATATGGCGCTTAAAATCTTATTCCTAACCTCACAAAAATTCGGTTAATACTTGAAGCATCATTAACAACGTTTTAGTACACCTTTTAATATCGAGCTCTTTAGCGTTTTGATTGATTTACTATTATTACGTACTTAACAGTCCTTGAAATCGTTAAAAGGTCCCGAAGTGTATAATTCACATATTCAAAATTAATTAAATGAATACCGACAAGGCATTTTTAATTTTTAAACAGAAGTTTTAACGGACGCTAATTTAGAAACGAGGGTTTTATCGTTCGTGAGAAAATTAATATCAGAATTTCTTCTTGTAAATAAAGGTTTTAATTTTAAAATTTAAACACTGCGGGAGAATGTTCATTATTAATATCTGAAATTCAAGAAATTAAGTACTTCTAAATTAGTGAGTGGAAACCCGAGTGTTTGGGGTAGAGCGAATTCTTACTTTATTTATTATTTGTTAAATCTTGGATATTATTCAACCTGCTGGTGATAAAACAAATGACATGATAAATGATCTAATTAGTCTGATGTAAGTTAAAATTATATTAAAGGGTAATAAAAACAATTAGTTTTATGACTTTCCCAATTAACAGGTGATTTAATATAATACATTTTTACGAGTCTCTGTGTACATTTGGCGAGTTTCTATTTTTAAACATGTGGTAATCGGCGTTGATTGAAATGGCACTACTCGCCAAATCGAATTCATTTTATCATCTCCTTCTAAAGCTTTTAGATCTTTAAGTCTTTAAATTCTATACATTCAACAGAACTAAACTTCTAGAGACCTTCAGTATCTAATATAAGCGTCAAGTCTGTCAGTTTCGAATTTTATTGGTCTCTAAGTCAAATTTCTAAATTCTGTGTTTCGACGTCAATAAAATTCTTCTACGTAAAGTCTTCAGATCCTAAATCTGGAAGTCTAGGAATCTAAGCTTCTACATCACTTATCATCAAACTTCGAAAACCTACGAATCTTAAGTCTATAAGTCACTAAAAGAGTAGAATCTCGCCGTTTTAAATAAACTTGCTCGAAATATTTGAGTTTTTAAATATTCATGTTAATTATTTATTGTATCGAGCCTTATTTGGTAAAACTCCATAATAACCAAATAAATCAAAATGATTAGTAAGAAGTTTTACAAATTTATTATAATCTATCTGACAATTGTTTCGACAACTAAGCTGTCATTAATCAAAGATAATATAAATATAAACAAACACGTCACTAAGGTAAATACGAAAAATAGACAACTAGATAAACAAAATAATAAAAATTTAATATCTAACAGTTCTAGAAAGGGAGAATTACTGAGAATATATCCCTCTCCAAGAATAATAAGTGGAGTGGGCCTAGTTGTTCCCTTAACGCTGCCCCCAGCAGATGGTTCAGGACTGTTTAGATATAGCCTTAACCACATATTGCATACCGTTACTAAAGCACTTTTTATACTTGCGTGTCCTAATGAGATTTATTAGAGTACTGGAAACAGTAAAATTTTGTTTTTTAAAGTTGGTAGCACCTAACAGCTGTTCTTAAATGTCAAACTTATTATATTTAAAAGTGCGGTTATGTTGTTATGTGATAAAATGCCAAACTTTTAAAATATAAAATAAACATACACAAAATAAATTAATTAAATTAAAAATTATTTAATAAATTCACAAATTATTCTTTATACATCTTTTGTATTAAAAGTACAGTTATTATACACTTTTATTGTAACAGCAGAAGTGCCCTGGGCATTAATCTTAAATGAAGGTAAATTTTGCCCGTCAACAATGTATTGTTGACTCACTGGGTTGCTGATAAAAAGAAAAACAATGCTAAAATCGCTATTTTGAGGTTAGAATGTGATGATGTTAGGTTACAGTTAGTAAAAAAGTTGGTTGTATTTACGTGAAAATTAGTGATTCTAACCTTTTTAGTAAAGATATATTTGCACTTACATATGTATTACCAAGTTTATTTTCAGTAGTGGGATTTTTAAATTCTTTTTAATAAGATGGAGGGAGAGCATATCTGACCATTTTACCTTCTTGTCACAGAAACTAAATTAATTTTATAAAAACAAAACAATTTAAATAACAAATGCTGAAGTTGAATTTTCAGTGTAGCCAACTGTCAAAAGTACTTAACAAAATTTCACTAACAAATCTTATTTAAAACTAATTTATTT
The DNA here is from genome assembly GCA_929113105.1 of Agrypnus murinus. Taxonomy (NCBI): domain Eukaryota; kingdom Metazoa; phylum Arthropoda; class Insecta; order Coleoptera; family Elateridae; genus Agrypnus; species Agrypnus murinus. The sequence goes on along the minus strand of OV816028.1, from coordinate 66,382,510 downwards.
TTTAATAATTAACGAAATAACGACGCAAGTATAAAAAATAGTATAAAGTATTCGTTTTACTTGTCCGTTAGAAAACTCCCCGCTTCGCGGGTCGTTTTCTAAACTCGGACGCGTGCGCTAAAAACGCGTCTTATGAAACTAATACTTTAATATACTATTATTACCATGTATCACCAAGTCTACAATGATCACAGATATGTGTGATTTTTTATCGGGCCGTATGGATTTAGGATAATACGTCGCATAAATACTTCGTATAGTAATCATCGATACACCTTACCATTTTGTGTTTATATTGACTTCTTCGAAATGGGGCAATCTCAATAGAGGGTAGTGGAGTACATATATGGCAGGCAAGATTTCATTCACAAAATGTCAGACTTTATCGAAGGCCTAGGTTATATCTGTAAATACATCCAAGCAGTACCTATATTTTGGTTTCCAGATCGTGGTTTAGGTACTTAAGTGGCAATTCTGGATACTTGTTTTAACTATGGTGGTAAGTTGTCAGTGGAATTCGAATTCACACTTTGGTAGTAGTATTTTTAATCTTAGACTAGAGATAACGTTCTTCGTAGAAATAACTTATTCTCAAAATCTTTAATAATGTTGGTCTGCACGAGGTTACTTCCGTTTGCAGTTTTCTTGACTCAAGTATCAGAATGATTTGAGCTACTCACTACTTTGCGGGAAAGCAGCCTAAGCTTCAGATGACGTTGAAGATCGTAGTAATCATAAGCAATGTAAATACGGTACAGACGCAGACAAAAAAATGACGTTTGTTTATGTATCTTATCTATAATGACATATTAATCTGAGATTTCGTAAGCCTCCATTCACTCAATTAACAATTAGGTATATTTAATTAGAAATAATTATTTCTATCTAATAAATTAATTGCTTTATTCATTTTACTTTTTAATTATTTACTGGAGTTTCTTTAATTCCATATATCCCCGTACCTACTTCAATATCTTTGATTACGGTTTGGTACAGTTATTAATTATTTTGATTACTCTTATTATAATATTTACCATTACAGCTTTGTGAATATCGTTTTCAGTGCATGTAATATAACAGAAGGCTGCGAACTAAATGTGTAAAAACTTTCCTAGCGGAGTTGTATATCAATCGACGCGTTTTTGTGAGTAGATGAAAATCTGAAAAAATTCTGGCGACGCGTTTTCGGTTAAATTCCGCTACATTAAATTTAAGTGTGTTTTTTCAAAAATTACCGCTTTGCCGATTTTAATGATCTTGGGGTGTATTTAAAGCTAAGAGTGAGTTCTAAATGCGTATATAAAAATATTTCTGAAAAAGTTCTAAAACTTGGTTCTAAGATGTTTAGAACTTTTTGGAAAATCTTAGAACAGTTCTAGAACGTCTTCCTTTTTTTCTAAGATGCCCACTATGAAGAGCATATTCGTTTTAGTAAAATACCAAAAACTGAGAAAAATCGAATAAGTAGTTTTCGAGAAAAAAAATTTGAGAATTTCTATGTAGAAAAAGAAATAGACATTTTTAGATTGAAAGTATAAATTTCATGTTTTCTACGGAATTGTTTGTAGAATTTTGAATTTTCGAACGAAATTGATATAAAAGTATAAAATTTAATCTCAAATATGATTTAATTATTGATTATTGGGTAGTTGAATTATTTACAATTAAATTTTACAAGTACAATACCAATATAATTGAATTCAATTTTTAAGCATTAAAAGGAAATTGTGATCTTCTTCTACCTTTTCTATAATTAGTAGATGCTTCAGCTTTCAAAAACCAACAATAATCAGATAACATAAATTTATCGTATCCGCCTTGATAAAGTTTTTCAGCCATTTTAATATCTTGATGAAAACGTTCAAAATTATTTTGTAGGCTTAACTGAAAGCAAATTACTGCAATAGTATAAAAATGATAAAATAATAAAAAAAAAGAAAAAAATCCTTTTGAGCCACTAGAGCTGGATCAGTTTGATACTTTTATACTTTTCCAAGAAAAAGTTAGTTACATAATTATGTCATTAGGAAATAATATTTACATTTACAAATAGCATTTACACGAATTTTTCTTTATTTTAAGAAATATTGGACAACTTAAAATGCTATTTAAATATCTAAAAATGAAATAACGTGCAAAAATTATATTGCTAATCGTTTAATTTCGACCCCTTTTCATTTGGATTGTATTTCAGTTTATGCATCATTGTGCATGTTGATTTTTAAATATGTTATTCGTTATACTGTAGCAAAAACATTTTAAAAATACAAACGCAACAGCTTCAAAGATTTCTAAGTTATAAACCACACAATAAAACATTTATTATTCAGAAAGTAAAACTCACCGTTTTCTATATTAGAAGGGTATCAACTTACCTTTTTATAAGACTTTTTAGCACTTCAATTCTGTTTTTATAAATTATTGAAATCAATAAAACAAACAGTTCCACAAAAAACACTTTACCGTTAACCAACAAACTACAAATACATCTACACAGATTGGCGTCTTCGGAAGTGTTTTAACACTAACCTGCATTATTTACCTGGTTATTATTTGCCATAACGGTAAACGGAAGGTAGTTATGAGTTCACTAAGCTTTCTACTAAAATTCTAATTCTTAGAATACCTTTGATTCTAACAATGGTTTTTGGAGTTTTGACCGGCTAGTATCAGGTTTCAGCCCTGTGTGGGCCATTACAAATATAATATTTTACAGTTGTATGTAGGAATTACTATTTGCTAGTTTTTGAAATATTTACTTTGGTTTAGTAGTTTACAAGCAATACCGCTTTAAAGTCATCGGACTCTATAGAGAAAAATTGATAATATACGTCTCTGGTAAAATATTTTGTGTATTGTTATGCAATATTCGTGTGCTAAGAACTTCTATATTTTCTAAGTTAAGCATCAATGTTAAAAGGCAATTCATGTTTATGTCTTGAGAGAATTTATTTTTCTGTTTTAATAGTGCATTAATCGTAGTAAATAGTTAAGGTTGTAGGGTGATTGTTTATTTAAGAACTGTGTTTGCAATGCACTAGTTGCACGTTAAGTTAGAGTGTGCAAAATCAAGAATTTCTCCCTTGGAAATTGTTTCTATTCCCTTAGAGCTACATGCGGCGTAGTGATGCTGTTTTATCTAATTTGTTGGTTCATGTAGCTGAAACTGAATATTTCAAGATGTTCACATTTAAGGATTTATTACAGTTATTCAAGGTTTAAATTTGACGAGCCTAAAAGATATTCCTGTTATTTGTAAGATTGCAGATTAAAGTTTTTTCATAGACCAAATACATGACAACGAATGTCATGTAGAACCTCTCAAGAAAATTGGGACACTACAATAGTGATTGGGGAAACCTATTAATATTTGAGTGAGCATTTCGATAATCGAATAATTATCAAAGATGTATCAGATCACCCGGAATATCTTCCAAGGTATCTAAATACAACTACTAAAGCTGGGTACCTACTGTTTTACAAGAAAATAAAAATATTTAAATCTCGTTTTCAAACAATGCTACGGGTAATCGAATGCCATTGGGAAAAATGCTGCGTGACGGGCTTCATACACTTAAACTTTTGTTTTTATGTAGTTTCAGAAAAGAAAGAAACTGAAAAAGTCTAAAACGAAGTTCCAATTCCCATAACGTTTTCTAAACTTTAAAACCTGTAGTGATTGAATATAAGAATTCGTGTGAAGCTTTTTGTATTAGAGTTTTAATTAAAATTTAAGAGTTACAGATATAGTGCTGTTGCATTTTTTTATTGAAAACGCATACTCAATAATGTAATTAAAATGGACGGGTTTTATGAGTAGTATGCATCACAAATTCACCAGTCGGTAGGTTACGGTTTTCATAAATTATCACCTTTCATAAATGTGTTAAGGTTACCTATAATAGTATTTTTTACCCATCCAATGTACTGCTTAGCACGGTTTACAATTAGCTGTTACCGCTCCTTCTGAAGTTATTTATCTGTAGGTTGGAAACACGCCGCCCACAGAGTCTTCCGATTTTCGACACATTTTTGAAACTTAGCACTTTCCTTCAATAGTTCCTTAAAACTATTCCAGCGTTTCCAATCTGTAGATTGTTTAGTGACACCAACTGTTGGTGGTAAATGCATTTAGCATTTTAAGTTATTGTAGTTGTAAACTAAGATTCAATACGGAAATAAAATAAAATAATTCTTTATTTTAAATACGTCCAAGAACCACTTTTGGTCACATACGATAATCGAAGAAATCGCAAATACTAATAGACAAAATTAAATGGATTCGTGGATGGGTCACGACCTATCTTTGGAACTCCCGATGAGTCGTCCACGAATCAAAATTTGTACACGTATTGCTGTACTACATATATGGTACTGATAAGTACCACCTTTGCACTGCGGACGTATTATCGGGCAATACCGATATTGGATATATTTCCACCAAGTTCCATCTATTATCAATGTATTTATAAGTACAGCGATTTGTAAAGAATACTCTGAGCATCCAAATATAAACTGTCCTCAGTAGGTTATAAAATGGAAAGTACGGCCTTTACATTGATTTTATTATATTTTCTAGAATGAAATAATGAAACATGACTTTTAGGGTTAAAAATGTTTTCTTGTGCAACATTTAAAGATGCAACCAAGGTATATAATAGAAATTAAGAAATGCTATTAGAATTCTCCTGCCACAGAATATTTTAGAAGTATAAAAGTGTTTCTCTTCCGATAGAATACTACACCAGTGCTTTGCAGGCGCTCAAAGTGGCGGATGAAAATAGTATTGCATTATCAGATTTTATCAAGCAAGTGAGTGAAAAAGGAGACTTTTATAACTGTTATACACGACATTTTTTGCATACCTATTGTAAATTGAGAAATTTGTTCTAAAAGGATGTATGCAAAATTTAAGAAAATCAGAAACATAGTATTCTTTGACAATAAGCTCGGAGGAGATTGAATTTGAACTGTTTTTTTACAAATGTATTTAATTAGAAAATAATTTTTCCTACGACCCCATACGAAAGTGAATAATAGCAAACGCTACTGACATTAAGAAAGTGAGTCATATAACACGCGTATGTTAGGAACATAACACACGCGTGTGTTATGAAAATACGTCACGCTAAGCAATATCTAGAAATCCATGAATTTTGTTTACATTAAAATGATGACATTAATGTTTAATCCAATTTTGAGAAGCATTTTAACCATTATGTATCTATTCTTTTCTTATAAATATAACTTTAATTAATGTTTAATTAGTTATTTTAGCTATAAAAAAGAAATATCTAATAGATTACACCTAACGTAACCTCATTATAATACATGAAAATTATTGAAGCAAGTTTGCCAAGGTTAAAATCAGCGATGCCAAATGGGAGAAAAATAAGAGTAATAATGTCAAATAATTTAGTTAGGCAACCTCTTTCACACCTGGCATTGTGTTATTATAGGTGAAAAGGTTTCGAAACAGCACAATGCGCAGAAACCGAAATACGTATGAGCGTTCGAAATTCCGTCGCACGCGCATATCTTTCTTAATACAGTAGCGTCGGTATATTTCCATTCTGACTTGTTGCGTGTGCTTATATCTCACAATTATCTTTTTGCTACTTAGGTGAGTTGATTTAAGCTCCAACCCCTTCAATTGCAAGTGGTTATTTAAAGATTATAAAGTGTACTTTGAGATTTTCATAACATTTTATGTGCACATATTTTTAACCCCTTTTAATGAACAACATACGCGCCGTCACTGTACTCGCAGGTGACGTTCGCGCAGATCTTGATGAGTCATTGTGATGTTTCGAAACTACGTGAACTCTAGTTGAAGTTATATTTGTTAATTATGGAGATATTATTAAATATAAATAAAAAATAAATTATGTGCCTCTGAGATTATTATATTATAAATTGTAATAGTAATTCATTTAATTAATTTTGCTGCTAAACCCAAGGTTTAATTTTATACTATGTTTAAATAAGTTATGAATATATGAGTTTTTAAAATTGAAATTTATATTTAGTAAAAGAATCTATTAAATAAAATGTTAACAAACACCCATTCACTTTAACAATTGTCATAATTCAGCTCCAGAAAAATAAAATTAAGTTCTCAAGATAACTTAATTTTATTTTTCTGGAAATGTTTTGATAGAAATTTCGTTATAATTATTCATATTGTAAAACTAAATTGTTTAAAAAATTAAACTTTATATCCTAAAAATAAATGGCTTAAGAAAATTAGCTTTAAGTGTGATTTTCTCTGTTAAACCTAACCATAAAAATATTGCTTTAAAATCTTCAAAAATTATATTCTTGAAAATTTTAAAAAATCAAAATTTTTAAACATTTCAAATTTGGGGGGTCGTAGGAAAAATATTGTACATTACACGTTGGAAAGTAACTTTTCTGCACTCGTGTGATTTCACACTCGTGCGTACGAAAAGTTTCACTTTCCACACTAGTAATGTAATATACTATAAAAAGGTGCTACTTTCGTTACGATTTTTCGTTAAAAAACAGTCAACATCCATAATCAATATGCAAAACATAAAATTTTTATGTTTAATGATAATGCTTTATAACAATAGTAGTGTACCATTTGCATGTAGACATTGTTTGTATGAAATAATAGTAAATATAAAAATGTTTTTATCTCCAACCACTATAGACAGTTACACATTTCGCACGATCTAGTAACTGTGAAAATGACTCATTGCTCACTATCCATAAACTGAACGGTAATGACCGTGGTGAGCACATGCAATATAATATTATTAATTATTTGAAATATGCAAGTTACAAATTTTAGATAAAGGTTAATTTATTTTGTTTAATTAATGTTTTACTTTAAATTACATTTTGAACCCTGGACCGGTTGCTAGCTAAACTAAGTCTGTACCGCTATGGAAGCGTCTTACCTTAATTAATTTATTATTAGTATACAAAGTTATTATAAAATTCTTGTTGAATTATCGTAAAATTAATTAGTTCTTAATATTATTGTTAATATCTATTAATAATATTCATTATTGTTAAATTACAATAAAAACAATGAGAACTTTTATAATTTTCAACATTTCATTGATATCATTCACAAGTCCAAGCGCCAGGGGTACACTTAAAGCTCTCTTGCTTCACTCACAACACCTGCAATGCATGCCAGAATATATTTACGTTTCGCGGAAAAGGGGTTAGATAAAAGATAGCGCTATGCAGATGTAGGTGACAGAAAAAGATGGTTTAACTAAAATTTAAAACCATAATTTTAAGTTTGCTTTGAAAAATATCATTGGAAATTGAATTGTGATTGTTTATAAAAAATTACTTTTGAAAGTTTTGAGTACATACTGTAATGGTCACTTTTGAGCTAAAGAACAAATAATATGAGAAAGTGCATTCGATTATAAACTTTGGAGATTCATTGTTCATTTGAACAATGATTCCGACCAAGTCTGTGGTTCTTGGATATCATTAAATAAAACATAAATAATGTCTTAACGTTATATTAAGAAAACTCAGTATAAAATTGAAATACGATAAATCAAGTTGGAATAGCATCTTTATTAAATTATAACAGTTTACAATATTAAATACAAATTAGGATGGTAGGAGGAAGGAGATCTTAGTCAAAGGTCAACCTGAAAAAGAAAATTATGTATATTAGTTAAGGATATTAAAGGATCATATGAAAATCAAAACTGCACCTTCAATAATAATGCAAAATTGAAATTTTAAATAAAGAATTTAGTTTTTCATAACTATAGAAATATGCATTGTTATTGAAAGGGCAGTAAGAATGATCATAGAAAGGTGATATTTCTGGGGAAAATAAATATAACAAATAAAATAAATGAAATAGAGGTTTCTCAGAGAGATGAAAATAATAAGTTTTTATTTTGGAAAAAAGATGGTTGTAATTGTAAAAAGCTCTTAAGAAAAGGATTATAAGTTAATAAATATTAAAAGAAATTCTAGTGTTTTATTGAAAAAGGAGAGTTAAGTGTAAGAATTGAAGGAAGAAATATAAATTATTAAAATACTACTGAAAAGGAGAAAATAGAAGAAAATTTAGAATAAAACATAAAAGGGGGAAAAAGTTAACACAAATAAGAAGTAATAAAGAAATATATACAGAAGAGTGGAAAAACAGTATTTTTAAGTGGTTCAGGAATAAGTAAAGAACCATGAGGGTGAGACAATTTAAGAAAATCATCATTAATACTTACTGAGGTGTGGAAGAATAGTAGTCAGCAGCAGTTCCTGTACCGGAGGAGTACCAATAGGGTGAAAGGCCATTTTTAAGTTTCACATAAGATACTTACCGGAGGTGCTGAAGAAGTGGGGCCGTAATAATAGTCCTGTCAAAGAAGATAGTAACGGGTGGCTTATATGAAAGAAGTATAGAGTTGCCTATCCAGCAGGGAAAGATTGAAGAGTTTTAAGGTTTGGTGGTCCATCATCATAGAGTGCAAAGGAGGAAGATTGAAAAGTGTAAGAAGCGTATGTGCTGTGAAAGTGCAGTTATAGAAGGTTTAAAAGGGAGTGGTCTATCAGTTAACTTACTTGGAAAATCATACATTGCAGATTTAACTAAAGGAAGGAATAACTGTAAGTTGACAGGGTAAGATTTCTTTCTTTTAACATCCTAAACAAAAGAGTGATAAATAAAGAGATTAAACAAATATTTATTCTATGTTATGCTTACTTGATCTTATACACTTTAATTTGGGAACTGTCATGTATGGCATTGCGGGTTTATGCGTCAATGGTTGTCACTAACCCCACTTTATTTAATAAAATTCAATACCCACAAATAGGTAAAGTTTTTGGATCATTTAATAAAAGAACGCAAAGTTAGATGATCGAATTAACAGTCTCGTAGTAAGAACAATAAATAAAATTAACCAAAACGCTATGCAAAAGCAAATTTAAATTTTTCTCAACTTAACCTAGTCTAAACTTAACCTAACCTATCCTTACTTAATCTAATTTAGACTAATCAAATCTAACCTAACTAAATTGTAAATTACACAATTTGGAAATCATAGAAACCTAATACAATTATTATTCATTTCCATGGAAATTAAACATTTTTTTTTCTTTTGATTCTCGAATTTGGTGCACTCGCTCCAAAAGTGATTTACATATTCAGAATTAGCATTTTTTGGAGCCAACCCCTCTAGGCTTCCAAAATTGGTTGCTACCAACGTAACTTCCACAAAAACGCAACTACCTAAACAAAACGCTATGCAAAAGCAAATTCGAATTTTTCTCAACCTAAACTAACCTAACTTAAACCTAACCTAAACCTAACCTAACTAAATTTGGCAATCATAGAAACATAATATAATTATTCAATTTCATGGATATGAAGCTTTTTTTTACTTTTGATCCCCAAATTTGCGGCGGTCACCCCAAAAATTATCTACATATTCAGAATCAGCATAAAATCTCAGTTAAAATGACACCAGTTTGGTAAAAAAATATCTACTAGGGGAAATTCTTTAAATATACCTAAACTTTAATTTAGAAACCATTTGGGTATTAGAAATAAGAAAAGAAAGATTAGTAATCGATAATAATTCCACTGATAAATGTGCGAGCGCCATTTATTGGCAACAAGAGAATGCTATTACCTCATTGGTTTTATGTTTACTTTGAATTCGAAATTGAATTTTCATTGTTCAAGTTTGTTTCAAAAGATTTTGTGCAAGACTCGATGCGCGAAGTCACCTTCGACGTATTCAAGCAAATGAATTAATTACTCGTTCCTTCGTCGCTCGTGCTTCAAAAACATGCGCTCATGCGCGACTTAGCGTTTTCGTAAACAACTCGATGAGCCTATTGTAATATGTAATAATGTGTTTATAATAAATTATTTATTTAGGAGTTGTTTTATGCCAAGTGCATTTTTGAACCTGGCCCCGCAAAAGTTTACGCTTTTATGTAATTATACCTCCTTATAAATATTTCTTCTATATTTAAAAAATTCCCATGCGAAACAACAACGCGCGCATGTCTCTTGAGTAAGCGGGACCAAATTTAGTATAATAGCAAATGTAGTGGCCGCAGCGGCCTCTTTTACAAGACACCAATAATAACTAAACATTAAAGAAAATTGATTTCCAATTATTCGTCTCCTGATATTATTAATCCATCTTAAAGTGAAGTACGATTAATAAGCTACTTCCGCGTTTTTGATTTTTTTTTCAGAATTACCGTTAGTTAATATTGTAGGTATGTGAATTTTAAGAAATAACTGAATGAGAAGTATAGAGCAAAGAGCGTTTTAGGCATCCTAAATTCTTACGTACTGTTCGTAGACCCTTAAATAAGTTTACATTTTTCGGAAAGTAAAAACCTGTGATTTTCTCTTATGTAACATAACACGTCGCAAATCCTTAATATCTCTTGTATGATTAAATTGCTCTAGACCGTAAATAGATTGCATATCTTGCATGAAACATCTGCTCTCTCAATATATTGAAAATCTATGAAATGGTCAGTTATAGATTTTCAAAGGAAATTCAATCAAAAGTTATGTTGAAAGTTAAAACTCCAGAAATTTTTTTAACTAAGCCACAAATAAATGGGTTTGTGTTGAACTATAGGTACCAAATTTTTAGACAGACAGCAGCAATTGGTGTGTTGAGAAGGTGCCCGTATATTCATAAGATTGCACGGCCATGCTGATGGATTCGTACTAGAAACAGTTAAATAATAATCGAAGGACATCGTATTACGAACCGTTGTTACAGGAAACGCTACATCCCACTTAAATAAATAACAATAGTTAGTCGAAGATTTTACAATAAAACATAAGAAGTGAACACTGAGTAACAATCCACTAAATCTCTCCATTTAAATACCCACCATACAAGGTGTTCCTGATATTTTTTGGACGTTCATATTGGCAGTCGCAAAAAGCTAGATAATTGAAGTTAGAAATACTTTAAGAGATGACACTAATGTTATATATCTTCATCTATTTACATAGTCAATTATCAGGTTAGGAACTCGATAGAAACTAAGGGTCCCGTTTGACAGGCTTTGCAATGACCACTGTCCTGTTTGGACACTCCTAGTACATCAGGGCTATGACAAGGTACATTTTAGAACTTTTAAACATAAAGTAATAGTTAAAAAAGTTCAAATTTTATAAATTGTAAAAACACGTGCAAAACGATCATCAGCTAGTTTCTCATATTAATTTTTTTACGATATTTAAGTTGAAGCTTGCAGACGACAACAAGAGCAAATGAGAATTTAATGAATTGTAAAAAAGTATTGCTTTCAATAAACTTTGAATATGCTATTCCATGAAAGTTTTCAAGATAAAAGAAAAACGAAATTATTCTTAAAGCTAAGAGATAAAAAGGAATCGCTCGAAACTTCATCCGATTACGTAATACGATACCCCATTTTATCTAAATATACCCTTTAGAATTAACTGGAAAAACTTCTTGGTTTTCTATAAAATCCAAATGAAGAGTATTTGAAACCGCATCTTAAGGGTTAAGTTTTTTTCATCTGTATGTTTTGCGATGAGGCGAAGACGTGGTTAGATAAGAAAGCGTAAGAAAGAGGGTGCAAAAGTGCCTACTTCCTTTAGAAAATATCGATTACGGCGGTTTCTTTTGCACGTCTCAACTTCGTGTATGAGCAAAAACCTTTTGTTATGCAGGCAAAAAGGGCAAAAAAACTCACAGCGCGTTTTCTTAAAGTAACCCTTTATGAGCTCCCAGAGATTTCCTTAATGGTTTCCATTCCTTCGCCGAAAATGCTGACACAAAAATAACGTAAACAATTTTCGCTACACTCATGCCACAAGTAGGAGAAGAAGAAAAATAAACACATTTGCAAGAAGTGTTGTGCAATGAATAAGAGATATGGGTACAAGTGTGAAGCAGATGTGGAAGTATAACACATTCGGTAGCAGTGTCTTTTTGATTCTATTGATAAACAGATGTTCTACTTCTACTATAACCTATTTTTTGTGTACATATCATTATTTAAGGATGAATACCTATAAGAATAAAGTTGTTTTCCACTACCACGCTATTTAAACAGAAGACAGAATAATATTCTGCTTAGTGTAAATTACAAACTTTGAGTTAAGTTTGGAGGAAAGAGGGAAAAAGGGACTGTAACGGTTAAACGCATAAAACTTCTGTTTTTCTGTTCTAGACCTATGTCTTATGTTACAAACGCTCATTCTCAAGGAGTCTCGTTCCCCCCAAGTTTTCCACCACCCGATTCACCACTCACTTCTTTATGGCACGACATAAAACAGACGCCTTCCTTTATTTTTATTTGACGGCGAACGTGATTAAACCGAACTTTTCAGCACTTTTGCACTCTCCAAGCTTAGATTGGTACATTTGCCGCCTCAAGTTTTTATCTCACGCTTCTCACCCTTCAATATAACGCATTTTTGTGTTAACCAAACTTTTAGACACCCTCGTCATCAGATATGTTACGAATTACAGATCTGTCGAAAATTAATTTCAACTTTATCAGATGTCGTGCATTTTTCTTCCGGATTAGAAGAGAGAAGGGAAGAGGAACAGAAGGGTACATTGTTGGAGTTGGTGCTAAAAATTATTTTCAATTTGGAACAACTACTGTAAATCATTCCTAAAAGAGGAAAATTTAGATTAAGTAATTAAAATTTATTCATGGTACGCTCTAATGACAATGTTCGAGCATTTGTTAGAAATTTTCCAGAGAACTAATCGTAAAATCGAGTCCCAAGACATAATCTGCTTTTAATGTACGTACAGAAAGTTGTCACATTACAACCATGAAATACGTATAAATAACTTAGCTATGTAAAGTATAATTGTTAACAGTTTATCAACCATAATGTTGTCTTACAATCGTACTTGCCCAATACTGTTTCGTTTCTACAGTCATCAACTTTATGCATTTGAATATAACAGAACAGGCTATCTACCTTAATTTAACGAAGAAGTGGTTGTTAAAACTAGGCGACTTAGTGATCTTCCTGCCTGCCATGACAAATTAGGCAGACCTTTAGAGAATTTCAAGATCTTTAGTAGTATTGGAAGCATTCGATTATACGCCTGTTGCTTGATGCAGTAACAACTGTAACTGAGATTAATTACATGTATGTTGTCCTTTTAAGAGAGAACTGAAGACAATCACTTACACAATCTCCTAACGCGGTGATTCAGAACGTTAGTTCGAAGTTCGAATCTTATACTTGCTTACTTGCAGACTAACTGTCATGTATGGTGACTGGGGTAATAGTTAATCAGGGATGAGTGATATCTTCCTGTGGAAGACCATAAGCTAAAAATATGCAGTTGTTTTCTTATGTTTGTATCTTATTTGTTGTTTAGTTATACCTGTGATACGAACTATGTAAACATGTCCATAGCAACCAGGGCATTGTAAACGGGCATTATCGTTTATAACGCCCGGATTTTTTTTATCCTTAGGCCACAATTCTGTTAGAAAACGACTTGTCATTATCATCGTCATAACGTCCTTGGTACTGTTGTGAACGACTCACAACTCATATATTTTTGCATAGATACGAAATGGTACTAGGCAACGCGTATCAATAAACAAGAAGAGTCAAATAAATAATTCTTAGATATAAAACTGTGTTTTATTCAATCTAAAAGAATTAATAATAAGTGTAACATTAACACCGCCCAAGTGTTAACCCGTTACAGTACATAAATAACTATTAAATCAGAATTTATTTTTATGATGCATAGTTTGTTATAAGGGCATTCCAAAGCTTATAATCAATTTCGAGGGACCTTGATTTCTAACTATTTTTATTTAAAAGAAGTACGATAGCTGCCTAGTTTTCTGATGGAAAAAGGGTCGGTGTTGAAAATTCCTTTCGTAATAAGGTTTGCAGTGACTCAATGAGTGAAGTTCAAATATATAGAGTACATAAAATTTCAAAGTTGAGGTAATTTCCAGAAAAAATAGATGTGTTGTGATTCACACAGTACATATACCGTACAATGTTCACACATACAGGCGGGTGATGTATTCAATTTATTATTCAAGTCATGGTGGCTTTTAATTCTTAATTTTTCTCATAATAATGTTTATGATCCGTTTTGTTTTTATATGACGTGCCTTTAATTGTTCAAGCATTTCTACTTCGGAGCTTTCAAGAAATCTATAATCGTCGTTTTATAGTACCGATCAAGTCAATTCTGTAATTATATACAGATAAGTTCACAGAACTAGGAAAATGGCACGGCGCAATCTCAAATGTGCCAGGGAAAACATGCGTGTACATGTCTGATGACAACGGTGCACTATACTCCTAGTTGAGTGAACCGAGCGGTATATAGGACTCATAGGGTTAACTAGGGTTCATAAATATGAACTGAGCACTGTGTTATTTAGAGTTAAGTCACGCATGTCAAATTTTCCTAGTGACATTTCATATTCTGAGATCAATTATTAGAGGTTGGTAATCATGTTAAAAATTGGTTTAATAAATTAAACTGTCAGTATGACAGTTATATAAATCTGAACTTCGGTACAATTAATACTTTATTAAAAACTGTCGTAAAATTGATATAATTATGTACTATAGTAGTTTTAAAAATTCTCTACAAACAGTAAATAAATAATAATGTGCACATTAAGAATTTTTACATGCATAAAAAATAAACATGACAGCATAACCTAAAATTTATAACCGACAGCTGCTGAATGTTGTCACTAAACTAAAAAGAGAGAAAAAAGTATCCTTGTTTTAGACAGCTTAGTTTTGGCCTAGAAAGAAATAGATTTTGACATCCGTGTCCTAACTCTATAATAACACAGTTAAAGTTTTCATTTAGGAACTCTAGGGTTAACCACGTTAGCGCCAAAACTTTCGTGCAATTCTCGAACCAATAAATCCCTCCCATAATTCACGTCGAATTCAGTGGAGATTTTCGGCGCTCTTCATTGTCCTAGCTTGTGAGCTTTGCGGTCCAACGAATTTTCGAATAATTTGGTGGTATAACTATGGTTATAAATCCACCTTTCAACCAGATTCGAATTTTGACAATAAAAGAATACTTATATAGTTTTTATGGCTACTTCAGTAGAGGCTCAGACCATTCCAATTTTTCGATGATTTTAGGGTGTTCGGACATTTTTGGTCTGTCGGACGTTTTGGGGTAGTCTTTTCGGACCGATTAGTCTATTGGAGCTTGCTGAATTTTTTGAGGCTATGAGGTTTTATGGATATAAATGAGTTTTTCTGTATTCGTATAACTTTTATTTTAGTTGAGCTGAGTCAGTCATTGCTTTAGAATTCTGGTAAGGCAAAACTTCAATGTGCAAAAATTGCACTGTAGAAGGTTGAAAATCAAGGCATGATTATTCTGTATGTGTTTGTATTTGTTTAAGAAATAATCATAATCTAATCATAACATAAAAATATCCATCTTTAATTAACCAAAAGGCCTGTATACTGAGTACCAACACTCCGAAAATACCTTGGAATGAAACGCTAAATAATTTTTGGTCTACTTTTGCCTTGTGTTGTCCAGTATAAACAAGGATATCTTTTAATTGCTACTCGACTTCCTCATTGCTCAAATGCTTACTAACTCTTTCTACTGCAGTATGATACTCCTTCTTTAATTTTCTAGCAAAGGCAGCGTCTAGTCTAAGTTTTTCACTTAGATTTCAAGACGTAATGGACGTAATTGTTTTTTGGAAATTTTGTTAATCTAATTGCAAGATTTCTGTAGTACTTATTACGTTAAATTTCATATTCAATAGTGATTTGAAATAAACCGTAGAAAGAATAATTCAGAATTAGCAGTATTTCCTACAGATTTCGAAAAAATCTATGTGTAATAGGTCAATTGCCCCAGTTAGGCAATTTAATCGGCAGCCGCAAACCGGGTCCGAAGATCAGTATCTTCGGATCCCATAAGCTTTGGATGCACTAACGCCAGTGCGTTAGTGCATCCTCGTTGGTTGAATAGACCCGTATAATAGATGTAATACAAAAGAAAAAGGCATAATTTTGTTCTCAGTAGTATACTACAGTTATCAAATATCTATCTCTTGTACTTTGTATAAATATTGCTGTGTTATTGAAATACCAATTTTTATTTCAGCCAACATGGATGAAAACCAAAGAATACTGGGACAAATCCTTTGAGGACCGTTTCGAGAGACAGAAAATGGATTCGGAAAGGCCACCTCTAAAGGTAAATAGAGATTAAAAGCATTTAGTCTAACTTTACATTTAAAATATATTTTTTTACCAGGTCATTATCGTTCCACATTCCCATAATGATCCTGGTTGGTTAAAGACCTTTGAACACTATTTCAATTATCAATCTCGACAAATTATGAATCATATGGTAGCAAAATTGCAGCAATATCAAAATCTCACTTTTATTTGGAGTGAAATTGCGTTTTTAAATGCATGGTGGGAAGGCGCACATCCAAGTAAACAAAGACAATTAAAGCAATTAGTTAAATCTGGTAGATTAGAAATTACAACTGGCGGATGGGTTATGACAGATGAAGCAAATGCACATGTGTATGCTATGGTCGACCAACTTATTGAAGGTATGAAGCTTTGAAATTGTTCAGAAAGCAGTATTTTATTTTTTTGCATTTATAGGTCATCAGTGGCTACTGAAGAATCTAGACATTAAGCCTAAATCAGGATGGTCTATAGATCCATTCGGGCATGGCAGTACTGTACCATATCTTTTATCAAAATCAGGACTTACTGGAACTATTATTCAACGTATTCACTATGCTTGGAAACAGTGGCTTGCTTTAAAACAATACGGCGATTTTAAATGGGTTCCCAACTGGTCCTCCAATGATAAAATATTAACACATAATCAACCATTTGATATTTACTCTATTAAACACAGTTGCGGTCCGCATCCTTACATTTGTTTGAATTTTGATTTTCGTAAAGTACAGGGTGAATACACAGAATATTCAATAAAAGCACAAACAATAACAGATAAAAATGTCAAAGAGAAGAGTGAGTTGTTGTTGGAACAATATGCAAGAACAGGTTCTCTATTTCCACATAATGTTGTTTTGATGCCTCTTGGTGACGATTTTCGTTATAATGTACTTGAAGAATGGGACCAACAGTACACCAATTATATCAAACTTATTGATTATATAAATGCAAACAAAGACATATATAAGGCTGAAGTTGTTTTTGGAACCCCTAAAGATTATTTTATAGAAATTCAAAAGAGACTTGATCAATTCCCAACCATTCGCGGAGACTTCTTTGTATATTCTGATATCTTTTCAGAAGGTAGACCTGCATATTGGTCAGGTTATTTCACAACCAGACCATTTATGAAGATATTAGATAGAGAACTTGAAGCTAACTTGAGAAGTGCTGAGATCTTATACACTATAGCTTTGAATAATGCAAAGAAGAATAACTTCTTACCATACCTGAAAGTGTTAGATCGTGATTTTGAAAAATTAGTACAAGCTAGAAGAAATCTAGGTTTGTTCCAACATCATGATGCCATTACAGGTACTAGTAAATCGTATGTAATGCGAGATTATGGTTTGAAATTGTTTGAAAGCCTACGCGATACTGTAGGCATACAACAAAACGCTATACAAAGTTTAATCTTTGTTAATACTACCCTTACAAGACCTGATCAAAGTATCATACTTAGCGATGTCGAAAGAGACTCTCTTGAGAAATTACCGAAGAAGACAGCTATTAATATAGAGCCTGGACAAACTAAACAGGTAAGCTACAAATTTCCGTTATTTTCTATTGTTTTTTGTATTCATTGATTTACATTATTAACCATTCATACGGTCTATACCAATACCGATCAGTACTGAGTGCATTCTTTAAATAATTGCCAAACAATGACTTTTTCGACGAAAACTCAAGTAGAAGTTGTCTTCCCATTGCATTTTAACCCATTCCAACTTTCAGTTTCATTTTCTAAGATTTTTTACAGTAATTAATGATCATACTTAGAAAGCAATTTGCTTTTATCATGCCTGCTGTACGCTCCCATTCTTTTCTTCTATTTAGGGTTGCTAATTTTTTTTACTGAACATACATTCACTTGATCTTCTTACTTCACTTAGTTTGTTCGCACTTGTTGTTACTGTCAACTAGTTTTCAGAAATTCCCAAAAAGACTTTACACAATCATCTTCTTGATCGTAGCGCGTATTACTTTCAATTTCATTAAACTCTACTCGTGGAGTTGAGTCAAATGTGACTATTATTACTGCAATGATGTACTCGGAACCATTCAGAGATGAACATAGAACATAATGTTTAGCAGTAAAGAGTGTTTTAAACCACCAACTAAGAGAAGCTGGTTCTCTGTGGTGGCCTGCATAATATATTGACTTGTGACACAATATAGTCTTGTACATGTAAGCGGGGGGGGGGGGAGTTACTTGGCCCATCGCTGAGTTGGTAGGCGGGATCCCAGCTCGCGCGCCAGACTTGTACGGGTCGTTACGGTAATGGGGTGCCAAGTTGCTTACAATGTTGCGGTGGGTAGGTTTTGGTGTCGGCGGTAATTCTCGGGCGCCAGTTATTTTAACGTGGTGTACTCCACGGATCCGGGTAAATGTTTGTGGAGAAAAGGTAATCCAGGGAACTGCTGGGGTCGTTGAAGTCGGCCCTGTCTGAATCACTTTTACCTGTTCCTAATACCCTCATAAAAGAAATGGTGTTAATTTTAATATATAAAACACACAATCAATGAACCTAATAATCTTATTAATAATACCACAAGCTCCTACAAGTTCTACCTCTCATAAACGTATAGTTAGCTACGGTGGTCACAGCAAGCGGGATGCAATACGGTGCAAGGTATTAAGCAAACATACGAACGGTACCGGGATACGGAGTCGGAGTCCAGGCTACGCACAGTGAAGTCTCGGAAAAGGGGATAAGGGATGAAAGGATGAGACTTCCGGGCTACGTACAGTGTGAAGTCTCGGAAAAGGGGTAAAGGATGAGACCAGGCTACGTAAATGAAGTCCCGGAACGGGTACGATACGGGATGCAAGAATCAGATCTGGCGGAAAGGGAATCGGAACTACGGTAACAGGACTTACTCTTTTATTCCCTAGGATCGACTCGGTCTGCTGGCTGGTCCTGCTGGTCGGTTTCAAGTTCTGGGAACGAACGGCATAAAACGGCTTGCGCACCTCCTTATATAGGAATTCTCGGAGTGTGGGGGGAAATGATAGGAGTGAAACGGAGCGGCGCACGTCAAATATCGGTCAAATATAGGGAAGGGACGCATGCTTTTGCTTAAGTAGGCGGCTTATCCCACCAGTCACAGATCGCACGGACGATAAACTTATTCACTTCTACACCCAAAATAATTAACCAAAATAAAGTATTTTCGTTACATAAAACATAGAATTTTTAAACCTAACGTGGTTTGGTTTAATTAATATACTACATATTTTAACGCAGTTCGGGAGAAAGTAATAGTATGTTTGACAAAAACCTTAAAAAACGCGATTCTAACAAAATGGGGCAATAACTCACGAACTTACATACTTTCATAGGACAACTATCAGTTTGCAATCTGTGAACACGATAAACAATGGTTAAAATTCGTTTAGCATTTTTACCTACCACATACCTACTCTTCGAATTGATTTATGGGTAACTCTGGTACTTCTGTCAGTTCATAGTTTTTAAGAAAACTAAAGTTTCGTTCCAAAAACCATTATGCTGAAAGTTATAGGTACTATTGGCTTCATAATGAAATAGGACAGCAAGGCTAACATGTTTATTTTTTCAGTGTAAATCATAGGATAAAATAATAAAAAATAGCATCATATTAGCCTTGCTAGCCTAAATCATTATAATAATAATAATAATAATAATAATAATAATATATATTTTCCAACAGGTGGGCACCCAATTACAGGAAAAAAATTTAAAAATTACAAAAACACAGTAGAGGTTCGACATAAATACGAAATACAAATATAAGCTACCTACAATTAATGTAAAAACATAAACATGCGTAATACAGTATATAAATAAATAATAACATAATTATTAAAACTAACATTATACACTAATTTTAGTTAGTGTGTATATAACAAACATCTCAAATCAAGGTATATATGTATCAAATTTGGTAATATGAATAACGTTGTAACAAACTTTCTTAATGTCTGAACATAGTATGTTCTTTTATTAGACATTTATCTCAATAATACAACTTACAATATTATTAATCGAATCAAAGTGAATATCACACTTGCTACATATCTGATTAAAATTATTGCACATGCTTGTAATAGGTGATTTTTTTAGTAAGTTGGTTCTCCTTGCATCCAAGTAGAATGACATATTAGTACGTGCATTGAATCTTGGGACATGAAAGTTAATTTTGTTTAAGAGCCAAAGAGAATCAATTCTGTGATTTAAAAGATTATACAAAAACTTTACAGAGATAATAATGCGTCTAATACGCAGAGATATAAACTCAAATCTGTTAAGCAGCTCAATTTGACTAACCCCAATCTCAGGATAGATACCATCGCAAGAAAAAGCTAAAAACTTAAGAAAATATCTTTGAACTCGTTCAATCTCACGAATATGGCATTCATAAAGGGGAGACCAAATTACCGCGCCGTACTCCAGTATAGATCTCACCAAGGCTATGTATAAGGCTCGTAACGTCTGAGCATTTGAAAAGTGTTTACAATTTCGGTAGATAAAGCCATACATTTTAAAAGCTCGACTAACAATGTCATGTATATGTGCAGCGAAATCTAGCTTAGGATCAAAGATGACACCTAAATCTTTAAAGAAATCCGTCCTTTGTATAGCAGTGTCATTGGCGGTGTAGATATAACCATACCCGTTTAGTTTTTTTGTAAAAGACATAGTCTTACATTTAGTGATGTTTAGTGAAAGTCTATTATTGTGACACCAGTTATCTACCGTGTAAAGATTATTTTGTAATTGCATGGCATCATTATAATTGTTAACTTCACGATACAATTTTATGTCATCTGCAAAGAGAAGGCAGTGACAAGATATTTGATCTACTATGTCATTAATAAAAAGTAAGAAAAGTAAAGGTCCAAGATTCGAACCTTGAGGAATTCCCGAAGTAGGAGTAAAATCGCGGGAAATAAAGTTGCAGTATCTGACACAAGAACTCCTGTTAAAAAGATAACTTTCAAAAAATTTAATAAGATTCTCTGATAGGCCATATTGAGATAGTTTATTTAACAAGATGTATTGATCAATTTGATCAAACGCTTTTTGGAAGTCAAGGTAGATGACATCGACCTGATTGCCTTTATCCATGATCTCTGCAGTGAACTGACTGAAACATGCGAGATTAGTTATAGTAGAACGACTTTCCATAAAGCCATGTTGATGTGGAGAGATAAGTGATCTTAAAGATGAATACAAATATTTATAAATAATAGACTCAAATGCTTTAACAAAGTTACTAAGGATAGAAATTGGTCTGTAGTTTTCAATGAGTGACGGATCGCCCTTCTTAAGAACCGGACATATACATGCATGTTTCCAAATCAACGGAAGATTAGCCGTAGACAAACATAAATTAAATAAGATGTATAGTGGTTTGACAAGAGCAGCAGCGCAATCCCTTAGAATAAAACTTGGTATTTGATCTATACCAGATGTAAAACAGTTTTTTGAGCGATGCAAAGCACATAAAATATCGTCCTCATTGATGAAGTCGATGGCAATAACATCTTGAGCTCGAGGTATGACATTAATTGCAATGTTATTCTGAGATTGGATGTATACACTATGAAAATAATTAGCAAATTGATTAACTATAGAATATCCATCATTATATTCAACATTGTTATGTGTCATTACGCTTGGAATACGTGAAAGCCCTCGCTTATTACTGATAAAAGACCACAACCTTTTTGGATCTGCAGCAAGTGAATTCTCAACTTCAGTAAGATATTCCTTATAACAAGTATTAATTAATCTATTACATTGCAATCTATAATCTTTAAAAATGTTGTAATAGTGTTCATTTTTAAATTGTTTATACTTTTTAAAAGCCAAAGATTTTTGTTTCAGTAGTAATAATATATCATTATTAAACCATGGGGGATAATGAGTTTTCTTTTTAAATTTTATAGAAGCCTTAGGCACTGAAGTATCAAATATATTATAAACAATTTTATAAAAACTATCACAAGCTTCATTAACATCTGTAAGACCATTAAGTTGCGACCAATCAGCATTTAGTAACATATCATACAACACGGGAAAATTAGCTTTTTTAAAATTGTAGTGAGGCTTATCGTTCATTATAAACCGATCACGTTTATTACGAATAACATTGATTTCAATATCAAGGGCCGGATGATAAACATCTTCAACGACCAAGGGTACTAGTGCATGTTGAACAAGACAATTAATATTAGAAAATATTAAATCAAGGAGACGGCCTTGGTTGTTGAGTATATTATTATATTGATGAAAATTATGTAAATATTGGAAATTCTTTAAAATTATATTAAGTTGGTTATCCAGATCAAAATTAAATGACGGGAGATTAAAATCGCCCATCAGTACGATGTTAAGCTCATTGAAAGGTTCTAAAGTAATGGTAAGTTCATCAATGAACTGTACATAAGTTTCAGTTGGTATAGATGGAGGTATATAAATTACAAGTATGATAAAGCAACATTTAGATGAATCAGATATCTTCACTCCAATTACATCAATGGAAGGAAATAAATTTGATAGTCTATCTAAATTAATTCTAATAGAGTAAAAACTATTTTTCAGAGAGATTAACACACCACCGCCACGGTTACAATTTAGTAACTCATATTTTCTATCTTGACGAAAAACACAAAAATCACTGCTAAATATTTCATTACTAGCTATTTCACTATTTAACCATGACACCATCACATAGACAAAAAATGTCATATTCAAAAAAAGTTGAAAAATTTAAATTATTAAGTTTAGACCGCAAACCTCTCACATTTTGGAATAAACAGCGGATAGGATATACATAATTGGGTGCCGATTTCAGTTTAAAGAAGAAGAAACAATCTTAGGTACTTCTCGTATGTATTTTATCTTTATGTTTGTTTCACCGTTAGCAATTCTGCTATCGAGCTCCTTTTTGAGATTTTTATACAATTCGATTTGTTTAGGTGTATTATCAAATGAAATATTTATGTTTCTGTATTTAATGTTATTATGCATATACTTGGCATTTCTAATTAGTTCCTTAACTTGGGATTCATCATCTAATTTAATCCGTATTGGACGAGGTTTTGCATTGGTCAGATTAAAGCGACCCAGTCTATGAACAAATTTTGGTTGAATCGAATTACCAGGTTTAAGAGTGGAAATTAAATCCTTTATAAAAGCATCATCCGTATCCTTGCGCTGTTGTAAATCATTTTCGTTTGATTCAGGAACACCAAAAACAATCACGTTAGATTTTCTTGATAAACGCTCTGTTACTTCCTGAACAACTTCTTCAAATTGAATCAAGGAGGAAGACGTCTTTAACGAACTTAATTGGACATCAATATCTTCTTTAAGTTGTTTAATGGCATTCATAAAATCATTTTGGAGAGTATTGAGCAAATCTCTAAAATCTTTTAGTTGTGACAAATCTTTATTGCAGGAGTTGCAAACAATTTTTAACGCTCGGTGTTTAGCACGCGTTAATTTAAAATCATTATCCGATAATCCCAGGCAGGCTGTGTGCAGGGAACCATGGCATCCGTCACAAGTAACAGATGTAGTAGAAGCAGTAATGTTATTATTGCATTGTATACACACCACCATTTCAAAATTGCTTTATAGGTTCAAAATTGCAAGATTGGTTGCATATATAGGTAAACAAAGTAAATAATCAATATCACAACGAAGGTCGAAGCTACAAATATAAACAAGTTAAAAAAAAATTCAGAAGCTGAATGTATACAACATAAGATTTA
Organism: Agrypnus murinus; assembly: GCA_929113105.1. NCBI lineage: Eukaryota > Metazoa > Arthropoda > Insecta > Coleoptera > Elateridae > Agrypnus > Agrypnus murinus. The sequence goes on along the minus strand of OV816028.1, from coordinate 66,358,517 downwards.
TGATTACAGCACAGTACACCTTCTGAAGTTATAGATGCAAACACAAAGTAGTAAACCACGACAACACATCCACTCGAAATTGGAAAATAACAAGAATAACCTCAAACACTTTCATTCACCATCTTCACCATTTATATCAATCATTATGAAATCAATAGTACGTCTAAAAACCCTTATGGCAGTAACACATAAAAGTAATCTGACATGTTGACTGAAAAAATGTTGTAAAGCTCATTCTACAACACATTGATACGCAATAACAAGTCACTTAAAAAGCTGACGTTATAAGGACTAAAAGCTCTTTGTCTAATACAGTGTCTTAGCCGCTGTTACGCGAAAAACTGGTGTTTCATGAGTTTTCAAACAGTTTCCCGAAATTGTGGAATGTCTAATGGAAAAATTTAGTTTAAATATAAATTGCTGTTAATGTTGGATTCAGTAATATATACTCATCAAAACACAGATGCTACACTGAAAAAAATGTTCAAGTTAAATTAACCAAAAATGAGTTGCAGCAACCCGAAAATATGGTAGAAAAAGTGACAACAATACTTATGGGTAACACGAACTATACGATTTTAGTAAAATGTGTTTGGTTAAATTTACCCAATAAGGTTAAATCAATCACACTCCCATATGGTAGAAGCAACCGGTAAATAGTTAAATGTACCATACAGTGTTAGGTTGTTTCAGCCTAGCTTATAGTTAAAATAGTCTTAATAGTATAGTTAGATATACGAAATGAGACAGTTAGAAATGAAGCTCATATAGTTAAATCAACCTAGTAGACTAGTAAAAGTAACTCAACGATGTAGTTGCATTAGCTGGGATTTTCTGGCTGATGTAATAATATTGGATAGTAAAAATACCTATATGTCAAGTTAATTCAGCATCTTTCTAAGGTGGAATCAGCCACATATGATAGCAGTCGTGACCATTGCATATAACTAAAATACCATTCTGTTTAGTTGATTTTACTCATCGTTTCTAGTTCACATTACTATATTTTCTGGTTGTTTCTACCAGATGACATTGGTGATTTCAACTCACTATTTTTGGTAGTTGGTCTAATTTCCTCTTCATAATCTCCAAATTTCCAAAATGCACATTGAAAATATGAATGTTTTCAATTTTTATACCTCATTTCAATGTGTATTACCTTCATCTGCTATATAAGGTTTTCTCACAGAGAGAGCTGAAAATATTTTCAGAAACTGATGGAAATCTAGTAATTCTGAAGAGCAAATATGGCCAACTAGCAATAATAGTGAGTTCAAATCACCAATATCATACTTATACAAAAAAAGTTGAAAAGAAACAAATTCAATAAAAAAAACTGTTATTGTTCAAAAATGAAGACAAATAAAATAAAACGGTGTTTACTTAAAAAACTTACATTAGAACAATTAATTATATTGTATTCATTATAGTCAACATCCGGAAATAATTATCCAAATAATTATAATTATGATAACATGTGACAATTATAAGTACAAATTAAAGATTCCAATAAAAATGTAAATCTAAAAACGCGACTTTTTTCCTTGGTTCCTCGCTTAGCTCTCGTCAACTATAAGGTGGCATAACCTCTTTCTGGCTGTCTGATCTAGGATACCTTTCTCGAAGTACAGATCTAATAAGGCTCTGCGGGGCTGTGGGGCTAGTTGGAGTGTTATAGCATACACTTCCTGCAATGAAAAGAGAACATTATTCAATTTTCAGAAAAGATAGGTATGTCAAAAATATTAAAGTAAAAAATAATAGTCAAATCACTATAGTACAGTCAAATTACAGAAAATAGCGGAAAGTCGAGATAAGTCCGTGGATTTTTGCATAGGGCTTCCTTGTGGGTTGTTAAATCACCCCCTCAAAGCCAACACCTGTAGGTGGTGAGCTCGAAGAGTTAATGAGGGTAAACCAGGTCCCCTAACCGTTTTTGTCGTTTTTTTCGAAAACTATTAGGTTTATTGAGATAGAGATTAGGTAACATAATGCTTATTTAAATCCCCACCAAAAATGCTTTTTCGTATCGCCTTTGTTTTGTGTATTTGAAGAAAGAAGGTATGTCATACATGGATCAGCAATTTGTACCAGTAAATTTGCTCAAGGAACATTCTGGCGTAACTTTTTTGGTCTCATATTCGTCATTAAGTAGCTAAGAAAAATTTGTTGAGATCCGGACGCGATCATGGTCCAGTCATCTTTTACCTCAGCATCTCTTCGTCAAAACCCATCAGGCGAGATTATCGATATTCTTGGTGCCAGTCGGCTGAAAAATTCGTATTAGCAACAGGGTGTTTCGCCTATTTTGAAATCCTAATTTTCTTTATTTATAAGACCTTGGTATCGAGTAAAGGTAGTTTTTTCTTGAATGATTTTTGATGTAAAATTGAAATGCACGATTTAATTCCTGATTTGCTCGTATTGTACGGGCGCCACAGTAAGGCAACAGTTTCGTTTGAAATCGTATATTTCAGTTTTACAGCAAAAATCATTCAAGAAAAAAAATTTACTGATTTTATAAATAAAGGAGATTAGGATTTCAAAATTTAGCGAAACACCTTTACATAATGGGTTGAATAAAAAAATTGACTAGTACAGTGTACTTTCCTAAGAATTAACATGCCAAAACGAATTTCTCGGCCAATTGGCACCAAGAATATGGATAGTCTCGCCTGATAGGTTTTGACAAAGGGATAAACGCATCTCGATAAACCCAATAGTTTTCGAGAAAAACAACATAAACCGTTAGGGGTCTTGGTTTACCCTTATCTCTTCGAGTTCACCACCTTCAGGTGTCTCTTATAATCTCGAGGTCTTCAAATTCAAACTTCAAATTCAAAAAAACCAAATATGAAAATAAATTGTCAAGAAATTTCCAGTGTAATTACCTCCTGTCAATCAAAATAAGACTATCCTAGTGGTCAAAAAATACTGGTATGAAATTTTCTAAGATATGTATTTCTGTTTAAAGAGGTTTAGATCGTTATACAGTGATCATGAAACAGTTGAACCATCTGGAGGCAGCGGTGAAACACTTTACCCTAAGCAATGTGTTAAATTACTGAAATATCACAACTATTAATACTCACACTCTCATTATTCCCTTCGATCTGGGAGATGGCGTAGGAATGCTGTATGTATCTGCGGCAGGATCCAAAGAAATACTGTCCTGGCTGAAGGATGGATTAGAACTATAGGTGGCCTCAGATTGACTTGTGAGTAGTGCTGGTGAACTGACCAACTGGTGATGGCAAGTATCCAACATCTACGTTCTGAAGATCAGTCGTAGCAGCTGACTGAAAAAGAACAATGTAATTCTGTTACTGTATTAAATAGTAATCATTAGTTCTTGAAGTTCAGTTTATAATACTACATTTCTTATGACTACATTTCGAGAGCCCCCCCCTGCAGAGACCAGGTCTAGATTTGTTTATTTAAAAGGTTATTGCCCAAAAACTATTAAAAATCACGTTTTTACGTTGTAGATATTTAAATTTCAAGCGTACTAACCTTCCTTATTGCTGTCCCTTGGAATGTAGATTTCCACTGCTATAGGTTAAACATAAAAACAGAGCGGTCCGCTGCAGCCGGTATCAAATCTCGGACGATATCTGCTGTCAGGCATTTCTCTAGTAACAATAGACGGCAGAATTAATTTTCAATAACAATGAAGTAGTGAGAAATTCAACTTATAAAGAATGAAATACGTTAAAATGATGCTTAAAAACAAATGCAAGATAATTCCGAAGAATCCATCTTTACATCTAAAAATTGGATGGGTTTGCTCTTTAAAAATTTATGAATTCGCTGAGTCATGAAAGTGGAATAACTAACAAGATTTTACGCGTTAATGACTGTGGAACAAGTTATTAACGTACATAAATTACCGTAAAATGGGGTGAAATAACAACACTTTCTAGCCATTTTTAATTCGGAAACCGAATTTGTCGTATTAACTAAAATAGCCAAAGGTCTGATCTTATCTGGAGGGTTAATATTGCAGATTACGAACTTTTTCTGTATTAGTTAAATGTAGAAAAAAAATTATTTAATGCTCTGTTGCGATTCCCCCGCAAAGTGATGTCAATCACAACAGCAACGTTTTTAGACGTTTTTTTGCATTGAGGTGTCTTTATGAGGTGAAAGACAATATCAATTATATTTTTAAAAAAGACAACCTAAGTACACTGGCTTGCAAAAAATTCGCGTACACCTATTTTTGATTGTATTAAGTCAGTCTTAACTTTTAAGTTGTCAGTGTCAATCAGTTAAAATTATTTTGTTTTATTTTCGTAATGACATATTTATCCGTCAAAAATGTAATGTCAAAAGTCAGAAAGGTCATGTTTACATAGCAAAAACTACATAAAAACTCGGTTACTTGATTTTTAAACTGTATGCGATTTTTTGCAAGCCAGTGTATATGTAAAAAACCGATTTTCTAAAATACGTATATTCATCAAAAAAACATATTTTTTTAAAACGAATGCAATAAGTTCTGCATTTTACTTGAAAAAACCTATAAATTAAAACATTTTTAAATTTTTTGAATATAATATATATTTAGGTAACAAATCAATACGTAGTAATTACAAGTCACATTAAACTCCAAAACATTCAAAAATCTTTTTCAATGATAACAGTTAACCTAAATTAACTCCACTTCCTTCATGTATTTAATTTGAATTGCATTAATCCGCGTTTGCAGGTATCAGGAGGATCTACTCAACTGATCAAAACTAAAGTCTGTAATATCTTTTATATTACAAAAACAAACGAACATTTTCTTGCTTTTTGTGCTATATCTTGTTGTGATTCAACCCGCGAAATACTAATTATTGCGACTTAAAAATAAAAAAAATTTCATTCAACCAAATTTAAATTTTAGTTTTGCAAACACAAAAATTACAATAATGTTGTGGGTGTCTTCTGGCAATCCCTAAAATTTGTTTTTAAACTTTTAAATACGTTCTGCAAGTAAAGTTATTTCCATGTTCCAAGAGCATTAAAAAATGAAATAGGGATATTTCTTTTTTAGAATCTTAACAATAAAATCAGTTTTGCTGCTGACTGAATATTTTAATTCACGAAAGTGTTGGGAATTTACAAATAAAAATTCAAATCGCTAAAATAATTATCACAATCTTGAGCAATAAAACAAAAACTTTCTGCAACTTTGTTGCTATTCAGACTCTAGTTGCATTTTACCCCATTTTACGGTATGCTTAAAGACCTGACTCATTGTCAGATATCTAATTTTTAATTCTTTTTTTTTCTTGTCATTGCAAGACAGTTAAATATTATCCGTATCATAACAGCTATTTACACTCGAATGCGGTAAGTCGAACTTTACAGGGCGACAACTTTGTTTAAGGCACGAGCCCGTAGGGCGAGTGCCTTATTAGTTGGTGCCCTGTAAAATTACTTGACGCATGAGATTTGTATAAGATTTTTTGGCCGACAAGTTTTATAGAAAATAAAAAAAAAATAATTCAAAACATGCACATAATAGTGTGCTCTTGGATGACATTTGTAGTTTCCAAACGTACAATAGATGGCGCTGCGGCGATTTAAATTAATTAAATTTTAATTTTTTCTATTAAAGCCCGAAATATTTTTAATAATAACTTAGGTAACATGTATTTTATTACATAAACTTAATTATTACAAGAATAGTTGGTTTCTTAAATATCTCTAATTGCCCAGTGTTTTTTTAGTATTTTTACCACATTCGCTTGTCATTTTACGACATCATGCGTAAATATGAAGCTACAGTTGACGTAAACAAAACTGAAACAAACGTTTTAAAATACAGGAGGCCAAAAACAAATTAATATCGTAACTTACCTTTGAAGGGAACTATGTACTCCTAAAGCACGTGCCAATAAACTTCATCGGAATCAATCATAATTAAGGCACGTTGTAAAAAAACTTTGTTCACTTATGACAACACATGGTAAACTGAACTCCGTTCATAATATAACACATAATAACTATAAAATATCTTTTAATTTTCGCAGGCTAAAGCTGATATCGCATTTTTAATGGGAATGTTTAATAACAGCAGCTTCCAGCAGCCAATATTTGGTGAATATTTAATAAAACTCGAAAATAAAATTTAACTCCAGAGACGTTTTATCAAAACATAAATGCCATTATACGTGACTTATAAATGCTATGGATATCAAATAACAAAGCTACTTTTGTTTTTGTACGTATGTATGACACATCATTATGGTAAATAAAACTGTTTTACAAATTTTTAGTTCACATTACCTACTTATATAGTCAATTAAATCAATGTTTTAAGCTATTTTAACCTGACTTATAAGCTGAAACAGCCAACTGTACGTGTAGATTCTCGTTAAGTTGACGTTACCCATACTAATGGTTGATTTTACTAGAAGCCAAGTAAAATGTACCAAAGACCGATTAACCATAACTAAATAGTTCACTTTACAAATCGTTTGTATATTCTGACCTAGATTTTTAGTTAACGCTGCTTAAATTAGGTTAGAACAACAAAAAATCCGTTTACTATAATATAGTTAGTGATATTTTTCTCAGTGTAGTTTATGAATTAATATTTTTCAGAAGAATCTCTATTGGTCACATTTATGTCACTTATTAAGCTTCAAACAATTCAGGAGATAAGTCTTTCATTAGATTCGTAGGCACATTGTCCATATATCGATGTAAAATCTTTTCTCTTTGTCACCAGTGTCAATTTTGAAAAAATCCGGAAGTTGTAACGTTGATGCAAATACATTGTAGTTTGTTACCTGACAATATTATTTTGCTGGAACTATAGGATATGAAGAGATGTGTGCGTGGGGGTGCGTACTACCCTGAACGTCAAAACAGACGATCAACGCGATTTTATAGTTATTCTCGATACGCTGTCATGTTAATTTTAAGGCTCAAGTCCGATATTTAAAGTACTCTGCTAACGCGTCTTGCTTTAAATCTCGTCCTCGATCCTAAAACGACGCACTGACGGTGCACGCGTATCGAATAATACGTTTTGTAAAAGCCAAATCTTGATCGAGAGAAGTTAGTAGATGTGAAAATTTTGTATACGGATATAAGCGGTTCAAAACAATTGATTTGTAGAATCCTTCTTATTCAATTGTGTAACATTTGGCTAACAATCGCTTAGCTTTATCAAACATTAATATATTAAACAATCGGATGTGTAGATGCAACAGGCTATTTTGAAAAATGGCAAATAAAAGTAAATTACGAAAAGCGGTAAATTTGAAAACTATTTGAAAATTTTCATAAACATTTAATGTAGATGTTATTTGGTTTGCATATCAATTACGGAAGCATCAATTAAATATAGTCTATAAATATAGATGGCGTAGTACAACATCGAAATGTCTTCGATATGCGGTAGTTGATGGCGTAGGTTTTAACGGTTGTTTTTGCTGTGTTGTATTTTAATGGTGATTATTGCAGTTTTGACAAATTAAATTTAATATTCCTGTTAATATTTATGATAAATTTAAGTAGAATAGTTAGATTTTATAATTTTTGAAATGTCAGTAAAATGGAATTGTCATTCATAGATTCCTCTCAATAATATGTTTACTGTACTGGTAATTATACATATTGCAACAGAGCTACCGCATAATTTCTTTTAGCAACTTTCCGCGATAGTGCAGCATAATCTTTTGCGCATCCCAATACTGAGGTGTTGAGTATCAGTGTTAAAATTAATTGAGTTATTGTTTTTATTAAAGCCCAAGTGTACCCAAACGTGTGTTGCTTTTTTTATAAATAATATAATAATGGATAACTTTGGTTTTATTAAATTAATACTCTAGGAATGTTAAAGGGTTGTTTACCTAACTTTTTTTGGAAAACGAAGTTTATTAATTAAATTATTTCACGTTTTACTGAAAAATTAATTTTAGAGAAACTGTACATTCAAAGTTTACCAAAAAAATACCACTTAAGTTTCATAGTATGTGAACTATTTTCCCAAAATTTTAAGAAAATCGTATGTTGAATTGAAGTTTAGAAGTGATCTGTTTTATCACTAGTGAGTAGAAATTAAGAAATAACTTTTTATTTACTGTAGAATGGTAATTGGCTGCTATTGTGGGTAGCAACTAATCACCAGTTTACATTGCAAAATATTAAAATCCAGTTATCGGGTTAGAGTGTCAAATCCGTTTTCATCAAAGACTACAAACTAAGATTAAACTAATCTCTAATAAGACTAAATCATAGACTAAACGATATACATTTCAAATTCAATATTATTTAAACTTAAATCAAAAGGTGATGAATAAAACATTGTACGGCACACGTGAGTTTAATGATATTATCCACTCAGAGATATTAACCCACTCGGGACTTAACGGATCTCGTGGGTCAATTTTTCATTGGTGGATAATATCTTGCTTAACATACTATTACTATATAAATAACTAAATATTCTTATCAAATACGTTTTATATTCGTTTACACGAATTTTATATAGTTACCTATGAAAATATAATTTAATGCCTGGTTCACTCACGCAAATATTACTCTCAAGACTTGTCCCATATAGTTTATTTGCAATTAGTTTTACATGTGTGTCGGGTTTTTAGGTTTTTTAAAATAGAACTTTTGGTAGTCGGCCGAATCTCAGGTTTTAGACTAAATAGTTCTTCAAATTTGCGTAAAAATGGATACACACCAACGTTACTCAAACGGTATTTTTCAGGTCGGACTTTTCGAACTGAAAAATATTTTCTGAAAATGTTATCATGTTTTTTGTCGCATTACATTAATTTCCGTCAAATAAAGTGTGGTCAGCTTTTAATATTTCTGTTGGTACGTGTCTATAAGCTTACGGGATTCTGTTTAGTTTTTCTTTGTGTCCATTGTTGCGGGAGAAGCTCATTAAATACTAAACAAATGGAACATACTAGTATTCTCAGAGGAATAGCATGGAACATCTCTGGATATTAGGAAAGTAACGTTATTGTTAGTTATGAATGATGTTTATAATTTAAAGTGCTCTTCTACTTCAAAAAGATTTTAAACCACTGGTTTTATAATTCTATTGTCTCAACCATTATGAGAAGCTCCATTTGTATCTAAAAGATTTTGTAAAACTATTTTCCTAAAATTCAATATAGTAAGTTTTTCTTTTCTACCTTTTCTTTTAGTACCTAAACTGCTTTCTATAAATCTCGAAGAACTCTTCTTAAACATAAAGCTTCCCTGAAAAGAAACTATCAAGTTCTAAGTTTTTAAATTTTAGAATTATGTCTTTAGTATCTCTGTCCCAGATTATACAATACCCTGTATATAAGTAATTAATTCAGATAAAATTAATGTAAGTTGTACATATTTTTCCGATCAATTTGAAACGTTTATACCTACTACAACTAGTCTTAATAATTCAACCTAACTTTATCGGTTGATGCAAACCATCGCGTCGATGTTCATAATTTATACGATGAAAACCATGTTTCCGGATAAAGAATCGCCGTGTTTCCGCAAATAAATATTTTAAATGACCAGTATATAAAAAGATTTAAAAATGAATTGCATTACTTAAATATTATTTAAGCATCAAAATGTCGGATCCAACACGCGCAGCAATCCATCAGTCATTGCCAAAAACTTGCCAACCGTTGCAGCTCAAACGGCACAAATATCGCTATATAAACCCTATATAAAACCGTTCATCACAGACAATATTTTTATGCAATCATCTTCATTTGTTTTTATTGTTTCAGATCATCCTCTTCAATTCTTTGGCCCAACCACAAGATTACCTGGTACAGTTACGTGTAACAACTACAAAAATAAAAGTAGTCGACAGCGAAGGCCGCGATGTAGTATATCAGATAAACCCAGTATGGAACTGTTCAGAAACAAACACGAAAATAGTTATTTCAAGTAACGAATTCGAATTGGTATTTGTAGCAAAACTATCCGAGCTAACTATCACGACATACAATATATCCCATCACGCTGCCGATGTTAGTAGTAAACTATCAGAAATATATTGCAGTAGATGTCACAGTAAAAGTCAGTCTACTACTATGGATAAAAGTATGCAAGATGAACCAGATTTTCTAAAATCAATATTTAAAATTAAAAGAACCCAACCAGGAGACATACAATTGGAAAGTCATAAATTTAAGATTTTATTTAATGGAATTTCAGGCTTCATGAAGACTGTAACTAGAAAACATACGCAAAAGATAACACAGTGTGCTATACAATTTGCAGCATACAGAAGTGCCCAATTCCATTCTGGAGCGTATCTTTTCATGCCTGATCCTAACGAGCGTGACATAGAAAAGGATGTTTTACTGCAATACTCAGAACAAAGAAGTATCATTATTACATCTGGAGCAGTGTCCAGTGAATTAACAGTGATTTACGGACCATTTTTAGTGCACACAGTAAGAATTTTACATATTGAGAACTCGTCTCTATCAGATGGAATTTACATAGAAAATGAAGTAGACTTTGAAAATCCACCAAAGAATCGTGAAACGGAATTATTTATGAGAATTGTGTCTGATATACAAAACGGCGACCCGCCTGAATTCTATTCCGATTCTAACGGCTTCCAAATGCAAAAACGTATTAAAGTGGAGAGAATCGGCATTGAAGGAAATTATTTCCCTATTACAACTATGGCTTACATCCAAGATGATGCGATGAGATTGAGCTTATTAACAAACCATGCTCAGGGTGCTGCAAGCTGGCAGCCAGGTTTTCTAGAAATTATGTTAGATAGAAGAACCTTATATGATGATTCTCGTGGAATGGGTGAAGGTTTAGTTGATAATCGTAAAACGGTAAATAAGTTCTGGTTGCTCCTCGAAGATGTACAACATATCAATGTTAAAAAAGAATCTCGTACACGATTTGAAAATGAAAATACTAGCGGCGACGATGTTTTTGAAAAAGGCGATGTAGTGCGATCGTTTAATGTACCCACGGAATCGCTTCCAGACTCTTTAAAGAAAACAGAATTTTCACGTCCGTCTTTATATGCTAATCAAATGTCAAATGCCTTAAATTATCCCGTTAATGTCTTCATTTTGGAAGATGAAAACCTAGAATTAAAAGTTAATACCTCTATAAGATTAATTAATCATCAATTGCCATGCGATATGCATTTGTTAACATTAAGAACACAACCAGATGTTGTGTATTCTCAGTTCCCTTCAGTGAATGCATTAATGGTTCTTCATAGACAAGGCTATGATTGTTCCGTAAATAATAAATTTGCATGTAAGACGTCCAATATTGCCGAAAATACTAATTTTGTGCATGTACAAGCTAAAGCCTGGAAACCAATGTCTCTTACTGGTATACATAATCAGGATGTTCCATATATAGATTTGGCAGATGCTGTAATTCCATCGATGGGTCTACAAACATTTAACGTAACCCTTGTTTAGTGAAGAAAAACTGCTGAAATGTGATTTAGACCTAGAAATATATTTTTATTGTTTTAATTTTGACAAGAGTGCTTTCCCACTGTAGATAATTGTATATAAAATAATTATTTTTAAATTTTTTTTAATGCTGTAATTGTAAATATTTTTTATTGATCGTGAATGCTATTTCTTGTTACTTATTCGTAGAATTTTATGGAAAAAAATATATTAAGTAATTCCTGATGTAAATATTTTTAAGATGTTTGTGACTGAATTTTTTAAACGTTGAAGAATTTTAGTATGTATCTGATATTGCAAGTTTTATTATTGTGTGTACCTTTTTTGTCTGTTCAAAACTTGTACATATTTTTAGAAAATATTTTACATGCCAATTTTGTACATACTATAATGATAATTGGGATTTCTTATTTATTAAACAAAAAAATGTAAAAATAGCTGCGTTTTATTGGGATCCCTTTGTTTCAGAGCACTTTTATAATGGATAATTACTTTCCCATAGAATAGACAAGGTCTGTATTGTAATACTTTTAAATGCAACACAGAGCCTTGACTGTATGAGCCCATAGTTATGTTTACCTAAGACATCACCTTAGCACGCATTCGGCACAGAGCAGTAAATTCAGCATTTTCTAAACGATGTTCCAGCTGAACCTGATCAATTGATGCTGTGAAATGGACATAGACGTAACTAGGTGGGGACTTGGGGATTTAAACCCCCCCAAACCAAGAATTAGCCCTCCCAAAATGAATTTGAGCCAGACATTTTTTGTAGTTAGTTTTGTAATAAAATAGCAAATAAATAACCATAAACGCGGTAAATAAAAAAAATCAGCAAATAGCCTTTGTTTCTTAATTTAACGAAATTAAATAATAAAGAAACAATAAGAAACTAATAATGAAAGATCAGTATGACTTTGTATACATTGATTTTAGTTGGCATTGCATTAGAGGAATTAATGCCCCACGTTGAGACGAGCCAAATAAATATGCGATGGAATCGAAATCGAATCAATAAATAGACAAATGTGCATAAGTAATGAAGTAATAGAATAAGATATAATAGCTTTCTCAAAATCTTTTCTACTTAGTTTGCTCAGTGTCTTAAAGAAAAAGCTTAAAAAGTAAACTTCATACTTTAGATTATCATAATGAAATGTTACTAAATACTTTTGATGAACGTTTAAATAAGTATAGAATAATAACTTCAGTTATGTAAATTCTCGTATGAACTTTAACAACACGTAATAAGATAATTGATAATAAGTATATGAATTAAGGCGTACTTTTAAAAAGTCCTTGTAAAATCTCCCCAAGTAATTAAGTTAGTACTATTATTCTGATCATAAGTTTAAACAGTACTTATATCTTTAAAATGGCGGGAAAATCATTATATTCAAATCTTGTTTTAAAGAAAAATCATTTAAATAAGTATAACCTACTTTTAAGATAAATGTGATACGCCCCATCACTAATATTTTTTCGCTGCTCAGTAGCTAAAAACCATATAAAAATATATAAAAAAAGGTAATAAACGAAAGTCGCTGTCGTCCCAGCTTCGATTCCAGATGGCAGGTAACTTTTTAATTTTCTTACAACACACAAAAATTTTGAGAAGACACTTTTTCTTTTTGAGAAATCTACTGCATGTATTTTAAAATTAAAAAATATCTATTAGTTATTTTTTAATGGTTAAAAGTAGTTTTTTCAACCATTTTCCTGAAAACCATATTTCACATTTTTAATTACCTATATCCACTATAGTCCAAATGCGAAGTAATAAATTAAACTGACAGCCAGGTAAGCGGATTACTACAAAGGTTTTCTATTGTCATTTGCTACTTAAAACAGTAAATTCTGCTGTTATTAAAAGTAGCCGCAAAATGCTAGTCAAAAGACAATAGAAAACCCTTGTAGTAATCCGCTTACCTGGCTGTCAGTTTAATTTATTACTTTGTATGGTTTGCAGACGGACTATAATTATATAATTAAATTTTTAGTAATTTTGTAATTAAGTACTTAACAACCTAGTCAGGTCGTCAATGCAACAAGATCATCATTTTTACTTAATTTTCAAATGGCATTCTGATTTTTAGTCGTGTGCAATATTGCGGATAGAATTGCAATTTTAAGATTATGTGGAAAACATTTTCTGAAAGAAAAATTGTTTTAAATTTGTGTTTTGAAAAAAGTATTAATAAAGTTATCTGCCAGCTGTAATCAAACCTGGAGCGGCAGCGACTGGCTTATTATCGCCCCGCTTCAACTAACTGAGCTACGAAGAAGCATTAGCGCCCGTGCCACATTTATTTTAAAAGTTGCTAAAGGTTTTATTCATTTAGATAATATTTAAAAGGGTCTAAATCTAGTTTTTTTTTCACAATTTTCAGGATATTAGTACTCTTTAAACGCATAACGATAATGATAAAAAATAAATAGTAAATTTAAGTACTTGGAGTGATTTTACAGATGATTTCTTAAAAGCTTGGTTATTCCCTATATCCGATTTCATAATGAAATATACGGTATGTAGATACACAAATTTTCTTTAGCTCCCCTCCAAAAATTTACACCTAGTTATGTCTATGGAAATGGAAATCAAGTGGCTAGAAAAGGCATTTAAAATCTTTCATTTTGGTTATTTTGACAAAATTTGGTTCTCTGGTTTATTATCGCCCCGCTTCAACTAACTGAGCTACGAAGAAACATTAGCGCCCGTGCCACATTTATTTTAAAAGTTGTTAAAGGTTGTATTCATTTAGATAATATTTAAAAGGGTCTAAATCTAGTCTTTTTCACAATTTTCAGGATATTAGTACTCTTTAAACGCATAACGATAATGATAAAAAATAAAAGTAAATTTAAGTACTTGGAGTGATTTTACAGATGATTTCTTAAAAGCTTGGGTTATTCCCTATATCCGATTTCATAATGAAATATACGGTATGTAGATACACAAATTTTCTTTAACTCCCCTCCAAAAATTTACACCTAGTTACGTCTATGGAAATGAAAATCAAGTGGCTAAAAAAGGCATTTAAAATCTTTCATTTTGGTTATTTTGACAAAATTTGGTTCTCTGTTGTATGAAATAAGCACAATGTCATCCCATAGTTAAAAAACTTTGACCAAGAAAATGAACCCAATCATGCCAGGCAACCTGTGGTTCATATACTTAGTATTTCTTTGTGCTTCTTCCCAGAGGGATGGATTCAAACTTTTATTTTGGTTTAGGTTTTTAAACATTTTGTTTGTTATCTATATCCCACTGCAATCACTAGACACGTGAATTTTAGTAAAGCATAAAACCACTATGTCAACGGAGCGAAGCAATCTAATTTGCAATAGTGCACTGTAACACAAACGCGTGCTTGAAAATGGTGGGTTTGGAGTACTCTTGAAGCAAATATATAAAGTGAAATGGGACCTATGTAAAATAAACAACGTGAGTTAAAGAAATTGTCAGTGGCGTGGCAAGTCTTAGATAATAGTTTTCATATTTGTATTCTATATGTAAATTATATCGACGGCGCTTATGAATGATGAGCTAATCAAGGGTTTTTCAAGCAAGGTCACCTAAACTGCACGTCTCTAGTAATCACTTTGGAAACTGCATGTTTTAGAAAAAAAATAAATCAATGTGTCATAAGTGATTTATAACAAAAACTGTGGTATTTTCTTAATATCGATCTATTTTTACTTGCTTTCTGTTTTGCTAACTATCGCAGAAAGCTCAACTTACCGTATTGCTACGAAAACAACAAAATAACAGGACTGTTATGATTCATAACGTGTCTAGGTGATGTTATGGTCAACAAGACTCTGTTGTATTATGACTTTTTATTTAAATAAATTTTTGTGCTACTGATCTATTTGTATTTGCTTTTTTTTCGATTTGATAACTGTCACAGGAAGCTAATTCACATAATCGTTATCAAATAACAGAACTACCCCTCTCTCTCCCCTCTAGTCACCTTTAGAGTTTGAAGTCCCATCTGGGTATATCAGGGTAGACTGCTATTACTTGAGCAGTAAGGTACTCAAGGGTGGTTAGTTTTACGCCGTTTTACCGTCTATTTATCACCCCAGGAAATTATTTCCCCAGGTACTCATTTTTACAGGCTCAATCACCTGGAAGCCTTAGATATTTTTAACAATTCCAATGTATCTTCCCTGGAAATTGAACCCAAGACACCAAGACTGGTAATCATGTGCCAAACCCACTGAGCTACTATGACTTTAAGTTAACTACCAAACCTTTTAATCGGCGTAAGTAAATTAAACATTCCTGTGTAAGCCACACAACCATCATTACGAAAGGACCCCCTACAGTTACAAAAGCACGTCAGTTGTCGGCTCAAAAGTTCACCCTAGTGGAAATGGAATTCGATTTTATGGCCGAAAGGGGTATTTTGTAGGCAGTCAAAAAGTAATTGAGCCTGCCCACCACACTTAATTCTCAAGACCAAAGGTGACTG
This sequence comes from Agrypnus murinus, assembly GCA_929113105.1. Lineage (NCBI taxonomy): Eukaryota > Metazoa > Arthropoda > Insecta > Coleoptera > Elateridae > Agrypnus > Agrypnus murinus. The sequence continues at coordinate 66,342,610 of OV816028.1, read as the reverse complement.
GACACAGTCCCAATTGGCACAGTTTCGGATAAGTATCCGATAATTCCATAGGATAGCTGCGTGTTGCATGGAGAAACTCATAAGGTGATTGCATCATCATGCAATGCAATATTTCAGATACTGGAATATTATCTTCCCAATCGATTCGACAAAGACATTTATATTTTATATTCTTGTAGCGAGACAAAAAGAATTCGTAGATACACTTTTCCATTTAATTTTAAAAAAGATTCAAAATTGAAATTATTTTTAAAAAGTAACTGCTAAAAAAATCTATTAATTGGAAGGCTTATTTAGTCACTCTACATTTACAAGAATATGAAATAAATTTCTTTGTGGAATCCCTGACAAGGTAACATTTCAGCATCTGAATTACATTGTATTCGCTATGGTGCGCTTTCATGCAAAACAGGTATGTGTGTTGCATTCTGGTGTATATTTTGTTTGTCGTTTTTGTTTTGTGAATAAATAAGCAGTAAATGATATTATGATTTAAAAAACACTCCTTTTTGCTGCTTCTTTTAACATTCCTTTGAAGGCTTTGGCAAAAGGTCATCTATACAGTATATATTGAAGATTGGTTCGTAAGCTATTATAAGCTGAAATTATTCAACAATTGGTCCTAATCTAAGGGATCATGATTGCTCTCAAAGTAACTATATTTTTAAATGATTTTTTTAAATTTTTATTTAGTTATACTACCGGGCGCCCCTTTATATTTTGAACCTTTATAAACCTATATAACTTTTGAACTAATTGAGATAATGAAACGCGGTGTTCACCAGTCTTCTTCTTATTTTTTTTAAGTTTTTTTTCTCAGTGTCCACCTTTTTGCCCACTTATGGTTTAGCCGGAAATGACATAGCGCGTTTTCGGGAATAAGGCAACTTTGTGATTTTAAATGGAACACTCTGTATATTTTTTACATATGGAAAACCGATTGTTTCCCCTTTCCGAAAGTGCCATACTTGTCATGGTTATTATACCTTACAGAATGATGGTTTTATAAGCTCTTAAAATGAATACTGTGTGTTATTGTAAGGGGTGTTGCTGCGAATACAGAACCTCTCACATCTAAGACAGTCCTACCTCCTAGTTGGTATTGGTCGGGTCTCTACTTTTAGGTAGAGTCGAACGGGGCTCTGTCGAAGACACACTGATTTCAAGTCCCAATCACACTTGAAGTTAGACTCGTCTGGGCAGTGAAAGTCCGCATGCTGGACTATGGGTGATGGGACTTCTTTGGAGACGGACCCTGAGCACGTAAATAGCTCCGGGAGAGCTAATAGAGGGTGGATAGGCAGCCTCGCTCCCACTAGTGAGAACTGGTAGCTCTTACAAAACTAACTGACGCACTTGAGCACAACTCAATTCCCCTAAGGGGAGCCATGGTCATAACTTAACGCAGGTAGGCCACGTTAAATAAAAATCTTGGATTCACGTCAGCAATGGTAAATGTGAAATTACTTTTTTTATAACGAACTTTGCTTTCATTTCTCTCTGAAGCAATAAGTTTAAGAACGGGTAGCAAGTTTCAAACACACTTTCTTCGTTTACAAGACAACTCGTCATTTTCTAATTAAAGTAAAAAATACATTTTAGATTGGCACAATAACTGCAAGATTGTTGAATGTTTAAATAGTATTTATACAAAAATCACGTTTAGCGAATAATTACTGGAAAAATCACAACAGAATTCCAGGAAGGTTACTGAAGAATTTCTGGGAAATTCCAGAAAGTCCAAATAAAATTCTAGAAGGCTAAAGGAAGAGATATTGGAAAGGTTCGAGGAAAATTCTAAAAGGCTTAAACAAGAATTGCTGGAAATTTCCAGAAAATCCGAACAAAATGTTGTGAAAAGAAAAGGTTTAAAGAGGAAATCCTGAAAAATTCCCAACCACTGAAAGGAAACGTGTACGAATATTCCATAGTATTAGAAGAAAAACTTTTTGAAACTTCTTGGATGCGTGTCTCCAGGACGCACTACGCGTTAGGTTGATTACACTGTCGATCTGTTTCGCAGACTCCTTTGTTGGAGTGCTACTAGGTCATCCGGGATGGGAAAGGAGGATAGAAAAAGCAGTTTTTTTTTAATATTAAAATATAATAAAAATAAGTTTCATCTTACAAAATTCTTATTTTATTAAGTCGTTTTTATAAACCCCTTACTATAGACTAAATAATAAATAGTGTAACGTTCTTTTTAAATAATACGAAAAGTACTTTTTTGCACGTCCTATATATAAGGCTCTACTTTAGTCCCCCAAATGAGGGAGTAAAGTAGCACTTTTACTCCCTGAGGGAGTAAAGTGTTTCCATGACAACAGCAACAAGTAAACAACAAAAAAAAGTAATCGCGGTACATGTTAGGATTTATTATCCTGAAATCATGTGATTTTGGTGTTTGCAGAGTTCAATTGTCAGAATGACATGTAACGAAATTTTCGGAAAAATTTTTCGAAATTTTGAATTTTTGCGATTAAGTCCTTTAGGACGTGCAAAAAATAGCGTATATACCACTGGACTAAAGTGCCTTTAAATCCCTCATGTATTTATTATATATAATAATAAACTCACATTCGGGATTAAAAGATGCACTTTAGTCCCTGGGTATATAATATACTATTTTAATCGTCTTTTAACAAAAGAAATATTATTACTAACACTAATTACAAACACTATAATTATAAACTGTTAACGAACTGAAAGATTATTTGCAAACTATTTAATTACAATACATTTATTTTTAACATTTATCTATATACACATTTATATCCCACTGATTTATGATGCGCGTATTCAATTCACTAGTTCACTAATGCTACTCTTCTTACGCGGCCGCGGTATATATCAACACCACCTTACCTACATAACAAGGCCTACCAACCACATAGTGACGTCACGACAAAGAGGCAATCCCCGAATCTTTTATTCCTCATTTTACATTCAAGTTTTAGCTAATAGGCTGTCTTATTCCATCAAAAATAAAAGATTTTCCAGAATATTAATTAAGAATGAGTTTTTATTTGGCAGGAACCCATTTTCGTATGAAAATCCTATCTATTATGTATAATTATGTATTTGCAATTAAATATCTTTAAAAATACAATTTTTGTAGTAGTTAGGCTAAGTCGATGGTAATAGGATGTGCAAAATAACTCATAGAATAGGAATCTTAAATTAAATGGCGGTGACATCGTTGTGAACGCCGAAATGATTTTCTGATTACTTACTCATGTAAATAATCAGAAAATCATTTCGGCGGTTTTCCCATTCATTACAACTGATTAACAAAAATGATCATTATACAAATTAATATTAGTTCTTTCATATTCTGTTATTTATCTATTCATTTGATTTAAAAAATTTATTTATTTTAAATTGATTTAAAAGTAAAGATTATTAACAATTCTATAGTTCAGTTCACAAACGGTATTGGGAACGCGCCAGATGGCACTCTCGCGACAAGTTGCGAAATTCTGCGATAGCTCTGTTGCAATATTTATAATCACCAGTGCAGTAAACATATCCAGTATGAGCAAAAAGTAACTCCATCAGAGTTGCCTTTGGAATTTGGAACTCATGTGTATTATAACACTATCCATTCTATTTTAGTGACATTTCAAAATAAAATTATAAAATCTAAATACTCTACATCAAATTATCATAAATATTAATCGGGATATTATATTTAATCTGTCAAAATGACAATCACCATTAATATACAACACTGCAAAAACAACCGTTAAAAGCTACGTCATCAGTCGATTGACAGTTGATCAGTTGATGATGAAACATTCTAGAGACCCTTCAATTAGAGTCTGGTCAATGCGTTGCCACGGTGCCCGCCATTTTATATCAATATTTTTGATATAATATTTTGATTTTGACTTCCTAATTTTAATTTAAAATAATGTTTATTTGGCCATGTAACTATTTATGTCCTTTTCAAATTTGGTGCCACGTGTTGTGATATAAAATTTACAACAGTTGATGACGTAGTTTCTAGCGGTAGTAGCAGTAGTAGTAGTTTTGCAGGGTCTTTAGAATGTCTTTGATATGCGATATCAAAGACATTCTAGAGACCCTTCAGACTCTGGCCAATGCGTTGCCAGGGTGTCCGGCATTTTATATCACAATATTTTTGATATAATATTTTGATTTTGATTACCTAATTTTAATGATAAATAATGTTTATCTACTCACTATTCATTCACAACCACTATTTCATATTTTTTAATTAAGTCAAATACCGTTCATATGCGCGCTAATATTTGGCCGTGTAACTATTTCTGTACTTTTCAAAGCTGGCGCCACGTGTTTTGATATAAAATGACTGTCTTGGCCAGACTCTAATTGAAGGGTCTCTAAGACATTCTAGAGTCACTGCATCTAGTTACCTAGGCCAGCTGGTCGACCAGAGTACCGCAAACCGCCGCCATATTGGGGCAAACAAAGCACGAAATTGTTCATTATTTGTTCTGTATTGAATTTAATCAAATCCACATTTAGTTTAAAAGGTTTTTCTTATTCTGAAAGATCAAATCTTTAATATGTCAAACACGTAAAACGTGGTTTTAATTTGTCCATTATTAAAAATCAGAAGGGTGATTTTTAATACCCATATAATACCTATATCTTTTTAGAATTTTAATATAGGTAATTTATTTTATTTTATATTTCTTATTTAATAAATATCATAAATAAGAATTTGTACTAACATTTTCCTCTTTTTTCCCTAATTTTACTATTTATGGGAATCTATTACAATTTTAAACAAAATCTGTTACATTTTTAACCTTAAGATTAGCACGAAAAGCTGCTGCTCCATGACATCACTGCGTGATTAGACCAAAGATTAGACAGCTCTACATAGAGTTCCTATATAATAATAATAGATAATAATCCAAAGAGTTGGGACATGTGTGATGCCTGTTTTTGATCGGTTGGATCCAATGTCATGGAGTACATGTTCTAAATAATCTGACAATTGGTTTTTTAAATTGAATAACAAGATTTCTGTATTTTCTGTCATTTTAACAGGTTGTTCGACAATTAATTTTAAAAGTGGAACAAATTTGGGCTTTTCTTTTCATATTTCATATGTAGGCTGCTTAAGATTCAGGATTGAAAGAAATTTGATTGAAACAGCAGTGTTCTTAACTACAGCGATGGATCTAATTTATGTAATCATCATTTCACAAGTGAGAAACAAAACTCTGAAGCAAAATGTACTCCCCACCATATTTGGTGATAATTATCAAGAAAATGATTTTAATGGGAGGAGGAGCTTTCGGAAAGGAGCTTTCAAACAATGCAGTATAAGATTTTAGTGCTAACAATATACCCGCGAGCTTCACAAAAATTATAAAAAGGTATGAAGTTCTAGTTGTAAGGTGCAGAAGATTAGCATTTTATAACATAAATAATAACAACATTTTGAGTAAAAAGCGACAACAAAAAGAAAGTGCGAAATTAGAAATTTTAAATCCTGGTCAGATTAAAGCTATTCAGGCAAACCACCTGCTATTTCCGTGGTCCAATAAAACTGCCATGACTGGTTTAGGATTTTTTATTTGTGAAACAAGTGGTTACAATAATCATTCCCATTACGTCATCCCCACGTTACATAATCGTTAACGATTTAAGCTTGTAAAAGCTGCATATACCATATCCTTAGTGCGAACTTAAGTAGAAAATTCAAATGTTTAAAATTCAAAAGTGGAATTTTACAGAACGTTTTTACATATATTACGATTTTTGGAAAGAGTATGCAACTACCCTGGAAGTTGGAATGTATCTGAAAGATTGCAGAGATGATATATATCTTCTGATAAATTTGTTGGACATATTACCCTCTTAAATCATACTAGGCTGCTAGTTGTACTCTGTGGTTGTGCTTGTACTTTAGTAGTATGTGTATCGAGTGATGTTAATGTCTTAATAAATAATAATAAATGTTACTAATGTTTTCATAATTTTCTAAAATGTATTTCTAATCTTCTAATTCCTAAATGTTAGAAACTATGAAAGTGTCATATCGGAGAATTTATTAACATATGTATCTTGCCAAAAAAGCATTCAAGTCAAACAAAACTGAAGGTTGAAGGGTGAAAAAACTTTGCTGAAAAATCAAGTGCCTTTGACATTGGATTAAGACCCAACTCTTATGTTAAGGCGATAGGACACGTTTATCCCACATTAAATGATCATTACAAGACGCGTACTGCGTCGCGACTACTTCTACTAACGTCCATATACGAAATATTAGAAAGAAATAAACTGAGTTATTTATATTTTTATAAAATTGCAAATGTAGAAAAAAGAAAATTACGCAGATAAATGAGAAGGTGCAAGTGTATCTGTACAAGTGACATCCCAGACAAGTGATTTTCCTCTTTTCCAAGGGATGATTGTTAGACCATCCGGACGTTTGCCATCATCCCTCAGAACACCATTGGGTTCAAGTAAGCAAGGGATGTTGGCAGAAGAGAAAGATCGTTTTAAAATGTCATTAAGGGAGCTGTGTCTTGAGATTCTTCCTGCGCTTTTAATACACGACAATCCATGATGACTCAAAGTGTCAACAAAAGAACCGCAATTACAAATATGAGGCTGACAAATGCTGATACCTAATCTAAGGGAAACAGCAATTTGTAATGTGTTTTTTTCCAACAGGGTACCTAATTTAGAAGAAGGTAACGCTTCAAGCCAAGCTCCTGATTCGGATTCCGACACTGCCAATAAGATGGCTTTCTGAGTAACATCAGAGGAAGCCAATAAATTTTTATGTATGTTCTCAATAATTGGCAGATCCCAATGCTTTTGAGAGGAACTAGAACTGGGAAGTAAAGACGCATTTGATTTAGAATTCCATTCTTCAATCGCCTCACTAAAGTATACTGATTCAAATTTGGACAAATGTGAAGGAAGAATTGAATTAATAAGATCAGAATTAGCAAAAAGCGAAGAAAGAAAAGCTGGTGTTGAAATATCGGAAATAGATCTAATACCTAATCCACCAAAACGGATAGGTAACTTTGCTTGATCCCAAGATCTGTTTGAAAATTTTATATTCAAAGTTTTTTCCAGGGTGGAACGAATATTATTATCTAATTCTAAACACAAATTTTTAAATTTCCAAAGTGGGCAGCACCTAAGAAGATAGATAAATTTAGGCATCCAAAAACAGTGGCGAAGTAAAAATAAACTGATATGAGGACTGATTCTACAAAGGTTTGTGGACAGCAAAGAAAATTTTTCTATTTTTTTTGAAAAAGAAAAAGGAATTGCTTCTTCAAGAATGGGACAACCCAGTAAAAAGAAATTTTTATTATTACAAATTTGTAAACCTGGAGTTAAGGATTGAAATCTTTCAAATAAAATAGACCTATCAATTTCAGAGACGTTATCAAAAAAATAAAGTTCACATTTACTGAAATTAATAGTTAACCCAATTTTTTTAAACTCGAAAATGATTTTTTCTAAGTCAACTAAGACATCTGATGCCTTTCCTCCTAAAGTACCGTCATCTAAGTACCAGATATTTAATTTTGAAGTTAAATCTTTAATAATTCGATGAATGGAAAGGCTAAAAATGGCTGGACCAAGAGGATCACCTTGTTGACAACCAACTAATGATTCAATGACGTTATTATTAAAGAATAAATTAGATTGAAAAGCGTAACACTGCCAGAGGTATGGAAAAAGTTCTGGAGAAATTTCTTTGACCATGGAAAGAAGAGAGTCTCTTTCGACAGAGTTAAATGCATTTTTTACATCAATTTTAAGAATTACTTCAGCATCAGTTTGATTTTTAATATATTTTCTAATTGAATGAACTGCTGCCTCACAACCACCTTTTATACCAAAACCTAATTGTATAGGTTGAAACAAACTAGATAGACTATCTTTCACATGATAACTACATAATTTGGAAGCTAGACGTCTAAATGTGGAACCAATGGCAATAGGGCGGATACCTCCATCTTTTTTTGAAAGCGCACAAAGAGAAGCACCATAAATATAAGGTCTTATTTCAGAATTGACTTTACCTGCAAGCATAAGATTGCAAAGGTTGGTGATAGCATGTAATAAATGTTGTCCAGAGTCACCTGTACATTTACTTAACAAGTCTTTGAGATGTTGAGGTCTGAGTCCGTCCATTCCGGCGGCAGAACCACTAGGAAAAGAAAGGATGGCTTTAAAAACCTGATCCTTAGAGACAATAAAATACTCGACATTTCCTTCAAGATTAGGAAATTTATTTGTTCTGGAAGGATTTGGATGTTTCGATTTTAGTAAATTAAAAGTGTCGGAATTATCGCTTGCAAAAGTGTCATCAGACGAAAGTATTCGTACAGCGCCCTTAATATCGCCATCAGCTACTTTGTTTTCAGCCAATTTAAACCGAGACAATTTAGAAAAATCGATTTTACAGTGATTTAAGGAATCCTTATTGCATTCAGCATTTTTCTTCACTTTGGAAGTCAAAGATTCATTTGCTTTTACATTTTTTGATGGGATATGTAGTACTCTAAAAGCGAAGAAAAAAAGATCTTCCCAGGCAGAAAAGTTGTTGAGAGAGACACAATCACTTATTACTTTAGTAAGTTTCTTGGCTACCGATATTCTGGCTCCACGCGGAATTCTTCTCAGGATGCAAACATTAGATTTTAGATAACCAATTTTTTCTTTAAAACCTTGTAAATGAGCAAGATCCAGTATAGGAGAATCTGCATTTTGGTGACATCTTGAGTTGTGTATCTTCAAACCATTAATGCTTTTGAAATATTTGATTTCAGGACAGATATGACATTTTACTTGATTACTGTCAATATTAGAACTTTGCAATTTCAAATTGATCCTTGTACTCGATTGATCATAGGGATCATTTCTTAAATTATCTTTATTTACCCCTTGTATTTCTATTTCTTCATTCTTACTCTGTCTTTTACTGCTTCGTAAGTTATATCTAGTACTATTATTAAACTTGAAATTTCGTTTAGTGTTAGTAAGTATTGATAAAGTATTAACACCATTTGACCAATGCTGACTTTTTCCTACAGATTGATTTGTATCATTAATATCACCTCTTTGGTTAACAATTTGAACATTTCTATCGATAACTGGGCAGTTCTTTAATGATTCTTGATTGTTTTGTTTAGTATTGTAGATTTTGCTACTTTGTTTGAATTCTTGGTTATTTAGTTTAGCATTAGATATTTTACTTGACGTTTCAAGGCTATCAATAAGTGCTTTACATTTATCAATCGTTTTATCTACCTTAGCATCAGCTTTTATAAATTGTTTGTATGGTTGTATAGAATTTATTTGGTTTGTAGGTGTAGGATAAGCTTTTGGTGTTAATGGAGTAAGCAATTCAAAATGGCCACTCAATGGATTGCCTAATAACAGTATAAATATTGTTTGATAATGCATATTGTGAATATTATTAATTATTAAGGGAGTATTTGACGGTTTTATAGTATGCGACAGCGATTTACCATTTGGTTTAAGGTAAATTTTAAAACATATCTTATAAATTTCAGATAAAGCATATATTTCCAACGTAGTTCCAAAAAACCCATCGCTTCTCATTTGCATACAATATTTTTCCCTAGTGTGTTTAAATGAACCTTCAAAGGCCGAAGTGTAAACGGAAAGTTCTGACCAATTGTTCTCTATAAAATCAACTGCTTTACTTCGGATTTCTTTATGTTTCTCTTGAGTTTTATATAGGAACAAACTAGTTGCACGAAATAAGCAGTTTCCATCACCAATAATGTTATGCCTTTTAAATTCCTGAGCTGCTTCTAAATTTTCATTGACATTTTCCATGTTTGACAGTTTGAAATTTCGGTTTTAAATTATTTTGTAAATTCTTTTACGATTTGTAAGGTTTTTCACCACTTCTGTAACTTGTAAAGTGTAACTGTTATAAAATGTCTTAAAAGTTACATTCTAATTCCAAGAGTTGTAAAATACATCTAACTCAATAACTAATAATAAGATTAGGTATAATAATCCACAGGAAACGGAATAATATCAGTTTTTTAGAATTTTTTCAGTGATAGTGACAAATGTCAATTATAAACTTTAACTATAAAATCTTCAGTTAAACACCAATTCAATCTAACGCATATAACATATCACAAACTATAGGAAGAAATCTATCTATTTGAATGCTTAATAGTCTTTCAATATATTACTGTGATATAAAATCCACTTAATAAAAACTTACTGTTTTTCCAGTTCAAAACTATTCACCAATTGCACAATTTTTTTTTTTTAAATATCGATTTAATTTATAGTAGATCGATATGAAACCAATAGTATAAGACCATATAACTTGTTAAAGAACACAAGGATGTCCCCACACACATATAATTCATAAAAAGTAATTCAATTTAAAAATTTTGATAGATTACAAACTGTCAAAATTTAAGATATATAAAACACTTTTTAATCCAATTTACTCCAATTTATAAGTGAAAACTTTAACAGAGCTTCTTCAGGAGACACTGCTACTTTATTTTAACAACTTCTCGGTATTCAATTATCAATAGAATATTTTAGAATGAAGTGAGTATCGAAAGCTTTAGAATTATGTGCAATTACAGTATACATATTACATATAAAAAAAATGTTGCAGAAAAAATGCTAATGTTGCAGAAAATCTTAAGAAAAGTAAATATAAATCTTTGTTGGACAATTATTTTTTCATTGCGTTCGCAGTAGAAACGTTAGGTCCTTGGAGCAATGATGCACTTTCTTTATTAGATGTTTTAGGTAAACTTTTAATTTCCAACACAGGTATTCCTCAGGCGAAAACATACCTTAAACAGCGCATTAGTATCGCCATTCAGAGAGGTAATGCTGCCAGTGTTCTTGGCACTGTGCCTTTAAGTTCTTCTCTTAACGAGTTATTTTATTTGTTTTAATTTCACATTCATATGTTTTTAATTACTTGTACGTTTATATTTTCAAAAAGAAAATGTTTATTAGAAAAAAAACTAAATCCATTGGATAGTTAAAGAGTTATAGAATGGAGGAAACACGTTAAACTGAACGTAATATTTGTGTAAATAAATGGCATTAAAAAAACGTGGTTACTATAAATATGTATTACAACATTTAATTTCTAGACTAACTAACTTTAATTCAACCGCACAAGTACTTCCCTCTAATCTATAAACATATAAGTAACTACCCATAATCCTATTTTATGCAAATCTTGTTTAATTAAATAACAATATTAAGATTAAAGTAAAAAGCTGCATTGCCCATCTCATTTCCCCTCAGTTATTAGGCTAATGCACTATCTTTGTCGTATATTGTCGAATTCTAAATGTGCATTTGACGTGTATTAAGGAATTACAATCTCCCATACACGGTGATTCAGTACTCAATGATCGGACTTTGAGGATAAGCTTCTCTGGCTATTAGAAACATAAAACCTTAGTAACTTTTTTTGATTAAATGAACTTGGAAATTTCGAAAATTTTGACCGACGTTTTCAGAAAAGTACGTATAATTGAAGCAGGTCAGTGTTGTTAAGTCGAATAGAAATAAATGCAAGATCTTTAGAAATTGACACCATCAGTAAAAACGTGACATCTGTTTAAACAAGCACAACAAGGATGCAAACGACGCACATTCCATTTTAGATGTTAAAACAAAACGATCTATTAATCCGGGAGATTCCCCTTTATTTTAATAGTAAACGCAGACAGAAATGACATCATTTTAATACTGACCCATTTAATGATATCATTAAATTCGATGTGTTACGCGTTAATAAACAGATATTAGTTTTAATTAAGTAAAGACATGTTTAGCTAATTTGATCTATCCATCAATAGGTATTGTTATTTTTATTGGAATTCTAGAATGTTTCATTATTAAAACCTTATTATTCTTTTTGGTGTTTTAATTCAACGACCCTGAATGATTGATGGATTTGTTTACATAGTCAAGTACAAGTACTGTTACGTCTTATTACTAAAAGCTGCAGTGTAAAGGGTTTGCAATTTGTTATCATTTGAGAAACAATAGTATTGGGTATCTCCTTGATCTTGACCTCAGAATATGTGTCACTATCACGAGTACTATAATTTTTTATTCACAAACCTGCAATATTGTATTACACATAAGGGTCAATGTGCCTATTAAAAGAATTTCAAATTGTCTTAGTAATCATATACAAACACAAAACAAAAATACCATTTTTGAAACAATATCCATCGAGAGGTCGTTCTTAACATGCTTTGTTTATTTAATTCTGTTTATCTGTTGTTATTCTACGAAACACTTGGCCAAAATAAAGACGTTTTTATTACTTAATTACGCTATCCTTGCACATTCTAGTAGTATTGAATATCTGCTTGAACTTTTAAAATATGTGTCATGTGCATTCATACTATTAAATTTGAAAACATTAGGCTGAACTTCGATGCCGTTTTTCTCCAAAGGTATAGAAATATGAGAAAAATGATATATAGGAATTTTCTTTCTTTAATGATTATCTAACCACCGCAAAGTCTCACTATGTCTTAATGGGTCACGGTGTATAAGATACAGATACTGAAGTCCCTCATTTCTCGTAATGAAATAGTTGGCCATCTGATTTATGTTGTTCGTATCTATTCGCGGCCGGTGTACGGGCGTCGGATGCTATCGGCTGCCGGTAGCAGTCATTGCCCTTCTCTGTTCGATTAGGTAACGCACTGTAGCATAAACAATGAGAAATTGATTCTTTATTACAGAAGTTTTTTGAGAAATAAAATAAGAATTACGTTAAGATCAATTCGTTTGAAGCGTGGTCGCGTCCTAAGCTCTTATATAACCTATAATTATCATACAGGAACTCTAACTCTACAAAATCATTGACAGCGTACTACTCTAGATTAGAGTTCCTAAATGAAAACTTTAGCTGTGTTATTTTAGAGTTAGAACACGGATGCCAAGGGCTATCTCGTTCTAGGCCAAAATTAAGCTGTCTCAAACAGAGATACTTTTTTTCTCTCTTTTTACTTTAGTGGCAACATTCAGCAACTGTCAGTTATAAATATTGCCCAGCAGCATATTATCAGTTATAAGGTGTGAGCAACGAAATTTTGATTCAGAGAAGGCCTTGGAAATTTTAGGTTACATCTGATATTCATTTTAAGTAGGTAGTAGAACTACTACAGATCATTTAGAATTACTACAGATCATTGAGAACTACTCTCAATCACTAACTGACAGACCTACTTCAAATGCATTTTAGTATTTTGGTTCTGATTTCGGAGCTCTCAATAATCTTTAATCAAGAAATTTTTAAATAATACAATTAAATTAAAAATTTATTAAAGAAGATGAGTTATATGGCCTCCACTTACAAAACTATCGTTTTAACGGAATCGATAACATTATGAATACAAGATACAAGATGTGTTATTAATTTCTTCAATTTTGTTGCTAATTCTGTGTTAGATAAATTTCTACTATATTTCTCTTTTGTACTTCATTAAATATGAATGTCATTATTAAAAACTGATTTTTTAAATTTTTTTTTCAAAAACTGTTAATCTGACAGCTCTTTTCAAAAAGTGACAGTTTAACATGTTTAAATAAACTAATTCATACGATTCAAAATTGCACATGACCGATATGTCTATTTCTTTCTTTCAAGGCCAACTCTGAATCAAAATTCCGTTGCTCACACGTTATATTAATTGTACCGAAGTTCAGACTTATATAATTGTCATACTGATAGTTTGATTTATTAAACCAATTTTCATGATTACCAACCATCTAATAAATAGTTTCAAAATATAAAATGTCACTAGGAAAATTTGACATGCGTGACTTTTAACTCTAAATAACGCAGAGCTTAGTTTGTATTTAGGAACTCTACTCTAGATCAAAATGCCGAACGTGCCCCGTAAAAATCGTACATTTATAACTTGGTGGACTGCTAAAAAGATACAAATTCAAAGCCTACTCTGAATCATAAAGAAACTAAATAAATATACAATAGCTTTTTACTAAACCAAGCAAAGTGTTTAGGCCTATTTTTTTCTTGAAAGGTGGTTTAAATCTTTTGCTTAAATAAATAAATTAGAAAAGTTGGCAATACTGAACATTGTGTGTATGTAAATTTGAAGTAGTAGTAAATAGCGAGTATTGATACAACGCACACTTATGTTATGCGATGTACATTAGCGATGTGCCGTTTACCGATTTTTCGGTAGATTTACCGAACTGCAGGTAAATCTACCGATCTACCGAACTTCTAATGGAAACTACCGAAAAAACTCTATTACGAATTTAATCAATAAATGATTTATAAAACAAATTTAAGTATACCAGTAAAGCTTAACCTGTATTTTAATAAAAATATTAACATTAAACGAGTATATAGAGATGTCATTTCTATTCCTAATAATTCTGGGACCTGAAATAATGTTTGTACAAGTGAGGCATTTTTACAGTTGGAAACTCATTTTTTTGTAGGTATTCATTCATATAACATGGTTATTTATTACCTATATATTTACTTCTACGCTTTGTTGATGTTGCCGCCGCCGCCACCCTGAAGGCAATAACAATATAGTTTGCAAGTATTCCTGAATTATCTTTATTATTAAGTCTTCTTTATATCCCTGAGAAAAAGATTACAGAGGGTACATAATAAAACTTCAAAGTAAACTCGGTAGGTACACCGGACATGCAGTATGCATATTTTACTATAACAAAAATAACAAATAACATCTGGACAAAATGCAAAGCCGGCTACCGAAATTTCATGAATTCTAGAATCTTGCTATTATGTACTTTTTCCTTTGTACATTTCAATTACCTGCTTTAAAGATCACAGTATTTTTTTTATTTAAATTAAAACTTTCATAAATAGTATTTAGTTAACAATTTTAGTTGTGATTTTTAATTGCAATTGACGTATTAATTGAAACTAAGGTTAATTGTAGTTAAATTTAGTTGCAGTCTGCAATTAAGAGGTTAATTGCAATTACATATAATTGCAATTGAAATGTCACAATTAAATCTTCAATCATGAAATAAATAAAGATTATTAAAAGTTTCACAGTTTTATTAAAATACAACCTGACAATATTGTTTCGACAGCTATGCTGTCATTATCAAAGGTAATATAATTATAAACAAACACGTCGCTAAGGTAGAAACAAAAATTATATTACCTTAGATAATGACAGCATAGCTGTCGAAACAATATTGTCAGGTTGTATTTTAATAAAACTGTGAAACTTTTAATAATCTTTATTTATTTCATGATTATGGAGTTCCATAAAGTAAGGCTGGAAACAATAAACAAAATCTTCAATCAACTAATTAATTGATTAAAAATTTAATTGATTGATGGCCAACGATGCTTTGTAGGAACTTATATTTTCGTTACGATTAATTAAATTAAGGGGGCGTTATTGGCGCGAAATATTAGCGTCAAAATATAGCTCACGTTTTTCATTCAGTTTTTTTTAATAATCGTTTTTTTAGGAAGATAACGTTTGATGTCGATTACTAAACTGTTAAGGTAGTGTGGATGATAGTTTATAAGGAGTAGATATCTAAAATAAATTTTATAATCGTAGTCGAACATAGCCAATCTTGTAGAATTAACATATTTTTAAAAATATCCATAATACAGTCATTATATCACTGTTTAATAGCAAAATCTATGAAAATCGATAAATGTTTCTGCTTGCTTATTTAGTATTGATTGAAATAAAATAGATGTACACGGCGCGAAAATTTAAATATGGCAGCACGAAAATCAGTCATTTTTAGTTGAATGCTTTCTGCACCAGGAAGCGTTGGGTGGTAATATTCGCGGGACATTTAAAAATAATTTAACTTTCCTAATCTTTTAATTATTATTTAATAAATTCCCGAAGTAAATGTTGTTTTTCTTTACTTAAGAGTATGTGACGGTTAATTTTTGAGTAAACTATTTCACTCTTAGTTAGTCCTGATTAATTTCTTAAAACGAATATATATTTTCAATATTTTAATATGGTAATACTTTTCTTTTTCTTAAAACCAGCAAGAACAACTAATATTTTTAAAGATATTTAGCAGTTTTATATTACCCTTTTTGATTTCAACTACCTTAAATTATTCCTTGGCATTTAAAAATTAAAAATTTCAGTTAAACTTAAAATATTTTGAAAGTTCACGCATGTCTGGCAACACTGTGAGCACAAATTTTTGTTTTAAAGAAATTAATTCCGTTTTGCGGACCATACCGCCATCTTTAGGTGTTTATAGTTAATGAAGCTTCCTATTATGAAAACTGGCGGCGATAACGCGCCCTTAAAAAAAAAACATATGCTTATAAAATAGTTTTCTTTATTTAATACTACTAAAGCAAGTGCCATCTACCGATTTTTACCAGAACCTACCGATTTCCTTGAGTATACCTACCGAACTTATTTTTTCTAACGGAACATCGCTGCATGGAGGCCATGAAAGAGAAGATACGTGCAGTTTGTAGGGAAATAACACGTGAAACTTTAAACAGGGTTCCTTTATCCTTTATGAGACGCAAAAGAATCTGTTTGGAACATGATGGACAACACTTTGAACATTTGCTTGGTTGAGTTGGTTAGTTTTAAATTAATTCTTATTTAAGCTTCTACTCAAGTGGATATGTAGCAAATTTTTCTAAATAAAATTTTGATTTTCATTTTCTACTTGATGCAATTCAGTTCTTAAACGGTCCTCGAAACAAATATCTACTATATTCTATTATCAGTGATAAATTTCCTAATGACTTTGACATTTGTAAAGGATGTCCAAATTAAACACAAGTTAAAAATTATTAATATTATGAATCTAGTTATAAATGAAAGCAGTATTACTGGTTTGCAAAAATAATTGCAATAATTTGCAAAAAAGATTAATTTTACCGTTACACTGTTTTGATTTAAATCTGCATTTTAATTATGTCCTAAACCGTGTTAAACGGTAGTCACTTTTTATGGCGAAATAATAGTCATGTCTTTGGCGGCTATATTTTGAAGTTTTGTACACGCCCCTTTCTTCTCTAATTGGCCAATAAATAGTCCCATAACAAAAGTGTGCGTTGTTTCAATACTCGCTAGTAAATAACTAATAATAAACACGAAGCAATTAGAAGTATAAGAATTTTTATTTACAATTAGTAAAATAAAGTATATCTTGATCTCCGTTGTCAATGACACCGGAGTTCAAGACGTTCTTGATCTCCGTTGTTGTTGGCAACGTAAAAATCATTTGATGTTGCATAACAGCCACATATGTGACATGCTGCTTTTTATCTCCTTGGTTACGCGTATGATGAGACCGACAAGGCAACTTGCTTCATTATACAATAAATTCGAATAAATTTTAAAAGGGAGAAATTAGGACTGAAATACGAAATAAAATTTAAATCCTCGAAGATGTTATAACGCCTCGGCTGGCGCCTCTGCGTTATAATACATCTTCTCTGATTTAAAGTATCGCTTGATCTCCTAATTACATAAAATATTAATGCTTGTTGCTATTTCTTACATAACTTTCATCGACTAAAATAAAGGAAATCCCGCAATTTTTCGTCTAAGATCATCACCAATTCATGAAAGTTCCCTAGCACAGCAACGCCCTCTCAAAGCTAATCAATCTCCAGCTGACAAACAATAAACAATCTTTATTTGATTCTAGTTAACTAATTCAACATTGAATTAATATGTTAATTAAATAAAAATATTTAATCTTTACAAGCAATTTACTATAAAGTAGTGTCTTAAGGAAATATAAAGAAAAAATGTGAAAATCAAAATTGGTAACACCCCCTGATTTACATATGGATTAAAATCTATTTTGATTTCAATAGTGGGAATGAATAATCAGCATTTAATAAAAAAACTGCCTGATAACGTATATTCTAATAATTTTCATTTAAAATGTTGACACCTGGGGTTCGCATTGTACGTGGACCAGATTGGTCGTGGACTCTTCAGGGTAGGTTGTCTTCATGATTGTATTTAAAAGATTTTGTACAAGAAAAGTATTTTTATTAAGATGGAGGAGAAGGGCATGTGGGGACAGTATGTGAAATTGGAAAACCAGGAACTGTTGGATCTCCTGATAAAACTGTTGTAATTCAATGGGACAATGGAACGCGAACGAATTATCGAGTTGGTTACATGGGGAAATATGATCTCAGAGTCATTGATAATGCACAGATAGGTAGTATTTTAGTATATAATGATTAATATTAAAATACTCATGATTTAAATAAATTGTTTTAGGAGTGAAACATCCAAATATAGTATGTGATGGTTGTGATAGCCAAGGTATTTCCGGGATGAGATACAAATGCTGTGTATGTTACGACTATGATTTGTGTTATATGTGTTATCATGGTGACAAACATGATTTGAATCATCCGTTTAAGCGATTTGATTCCACTACCTCTTTAGGGTAAATGAATTTTTTATATTTGTGATTGGATTAGTTGTAGGATATTTTAAAAAACTATAGGCTGATAAGGAATCGATGCATGCCGACCACACCACCTTCTTATATGCTAAAAGTGAATTTATTATTCTCATTTAAAGTTTTCTAAGCTTACTGTCTAAGAAAACAAAAAATTCCCAAAATGAAATTGCAAACTGCATTACTGATAACTAATAACTATTCATGATTTTCCATTCATAATAGAAATGAAATGCGTCATATTGTTAACAGTAACAGTCTTGAATAGTAATAATGAAAAATTCTTTATGCAACACCTCTTAACCCTTCAACTCCGTAGTCCAGTCATTGTCATGCTGTCACCGTAGTGCGATCTTGAATACCACTGTCATTTTATTTTTATTTCATTTGATTGAAATATGGCAGCAATATTTGTTTAGTGGTGCACGACGTTGCTTGCAGTTTTTTGATGTAAACGTAAATCTTGATATCTCAAGAACGGTTGATGCTAGACACCTGTGGTAAAAATGATTGTATTGCTCACATGTCGGACTACATCTTTTAATTTAAACATAATTTTTGTAGGACGCTCGCTTACTTATGGGTGTGATTTAATCCCGAAGATTAAAGTTTTTACAAAAATTTCCGCTTTTATGGGGGCATATTTCATATATCCGGATAAAAATGGAGTTTTAGGGCAGATTTTCTATTTAAACGTACACGGTTAGAAATACTATATGTATAAAATATTTTAAATCTGAAATTTTACTATTTTGGTATTTAGGGCTTTGAAGTTCTCGTTATGATACGTCATATCAATATTATGTTTAGATTAAAAAATGTAGTCCGACATGTGAGCAATACAATCACTTTTACCGCAGGTCTCTAGGGTCAACCGTTCTTGAGATATTAAGATTTACGTTTACATAAAAAAACTGCAAGCAACGTTGTGCACCACGAAACAAATATGGCTGCCATATTTCAATCAAATGGAATAAAAATAAAATGACCGTGGTTTTGAGCTACCAATACATAGGGGTGATAACACACAAAAAATTATCATTTTTCGAAATGATCGAGCGACTAGTACTGCACTACTTCATATGGATTAAACCTAATTGCTATGATGGGGGATGACAAAAGAATGGCAATGGCCATTCTTTTGTCATACTATTTTAATTAATGAATTTAATCCGGCAACCTCTATAATATCAAAGCTTAGGTATTTCTCGACTTATATTAACAATCAGAATAAGTCCAACGGGTTTTTTATACGGAAAGCCTCTGGGCATCCGGTCTGATGGAAAATTGAAAATTTGTAAAATTGTCGTTTCTCGACCATCGATTTCGACCATACCACTGCACCGAATTTAAAGTGTTGGATTCTCATCCGACGCAGAATTTAACGGTCTTTAATTCTTGTAATAGTGAAGTTTTCGTTGTAAAGCACCGCTTTGGAGTTATAAGCGGAAAACTAAAAAAGGTCTGAAGATTTTGTGGTTCTTTTGATGCCCTCAGGTAAGCTCAAATCGAGGGACCATGCAAACCTAGGATACTTATATTTGTCTTCAAACGAAGCGATCAAAACCCTTTCCCGCTTTCCAATATTTGTTTCCACCAACGGTCCCCATCGTGTCTAATTTTACTGGCCTAATATTGATTTAATTCGATTTTTTAATGAAAAACAAAAGTTGACAATGCTGTATTTTTTTAATATATTTTACAGCGCTTTTATTATAATGTTACAACATAAATATTATAGGTGTTACAAACAAATTAGGGGTCTGTAATATAACTTAACATATATGAAAATATAACTAAAAAGTAGTATTTAAAGATATGGGACAATATAACGGAAATTGCAGAACCTCTTTTATCAGTAAGTTTAGTTAGCTTATTATTTACAGTATTTACAAACTTTAATGGAACACTCTAGGCATATCGGTTTGCGACATGAAAAACACATGTAACTAGTTTTTCTTTTTAGACTGGGTGGACATATAGAGCAGGTTTTTCTTTTCTCCAGTTTTTCTTCGCCATTTGTTATGGATTGTTCCTCAGGAATTCCCAAAACCCGCTTAATAGTTAGGCACAAGTCTCGCTTTAGATAAGAATTTTTGGCTCGTTTGAAAAGATATGGTTGCACTAGTTGATCATCAAGTATTTTTATAAAGTCTGCCTTTTCAAGTTTGATATTGTCCTTGTAAGCTTGATGCAGGACTTGAGCATTAACGCCACTGATATCGAGGTGTCGGAAGAATATCACCATGGGCCATCGTTGAGTACGACGACTTGTCGTATGTTTAGCATATTTTTCATCTAATGCTTCGGCAACCCCCGATTTTGTGAGATTATAAAAGACAATAATTTCAGGTTTTCAGAATCCGGAGCAAATGCCTTTGTATGATGCATCAATGAGACTAGTACAACTGCCCTGTACTTTTTGGGGACATAGGAGACGAGAGTCATATTTTGAGTAAAGCCAAATAATGTAGAGCCGGACTTCCTATTTTTGTTAGGCAAAAATTGATGTGGGATTTCTCGTTAATTTTTTTAACTGTACCAACATACGTTAATCCCATTTGTTTAAGTTTTTCCAGTAATTCTATGGACGTAAACCAGTTATTATAGGCTTTATTAGCCTTATTACAGATTGGGTAGGTTTTGCAAATTTGTTTTCGTATTTGCTTAAACCAATGCCATCGGAATCTTTACCCTCATATATGTAGCCATTGTAGAAATAATGGCTACAAGCATCTGTCATACACATAATCTGTATTCCATATTTGCATGGCTTGCTTGGCATGTACATTTTGAAAATGCATATTCCACGAAATGGTACCATCATTTCATCAACAGTCATATTTGCTCCAGGGGTGTACATGGCTTGGGAATTCGCAATAAATGCATTGAATATTTTAGAAATCTGTGCTATTGGGTCTTTTTGTCATCTGATATCTCTATCAGCAGGATTATCAAAACGTAGAGATGTTAGTAAATTCGATTTTTACTCATTTCACAACGAAATATTTCACGACCTGTTCCATCTATGGTAAAGATTCACTTGATTTTTTCGTGATTAGAATTGAAAACTGATGTATAGAATAAAAATCCTATGAAAGCCTTTAATTCCTCCAAATCTAAGTCCTGCAGTTCCAATCTTTTCTGATTTTTATACCTAGACCTCTCGATCTGTATTTTATTATTTGTCCATTGTAAACCTATTCGTAGCATGTCTTCCGAAAAAAGTAAATTCCAGACAACAGCAGGCATTCAAAATTAGGATCATCACAACGAATCCTTTTCGAAGGTCCTGGCACTCCTGGCTCACAACTCATAACAGTATTGCAGTACAAACAACAACACGTGAAAATGAAACACCTACGCAAACACCGTAGTATGGTCTCAGAGACCGCAATGAATTTTTAAATTCAAATATCCCCGCAACAAACAGCTCTAACTTAGTGAAATTCTAGAATCATACTAAGGGGTATGTAAGTTAAAGATACTGTACTGATAAACACCCAGCATTAAAGTGGGGGAAAATTTTGCACAATGAAAAATTGCAGCTGTCTACCAGACCGCACTACGGCGTTTGAGGGTTAAGTACAGGCTTTCTCGCTGTTTTTAAGCAATCAAAGTTGACGATCATTCACTAGCAAATAAAAATTCGTTATTACCCACTAGCTAAAATCTTATCAGTGTAATAAACAAATGACCTATGTCCTATAGAGTTAATTTTATAGAAGACGAAAAAACTTTGTAAAAAATTTTATTTGTAGATTTCTGGAAATTTTTTTGAAAATAAAAATAGGACTGCTTTAATTACAAAAGTTTTAATGTAAAAATATAATCAATCTTTCTTTCTATAAAAAATATATACGTAGGACCATAGGCACAACTAGCATCTAATTTTTGTGGGGGCTAAATTCAAAATTGTGTCAAAGGTGTTTAGTTTTTCTTTTTTTTTGCTTGGAAAAAATTTCTTGGTATACCCTGGAAAAACCTGCTTGGGTAACTTGACACTATGTTTGCTGAATACAGGAACAAATATAAACGTGATAGTGGTTTTAAACTTATTTGACGGACACATCAGTGGCGGCTCCTCATAAGGAGCCAAGGGGCCATGGCCCTACCATTATAAATTATGGCAACGATATCACAAATTAGTCATTGACAAGTCTTAGTGTTCCTTAAGAATGTTGTGGAGGTACAATAAGGATACAATATGTCAAAAAAACAAAACGAACAAAAATTTATAGAAATTTATGAATTTATAGAAATTTTTGAATTTATAGAAATTTTTGAATTTATAGAAGATCATAATAGAATGTTCCTCATTTAATGCTAAAACTACAGTGAAGATTCCAATTTGATTGACTAAGCCGTTTAGAAGTTATTACAATTTAAAGTAACTGTAATTTTACATGTGATCTTATGGAGATTCACTAACATAATAGAATAAAGTCACTTCAGTTACAGGACAAAAAGTTACCGAGCGTCCCAAATTTTTAAATTACGTAACTTGAACTACATAGAACCGATTTTGCATAGTTTTATAAACATTCACTAAACGGTTGTTGAGAAAAGAATTATAAACAAACCGAAAATCTGGTTTTTACTTAAAAGCTTTCCATATTATTTGTTATTTTCTTTTTCATTCAACATTATTAGTAAAAATTCCTCTTTTTTTAAATAATATATTCTTTTTTAGCATTGTAACTATTGATTTACTTCATAAAACGAAGATATTCATGAATTTCTAATTTTCAGTACTTTTGCCTCCGAGTGCCTGGCCAGTTTTATCTGGCTCGGCACAATGCAGACGGGGTGTGGGTCTTTGCGGGAGCCGGGAGGCAAGCGGGGACGGTCAGAAATGTGCGCGATTTTCATTACGTTCATGCCAGACCAGACGTTCGTATTTGTTTCCAGTGTTATTAGTTATGCATGGTGTGTAGGGCCGTGCCAAGCATAATGAGCGCTGTCGTGCAAATTTATGTATGCGCCCTCAATTAATCTTATCATGATTTTTTTTATAGGATAATGTCACCAAAAGGTAAAAGGCTTCTGAAAAAGTAGGGCCCCTAGGTTACTTTGAAAAGTTTTTTTTAGGTACCCCTTAAAACGTTAGAAAATAATTAGAAAACAACTGGAAAATATATTTTTTAAATTTAAACCGTTTCTATGCGTGCCTAAAACTGATTGAAATTTTCAAAAATGGGTATTTTTATTTAATTTTATTGTTTGACGTCTTTTCAGAGTTTTTACGGCATAAGTTTAATGTTTTTACTTGAAAAACGGCCGAATTGCTTGAAAAAAGCGACCCCAAAAACATAAAGCTACGCATTCAAGCAAAAACAAAAAAGTTATGCCAAAAAAACTATGGAAAGACACCAAACAATAAAATTAAATAAAAATACCCACTTTTTAAAAACTTCGATCGGTTTTAGGCACGGTTTAAATTAAAAAAATGTGTTTCCACTTATTTTTTCATTTTCTAATGTTTTAAGGGATGTGCCAAAAAAGTTCTTTTCTATATATTAGTCACTCATATATAGAGAGGTTTACAGAATTTGTGAACCAATGAGAATTGACCCAAAGTGCAGAGTGCAAAGTCATTCGAATTTGAGATTTTTCAAAAGTAAATAAGAAGGAATGAAAATAATAAATGTTATACAAAGCAATAAAATGTATATTTAATTTATAAGTTAGATAAATAACTGATAATTAATAAATGAAATATATCAATTAAATTCAGAAATCATTTTTTAACAAAAATAATTATGAATATATGCAACAGTTTTAAGGTAAAAACTGTTCACACGAACGTCAACATCGTGCAGCACGTGTTTTTGTTTGCACTTAGGGTTAAATTTGCTTGGTTTAGAAAAGTCAGTCTAAAGTCTAAAATGCGCTTCTTTGGGATCGCGATACCCCTATTCTTACACCATGACATGAGGTGCATAGTATAACAATACACGTATAAAAAATACTAAGTTTAATGTATTATTTTTACTTACTTAACGTAGTTAATCCTTACGCTTTTCTAGCTTGCAGTGTATTGTTTTATATACTTTAAATTCCAGATTTCGTATAGTCTTATTGTGGCTTTTACAAGTAGAATGTTTTCAATACATTTTGCCCAATAGGGCGTTTTTGTTTATTTACAAGCTCTGCTTTCAAGTTCAAGTTCAACTTGCGGTAAGTTCAACTTACCACCCATGGTAAGGTAATAGCACAGCTTATAATAAATGCCTAGGTTGAACAACTTACGATTCACGACCAGTGTCACGTCCTTGAAATTTCCACACCCACTGACCCACCTATCTGACTATGCTAATTTGATTACTTTTTTAGTTTTTAATGGTTATGTTTCCAATTTATTTGTTAATTAATAAAATGCCAAATATAATTTGAAAATTATTTTAATTTACGGGTACTAATTTTGATTTTGGGGTGCTTAGCCCCCCCCAGTGCCCCCTAGTTTCGCTTTTGTATGTATTGATAACTTTGCTGTACAACAACCTAAAGGAATCTGCAATCAACCCCATATTAGATTCCATATAAATTAGCACTGACAAAAAAAATCTTGCAGTTCTTAAATAATATATTAAAGAATGAGCTTCATATGGTAAGATTTATTGCACGAGTCCAAATTTAGAAACGAGCCGCTTGCGGCGAGTTTTCTAAAGGACGAGTGCTATAATGACTTATGAAACGAGTTTTTTTATGCTATTTTTTCTATTTTGCACCTTTTATTCCCGTTTTAAATAAAAAATCGCAATTTCAAAATTTAGGGAATTTTGTGGTAGTTGACAATACTGATATGACATTTGAAAATTCAAATTTTTAGAGTGAAGTTTTTGTCAATTGTATTTTTGTTCCATTTTTTCTTCAATCCTACCAACTTTGGAGAAGTTGGGCTATTAAAGCACTCAAATGAGCTATTAACGCACTGTTTTGGGTGCTTTAACAGCTTTTTTATAGACACAAAATAGAAAAAATATAATTCAGAGAGGTTCTTAGTCCCCCGTTTAGCTGGTGGTGCAGTCCATTCACGTGTGTTTTTGCAGTCTACGGTTATGGAAATTATGAGAAATTAAGGCTTCGGTCCTCGGGCCCCTCCGCATTGCGGTCATTGCTATATGATAGCCCTGTAGTTGCAATAGCAACCAACCACTAGCTTACAGTGGATAAAAAGTTATTTTTACTCACTATTGAGTAGAATTCAATTTAAATTAGAATTAGAATAATTACTTAAAAACATCAAGATTTTACTTATCCTCTTTACTTAGAGGTGTTGGATAAAATATTATATGATGCACGAGAATAAAGAGCTTTTATCCACTCAGGAAAATTAACATTTGTGACTTTCGTCTTGTACACGAAAATTAAAAATATAACACATTATTAAATTTCAGAATTGACTTGCCTGTACGTAAGAATGGCCGTAAATGTGAACTACGAGGTATTTTTGTAGGAGCTAAGGTTGTGAGAGGTTTTAACTGGGAATGGGGAGATCAAGATGGTGGAGAAGGTAATTTTAATAACGTATAGTTAATATGAAATAAGTAACTAATTAAAGAAATCTTGCAATAGGTAAAATTGGACGCGTCCTAGATATAAGAGGTTGGGACAATGAAAGTAGTCGTTCTGTTGCAAATGTCACATGGTTGTCTGGTTCAACAAACGTATATAGATTAGGACACAAAGGAAATTGTGATATAAAATTTGTTGAATCAGCTGGTGGCGGTAGTTATTATCCAGAACACTTGCCCATATTTGGTAAATTTGATAATTTAATTTAAAACTATGTAGCCAGATTCGTATTTTTAATTTAAAGTATAATTTGGTTGCCTTCACATTTAATGCTGTTAAATGTTAAATGTAACTATGTAATGAAAATTGAATGGATATATTATCAATTATAGTAAACTAAATGTGAACTTGTAGGTTAATATAAAGTACCAAAACTCTGTTACCTACTAAAATAGTAACAATGTAGAAATTAACGGAATCTGATGGCGCAATCTTTTTTCTTATAAAATACTCTTTAAATGGCACAGTAGGTGTATAGAATGCAAAGTCCTATTGAATAACCCTTCTTAGTAGCCAGATTTAAGCTTTCCTTATGGGGATACATCAAAGATAAAATGAAGAATTACATAACAGAAATAATAACAATAACAGAATACTGAATTCCGCAATGAGAGTTCAGTGGCTTGTTTGCAACAGGATAGTGTGTATCGCAGTTGCTGCCGTTACAGTATAAATTGATTTGAAAAACTTTCAAGTAGAATCAGATCAAACCTTATAAGATTTATAAAATAAACAATTCTACTTACGAAAGGCTATTTACGACATTTTACTGCAGTACAGGTCGTTTCTATTTCAAGAAAATGTCAGTAATTGGTCATTTTTAAAAATCGTGCTTTTTAACTTTCATATCATCATATCTTCAAAAGTAACCAAGCTATCGGATTGAATTTTTTTTTTTAATTAAAGAACACACGAGCCCTTCCAATGGTATCATTGCCATTATTGAATATTGTTTATTGACTTCACCATAAATATACAGTCTGTTTGATTTAAAGCGCCCCGCTTTGTTGCAACTTTATTTTCAGTCGAAATGGTATAAACCCTATATATTATTAAATGGCAAAATTCTTTTTGTTCTGGTTCAGAAAATCTTGTATTTACTAAATCGACGAAAGCGTGATGACGTCATCGAACTTTTTTAAATTACATGAGATGTTTTTTTACTGAAATCGATAGAGTATTGTGTTCTCTTTTCAACCATAATAAATATTCATACTCTTACATAAGAAAATTTTCAAGAAAAACCTGAAAAATGATTTACGACCACTAGTAGACTTTGATTTTGGGTTCTCCAATTAATAAAACAGAAATATCTAGCAAGCTTAGGTAAATAACGAAACTTTAGTTGTTCCAGTGACGTATTTACAAATTTTTCTCAGGAGGGAAGGGTACTCTGTAAAAATCCCGAATCAAAATACGTAGATTTTGACATAAATGACCTGGACTATTAAAAAAAAATCGGGAGTGGCTCCATCCCGTTAGCCTACCCCCCCAAAATGCCACTGAGGTTTTCTGATGGTCTTTAATCTTCAATTAGGGAAAATGTAGAACAAAACAGTACAAAAATAAATAATCAATAGAATAAATTGAAAAACTTATTTTAGAATTCCTTTGCATTAGTAGAAGGGTCATGTGACATACTTTTTACCACTTGATTCTTTTTTCTAATAACTTTTTGCATCATAAGGGATACCAAACGATGATTGCCATAGACATTGGAACACTGGAACAACTAAAAGTTTTATTATTTACCTAAGCTTGCTAGATCATTTTGTTTTATTTATTGGAGAACCAGAAATCAAAGCCTGCTGGTCATAAATCATTTGTTCATAGTTGAAAAGAGATCACAATACTCTATCGATTTCAGTAAAAAAATACCTATCATGTAATTTAAAAAAAGTTCGAGGACGTCATCACGCTCATGTCGATTTAGTAGATACAAACTTTTCTTAGCCAGAACATAGAGAATTGTATGCCATTTAATAATATATAGGGCTTATATCATTTCTGACTGAAAATAAAGTTGCTACAAAGCGGGGCGCTTTAAATCAAACAGACTGTATATTTCCACTATGCAGGAAACTTTTTTATTTGGGTGAATTTTCATATACATGCTGTGAAGCCATTGAAGCCAACACAATAGAGAAATTGTTAGAAAAAAAATAAAAAAACATCAAATGCAGTTCTTTTTTAATTTTATAACAAGCATTCGTAGCGTTGCAACATGTCAGAAAACGTAGAGATAAAAGACGAACCAAATTGTTGCCACCAAATCTTAAAGATGTTGGTTGTTGTGGATATATTTTAGTAAATGACTGTTGGAATCAGACTTTTTCAGTTCTAAAACCAATTCTGGATATTGTATAACAATGTTTAAGTCTTTATTGTTCTGATAAAAACTGCAAATATTGTGGTTGTATTTGAATTAATTCGAGGGTGATTTAGAAACTTCTTAATTATTATTTTAAAATTAATAAAACAATAAATATGTGTTAGAAAACCTACTGTTGATTTTTGATTATTAAGTGGTAGTTGTGTGCCTGCCTTGCGAAGGTGCCACCACCTAATGAGGCAGTTTAGTAGGTCACAAAATATTCATAACTATAAAACTACAGGTCCTGGATCAATTTTCTTTTTTCTAAAAATTGATAAATTTTTCAGTCAAAGCAATAGATATATTGCTTTGACTTGAATTGATTCACAGCATGTATATACAAACTCATCCAAATAAAAAAGTTTCTCGCATAGTGGAAATATGAATTAATTCATGGTGAAGTGATAAGTTTAACTGTGGCAAATAGCCGTTTCGTATGTATAATGATTTATTAAGAAATTTCATAAAACTTACAAGTCTGATCTGATTCTATGTTGAAAAAAACGCATTTCTTGGTCCATTCTGATCCATTGGGAATATTGTAGCTGATATTTAAAAGTTTGCTTGATGCGGACGATTCGAACTAGTTGTTCTAAATGAGTAGTTTACTTAATGCCCGTGGCAGAACATCGTACAGTATTCAAGCTTATCGGCCAAGTGGAGTCCGGAAGAAGACGATGCAGGCAAGGTCTTTCCCTGCTGTATTGCGCCCTCTTTAAAACTTTTCATTCAACAGTCTAGTCTACAATGTGTGGTGAATACAAAGGTTGCATCAGATGGGAATACAAAAAACTGTTTCAATGTGTCAAGTGTTAGGGCTTATGGTTTTGCCTAACCACATAGGGCAAAATTGAAAAAAATATATTTAATTTTTGTTTACATTATCTGAATTTTAAATTTTTTGGTTGTTTTTTCATAGATTATGAAAATGTTTAATAAATACAGCTTTGATTACACAATTTGCTTTATTAAAGATTTATAGTTCTAGAATCTTAAGTATATGTTTTCGTACAGGTTTCCTCTATTAACGATATTGAAAAAATAAATGACTACACCATTAGATTGCAATCATTTTATCGGTTCAGCCATGTCAAATTTTAGAAAGATACCA
Source organism: Agrypnus murinus (assembly GCA_929113105.1). NCBI lineage: Eukaryota > Metazoa > Arthropoda > Insecta > Coleoptera > Elateridae > Agrypnus > Agrypnus murinus. The sequence goes on along the minus strand of OV816028.1, from coordinate 66,313,064 downwards.
TTGTAAATAAGGATGCTATATTTAATCGTTCTGGTACTTTGTATTAACACTGCATGTATGTATTACTGAGTAGTGGCAGGATTATGCCTTAATTATTAAAAGTATACAAAAAGCAGTGTTTCCAATGATTTTTATCTAATATTAGTTTAACAATGATAATTTTTAAAATTAACTTTTAGGACAAATTACTGAGCAAAATGTAGCAAGACCAGTACGTGCTGGTCCCCCACCATTTACTGTTGGTGACAAAGTACAAGTTATAGTAGATGTAGAGCAGTTAAAGGCCATGCAGCAAGGACACGGTGGATGGAATCCAAGGATGGCCGAGGTATTTTAAAATTTTTAAAGACTATTTTTGTATCAGAGAATATTTATTACTGATTCATAAGTTCATATTTTTTTTTGTAAATCTGAGAGTATAATGCCAAAGTAAAAATGAAAGTTTTTATAATGATTTAAAAGTCTTTTCATCGCTTAAGCCGTGTGTTAGAAAAGTCATTTTATCAAGTAGGCTGTGACTTAGGTAATTAAAGGAACTAAATTTTGTTTTTATAGGCCACTTGATAAAACGAGTGTTCTAGCACCCATTACTTTTGTATTGCTTATATTGATTCTTAATTAAATTTTGGCACTTCTGATAATTGTCATTTTATGATAGAACAGTTGAATTCAATATAACAAACATTAATCAGTTAGTTATTCTAAGCTTATCATTATCAGAATATTTTAATCATTGTAATTCTGTTGTATTGAATATTTATGATTGTTATTAGAACATGCATATATTTTATTATAGTACATTGGAAAAATTGGAACAGTGCACAGAGTAACAGATAAAGGAGATATAAGAGTACAATATGAAGGTTGCAATAACAGATGGACCTTTAATCCCGTGACCCTTTCCAAAGTTAATAGTTTTGCTGTTGGTGACATTGTTAGTGTTATAAATGATTTAGAACGTGTGAAAGAGTTACAAAAAGGTCATGGAGAATGGATTGACATTATGAAAAGCGTAAGTGATCAGGTATCAAGATTCAACTCTATATTAAAATAAGAAAAATATTATCAGGCCTTGGGAAAACTTGGAAAAGTTTTGAAAGTCTATTCGGATGGTGACTTACGTGTTCAACTAGACGGCCATGCCTGGACTTTAAATCCACAATGTGTGCGACTTGTACCTGGAAGTGCAGCTGAACTAGCAAATACAATGCATGCTAATCAAAACCAAAGACAAGAGCCATCAAGTAAGTAGCATGCATTAAAAGAATGTGGTCAAGTAGGCTTTAATAACCTTTTGCGTATTGTAATACTTAACAACTTATTGTTACGAACCATAGTGCACAGCAAGAACTATAGAGTGATAACAAAATAACAATTGTGCTAGGATTTGCTTCTCAAATTTGAATTTTCAGGAACTGCAGTGTGAAATTTTGCAGAAGTTAATTTTTTTATGTTAGAATCTTCTGTTATAAACACACCTTAGAAGTGTTTTCTAGGCCTATTTTAATAGTTAACTCATTAGAGCCAGAATTATTCAGTGGCGGCACGTCAGGTAGAAATGTGAGAGTTAGATACCTATCAGTGATTCAAAATTAGGTGGATTAAAAGTTACGAACTATGAAGTCTATTTACTTTCTTTGTGTTTCACTGTAGGCTTTGTATTTGTATTGTTTTAGCAGTGTATAAGATTTTAGTTACAAAATATCATATGTTTAACAATTATTTCGTTCGTGACTATAGATTGTAAAATGATTTATTTGCAAGATTGGCAGTAGTTATTAGGGGCATTCAACGCTAGTATCGGAATTGTGATACCGATGCCGATTGCGATAGGTATCGATTCGTTGTTTGTTGAACACACAATTATCACTATGTACCATGTCATGTTGAGCATCTCATCCCCCATCTGTCAAACTGTCAAATACACAGTAAAGAGTAGAAGTAGAGTTGTCAGTTGAGTCACTTTACTTATTACACAAAGTATAATATATCTTACAAATTACTACTACATTGTCGAAAAAGCAGAACTATGAATGCGATTAAAAATGTGCTCTTGACCGAGGTTGTAGAGTCCAACGGAATAATGTTATCTGTGTTGGATGTGTTGTGTGGTATTAGTAATATTTCTACACTATTACTTGCGTTGGAAGTAGAGAATGAGCCTGATGTGTACGTCAATAATTATTTTGAAGAGATTATCCCTCGCTATTCAAACCTCACCTATCGAAGTCACTTTCGAATGACAAGGGCAACGATGAATGTAATAATGTGTAAAGCATAGTCATCAATAAAGTGTAAACGTAATTATTCTTGAATTCAGGTACTAATAGAAGAACTAAGAACTGTATTGCTGCAGAACAATGTTGACGTAGATAAAATGACTGTATCATTAGAAAAAAAAGTGCATATCACCATATGGATGTTGGCGAATTTTGCCGTAACATTCAGAGAATGCAGTACATTGTTTGGAGTCAGCACAGGGACGGTTCATTTTATTTTTTTACAAATTTGTACTGCGATTAATTTAATGCGTACTAAATACATAAAGTGGCCAAATGCAGAGGTGTGTCAAGAAATAGCTGAAGCAACGTTGGAGCGAACAAATTTTCCTGGAGTAATTGGGGCTATAGATGGTTGTCACATTGAAATAACACAACCATGCACTGTGAATGCGTATGATTATTACAACCGGAAGCAGTTCTATTCCGTTATATTGCAGGGTGTGTGCGATCCATCGTTAAAATTTATAGACATTTTTGTTGGTATGCCAGGGAAGGTACATGATGCAAGAGTTTTTCGTTTGAGTCCTTTACGAGAACGTATCAACTTAGGATTGATTAGCGAAGATATGCACTTGTTGGCTGATAGTGCATATGGTTTACATCACAATGTACTAACACCCTACCGGGATAATGGTCATTTGACGAGACAACAACGGAGGTATAATACAAAGCACTCTTCTATTCGATCCTGTATTGAACGAGCGTTTGGGTTGCTGAAAAACAAGTTTAGACGTTTACGCTTCTTACATATGAATCTAGTAGAAGAAATCCCAATTGTAATTACGTCATGCTGTGTGTTACATAATTTTGTACTACTAAATGAAGGATATGAAGATGGTGAAGATTTTATAGATGATTTAGATGAAATACCAGAATGGGAAGAGCATGGAGCATTGCACGTTGGAAATGGCGAATACAAACGAAATAATATAACAAATAGTTTATAGAAAAACAATATACATCGTATTTTTATTCAAATAACATAAGATTCATAACATTACATGACTTTTTAAAGCTCTATTTAATGGGTTAATTTGATAGTTTCTGCAGCAAAGCCCTCAAAATGTCATTACGCTCCTCCTGGATATTGTTGTGTGCTTCAATGACGGTTTTAAGTTCACTAGTTTGCTGTTTTTGTTCCTTTAAAACATCTTGTATCCATTTTGGTTGTGCTTTTCTGACATGCTTAACATGTGGATTATCTTCATTCTCATCTGACAGTCGTTTTTTTTTTAACCGTTTATTCACTTTGGCTGCAGATACAGCTTCTGCCGGAGCGTTCTCTGGAAGCATTTCAGTTTCGTGATGGAAAGTTTTAACCACCTCATATCCAGAGGGAAAACTTTCGGATGTTAAATTAATATTTCTCTTCATGTAACTATTTTCCTTGGACGTTGACGCACCTTGCATGGGCTAAAGGTACAATACTTTATAATTAACTTTCTTTTGTGCAATAATAATACACTCACCATAGACGATACACACGGTGCGGGGTTCACACAAGCATCATTTTTAAAAATAGCATCCATTATTGCATAGTATGGCCAACTAACTCTTCCTCTACCTGTTTTGGTGTTGTTGTCTTTAATGTTTAGAAAGTGGCGCTTCAAGTTCCTAAACTTTCTCTCAATTTCATTCTCAGTAAAAGTGTAGCCGAACTTTTGCATTTCAGTGGCTATTTCTGTCCAAAGCTCCTTTTTTTTAATATTCTTGTTTCTAAATTTGCCCGTTCTTGCCAAATACGATTCCAGCAACAGTTTTGTTGCTGATTCATTAAATTCATGTGCTGACCGATTCGTTCCTGTGCCTTTTGTGTGAGTTCTATTTGTATCAGCAGGACAAGTTTCTTCCGGGGTTTCTTCCTCGGCCTGAATATAATAACAAGTCCTAGCTAAAATGTTAATTAATTATATACAAATGATTTCTAACTTCTAACTTCTGCAACAATAATCTTACTCTTATTATTCATAACCAACACTTGGCCTTCACTCTGTATTCGATTATTATGTTCATCAACGACAAACGTAATATCTTCTTCGCTTCCCATGTCAATTAAACACAAACCTTATAATTAATTAAATGAAAAATCGCAAACTTATAGAATAATGTGAATATGAATGTCATACAAATTCAAATGTCAATTCAAATGTCAAGAACTGGCGCCTAAGCGTACTGCGCACTCGTAGTAGTCGATCCACTTTGATTGCGATTTGAATCATTCAATTTTCCCGATTCATATTTTAGATATCGATACCAATCGCAATCGGTTGTGTTGAACAGCGATTGCACGTCAGTGATATGAATCGCTTGGTATCGATTCATGCGTTGAATGCCCCTATTGAGTCAATTGTTTAAATGAATCGGTGAGTGGAAGAAGGGTTTAAGTCCAAAATTGATCATTTTCAGGAAAGAAACATAACTGATTAAATGCAAACTAATTTGTTCATTTTTTACACATTTCTAATGTGTAAAAAATGAATTGTCCATACTTACAATTTAATATTGATACAGTACGTTGCAGGCTTGCTAAATGTGGAGCAAAATCTTTATAATTAGCTGTTAACAGACGTTTTAAGATACAAAACATTCTGCGTTAGTACTTGGTTGCTAGTTCAACAAGTTTAAGACATCTATAGATTTTTAAAATTACACCTACATAAATAAATAGGGCAAATAAATACATGATTAAAAATAGAGGGTGTTCCGTTTAAAACGTGAGTGTAGCCTGTTGGCCCCCGTACAATTTCAAACAGGTAAGAAATTACATCGTATATTTCAATTTTACAACAAAGATTATCCATGAAAAAAATTTACTGGAATACCAAGATCTTGGAAATAAAGGAAATTAGAAGGATTTCTAAAAAAGGGAAACACCCTGTACGTATTGTGTTTGATAGAAAAATTGACTAGCACAGTGTACTCTCCTAAGAATTATTTTGCCAATATGAAACTTTCATCCGACTGGCACCAGGATAACGATAATATCGCCTGATGGATTTTACCGAAGAGATGCTAAGGTAAAAGACGACTGGACCGCGATCGCATCCGGCTCTCAACGAATTTTTCTTATCTATTTCATGACGAATATGAGACCATAAAAAGTTACATCCGAAAGTTCCTTGACTAAATTTACTGGAGCAAATTGCTCATTTATGTATGACGTATCTTCTTTCTTCGATAACACAAAAAGAAAGAGGTACGAAAAAACATTCAGACATTTCTGGTAGGGATTTAAATAAACTTTAATTTACCTAACCTCCTTCATCTCGATAAACCTAATACTTCCCAAGAAAAACGACGAAAACCGTTAGGAGGCGTGGTTACCCTCATTATCTCCTCGAGCTCGCCACCTACAGGCGGTGACTTTTAGGGGTTTATTTAACAGCCCTCCTGGAAGGCCTATGCAAAAATCCACGGACTTCCCTCAACTTTCCGCTATTCATGAAAATTTCTTATAACTTGACTGGACTATTAGGAGTAATTAAAAAACATCATCTGTTTCCATTTGTTAGAGAAAAAAGAAATTTGCCAATTGTCATTTTTCTCAAATTATTCGAATACTAAAAAAGATAGATTAAATTGCAGATGATATCTGAAAACAGCTTGAAATTCTGCAAAACTTTCCTAATTTAACCGTTTTTCTATTTCGTATAATAAGCGAAATACCAGTGTTGATGCCTTCAGTTTGGGACATCCTGTATATATGTTTTTTAGAAAAACTTTATTTGTACACAAGAGTATTTATAATAAAATGAAATTAATTCATTTTTAGTTTTTAAGGATAACTTATAAAAATGCCGTTCACTCACATGTACACATTAGGGTTTCTGGGTCTCGACAATTTTGCTATTCTTGGGACTCGAGACTTTTTTTCCGTAAGTCCTGGGAATCCCGAATAGTAATTTCACATAGATACCTAACACAAAAATCCAAATATTCGTTTTTAAAATTGCTTTAATTAATCATATGAATATGAACATAATAAATATTATTAGCAATAGTTCGAATAGATATTCCATTTTCTGCGACCTATTCAGATACATGTATTTTCACTCAAATTCCTTGTTTTCCAAATTTTAAAATCGATCTTCTTCAATAGTTTTTCAATGTGATCTGTGCATGCATTCTAAATGCCGCATGAGCTCGCTAGAATTCGAACCTTACACGAAATTTGTTTAAAGCAATAATTACATTGGGCCATTTCAACATTTTTACAACAATTTCAAACTATGATTTGGTTTATTTTCATCATCAAGCTAAACAGAAAAAAATTTATTTATAAATTTAATAGGTAAAAGTAAATAAAAGTCAAATGAAACAAATTCAGAAATCTAGCAAATATACACTATACACAATTAATTATGAAAGCACAACACTATTGTCATTACAAAAACTATTAACATTTTTCTTGGAACCCCTTACCTATTGAAAACGATCGGTTCATACATCAATATGAATTTTTAAGTAAAAATATCTGTTTAGGCTTTAAGAAGAATACCTTACCTTTTTATAAATAAGAGAGGAAATTCCGGATAGAGACCCTTTTTGAATATATGTAATTGAATAGAAACTGCAAGTTCACTTATAAAGAATACTCTGACGAGGCACCATACCTAACGGTATTTTCTTACTGAATCTAATCTTTTTACCTTTATTGATTGTTCATAGAAAGGTTCTAAATAATTTGTATGTGTTTGCAAAGACTGTTTAGTTCTTTTAAAAAAGGTGGCTAAGAAAACACTCTTGTGCAGAATTGTTTTTTTTAACTAATAATTTGTTCAAGACATTGAAACAAATAAAGCCTTAATTCTAAAGTAAGAATTTTAATTGAACAGCTTGTATACGAAAGTCCCATGTCTCTAATGATTTTTCCCAGAACTCGAGACAACAAAAAATGAGTAATTCCCAGGAATTTCCCAAATCAGAAACCCTAGTACACACCCTACATGCTACAGTTTATGGGAATAGACTCGTGCGTAGTAGGGGACCTCACTAATGCACTATATGATCTAATATACCAACATTGCTTTTATCACTATATATAGCTAGCAACAGCAAATGAGTTTTTTATGGATTATGGTCGAAAGGACTAGGCACCACTTAAATGGAAATCTAAGGACCAGTCGATTTTGTTGATTTTTATGTCATTGGATAGATAATGAAAAAACAAAAAATTCATATCATTGGCCCAACACGGAGAAATTGATAGCAAAGCCGCAATTCGGGATTTTAGTGTAACATAATTCCCATTTAAAATGCATTGCTGTCAATCAATTCGCCTCAACAATAGAATCTGATACTAACCCTGTCAGTGGCTCTAAAACTTTTTAAAATTATGAACGTAACAATATAAGATTCTAGTAAGTTATGCTTTCTTAAGTTGCGCATACTTGAAAATTTCAAAATTTGAATGACATTTGTTTGACAATTTATTCTAACCTTGTTGGAATAAATATTCAAAAACAAATAGGGCTTTCTTGAACTAATTACACGTGAAAGAAATCGAATACAGCTTAAATAGAAACCAGGTAGGTATTTACTTATACAAACATGCAGTTTTTGTAAATGAATACACGTGAAAGAAATCAAATAATAATTTTATTAGGACAAGAACAAGCGGCATATTCTAAATATTACATCGAAAAAGAAAATTCTAATCTTACTAAACCCGCAAACGTATTTTCAGTAAGTACTGATTTCATGTAATATATCTGCAGATGCTTTTATCCAATGAGATATTATCTACACCTGTTAAATGAAGCGTTGTCAAGAAAAAACTACAATTTCTATAAAAAGAATGTACAGTTTACATATTTAAATGATTTACTCGCTCATGATTTAGATTATCAAATGGGAAGAACTACGTTGTATCGTTGTATAAAATAACCAAATCTAAGCATAGAGATTGTACTAACAGTTGTTCCTTTCAGAACAACCACATATTAAAACAAAGAATTAAATTCTTAAAAAAATATTTAGGTACAGTATTTAGAAAGTAATAAAAAATAGTCTTTATAGTGACAGTAAAATAATATTTATTGTATATTGAACTGCGCGGACTAGTGGTGCGTTATAACGCATTTTAAAGGTATCAATGCTTCTCGGAGTGTTACAACGCCTAGGCGTCATGAGACATGCTTATGAGAAGTGTTGCAATATACAGTATATCCATCTTTATTTTAAATACAGATTTTTATATATTGCCGTTTCACTCCCACTGGTTTGACAATTCGAGCGACCTTTAAGAGTACCATCCATGCTTACGCGCACGCATAAGCGTGCATCTGGGTGACATGATAAATGCATCAACTTTATTGTTAGTAGGGTCAATATGCCAGTAATTGACCACTTAAGAGATTTTCCAGAAATATTTTATAACTTTGTAATACATATATATTTTTTAAACAAAATAAAAAATGGTATAAAGTGCAGTTTAAGACTCTAAATATCAATAATACACAAATTAAAAAACATTTTGTTTCATAGAAAAAAAATATAAGAGTAAAAAAGTTAGAATTTTCCAGTAGTTAACCACAAACTACCCAGTGTTTGACCAAATTTTTCCCAGTAATTGACCAGTGTTATAATATAACGGATAAAACATCAGTTTTTCATTATTTTATTATATATTGTTATAGAGCCATATAGTATGTATTGCATAAAGAAAAACGAACATTTTTAAAAAATATCAAAATATATGTGTATTATTTTTGGACATTATGCTAAAAACAAAAATGGAAAGAAAAATTACCAGTAGTTGATCACTTTACAAAGCCAGTGGTTGAGCAGTAGTTTTGTGCGAACAAATACTGGAAATAGCTATTTATTTGAAATTTTAGTAAGAAAAACAGGAACAACATATAAACATATAAACAATGATAAACAAACAAATAAACAAACACACGATAACAAGAGAAACAATGGGCAGAAAACAAACGTAACCGATATCACAAGCAGAATAAGCAAACTCAAATGGGACTTTGCCAGGCACGTAGAACGAATACAAGACAACAGATAGAATGCCAAGATCATACGATGGAGGCCATGGTACGGTAGGAAAGGAAGAGGGAAACCAAACACAAGTGGCAAGACTAAGATGGGTTGAAAGTGGCAGAAAGCTGGAAAAAAGTGGAGAGTCCTATACTTAATACTGGGTGCAACAAGGCTTCTAATAATAAAGTCTTAAGGTCACATTAAAGTAATTATTTTACACTTCATATTGTGGTAGAGGCCTTTCAGCGGCATCCAGAACACTGTTTAAAATGTTGGTTGATGGATATTTAACCAATTGTTCATGCCTTGCGTATCCTAAATACCAGAGAATACTAGCAACATGAGCACAGCATCCAACAGTTCTAGAACCAGTTTTACATGTGCAGTAATACCCATTTATAGGATTTATATTGGGATTTATATCTTCATTTTGATTGTTTTCATTTTTTGGTTCGAAAGAAATCCACTGTTGGTGTTTTGTAGCTTGTGCAAATCGAGAATAAATCCTACATCTTAAAAAACCTCTTTCCATAAGAGTGGCTTGAAATGTAAACTGTTCGTTATTTTCCCTTTGGAGACGGTCTTGTATGTAACTTGGTGCAAGTTTTAATTGATAAACGCCAATTGTCAGGTCTCTTAAATATTGAAGCGTAAGCACAGGAAACTCGTGAAGTACCATTTCGTTTAAGTTGCCCCATAGATCATTATGAATTTGTCGACGATGCAAACCTTCCACTTCTACCCTTGCACGCACCACATTTTCTAGATCCGCTAATTCTTTGATGGCTTGTGCTAATTCAACCGATGCTCCTTGCATGTGAACACTTGGGAAGTACCTATTTATCATAGCACACGCAATACGGAAAAAATCTGCTACATTAGGAACGTGATGAAATCCGATCGGAGTCCTAAAAAATTTGAAAATCCCTTTTATATGTCCGTTCCTCGCTTCTACGATCCAACGGGTTTTCGTAATAAGCCGTGCACTGTTAGCTTCATCAGTATTAAGTTGTCTCTGTCCACGCGGCAATAAAGGAAGTATTTTTGTCTCTAATCCTAAGTCCTCTAAAAAGGTGATGGCGTCGCGGTATCCTCTATCAATGATTATTATATCACCATTTACTAACCAATTACTTAGACGTTCTGTATCTTCACGTCGTCTATCTTCTGTACTCATGTGGTGCTCTAATAAAGCCGCATCGTTATTTTTAGAATCAGAAAAATACGGCCCGTGAACGTCTAAAATATACCCATCAGGTGCGACAACTAATACAGGTTTCAGCAAATGATAGCCCTTGTGAAAGCAATAAGACTGGCGAAGCGTTCTAAAGTTGCTACTTTTTGGAACTTCTAAATACGTTCCATCGATGTACACTATGACTTTCTTGTTGTTAGGTTCAGAATTATACAATTCGTTGGCGAAATCTGTCACATGCTCATTGATAAAATGTTCCCTGGTAATTGCTGCAGGACCTAAGTTTTCCGGAACAAATCTGTTACACAAACAAATTCTAACGGTCGCTATAGCTAAACTAACTGCTTGTCTGGAACTATAAGCAAGAACCACTGCTATTAAATCATCAGATAAATCTTGATTTAATTTAATCAAAAAGGCGATTAAATCTTTTTTACATATAGTTCTACGACGGTTGTTTACTACAGTTTCTTCGCAGTGGTTATACAGGTCTTGAAAGTTGTTTTTACTCATCTTGGCCATCGATTTGAAGTCGTCGTCGGAAAAATTATTTTCGGATTCGTAACGCTTGGTCACACACGTGACAGCTTTCTGCCGTAAGGCTTTAAACCACTCTGTAACTTCTCGAGGAGTCATTACAACATTTCGTTCAATTGTGCAGAATTGGTCGACGATATTTTGGGGAAGCATGCCATTTTCATCAAAATGTTCTTCGCAACAGAAAGCATCTCTGGGAATAAAGACCTCCTTATAACAGTAAACCTCCAATCTTACTTCAAATGACACTCGGTGTAATTGTCGCCTATTATTATCACATATGAAACATTAATTTCTCCTTTGAACTATACAGGTGAATTTAAGACTGTCTTCATCACCTACATCCACATCAATGGTTTGCACTATTTGTGTGTGGCAATTTGCATGAATAACGTCATTATTTATGTCCACATCTCTGGGTTGTAGCCCATTGTTTAACCGATGTTCAATTGCGATTCGTTGATATTCTGGAGAAATGTCTAAATTAATGAAACGCCGTAATCCTCTTGGACGTCCTCCTCGTTCACAAACGTAACACTGCATCCTTATAACATCTGTATTAAATAGAAAGAGTTAAAAATTGATATCAACTTTTTTAACACCACTACCAGCATACAATACAATTCAGGAATTTGGACAATAATGCCATTAGCGAAGAATATTTACATAATTGTCTTGGTTTCTAAGATAATTGTAAATATTATTTTCGCAAATACCTTTGAGTATGTAATATTTGCAATTTTGATTTTAATTCTGTTATACTTTGCGTAATATAAAAGCGAACATGAAAAATAAAATACCCAAATAGTTCAAAACACAAACTCTTTACAAGACAATTACAAAAACTGTATGTTTGTATAAGTAAATACCTACCTGGTTTCTATTTAAGCTGTATTCGATTTCTTTCACGTGTAATTAGTTCAAGAAAGCCCTATTTTTTTTGAATATTTATTCCAACAAGGTTAGAATAAATTGTCAAACAAATGTCATTCAAATTTTGAATTTTCAAGTATGCGCAACTTAAGAAAGCATAACTTACTAGAATCTTATATTGTTACGTTCATAATTTTAAAAAGTTTTAGAGCCACTGACAGGGTTAGTATCAGATTCTATTGTTGAGGCGAATTGATTGACAGCAATGCATTTTAAATGGGAATTATGTTACACTAAAATCCCTAATTGCGGCTTTGCTAGCGATTTCTCCGTGTTGGGCCAATGATATGAATTTTTCGTTTTTTCATTATCTATCCAATGACATAAAAATCAACAAAATCGACTGGTCCTTAGATTTCCATTTAAGTGGTGCCTAGTCCTTTAAGAGAAAACGCTTTATGTTTGTGAATTATACACATATCATTATAAAGTGGGTATAATAACGTCAATTATTAATTTTTAATTTTATTGTAAATAAGAACCCACTTATTTATTTATGACACAAATGTGTCTTTGTATTTTATTTTATGAAAATAGAAGTAACAACAAATAACAAAATTGTTGGTGCACCTGCGAAGTAAATTATAATTTATCTTGATCATTCTATTTTAATAAAAGCCAAATATGTTAGTCTGTGATTAGATAATTAATTTAATAAATTAAAATAATACTCTGATAAAGCTTTGTACTGTATTTACAGTTGTTGAATTTTATTGTTTTTAGTCTTGAAAAGGAGTATTGAACCCGAAACATTCACAATAAATAAACATCATAACTGGTTCCCGACTAATTAAATATTATAAGAATTACAGCAGTTAACCAATCATAAAAAAATTAAATATTTTTAAAAAGATTTTCTATCACTGCTGTTAATGGCCCCTGGAAAAACCGGACGTACTGGTCGTCTCACTTTGGGACTACAACATGTGTTCTTATGGACAACGGGGTTGCCAAACATCGTGCAAGCAACTTTTAAAAACATTTTCTAAATATTGTAGTTGTAACTCCATAAACCTTTATAATCCCTATTTGAGCAAGTTATATTAGCAGGTAGTCACTTCTTCTGACAGCGGCAATAAAACAAAATTTCAAAACTTGCTGTTTATATGAGTTAACGCCAGTACTATTATAAAACTAATAATTTTGAGTATAATTAAAAGTCGAACATTTTATTTCGAGTTTTTGGATTTTAGGTAAATAAAAAAGTGCAACACAAGTTATAGCTATTTGGTTTTTATTAAATAAAGAAACATTAAAACTGATAAATTATTTTTTAAATTTTTTAATTGTGCAAGTTTTACATAAAACAGTAATAGATTGAAAACATAAATAAATAATAAGAGTATAAAAGAATATAAATAAAAGAGTAGTTCCATCAAGTAAAAGTAAAAAAACCAGAAGGGTTTATTGTTTACTAAAATTCTTTGAATTTGCTGCTAATCCTAAATTTCCGTTTTTGCGCGTTTCTTTTTAAACAAGTAGAAAAATTAATGATTTTATCATGATGAATCATTTTACCGTTAAAATTGCGTTTGGGACTGGATTTCTTTTATTTACCTGTGAAATGAAAGATTAAAAAGATCATACAGAAGCTAACCAGCCGTTTATTTTTATTTTGAAAGAATTAAACAAAAAAGTATAAGCAATAAAATATCGAATATTTAGATACATGTACGATGTAAGAATCCCAAGTAACGTTTAATAAAATAACAAATACATGTTAATAAGACTTTCTTTTAAATTCTCTTTTTGTATGGTTACGATTACACTTTTTCGGTTACTGTTTTCAAAGGTTTAGAACTTCTGGAATCTTAATCCATATTTCTATAGATTCATTCATACAGTGAAATAGGTGGCAATAACGAAGCGCAAGCTCCCATAAGAAATACATTGGCTATCTTTCCTTCGATGTAGTCCCAAAGTGAGACGACCAATAGACAGCTGCCTCTTCTGTTGACAAAGATCACAATTGTATTATGTTGTGTAACTTACACTTCAAAGCCAACTTAACCACATATTTATTTGAACAGATATCAAAACCTACTTTTTTTAATTACACTTGATTATTAATTAATTATTAGTGCAATGGCAACCAACGAATCCAGCAAATAATCAAACGAATAGTACCGCCGATCAGTTAGTAAGAGCAGCTGCACAAGGCCAAATAGATGTTGTTCAAAGATTATTAGAAGAAATTCCTAGAGATATGGTAGATATGCGTAGTGGAGGTAAAACTTCATTACAAGTTGCAGCACATCAAGGTCACACACAAGTCGTACGTCTTTTACTACATCATGGAGCTGCTGTTAATGTCAGTGATAATGATGGTGATACTTGCTTACATTATGCAGCATTTGGAAATCAGCCAGAGGTATTTAAATTTGAGATGAAAGAAAACATCAAGAATGACCCATTATGATTATAGGTATTGGAGTTATTAATACAAGCTGGTGCAGACTTAAATTCAGCAAATCGTAGTGGTTGTACAGCTCTACATATAGCAGCTCATAAGCAACCAGATCGTTGTGTTCAAATACTTTTAGGTGCAGGAACTGATCCAAACTGTAGGGATTTATATGGAGATACTGCACTTCACGATGCTGTTGGAAAAGATAGTTATAGAGTTATTGAATTACTATGTACAGCACCTGGTTAGTTTATGCTTCTATACATGTATTGTGTTTATTAATTGTTGAAATGTTTATTTGCAGCTACAGACTTTACATTAAGAAATAAACGAGGTTTTAATGTACTTCACCACGCAGCTTTAAAAGGAAAGAATTTTGCTACCCGAAAGTTGTTGGCACAAGCTAGACAACTTGTTGATATAAAAAAGGATGATGGATTTTCAGCTTTGCATTTAGCTGCATTAAATGGGCATAGAGATGTAGTCGATACATTAATACGTATTGGTCAGGCAGATATCGACTTAAGAAACAATCGTAATCAGTCTGCCTTACTATTGGCAGTAAGTCAAGGTAAGTTTAAAAACCAAACCTGCAGAAAATGAAAAATATCTAGACTTTCAGTTTATGATTGGATGATTCGGTTGTAGAATATCTTTGGCTAACCCCCTTGCTCTTGCAAAAATGTTATCATGTCTTCTGATTAAATATTACAGCATTATTAGATACCATTCCTTGACTTGAAACATTATCAAAACACTTCAATAGTACTTCTTGAAGTTGAATTAAATATTTTAAGTTCAACCCATTTTATGAGAGCATTAACAACAATCTAGATATGTTTCGCTTCAATGGAACTAGCAAAATCAATGCGTATTTGCAACAAGTTCCTCCCATTTATGGAGTGTATTATCCCTATACACCGTGTCCAAGATAAGAATGCACAGCATGGGGATCTTGAAAACGGTAAAAGATACAGGTTGGCTTAAATTAGGAAAAAGTTGCACTATTTAGAGTATGTTTACATGCCGATCGCAGAAATCCATGATTGTTTATCGTTTTCGAAATTTTCCAAAAAATGCAATTTTTCGGATTTTCGATTTTTCCAATTTTTGTATTTATTTTAAAAGATATTAAAAAACTAATGACACTTTGTCGTTGTCACTTTTTAAGCTCTACAAAAT
This sequence comes from Agrypnus murinus, assembly GCA_929113105.1. Classification (NCBI taxonomy): domain Eukaryota; kingdom Metazoa; phylum Arthropoda; class Insecta; order Coleoptera; family Elateridae; genus Agrypnus; species Agrypnus murinus. The sequence continues at coordinate 66,297,535 of OV816028.1, read as the reverse complement.
GGCGTCTTCAAATTTTTTATCCGATGTTTCATCTTCGAGAAATCATCATCAACTTAATTTTTTTATATGGCCACAAAAGTAGAAACACCTTGTATACGGTAGCATTTTTTATTACAAATTCAACGATGTATCACACATTATGCTTCTAAAGCCAAAAACAGAGAAAAATGAATTTTAATATTTTTTAGATTCTTAATCTAGTAGGCATTGGAAAAAGAATTCAAAGATAATTGCAAGTGTTCAAATAAGTTCCCATTATTTTCTAGATACAAGTATGCTCTTTGTACAGTTGAATTTAAAACTTTGGCTAACATTTCTGAGGAGATTGTGTTAACTGCTGCTATAACCGATGCCAATAATTGTTCTTCAGTTTCAAAAGTTGAGTTATACACTTGATTTTTTACATAACCCCACAGGAAAAAGTCTAACAGGCTCAAATCTGGTGATCGGGCTGGCCAAGTTACTTCACTGTGAGTTCCAATCCATTTTTCAGGAAACCTCTGCGACAAATACTCCCGTACATTTCTTGAGTTATGTGCTGGGGAACCATCTTGCTGAAACCAGCAGTTGTTAATTATTGCTAGAGGTAAGCCAAGCCCCATCCAAGGCGTCTTCCAAATCAGTCTGCAGCAGGTCAAGATACCGCTCGGAATTAAAATTTTTGTGATAAATAAAGGGTCCTATTATTCTGCTACCTAAAATACCTATCCACATATTAAATCCAAATCAGTGTTGATGCCTTGCATCTTTTTTTAAATGAGGATTATCTGTTGCCCAATAATGTTTGTTACGCCGGTTGAAAATGCCATTGTTAGTTATCATGCTTTCATCAGACCAAATTACTTGAAAAGGAAAAGTTTGGTTTTCTTGACATTTTTTGGTATACCATTCACAAAAACTTGCTCGCCTTCTCTCGTCACCAGTTCTAAGACCCTGACAAATTCTAAATTTATATGGATGAAATTTATTCTTTTCTAAAATGAAGTGGGCTGTAGATCTAGCTACCCCAGTCTGACGCTCAATTAGTCTTGTGGATATTTCAGGATTTTCAACCACGGCTAGTAGAACAGTATTCGCTTTTTCTTCGTTCGATTGTTTTTTACGAGATGAAAGTGGTTTTTTGAATGAACCAAATTCCTTTAAATTAGATACCAAACGTCTAAACATGGATTTCTCAGGTTGTCTTCGTTCAGGATAATTATCAGAATACATCTGCTCAGCAGCTACACAATTTTTGTGGCACAAGATGTAACACGTCAACATATCAAATTTTTCTTCGTTTGTGAAATTTCCTCTTTCCATCGTAACACAAATAAATTAAAACACTTTAACTTCTTATAAACAAAACAAACAACTTCAAAATACGTTAGAACGTTTTTAACAATAATGTGACAGATCAAATAGAAATATTGCAATTGTTCCAATGCCTACTATTTAAAAAGTAAAAAAAAACAATACTTAATTACATTCTGGGCAGAAGTGTTAGACCATGTTTTAAATTCAGCTGTTTTTTCTAGGCTGTACTTGTGTCTAGAAAATAATGGGAACTTATTTGAACACTTGCAATAATCTTTGAATTCTTTTTCCAATGCCTACTAGATTAAGAATCTAAAAAAATATTAAAATTCATTTTTCTCTGTTTTTGGCTTTAGAAGCATAATGTGTGATACATCGTTGAATTTGTAATAAAAAATGCTACCGTATACAAGGTGTTTCTACTTTTGTGGCCATATAAAAAAATTAAGTTGATGATGATTTCTCGAAGATGAAACATCGGATAAAAAATTTGAAGACGCCATTTTGTAGAGCTTAAAAAGTGACAATGACAAAGTGTCATTAGTTTTTTAATATCTTTTAAAATAAATACAAAAATTGGAAAAATCGAAAATCCGAAAAATTGCATTTTTTGGAAAATTTCGAAAACGATAAACAATCATGGATTTCTGCGATCGGCATGTAAACATACTCTAAATAGTGCAACTTTTTCCTAATTTAAGCCAACCTGTATCTTTTACCGTTTTCAAGATCCCCATGCTGTGCATTCTTATCTTGGACACGGTGTATACATTGATATACAGCTTTAACAGGCTTTCATATTTACACAATAACAAAAAAATTTGGTTATTAGTAAATGATTCAAACAGGGCCATTTGGACGTAACATCTAAAACATCTTATGAAACGAATACTTTATATGATCTTTTCTATTTGCATTATTTTGTAATCATTTAAAAAAATAACTTAAGTTAGTTTTAAATAAAATTGTTAGGGATACTTTGTTAAGTAGTTTGACATTTGGCAACACTGAAAATTGTAATTCTGCATTTGTTTTTGTTAAATAAATTTATATAGTAAATAAGTTTGACATTTTAAAAACAGGTGTTGAACAGTTATATCAACTTTAAAAAATTAAATGTTACTGTTTCGAGTATTCAAATACATATCTTTTTCTATTTTGCTTCTAAAGCTATAAAAGCACCCAAAACAGTTCGTTTATAGCTCATTTGAGTGCTTTAATAGTCCTACTTTTTCAGAGTTGGTAGCATTGATTTTGAAATATCAAATGTTAATGCTCATAAGAAAATTGACTAAACCTTCAAACTAAAAATTGGAATTTTCAAATGTCACATCAGTTTTGTCAACCAGCATCAAATTTCCTAAATTTTGTAATTGAAATTTTTTTTATTTAAAAAGGGAATAAAAGGCACAAAATAGAAAAATAGCATAAAAACTAATTTCATAAGTTATGCACTCGTCCGTTAAAACTCGCCGCAAGCGGCTTGTTTTCTAAACTTGGCCTCTTGCAATAAATCTTGCTTTATGAAACTCGTTCTATATTTGTATGTTTAATATACTATTTGAACACACAAATAGTATATTAAAGTATTAGTTTCATAACACACATTTTTAGCGTTAAAACCACAAACATACCTTACGAATAGAACAAAAGGATTCTAAACCTGAGTTTCGTTATCGCTTTCACAAAGCTTGAAAAAGCTCTGATTAGCTTAATCGTGATTAAATTTGAAATCCAGAAATTTCATTGGCTGAGATTTAAGAGACTTGAAATGTTATCCAATTATATTTCTGGATTAAAAATTTAATCATGATTAAGTTAATTAGAACTTAAATCAAGCTTTGTGAAACCGGCCACATACATTTGTAGCGTTCTTTTTAAAATTATAACCAAAAATGCTGTTGAATCATCTATTAATAAAGAGAAAACATTCACTTAACACACACTAATTTAATCTTAACTAATTACAAAACAGAAGTATAAATTAACTATTAACAAACTATTTATATTTAATCACAATATTTATTTCACGCTATTCACACACATATAAATTCTAACTTAGATATTTATTTATTACCACTGGCGTCTACTAACACGTCTAATTGCTCGCGGTTGACTGATTGATCCCCTTCTGTGTAAGCCGGCGTTTATATACCGCATAATCTTCTACTGGGTGGAAATAAATGATTTTGATCAAGTTACCATTGCATTTTGAAAATAGAGAAGGCAGTACCATAACCTCAAACCAATAAATTCTATGAATTGTTTGACAGATTGATTTCATTTATTGACAGAACTAATTTAGTACTAAATCAAAAAGAGTAGAGCGGTACAGAAAAATTTACATGTGAAAAAATTCCAAAGGGAACTTGATGAAAATCATTTATTTCCACGCTGTAGAACGTGCACTAGATTTTTCTAGAACAGGCTGGGCCACCGGAGGGGCCCCTTACGCGTGTTTAACTTCCACTACTGCATCATATTGAGTCATTTGGGTTGTCCTTAACCCTCACTATTCCCCTACGCAGCTCCCACCTCTAGTTAAATTCCTTGTAGTAGCACGTTTAAATAAATATTTAGATAAATGATAAATATAAATTGAAAATTAATGTTTGGTTTGGGATTATGAAAATACATATTTTAATAAATTATAACAATATAACTGAAGGAGTAACTAATAAATCCTACATTTAATATAAGCAGATAAAAAAGTAATTTATAAAAATTGCAAGATATAAAATAAAATTATAAATTCATCATTCTTTTAAGATTAGACTAATTTAGACCGGCAGTGATTGCTCTGAGTAGGGGTACGAGTGGAACGTTGCACGGGCACGGGCACGGGCGTGATCGTCGCAGTATTAGCAGAGTAGAGGAATGTCTCGAGCTCGCGGGCTTGAGCTTGGCCCACTCTGTTCTAGAAGGTCCATTGTTTGCCGCGCCCTCGATTACGCACGCGGATGAGTCGCACACGCAGGTGCCGGCGAACCACACCGGCAGATGTTGATGAGTCACGCACTCTCGAACATTCGACGGCGGCGTTCAGAGGCTGATTGCGTTCATTACAATTTTAATAATATTTTTAATTAAATTTATAGGGCCGGCGGTGGACGAGTGGTTTTAGTGCATCACTCGTGTTCCAAAATTCAGCTGTTTTTTCTAGGCTGTACTTGTGTCTAGAAAATAATGGGAACTTATTTGAACACTTGCAATAATCTTTGAATTCTTTTTCCAATGCCTACTAGATTAAGAATCTAAAAAAATATTAAAATTCATTTTTCTCTGTTTTTGGCTTTAGAAGCATAATGTGTGATACATCGTTGAATTTGTAATAAAAAATGCTACCGTATACAAGGTGTTTCTACTTTTGTGGCCATATAAAAAAATTAAGTTGATGATGATTTCTCGAAGATGAAACATCGGATAAAAAATTTGAAGACGCCATTTTGTAGAGCTTAAAAAGTGACAATGACAAAGTGTCATTAGTTTTTTAATATCTTTTAAAATAAATACAAAAATTGGAAAAATCGAAAATCCGAAAAATTGCATTTTTTGGAAAATTTCGAAAACGATAAACAATCATGGATTTCTGCGATCGGCATGTAAACATACTCTAAATAGTGCAACTTTTTCCTAATTTAAGCCAACCTGTATCTTTTACCGTTTTCAAGATCCCCATGCTGTGCATTCTTATCTTGGACACGGTGTATACATTGATATACAGCTTTAACAGGCTTTCATATTTACACAATAACAAAAAAATTTGGTTATTAGTAAATGATTCAAACAGGGCCATTTGGACGTAACATCTAAAACATCTTATGAAACGAATACTTTATATGATCTTTTCTATTTGCATTATTTTGTAATCATTTAAAAAAATAACTTAAGTTAGTTTTAAATAAAATTGTTAGGGATACTTTGTTAAGTAGTTTGACATTTGGCAACACTGAAAATTGTAATTCTGCATTTGTTTTTGTTAAATAAATTTATATAGTAAATAAGTTTGACATTTTAAAAACAGGTGTTGAACAGTTATATCAACTTTAAAAAATTAAATGTTACTGTTTCGAGTATTCAAATACATATCTTTTTCTATTTTGCTTCTAAAGCTATAAAAGCACCCAAAACAGTTCGTTTATAGCTCATTTGAGTGCTTTAATAGTCCTACTTTTTCAGAGTTGGTAGCATTGATTTTGAAATATCAAATGTTAATGCTCATAAGAAAATTGACTAAACCTTCAAACTAAAAATTGGAATTTTCAAATGTCACATCAGTTTTGTCAACCAGCATCAAATTTCCTAAATTTTGTAATTGAAATTTTTTTTATTTAAAAAGGGAATAAAAGGCACAAAATAGAAAAATAGCATAAAAACTAATTTCATAAGTTATGCACTCGTCCGTTAAAACTCGCCGCAAGCGGCTTGTTTTCTAAACTTGGCCTCTTGCAATAAATCTTGCTTTATGAAACTCGTTCTATATTTGTATGTTTAATATACTATTTGAACACACAAATAGTATATTAAAGTATTAGTTTCATAACACACATTTTTAGCGTTAAAACCACAAACATACCTTACGAATAGAACAAAAGGATTCTAAACCTGAGTTTCGTTATCGCTTTCACAAAGTTTGAAAAAGCTCTGATTAGCTTAATCGTGATTAAATTTGAAATCCAGAAATTTCATTGGCTGAGATTTAAGAGACTTGAAATGTTATCCAATTATATTTCTGGATTAAAAATTTAATCATGATTAAGTTAATTAGAACTTAAATCAAGCTTTGTGAAACCGGCCACATACATTTGTAGCGTTCTTTTTAAAATTATAACCAAAAATGCTGTTGAATCATCTATTAATAAAGAGAAAACATTCACTTAACACACACTAATTTAATCTTAACTAATTACAAAACAGAAGTATAAATTAACTATTAACAAACTATTTATATTTAATCACAATATTTATTTCACGCTATTCACACACATATAAATTCTAACTTAGATATTTATTTATTACCACTGGCGTCTACTAACACGTCTAATTGCTCGCGGTTGACTGATTGATCCCCTTCTGTGTAAGCCGGCGTTTATATACCGCATAATCTTCTACTGGGTGGAAATAAATGATTTTGATCAAGTTACCATTGCATTTTGAAAATAGAGAAGGCAGTACCATAACCTCAAACCAATAAATTCTATGAATTGTTTGACAGATTGATTTCATTTATTGACAGAACTAATTTAGTACTAAATCAAAAAGAGTAGAGCGGTACAGAAAAATTTACATGTGAAAAAATTCCAAAGGGAACTTGATGAAAATCATTTATTTCCACGCTGTAGAACGTGCACTAGATTTTTCTAGAACAGGCTGGGCCACCGGAGGGGCCCCTTACGCGTGTTTAACTTCCACTACTGCATCATATTGAGTCATTTGGGTTGTCCTTAACCCTCACTATTCCCCTACGCAGCTCCCACCTCTAGTTAAATTCCTTGTAGTAGCACGTTTAAATAAATATTTAGATAAATGATAAATATAAATTGAAAATTAATGTTTGGTTTGGGATTATGAAAATACATATTTTAATAAATTATAACAATATAACTGAAGGAGTAACTAATAAATCCTACATTTAATATAAGCAGATAAAAAAGTAATTTATAAAAATTGCAAGATATAAAATAAAATTATAAATTCATCATTCTTTTAAGATTAGACTAATTTAGACCGGCAGTGATTGCTCTGAGTAGGGGTACGAGTGGAACGTTGCACGGGCACGGGCACGGGCACGGGCGTGATCGTCGCAGTATTAGCAGAGTAGAGGAATGTCTCGAGCTCGCGGGCTTGAGCTTGGCCCACTCTGTTCTAGAAGGTCCATTGTTTGCCGCGCCCTCGATTACGCACGCGGATGAGTCGCACACGCAGGTGCCGGCGAACCACACCGGCAGATGTTGATGAGTCACGCACTCTCGAACATTCGACGGCGGCGTTCAGAGGCTGATTGCGTTCATTACAATTTTAATAATATTTTTAATTAAATTTATAGGGCCGGCGGTGGACGAGTGGTGTTAGTGCATCACTCGTGTTCCAAGGGTCGTGGGTTCGAATCTCACTTGGGGCGACGGGATTTTTCTAATTGGAAAATTCCATCACCTCAACTATGGATGTGTGTATTCGTGTTGCATGTTAGATGGGGGACATATGACCTTAGATGTTGGTTCCCCCGTAGTGTAGGCGTCAAATAAAAAAAAAAAAAAAAAAAATTAAATTTATATTAGCATATTTCAGTTTTTGTACACTACAGTATTGTATGGCTAATCCGAACAGAAAGTTGCCAGGACCTGTTTGGATTAATGAAACGTTCGGATAATAGCATTCACATAATATGCTATCTGTAATTCGAACTAAATTCGGATTATAGATCACATCTAATGTTGATCAAAATCAATCAATCAAAATTAGTAGACATTTTAATTTTAATAACATACTAACTACATAATAACACAAAAGAAACTACAAAAGAATAAAAGGGCATCTTAGAATTCAAAAACATTTTAAATTTTTTTTATCAAAGAATTAGCAATAAACAGCACAATAAAATAAACTGTAAGAATGCTGCTGTGCATTGTAATTCCAAGAAATATTTGTAAATTCTGTAGAACGCTGATGTTAGCAATTCATACCCTGAGAACACTTTGTATTTTGTCTTATATACAGTACCTACGTAAAGTTCGGATTACAAATACCAACTTTCGGACTATAGAAATCAATTTACACAACTAGGACTGTTCGTACTATAGATGTGTTCGGATTAGAGGTGGTTCAGATTCTTCATACATTACTGTACTATTTTTGGTTTCCTACGGCAATCATCAATTGCATAAAAAGATCATACGACTTTCTGGGATTCGGCAGTTGAAAAACAGTAACTCCTATGTTATGGCGTCTCATAACGGAACAGTATATATTTTTTGTTTTTGTAGTCCTGAGAATATGAATCTCATTTAAAATTGTTGATTTTAGGGAAATTGAAATACCAACTCTACCTCACATAATTAATTTCTTGATGTAAAGGAATAAACTGCTTTATTGGATAATAAAAACTCCAATTTTAATTGGGTAGATTTTCATCTTTTGTTGTGCCTTCTTTATCACTTTGGAGATTCTCACTTGAAGAATGCTTTCATGAACTAAATATGTCAATTTCCTCTGATTTTGATTTAATTCAAATTGATCAATTAGGGGTCTTGACATTCTGATGTTGATTAGAATATCTTTGTCCAAAAATAACTTCTACGGGAATACCGCTTTATAGCACAGACATCATCATTATCAAGAAAAATGCGAATAACATTTCAAAGTACATACGAGGTAAGAGCCATAAATTCTCGGCCTGATATAGAAAAAATAAACTTTCTAAAATATAATAATTTTTATTTTTCAATATAATCTCCCCTAATGTCAATATACTTATTACAACATGGAATTAATAACTCAATGCCCTTGTAAAAATAATCTGAAGTTTTTCCTTCAATGTTCAATTACAGCTGCTTGCAACTCGTTCTCGTCCTTAAAGCAACGTCCCCTAAGATCTTTTTTTAAATTGGAAAATAAATAATAGTCACTAGGAGCCATATCCGGACTTATGGTGGATGATCCAATGCTACAAAGCCGCATTCGCGAATGGCAGCTTGTGAAATTGCGGTAGTATAAACAGGTGCATTGTCATGTAATAATCGAACACCTCTTGTCAATTATCCTCGACGTTTTTCACGAATATTGTTTCTCAATTTATGCAATAAAGACGCATAATATGTACTGTTAACAGTTGTATTGCGTTCTTTAAAATCAATCAGTAAATAGCCGTCACAATCCCAGAATATTGTTGCCATAACTTTCTTTGTCCATTGAAGGACTTTCGTCTTTTTGGGACGATAGTCATCGAGTCGCCGCTATTCCATCGATTCCCTTTTGGATAGAGGATCATAATACAGAACCATTGTTTCATCTCCAGTGACAATGAACTCCAAAATCGGCTATGGGTTGACGTTGAACAGCAGAAAGAAGACGCGGTACCCATCTTGCACTAATTTTATTCATACCCAAATGGTCGTGAAGAATTCCGCGAACACTTGTTTCCTAAATGTCAGACATCACTGCTAATTCCTTAACTTTCAAACGCCGATCTTTCTAATATCATTTCTTCAATGATTGTAACTTTTTGAGGCGTAACCGCTACAATTGGCCGACCGATGCGCTCATCATCTTCAAGAGATTTTTGCCCCAAACGGAAACATTTTGACCACTTTTTTACAGTGGAATATGAAGGAGATAAATCACCATAAACGCCGTCTAAACGTTAGTTGATTGATTAGGCGTATCTGGCGTATGCCCTTCTTTTGTTAAAAATTTAATGACCGCGCGATACACAATTTTCGTTAGCTGCGACATTTTCATGCACTCGTCAAGATGGTTGTGTGGCTACTAAAATCTATTACGCTTCTAGCCGTAATATATATAGTGTAGGCCTCTTACATGTTCAACTATGACACAACCGAATTTGAAGCCTGCCGGACCGAGAATTTATGGCGCTTACCTCGTACATAGAATTTAGCATTCTCTATTTATAAATCCTAATCCTTCTAATTATTATTTTAACATTTTATTAAAAATTAGTAAAAGATCTTGAACTGAAATTAACCTGGAGTGAAGTACCATGTCTCTTTTTTATTATCCAATAATAACTGCATGACCTGCCTAAATGGAATAAGTGTGAATATGACTGCCACCATTATTCTACAATACAGTTTATATAGGGCAGATGATGAAGTTAACAGTTACCTCAATAATTGGCTCACAATCACTTGAATCCTCTACTGAGCTTTTGGTATTTAAAGGGTATATTTAATATTACAAAACAAAATAAACAAAAGATAAAAAAATACTATCAAACTTAAATCAATAAATGTACAAATATCTAAATTTATATATTTATCTTTTTTCAGGCCATTGTAGTGTAATTGAACTTTTAATAAAATTAAAAGCCAATATAAATGCTAAAGATGAAGACGGTGATACAGCACTTCACCTGGTCCTCATTAAGCGAGCACATATAACAACTGAAGTCGATCAAAACAATAGTCCTAATATCTTTTCCATTTATCAGTATATCTCTACGCATGCCACAGAAAACAAAGTTGCAATTGCAATCGCATGCTATTTGGTACAGATGGGTATTGACATGGACGCTTTAAATAATAAAAGTCAGCCAGCTTTGAACCTTTTACAAGATTCTAGCATACAAGAACTAATTAAAAGTTACAAGCCAAATCTAGATAGTAATCAGGTACACCAAAATGCTCAAGAAAGCATAAACTTTGAAGCACTTACTTTGAACGAACCTATAAATGTGACAGATGGCTATAATTTAACAGAAAATGTTCCCAAAAGTAGTCCATACCGTAATCTTGTAAATGAGGATGCAAAGAGTACACGTAAAAGTAGACGAGAGCAAAAGCCAGAAAAGGTTAATCATGAAATAGGTGGAACATCTCAAGATAATTCTCCGAACCACAAGAATCACCACTATCAAAATGAGATTGTTACAAGTAAACCAGTGGAATGTCTTGTCTGTTCTGAGTTATCAGAAGAAAATGTTAGATTAGAACCCTGTAATCATAAACCTGCTTGTGAAGACTGTGCATCTCGAATGAAGAAATGTTTGCAATGTGGTGTTATTGTACAAAAGAGAATAACAAAAGATGGAAGAGTAATACCGGCAAAAAGTAGACAGCCTAGTGCAGAAAGGATGAGATATTTAGAGTGTAAAATTGCTGAAATTGAAGAAAGTCATGCATGTAGTATTTGCATGGAAAGAAAACGAAATGTTGTGTTCTTATGTGGACATGGGGCGTGCTCAAAGTGTGCCGACACATTGAAAACGTGCCATATGTGTAGAAAAACAATAACAAAGAAGATTCCTATTTATTAATTTATATATAAATGCAGCTTTTCTTTTAATTGACAAAAGACATATTTTTTTAAGTTTATTATTAAAAAATTTATTCAATTTTGTAGATAACATATATTATCGTTTTTGAAGTTTGTATGTTTTGTTTATTGCGATGTATATGAAGCTGTGATTGTTCCATTACCATTAAGTAATATTAAAGTATTTCATTCCATCCAATACTAAATGCACTAGTTGAAAATATTTTAAGCATAAAATGTCAAAATTCATGAACAAAACATTGTTTAAATAATGTAAATGACTGAAGCCATCATTTATCATTTTATTAGCATATCTATTTTAAAATATGTAAATGTTTGTTGTGAAATAAATATAATGAATTAAACGAAGTAGCCATATCTGTTTTATTTAATGGTGATAAATATGTACAAATTACAGAAGATACATGTAGTTGCTCAGTTTATATCTATGTACCGTGTGTATAATAAGACATGGTTATTGAATTTTTGTATTTACAATATGAGATGAAATTAAAAATCATTACAGATATTAATACTATTAAATATTATATAATACATTATACTCTAATAGTTGATTGAATCACCGTTATTATCAACTATAATCTAGTTTGGACTACCAGGTAAGATACACAAGTGTAAATGATACAAATCTGCATCATTAAATATTTAGAGACCCTGTACATATATACATTTATATAAGAGTTGACCAAACACAAATGTGGATTGGATCTACATTGAATCCAAAACAAATTAATTCTCATGGCAGAGTCCATAATTACATTATATTTGTTTGGTATTAAAAACTACATGATTTTTAAACAAAGTTTATTGCAGAATAAAAGGAAATAATAAATATGAATAGTGCCTATACATCTTACATACACAAATCCAAGAATCGAAATACTAACCAAAATTACTTATTTCAACCTTGGCCTATTAGATATTTTTTAAACTTATTATACTCGTACTATTCAGTGAAAGTAATACATGTAATTTTTTGTAGATTTTTTTGTTACGGGCACTCAAAGACTCGAGAAAAGCGTCATTTCTGAGTTGCGGAAGAATGTTTATCTATAATTGCAGTTGTAGTTGAGCCACAGTAATGAAATAGGGCTGGTTTTACAGCTATCTTTATGGGCTTTAATATGATATATAACATAAGAGGAATGTAAAATTTTTTATTGTTTAAAAAAACAACTGAAATTTTTAACTTTCCAAAGGACCCCGCACTAATCTTATCGAAACTGGCCCTCGGTTAAATTGGCTGAATTTTTGATGTTAGAGATATCTACTCTTTGTATTTATATTATATTTCATAAAAAATCAATGTATTGTGTGGAAACTTATAAAAAATATATCTAGAATTCATAAAAAACGAAAGATAGCGAATGTCAATTGAATTGACTAGTTGAATGTCAATTCGACTAGTCCAATGAACTAGTTGAAATATAAGTGCATATGTCGGGTTCTTTGAATTTCAATACAAGGGAATTCAAAGCTAAACTTTTAACTTTTTTTGAGGATAGTACAAATATACCTAAATGGTCGCTGACATCAATGAGAGATTACCCCAAGCATAGCGTTACCAAATGCTCTACTTTAGGAAGACATGTTTTACAATTTATTATTCTGTCCTCCGTTCTACCTCCTGCGATGAAAGATTAGAAATGTCCTACGTTAAAGTTTTTAGTTTAGTCTATATAATTTGAAAGATCGTTCTACAACTTAAGCCGCGTCTATACGATGCGTCACTAAACATTTAAGCAACAGGCATTTCAATAGTAGAATACCTTTATTCGGTAGAGGGGCTTGAGACGTTGGTTAGACTGTTGCAGTAAAGAAGTAGAAGGAGATTGTGAAATACTTGCTATCTTGCCATTATCCGTTGTGATATTGCAGTTGCATGTTATGGTTTTAAAACGTCGTCTCATCTGGAAGCAAAACTCGTTACTGTAAACATTGGTTTACCGGACTTACAACATAAATTACTATTATCCAACACCTCTAAATTAAATCTTGATGTTTTTAAGCAATTAAAGTTGAAGTTTACTCACTTGTGAGCAGAGAAACTTTTTACCCACTGTAGAATATGATTGGCTGCTATTGTAGGTGGCAACCAATCGCCAGCTTACAATGCATATTATTAGAATCCAGTAATTGAGCTAGAGTGTCAAATTTATTACAGTCAAAAACTACACTGCAAATTCAATATATGAACTTAAATAAAGAGGTGTGGAATAAAACGTTGTATGGCACACGTGAGTTAAGTAAGATATTAATTTACTCAGATATCAGTCAATTTCTCGTTCGTGGATAATATACTGAACTCACTTGTACCATAAATAACTATATCTGCCGCTTGTAAATAAAGCGGTAAATAAAGTACGTTTATAACATAGTTTTGGGGATATAAACTAACTCCTTATAGTACTAGTAAAATGAAGTACCTACAGCAATAGCAAACCACACTATGACATATTCAGTTTTTCGAACATAAAGCTTTGTATGTAACTAGTACATAATCGAACTTTATAGACTATTGTTTATTGTTTCCAGCCTTATTTTGTGGAACTCCATAATCATGAAATAAATAAAGATTATTAAAAGTTTCACAGTTTTATTAAAATATACCTGACAATATTGTTTCGACAGCTATGCTGTCATTATCAAAGGTAATATAATTATAAACAAACACGTCGCTAAGGTAGATACAAAATAGGTAACTAGATAAAATAATAATAATAATAAAAATTAATAATAAAAATCATTATTAAACATCTAATACTTCCAGTAACGGAGAATTTTTGTAATAACAAACGCAAATTAGACATTTTAGAAGCCTTTGAGATATACAAACACAAACTCAGGGTACCTTTAATGAATGAACAACTTGAGCTCAGTAATTCTCCGTTACTGGAAGTATTAGATGTTTAATTATGATTTTTATTATTAATTTTTATTATTATTATTATTTTATCTAGTTACCTATTTTGTATCTACCTTAGCGACGTGTTTGTTTATAATTATATTACCTTTGATAATGACAGCATAGCTGTCGAAACAATATTGTCAGGTATATTTTAATAAAACTGTGAAACTTTTAATAATCTTTATTTATTTCATGTTTATAGACTATATTTATAAGCCTTGCTCGGTTATAAACGTCCATAAAGTCCTACATTATGCATTTGTTACATAAATAGTAGGGTTAGGACTCTTTACAGATTTAAAAGCATGTGATAGCAAACGATGAACTTTTGCCTATAACTCTCACAAATTACTTTTATTTTGTTAAATTGTGAAGAAACTCCCGCACCTAACGAGATATGTACGAGGGCCACGCTGTATATTGTGAGATGCCACGAAACTAGAGCAGTTAGAGCTGGTAACACAGTATTGTTACATACTAGTCATCCTTCATTAGTAAGCTCTGTCAACAGTTGAGTCGTTGCTGTCACAGAGTAAACGTGGTACATACCAGTACATATGATTTGTCGTGTCGAAACATGGATTTGTCAAGAGAACATGTGCGCGCTATGATTTACTACGATTTCAAGGTCGGTTTAAGTGAACAACAAAGTCTTGAACGGTTGCAACGCGCATTAAGCCGTGTGTGGATTCACGAAGATGCACCAACACCAACAATGGCGAAAAAGCAAAGGTCTGTCAACAAAGTTATGTACGCAGTTTTCTTTCGTAGTACAAGATTAATGAAAGCAATTAAGCTTAAATATCAACGTACAGTTACAGCAAACTGGTACACCACAAAATGTTTACCTGCAGTGCTTGAGTCAGTCAATATTCGCGGGTTAATGTTGCATCACAACAATGCATGTCACTCACTGCACAACAGACAGTTGAATTTTTACGTGGAAATAATGTAACAGTCATTGAACATTAGGGTGGTCCAATAAAAAAGCGAAGTCGGAAATCTTATGCTCTCACCCCTGGGATTATTGTATATAGAAAAAAAAAAGTACCCCTATTTTTTTATTTTGAAATCGGACGATGTTTAGGGGTGCTTCAAAGCCCTTAAAGTTTCCCATATATTTTATATGGGAAAAAAACACGTTTTCGTAGATTTGGTATAGAATTCTAGAAAATCAATATTTTTCAACCGGACTACTCTGTTTCTTTTCAGAAATGTTCGGAGAATGACATCCAATAATTTATTTGTTAGATTTTCTTTAAGGACTTTTAGGCACCCCTAAACATCGTCCGATCTCTAAATAAAAAAATAGGGGTACTTTTTTCTCGATATACAATAATCCTAGGGGGTGAGAGCATAAGATTTACGACTTTGCTTTTTTGTTGAACCACCCTATTGAACATCCACCCTATTCGCCTGATTTGGCCATGTGTGACTTCTGGTTGTTCTTTAACCTAAAGAAACATTTACGTGGTCGACGTTTCACGACGGAGGATGAGATAGATGAAGCAATTCATCAATTTTTTGAGAGCATTCCAAAAGATGACTAGCTTCAAGCGTTTAAGTTGTGGAAACTTCGGTTACAAAAGTGTATTGATGTAGGTGGTGATTACTTTGAACATAAATAAAATCATTTTCCTAAAAAGACTTGTAGTTTTCTTGTATCTCAAAATATATAGCGTGACCCTCGTATTAGGCATCACAAGAAAATTCTGATGTTTACAAATCCTGTATTCGCAAATTAATATAGCGTACAATAAATTACAAAAACTGTTTTAAATTTGTGAATTACAGATTATGAAATTGCTCTTCAGATATTTATCAGTTTTGCAAGTGCTGTGAAGCTCTTCCATCAGCTTCACAGCTCGCTTAGTCACCTTATTTGAGCGAGGCACATTAAGCACTGATCGTTTCTTGATCCACCGGTGGGGGGGGGGCAATTTAAAACCTTAAAACACTTCAATTTGGAGACAGCAGCTTGCAGTTCATTGTATGTGTCCTCTAAATTAAGTCACAAACAACCTTGAGCTGATCTCTCCATTTTGAAAAGGAGAAGAAAGCAATCAGTGCATAGATTGCCCCTGAACTCCACCTGGCACTATGAAGGAGAGAGAGAGATTTTTCATCCTGCTGGTAAAAATTATATCTTGGGTTGTCACTCTTTGCTATCTTTTCTATGCCACAATAGCCTTTCCGTAAGTCGTCATATTCTTCCAAAACATCTTCAATGAATTGATAGTTGATGCTGGGTAACCGTGAATTTGTCGAGAAGAAGAAAATCCATCAAGTGCCGTAGAACCAGTACGAGAATATGATTTTGACACTCAATAAACTGAGGCTCTGCTAGATCCTTTTGTCTGAACTGTTTCTAGAGTCTACAACAACAGTACTACTTTTGTGACCCGCATTGACTGCTGCGGTGTCAGATATAGTATTATTTTGACATTGCTCCATGCATTGTATTTATTCAGCAGGGTTTGCAGTGGGATAAAGATGTCCTTAGCTGATCCGCTCTTCGTTCTTCCAGCCGCTTCTTGGCTTTGTCTGATTTAATGGTCTGGGTACAACTATGCCTTCTTTATCCAAGTTTTGAAAAACATTTGATGCTTTCCTTGTTGACAACGACACTTTTGGCACCAGCTTGGCAGCAGTTTTCAGTGCACGTTCCTTTGTCACACGCACAGAGACACACTCTCAAAATTGCAACTAGCAATACTGACTTTAAAAATGTTGCTACTGCTCATGATCTCGAGTGCCCGCGTCGTGTCTGCTAACCTTGCTAACCGAATTTATGTTATGATATTGTCACAAACGGAATTATTTCGATTTGAATTTTTATAATTTTCCAACATGTATTCCGTTTAGTGCGAATATAACATCAAGGTTAAATAGCCAAGTAGCGGCTCTTCCCACGCGCGTACACGAGTATGCATCTCATTAGGAGTAATTTATACAGTCTGCATATCCTTGGAAATAATGTATGCAGTCTGCATCTCATTAGAAATAATATATACAGTTTGCATCGCATTATGCATTCATATATTCTTCTCATTCTACTTAATTTATTCAATTATACAGTAAGGCTTCCGCGTTCAGCAGTATACAAACCCGCTTGTTTGGTTTGAAAGGCAGTCTGTGCCAAGACTCAGAAGAAGCCTCATCAAGAAACAAGCGGGTAAGTGATCTTTCATTAATTAATAGTAGAGGGTCTAGATTCTGGCATCCAGGGATGCTGAATAACTGACCCTCTACTGCTTAGTCTGCTTAGTTATGAGGGGTTGCGCTACAACCCTCTCTCGCTTAATTTGGGGGAGTTGTGACCAGGCTCCCACGCTTAGCTGTAGATCACCAGGAGTTTAACTCCTACGCTTAGTTTGTAGATCTAGTGCTAGAGCAGGGTTGGTTCCGACCACCCTCAAGATTATGTTAGCTTCAGGAGGACATGTACGTCCCCACATTGTATAACCATTATGTATGTGAACCTCTCTTTATTGTTGTTAGTATATAGTTGTTTTCCATGTCTTGTGTTTACCTTTCTCTCTACCTCTGACTACGTCCTCCAGTCACGAAAACCCCACATTGACAATATAAAAGAAAATAACACCACAAAACTAACATAAGGCAAAACTTCATCAAATGCAACATCAGGAAGATTATTTTGAAAACAGTTCAAAAGTCCCTATAACCCTAATAAATAGCTATTATCTGCCGCTGCTGATAAACGGTAAAGAAGACAAACTTTTACCTTGTCAACCGAGTCTTAAAATGTCACGTTTTTCTTACATTTGAAGATAAAATAGTACTCTATATATTATTATTTTACTTGTATTACAAGACGTAGCACTCGTTTTTTTGGAACACTCTTTGCTTCGCTCGTCGTGTCCCAAACAACTCGTGCTACAATAGATCGTATTCTAAACCTCAGCGCCGTATTTAGGGGGAGGGGCTATCGGGCTGGATCTTCTCAAGATTTCTTTAATAGTCTAGGTTGTTTATGTACCGAAACCGTGGTTTCCCTCAAAAGCCTAAACATTCCAAACAGAGAAAAATTCCTAAATACGCCACTGCTAATAATATACTATACACCGTTTAGTCTAAGTTTACGTTCACGTCATAGATATAAAAGTAGTGACGTAAGAGTACAACCAACTGTGCAAATAATAACTTTCACAATGCAATTTTATGAAGTAAGACTATTTGTTTTATCGAAAATAATAAAATTTAATTTTCATATTTAGTAATACATTTATTTATAGAATAAATACAAATAGGTTTTTAAACAAAAACGTAATTTGTTAATTTAATGAGAAAATACACATTTATTTCAACAGAAAAACAGGTTGGTACACCTGTGTAAGCGACACGCTGTATTGTCAAATTTTTTTTGTGTTTTCTAAGTTCGGTTTACTATAGTTTGTTACCTATTTTGTATTTACAATTGCATTAACTGAATAGAATTCTAGAGAGTTTCTCAAGCACTGAGAATATATCTTAAGACTGTTTCCAACATTTCATCTGTGGAAGAAGTTTCCAGTCAAAAGGAAACGAAATCGAAAACAAACTACATCGAATGTCAAGGTTGTTTTACGTGGGGTACCTGTGTGAACTTACCCCCACGTTCCCTTCCAGAAGGAAGTGATTGGGATACCCCCAATCAGCGCGCAAGTTGCATAACCGGCAGTACAGCAATTGC
Source organism: Agrypnus murinus (assembly GCA_929113105.1). Lineage (NCBI taxonomy): Eukaryota > Metazoa > Arthropoda > Insecta > Coleoptera > Elateridae > Agrypnus > Agrypnus murinus. The sequence continues at coordinate 66,278,627 of OV816028.1, read as the reverse complement.
TACCAGATCAGCTCACTGGTCGGAGCGAGGTTGCCTATCCACCCTCTACTAGCTAACTCAGGTCTAGTGCCGGAGCAATTAACGTTGCTCACCCGCCGGTACCGAAGTACCTCGTCCAGCAATAGGACTATTCCCCAGCGATGCGCTGTTGCAAAGTGGGACCACTGCCCGATCGAATCCAACCTCAATTGTGGCGGGACTTGTTTTTTTTTTAATGGTTTTACCACCCCGATCTACCAATTATAGACTTGGTGGGCCCTCGACAGAGATTCGTTTAAGTCTACACGTTATAGACTCCCGGTGTGTACCCGTATTTGGTGAAGTTGTCTTGATTGTGAGAGGCTATGTATTCGCTTCAACTCTCCTTAAGTGTAATGGCTTTCAGAGCTTCTCCCAATCACTGTACTCGGCTGCAGTCCGGATCATAGATTCAGTCAAACAGCGGGTTCCTTTGATGACCATAAATGACCTCGGTTAAGCAGCGGGTTCCGTTGGTAACCATAAATGACCTCGGTCAAGTAGCGGGTTCCGTTGGTGACCATAAATGACATCGGTCAAATAGCGGGCTCCATTGGTGACCTTAAATAACCTCGGTCAAGCAGCGGGTTCCTTGGTGACCATAAATGACCTTATCCCAGGCGAGATTCGAATCCGCCCACACCGGTCTCATCTACCAGGGCTCCCCCTGATCGGTATGAGTTACCGTCGAAAATTCTCACGAATTTCTCTACCACACACTTAATCTGACAGCTTCATCCATTGCCCTTTACAGGGATAGGGTAGAAGTCAGCCAGTTTTATGGGTGTACGTCGTGTGGTCTCCCGCACACCCAAACACAGAGATTGATCCTCTGTAGAGGCAAATATTAGCAATGACATTTATGAAATACATATATGAGAACAGTAATAAGTACCTGACGTTATGTGTGTAGCTGTGCTCGTCAATTGATATACCATATTTGGATACAGGAGAACATGTATCACTTAATATTTTGTCAAAAAATTGAAATCCAAGTTCATGTATGAAGGAAGTAGAACTTATTTATCCATTGCCTTACGACAAATTGGATTCGTATACTATAAGAATGACCATCCAAGACAAGGGATGATGGGGGGATGGATGACGATGAACAAAGTCATATTGTTCATAAGAGAATAATTCTTTTAAAACGTACACTGAAAATATGCAGCAAAGGTGTTGGATCAAACAAGGAATATCCAATTCCATATGGCAACAGAGATAATCTGACGTCATAATCTAGTAATGACGTGAACGTAAACTTACACCAAATAACGTATATACACCGTTTAGTCTAAGTTTACGTTCACGTCATAGATATAAAAGTAGTGACGTAAGAGTGCAACCAACTGTGCAAATAATAACTTTCAAAATTGAATGTTATGAAGAAAGATTATTTGCTTTATCGAAAATAATAAAATTTAATTTTCATATATTTGGTAATACATTTATTTATAGAATAAATACAAATAGGTTTTTAAAACAAAACGTAATTTGTTAATTTAATGAGAAAATACACATTTATTTCAACAGAAAAACAGGTTGGCACACCTGTGTATGCGACACGCTGTATTGTCAAATTTATTTCTTGTGTTTTTTAAGTTCGGTTTACAATAGTTTGTTACCTATTTTGTATTTACAATTGCATTAACTGAATAGAATTCTAGAGAGTTTCTCAAGCACTGAGAATATATCTTAAGACTATTTCCAACATTTTATCTGTGGAAGAAGTTTCCAGTCCAAAGAGGAAACAAAATAGAAAACAAACTACAGAGATTGGTCCTCTGTAGAGGCAAATATTAGCAATGACATTTATGAAATACATATATAAGAACAGTAAGTACCTGACGTTATGTGTGTGGCTGTGCTCTTCAATTAATATACCACATTTGGATACAGGAGAAGAAATGTATTGATGGTTTCTGATAAATGTCAACGTTTTACCCATATACGGGGTGTGAAAAGAAAGTTGTGTTTTTTCTTCTAATTTTGCAACACCATGTGGAATTTATCAAAAACAATCGCTACATCCCATTTACATTACGTTATAACGGTATCCCTTCTCTACATTTTCGTTCAAGAATCATCTCGATATCTCTGTTATCAAAGAAGATACACAATTTTTAAGTTTAACGTAATTTTATTGAAATGTACTTACTAATGAAACAAGCATGCTATGAAATACATATCAAAAAGTTTGACAGAAGTGTTTAAAACTGCATTCAACAAATTGCTGCTTTGCGTAATTAAGTGTTTATTTGACATGGACCGTATTTCAAGACATCTACACCGCGATGAGTGTGTAGCGGCAATTACTTTAGCGAATGAAGGAATAAGTTATCGTGAAATAGGCTTGAGGTTAGGAGTTTCTCATACAACAATATCACGTGCCATTCAACGATTTCAAGAGACAAATGATCATACAATACGGCCTGGACAAGGAAGAAGGGGAGTCACAACACCACGCCAAGATCGTTTTATTAGATTTCGTGGTTTAAGGGAACGTTTTGTCACAATGAGAGACTTACAGATACAAGTAGCAGATGTTCATAATATTCGAATTAGTACTAACACTGTACAAAGGCGTCTCGCCGAAGATGATTTGCATGCAAGGATTCCAGCCAGAGCACCAAAATTAAACGCAAATCATCGTAGAAGAAGATTGCAATTTTCCAGAGAGCATCTTGACTGGAATGCTGATGACTGGGAACAAGTACTGTTCACAGATGAATCAAGGTTTTGTTTATATAGCTTAGATAGACGTTTAAGAGTAATTCGACGGCCCAGTGAACGGTATGCACAGTGTAACATACGACCGACGACTTTGTTTAATGGAGGATCTGTAATGGTTTGGGGTGGAATTTCGCTTACAGCACGAACAGACCTTGTTTCCTTACTAAGAGGTTCATTAACAGGTGAAAGGTATATTACAGACATTTTGTCGGACCATGTGGTTCCCTTTGCTCCTTACATAGGAAATATTTTTTTATTAATGCATGATAATGCTAGACCACATGTTGCCCATACGCTCCGTGACTAGAATAGTCTCCTATTCTCCATAGAGAATTTGTGGGATAATATTGATCGTCAGTTGAGGAGCCGACATCCACCACCTGTCGTTCTGGACGACGTTGAGAGGATGGTAAAGGTTTGGGATGCAATTGATCAAGATGAAATTCGACGCCTCATTTTAAGTATGCCTCGTCGCTGTGAAGAAGTGATTAGTAAGAAAGGCGGAAATACACGTTATTAGGTGATTTGGTTTTGTTTTACTCTTAGAATATAAAACTGTAGGAAGGAGCGTAACTACCCGGCGCAATGAGCTTTTAAAACGACGGATAAGACGTCACACTGGCAGCCATTATACATCACCTAAATCTGCTTTTTTCTCAAACTCCGACAAATACGAAGAAAGGAATTACATTTCATAAGTAAGTATTTATTTGTTTAAAATATTAAATATAAAATGTATATTCTAAGATTAATTTCAAAATACTATGTTTTAAAATTGTGGTTATGTAGTTTATGCGCGCATTTCGAGACAGTGACAACCGCCAATGGAAATATCTAATTACAAAACCTGAAACACCATCTCCGCCATATTGTGACCCCATCCCGGTTGTATGTACTAGATGATTATGCTCCTTCCTACAGTTTTATATTCCAAGGTTTTACTTGATATGCACAAAAGTATTTCGTGCATTTATGCGATTTATGCATAGTTGAGAGTAGTGGTAGATGGCCGGTTCTGGTGCCACACTTCCACACCTCGGGTAGGCAACCATGTATACATGCGAACATATGCGTTAATGTATAGTTACTGTCTTCGAGGGGATGCGATTATTTACGATATAATGCATAACATTTTATATTAATTACATAAATCTAATTATCCTAATTAAATTTATTTGTTCTAATTAAAAACGCTTAACGTTATTATCAAAGATCGAAATTAAAAATAACAAAATCAAAGAATTTCGGGTAGGCAACCATATATACATATGGGCTAATATACAGCTATCATTGAAAATATGAAAGAGGGTTGAATTAAACGCTATAAATCAGGTCAGGGGCAAATATCTCTTAATACTCACCCTGCTTCTACGTTTATGAATCATTTTCATTCCTTTTCTTTATTATTAACATATTACTTTTGATTAACTCTCATTAAAGCGTACACCACGAATACAGGTCAACTCTACATATCACATTATGATTGATGCAGTCATCCGGGGGATCATAACGATTTTATATTGATCTAATTAATTAAATTAATTTAATTCACGGTATCATTTGCATATCTCATCTCTCATACTTCGATCCTTCTTAAATGATGTATGCTTTCAAGGATGCCCCAGACATCGTTAAACGTGATTTCATCGAAAGGTTACTGTCAATCACCTGTCGGATTAGCGCGGATCAGCATGCGATATTACCACATATACGGATCAACTCTACATATTACATTATGATTGATGCAGTCATCCGGGGGGATCATAGCGATTTTAATCATTTGCATATCTCATCTCTCATTTGCATATCTCATCTCTCATTTACATAACTCATCTCTCATTTGTACATATCATTTTTTGGCTAATTAAATTAATTCACGGTATCATTTGCATATCTCATCTCAATAATAATTAATTAACATTTAAATTGATAATAATGAATTCAAATAAATTCCTGAAAACACTCTAAATAGAATACGACTAACAAGGCCCACATTTAACCGCTATTTTTCTCTTTTTAGGTTTAACTACATGTCGTACACTCTAACTTTTGTAATATCTTATAGTAAAGAATATTACTCTCAATCAGGATCACATAATACGACTGTTCATATCGAGCATTTCATTTTCTATATCTCATTTGCATATAACATTTCAACTACAGACATTCCTAAAATATAAATCTATTAGTCATAACATTTAAAATGTGTAACATAATTAACATGTAGAAACTTGTCATTTCTCATTATTGATTTCACCTCAGTTCTCAGAACCGGATCTATAAGGATTATCTCTACGCCAACAAGAAACCTCAAGTGAAATGTATTGTTTCATCCGATGCCCGTCAAATATTTCTTATCATAACATACCATTCTGCTCAAAACAATGCAAATATAATTATTTTCAATATAGTCACTTGTTTAGTTAGAAATTTATTTAAAATTTACAGCAAAAGAATTTTAAGCAGCAGATTTCTTAAAACATTACTAGCTTGATACGTGTACTGAAATAATATTGTAAAAAGTGTTTATAAATATTTATATGCGATTGTTTAATTGATTTAATGAAAACCTTATACGGTTATATGTAATAGGATTAACTAGATATCATAAATGAATATATTCCATATTGAAACCCGTTATGTAATATAAAAATCGTATCTTATTATTTATTTATTTATAGAAAAAGAAATATTGCGTAATGCTTTTGTAAATTCAAAACATATTTCAGTAAATATTTATAATTGCTATAGATACATTAAACAGTTTACTTCAACCCTCAGTATTATTATTAATGTTTGAATTACGTACACGGTAATTAATCACCCGGTTTTTCATATAAGAACATTCCTTAAATATGTGTAGTATATGCAGGTTTGAGATTATTCATGATCCTTTCCAATATTATCGGTTTTACAAAGATGAATCTTTATCAATTGTAAATATCTATTATTATTAACTTGATAGAGTCAACATCTAACTTCGGTTTTATAGAATTATAACGTTTAAATATTGATATTTTAAAAATGTCCTGCGTTTCACGTTTATTACGATAACAATTATTCTGCATCGTTAGGTTCTACACGGATTAACCCTGAGTCAGTTTCAACTTGGATGAAAACATATATTTATCATTAATGTTTAAATTAAAAACGTATTTGCTAGCTTGATACGTGTACTGGAATAATAGTGTAAAAGTGATTATGAATATTTATACGCGATTGTTTAATTGATTTAATGAAAACCTTATATGGTTATATGTAGTAGGATGATGCGGTATAAAAAAATCTATAGTGAATTATTTAAGCATCTATATTAATTCTCGAGAAGCTATTAACCCGACATGATCATTATGAAAGCAAATATAATTACTTTCAATATAGTCACATGTTTAGTTAAAAAGTTATTTAAAATTTACAGCAAAGGAATTTTAAGCAGCAGATTTCTTAAAACATTGCTAGCTTGATACGTGTACTGGAATAATAATGTAAAAAGTGTTTATAAATATTTATATGCGATTGTTTAATTGATTTAATGAAAACTTTATCGGTTATATGTAATAGGATTAACTAGATATCATAAATGAATATATTCCATTTTGAAACCCGATATGTAATATAAAAATCTTATATTATTATATAGCTAGTAGATTTTCCCTAATTAGACAAAGTTCGATTATTTACGAATCACGAACAGGAAATATATAAGTAGGGATTAATGTTTTACACTGATACCATTATAGCAAGGTGCAACTTTTATTGCTTTATATAGCATAAACGCGTTGTTAGTGTAAGCTATTAAAAAGATAGTAGCCATATTGAAATTAATATGAAGTCTAGCGTTTTACAAGAAACGGTTATCATCTAATTGCTATCATACACGGATTAAACTAAACTATATATTAAGAAATATTAATTACGGCTTTTATAGCATCTTACAGGAAAAAAGATTACATTCAATCAGGACCATAACATATATCATTAACTAGATATCATAAATAAATATATTATATTGTATTATATTATATTAGTCAAACGATATCCATCGTTTGACTAATGTCTATTTATTAAAACAAATAAGTTATGAAATGAAGCAGGGAGTCTATTCAATGAACAATGCTAATACTTTTATGATTTTTCTAACCTATAGATCTGCAGTTAGAAACTCAAGCCTGCTAAATGCTCACAATTCACTTACCCTATCATCATCATATCGTACAATACAAACATTCCATATTATTATTAAAATTTTATAAATAAAACGATAAAACAAAATTATAGTTTTTCACCTATTTCTATGTTAAACGTATTCATCGTATATGAAAGCAAGTACGGTAGCAAGATCTAGAATGCTCCTACACCTCAGAAGTGAAAGGCTTCAACAACTTCAGATCAGCAAACTGAAAAACTTGCTAGAGTTAGCATTTAACTCAGAATGTCATACAGAACTGTCAACTAAATCATATACAGCTTTTGCTTAATTGTACGAATAACTCGTTCGATTATTGAAGTCTTAATCACGGAACACGTAGAGTAATGATTTATGTTGTATTCATTCATTAACTTTAACTCGATATATACAAATTCGTATATGAGAGAAATGTTATGTATCTCAATACATACCTAAAACGTATTCTTCGTATATTCAGTAAGAGCGACCTATTTTTCTAGACATTCGAATTTTGAACAGATTGATAACATGTTTTCTCATTTAATCATAATTAGGGTCAAGTTGAATAGCAAAATAAAGTACATAAAAGTTAACAGGTTTTGAAAAAACACGATGAAACGTTATGTATATTAATGCAGGAGTTCTGTTACCGCATTCGTTATTTAGAGATTCACTTATATGTAAACTATCTATTTAGCTGATTCAATAAAAATTTCGTTATTTTTAAAATTCCTAACAAGGGTTCAGGGTTCTTTATCTGTTTTAGAATATTCAAAGACAATAAATATATGTATAAATTATCGTGAGACTCCTGCTCTATATAAAACGCCATATATAAAATTAGAGATAAAAATTTATTCTGTGTATTGGTGAAAACTCAAATATTCACGGAAATATAACAATCGGTACATATGACGATACTAATCAGTCTGACGCGGAATATATATTTTATATTATACAAACGGAGAGAAAAGAATAGGTACAATCGGATTATGTTCATACCAAGCTCACCATGATTATTATAAACATCTTAACAGAATAAAAAGGGCTATATGAATATAACTTATAGGATTGAATCAAACTAGAAAAATATCGATATATATCCTGCGTTGAGAAATAATTATACCATGCGTTTAAATGTTTAAGTTCATCATAGCTTGCATCTCCTAAAATATGAGCGTTATACACATGTTTGAAATTCAATTCATCTTGCTTAAAGAGAATATGTAAGTTAGCGTTGTCCCTATCAGATGTTTGGGGATTTTCGTATATGTTTGACCTAAATAAAATGAATCAACACCCTTTTATGTCTACCCATGCTAAAATATTGTTTTTTTTTCTTTTTTATCAGAAATTATATCATCAAAATGAATACTGAATTAGGTTTCACATCATTAGGGGTGATTACATCATCGTTTTCGCCATATTTAGGTTGAAATAAAGACTTGGCGTATAGGTAGATATTTTCAAATTTTAATCCGTTTTCATTAATTAGTAGACCTAACAAGGCATTAGTTTTACCACAAGAAGAAGGTACACTCAAAATTGCTCAACAGGAAACAGGTAAAAGCTTACCATGCTTTCTATCACCATCGGAATATTATCGAGAAACATGATCGTCTAAGTTAAATATATTTAGCGACTTCTTTTGCTTAATAATTTTCATCACGATCATTATGGTATGTGTATATGTCTAGTCACAGTTTCAGCAAACGCATTGTATTCTATCAACGAATCATGTAAAATTAAGCAGTATGCTTTAGTTGTATCAGAAAGTGGGTTGACCGACTCAAGCTCTAATATCTAAATTCATGAATACCTTATACACACGATATAACTACGATGTAAGATTACGAGAGGGTACATGAAGAAAAGGGTGTGTTGTAAGTCGGTTCTGAATTTCTTAAAACATTACTCGAATATCAAAAATTCGTAACGGCGATGCATAGGTTTAATACTATCAACACCTCATATAAAGGAAATGTTAGATTGTTAACAGTTTATGAGCATTAATCAAAGACTACTCTATAATGATGTATTATTTATTTATAAACGTTACATAGTATAGTAGCTAAATACATGACTGACTGAAAAAGTTACTCTTATTAATGATGACTATTGAATTCGATCTGTCACTAGCTTAACCTTTTAATTTCCACTTTTGACCAAATTATAGTTAATCTGATCAAATATTGCTTACAAATCGGAGCTCTAATCTAATGTCTACAGCAGAATCCTTAAAACTCTCTATGAAGTTTTAGAATTGCCGATTACTAAGACACCCGTTTCTTCTACCTTCTTTAGTAAATTCATATTGTTAGCTTCTACTTTGTCAACTGTTACTAGAATGCTGTTCTTTAGATCCTTTACCTCGCTCTATGTATCTGTAGTCATTACAATGAAAGTTTGTACTGTTGTGTCGAATTGACGATTTGATTTGAAAAATTAATAATGTAATTATCGTTTAAACTAACCCTTGTTTACTTCTATATATGTTTAATTCGACCAGAGCAATCGGTTGTTCTCGGTTATAATCGTAAGCGCTCGGAGATTTCAGCCTATGCGCGAGAATGAATCGTAGGTTCTATCCTAAGTGTATGTAACGCGGAACCGATGTCCGTACAATTTAAATTATTATAATGATATCAAACTTACCATATAAACATGAACCTTCACTACAATACATTTTTAGGACAGAACGTAGGGAGCAGAGTAAGTACAAAACAACATACTTTCATACAAGAACGTTTATTGATACGAGTAGTTTCGACGCTACTTAAAACATAATACATAACTTATATATATATATATATATATATATATATATATATATATATATATATATATATATATATATATATATATATATATATATATATATATATATATAATATCTATTAAAATAGTACATTTCGTATACACTAATAATGGTACTACATACCCGACTATAAAGTAAACATGGTAAGTATAACAGCAGTTTAAAAGAATAGATAGTAAATATAACTATATCTAATTATTTTATAAAATACTATGTTAACTAAGAGGTAATATACATAATGTATACTCATGTATTCGGCCTCTAGAGGGTTCATACCCTAATATAAGGTTAGTGCGAGAGATTAACGATCCCTGACCGAAGGGTTAAGAGTTAAGGTTAAGGGTTAAGGTTGAAGTATGAAGGGTTAAGGGAGAAGGGTGAGGTTTCGTCGTGTTAGAGCAGAAGCAGAACGTATTTATCGTGATACTCATAAACAGGTTATATCTCCTTGGGAAACTATTGCCGAATCAGTTAACGTTCCCCTATTGAAAATTAAAACACAACCATCTGCTGCTACTACTACTACTACTACAGCTAGTTACATTCCCCTGTTGAAAGTTAAACAACAAGCAGCATCATTCTCTTCAGATACAGATGAGGAAGAAGAAGAAGAATCTAATAAAACTCAGGATCCCCCTACTCATTACGGTATGTTAATAGCTAACGCTGTCGGAAACAAAAATATAGATAGAACTAGATTCGGTATTAGATATAAAATTGATCGAGACGCGTGGACATTTGCATCTCCCCCTGTGACTATGCGTGATACAAACATCATAATTAAAAACAACGTTTTCGAAGCAACACCCAGTCTGTTTGACTTACTCACGTTTAGAGAATTAGAGTCTACACCATCGCAAGATGATATCAATAATTATATGCAAATAATAGCCCTTACTAATGCGCATATGAAGTCCTATAGACCACATGGTAAACTAACAGCTGTTAAACATTGGAAGTATGATTATATAATTAAACCGAACTTACACAGAATCAAAGGTTTAGGCATTAGACTATAATCATCATCGTCAAATTTTAAAAAATTAAGCGATTGCAAAGTCGAATATGTCTACTGGAATAAGGCTAACGAGCTAGTCGACAGGCTACATTTGTTATATGCTGTAAAAGAAGCCGGTAACAGTAGTTCTCTGAATGAAAACGAAATAATTTCAATTATTTCCGAGTTAAAAGAAGAAGGTATTATAGAATAAAAGATTTCATCGCGGTTGTAAGTAGTCAGTTCGTTACCATTATCATTCGCAGTATGAATGCCACTATAGATTTGTTCGGACGTTCAATAGTTGGAGATACTGTAACAGTTCCAGGTCCTCCCGGGGTAGGATTTAAGCTAACAGAAGATCAGAATCATTAATAGCGTGGCCTGCACCGCAAAACTTGGATAACTTATCTTGCACACAGGAAGATAAAGAACAAATAAATATTGTTACGATTCTGATCTTCTGTTAGCTTAAATCGTACCCCGGGAGGACCTGGAACTGTTACAGCATCTCCAACTATTGAACGTCCGAACAAATCTATAGTGGCATTCATACTGCGAATGATAATGGTAACGAACTGACTACTTACAACCGCGATGAAATCTTTTATTCTATAATACCTTCTTCTTTTAACTCGGAAATAATTGAAATTATTTCGTTTTCATTCAGAGAACTACTGTTAGCGGCTTCTTTTACAGCATATAACAAATGTAGCCTGTCGACTAGCTCGTTAGCCTTACTCCAGTAGACATATTCGACTTTGCAATCGCTTAATTTTTTAAAATTTGACGATGATGATTATAGTCTAATGCCTAAACCTTTGATTCTGTGTAAGTTCGGTTTAATTATATAATCATACTTCCAATGTTTAACAGCTGTTAGTTTACCATGTGGTCTATAGGACTTCATATGCGCATTAGTAAGGGCTATTATTTGCATATAATTATTGATATCATCTTGCGATGGTGTAGACTCTAATTCTCTAAACGTGAGTAAGTCAAACAGACTGGGTGTTGCTTCGAAAACGTTGTTTTTAATTATGATGTTTGTATCACGCATAGTCACAGGGGGAGATGCAAATGTCCACGCGTCTCGATCAATTTTATATCTAATACCGAATCTAGTTCTATCTATATTTTTGTTTCCGACAGCGTTAGCTATTAACATACCGTAATGAGTAGGGGGATCCTGAGTTTTATTAGATTCTTCTTCTTCTTCCTCATCTGTATCTGAAGAGAATGATGCTGCTTGTTGTTTAACTTTCAACAGGGGAATGTAACTAGCTGTAGTAGTAGTAGTAGTAGCAGCAGATGGTTGTGTTTTAATTTTCAATAGGGGAACGTTAACTGATTCGGCAATAGTTTCCCAAGGAGATATAACCTGTTTATGAGTATCACGATAAATACGTTCTGCTTCTGCTCTAACACGACGAAACCTCACCCTTCTCCCTTAACCCTTCATACTTCAACCTTAACCCTTAACCTTAACTCTTAACCCTTCGGTCAGGGATCGTTAATCTCTCGCACTAACCTTATATTAGGGTATGAACCCTCTAGAGGCCGAATACATGAGTATACATTATGTATATTACCTCTTAGTTAACATAGTATTTTATAAAATAATTAGATATAGTTATATTTACTATCTATTCTTTTAAACTGCTGTTATACTTACCATGTTTACTTTATAGTCGGGTATGTAGTACCATTATTAGTGTATACGAAATGTACTATTTTAATAGATATTATATATATATATATATATATATATATATATATATATATATATATATATATATATATATATATATATATATATAAGTTATGTATTATGTTTTAAGTAGCGTCGAAACTACTCGTATCAATAAACGTTCTTGTATGAAAGTATGTTGTTTTGTACTTACTCTGCTCCCTACGTTCTGTCCTAAAAATGTATTGTAGTGAAGGTTCATGTTTATATGGTAAGTTTGATATCATTATAATAATTTAAATTGTACGGACATCGGTTCCGCGTTACATACACTTAGGATAGAACCTACGATTCATTCTCGCGCATAGGCTGAAATCTCCGAGCGCTTACGATTATAACCGAGAACAACCGATTGCTCTGGTCGAATTAAACATATATAGAAGTAAACAAGGGTTAGTTTAAACGATAAT